>CM066035.1:604424214-605817855 GCA_033557465.1 Ichthyophis bannanicus | reverse complement strand
TTAAGTGTACCTGACACCCACACAACAGTATGATCTGCTATAGTAAGGCTATTGACATGACACAATAACACACACCTCAAAAACATGTTGAAAACTGGAGACATAATTGCTCTAACTGAGCATGGTAAGATCACAAAAAACTAGGAGTATACCCCATTGTATTGCATATAATCATGTTTCATTATTTGGCGACGTGGGCGATACACGCCTGACACGTCGGGCCCCCTCCCCCCTCCCCCGGCCACGACCCACTTCTCGAACCCGTGCTGGTGGTGGTGCAGGAGCACAGTCGGCGCATAATCATCCAGCATTGCCCTCAAGGGCCTCCCATATCCGGGGGGACGGGCATGTTTTGGACCGCCTCATGTACTTGATGGATCTCACCACACCACCTGCCTTGTGTTTTTGCCCCACTGCAAGGCGTATCCGATCCAGAAAACCAGCGACTGCCTGTGCATGGGATACCGCGTGTTATATGTCCATACATCTCCACTACTGCAACGCCCATACACAAACATGTAATGTACATGCCACACGATTGGTGATGTGATAGGGCAGACTCAATCACAGAAATGGAGAGGGCCAAAATATACATAATGTCCACAGTAGTATTATGGCAGGCAGACAAACCCACAGGGCACATTCACACGACGTGGATGTGGGTATGCCCTCACAACGATTTACAGGCTGTGGTTGAAACACCCACATATACTACAGCTGGTGGCAACAGGATTGGCCAATGCCAGCGTTTCTCATAACCATCGTGTAGTGGGAGCTTGCGAATTGCAAGAGCCACAACCACATCAGCTGGACACCAACGGAGATGAAAACAGGAAGGTCGAGATATGACATACACAAGTGATGGACACATTTGTGGAGGGAAAAACACATTCTCTGACAGGGACATGTGTATGTTAATGATAAAGCAATGGGATGTCTGGTAGGCACAGGGCTGACACCACCTTACCGGTACATGTGCACCTCTGCTGCACATATGTGACTCCTGAGTGATTAAATTGTGCACCCTCACTGTAACACAGAGGAGGGTCCTGGGTCCAGATAATGTAGGCTATGTAACAAATGTGTAGTTCTTAGTTTATTTAGTTAATTACATGTTTTCTATACCGCCTTTTCCTTAAATCACAGCGGTTACCAAGACACAAGCAGGGGAGAACAGAGACAGGGGGGCATACACTGACTAAACATAAGAGTGAATGTAAAATTTGGAAACACAACATCAAGGAACAGTTACAGAAAAACACGTTACATGCAGGATATAATAATAGATACTGTTAGATGTCAGAGCCATAGTACTCAGTGAATAGTACAAATGTCAGGGTTTTCTGGACTCCATTAAAATCATCCATGGATTCGCACATCGGGAGGGAGACGGAGTTCCAGATAAGTGGGGCCGATTAAGACAAATTGCCCCTTTGTGTAGTACATTTACACGCTTTTCTGTTTGGACAGAGCAGGGGAAGCAAAAGAGGGGGACATCCAGAAGGCTCTTACAAAGGACCATGGCTATGTTTCCCGCTACCCGCAAATGCAGACCAGGAGGGAATGGTCATATGAGCTTAACATATGCTCATTATACACAGGCCAGACTATGGCTAACGTTGTCATCCTGCTGTGTACAAGACATTTGGGTATCTGCAGAGCGGCAGGATGTAGCTTTCCCAATGTCTGTATCAACTTTATGTTGTCATAGGAGTCTTGGCCGTCAGACACATTCCTCATATGTCTGCATCCATGTGTCATCTCTTTTAAACCTGAACATACACTATTCTATGGGGGTTAGAATGCTATCATTTCAGGTTTTAACCCTACAACCTTTGGGTATCACCACATCTAAGGTAATCAAGCAGAACATGTAACGTGTGGACGGTAATGTTTGAACCAGCCACCACAACACACACCAACTTGGTGGACTACTGGTGTGTGTTGTTTGTGGTTGGTGACAGTCTATTGTCACCCACCTTCAGCATCACGATGTGATGATGGCACCATTGAGGCCCTCCATCTCTGCCATCATCAACTCCGGGAAGAGGTGTAGGTGGTTGGTTCTGCTGGCATGGGTGGTTGGCATGGTCTCTATTGCTGCTTCACGCAATGGTGTCATGGCGCGCACGGTGTTGTGCTCCAGGGGACTCCATCGCCAGCCACTTGTGCTGCCCCCAAGAGACAGAGCAGCCTCTGCCTCCATCAGACTCATAGGGGCTGCCAATGTAGACCTCCCCCTCCTCCTTTCTTCCACCCACCGCCTCATCCTGCTCCTGCTTCCTTGCCTCTGCCCCCTCCTCCTCCTCTTCCTCCGCACCCATTTGACCTGTAGTCACCTGCATTGGGAGGAATCAGAGAGAGCACACATATGTTTCAGCAAACCAAATATGTATACATGTGTGATACATAACACACAGACAGGATGTTTTGCATCCGTTCATGTTGTGCGCATACCAGACACCGGACACACTCCCATACGTGTGTGTCACCACCATGTGTCTGGGTAAGGGACACATGTGTGTGCTGTGCCCATGCACAGGTGGCAGATCTCCCCTTCTCCTGTTCATGGTCACATTGCACATGTTTGCCCATAGCATCCCATTCCTCTGTTTTGTAACATATTTCCGCACATGCGTGTACTGCCCCCACCCTAACACTGCTTTATGCAAATCACTGCATGTGTGTTGGTTTGTGAGTATGGGTCATATTTGTATGTCATATGATTGTCTCAGTGCTACATGTGACTCGCAGTTGACCCATAGTGCAGCGTATGGCAACTAGGCATCACCTTTGGCCCACTGGGGTGCACATGCAGCACTGTATTGCTGTCATGTCATACAACATGCCTTGGAAATGACCAACACAGTCATGCAGTGTATGGAAAATCACAGTTGTTTTGTGTCTGGTGACTCATGTGTGTGTGTGCTTCATTATGCCATATTCTCGTGGGATGGGTTGAGGAGGTATGTTTGGATGTGAACCCCAGACATGTCAACAGAAATGGTGAGGTAAGGATATTGCACACACATATCACAACAGGATGGCAACATGATGTGGATTTTGTGGACACATATGGGAGTGTATTTGCATAGGACTGCCCTGTACGGAATATGGAGATTGTACATGAGAAAGAATTGATTAGTTAGTGTACATTACTGCATGTGGATGTGCGCTATCCAGGGCCTCTGGCAGTCCACGAAGGTAGATGTCTCCCAGCCGTGCTGCAAGTTCTTGTTCCAGGGGCGAGAGTGTGGGTGTGAGGGGGGGTCCGCCACCTGTGCCCATAGCATGTTGTCTTACAGCAACCATGTGCTGACGGACACCTCTCTTGATGTCAGAAGAAAACCTCTTTTTAAGCTGTCTACATCACATGTGGGGCCCCCTGCCCCACACAGTGCAGTACGCAGATCCTCCCACACTGCCATTCTGTTTGCAAAGATGTGCGTGTGCTCATTCTGCCAAATAATACATAGTAGTTGTCAAGGACATGGGAGAGTAATATATGGTTTTCACTGTCACTGAACTTTACAGCTCTCCTCCTTTGTTGTTGCTGGCACAGGGACCCTTTTTCTTTTGGCCATTTGGCTGTAATGTGACGGCTGTCGCTCAGCAGATGGCCCTGCCGTTCGTGGCTAGGCTGTGCAGTCTGTGCCCTGGGTGACTCATCACCAACTGGCTGCCCCACATCCTCCGCCTCCTCACACTGGCCCTCTCCTGTCACTGTCCCTCTCCATCTCCACCTTGAACACAGGCACCTCTCAAACAACCCCCGTTCACCAACACACAGCAGGACACAGCACACACAACAGATAACAACAAACACTACAATAGAGGACCACAATACAGTACACTGTAACACAGGTGCTGTGTCAAGTAAATGAGCACATGTACACAGATACTACAGTGATTTCTAATTTATCCTCTCCCTCTATCCTGTGCCGTACCCCTACCTCAGCTCTCTCTCTCAGACTCTGCTTCAATCTCTATATCCCGCCTTCCTCTGACGTCTTGCCACCACAGCCTCACTCCCTATTGCACACTGTACCTTTATGTCTCACTCTTCCTCTGGACTACCTCTAACCTATCCTCTGGCTCTGGCTCACTCTTTACCTCTGTGTCTGTTTGTGAAACTCCTCTAACATCCCTCACCGTGTGCCACGTGTTGAGGCCTATTTATACGGTATTTGCACGTTTGATTTCTGCACATGCGCATTTGTGCAGGCGTGTATTTGGTGGGACACGCTCGTGCGTCGCGCTCGTGCGCCGTGAGTGTGATGTCATACGCATGGGCGTTTGCAGGCGTCAACACACACATGCGCCGAGGGAAATAGTGGTACGTATGTGTATGGTCACGCATACGCATTACGTGGAGTCCCGCATGGGCGTCTGGGTGCTTTTTGCGCATGCGCAAGGCGATGCGCATCTGCGTGGTCACCACGCACATGCCGACACCCATGCGTAGAGTCGCGCATGGCGCGTGACTCTAGACCTTCGTCTGTGAGCAGATGCGCATGCGCATTGGGACGTCACGGCAAGGAAAAGAAATATAGGTGAGGGAGAACAGCTTGTCGACGTTGAGGGTTGTAGGCGGAGAAGAGTAGAAGTGTGTTTGGTGAGAGACAGTAAGGGAGTTCCGAACAGGTGTATGTGTAGATTGTTTGGCTGGTGTTTGTATTGAGGATTGTATTGTCTTGTGTGTGTATGGTCTGGTGTGTCTTGTAGTTTGTACAGTGCTTAGATAGTTTATTGTGTGTGACATAGTTATTTGTTTCTTAGTTTTTTGTGATGAGTGTATGGCGCATGTCTATGCTGCTGCATGTGTCCTGTGCAGTGGGCAGATGCTTGGGTTGCCGGACACGGGAGATGGTGTCGATGGGGCTGGGGCACAGGGCATGGGTATAGTCCCGCAGCAACTCAGACCTGCAGCTGTGGTGGCGGTCCAAGCCTGTGTTGTTCGTGCACGGCGCAGGAGGCGTGCCGAGGTGCAGGCTCGGCAGCCAAGCCTCTGCAGGCCCCGTCCCCAGCTCTATGACATGCGAGAGGACCATGTCATCTCCCTTTACCGACTGATCACTTGGGCTATTAGGGGTCTATATGATGATCTTAGTCCTGACCTCGAGCCCCTGACTGATGGGTCCTATGCCATAACTGGTTTAGTCTAGCTCCTTGCTGCCTTCCATTTCTTTGCCTCCGGCTGATTCCAGTCATCTGTGGCCTCAGTGGGACGCATGAGCCGCCACAAATTATCTCGATGTATCCACCAAGTACTGCGTTCCATGTTCAGCCGGATGGGGGATTACATAGCCATACCCCACACTAGGCAACAATGGTGGACCCTGAACCAGGCCTTTGAGGCATTAGCCGGGATACCACACGTGATGGGAGCTATTGATTGCACACATGTTGCCCTGGTCCCGCCTAGAGACAGGGAGGTAGCGTACCGCAACCGCAAACACTACCATTCCCTGAATGTTCAGGTTGTATGTGATGCAAATCAGCATATTCTGAATGTGGTCCCTAGGTTTGCAGGGTCCACCCATGACTCCTATATCCTGCATCACTCGGCAATATTCACACAATTTGAGGAGGGACGTTTTGGCGAATGTATCTTGCTGGGTGAGTATGTCAGGGTCTTTTATTTCTGTATGTCATTATACATGTTTCTATTTGTGATCACAGTAGAGGTTTTATATAGTTTGACACATGCACTTGCATATGATTGATGTTAGTCACAGGACTGGTGTTGGTATACATTATTACATGTTTTTGTACGTCTGGTACGACTAGAAACATTAACCCTACATCATGATTATCCTCACAGTCTATGACCGTTATATGCACATGTTGTACATGTGCTGCACACCTCAGTGCAGACATCTATGTTGTTGATGATGACCTCATAGTGCATGTTGGTAGCATATGCAAACATGGGGTGGTTGGTGGGGTGGTTTTGTCCACCACATACACCTGTGATGATGTTTAATTGCTGGATAATGTTTCTCCGTCATTTAACATGTCTGGTTCTGGATAACCCTAATAGTACACACATGTCATGTGCGTGTCAGTTTGACACACGCACTCTGTGATGGAGTTGTCACCCAGGGCTCAATATCTGGACATGAGTAGGTGTATATTAATATCTGATAGATGATGTTGAGGTTTCCAGCAGGGAAACACGTGTGCATATATTTGGCCAGACATATTGCCTATGTCACAGCAGACTTGCAACAATATGTAGTGTTTACAGTAGCCTCTGACACTGTAGTTGAGGGTACGTTTGTGTCATCTTGTCTGGCCATTCTCATTTCACATCACATTGTGTAAAATGTACAGTTACAGCAAGGGGACTACGTGGGTGCATACACAGCGGTATGGGAACCAGCTACACCGGACGGTTATGTGCCTATGCATATGTTTTGGGGGCAAACTAATGACGGGTACAGTGTGCATGTTGGACGAACCGCACCTTCAGAGGGATGTGTACAGGATGGGGACTGGGAAGAGTATGGCTATGACAGGCATTGGCGCGCAACAATACACAGTTTATTTTGCCTGACAAAATAAACATCATATGTTGCCATTCATAAACAGGATGTCTACAGGTGATATGCTTTTCATTCTTACCTACCACCATGGCATACATGGTGTGTATGTGTGCCACACGCAAATGGCTGTGTGTTTTCCCTTGGTTATTGATGAGACATACCCTGTGATTATGGGAGCATTGGATTGCTATTGTGGTGTCACCATTGTGGGTTTGCAGATTTGGACAGTAACTGCATCACCATATGCATGTAGCACACACACACACACACATTATTTAAGGGTGACTATGGTCGTTTGTGATATTTGATATGTGTTTACGGGCTGGATAAGCCATGTTTAGCTTGTATGTCATCATATGTATATCTGATAGAGCTGCATAGTTTGCAGCTGTATATTGTTGTCACACTGTCTTGTTGGTTTCTTTCTCATGTCGACACAGCTGTCAGGACTGTGCACATGGACCCCTACATTTACATGCAACATTTCTTTCTGCAGGTGATGCAGGATATGGTTGTCGCCCCTGGCTGCTGACTCCTGTTCGTCAGCCACGGACACGTGCAGAGCAGAGGTACAATGAGGCCCATGCCTCCAGCCGCTCTGTCATAGAGCGCACCTTTGGCGTTTTGAAGAGTCGCTTCAGGTGTCTGGATAGGACAGGCGGGGCCTTACAATATAAGCCACGCACTGTTGCCGAGATAATCATAGCCTGTTGCATCCTGCACAACATTGCTCTCAGGCACGATATCCCTGCAGAAATTAATGAGGATCTTGAGGAGGATCCATTGTGCCCCCCTGTACGTGCCAGTGGTGACACACGGGAGGGCTCAGCGTTCAGGCGGAGGTTGATTGCAGAGCTGTTCACATGTACGTATTAAGTCGCTTACGACACACATGTGCTATACAATGTGTGTAATGTTTATTGTGTTATGTGTTAATGTTAACATGAAAATCTGGATGACACACTGCAGTACCAGTTGACTCTAAATGCCAAACATCACATATGTCCATGGGTGTGCCACAAATAATGTGGGATTTGCACAACAGCAGTTGGTGGCAGATGATGTGGGGGTTTGTTGGTATCTGTGTGGTTTGTTTGGAGGGTGCAATTCACAGGTAGTGTATGCTTCTGATATAAACAGCTGTTGTCAGACCAGAAGGTGTTATCTTACATGATATGTGTGCCACACAGTGTCAGCCATATGTGATATGTTCATGTTGGACGGTCACTCCCTGTTTGTTGGACTGTTGTCCATTGTGGAGCGCTACGATTAGACACATTTGTGATGTTTATGTTGGTATTAGGCTCCTGTGACATACCTATGTTTGTGTGCTCTTCATGTGTGTAGCAACATGTCACATAAAGCACAATAAACATAGTTAATGCTAGTATGGGGAGATGATATAAACAGTTTGGGTGGTATGTGGATGTCAAACATGACGTGTGTCAAAATGTATTGTTGATCAGGTAGCCATGACATGGATGTGGTTAGGGATGGGGACCTTCTGCATTGTGCAGCCAGGGGGTTGTGATAAAACACTTTTAACTTGGTGAGTCTACCTTCACTGCAGTGATGGGTATCTACCCACCTGGTGAGATGTATCAGCCAGATACAGCAAAGGGTGTTTTACAATAGCCAGTTGGATCACAGCATGTGGGTGTTGCTTGTGTTATAGCAGGTATTTAATGGATTGGATGGCATATCTTGCTGATGCTCTTGCAACATCATCCATCATGCGTTAGCTACAGGCTGTGTATGTGTGTAGGTAACGTGAACACAGACCATATGAGCAAATATCTTGCAGACACAAGCAAGGCATGATTATGTTGACTTACATACACAGACATAGGTGCCAGCTATTTATCAGAGGTGCACATGTAGGGTATGCATGTTTCAACGTTCAGACTAACACACATTGGGATGGCATGCAGCCCTCAGGGGTTTGTCACATGCAGACATGGGGTGGTCCATTTTAACACATGCAACACATTATGCATGTTATTTGTGCACATCATCAGAACATAACTGTTAATATTACAGACGGTATGAGATGTACAAACCAGGATATGTTTATGATACGGGAATACATGAGGTGGGAGCGCAGATATCCAATGCTTTTCCCTATTGTAAGTGGATTAACATACAACTTTGGCACAACATTAAACAGGTAGAGGAGTCTTTTGTCACAATATGGTGATAAAAGGTTTATAGTGCACTCTGCGACTGAGACAACAGAATGGTGTGCGCATACCCCTGAATTGCTCTGTGTGTACACGGACAGAGAGGTAAGGGAGGGGTCGGAGACACTACACACCTCAGGATCTCGTTAGACATCTCCGTGATGCCTCTGACATGTATGTGATCTGTACATTGTGATAGGGAGCAGTCATTAATTGAGGGCTCTTGTGGGGTGTGATAGCTGGGGACATGACGGTGCAGTGTGTGATTCATGGCTATAACATGACATTTGTTTGCTTATCTTGTGTCTCCATGTGCAGAGGACATACGTGGTTTGGATGGTGTTGGTCTGGTGCTTTGCCATGTGTCTCTACATCAGCAATTAATCATTTTGTTTTGGTAGGTGGTTGTACATAGACATTGTGTGTGACCGCACTAATTGAAATCATATGTTCCTATTGATCTGTCATATTGCACAGATGATTTGTTTTCCAATATTCTAGGTTTAGCATCAGTAAACCATCTCTTGCTGGTGTCACTCATATTCCCTTGTGTCTTGGTTAGGCATGTCCTCTACCACACTTTCACTGTGACATGTGAAACAGACCTGCATGTGTGTGTAGGTTGTTGTATTGTGATGTTTGGCTGCACGTTTTCTGTCCCCAAACAATGTACTCTCAGACAACACCATGATATCATTGCATGGTCACTGGGCCGTTATATCTACAGATCTACACCTGTGCACATGCAGGCCATGTGTTACAGATGTCAATTTGACATTTCCATACTGTGGGTGTGTGTATTTCTCGTTTGCCTGTGTGATGTTGCATTGCTCCGACATCATACATTATCATGTGCTGTTAGGGGTGTGTGCCTCTGGGTGTCTGTTGTGACTATGCTACCTCTTACATAGTGGTGTAAACGTTGTCAACATTATGGACATGTGTTGTGTGCATTGAGAAAACATGTTTCTTTTGTTGTCATTAAGCACTGGTCTGTTTTCATTTGTGTTTACAGATATGCACATAATCTGGACCGTCATCAACGTTGGCTTGCCATGGTGAATCTCGAGCTTTTGCTGACATGTCTACCTTCAGGTGTTCCTGATATTGTTGTGTAGTGGCTCAAGCGATTGATGAGCTACACCTGATGCACACACACGGTATGTGTATTGGTTTCTTTTGGGGTTCATTACATCTGTCTTTCACTGTTGATGATATAATGTTGTTCTGATGGGCATGTAACATTTTCTCTAGACTCACATGAACAGCTGCATATGGTGTGTAGCTGCAACACACCTGTGTGACAGGCGCATGGACATTAAACATATCCATGTGACAACCATGTCTGTGTTGAGGCATAATGATGTTGGCCACATGGTTATGTTTCATATTGCTATCATGTCCTGTTTGCCTTTGCATTCCTTTCTTCAGCATTTGCACAGCTGTGACGTTATGACATTTGTGTTTCTTTTCAAAGGTGTCTGACGATTACATACCTCTCCTCTCCTGACACAGGACAGTGGACATACCGGGCACATCTCTTACACTGCAACTGTTGTCAACAACACCCACCTGTTTGAGGACAGACCACCATGCAACTCTTTGCTATGACATTTTGCCATTGGATGTTTTACCTCTGAGAGTGCAACACATGACTGGGATAGACATTATTGATTTTTGACTACTGCTTTCACCCTGACAGAGGTGTCGATAGCACTGCTGATGCAATTGATTGGCAGGATGTGCTCCTCATTGTGGGGGACACACATGGACTTCGAAGGACTATGGTATATTGATCACAGACCCCTGACTATGCATGTCTTGAGCCTCAAAGACACTTTTAACATGAGTTTTTGGATTTCAGATACAATTCTGACGTTTTACGATGATCCCCCCTTGTGCAGCAGCAACTGACATGGACATTGTAGGTGTTACATTTTGTCACAGTTGGGTGTCTCATGTTTTGTACCATGGCTGTGACATGGCACCGATGATATTCTAATGTTTTTCTTACAACACAAGCATACAGCCCATGTATTTGTCATGTGGCCAATGATGGAGTGCTCCTATTGTCTACGTCAACCTATTTGCCACCTGGACATGATCCCCATTTAAACTCCACAATGTTTTCAAACACAACACCATCTTGGGATGATGTTTTCAGTGACCCATGGGTGTTTACATGCATGTGTGGCATCACTGTATCATGTTGCCATGTGGCTGGTGCTTGTGCATCTCACTGACTATGTTTCTGTGACACCACATGTGGACCTATGGCTTCTGTGTGGATTTAGGTGATATGTTTGTCCATTATTTCCTTATTTATATGCTGCTTCGTGGTGTTTGCGTACTGTGCATACATGACAGTCTGCATGTCTGTACACACCTTGCATTTCCCGTCTTCACGGTCATGACTATGGCTTGTGTTAGCGACACTCACATTGCCACATTATGTTTGCAGTGTGGCAGTGTGGGTGTCAATACTACTTGTTTACTGGGAAATTCCATGTATCCGGGTATATGTGACGATGCACTGTTTCCCCAAACCAACACTGCATGTTGACCTCCTTGATGGTGTAATATGTGCATATTTCTGCTGGTTGTTGAGTTGGTATTATGTCTGTGGTCATGTGCATGTGGTATTTGTTAGCAGATGCTTATTGTGATTTACATGATTGTTTGTGTCCATAGTGGTGTAGCTTGTAATCCCATATCGGGCATTGGGATGTGCGTATCATCATTACTTTTCTGTCATGTTTTTGAACATTAAAATCCATTGCACCAAATATCTTTTTGGAGTTAGTCTGACCCCTGTTTTGACAGTTGGGTATTTTCTGAGGGACAGATGAGGTGTATTGGGTCTTCAGCATGCATCATCTCATCTGTACATGCACTCATATGTGGGTGACACATTTGCGACATGCAGCAGCAAGGGGGCGCTTGGGGTCTGGTGTCAGGTGCAGAGTATGCACCTGATGCACATTATATCTGGTGTGGATAATTTGTTGTCAACCAAGTTACCTTTCTGTAGGAGGTGGCTTTGTGACATGCTAAAGGTTTTGAGCACTTTCCGAGGTGATGCGGCCAGCCCTGATATTATGATGGCACTGTCTACACTATTTGTGATGTGCAAACCAAATAAAGTTCTGTATTTACCCAATATGTGTTTCGTGTGGTGTTTGCATTTCAGGTCTGTCATCATGCTCAATGTGTGACTTTGTATCAGTCATGACTCCTTGTGAGCCCATGGATCCATCATTTTCCTTTCAATGTCACAGGGTGTAGATGATGTTTTTGTTGTTGCTAGGTGATGGTGGGTTACATGACCTGCCATGGGCCACATGGGGTGCTTCTGTGAATTGTTCACTGTTTGTTTGGTGTGCAAGCCATGTTTCACTTCACTATGTTAGTCCTCCGGTATTTGCACATACATCCCCTTTATGTGTTTGTTTGCTGGACATGTACATGGGTCACCTATGCTCACATCCTTGTACAGTGCCAGCTGTGTTTAGTGACAGCCACATGGCACATCACTGTCTATGTACGCTTGACATCCACACACGCCCTTTGGGATCTTTGTGTTAGAGTGTGCTCATTGATTGCTTTTTGTTATTGGCTATGGTCATGTGTTTGACGTGTGCTGTATGCATGTTTTTTCCGCACATGTTTTGTTTTTAACATCTCTAATGGCCTCACTCGGCCATGAGGTACCAACAGGTACCACAGATCTACACACACCCTAAACTGACTACACTGAAGAAAAGGGTGCATCCTGAGTGTTTCCTAGACATGACATATGATGTGTAAAAACGACCTAAAACTTTAGGGTCTTTACATCCTGTTGCATGTGGCCCTTTCTTTTTGATGAGATTCAGGTGTTTGGTGTGCTAGACCTTATTGCATGTTGAGCTGTCTCCTGTTCTTCTCCTGATTATTCACCTGATCCAGGGAACATCCTCTGATGGCGTTGTGTTTAATTATATCCCTGTTTTGCATGCTGTATTCAGTGCAGGACATTTCATTGTGTTTGTGCAGGTGTTGTTGTTGCAAGATACAGAGTGCAAATTCTTTCTGTACATGGTGTATCTGCATGTGCATTTACTACAGATTAGTTGTTTTTGTGTTTGTTTGTCATGGCAGCCAGCAGGCGTTTGTGTACTGGCATGCGTTATTTTGGTTATGTAGACTTTGTTGTGCCTCACATGGGCGGTGTGTGTTACCATTTTAGGCGTCTACATTTGTAGTACTGGTCGTTTGTGTGGTTCCTGTCTGCAGTGTTGTATTTTATTGCTTGTCCTGCATATGTGCTTTTCATTAGTGTGATAGTCATATGTGTGTACATCAGTGGCATGCCCACATTGTACCATTAACTGAGTTGTGCGACATCCTTCCATCCATCCTTTCTCTGCCAGCTATGTGCCATCCTACCCTGATGTGCATGCTGCTAAACCACGTCATCGACTAACACACATTCGTGCATTGCATCTCAACCTGCTTGCCTCTCCTGTGTGTGCTCTGCCTAGCACTTGTACTCCACCGTCATCCTGATATTTCACATATTCTTCCATTTCAGACTCCCCTACTACACACATCTGCACATCCTCTGTCTCACACTGTCAGTGTAGCAGGGTACATTACCATCAATCTGTGCATGGATATAGCTGCCCATGATATGTTTTTCACATTTTATGGGTGTCACATGGCCTGCAGCTGCTTTCGGCAGCCCATCAACTTATGTAGGTCCTTCATTTAATTTGATATTGTCTGTCTTCTCTGCTCTGTGCAGTGTTTGTGTTATGTGTGTGTTTAGCACATTCCTCTGTTTGCATTCAGCTTGGGGGATGTTACTGTTATTGGCTCAGCTTTCTGCTTTTACCTATACGTCCTTATGGCATCTTCTGGCACACCTTTGATTGACACAGCTTATGATGTGCCTACGATAGTGGCCTGGGAGTGGACAGCCTTTCAACATGGCCTATGGAAATAGATTACAGTTCACCTTTGCTGACAGGGTATGTTTGTGATGTTACATCTGCTGCACCATAAAAGGTGCAATAATATATGGCACAAGGGTGTAATTGTCTCACTATGCCAGGAGTGGTTGCTGTACACTTGATCACAGAGTGGGAACATACCTCACCCACCCTTATTATTTAACTGGAGCAGACCATGACCCCTGCAACATCATTGCTGTATTCACCAGTTTTCTACATACATGACATAGGCGTGTGTGTTTTTTCATCAGACCTTGGCTGTCATGGAGCTGTGTTACTCTGTGGATTTCAATCTCCAGAGGTAATGGGGCAGTTTAATGGATGATATTGACTTTGATTCTGTGTTGATATGCGTCACTTGGGACTGTCTGCAGCCCCTCCTTGGTGTGTAACTAATGACTGACCCAGGTCTGCCATTGCTGATCTCGGAGCAAAGGGCTGCAGACAGGCCCAGGCTGAGGATTGCAATATGAGATTAACTCTGACACCCTGTGGATATCAGACACCAGGGGCTGTCTGCAGTCCCTCACTGATAAATCACATATGCACAAACTGTGTCAGCACAACTACTTATGTTTTCCATACATTACAATGCACAGTGCTAACAGCAGAAAGAGTGCTGTGACCTTTCCCCGCCTCATAGGGCACCCTATGTGGCGCCCCCTCGGCCACTATTTCACCAACATTGTTGGGTGGCGTGGTGGACACTGCATTTGGAGATGTGTCCTGTGGGGTGACTTCAAGGGCACGTTATGTTACAGTGCTCTGAGAGTACATTTGCTGGAAACCACTTATTCCACAGATATGCGATAACACCCTAATGGGGCTATCTTACCCCTTACAGGTGCTGTCTCTGCCAGACATGTTCATTTGCCATTGTGTGGGATTGCACCCCTGATCCATGCACCTTTGCACACTGATTGTGTTTGGGTGCTTGCAAATCAGCACAACACCATTTACCTCTCCCAAATTATTATTCCTCAAAAAACATTGCCACACACCCTTCTGACCAGCACCACAGCCCCCTATGCCTCAGCCAGCTGTCTTTAGTGTGCACTGCGGGTGTTCACAGCCTTGCTCCTTACACCATTGGTCAGTGTTCTAACCATCATGCTGTTGCTCGGTTCCTCTGCTTTCCCATCATTGCGCGACTTATGCCTCCCAGTCATCAGAGGCCTCCAATACCATTAGTGCGCCGCTTTACGTACAGCAGCGCACGCACCTCTGGCGGCCATAATTTCTGTGACTCCAATAGAAAACAAACACCGACAACTGCCTTCAGTGTACACAGGGGGGGGGGGGGGATTGAACCCCTGCTCCCAGCACCATTGGTCAGTGTTTTCACCAATGTGCTGTGGCTCCGTTCCTGTGCTTGTGCCTATCGGCGCACCGCTTTGTGCCTATCAGCGCGACGCCTTCTGCCGCCCAAGATGACCGGTGCGCCGCCTTCTGCCGCACAAGAGGACCTGTGCGCCGCCTTAGGCCGCCCAAAAGGAACTGTGCGCTTCCTTATGCCGCTGAAAAAGAACTGTGCACCGCCTTATGCCGTTCAAAATTAATTTGCCTCCTAAACTAATTTTAATCATTACAGTTGCTGTCTCAGCTGGCCTTTGTCGTTGTGCACAATGGGGGATTGAACCCATGGCCCCTGCACTATTGGTTAGTGTCTTCACCGTTGTACTACGGCTCGGGTGTTTTCTATACCCGGCAGCGCGCCACTTTGCCTTTTGGCGCGCTAATGTCGACCCCGCACATTACCGTGACGCGCACACGTCCGGTTGCTTACTCCCGGTTTTTTTCTTTTGGCAGCCTGATCCGCCCACTCCTTATATGGCACAGGTACACTACCGCGGCCCCGCACGATAAGAATGTTTAGTAAACATGCCCCATAGGGGTATGTTTACTAAACCGCGCTACTGTGCGGGGCGCACTTGAGCGTGCGCTAAGGTACCTTAGCACACGCTAATGATGCTTTTTTGGGCCCCGCACACGTGCGCGCCGCACTAATGGGTCCGCTCATGTGCGCGTCATGCAAATGAGCGATAGAGGCGTGGAAAGGCTCCCGGAGGGCGGAGGAAAGCTCCCCAGGGGCGGAGAGACGGGGTCAATGGGTGGAGAGTGGGAGGGGAGAGGCTCACCGCACAGGAGCGGGGCTGAAATCCGATGAAAAAAATACCGCGAGTGAAAACCTCGCGTTAGAGCCGATTTAAAGGGAAGAGAAACCATTTCTGTCAGCAATGTACAGCAAAACCAGGGAAACCTACAAAACGTGAGCAGTGTGATACATGTGCACAGAACAAAATAGCAAATAAAAATTGAAAATGACCACAACAAAATTCTAATAAATTATAATCCAGCTGGGCAACAGTGATAGTCATGGAAAACATCAAAAATCACTCCCAAGAAAGCCCCAAAAAAGAAATATGAATTTTAGAAGGGCCTACGTTCCGTCCCCATACAAGGTGAATGATCCCACAGTGAAACTGTGCAGAGCAGGGTTTATGTCTCCTTTGGGCAGGTTTCCTATCTCCAGGGACTGCACTGTTTCTGTGGCCACAGTGTGGTGCAGTGAACACAGACAGTATGTTCAGGAGCCAAAGATCACCAGTTTAATTCCCAGCTGGGGCTCCTGCAAACCCAATCCCCATATTTTACCCACTACTAAACCATGATAGTAAAGACCAACCTTTTTTTGCAGATAACATAAGCATGGTCCAAACACCTCTATTTTACCCTATAGAGCACAGACACCAGAAACATGCGCATTACCTAGACCACAGTCCCCGCAATGCAGTCCTGGAGGGCCACATATCATTTAGCTGTGATGCTGTCACCAATATAAGGCCATGTCATCATGGTGGCGGAGGGCTACCGTTGGTGGAGGGGGCAGTGGCTGCTGCCCACAGCAGACGGTGGCCAAGCCCCCTTCACGTGGGTGCAGTGCACTCCAACAGACAGGCCCTGTCTGACAAACAGCCATGGACTCCCCAGGGAATGCACTGTTTTTGTGCTAAGACGGTGGTGCAGCGGACACAGCCAGTGCCTTTAGGACCAAAAAGTCACAGGTTCACAATCCCAGCTGGGGCTCCTGCCAACCCAGTCCCCTTATTTTACCCATGAAGAAAACATGGTAGTAAAGACTGAACCATTATTGCTGAGACCATTAGCATGGGTCAAAAACCTCTATTTTACCCTACACAGCACAAACACCATAGAAATGTGCATTACCTACGGCAGAATCCCCCAAATGCAGTCCTGGAGGGCCAACACCATTCAGGTTCCATGCTGCCTCTAATAAAGATGCCTGTGCTGCATATCAATGCACCACCCCCATGGTATGCAGATGTATCCATGCATATTCATGAGGGACAGCATGAAAACCCGAACAGTGTTTGGCACACCAGGACTGGAGTTGGGAACCTCTGCCGTAAAGCAGCAGCCTACAGGGCCAGACACACCCACACCCACACCCACAGGCCCCATTGGCTAATGCCTCCTGGAGAGGCAGGACATTGGGCCCTGCGTGCATCTCCCAATACTAGCACTTGCATACCTTAGCAATGCCACCCTACACCTGGGTATATGGTACACACCTATCAAACGTTCCCTATGATTACTGGCAGATAGCAAGTCCTACGTTAAGCACAGTTTGCTCATTGAGCTCCATCATAACAATCTTTATGATGTCTGCGGTGTGTGCTTCAGGTCTGGTCTCTGACAATGTTTACCACCCTGGGGAGTGACCCCCAACAGTATTGTGTAGCATATCCATGCCTGTATTGTGCCCAGGACTGGTGTGGTGGGCAGGGCTGCTAAACTCCTCTATAGTAGCACAATGCTGGCATAGGTGTGGGAGTGTGTGTCTGTCTATACAGTGTGTGGTGGCTGCAAACACCTTTCACAGCCCACACTGCCAGCACTTTTGCCAGTATTGGCCTGCCAATGTGCATAATGAGGAGCAAGGTACCATGGGTATAGCCCGGACAGGGTGACCTGGCCAGGATGCATCTGCACAGGGCATAGGGCACTAGCTGGGACATTGTAGTGCCCGGCCACCACCTACACAGACAGGATAACCTCAGTATGTCCTGCTGAGGGATCACTCTTACCCTGACTGTGCAGTGACGACAGCATGGCTAGGCACCCCCATAGTGCTATATAGTATTTTTCTCATGTGATATTTATGGGTTTCTTTTTGGGGCCCAGTCACTGATTTATCTGCTTGTTGTGTATGCTGACATCCCAGTTCTGGGTGTATGCATTTCCACTGGGAACATGCACTATGGACTAGCTAGCAGACTGTTTGCAGCTGGTATGTGTCTTGATGGAGCGGCTTGCAGGGTGCAGCTGCTGAAGGCTTGCTGCAGGAGAATATCAGATAGTGGTGGGGTGCAGCATAGCATATCCAGGCCTAATGTCTGTCTGCTATTGTGGGGCATGTTTACTAAACATTCTTATCGTGCGGGGCCGCGGTAGTGTACCTGTGCCATATAAGGAGTGGGCAGATCAGGCTGCCAAAAGAAAAAAACCGGGAGTAAGCAACCGGACGTGTGCGCATCGCGGTAATGTGCGGGGTCGACATTAGCGTGCCAAAAGGCAAAGTGGCGCGCTGCTGGGTATAGAAAACAACCAAGCCGTAGTACAATGGTGAAGACACTGACCAATGGTGCAGGGGCCATGGGTTCAACACCCCATTGTGCTCAATGAAAGAGGCCAGCTGAGGCATCAAATGTAGTGGGAAAAAGTGGTGTGGGAGGCATATTAATTTTGGGCGGCAGAAGGCGGCGCACGGTTTATTTGTAACGGCATGAGGCGGCGCACTGTTTATTTTTAACGGCATGAGTCGGCGCACCGTTCATTGGGGGCGGCAGAGGGCGGCGCACTGTTAAGTTTGGGGGGCAGAGGGCGGCGCGCTGATGTATGAGGGGGCGGTCCGATAGTGGGAGGCATAAGTGGCGCACTGATGTGCACAACAAACAGGAACAGAGCCATAGCACAATGGTTAGGATACTGACCAATGGTGCAGAGGTCAGGGGTTCAACCTCTCACAGTGCCCAGTGAGCAAGGTTGGCTGGGGCAGTAAGTATTATGGTGAGGTGTGCTGTAGGAGGCCTTATAGTTTTATTTTATTACCCACTACCAGTAAACCCGCTCTAACAGCGTGTTAATATATGGAGGCCCGTAAGGCACATGTTACAGTGCACAGTCCGCAAAGGCACCCTAGCAAGTCCCCTATAGGGCACCATGTATGCTGCGCCACAGGATAATGTATAGTGCACGCAATATGGATGGCAACCATAAGGTGGCCTATAGGGCGCCCTATAATGCACCCTCAGAGGCACCCTTATGGGTACAGTATGGCAAGGGTGTGTTTGATGCCATAAACATATGTCCAGTAAAAAAGTACAATGCTCTGGACAACCCTATCACAGAACCCCTCTGTGGACTTGAA
Organism: Ichthyophis bannanicus; assembly: GCA_033557465.1. Classification (NCBI taxonomy): domain Eukaryota; kingdom Metazoa; phylum Chordata; class Amphibia; order Gymnophiona; family Ichthyophiidae; genus Ichthyophis; species Ichthyophis bannanicus. Next base: position 605,798,681 of record CM066035.1, on the reverse strand, counting down.
CCCATGACCTCCTGCTATAAAGGCAGTGACAGAACCATTGGGCTACAGCACTATAGCTCTGAGTAAGCGCCTGTGTGGCTGCAGAGAGCCTGCACGTCACCCCACAGACAGTCTGCTGCTGTAGATAGGACGGGGTAGGCCACCCGTACCCATGATGCAATGCACATGCAAATCAGCTGCCCACAGATGCACACAAGATGGGGACTGCACCCCAAAAGCTACACGGCATGGTAGGGGGAACTGTCCGTGTCCACCCACACAGAACCTCGGCCTGGTGGGGGGCCTGAGCGTGAGGACTGCCGGCGAGGGGTAGCTACACACCGTCACATTGTGCAGGTAATGTGCTCACCCTGAGGGTGGGAGGTGGCGCCCAGGACCAGGTCCACATCAACGGCCATGGCTGAATGAGGCAATGACAGAGCTCAAAATCAGTATTAACCTGTGTGATAAGAAGGTGTTGCAAACACATCATGGATACCCCTTCTGTCTTAGTTGGTGTTTCCCCCCCCCCCCCCCCAAACAGGGTCTCCCATCAACAGATCCCCATCCTTCACCTTTCCCCCCCCCCCCCCCATGGCAGTAGAGTGGGCCATCAACCCCTGTCCTGCTGGGGGGACAGACACCCTACAGGGCAGTCCAAGCAGCTCCACACACATCCATAACACACCATGAGACAGACAGTAGGCCTGGATATTCAGGGGTGCACACCAGCACTATCTGATATTCTCCTGCAGCAAGCCATCAGCTGCTGCACCCTGCAAGGAGCTCCATCAGGACACATACCAGCTGTGCAGAGTCTGCTGGATAGTCCTGATGGGATTGCATGCACCCCAAACTGGGGTGGCAGCACACACAGGCAGATCAGTCCATGAAGAGGCCCCAACAGGACACCCATATATATCACAGAAGAGAAATACTATACAGCACTATGGGGGTGCCTAGCCATGCTGTCATCACTGCACGCTCAGGGTGAGAGTGATCCACCAGCAGCACATACAGAGGTCACCCTGTCTGTGTAGGTGGTGGCTGGGCATTACAATGTCCCAGCCAGTGCCCCATGCCCTGTGCAGATGCATCCTGGCCAGCACACCCTGTCTGAGCTATACCCATTGTACCTTGCTGCTCATTATGCACATTGTCAGGCCAATACTGGCAACAGTGCTGGCAGTGTGGCCTGTGGAGGGTGTTTGTAGCCAACACACACTGTATAGACAGACACCCCCCCCCCTCACCTATGCCAGCATTGTGCTACTATTGGGGGAGTCATTCGACATGCCCACCACACCAGTCCTGGGAAGGGTACAGGCATGGATATGGTACACAGTACTGCTGCGGGTCACTCCCCAGGGTGGTAAATATTGTCAGGGGCCAGACCTGGGGCACGCACCACAGACAGCCGACAGCTTGTTCTGCTGGAGCACAAGGAGCAAACAGTGCTGAGCGTAGGACTGTCTACCTGCCAGTACCCACATCAAACGTTTGTGGTCTGTGTACCGTGTACCCAGGTATAGGGTGGCATTGCTAGGGTACGCAGGAGCTAGATCTGGGAGATGCCCCCCCCAGGGGGCTTTTCCAATGTGGCCTGTGGGTGTGGGTGCGTCTGGACCTGTTGCCTCTTGCTTTACGGCAGAGTGTCCCTACTCCAGTCCTGGTGTTCCAGACACTGTTCGGGCCTTCATGCTGTCCCCTATGAATATGCATGGGCTACAGTTGCATAGCATGGGGGTGGTGCAGACATCTGCAGCACAGGCATCTGTCTTAGGGGAAGCATGGAACCTGAATGGTTGTTTGGCCCTCCAGGACTGCATTTGGGAGACTCTGCTGGAGATAATGTGCCTGTTTATGGTGTCTGTGTTTGGTGTGGTAAAAGATAGGCGTATTGACCATGCCTATGTTCTCAGCAATAAAGGTTTGTCCTTGCTACCACAGTGTAGCTGTGGGGTGAATATGTGGACAGGGTTGGCGGTAGCCGCAGCTGGGCTCTGAACCTGTGACCCTCTGTTCTTGCACACACTGTCTGTGTGCACTGCACCACCGTGTAGCCACTGATTGGCTGCAATCCCTGGGTGGTCCATGACTGTACATCCGACAGGGCCTGTCTGTTGCAGTGGACGGTGCCAGCCTGCACATGGCCTGGCCACTGTCCTCTGTGGCTAGCAGCCACTGCCCCCTCCACCATCTGAACCCTTCCGCCGACATGCTGGCATGTCCTTATCCTTGCAAAGGCATATGACCTGATTGCGTAGTGGAACCCCAGGACTGTATTTGGCTCACATGGTATAGCGGTCTAGCTGTTGTTCTTTAGCAAGGTTTTTGTGGAACGTGGGCCACCCATTACGTGATCATGACCAGGGACACAATTGGCCCTTGGCACGTGGGGTGAGGGCATGTACAGGCACATCTGTCGTACATAACCTCTACCTACTTAACCTCTACCTACGTGTCCTTAGCCCCTACAGTTGTGGCACTACAGGACTGCATTTGGGGGACGCGGCTGTTGGTGATGCACATTGTGCTGGTGTGTGTGTGGTGTAGGGTAAAATATGGGTGTTTGCAACATGCTTTTGTTCTGTGGAATAAAGGGGTGTCTCTGCTATCTGTGTTTAGTGGTGGGTTAAATATTGGGATTGTGCTGGCATGTGCCACAGCTGGGATTTGAACATGTGACCCTCTGGTCCTAGAGGTACTGGCTCTGTCCACTGCACCACACTGGAGATAGTAGACCTGTCAGGGTGGGGTTCCAAAACCTGCTCTGCACATTATTACTTTGAGCTCCTTCACCCTGTCTGGTGACAAACGTGCAAATATAACACGGGTATGACATCTGAACAGAGGGGGATAGCATATTCCCAAGCTGGGCAACAGTGCTATTGATGGACAACCATAGGGAACACTCCCAGGAAGGGTCCAATACACGGAGACGTTTTTGGAGGTGTCTCCGCTCTGTGCCTCTTTCCAAACAAATGTTATTTTATTTTTTTGGAGCTCTGCTGGGTGTGTTTTTAACTTTTGCGCATTACTATACCTGTTCCCCAGCTGATTTACTATTTTAATGCTTTTGTTGTGGTCATTTCCTATTTTTCATTGCAGTTTTGTGCTGTGCACATGTATCACACTGCTGACGTTTTGCAAGTTTCCCCGGTTTTGCTGTACATTGCTGACGGAAATGGTTTCTCTTCCCTTTATATGCCCTCTACCGTGAGTGTTCCACTCGCGCTATTTTTTACATGTAAATTCGGGCCCAATACTGTGCGGGGAGCCTCTCACCTCCCACTCTCCACCCATTGACCCCGTCCCTCCGCCCCTCCGGAGCCTTCCTCCGCCCTCCTTTAGCTGTTCCACGCCTCTATCGGACATTTGCGGGCCCGCACTTGTACGGGGCCCGTTACTGAACCGCGTACCTGTGCGGGGGTGACAAGCACGTGTGCGGGGCGTTTAAACGCATTTCTGCGCGTTTCAATGCCGCATTGCCGTGCGCTATTATGCGCCACGCAGATTTGCGGACTTTAGTAAACATGCCCCTGTGTTATGGATGTGTACAGAGCTGCATTGACTGCCCTGTAGGGCAGGGGTGTCCAAACCTGTCCTGGAGAGCTGGAATCCTGGCAGGTTTTTGGGATAGCCCTAATGAATATGCATGAGATATATATGCATTAGAGATATCCTGCCAACCTGACTGGTTTGTGGCCCTCCAGGGCTGGATTTGGAGACCCCTGCCTTACACCTCTGTCATTTAAGATCGTGAGTGGACAAGGTGCAGATGTCCAAGGCATCAAAAAGGTTAGATAGAATTTGTCACAGTCCTCCTCACTTCTCACCACCACCTAAAAATTGTCTATTAGCCACCTTTTTGGTGGTGGTGAGAATCGAGGAGGAATGTGACACATTCTATATACCCTTTCGATGTCTAGAACATCTGTACCTTGCCCACTCACGATCTTAAATGACAGAGGTGTAAGGCAGGGGTCTCCAAATCCAGCCCTGGAGGGCCACAAACCAGTCAGGTTGGCAGGATATCTCTAATGCATATATATCTCATGCATATTCATTAGGGCTATCCCAAAAACCTGCCAGGATTCCGGCCCTCCAGGACAGGTTTGGACACCCCTGCTGTAGGGTGTCTGTTCCTCAGCAGGACTGGGGTTGATGGTCCCCTCTACTGCCACCATTGCAGGGAGGTAGAATGTGGATCTGTTGATAGGAGACCCTGTTTGCCACCCTCAGCCCTGGAGAAAAGGAGTGGTGGTACATAGCCCATCTAGGAGTCCATAGGGGCTACACCTGACTGAGACAGACATATCCAAGGCGCTTCTGCAGAAACTACCTATCTCACACATTAACACTGCTTTGGACCTCCAACATGGTCTTTTTCAGCTATGGAAGGTGCTGTGGACCTGGTGCTGGGCGCCTCACCGCACCCTCAGGGTGACACAGTACCCGCACAATGTGACGATGTGTAGCTATTCTTGCCAGTAAAACACATGGTCAGTACCCCCTACCAGACCGAGGTGCTGTGGGGGTGCACATGGTCACTTACCCCTACCAGGCTGGGGTGCTGTGGGGGTGCATTCCCCATCTTGTGTTTATCTGTGGACAGCTGATTTGCATGTGCAGTGCATCATGGGTACGGGTGGGCTAACTCTATCCTGGTGTCCACAGCAGACTGTCTGTGTGGTGACATGCACTCCCTCTGCAGCCAGCCAAGGACTGGCTAGTAGCCATAGGGCTGTAGCCCAATGGTTACTTCACTGCCTGTGGAGCCAGAGGTCATGGGTTCAACCCCACAGTGGGGGTGTTTGATGGGGCTTCACAGAGCATTATCTCTTTTTAATGTACATTATTTCTGCCCGCAAAAACACCCTCATCATACTGTACCCATAAGGTGCCTCAGAGGGCACTTTATAGGGCGCCCTATAGGTTACCTTATGGTTACCGTCCATATAAGGTGCACTATACATTATCCTGTGGAGCAACTTATAGGGTGCCCTATAGGGGACATTTTAGGGTGCTGTGGCGGACAGTGCACTTTATAATGTGCCCTATGGAGTGCCTTATAGGGTGCCTTATGCGGCACCTTCAATTACGGCACGTGAGGATCTGTTTGCTGGCAGCAATTAATAAAATAACCTACAGTGCTGCAGGAAAAAATACATACATTGCAAAGCTGATGCCACAGCCAGCCTTACGTATTAGGCACACTGGGGAGCAGACTCATGACCCCTGTATCAGCAGTCAGTGCCTTACCCATTGTGCTACACTGTTGCTCCTCCTTGCATGTCAGTGCACCTACTTATGCTTTTCATTCCTAAACTGCACAGTGCTGCCATCAAAAACATTGCTGTGACCTTGCGGTACCTCATACGGCACCCTATAAAGCGCCCTATAAGCAACATTCTAGGGTGCCTTGGCGGACAATGCACTTTAAAATGTGCCTTATGGGGCGCCTCATGTTAACACGCTTTGAGAGTGCGTTTGCTAGTAGTAGTAATTAAAATAAAAAGTAAAATGCCTCCTAAAGCAAACTTACCCATAATAGGTAATGCCTCTGTCAGCAGTCCTCATTGGGCACAGTGGGGGATTGAACCCATGATCCCTGCACCATTGGTCACTGTCTTAACCATTGCACTGTGGCTCTGTTTCTGTGCTTGTGCATCAGCGCGCCGCCTTATGCCACCCAATATTAAAATGCCTCCTGAAGCATTAGCGCGCCGCCTTATGCACATCAGCGCGCCGCCTTATGCCGCCCATTATTTAAACACCTCCTAAAGTAATGCCTCAGCCAGCCGTCTTCATTGGGCACTGTGGGGGATTGAACCCCTGATCCCTGGTCAGTGTCTTAACTATTGTGCTGTGGCTCTGCTCCTCTGCTTGCACATCAGCGTGCCACTTATGCCTCCCGCACAGCTTTCTCATGCGCTAATGTGCGGGGTGCACATGGGCGCTGTGCACATTAGCGCATGAATAATCCCGGTTTTGCTTTTTTCAGCCAGACACGCCCACTCCTTATATGGCACCCGCACACTAGCGGGCCGCGCACATTACTGGGGTTTTAGTAAACATACCCCATAGTCTCTGCAAATTTAGCTCATTTTATTAAAAGGTCCCCAAAATCTCAACTTCAAATGTAAATGCATTTGTTCTATTATTTTTGTCGTATTATTTTATGACGAATACCACAAGTAGGGTTAAATAAGGCAGTCTATGATTGTTCTGTCCAGTTGAATGAACATAGTGTCAGCTTGCCTTTCAAATATATTTGGCTTTAAATTCGTGCAGCCCTGTATAGCAGTTTGGGTTTCTATCCAAATTTGCTCTTTGCACATTTAAGCAGTGTGCTTCAGTGTCTCATTGAAGTAGTGGCACATTTGTGGCTCTTGCATGAACCAACATCTGTATCTGCCAAGAATGAAATTTAGGAGCTTTCGACTATTTCTGTCTTCCCTGTGTTTTGTGTCAGATATTATTTATGTGTGGGTGTCCTGAGTGCCCCAGGGTTGCCTAAGGACATTTATGCTGGCTGGGATAGATGTGATGCCTTGATGTCTTTTCTTGAGGTAGTTCTCTGGGGTACTCAGCCTCTTTCCTTGGCTGCAGAATCTTTGGATGGTATTGTCATATTAACTGAGGTACTTCTAAAGTGCCTTGAAGATAAAGTGCTTTTGAAAATACATTACAACCATTTAAATGAATAACTTTATGCCTTGTATATTGATTTACAGCCAAAGTTATCCATTTTAAATTTGTGTGGGATTTGGCACATTCCAGGGTTAGGGCTAAAGGTTAGACAGAGGGCAGAATATTCATATAACTTTAAACTGATAGACTTATCTGTTAAAGTCATGCACTGATCATCCCATTGAATACTGACCTTAAATGTTTTTTTTTTTTAATTCTGCTTCAAAAAAGAGAGGGATCATGTGTTGTAGGAATAAAATGATGATTGATCCCAATTGAATCTATCTTGGGTTGAAAAGTAAGGGTATGCAATACAAAACAGCACATAATAACAAAAGATATGCCATATTTGTAAAGACCAAGGTCCATCAAGCCCAGTATCCTGTTTCCAACAGTGGCCAATCTAGGTCACTAATACCTAGCAGTTTCCCCAAAAGACACAGGTTCCACAGTGCTTGTATGGGGGCAAGCAGTGGATTTCCCGGGTACCCTTTATTAATGGTTTATGGACCTTTCCTCCAGGAACTTGTCCAAACCTTTTTTTAAACACAGCTACACTAACAGCGTTTACTACATCCTCCGGTAATGAATTACAGAGTTTAATTACGCATTGAGTAAAAAAAAAAAATTCTCTGATTAGTCTTAAATAGGTTACACTGTAGCTACATTGCATGTCCCCTAGTCTTTCTATATTTTGATGGCATAAACAATCAATCTACATTTACCTGTTCCACTCATTCATTAATTTATAGACCTCTATCTCCCCACAGCCATCTCTTTGTTGAAGTGCTCTAACCTTTTTAGCCTCTCATCATAGGGGTATCCTTCCATCCCTTTCACTATTTCGGTGGCTCTTCTCTGTACCTTTTCTAATAATGTTATATCCTTTTTAAGATATGGCGGCCAGAATTGCACACAATATTCAAGGTGGGGCCGCACCATGGATCAATGCAGAAGCATTATAATATCCTTTGTTTTATTCTCCATTCCTTTCCTTACGATTCCTAGAATTCTATTTGCTTTCTTGGCCACCGCTGCACACTGGGGAAGGGTTTCTACATGTTATCCATGATGACGTCTAAATCTTTTTCCTGGGTGGTGGTTCCTAATGTAGAAACTTGCATCGTGTAACCATAGTTTGGGCTGTTCTTTCCTAAGTGCATAACTTTGCACATCCAGTCTTCCAGTTTATCAAGGTTCTCTTGCAATTTTTCACAATCCTCTTGGGTTTTAATAACTTTGAATAATTTCATGTCATCTGAAAATTTGATTAGCTGACTTGTTATTCCCATTTCCAGGTCATTTACGAATATGTTAAAAAGCAGCAGACCCAGCACAGATTCCTGAGGTACTCCACTATTCATCTTTCTGTGTTGGGAAACATGGCTATTTAGCCCTACACTCTGTTTTCTATCTTTTAAACAGTTCCTGATCCACAATAGTACATTGCCTCCTTTCCCATGACTTTTTAAATTTGCCAAGAGTCTCTCATGAGGGACTTTGTCAAAGGCTTTCTGAAAATCCAGATACACTATATCAGCCGACTCACCTTTGTCTACCTCTTAATTTACACCTTCAAAAATACATAACATAATTAGTAAGACAAGATCTTTCTTGGCTAAAGCCATGTTGGCTGCCTCCCATTAAACCATGATTAGCTACTGTCACCACCAGGTGGGCAGGCTGCCGCCTAGGGGTAGCAGGTCTGTGTCTGATGGTGGTTATGAAGAACAAGTAGTTGTAGACATGAATGGTAAAGGTAAATTAGGATTTATTTCCCCTCCCGGGGTTGGATTCTTCAAAAGGTACAACACATAAACTTAAGACAAGTAAGCCATACTTTCTGGCATGTTATAAAGGAAAACAGGAAAGCTTCTTCTTGCTTCTTAATTAAATGATAAATGAGAATCTTAGGAATATTCAGCATACAGTTCCTCTATAGACAAACAGGCACACTTGACCTTCAGTGTTAACCTTAAGCACTACACAGCTTCTGTCTAACATAAAGAGGTTATTCTGTCAGAAATTGTTAATGTACAGTCCATTGGATCATCCAAAGAGCATTCACTGGGACAATCAATGACCATGGGTTCCTGCAAGGTTTCAGAAGGACCTGTGTTTTCCTTGCCACAGAATGTTTGTAAGTTCCCTTGCAATGTCTCGTTACAGAGCCTATCTGACCAGCTCCCTCTAGGGCTGGAATAGCTGTTACCGTATTCCTCTGAGTCTGGGAGAGAAGGAAGCCACCATTCAGGGTTTCCAGAATCCAACTTCTCATAAGAGTTTCTAACTCTAGAATATCTGTTGGTTCTACCTTCAGGCTTTGGCACAGAATAAAAGAATTCTCCTCCCCTATCAGCACAGGGTTTAGCTCTGCGTGTCCTTCTCTGAGGCTTGGGAGTTTCAAACACTTCCTCTTCTGATATGCAAGTGTCTTCAATAGAATACCTCTCTCTCTCAGGGGCTTGGAACTGCTCTCTCACTAGCTCTCTGGGTAAATCCCTCGGTTCGTCTTTACAGCACTGCTCTCCCCTTGGATTTCTCCCACGAGGCTTCTGAGCATTAACCCTCCAGGTATTTCTACTGCCAGCAAACTTTCTTAACTCTATTTCAGAATCACTCTCAGGTTTATAGCGTTCATATACATACTGTTTCACTTTCTCAGGCTTCCATTCATTCTGGGTGGAACGTTGCCTCTGAGTTTCAAACTGCGTCACATCAGATGAACACTCACAGCTGTTCTCTGACTCCACGGCTCCTAACTGCTTTCTCCTGAGGTGTTCTGGGTATCTTGTGGATTGAATCTTCCTGGTTCCTGAACTTCTCCTAGTTCCTGTTCCTGTTCTCGTCCCAGTTCTGGTTCTGGATCTGAATCTTGTTCCTGTCCTTGTTCTTGTTCCTGTCCTTGTTCTCGGTCTTGGTCTAACTCTGTATTTCCTGAGTGACTCTTATAGTAGCTATTAGCCCTTCCTCTATTCAGGTGCAAGCTATTAGGAACTGGGGATTGTTTGTCAGCTGGGCGTGTTTGCAAACCTCGTGGCTGGGTTTGTTTATGTTGCCCCTGACAACTACTGCTCATTTTGCTTGCCTGCCTGTCAGCTTCCAAGCTAGAATTCACAGAATCCTGTGTTTTTAAGGCAGAGAATGGATCTTCCTCATTACACATCCCCCCCCTTAAGATCTTATGGGCTGCTGACGCCCCTTTCTGACAGCACGTAAGCTGATGCTGACTATCCCAACGCTTCTCTACTTTGACCAGCCTTACTGATACTGATCGGTCTTGCCACGGTTTTAATAAGTTAAGGTGGTAGACTTGTTAATGCCCCCTTTCATTCTTGACCCTATAGGAGATGGGGCCCACTTTCCCTACCACCGTACAGGGTCCTTTCCACCTAGACTCAAACTTTGGGCCTGCAGCTGGCACTAGGACTAACACCTTGTCCCCTATGTCCAATTGCCTTTCTTTGGTCCCCCGGTCATAGTAACGCTTTTGCCGGCGTTGGCTAGCCTGCAAATTTTCTATGGACATCTGGGAGGTTCTTTCCAGGCGGTTTCTGAGGTCCCTGAGAAACTAGGGTACCCCTACCTCTTCTGCCTCTGGTTCAACCCATTGCTCCCTTAGGATATCCAAAATCCCCCTCGGAGCCCGACCAAATAGCAGCTCGTAGGGCGATGCCCCTAAAGATGCCTGCTCTCACTCTCCTGTCATTGTTCTCGGTCTTGGTCTAACTCTGTATTTCCTGAGTGACTCTTATAGTAGCTATTAGCCCTTCCTCTATTCAGGTGCAAGCTATTAGGAACTGGGGATTGTTTGTCAGCTGGGCGTGTTTGCAAACCTCGTGGCTGGGTTTGTTTATGTTGCCCCTGACAACTACTGCTCATTTTGCTTGCCTGCCTGTCAGCTTCCAAGCTAAAATTCACAGAATCCTGTGTTTTTAAGGCAGAGAATGGATCTTCCTCATTACACTACATGTTCAGTAATTTTGTTCTTTATAATAGTTTCTACCATTTTTCCCAGTACTGACGTCAGGCTCACTGGTCTGTAATCTCCCAGATCACTCCTTGAACCCTTTTTAAAAATTGTTGTTACATTGACCATCCTCCAATCTTCAGGTATTGCAGATGATTTAAATGATAGATAACAGATTACTAATAGTAGATCTGCAATCTCATATTTCAGTTCTTTCAACATCCTTGGATGTGTATTATCCAGTCCAGGAGATTTGCTACTCTTCAGTTTATGAAATAGTTGTAATACATCTTCCCTGTGTATTGATATTTCTTTCAATTCTTCTGCGGCATCACCTTTAAATACCATTTCAGTCATGGGTAACATCCCTACATCTTCCTCAGTAAAGACCGAAGCAAAGAATTCATTCAGTCTCTCCGCTTTGGTCTTGTCCCCTCTTACAGCCCCTTTTACCTCTCTATAATTTAAAGGTTCAACTGACTCACAGGTTTTTTGCTACGAATGTACTTGCAAAAGTCTTTATTATGTGTTTTGCTTCCACAGCAAGTTTCTTCTCAAATTCTCTCTTTGCCTGCCCTATCAATGCCTTGCATTTAACTTGCCAGTGCTTGTGCCGTTTCCAGTTTTCGTCATTTGGCTCTTTTTTCCATTTCCTGAAAGATGAGTAATCTCCCCTTTTTCCTCTTGATTTAGTGGAGGTTTTCAATTCCTTCTCTTTATTGCATGCTAATAAGATAAGAACTGCCAAACTGGGTCAGACCGAAAGTTCATTAAGCCCAGCATTCTGTTTCCAGCAGTTGCAAATCAGTCACAAAGTCCTGGTAGGACCCAAAAAAGTAGACAGATTCCATGTTGCATACCCCTAGGATAAGCTTTTTATTTTATTTTATTTTATTTTATTTTATTTTATTTATGAATGGCTTTTTATTATGGCTTTTATTATGCCCATCAAAACATCTTCTAAGTAGTTACAATAATGACATACATATAAAATAGATATGTAAACAAACTAAGACAACATGGACAAAAGTATAAACTTCAGACCAATACTAAATAGTCAGTGTATATCATAAAAAAGTTCAGGTCACAAACTAAAAGCTTTCCAGAAAAGTAAATCTAAAGGCTTTTACAAAACACTAAATAGCAGGACATATCTCCCAAAATCTAAGGCAAAGAGTTCCAGAGCAAAGGCTCTCACATAGAAAGTGCATGTTTACAGTTTGCTTCCTTTCAAATAGTTGCCACTGGAGAAATGGATAAGAATTAATGTGCAGTGGAACAAAGCGTGTGTACAGGACAATAAGGTACTAGTAATGATGAGAATTCAGTACACATAAGAGATTGGAAAATTGCATAGAACAAACTCACACACTTAAATTGAACTCTAAAAGCAACAGGCAACCAATGGAGCACAATAAGCATTAGAGTGCTGTATTCATGTCTTTACAATCGTACAATTACTCTCACTGATTAATTTTAAGCACATACACAGGCAGTTCTCAAACCACCATGTTACAGTAGTCTATATGATATAACATTAAAGACAGTACTACTTCCTGAAAATCTGCATTATCTAAAAAAGTCTTCAAATGGTGAACCATAAGCAATTTAAAATATATACCCTGTACCATCCTCACAATTTTGGTCTGAAAAGAAAGATTTCTGTCTAGCACATCACCTAAATAATGAATTTCAGGGGGTGCTAGTGAATATGATCAAGTATAGTTTCTTGACGTTTCAGCTCCCACCAAAGCCCATAATCAAGACCCAAGTTTTGCAAATTTTGGTGCCCATAAAATTGGCTAAACCAATTAAGACATTGGAGATGTCAATGATTAAACTCACCAAGCTAGAATATCCAACTTCTACAGCTCAAGAGGTGAAATTTACCAAGCATAATCCCCCCTCACCACACAAAATGGCCAGCGGCATCAGCCCAGAGGTTACCTTACAAGCGGTCATGACAGAGATTCTACAGCTTAAGGATATGCTTAAGGACAAAGGAGGCTCACTCAAGGGAGAAATGGCAGAAGTTAAATCTTAGTTAAGTTCCATGACTAGAACGCAAATACTAGAAAATAAGAGTTGAGCCTCATGTTGCGCAATTAGCTGAGGTTCACCGATATACTATAGAAATTAAGCTACTAGAGTGCAATTGCATGTGCAGAAATAATTTTCTTACATTGGGGCTGCCAGCAGACAGAAGGAGCAGACATGCTGAAATATTTGGAGGACTTTATTCTGAAGTTTCTAGCCCTCACCTTTGAGAAGCCATTTGAGTTCAAACATGCCTATCTTTTCATGCTGCATGAGCTCTTATTGGAGGATAGTGCACTTCCTGCTAACATTGGTGGGGACTTTAGTCTGGTATTGGAATCTCTCCTGGATTGTAGATCATCTGTAGGAGATTTTATACCTAAATCACTTCATACATTACAATCTTTGACAGTTTGGCCTTAGAAAATCCCTGGAAACTGCAACACCCAGTATAGAGCATGATTATACCTTTTATTCCTTGCTCTAAGGATATACTTTTTCTAATGTCTAAAAGTCTTCTACCTAACTTGCTGCATACTGATATAAATGCTATCACTCTTTTGGACTATGAAGCTATTACAAGTGTCTTGAATTGTAATGAGGGGTTGACACAGCACATTTAATGGAGACAATGCAGGATTATTGCAAGAGCCAGAATTCATACAATTAGTTCAGTTATTAAGTCATACTTTCAATAAAATACATATACATATACTTCCTTACTCAATTGGTGGGGTGCCTCTAAAGCCACGGTGAGGGGAACTATAACATCATATTCTGTCCACAGTCATCTGCAGAAAGATGCAAAATTGTGGCAACTGGGGTTGGAGATTAAGAAATTAGAACAGGAAAATAAACAGGGATCGAAGGATGCTGAGATTATAAAGCCTCAACACCTCCGATATCAGTATAATAAGATACAGCAGACAGGCAGAGCTGGTACTTTCCAAACAAGCTGCCTATAATTATGAAAGTTACAATAGATCCAGACATCTATTAGCCCAATATTTGAAAGGGAATAGAGAGAGGCGTACATTTCTTGCATTGTTACCCCGATAGGGGACAGTATATTTGGATTCCGGTATATTATCTCAGTTTCAGAAATATGTGATCTTCTAAATAATGCTAATTAAAAACAGGAACTGCTAATAGAGCTTTCTCTTAATGTTGAAAAAGCTTTTGACAATGTAGAATGGCCTTCTTTATTTTGAATTTTGCAGTGGTTTGAGTGCATGTTCAATCTATGATTAGAATTTAATATTCCAGACCCTCATATGGTCATGATTTAAACGTCTGAAGATGTGCATGTGAATGTCAAAATCATGGAGACATTTCTGTAGCCATTCCTCAAATGATATTCACAGATGTCTCTGGTGCAGGGAGGTCAAAGTAGACAAAGGGGTGTGGCCAAGGAACATGTGGGGAGGAAAAACGGACTTACACATCCCTGTTCTATTTCAGAAACGTCTACAGGCACATGCATGTTTATAGCTGCTCTAGGCATGAATAGGCATCAGGAAAGTGATTGTTTTCACCTTAAAATATCCGGAGAGTGTAGAGAAGATGAAGAATTAAGTGGCTAGCCTTGGATCACAAAGACCCACTCTGGGATTTGCACCAAGGCCACACAACTCTTAACCCACTACTCTAACAAGGGGCAGCTCTATAATGAGGCCGAGTGAAGCGGTAGCCTCAGGCGGCAACTATTTGGGGGTGGAAAAAATTGCCCCCTAAAAGACTGCCTCACTCAGCCTTCAAAATAATTTAAAAAAAAAAAAAAAAAGCTGGTTGCAAAAGCTGCTGCTGCTGCTGTAGCGGTGGCAGCGGCAGCATGAAGTGCCCCATGGCAGCCGCCTCCCCAGAAGAACCCTCACACAGCACCCCCCATCAGCGCCGGCGGGCTCAGCTTTAACAGAGCCGCGGGAAAGGGAAACACTCTCCCTTCACGCGGCTCTGCAAAGCTGAGCCGGCGCAGGGGGGTGTTATGTGAGGGCTTTTCCGGGGAGGCGGCCACCATGGGGCACTTCATGCTGCCGCCAGGCCCGTACCTAGCCCTGTGCGAGCGGTGCGGCCACACAGGGTGCAAAGGCTTAAGGGGCACATTTTAGCTGTCTGCCGTTTCATGCTGCCACCACTTTTTCTTCTCTCAGAGGTGGCAGGCAATAGAAGACAGCTAAAATGTGCCCCTTAAGCCTTCTCGCTGGCATGCTTAGCAGATCTGTCCCTCCCTGCAAGAGCAAGAGGAGGGAGGGACAGATTTGCTTAGCTTGCCAGCGACATTGGGCGTGCCTCTTCTCTTCTGCCGCAGGGGGGGGGGGGTGTGTGTGCCCAATGTCCAAGTCGCACAGGGCGTGATTTACACTTGGTATGGCCCTGGCTGCCACTGCTACTGCTGCAGCGGCAGCAGCTTTTGCATCTGGGGTTTTTTTTGTAGTTCCCTAAAGAAGGTCTGGGGCTGGGCTGGTCAGGAGGGGGGGTGTAGCACAGGAAATAGTAATGGGCAGATGGGGGGAGGGCTAGGATTGGAAATGGGCTGATGGGGGAGTTAGAACTGGAAATGGACTGATCGGGAGGGGGGGCTAGGACTGCTAATGGACTATTGGGGGGGACTAGTATTGGAAATGGGCTGATGGGGGGTTAGAACTGGAAATGGGCTGATGGGGAGTTAAGAATGCAAATAGGCTGATTGGGGGGGTTAGAACTGGAAATGGGGGGGGGGGCGGAGCCTGATGTCCAGCGGGTAGGACGCTTAGCGTTGAAGCTCCCGAGAGGCCTACTCAGAATCCTGACTTACTACCTATATAAATTTACTATTTTGCTCCGAGCTGACCGGGGCACCTCGGGGGGGATGGCGGCCCACAAACCAGCGCGTTTGGACTTCGGGTCTCCTTCTTCTTCTCACGGAAAACGCTCCAAAACGGAGGTATCCTCCCCGCAGAAGATGGTTCCACTTCGTGAAAACCCCGCAATGCACCTGGAGATTTTGGAGGAAATACGCGGCGTGAAAGAATTGGTGCAGTCTAATGGAGAAGCGCTTCGAGCCATGCGAGAAGACTTTGGAGTGCTCCAAGACCGACTTGAAGGTCTTTCATTATGGCAGGACAATATGGCGGGGGTCCTCGACTCGCACGAGGTGCGCTTGGGCAAACTGGACGAGGCTGTGCGCCAGATACAGAATCTTCAAAAGGAGTTGGAAGATAGCAATAATCGCGCCCGTCGTAACAATGTGAGGCTCCTTGGACTGCCGGAGGGAGTGGAAGCAGGAGATATAAGAGAATTCTTGCTCAAAACTCTTCCCTCCTTGCTGAAGATTACTTTTCACAGAGAACTGGAAATCGATCGAGCACACCGTGTTCCTGCCCGCATGGCGCTCAACCGCACGACCCCCCGGCCTATTATCTTTAGCTTGCTACGATATCAACAAGTGGAACAAATTTTACATGCTGCCCGAGCGAATCATCATTTGGAATATGAAGGTCGTAAGGTCTCCTTCTTTCCTGATTTGGCAAAGCCTACCGTTGATCGTCGGAAGAAACTCCTTGCTCTTCGCCCTCGACTTCAACAGCTACAGGCTCGCTTTGGCCTGTTGTATCCAGCGAAGCTCCGAGTGACTCTCCATAACCAGACCAGGACGCTCGAGGATCCTGCTCTATTATCAACATTTTTGGACTCCAAAGAAGCAGAACAGATGCGCTAATCCCAAATTTTGGACTCTTATCTGCCGGCTCTATCCGCCATTTTGAAGGGCCCGATGCGGCGATCATAGCCCAGCACAGAAATAGCCTGGACTTTCTTTCTTTCTCTGTATGACTTCTGCCTTTGGTCTCCTATCCCTTCATGATGTGTGCCTCGGTCGGAGTCGGAGCACGCACAGTCCTACAGGTTATATGTTTTTTCAATTCCGGCCTTCTCTGGGGTTTCTCCCCGCAGACACATGGTCGCCAATAATTTTGGGGTTTTGCTTCTCCTCTACCGTACTGCGGTTATCTCTGTTAATGTGGGGCGCTTCACTGTATTATATTAGCTTGTTTTCCTATGTCATGTGTACAGCCAGATACAGTCAGTTTGAGGGACACAGTGAAATTATGTGTGCTATCATGCTCAGAATTTTAACTTTTCTGAATGGCCTCATGTAAACTCCTATCATTCATTGTACAAGGCATTGCTGGTCCACTCAGCAGAAAGAAAATCCTTAGCTATCTTAGCCACGAGTACGTTGATTAGGTGTTTCTTCAGGAGACGCACTACACTCTGCTGAAACACTGAAACTCAATGCTAGGCCTCACATGGTAGCTGCCTACTCTCCCACCGTTTCCAAATGGTACGGGATAGTCATCCTGGTCAAGAAGTTTGCACGCTACTGTACCTGATATTAGCGCTGACATTGCGGGTAGATGGGCCCGGGTACACCTTGAGGTTGGAGATAGTGAATTCACGTGTATTTGTACTATGTCCCGAATGTGGACAACCCTGCTCACTATGCATGTTTTGCGCAGTTGGCCTCGGCCTCCGCTAATGTTCCATTAATACTTGGTGGCGCTTTTATTCAAGTGCTCCCTCAATCTTTTCTTCTCAAACAAGGTGCTTGTTGGTTGGAAGCCCCAGTACCGAGCAGACCTGCGTGGCTAGACATAGTAGCGGGCCTTTGCTCACCGACTCCTTTTACCTTACTCCCTGGTATGACTCTCCCATTAGACTCCCACTATCCACCAATGTTTTTTTGATAGCGCAGAAAGTATGGGAGAGAGAATTGCATGTGACTTTAACCTCGGAGCAATGGAGCCTTATCTGGAGCAGAGGGACCCGGGCTTCTGACCCGCCTCCCTTACTCAGACCCTCTTCTTTCTAGCCCACCGGTGTTTTCACACTCCTCACAGTTTAGACATATGGAACACAACTCAGGGTAATGGTTGCTGGACATGTCCTGTGGCCCTTGGTTTATTACTTTATTTCATGCTATGCATGAATATCCCGCACTACAGTATAACTGGCGTCGGGTCTGGGGTCGTATTTAGTCTATATTGCACTCTCAGGAGTCCCTTTCCCGGAGGGTAGTGGGACTTCGCCCAGTTGCGGGGATCCCCTCTCTCCCAAGAAATGGCTTATCTCCTTTTGAACTTTATGCTTGGCATTGCTGTTTCCCTCATTGAGTAATACTGGGAAATTAGTTCCCATCTGAGCCTTAATGAATGGTAGAATCATGCCTGTCTCTACAGTAAATATGAACAAATACCTCGTCTGTGTGCTTCCTCCGTTCAGACTCCTTCTTATTGGTCTTAATGGAAGATGTTCAATGAATATGTACATTTTGCTACATGCTCTCATCTGACTGTCTAACTTTGTATATATCTGTCTCATGATCATGCTGTATTGTGGATATTTTTTGATTGTTTGATGTATCATCACTGTTAACTGGAAGCGCTCACATGCTGATACAAACGGGTAGAGAAGAAGCACCGGGGTGGGGGGTAACGGGTTTGCTTTTCCTTATTGTATACTTGTTTTGTATCTTTTGGTGTGTTGTTTCTTTGTTTGTTGCAAAATGAAAATAAAAGTTTCAAAAAAAAAAAAAGAACTGGAAATGGGATGATGAAATGGGCTGATTAGGGGGGCTAGGACAAGAAATGGGTTGATTGGGGTGCTAGGAATGGAAATGGACTTATTGGGGGGGGTTAGGACTGGTAATGGGCTGATGGGGGGCTAGCACTGGAAATGAGCTAGGACTGGTAATGGGCTGATTGAGGGGCTAAGGCTCGAGTGGGCTGATTAGGGGGATAGGACTGGAAATGGGCTAATGGGGAGGGGAGGAGAGTGCTGCTGGCCCTGGAAGAAAACTAGGGGCTAGGGCTACAAATGGGCTGATGTGGGGGGATGGTAGAATAGGACTGGAAGAGATTGGATACTGAGAGGGTCTGCCAGGAGAAGGAGGGGGCAGGAAGGGATCTGACACGGGAGAAGGAGGGGGCTGGAAAGGAGTTGACACCTGGGATGTACTGAAGGGGGACAGGAAGGGAGCTGACACTTCGGGATGGGAGTGGTAGGTGGCTGGGTAATGGGGAGGAGGCTGGAAGGGAGCTGACATGTGAATGGCACTGGAAGGGGGATGGACAGAGGGTAGGGCAACTGGAAGGGAACTGACTGGGGGGGTGGCACTGAGAGTGGACATGAGCTGATATCTGGAATGGTATTTGGACTAGAAGGGGGTGGACAATGGGGAAGGAGGGGGACTGGAAGGGAGTGGACACCAGTGGCAGTCATGGGAATGCAAGGTGATTGACATTGAAAGGTACTGGGATGGGAGGACAGGAAAGGGGGATGATACTGGGGAGGGTTACTGGAACAGAAAATGGGCTGATGGAAGGAAGTGAGGAAAACAAAAGAAGAGATAGTTAATGGCAGATGGGCCATGGAGCATAGACCACAGAAAGAGAGCTAAGAGAAGACAGGAAAGCAGAAGCCTCAGATCAGGACCAGCATGATCAGAGAATAAAATGATCAGACAACAAAGGTAGAAAAATAATTTTATTTAATTTTAGTGGTTGTACTTTGTGCTATTTTTATATTTTACACGGTATTGGGGAACTGCATCTCTTATTTATCTGATGTTGCACTGCAAGTGGACTTTGGCTTCTTGGAGTTTCAGTTTAAATTTTGTCTACATACTTTATTTTTACTTTAGATTGTGGTTACTTATTCTGTACTTGGTGAGGGTCGATGTTGTGAGTGTGTGACTGAGGTCAGGTGTTCTGTTAACATGGAGTTTGTACATAAAGATCTATACTGTACTGTAGTAATTTGATTTGTTCAGCTTTTCAAATAGGTGTATGGATGTTCCAGGGCCCACTGTAGTATTTACAGTGACACTTTTTTTGGATGGGCTCCTTATGTGAGTTTTGGAAGTTTGTGCTGATATGGTATGGTATGGTAGGTTTGCTCTTTGTTGTAGGGTTTTGCATTAGTTCACAATATGCCTGGTACTGGAGAATAGTGGCTGTTGTTGTTAGTGAGATGATCAGAATCAGATTTTAAAAAAAATATATTGAATTCTGTGGGTGAATGTCCTGGTTCTGCTCTGCAACTACTGTGGATGCAAAATATATGTTGAAAAAGAAAAAGCAAGAAACATAACGCAGTTTATAACAATAAAATAAAAATAAGTTATAATTTAGTTTTATGAACTGTGCTGTTTGTTATTGCTGTCTTTTAGTTCCTTGGTGTGCAAACAGGACCATACCTAGCCCTTTGCAAGCGGTGCAGCCGCACAGTGTGCAAAGGCTTGAGGGGTGCTTTTCAGCTGTCTGCTGTTGCCCTGCCTCCACTGGCAGGACAATAGGAGGCAGCCAAAATGTACCCCCCAAGCCTTTTCACAGCACTTTAAGCAGGTCTGGCCCCTCCCTCCTCCGACATGATGTCAGAGCAGGGAGGGACAGATCTGCTTAAAGTGCTGGCGCCTTTCAGATCGGGTGCATGCCCCCCTCTTCCTCCCCATACCTCCGCTCAGCGCTGCCTGCTCTTTCCCTGCTGCCAGCGCCACCTTGAAAAAAACAGAGGGCGGCAGCAGCAGGCAAAGAGCAGGCAGCACTGGGCGGAGGTATGGGGGAGGGGAGGCGTGCGCCCGACCTGCAAGTCACACAGGGCGCGATTGCAGCTTGTTACAGCCCTGTGTGCAAACATCTTGCATTTCCTCCATATAATCCAATCGGCTTTTTGGTTTGGTTCAGTATCTGATTGGATTTCTGAAAAAGCCCCGCTCCCTCTAAGGTGTGTGGGGCGGGGGGCGCCACTCATTTTTCGCCTCAGGCAGCAGATTGCCTTGAGCCGCCCCTGACTCTAACCACTATGCTGTTAGACATCTTGGGGCTGCAATGTTGTCCTGGGGACATCTATATAAACATCTGCTAGATATCCATATCGTGTCCATGTGCCATCCACGTTTCTGAAATCATGCCTGAACTTGCACATGCTTGCTTTTTTTTCATATGTTCTGGCTTTGACGTCTTAGACTGCACTTGGATGTCCCATTGTTACATGTGCCTCTTAGCCAGTATCCTGGTCAATGATGGTCTATCTGCTCCAATTGCTCTACGAAAGGAAATGCTTCAAGGGTGTCCACTCACTGTTTTTATTTAATTTAGTAATAGATCCACTTATACTTACAGTCTTCCTTTCACAGCATAGAATATAGTAAGATGGAAAATAACATCATTACCCATACTGATAACTTATTAGGGATGTGAGAGCCAAAACATTTTATTTTGCTTGGTTTTGGGGGAGGGGGTTGTTTTTTCTGTCTTCATATTGGTTTTTTTTTTCAATAGTGCACCTATTGTTCAATAGGGTGCACTATTACTGCTTTCATTTCAGAGTGAAAGCACTTCCCTAGTTATTATTGTTTATTCACATCAATATTAAGTTTTCAGTGTATCAACTGGCAGAAGATGGAAGTTCTACCGTTGAATACATTTGCATATATATTTGATCTAGAACATTTTCCTTTTCAAGTGGCTAAAAGTTCCTTCTAATACTTGGGGTTCTGGATTTCACAGACTCTCAAGGAGACTATAGAAATAAATACCGATGAGCTTTTGGCACTAATCCAAGTTGATATTCTTAGATGGTCACCCCTTTATTTATCAGGGTGAGGTAGATTAGAGGCAATAGAGACAATGGTTCCTAAGCTTCTTAATACACTTCAAATGCTTCCAGTTATATGTTCCTCTAGTATGTACAAAAAATATGGAATCAAAGATGGTTTGATTCCTTTGGCATGAGTGATTCTCAAACCAGTCCTGTAGGACCCCTAGTCCAGTCAGATTTTCAGGATATCCATAATGGAAGCAGTGCATGCAGATCTATCTCTTGCATATTCATTGTGGATATCCTGAAAACCTGACTGGACTAGGGGTCCCAGAGGACTGGTTTGAGAACCACTGGGCATGATAATCCCCCATGGATTGCATTGAACAAGTTGAAATTGTGAAAAGATGAAGGTGGAGTTTATTTCCTATACTTGGCTTTATATCATATGGCCTTTTTACTCAGATAGGGTGGAAAATGTGTATTGGTTTCAGAACAGGAACAGAGACCAAACTGGTGTTTGCTAGAGGAAGAGACATTTAGGCCCTTTCCATTATCCCTGATGCCGGGGATGCAGTTACTGACAAAGTTTAGGGTGTAGAAACCCATGTGGCAACAGTGCTGGAGTTTCAGCTGGATCAGGAGTCATGGAAAATACTGATGTGCTATAATAAAAGAATACTGATTGATAATAAGCCTGTTGAATGGCTGGTGAGGCAGCATAGGACCTTCTGAGCTTTGGATCAGATTCTGATAGATGGTCATATAAAGGATATTTGGTGAACTTCCTCGATTCACTGTTCTACAAATTTTCAAAAATTGTTTGCTTCAGAAATTACATGTGCTATTTCTTAATGAATTTGATATGCTGAATTCAAATATGATAGTGAAATTTGTCAATTAGCTCCTGTTTCTATGATATGTTAAAGAATTTACATTTTACCACTATATATGGTGAAAATCGAGCCTAAATCCTTAGATGTAAATCAAAATCTTATTACAAATGAAACTTTGCACAATGACAAGCATGTTTTTATAAAATAAAGTTCATAAATGTACTTAGAAGAAACAGAGGAGTAATTATGTCTGCAATTTAACTTTCATTAAGAACATTTTAAAGTACATTCTAGCAAGTTTTGTTCTCATTTAGTGGCTTCACGACTCTTCCTGATCTGCTTCTTGTACTTAAGCAATGGAATCTCCCTTGTCACTGTCCAGCAGTAGTCTGCAAGCATTGATGGATTCCATTTACCCTGATACCTCTTTTCCATGGCTGCAATATCTTGGTGAAATCATTCTCCATGTTCATCACTTACTGCTCCGCAATTTTGTGGGAAAACATCTAGATGAGAGTGTAGAAAATGAATCTTTAAGGACATGTTGCAACCTAGGTTTTTGTATGCCTTGAGAAGATCTTGAACAATCTCTTGGTAATTATTTGCTTTGTTGTTTCCAAGAAAAATTTGTGTTACTGATTCAAATGCTATCCATGCAGCCTTTTCCTTTCCACGCAACAAACAAAGTAATTTGTCATCTTGAAGAAGTGCATGAATCTGAGGGCCAACAAAAACTCCTTCCTTAACTTTGGCATCACTCAGTCTAGGAAATTTACCACTAAGATACCTGAAAGCAGGTTTAGTTTTATCCATCGCTTTGACAAAGTTTTTAATTAGTCTCAACTTGATGTGCAAAGAAGGCATCAAAATCTTGTTGCTGTCTACAAGTGCTGGAAACACAACATTTTTGCTTCCAGGATCCAGTGACTGACGGAGTGGTCAGTCCCTTTTGACAAAAGGACACTCTCTAGCATGACTATCCCATTCACACAGGAAGCAGCAGAACTTGGTGTATCCACCCTGAAGACCAAGCAAGATGGTGACCACTTTGAAGTCACCACAGATTGACCATAGATGTTGATCATAGTTTATACATTTCAAAAGTTGTTTCATATTGTCATAAGTCTCTTTCATAAAAGCTACATGGCCAATAGGAATTGATGGTAGCAAGTTACCATTATGCAGCAATACAGCTTTAAGACTTGCTTTTGACAAATCAATGAAGAGCCTCCAATCATCTGCATTGTAATTGATATTGAGAGCTGCCATTAAACCTTTTATATTGTTGCATGTAGCAAGATCACCTTCTTTGAAAAAGAATGACACCAAGGGGGATGTTTACTAAAGTGCGGTAAATGGGACTAACGCGCGTTATATGACGTTAACGATCGTAAGTGCCGTATAACGCACGTACCGACGCGCTAACGACCGTTAACGTCATACTACGTGCGTTAACCGTAGTTAACGATCGTAAAGCTCCGCGGCGCGTTAAAACAGCGCAGAAGGTGGAGAGTGGGCGGAGAGAAGGGGTCAATGGGCGGAGAGTGGGCGTGGAGAGGCTCCCCTCATACTAACGCGCTGAATTTCAGAGCTCAATTCCAACGCGAATGAGAACCTGTCATTAAAGGCATTTAAAGGGAATAGAAACCATTTCCGTCAGCAATGTACAGAAAAACCGGGGAAACCCACAAAACGTGAGCAGTGTGATACATGTGCACAGAACAAAATTTCACATAAAACGTCAAAAATGACCACAAGAAACATTTTAAAAAGCATAATTCAGCTGGGCAACAGTGATAGCAATGGGCAACAAGGAACAACACTCCCTGGAAAGCACCAAAATAAAAAGAAATGATGTGTGGAAGGGTCTACGCTCCGCAGACCCTTTCAAAGAGCATTACATTGTAATGGAGCTGTCCTGGGCGTGTGGTGTAATGTTTCCCAATGATATCATTGTTGCCCAGCTTGGTTATGGGTGTGTGCCCCTTTTGTGAGGTCTTTTCTGAGGTTTATGTGCACCTTTGTCTGCATACAAGGTAAATTAGGCAACAGTAAACCTGTTGCAGAGCAGGGTTTCTGACTTGTCAGGCCGGTTTAACTAACTCCAGGGACTGCACTGTCTCTGTGGCCACAATGTGGTGCAACAGACACAGCCAGTGCCTGTAAGACCAGAGGGTCACAGGTTCAAATCCCAGCTGGGGCTCCTGCCAACCCAGTCCCCATAGTTTTACCCACCACTAAACAGTGATAGTAAAGACACTCCTTTATTGCAGAGAACATACGCATGGCCTATATTTTACCACCCCAAACACAGACACCAGAAACAGGCACATTACCTAAAGCAGAGTCCCGCAAATGCAGTCCTGGAGGGCCCCACACCATTCCGGTTTCATGCTGCCTCTAATAAAGATGCCTGTGCTGCATAGCTATGCACCACCCCCATGGTATGCAGATGTAGCTCATGCATATTTATGAGGGACAGCATGAAAACCCGAACAGTGTTTAGAACACCAGGACTGGAGTTGGGGAACTCTGCCATAAAGCAGCAGCCAACAGGGACACACACCCACCCACAGGCCCCATTGGCCAATGCCACCTGGAGAGGCAAGACATTGGGCCCTGCCTGTATCTCCCAACACTAGCAGTTGCATACCTTAGCAATGCCACCCTACACCTGGGTATATGGTACACAGCTATCAAACGTTTCCTATGATAACTGTCAGATATCAATTCCTATGTTAAGCACATTTTGCTCATTGAGCTCCACCATAACAATCATTCTGATGTCTGCGGTGTGTGCTGCAGGTCTGGTCTCTGACAGTGTTCACCACCCTGGGGAGTGACCCCCCAACAGTCTTGTGTACCATATCCATGCCTGTACTATGCCCAGGACTGGTGTGGTGGGTATGGCTGCTGACCACTATAGTAGCACAATGCTGGCATAGGTGTGGGCGTGGCTGTCTGTCTATCCAGTGTGTGGAGGCTGCAAACACCTTCCACAGCCCACACTGCCAGCAATGTTGCCAGTATTGGGCTGCCAATGTGCATAATGAGGAGCAAGGTACCATGGGTATAGGCCGGACAGGGTGGCCTGGCCAGGGTGCATCTGCACAGGGCATAGGGCAGTGACAGGCACATTGCAGTGCCCGGCCACCACCTACACAGACAAGGTGACCTCAGTATATCCTGCTGAGAGATCACTCTCACCCTGACTGTGCAGTGACCACAGCATGGCTAGGCACTCCCATAGTGCTATCTAGTATTTCTCACATGTGATAAATATGGGTTTTCTTTTGTGGCCTAGTCACTGATGTATCTGCTTGCTGTGTATGCTGACATCCCAGTTCTGGGTGCAGGCATCTCCACTGGGCACTAGCAGACTGTTTGCAGCTGGTAGGTGTTGTGATGGAGTGGCTGATGGCTTGCACCAGGGGAATATCAGATAGTGGTAGGGTGCAGCCTAATGTCTGTCTGCTATTGTGTTATGGCTGTGTACAGAGCTGCATTGACTGCCCTGTGGGGTGTCTGTTCCTCAGCAGGACTAGGGTTAATGCTCCCCTCTACTGCCCCCTTTGCAGGGAGGTAGACTGTGGATCTTTTGATGGGAGACCCTGCTTGCCACCCTCAGCCCTGGGGGAAGGGGGGGGTGGGGCATGGGGGTTACACCTGACTGAAACAGACAGAGATGTCCGAGGTGGTCCTGCAGAACCCACACATTAACACTGCTTTGGACCGGTGCTGTGGACCTGGTGCTGGGCGCCTCACTGCACCCTCAGGGTGAGCACAGTACCCGCACAATGTGACAGTGTGTAGCTACTCTGTGCCAGTACAACACACGGTCAGTACCCCCTACCAGGCCGAGGTGCTGTGGGGGTGCACATGGTCAGTCCCCCCTACCAGGCCGAGGTGCTGTGGGGGTGCACATGGTCACTTCCCCCTACCAGGCCGAGGTGCTGTGGGGGTGCATTCCCCATGGTGTGTATCTGTGGACAGCTGATTTGCATGTGCAGTGCATCATGGGTGTGACTGGCACAATCCAACCCTGTGAAACCCCAGCACCTGCTCACAGGCTCTGATAAACCATAGGCCATCACACGTACATCTGCTAGCATAATGCATAGGTGCAAGACACCCTACAGAGTCTGTAAAATAAGATGCCCACACTGGTAAAAACACACATACCCACGCGCGATTGTACGCGCGCAGCTACGCACGTACCAATGCACGCAACCTCGCACGCACCAATGTACGTGGCTAGGCACACTCCGAGGGTGTTTTTCTGACACCAATACTCAGCGTAACGAAAAACATGCCTCCTCTTTCCCTCTGTAATGTACAGGGTGATGCCTGGGACAGCCTTCTGCATTAGGCACACTGGGGATTCGAACCCATGCTGCCTGTAACAGCTGTCAGTACCGTAACCATTGTGCTACAGCTCTGTTTCAGTGCTTTGTGTCTGTACGTCTTCTTACGATTAACGCGCAGTAACGCGGCACGGCGCCCGGTAACGCTCGTTAATTTTTCTAACGCGCGGTAGTGGTGACGATGTACCGCCCATGTCCTTATTTGGGGTTTCTTTCACTACCGCGGCTCCTAACGCGAATTGCACTAACTCAGTTTAGTAAACATACCCCCAAGTCTTTCTGACGGTCCCGGAAAAAAGAAATTCGAACGTCACCAGCCAGAAGATTCCACTGCTGTAGTCTGGAACCCAAAAGCTCACCTTTATTCTTCGGGAGATCCAAATCCCTGACAAGGTCATTCAATTAATCTTGCGTTATGAGGTGTGACTCATTAGCAGTGGCCAGAAGAAACTCTGGGTCACGAGAGGTTGACGGTTCATGACTACAAACTTATTCCTCTTCCACACTTGATTCTAATGATATTGATTCTGACATTTTGGGAATCGGCAACCCTTCTCCATGAGGCACTGGATGTATTGCAGATGGAATGTTTGGATATTACAGTCCACTTGCTCTTTCTGGATATGCCTTTCTGAATTAGAGGAACCATGCAGAAGTAGCAATTGCTGACGTGATCCGTGGGCTCTCTCCAGATCATTGGAACTGCAAAAGGCATTGATTGCCTTTTCCCATTCATCCATTGCCTGAGATTTGTTGCACATGATTGCAGCATATGTGTGGCGCCCAACTCTTATCCTGATCTCCTATTCTGCAGCCAAAATATAGGTTGTAGGCTTTCTTAACCGCCACAGTCATATTCCGTTTTTATGATGTAAAAGTCACTTCACCACAAATATAGCAGAAATTATCTGCATTATTAAAACCCTTTCCAGGCCGAGCCCAAAACTCTCGGGATCCAAAATTCTGACTAAATATTCCTATCAAATGGTATATAATACATGACCATAGCAGAAGGAAAATCACTATTAGAACATATTGAATAAGATGGGTACAATTTTCCTGAAATATGCAAAAATTAACCTGGCTGCATAATGTGGATTAAAAATTTAAAGTAGGCCTTCAAAGGGTTAACACATGTACGATGCATCACCGAATACTCTGTGATTGACCTATTGGCATAAAATAATGCAAAATAATTATTTTTTAATTTTTCTGTGACTAATACACCTTAAGATTTATACTGTCAAGTGATGCAAATTTAAATACTGATTGTATCTTCTGGTTTTGGACAGATATTTCTTTTGGTTGCAAGTAGAGATTACGTAATCTCACGCAAATGTTGTGTAATACACAGTTAATGGCCCCAATGACTAATTAACAGCATATATCTTAGCAACTAGACCTAATCATCCATTTTCATTATGATTTCTGTGTTCAGCAGCCTTAAATTAGTTTAGAACAGCTGCTTTCGTGGCTGAAGCATTTTGGCTGTTGAACAGTGTTTAACCGCCTTTCTAGTAGTATATCAATTACTGTATCACCTGAGCAATGCTATCAATGGCTCCAAATATCTCATGCTGTTAAGTATTAGGGTAAACCTTGGAGAGATATTCTGACAGAATGGGAGTTACCAGCTGTTGTCCATGACATTACACAGCATAAGGGAGTGGGCTCTAAATTCTACAAGTTGTTAAAAGACAAAAGTAACAAACTAGTACTTGGTGTAGAAAGGGTTTGGGAGTGAACCTTGGGCTTTTCTTTGGTTCCCCCCTGCTGGTAAGGGAACACAACTCACTTGTCTGGTCAGGTCTAGCAGGACTCAAGGAAAGGACATTAACTGATAAGTAAAATGTCACCTTATAAAAAAAAAACACACTATAATCTAGCCAATGTAATGAGAAGCTTAAAAATCTGTTGTTTTTTAATACTTTAATGCTAATTTTTCACTTCAAATGTAATAAAGTATCAGGATACACAGTTCACCATGGTTAAAATTGTGCAGTAAGGGACATGCTTACTAAATTATGCTAAATCACTGTGGATTAGACCCTAAAAATTTGCATGGATGCCCACACTAACTGTTATGGGCATGACTGTATGTCCCCCTGCAGTTGTCACTATGGAACCACGCCTCACTATGCTATCTAGCAAGCACACTCCTTTGAAAAGGCGGTAAGCACACCTATGCTAAACAACATTTGTAGTTAGCATGTGCCAGTGTCATCTGCACTACCTGCAATGTGCTGTCGATACCCATGCCCATGACTCCCTCAGTCCCTGCCCCATTGCACAATAACTGAAAAAATATTTTCTCATATTTCATGGTGTGTCCTCTAGTTTTTATACTTTTCAAAAGTGTAAACAACTGATTCACGTTTACCATTCCACTCCTCTCAGGATTTTATAGACCTCTATCATATCTCCCCTCAGAAGCCTCTTCGCCAATCTGAAGAGCCCTAATTTCTTCAGACTTTCCTCATTAGAGAGTCTTTCTCTCCTCATTATGATTGTGGTCACTCTTCTCTGTACTTTGGAGCAATACAGAGGCATTATGATATTCTTTGTTTTATTCTCTATTCTTTTCCTAATAATGCCTAACATTCTGTTTGCTTTCTTGGCCACTGCCACACACTGAGCAGACGATTTTAACGTAATGTTCATGATAACACCCACATTCTTTCCCTGGGTGGTGATTCCTAATGTATAACCTAGCATTATGTAGTTATTATTTAGGTATTTCTTCCACATGCATAAATGCATGCATCCACATTAAATTTCATCTGCCTTTGGATGCCCGATCTCCCAGTCTTGCAATGTCCTCCTGCAATTTCTCACAAATCACATTTAATTTAACAACTTTGAATAATTTGGTGTCATCTATAAGATTGTTCATAGTAACTCATTGCTCCCATTTCCAGATCATTTATAAATGTTAAAACCTACCAGTGTCAGTACAGATCCCTGGGGTATTGCACTATCCACCTTCCTCCTTTGAGAAAACTGAATATTTAACCCTACCCTCTGTTTTCTGTACCTAGTCCAGAATAGGATATTGCCTCCTATGCCATGACTTTTTGATTTTCTCAAGAATCTTTACATGGGACTTCGTCAAACACTTTCTGAAAGTCCAAATACACTATGGGCCTGATTCTGTCCCGCACGTCCATTCCCTCTGTGCGTCCGGTCTGAACCGGACGCACAGAGTGGATCATGATTTGATCCCGTGGGGCATGCCTAGCCCCGCAGGATCAGAATCACAAACAGTCCTGTACGTGCAGGCTGGGACAGCAATTCTGTCTGTCCTGCACATGCAGGACTGCACCCAGCTAACTCAGGGCATTTAAATGGAGCCGCGGCGCCATGGCGTCAAGTTGCCATGGCACCACGGCTCCATTTAAAAGCTGCAATGCCGGCTGTTGACCAAAATTGCAAATTCCCCGCAGCCCGACCCCCAATCCAGCCTCCGAAGGCCAGGGTTGGGCTGCAGGGAATGTCCCCTGGCCCCCCCAGCCCTTTCCGCACCCCGAATTAAAAAAAAAAGGTCCAAGAGAGTTGTTCCACCTCGGTTATGGAATAACTTCCCCAGCCATTTTGCCGGCCCTGGACATACAGGACTGACATTAGAATCAGCCCTGTACGTCCGGGGTCAGTGACCGCCCACTGCCCACCCACTCTCCTTGCCTGGGCTGCCCATTCCCTACCCCCCAACTAACTTTCCCGCATTTTATTTTGCTCCAAGTTCTTTCTCCCATTTAAATATGCTTGCCTCCAAGTTTTTGACCCAGTTATAATGTAAGATTTACCTTGAGTTAGAATGTAAACTGCTTTGAATCTATGATAAAGCGGTTTATAAAACCCTTTAAATAAATAAGTGAGAGGGCCAGGGCTTTGGGCAGAAGCAATACTGAAGGTTTATAACTGCTATGCCCTCCAGTGCCACACACTTTGCATGTCTATAGCAAGCCACATGCTCAAAAATGCATATCGAGAGTGGGTGTTGGCTGGGTAGAGCATCTGGGAGATGTCACCTGCACACATCCCATCACCACACCCACAGCAAGGCACACACCAGACCAAAAACTCACAGACGTGTGCTGATCCCAACCCTAATCAGATGTATCTAACTGTACAGAGACTGGCAAGACAGCAGCTGAACAAAAGGGTGGTGGTGAGTCCAGTGCAGGGCTAGGGGACAGGACCTAAAGAGTTAAGGCTGGGGTGGTCTATGTGTCCCTTGGAGGCAGGGCCGGCCCTAGGGTTCAAAGTGCTGGTGCCCTAGGCGAACCTCAAACTTGACACTCCCTCTTGCTGTAAAAATCTATTGCTTAGCTTTGAATGCCCTGCTTTTGCTGCCTTCTGGAAGTTGCTGTCCTAGGTGACTGCCTAGTTTGCCTAGTAGTTGGGCCAGCCCTGCTTGAAGACCCTGTTCAGATGCTGTGACACACCTTTAGTGGTTGCAGCTGTGCTGTGAGGAGAGGTGCCTAACCACTGTAGCCAAGCTGTATAGGTCACAACCTCTGCACACACAGAGTGGACTGGAGGTGAGGTCACTAAAGCAGCAGGCTGCCAGTGCAACAATCCAACCTCAGGGACTGGGGACAACAAAACTGCATGCCTGACAGATACTTATAGTAATGTGACACAGATCTCCCACACTGCATATACCGTCAAGGCATCAGGCATTCACCCCTGCAGTGGGTATCCCAGGTGAGTTTGGGTTATAGGTGGTTCCGTCCCTGAATATAGCATCTAGGTGAAGGAGAGGTAGCAACATGAGGTGTCAGGGCATGCAGGGAAGGGGAGACCAGATGTAGGAAGTTGTGCAACAGATACTCATTGTGTTCCTGGGAGGCTCTTCATTTATCCAGGCTGTGACAGAGCTGCCTTAAGCACTTAAGCCTTAAGTCCATTTTTCCATTGTGCAAATGTGTAACTCCCCTCTAATAGCCCACAACTAAAAGGGGGGGAACCCATTAGAAAATAAGGCTACATTAAACAAAACTTTACATTCAAAAGAAAAGGAAAAAAACTCTAAAAGGAAAAAAGGCAGCATGAGCCCTAAACCTTACTAACGTCCAGAATGAGAGCCATACTTTTAACCAGATGGGACAATGACGATCAACAAGTCAGAAAGACTCTATGCATTCAAAAAAGTTTGCAATTGTTTAGGATCATACAATACATATCTGTTATCATCACATTTCAATAAACATTTACAAGGGTAAATGCAATGCAATGTGTGCCTTTGAGTCAGTCCTGACTCCTGGCGACCCAGAAGCTCCTGGGTTTTCTTGGCAGTGTCACCGGAAGTAGATTGCCAGGCCTTTCTTCCGAGGCAGTACAAGGGTACCTTTAAAAAAAAGGGAAATACTGAGAGGCTCCACTTCAGAATGCATCAGGAGAAATCGGTGTCTAGGTAACAAATGAAATATCTGGAAAAACCTAGACCTTCTGAACAAGAAATAATTTCTCTCTATTGCGAAAATAAAGTCTAAGGGCCTGATATTCGAAAGGCATTTGCATGGTTTATAGACCTGTAAACTGTGTAAATGCTTCTGAATGGGATATTCAACAGCACTAACAGGGTTAGTGCCACTCAATATCCCCAGTTATCTCTCCTACATACCCTGATGCATCAGAGAATCACAGTGTGCCGTAGGTGTTCTGGGGAGGAGCAGAGATGGCGACAGTCACTAACCGGAAGTGGCAATATTGCACTGATACCCAGTTAGCAACCTGCGGATAAAACTAGGCGAAGCAAAAGCTGGCCTAGTTTTACCCCCAGGAGCTAACTGGGCAGCGGTGCAATATCACCGCTACCCAGTTAGCTTCTGTGGTTCTGGTTCATGTGGGTTGATACTAGATATTCAATGCTGGAGCCGTATATGATCCTGACATTGAATATCCGGGGTAAGAGATCAGCAGGGACGGCTATGCACTATAGTGGTGCAGCTCAATTCAGTATCGGGCCCTAAGGGTCTAAGCACTATCGAGTTCAAGAACAAAGACTACCATCAAAGTTGCTCTCTGTAGAATCTTCCAAAATTTGAGTCAAGTTGAAAGTATCCATTGAGACGTCCTCCTGACCATCATCCACTGCAACACTACTAGATTTCTTTTTCATAGGCAAGTAATATACCCGAGATGTAGGAGGAACAGCATTCTCAGGCATCCCCAAAATGTCCAGTAGCTATTTCTTAAATAAGTCCACAAGAGGAGTTACAAAAGACTTTGGACAAATAACAAAATATAAATTTAGTCACTTAGAGAAATTCTCAAATTTCTCTAATTACCCATGAATTTTAGAGTTATCTCAGTTTGACTGCAAAGTTTGCACCTGAATGGACAAAGTATCCACCTTCTCTTGAACCTGTGAGTGAGCTTCCTCATGTAACTTCATCTGAACCAGAAGATCCTGCGTGGAATCCTCCACCATTTCCAGTTGCTTGGAGACTGACATTTCCAACTGTACAATGGTCGTTCAAATCGCATCCAATGTAACCACCATAGGGTTAACCAAAATGCTAACAGATGGCTTTTTTCCTGAAAAGGACAACAATGGAACAGTCCCAATATGCTGAGCAACCGAATCTTCCAGGCAACTGCTGAACCCAGGTTTGAGAGCCACTCATGCCCACTCTAGCAATTGACACAGCCCTCTCTCCTTGTACACCAGACATCTCCAGCAACACAGTTGATCTTAGACATGACACTACTCCAATACAGCTACAAGGATGAGGAAAAAGTGAAGACCTAATTTTCCCTTAGAGAAAGACAGGCTCTCTCTTTGACCAAAATTCCATTTTGTCCTCATGACTCATCCAAATCATTTCAAGAAAATAGGCTATCATGTAGAGTGGTTCCAGAGAGGCAGTCAATAGAGTACAAATTAAATCAGTTATTGCTTCTATTAAGGAAATCTGATGCATATTTGAGATTCATCTAGGGAAACAATGGGAATTGTTAAATCCTTTAAAGACTACTACACAGATTCAGTATTCTCAAAATGCTATTAAGCAATGTTCGAAGTGTACAGACCAAGACTATAAAACTGAAATCATGCTGGAGAGATTTGGCCAGTATTTGGCTAATGTTCAAAAAATGTGAGAAGAATATCTTCATAACCTTTATGTGGATTTTGTGGTGAAAATTAGTACAAAATCAGTATGTGAGATATGATGTGACACGACTATTTCTCCTCTTCTTAGAGGCAGGATGGCTCCAGGGGTAATTGCAATAGTGGCAAAAACTGAAACTGGATCAATATTTAAGATAAGTCTGATTTTTTGAGAATCCCAAAATTTGGTACATGACATCTTTTAAGCCATACTTTAAAACATGATAACCTGGTCATTGATGTCACTGTAGCACGTAGCTCTTGAGACATGTTCCTGAGCAGTGC
This sequence comes from Ichthyophis bannanicus, assembly GCA_033557465.1. Taxonomy (NCBI): domain Eukaryota; kingdom Metazoa; phylum Chordata; class Amphibia; order Gymnophiona; family Ichthyophiidae; genus Ichthyophis; species Ichthyophis bannanicus. Next base: position 605,764,820 of record CM066035.1, on the reverse strand, counting down.
ACGATATAGTCTGAGACCAGTGGTTGATAATAAGACAAACGAATTGGCACATGAATAAGGAGTTTTTTGATTGTATCTTGTGGATTATGATACATCAGCTTTGATTAATTTTATTAGAGGGATACCTTATATAATACAGTTGTTTTGTAACTACCCTCTGAAAGCAGACCAAATACCTTTTAGCATGCTTTGAACATGCCAAGGTTATCAGAGTGCTGAGCATAGCATCATCTGGTTAACAAAGTATGAGTCATTGATTTTTTTGTCATCCAAGCTGGCTTCCTTGATACCTGTGCATATATTTTGAAACAATAAAGGTACTGGGGGTTATTCATTACAGCGAATAGCAAGGATGGGCGTCCATCCCTGCTATTTGCTCTCCTGCCGCCCCAGCTATTGTCTCCCTGAATGAACAGCTCATTTGTATGGGAGGTTTAGACGGGGCAGGATGGGGTGTTACTGAGGTGGAGCAAGGGTGGAGCAAGGGTGGGGCACTGGTGGGCCGCAACCTCGGACATACAGGGCCGATTCTGAGGTTGGCCCTGTACGTCCGGGGCAATGAACATGGACAGGGGACTTATTCCACCACAGAGGTGGAATACGTCCCCCTGGATGTTGGGGTATCGTGCCTCCGGGCCGGAACAAAAAGGTAGGAGGGTGCAGGAGGATCCCCACAGCCAGACCCTGAGGGTCCGGCTACAGGGAAAGAAGAATATCTGCGGTGGCCGGCATTTGATGCTCCTGAATGGAGCCGCAGTGCTATGGCGATGGGAGGCGATGGCATTGCGGCTCCATTCAGGTCCCTGATTGAAGTAGCTGGGGATCCGCTGAGCATGCAGGCCGACCAGAATCATGGCCCAGCCTGCATGTTCGGGCTGTAGACCCGATTCTGATCCCACGGGCACGTCTAGACCCCGCGGGATCAGAATTGGGTCTATCTTTGGGTGCCCTGCTTATGGTCTGCCGCACAAGGGATTGGAATACCAGGTCAGAATGTGCAACCATTTGTATAGTGCTACAGGGCATATGCAGTTCTGTACAGACACGTGTAAGAGATGGTTTCTGCTCTTTGGAGCTTATAATCTAGTCAAGACAGACAACACAAGAGCTGAGTACAAGGATACATCTAGGAGAATGGTAAGGAAACACATAGGATCGGGATGCAAAAGCGGCCTTGAAGAGGTGAGTTTTCAGCCTGGATTTGAAAATTAACTACCATTCTGTATCTTCCAGCCCTGAGATTTTAAATGCAACAATCATGATCACCCTGATGCCACCCCTCCAAGAATGATCACGTAAAAATGCATACTTGATCATCAGCTTTAAATATTAAACTTTTGTGTGTGCAAATGAGGTCAGTTTCTAAAAAAGGGCAGTTTGAAAATTGCATGCCCTCCCTGTAGATAGAAGTATGCGTTGCTAGTTCTTCTTTTGAATTTGTGTCGCGGTCTGGACATATTGTTTTGCTTTGCTAGTACCTGCTCTTTGCAACCCCCCAGAAGCTGTCATTCTAGGTGAGCACCTAGTCAGCCAAATGGTTAAGCTGGTCCTGGCTTGGGCCTACTGTGTCCTTTCTCCTCAGGTTCAGGAGGTAGCAAGTAATATTTAGGCACAGCCCCTGGAAATCACACTTGCTGGTCAGATAGATTTACAGTTTGGCATGAACCAGTACACCAGACATCACACTCCACCCAACAAACCCAAAGGTCTGTTTGCGATGCAGGTGGGGTCACAGAAGGACAAACAGACGGATGGACACGACCTGTGCATACTTGTTCTTTTCTTCTACTTTATAAAATGTACGAAAAATAAGAATACAGAAACATTAATAGACAGATACAAAAGAAAAGGCTTGTTAACCCCCCTAGGATGGTCCATATTTGAGCACAATTTATACTCCAAACATGATTAGATCCTGATCTAAACCATGAAAAGAGAGAAAGATAACTCCACTAAATAAACAACTCCAACAAAAAGGATTGCTTCAACAAAAGACTGAGCAATAAGTATCCTTTGAGAAAAAATATATGAACCCCTGGCTTCCTTAGTACAATTAATTGGCTAATTAGAATCAGGTGCTTAAATAATTGGCTAATAAGAAACTATCCTGCAGAGTACATCTGCATAACTGAGTTTGGGCATTCTGTCCTACATATACTGTATATATATATATATATAAATATCTAAAATGATCCCAACGTTTAGTGAACACTCATTAATGCCACAATCAAAAGAAATTTCAGAGAATCTTTCAAAAAGAACAGTCAATGTTCATTCATCTAGGCAGGGCTACAAGGCCATTTTTAAATATTTGGGGCTCCACTCAATCCTTCTTAGACAAGTAAGGCACAATATTCAAAGCCCCCTACAAGGCCTCATATAAGCAGCTTCTAAATAAAATCCATGATAGTTACATGGATAAATGTTGTTGCATAAATCTGTTTGTAATGGCATTTATGAGCAGAATGGGAAATTTTCAAAAATGTTTCTCATGGATAGCTGTTATTTATCCATGGGGAATGTCCTGCTGAAAAAACAGGGTTACTTACCTGTAACAGGAGTTCTCCGTGGACAGCAGGATAAGTCAGCCACACTTGGTGACGTCCTCCGGGCGGAGCCATGCATACGGAAGTGCTCTCTAGAGCTCAGAAAAGAGGGCCTTTCTGAGCCCACCTAGGTAGCCCATCCCACCGGTCCGCCCCCTAGTCCAGTCAGTGTGTTCCTAGCTAGCTAGTTCCCGGACAGGGAGCGGATACGGCAGGCTGACTTCCTCCAGGGGAGGCGGGTGGGATTGTGTGGCTGACTTATCCTGCTGTCCACGGAGAACTCCTGTTACAGGTAAGTAACCCCGTTTTCTCCATGGACCAGCAGGATTGCGTCAGCCACACTTGGTGCCTCCCCAGCTGTGGAGAACGCTGAGGTGGAGGAGGAGCTTAGTTACTAAATGAGGCTCTGAGCCGCAATAGGATGAACATCTTTATTGCCGTAATAGGTGAAGGTGCATACAAATCGTGCAGTTGTGCAACGGGCAACTAGTGCTAACAGCGTACAACAGTGGCTGAGTAACAGTGCAACTAACAGTGCAGACTAACAACAGTGCCTGTAACAGTGCAACTAACAGTGCTGACTAACAACAGTGACTGTGCAACAGTGCAATTAACAGTGCTGACATGCTACAGGAGGAGCAGGTACGGACGGCCCGGCTACTGGGCCAATGCCTGTCTGCCATCCGTTGCAGTGGAAAGGACGGCAGTCCCAAGGGCGCAGTCTTCCTGGGCCCTGAGGTCAAGGCAGTAGTGCTTCTGGAACGTGTGCGGGGAGGACCAGTTGGCCGCTCTGCAGACGTCCGTCAGAGGAACAGAACGAAGGTTGGCAATAGTGGTTGCCAGTGCTCTTAGCTTGTGAGGGCCCACTCTTGGCAAATTCTGAGTGCCTGTGGGGTCTAGGCAGTGGGAGACGCAGGAGGCGACCCAGTGAGAGAGGGTTCTCTTGTTGACTGGTCTGCCTGGCTAGGGTCGAAGGTTACGAATAGCTGTTCGCCTTTGCGAATGGGTTGAGTTCGCAGCAGATAGATCCGAAGGGCCCGGAGACAGTCCAGCGTGTGTAGGCGACTTTCTTCTTCGGAGGCATGGGGTTCTGGGAAGAAAGACGGGAGTTCAATGGACTGATTGACGTGGAAGGCAGATGCCACCTTGGGCACGAACTTCGGGTTGGTTCGTAAGGATGCTCTATCCTGGTGTAGCTGTGTATAAGGGGGATGGGACACTAGTGCCTGCAGCTCGCTGATTCTCCTGGCGGACGTTATGGCAACCAGAAACAGGGTTTTCCAGGAGACGAACTTCATTTCCGCCGACTGTAGTGGCTCGAAGGAGTCCTCGGTCAGGCGGCAGAGGACAGTGTTGAGGTCCCATGACGGAACGGGTTGCCTGATCGGGGGTTTCAAATTAGCCAGTCCCTTCATGAAGCGGTTTGTCAAAGGTAGTGCTGCAATGGAAGTTGCCCCTTCAGGCTGGGCGTGAAACGCTGCAATTGCCGAAAGGTGCACTCTGATGGACTGAGTCTTAAGGCCAAGGTTAGACAGAGAAGCAAGGTACTTCAGGACACTGGGAAGAGGACACGTGGTGGGCTCCAGCCCTTGCGCAGTGCACCAGATGCTGAATCTCTTCCATTTGAGGCCATAAGATTTCCTGGTAGAGGGGCGTCTGGCTGCTAGGACCAGGTCTTGCACCTCAGATGATAGCTGGAGTGTAGAAAGGCTCATCCGCTCAACCTCCATGCAGTGAGAGCTAGGGCTTTGAGGTCGGGGTGCCTCGTTTTGCCTCCGTCCTGCGTGAGTAGGTCCGGCCAGAGTGGCAGGCGCTTCGGTTTCCCTTGCGCAAGGCGTTGGAGCAGCGCGAACCACATCTGTTGGGGCCAAAAGGGAACCACTAGGATGGCGCGAGCCTTGTTGCGGACCAACCGCTGGAGTGTTGCTGGGATGAGAGGGGTCGGGGGAAAGGCGTACACGAGAGACCACTCCCCCCAGCACACGTTGAATGCATCCGCCGCCAGTCTCTTGTTGGAAGGGTGCCTGGAGCAAAACAGGGGGCATTTTGCGTTCTGTTCCGTGGCAAACAGGTCGATGTTCGGGCGCCCCCACTGACGGAAGAGGCTGTCGGTAACCTCCGGGAGCAGTGTCCATTCGTAAGGTTGCAGTTGCCTGCTGAGCTTGTCGGCTAAGGTGTTCTGGTCGCCCGGCAGATAGGAGGCTCGGATGTTGCACCCGTGAGTCAGGGCAAGGGACCAGATCTGCAGGGCTTCCTTGCAGAGGGGCCGAGATGCCGTGCCCCCTTGCTTGTTGATGTAGAACATGGCCACTTGATTGTCCGTCTGGATGAGGATGGTTTTCTTCTGCACATGCGTTAGGAAGGCTTTGAGAGCGTACTTGATGGCCCTTAGCTCTAGGAGGTTGATGTGCAGGAGTCGCTCCTGCGGTGACCAGGCCCCTTGTGTGCTGAACTTCAGAATGTGGGCACCCCAGCCCAACTTGGAGGCGTCCGTGGTCAGGGTGACTTGGTGCTCGGGTGGGTGCATGTCCTTCCCCCCCGAAAGGTTCTCTGGAGTAGTCCACCAGAGTAGATGAGTCTTGATCTTGGAGGTCATAGGGATGCGGGTGGAGAGAGGCTGCGAGTGCTGGTTCCAGTGCGTACGTAGATGCCACTGCAGCGGCCGCATCTGTAACCTGGTGATGTGGACCACGGACGTGGTAGCGGACATGTGGCCTAGAAGGCGTAGGATGGATCTCGCTGAAGAGGATTCCGCCGAGGCCAATCTGGTCGTGAGTGAGGTCAGGGAGAGCAACCTGCGTTTGGGAAGTTATGCCTTCGAGAGTGTGGTGTCGATCTCGGCTCCGATGAATTCCAGCCTCTGAGAGGGGGTGCGCTGGGACTTGTTGTAATTGATGACGAACCCCAGGGAGGAGATCAGGGACTCGGTAGTCCTTAGAGCTTCCTGAAGTTCCATTGCTGAGGGGGCTGGGATGAGCCAGTCGTCGAGGTAGGAAAAAATGGAAACGTTCCGTTTGCGTAGATGCGATGCGGGAACTGCCACGCATTTCGTGAACACCCGTGGGGCCGGCGATAGGCCAAAAGGGAGGACTTTGTACTAGAAGTGCTGGCCCAATACATGAAAACGAAGATACTGTCTGTGTGACTTGTGGATGCAGATGTGGGTGTAGGCATCCTGCAGGTCCAGGGACGCTATCCAGTTGCCGGGTTGAATCAAGGGCAGGATGCAGTTGAGAGAGTACATCCTGAACTTCTCTTTGATGATGAACTTGTTGAGTTTGCGGAGGTCGAGGATGGGGCGGACTCCGCCTGTCCTTTTGGGAACGAGGAAGTACCTGGAGTAGAAGCCAGAGTTTATCTCGTCCGATGGTACTTGCTCTATAGCATCGGAGGACAGCAGGTGTATCAGCTCCTCGGCCATGGCTCGGCACAGGTGCGGTGGGGTTTTGCTGATGGGTTGGGTGTTTTGGCGAGGGGTTGAGCTGAAACGCATCTGGTAACCCTTTCGGATGATCTCGAGAACCCAGGAGTCGGAGGAGATGTCTTTCCACTTGTTTAAAAAGTAGGTCAGGCGACCCCCGGTCGGGGTAGGCGCCGGAGAGTAGGCGTCAAAAGGACGGTCCACTCTTCGCAGGGGGTGGATTGTTCTTCTTCTGCTTGCGGTCACGCTGAGAGTTACGCTGGTGAGGGGGACTGCTGTAGGAGTTGTTCCTGTATTTGTTATACTGCCATTTCCTGCTGGAGGGGTACCTCTTGTTGGAGGAGTAGTAAGATTTCCTCTGGAAACTGTTCTTATGGGCTCTGCTGCGGCGCTCGTAGCCGTCCTCCACCAGGGTTTGTAAGGTAGTGCAGTGTTCTTTCATGTCGTTGACAGTGTCTTTAACCTTGTCCCCAAAGAGTGATTCCCCCGTGCAGGGGGCGTTAGCAATGCTGTCATGGGTGTCATCTCGAAGGCCGGAAGCTCTTAGCCACGCCCATCGTCTCGCAGAGATAGCCGTACCGGCGGTACGAGAGGCTGTGTCGAAAGAGTCAAAGGTTGCGCTGGCCAGGTGTTTGCTGCACTCCGACATATCGGCAAGTGCGCTGGCGAGCTGATTCTGAGACTCCTTGGGGAGGGATGCAGCGGTCGACTTCAAGGTTGCATGCAGGTGTCCAGGAAGAGAACTTGCTGAAATTGGTGTGTGCTGCAATCTTAGCACTAAGCATAGCACCTTGGAAGACCTTCTTCCCGATGTCATCCAAGAGTTTGTTGTCTCGGCCCGGGGGGCTATTGGCGTGGGTACATGAGGACTTGGTGCGTTTGAGCGCTGAAGAGACGACGATGGAGTTGTATGGTAGCTGGGTCTTAGAAAGGCCAGGCACAGGCCTCACTTGATATTTGAAATCAAGCCGCCTCAGAAATGGACAACCAGATGCTGGTGTCTGCCACAGTTTCGAGTGATTTTCCAGCAGTCTCTGATGCACTGGGAGTGCGAAAGCAGGCTTCAGAGTGGCGAGGTATTTTAGAACTTCTGTAACAACCTCTCCAGGCGCATCAGCGGCGTTCAAAGAGAGGGCAGAGGATAGTTTTGTTAAGAACTTGGGGTAGGTGAGATCCTCCGCCAGGGGAGGGTCTTCTATCTCAGCTGTCTTCTCTGAGTTGGCGAGCTCTGTGGATGCCGATCCCACCACTGCAGCTTCGATGTTGCGGTCGTCGGCAGTGCTGTCGGGGGACGGATTTTCTGGGTCCGGATCATCAGAGGGTCCGCGTGGGTCTTCTCTGGTTCTCTTCTCTGGTGTAGAGGTAAGGGCTGCCTCCGGAGCTTTGTGTGCTGGATCCACGCTATGCGGGGTTGACAGGCGTGCCGCAGGTATTGTTGAAGCAGATTGCTTCACGAGCTGTGTTAATAAGCTGATGATAGCTGAGGAATTACTATGGCTGGATCTGCTAGCCCTGCTGCGGTTTGAAGGGCTCCGGCTATGGTTGCCCTTTCAAGGATCCTCCCGCCAGTGGCACTGGGAGCGGTGGCGGTGGCGCTCGGAGTGCCTGCGTCGTTTGGGAGAGAGGTCCCTGTGGCTAGAGTCGCTGCTGCTGCGTCTGTTGACACTGGTCCGTTTACCGTGCGTTCTGCTCTTGGAACTGCTGCTGCTGTGGCTACTGGAGTTGCGCAACAGTGCGCTGGCTTCGTTGGGTGCGCTGTTGTGCGGGGCGCTGTTGCGCGAGGCGCTGCTGTGCGACGCGCTGCTGCACAAGGTGCTGCCATGCGAAGCGCAGCTGCGGGCAGGCTTCCCTCCGATGCCAGTAGAATTCGCGGGCATAGAGGCCCCGCCCCCAAGGTGGGCGGAGTTGGAGGACTGCAGCAGAGGCTGGGAGGACCGCAGCACATCGCCATCTTGGGAAGCATGGACGAATGCTGTGGGGGACCCGATCCTGGAAGCTGATTGCAGGGCGAGCTGAGAGGAGTCCAGGAGGATGAAAACAGGAGAGACTGCAGCAGTAGGGGCAGGGCTTACCTCCGCGCCTCCGCGGGTGACGGTGTTGGGTCTCGGAGCAGCAAGCAGGTCAGTCGGGTGCACTGGGCTGGGGACGGAGGCTCCATGCAGCACGTCCCACCGGGAAAGGGCACTCTCTGCAGCAACGGAGGCTCGGCTAGGGATGGAGGCCCGTACAGGCACATCCGGGGCCGGCAGAGGATCAGGCAGTGGAGGGCCAGAGCCGGAGGCTGGGCACATCACTTGGTATCCTTTCTTCCTTGCCCCACAGTAAGTGCATCCATGTGAAGTCTTGTTCTTGTTGCCACAATAGGGGCATTTCTTTGAAAGATGCTTGGGCATAGTTGTAAAAACGCAAAACAAAGAAATAAAAAAAAAAAAATGAAGAGAGAGAGCAGGGTCCGTCTTGCTGGCAAGGCGGAAGAACAAAAAACTGACCGGACTAGGGGGCGGACCGGTGGGATGGGCTACCTAGGTGGGCTCAGAAAGGCCCTCCTTTCTGAGCTCTAGAGAGCACTTCCGTATGCATGGCTCCGCCCGGAGGACGTCACCAAGTGTGGCTGACGCAAACCTGCTGGTCCATGGAGAATAGGCCACCCCTCCCTACCCCTGTAGATAAAAATACCCCTACTCACCATAGGATGGTACTTTTATGAATGTTAGAAAAGACACAAGGAAGTGGCAGTTAGGCTTTTGGAGGGAAAACTCACTTGGAATATCCATGCATACATTTATACCTGCTCTCTGCAGTGTACCTGAGGATTACAAGCATCACACCCTGCTTAAAAGACTGGTCCAACTGCGAGGTAAACTAGGTGGTCACCTAGGACAACAGCTTCTGGGGGGGGGGGGGGTGGCGGCTAATGGCAGGGCATTCATAGCTAAATCAATAGATTTTGACAGTGAGGGGCGATGGGTCATAAGACAAGTTTGCCTAGGGTGCCAACATCTTGAACCAATTCTGGAGCTGGCCCCGGCAGGATTACCTTCACCTTAGTGGACTGAACATTGTTGCTAAATGGATAAGGTCCACTTTGCCTTACCACGGACCACCACAACAGTATCCAGATAGTGCCACGGCAATTAGAGGAAATAGTCAGTTGCATTTATCCAGATAAGTCATGGCATTAACTGGATAAGAAATTGCATAAAGTTAGGCAAAAAAAAAAAAAAAAAACCAGGTCTAACTTTATGAGGTTTGGCTATCTGGATAGCAGCTGAATAATGTCACTATTCAGACAGCCAGCGGCAGTCACTGCTGAAACTGGATATTCAGTGGAAGACGCTACCTGGACATTTTTATTTTGCCCTCAGCAGCCACCATTAAAAAAAAACAGACCATTGTGAGTTGAATATCGGGTGGTTCCTTTAGAGGGAAAAGGGAGCCAGGGTCGTTACTGAAGTGTGGCACCTAGTGGCTGGATGTAGTACTTATGATTTACAGGGTTCTGGAGAGATGCCTTGTGCTTGGTCCCCAGCCTTGGGCCATCACTATAATGACAAGACTAGGTCTATTGGAGGCTCGAAGATCCCCAGGACAGGTTTGGGAAGCTCTGCATTAATTCCTCAATGGAGCTGTGCACCTGCCATCAGCAGCTGAGAAAATTTATTGATGCCTTGGGGTCGTGTAAATGCAATATCCTTACTAGACAGGTAGCCATGCAGTACTGATGGGTCTGGTAGGACTTAGACATTACTTGTAAAAGAAAGGGCTATTTGTAGAGATCTCTTCTATTTCACAGCACAAATCTACAAGTGCAATAGCAAAAAAATATTCAAGAAAAGGAATATTAACATTGTTAGAATGTGAGGATATCCCCATATCAGGACATCTCCTAGCATTTTTCATTTACCTATCTCCCATTTACAGAAGCCAACTGAAAAAGCTTGGGTATAATGCAAAACAAGTTCATTTACTTTGGCCCAACATCTGCCATTTTGGGAAGCTTCAGTAAATCGTAGCATACCAGGCATGGGGAAATATACACAGGAAGACAATCCAGCAGTGGGTTAGGTAGCTAGCAAACAAAGACAGCTAGATTTTTACATCTTTTCCAAAACATTTTCTGAGCAGTTTGGCTGTGCATGCTTTTTTTCTGTTAAAGTAAAAAGTAGGCATTTCAGATTCAACCAGGATTTTATTTTCCTTCCATGAGAAAACAATGTTCTTATTCTTCGGAGGAACGTTATGCTTGGGCAGTGGGGCTTTTGCTTTATAAATCTTGCTCATTAGCTTCTTTTCTGTTGTGTATAGATGTTTACTACATAGACAACAATTTCTTCAGAAATCATTTAACTGTGAAGATGCCAGAAGATACGTATAACACATTCTATAATCTTGTGCCAAGAAATTTCCTCGGACTAGCAAAAGGAAGCGAAGAAAATGCAGATTAAGTTTAGTATTCAGCAGATATCAGATTAGCGGTTTATGTTCAGCTCAGCAGAGTAGAGCCCACCTATAAATTTTTCAATCTTCTTTTGGGATTGAACAATGTGTTGGCGAAAAGCTTGCTTTCCCAAGACTCGCTTTAATGTACCGCTCATATAAACAGACACAGGAGATGTGTAAGGGTAGAGGTTGCACTTCAAAATACTGATAGCTATAAAACAGACAAATCAGTTAAAAAAGGAGACTTTTTTAAAATATAGTTGACACACACAGCTGCTTTAACATGCAGAAAAGGCTTCAGCAGGCTCTAACTGGTCTAAATTCCCGGAAGTAGCCATCCTTAGTTGCCAGTTCAACAAAATTATTATTTTTTTCAATAGCATCAAACGTTTCCTTGTGCCTCCACTCTCTAAGCAGGGCCATCTTTTTTTTTTTTGTTGTTGTTGTTGCTTTAGTGCAAGAAGTATAAAGGCACAGAGGCCATGTGGGGAGGAAGTGGGGGAGGGGGGCTGGTCATGCCTGACCCTGCAAGCCCTTCTGTCAATCAACGCCTTCCCAGCCCTGCTCCCTTTCACACTAGGCAGCTGTACCCATTGCTGTCAACCAGGTAACAACTAGCAGACAATAGAGGCTTGAAAGCCGGTCTAGACACTCTTTTAGCCACTTATTTGCAGCTCTTGACAGCTGTTGAAGCATAAATAAGCAGTTTGTAATCAGAAAGCTGACATCATCGCAGCTCAGCTGAGGGAGAGAATTGTTCCTGTGCACTAGACTAAGGGTCCCCCCCCCCCCCCTTATCGTTTAGTGGCAACAGATTCTGGGGTAGTGATGATGTAGATCTGTGCCATCTAAACTAGTCTTTCCTTTTTTTTATTTACAGAGTACAATTGATATGGTTTTCCAGTCTCCAGAATCAGAAACTGCAAAGCAGCAAGCCCCCTTCCGCCAAAAATCTCTCCAAGGTTTAGTGGAGAGCATCATTTAAGGACTGGTTTGATAAAGTTTCAAAGCCAAGATTTGAAATTCTTAATGAGGATGAGGGATTCCTGAAATGTTAAATTTCTGTTGCATATAGCGAGAGTTTGGTAATTAATTATTTTTGTAAAGTTTATCATATATATGAGCTACAGCCTCAAATTAAAGATTGCCATCTCAAAATAAATTTTAGCTCTTTGTGTTGAAAATTGAAGGGTTGATTAATCCATTTGGTGGCTGGAAAAGACACTAAGGGGGGCATTCCAAACAGCGAATAGTGGGGATGTATGTCTGGTCTGGACGTACAAACTTCACTATTCGCTGGTCCTGGGCCTTTGTGCGGGGAACTCCAAATGGTCCTGGGCCTTTGTGCGGGGAACTCCAAATGGGGGTGGAAAGGGGCGGCATCAGGGCGAAGAGTAGGCGGAGCAGGGTTGGGCCACACAACTCGTATGTATAGGGCCAATCCAGATCACGGCCCTGCACATCTAGTGGGGAAACACTGGACGTCAGACTTATTCCACCTCAGAGGTGGAATAAGTCCAATGGATGGCAGTATCCGGCACAGGAGTCCCACCCCAACACAAGGCGCAGAGGACGGTAGGCACCTGCTGCCCAATCCTGGCCCTAGCGGGCTCCATCAGGGGTCAGGCAGTGGGGAAAAGCATGTACGCGGTGGTGTGGGGAAATGGGGCTCCTGCTGGGCATTCTGGTGCCATGGCAACAGGACCCCACAGCACAGGGCTCCAGCAGGAGCATGGGGAGGACTGGTCATGCAGGGAGTAGGACGTCTGGTATGTCAGAATCAGGGCATGTCCGGCCCATTCAAGTGCCTTGATTCTGCTCCCGTGGGAACGTCTAGCTCCTGTAGGTGCAGAATCAGATACACAGCTGATCCGTACATATTTTGGATATCCAGACAGCCTGGATAGCCCCCGATTAGAATTGGTCTCTAAGGCACCTAACTCTTCCTATACAGTGAATTAAAATATTTGCTTTTCAAAGCTGGAGCATGACTTGTTTAGGAGACCAGAGGCAAACAGGGTAATAATGGATATTAGTGTTGGTCCAAAATGCCTCATCAGCTCTGAGTTTTGGAATGCTTTTGCAGCCTCATTTCCCAGTGCATGATACTCATTATGTCTTTTTAGATATGCAAAGCCTCTTTATTTATTTATTTACTGGAAACTTTTATACCGCATTTTCCAATAGATCAAATGAGGTTTATAGAGAACACAACTTTGAATTGTACAAAGACAGTACATATTCATTTACATCAAAACAGGTAACTATTTACAGTTCAATGAGAACAGGTAACTATATACAATTAAATGAAAACAATTTTCTAATTAACTATGTACATGTTGGTCCTGTAGATGTTGTGTTATGTTTGATAAAATAGAGCTATTCTGTATGATTTTTGTTAGGTGAGTGTTTGTGTTAGATTGATTGTAGGAGTGTCGTGGTTCAGTTGTGTTTGAGAGTGCTCATGTGCATTTCCAAAGTGTAAGGTGAACAGGTGAGTTTTGAGATGCTTACGGAATGTGGTGAGGTCATCTATGGATCTTATGTTGTTTGGGAGATTGTCCCAAAGGACAGGGGAGAAGTGGGAAAAATCTCTGTTATTAGTTGATTTTCTGGATTTTCTTGTTTTTGTTGTGTTCTCTTTGGTTTCGGTCTCTTGTGATATCAGTTCTCTATAGCTGGGTCCATGATGTAAGCATGACCTAAAGGCAGGAAGCCTAGATGATTTTCCAGGCTTCTATTCACACCACTTCATTTGTATATTCTCTAAAACACTTATTCACTCTAGCAACATAAGAATCAATAAGGGGAATACTATCATTCACACCATAGAACAAAATGAATATTACTGTCAGAAAACAAACTTTTAATGTCTTAGTATGTTGCAAGATATAAGGAGCTACAGATATGCAGGAGCAACAGATGTCCAAATAGAGCAAAACATGTTTCCATCTGCACAATTTTTTATCTGTATCATCTGCTTATATGAAGGGATTGAATTCAGAGAATAATAGCCAGGTCCAGATTTGGGCATGAGCAACATAAGCAATTGACACATTTTGTTAGGCCCTAGAGTGCCACCTTTGCTACCATACCCTAATATGCGCCTGGCACTGTCCTGCTGTGTGGCCTAGCCTTTAAGATATAGTGACATCCATTAACAAAATTCATCACAGGGCCTGGGATTCCTTTTGCACTGGCAGCCACTGTAGAAGCCCATCCGGATCCCTTCCCTTCCTTTACATGGATATCCTGTGTTGTCTGGGTACGCACCTAAAGTGAGTGTTATACTCCACTGAGGGCAAAATACCAGATGAGCCAATAGTCAGTAAACACTAAAGTATTAAAGAAGCAGAAGCCTTTCGGCTAATCCTCCATATCTAGCCGTTGGCTTCCCTTTCTTAAACTATCAAGCTTGATCTTAGTGTGAAACTGTTACTGCTGCTCCTACTGCTTGCCTGCACTCTTGCCACTAGTACTGCCATTGCAAATCTTGTTGGCACAGCCTTCCTTTCAGCAACCCTTTGAGACTGTCTTTGGTTCATAATCCTCGTGTTTCAGGTCCTTATTGCCCCTTTTGTCCTTCTCCTTTTGTACTACTGTATGTCCGTCCTTTTAGATTGTAAGCTCGATAAGCAGGGACTGTCTTTTCTGTGTCTGGTAGTGTTTTATAAATGCTGCGATGCTCCTGCCTGCGCCCTAGAGCTTACAGGCAGGAGTGGCCTTATATTGTCCCTTGAAGAATTAGCTGGCACGGTTCCCAATGAATCTTGGGAACTGTAGTGCACTTGTATATTCCTTAGGGAAGAATTGTAGTCGTGACCAGATGTGGTTAGGCAAGCAAGAAAATTTATTTGTCTTGGGGATAGTTTCCAGCGCATCAAAAGCTCAAAGCAACAAACGGAAAAAGTGAAACTTTTAGGATAAACAGAGGAAAACAGGAACTCAGGAAGCAGTGAAATCAAATTGGCTTTAACTCAGCTCTTCATAAACTCCAGCAGCTTAACTCAGCATTGCCTCATGTGGTTGTTAGAAAATATTGCAGCTTTATATCAATAGCTGTTCTCTTCACAGTGTGACTTGGAAACAGGTGAACACAATCAGGAACTCTTACGATTAAACAAGAAAAGCCAACGTTTTATATTCTCTTCATATAAAACTTATGTGCTTCTTTAAACCGTTATTCAATACAGCAGAAAGAGCAATCCATGGCACAAGGCTCAGGATTCAAGGTAGGCAAAGAACTTTCTACCTGCATGTATTCTTCTGAACTAACAGAATTACAGTCCGTATCAGGTTCCTTATTTTGCCCTGACCTCAGCTCCAGGAACTTCTGAAATTCCTTCAGTAGCAATTCAGCCTGTGTTTGCTTTTCATCAGGTGGATAGTTATTGGCAAGGGTTATGCCCTTCCCCCACTCACTATCTACGTCGGTAGGAAAGTTAGGTTTGCACAGTTCAGCACTGTATGAAGGTTTCTTCAGCCAAGCATACAAATTAGGAAATTGTGCTTTACCTTGTTTAGAGGCATTTATAAAAGAACTTCTCTTAGAGAAACTTTCTCCTGGCTGTAGTTCTCTGTCTTTATAGCACTGCTTGTTGGCATTAGAAGTACCTTTTCTCCATGTGCTGCTTTCTTGAGGCTGGCTAGGTCTAGGCTTTACCCGGCAATAAGAGTTTCTTGCAGGGTACGTTGGACTCCCAGGCTGGCTCTTCCAGGGTTCTGTCTTCTCACAAGGTCCTAGTGCTCTTCTCCTTGCTTCTAGGGTTTCAGCACTCTGCACTCCTCTCACAAGGTTCTTTTGGACTTGGATATTCTTCCCCACGCTATCCTCTGGGATATTCTCCGTGGTCCTCTCTGCAACAACAACCTGTTCACTATTCTTCTCCTTCACCGCCTTCACTCCCCTCTCTCTCTTCTCTGAGGTTTTAAAAAGGGCTTCAATTCCCGGCACTCCCTGCCGTTCCCTTGGGTGTGCCCAATCAGAGCTGAAGCCTAACTCCTCCCCTGGACTGGGGTGTGTCTTCGGCTCAGCAGAGAACTGTGTTTTTTTCAGGTCAGCTTTGGAAATCCTGTGTGAGTTAGCTCTGCTCTCAGGATTTTCCTCAACGTCCATTTCTTCTGAAGGGCCATCTTCACCACAATGCTCATTAATAATAATAATAATAATAATAATAATCCTCTATGTTCTCCCAATTCCTCAATGTAAAATGGAGAACCATAATTGTCCTGATGAGTAAATTGTTTATTGTAAGTGAGAGATGGCCATGTTTAATGTGAACCAACGGACACTCTGGAGGTCTATAGCTGTCCTGTTGTACGTTCCCTACAAAATCAATGAAGGAATGGGCTGAATAGTTAGTATGGTATATAGAAGTATGTTCCTCTAGCATGACACAGAAGTCCAATTCCTTCTGAATGAAACTAAGATCATGGTTGGTTTTAAACTGTACATAGAGGCCCACAGAACACTTACATCTGGTATTTAACTGCTTTGATTGAAGGAAAAGGCGGGATACAAAACATGTTAAATAAATAAATAAATAAATAAATTGTCCTGTAGGGTTGCTAACTTCTACACATACCATAACTAGATACTTCTATGGGAAGGAGGGTGTCCCCCTCTGAATCTCACACCTCTATGCTCCAGAGAGGGGTGGCCCCCTCAATCTCACACTTCTTTGGGGAAGGGGTCCTATCTGTACCTTTCTCCCTCCCATCCCCCATATTCTCTTCCTCATCTCTCTCTCCTATTTCCCCACACTCCTCACAATCCAGCATCTCTCCTCAGACCATGTTCCATGCAGCAATAATGAAAATAACTGAGGGGGCACCTGCTACAAAGCCTTTGTACCCATGCAGCTGAAGGCTCTTCCACATTCTGTCCCCTCTTCCCGTAGCAATGGGGGCAGGATGCTGAATAACCTTCAAGAATATTTTTTCTGATTGCTGTAGCCACTGTGGCAGCAAAAAAAAAGGTTTAAGGAGAGATGCTGGACCATGGTTAGGGGAAGAAGAAGAGTCAAAATGTTGTGGCAACAGCAGCAGCAACTGTAGGGGTGAAACTTGACTAGACAATACAGTATCCAGTTATAGCTTATAACCAACATCGTACAAATTGCAATAAACTGGCCTGTCCAGTCCAAAACCAGGTAGTTGATCACCCTAGTGGAAGCAACGTAAAACTGATCAAGTTTCAAGAGATGGTGATGGCATAAAGTTGAAGACTTACCTCCATAAAATAAAGTGGTGAGGACAACTTCATGGAAAACCTTTGTCATCATATGCACCGCATGCTTTTTCCACAGTCTCCTCCTCAAGTCTCCAAATGTAAACTTTGACTTGTCCAGTCTGGCACTATCTTCACCATCAATATTGATGGAATGAGACAAAAAACTGCTGAAATAACAGAACTTGTCAACAGCTGTTAATTTAGAGACATGACATTCAACTAGACAATATCCAGATAAGATACTAAAAAATTTAGGGACCTGATATTTGAAAGTTTATTCAGTTAGCAGGACCTGCTATCCAGGTAAACCCTACTGTGAGAGATATTAAGCAGCCCTACGCGGGTAGTGCTGCCGATTATCCCTTCTAGTTACCACTGCCAGACCATGGGCAGGGTGAAGGCAGACAATGAGCTTATCAGTTTAGCAGAAAGTTTCAGTCAGATAACCAGACAAGTGCCCACATAAAGGCTGTCCTAACTTTATTTGGTTTCTCTGTTGGGATAGTGACTGAATATCATTGCCATCTGGATAGTGATGGGGGTCAGTGCCGAACATGGATATGCAGTACCAGTGGATATCCAGGTTCTGGTGGTGAATATCCATTTCAGTTTTTGCCGTGGTGGCCAAGTGCTTTAAGAACACTGACCACGCTGACTGAATATTGACCCATAATGATTTAAGTCAGTGGCTCTGAATTTACTCTGTTAAAATCAACTTTAGATAAGATAGTTTTTATGCCATGATTTAACATGTCTCTGACTTATCTTAAAGATAACCAGAGGCAGTGAAGACTGTTAGAATAAAGTTCACGTGCCTGAAATCATCACTGAGATTTGCTTACCTGCTAACTTCCAGAGACCTGGAATAGTGTGCCTTCTGCGTTTACAATGAATGGCAGATAACAGCTTCCCTGACTCCATGCCCCGCCCAGAATCCTCATCATCAGAGGACTAAGGAGCAGCATTATTAAAACTTGGCCTCTGACTGGCAGGCCTTTACCTAAAGATCAATTCAAAGGGCCCTTTGAACGGCCCTTAGTGTGAGCCATGGGTGGGTCATGAAAATAGGAGAACCTTGTTTGGAATCTGTTGAGATTTTGTGGGTTATACAGGTGTGAAAAGGTTGGGTAATGTGATGGTGACTGTGAGAGTCTCTTATGTGGAATGGGTTTGTGGGTTTTCGGTTATTTGTGTGGGTGTAGGGAGGTGAACTGTGGGATGGGATGTCAGCTTGAGGATGTGTGTGGGATGAGAGGGAAGGAGTAGAGGTGGTTGTGGGAGGAACAAGCTTCACATCTGCAGTTTATGGTGAGTGGTAGGGGAGAGGGAAAAGGAGGGGTTGTGCTTAGACTTAATAAATGCAAGAACTTTATTACAGAAGGCACAAGTTGAGCAGGATTTAGTTTTAGCACATCAGATAGATGTGTTATGTCTAACTGAGACATGGACTAAATTGGCTGATGATGTGATCTTAGCATCATGCTGTTTACCTGGATTTTCTTTTGGGCAACAGTCTAGAGCAAAGGAGAGGAGGGTCTGGCATTGTTGGGAAAGGGTAAGCTGGGTATTATAGTTTGTGAGAGATGAGCATTTGGGGACAAGGATTATTTTATTTATTTATTTATTTAGCATTTCTTAATGTAACGCCTTTCAGTGTGATCAAGGCGGTTTACAATGAACACAACAATTTTACATAGAACATCTAACATCACAAAGTTGAACTGTGAAACATTCCAACAACAACTATTTACACAAGTAATTTAGAGTACAGTCTGGGTAGCATACAATACTGTGGTAGGGGTGATTGGCATAAGCATTTGTGTCCAGCTGTGTGTCCAGTATTGTCCAGTATTGTACCGAAGTATTCAGTGAACGGGTGAGTTTTTAGTTTTTATTAGTTTTATTTCTTGTTATCAGTGGGTAGGATGGAGTATACTATAAGTATGTGCTAGTGATCTATCATCCTCTATGACTGGGGAGGGGCGAGGGGGCAGTGGCTTCCTCTTCTAGTGAATTGTTTTGTGGCATATGTGTTTGCTATCAGACATTATTAATAACAGATGATTTTAATGTATTTGAGACCAGAGCTCGTAACAAAGAAGAGAAGGACTTTTTAGATATGATGGGGTACTTCAATCTCAAGCAAAGGGTGGGAGCAGGTGATGCGTTGGATTAGGCATTTCCACTTCTATCTTCTATGAAGAATTGAGGCAGTGATCCCAGTTGTTTAGACAGATCACTATTGTGATTAATTGCTTTGTGGTTTTTGGCTATGGAGAGACAGAATTCTATTAAGAAACATAGTTAAAACTTTGGAAAGTTTTTATAAAAATATATTACAAAAATGACTAATTTTTCAGTACAACCAATTGTGTAAACATAACTCATTTGCATTTTTTGATGTTATCAAGGCTCTCTCTTTACGCAGTATGTGACCAGTCAATGAGAATAAACGTTCGCTAGAGCAGATAAGGCAGGGGATTCAGAAGTCCAGCATTTCCACAGTCCAAAACATTAGGGGGACATGTTTACTAAAGAGCAGTAAGCTATTTTCAGCTACCATGAGGCACATGTGAAAATGTCATGCAGTAGCTGCAAAACCTGTATCATATCTGTAGGGGGAGTGACCAGTACTAGCCTTGAAAATACCACGCAAGACTAACGCTAACTGTACTGACCCATGATCCCTGCATTGGAAGGTAGCCAGGGTACTCTTACGCTGCCTGCTGATGCAGGGATCGGAGGATACAGGGCAGGAGCAAGGGAGGACAGAGCAAGTAGTTTCTCTGTCCTCTCCAATTGTGGCGACACCCATGCTATTTCCTCTCCACCACATCCACTTCATAGCCTCATACCCCTATCAACAGTGTGCTGATGCCCTGGATCTGCTGATCTAGGCCACTGGTACCAGTGATGTGACTCCACCCTTTCCCCTTCAGCACTAACTCTCCTCCAATAGCACCCAACTTAGTGGGTGCCCCCTTTACCCCTCCAGCATTAAAAATCCTGGCAAAGCAGTCGAGATTACCCCCTAACCCCCTCTTTCACCTTAGAAAAAAATCCTGCCTAGGCAGTCAGGATACCTCCTAACCCCATTTCCTCCAGCTATTTCCTTAAATATCCCTAGTGGCTTAGTGGCAAAATCAGTCTGTTCCTGTTCCTACCCCTACCCCTGTCTCCAGAGCTAGTAAAATGGTACTGATCACACGGTGCTACCCCCTAGAGAGAAGATGCCAATGTCAGCAGTTCTGGGGCACTGCCCACTGTTGATAGGGGTATGAAATCATAAAGGGGCATGGTGTGAGAAAATTGCACAGGTGCCAATGCCATCACTGCCAATTGGCAGCAGCCACAATGTGGCACCGAAGGCCCGGCAGCAGCCACAGTCATGATGATTTGGGTAGCTATCACATGACAGTTGTTTGCACAGTGGCTGCCTCTGATCAAGCCTTTTCCCATCATTTACCATGATTTACTCTAATCCTGCCTCTCCCATCATTTACCATGTGAAATGCACTATTGCAAAAATTGCCTGCAATAGCTGCATTTCCACCACATTAGCTGCCATTGCAACACTTTCTTTCCCACATTAATGCCACAATGACAGCTAACACGCTTAGTTTCCCCCTTAGTTTCTCCATGCAAGACTAGTTCTGACCTGTAGTGTGTAATTTTGGATTCAGTATTGTCTGTACGTGGCACGTCATCATCATCTGAGTCATGTGGTAGATTAAACATTCACATTTTCTTCGGCACCGATTCTTGAGGTGAATGATCCCAAGCAGGACTGTACCAAGCTGGAAATGTGCCCTGTGCGATTTATGAATCTGGTGCCCAGATATGTCCAGGAATTTGCTTTGGTCAGTCTTTCTGGAAGCACAGAGATGATATCATCACCCCTTCCGTCCTTGCGCCATGTGCACAGCTCGTACAGCCCTTGCTATGGCCTTGGTGCTAGCAGCTCTGTTGCCTTCTTGCTTGATGGAAGCACCTTGGACACTTTCTCTAGCTCTTTCCATTCAGTGGCAGATGTACTGTTACTAGCACAAGGACTGCTTCCATATACTTTAGAAGTCATTACAGCATTTTGAAGGTGCTGTTCCAGAGAGTTGGGACATCCAGAATTAAATTTTCTTCTGGCAAGCTTTTAATTTTTGGTACCTATTCAAATCAATGCCATTATTAGGACTGTGATTAAAGTGTCCTGCTATCTTCCTGCACTTGGTAAGAAGATCTCTATGTTGACTTCTTTTATTGCATCGTTCACTGAAAGTTGAAGAGCATGTGCAGTTCCGGCCATTGTCTGTGCCAACCGAAGTAATTTTTTTCACTCAGATTCCATTCCTTCAGCATGTGATCAATGTGGCGTTCTATATGTTGGTATGATGTTTGATAAAATTAAATATTCCTATTGTAAATGACTTAAAACCCAATTCTTTCTGATTGAAATAGAAATAGACTCCCAAATAGCTCCCAAAGTCCATGGATGCCTAATAATCTGTAGTTATTGCTATGTGGGGTGCATCTGATAACCTTGCTAATTTCTCTGCTTTTATTCTTTGATACAGTTCTATTAATTTTCTAGAAATTGTTCTTTTTGATGAAATTTCATAAGTGATGTCAGACACTGCTATTATCAGTATGTCTCACAAACCTGTTTCTGTAACAACATGATATGGCCTTTTGTCCTTTGGAATCCAGTGCATAATGGTATCCCTTATTGCCCCACTTTTGGCTTTGGTGATAGGCTTGGAGTTAGTTATGACATTCAACATTGTTGACTGGAAAGCATCTGCCGTTGAAAATAAACTTTGGTAGTATTAGCTCAAGAAATGATGAATGCATGCCTAGACTGAAGATGGTCGTGAATTCTTTCTTACAGTACTTGCACATTGCTACTCTAAGGTATTGTTTTTCAACAAATATCTTTTGGCCATTTGTCTGGACAGTAAAGGCAAAGAAAGGATAAATGTGCTGAGATACAAACAGACAGGTCCTTGCAAAAACGATTGAATTGTGAAAAGAATATAGTTGTCTTTCCTGATTGTAAAATAAAACATCACCTCTCTCTTCTCCCCCTCAACCCCTCTGCTTCAGTGTTTTAGCTACAGCATTTGTAAATTACCCTCCCTTCCTCCTCCATATTTTATTTATTTAACATTTATTTAACATTTCCTATATACCGCCTTTCATGATATCAAGGTGGTTTACACTGAACAAACTGAAATTACATTGAAACTATTTTAAAGGGAGCATGGGCTATGGAGGGTTAAATGGCTTGCCCAAGACCACAAGGAGCACCTGTGGGACTAGAAACCTCAGTCCTTCTGGCCCAAGGTTGCTGTCCTCTATTATAACTCGATGTTCATGATGTGACAGTGGATGATGGGAGGGCTCTTTTAAAAAACTGCTCATTGCAGTAATAGTGCAACCTCTCTCCCTACAGCCTCCCCATAGAAAAAGCTTTGTGACTTACTCTGGGTCTCAGCCGCAAAAATAAACGTGACTTGTTCTTCCAGCAACCCCTTCACAGAAAAGGTATTGTGGCTTGTTTCAGCCCCCAAAACAAATGTGACTTGTTTTCCCTGCTAATTTTAAAAGGACTCATCCCTGCATTCCTTACCTCCTTGTGCTGAGAGCCAGCATTGAAGAGGACATGATTTAAAGATCTGCCATTTCTAGGTACCCCCCATGAAAGACAGGAGTGTTATTTGGAAATGGTTGACCTTTCAATTGCTTCTGTTTTCTTCTCTCAGGTTTAGAAGGTTTTACTGGTTCCTGCAGCAGGAAGAGACAGTGGATTTGTTGTTATTTGGTGATAGTGACATAAGGTACAGTGTGAGTCTGAAGCGTTAAAAGTTGGTGGGCATGTTAAAATATCAGTTGCAGTTAAAAAGTTTGATATCATTGCAGCATGTTCAATTTTGGCATTGTTAATCACGGTATTATCACGAAAAGTGTCCACATCTAAAAAAAAAAAACCACAATTAAAAACTGTTCAATGCACAAATAATAAGATAATACTGTTATAAAAACTTTTTCTTATGCTCCAGCCTTCAAATAATGGATGTTTTACAGAATTCTCAACTTAGTTTTGTTTTTTTTGATATCCCACAAGAAGAAACAGAATCTGGATAAGGGTACTGGGCAGATCTCTGTCAAAACATAGAAAATGATGGCAGGTAAAGATCATAGGGCCTACTTAGCCTGCTCACACATAGCAATTGCCTCTGCAATTTCCTCCTCGCATTCAAAGATACTTCTCCCATGCTTTCTTGAATTCAGATATTTCCTCAATTAAAATGCAAAGAACTATCTTATTAGATTATTCCTCAGTCTACTCCTTTTTAACTTCATTCTATGAATTTTTATTCCAGAACTTCCTTCTATTTGAAAGAGGCCTGCCTTTTGTGCATTTATAACCTTGGTGGCCATGAGAGGGCACATTTTAGAAATGATGTCTAGGCAATCTGGGACATCCAGCCATGTGCAAATTTCAGCTTGATTTTAGAAACTTGCACTTGCCCAAAATGGACGGCAGTGGCCACAGCCACATAGATGTCCTCATGACAAATTTTAGGATGGGCACATTTATCCCATGCTGCATACACATCCCTGCCTGCTATTTTACAAGTAGAGACAACTGTCCTTGTTTCCGTTCAGTTTTCTTTATGATTGTAAAAGGTATTGGGATAACAGAGTACTTTCTTCTCTACTACCTCCAGGTGTTTTGTTGGCAGAATGAGAGCTTTTCTGTTACCTATTTCTACCTTGGAGAAGGAATAGACATGGATATTACTGCTAGTAGGTTGAGACGTGATTGTCATTTCTGAAGTATCTTTATCATAACGCCCTGGACATACTTCCACCATTACCCCATGTGACATGGATGTTCTTGCAGGGACATCTTCGTGATTTTCAGGTATAAGTGGCTGTTTTCAGCTGCCCAACTCACAAATAAGGATTCCAAAATGACCTTCATAATGTCTGTAACATATCTCTCCTTTCTTGCCTATCTTACAAAGTAAACATATTTGGATGTTTAAGTCTGTCCCCATATGCTTTATGATGAAGACCACTAATCATTTTAACAGCTGTCCTCTAGACTAGCTCCATATGGTTTATATCTTTTTTAAGATACTCCAAATGAGGTTTCACCAGAGACTTATGCAGAGTACTATCATTGCCTTTTTTCTGCTGGTCATTTTTTAAAATTTGCACTCAGGCAACCTTCTGACTTCTGCTGTCAACATACCAACCTGTTTGGCTACCTTAAGATCAACAAATAAGGTCATTCCTAAATCCCATTATCCTTTCATGCAAAAAAACAACTTCATGCCCTGTGTCGTACTGTTCTCTTGGGTTTTTGCAGCTGAAATGCATGACACTGCACAGTTCAACATCATACCTCAGGCTTCCCTAAATCCATCCTCATGTTATCCACAGCTTCCAGAGCATATACCCTGTTTCAGGTTTCGGTATCATTCGCAAAGAGACAAATCTTTTCCTTCCACATTGTTGCCACAAGAAATATCCTGTCCTCAGAGTGAACTCCATTTACCACTACCCTTTATCAACTCCTGAAGGACTAGAAAAGGGGACTGTTACTTCTGGAGAGAGATCTGCAATTGTGAGTATATACTTCTGGGAATTTTCTGAAAGGAATTATTTGTATTAAAGCTAATTAATCTGTGAACCCACTGTTTTTTTGTTAAATCAGGTAGGGCCTAGTAGCAGCAGTATAAGTTTAAATTTTAAAACACAGAAGAGAACTTTCTGGTTACATTTTATATCCAGCAGAGAGCTTGTAGTTTAGATTTAATAGTCACTCAGGGCCTAGTATCAGCAAAGTACTTTTAGTTTAAATTTAAAACACAGAAGAGAGCTTTCTGGTTAAATTTGGAACCTAGCAGAGAGCTTGTAGTTTAAATTTAATAGTCACTCAGGGCCTAGCATCAGCAAAGTACTTTTAGTTTAAATTTAAAACACAGAAGAGAGATTTCTGGTTAAATTTAGAACCCAGCAGAGAGCTTGTGGTTTAAATTTCATAATAAGTTAGAGCTTAGCAGCAGCAAAGAGCTATAATTTAAATCAAATCAGAATATAGCTTAGCATAAAATGCAAAACAGGGTCAGTACTCTTCGAACAACAAATAAAGTCTTCTAGAGACCTTTACAAAGACGCCTTCTACCTAGGAGGCAAGAGACCTCTGAAACGTTTTCAATAGGTGTTAACACCAGGTGGCAGGTCAAAAGGCCATTTTGAAAGACTCCTTCTGTCCAAGCAAGGACTGTTAATCACCCAGGAAGTTGGTCACAGCTTACCTCAGCAGCATAGGCATAAATAGCTTAACCAGAGCTCTGTGATCCTCAGTCTTGAAGGACTAGAAAAGGGGACTGTTACTTCTGGAGAGAGATCTGCAATTGTGAATATATACTTCTGGGAATTTTCTGAAAGGAATTTTTTGTATAAAAGCTAATTAATCTGTGAACCCACTGTTTTTTGTTAAATCAGTCAGAGCCTAGTAGCAGCAGTTTAAGTTTAAAATTTAAAACACAGAAGAGAACATTCTGGTTACATTTCATACCCAGCAGAGTGCTTGTAGTTTAGATTTCATAATAGGTTAGAGCCTAGTATCAGCAAAGTACTTTTAGTTTAAATTTAAAACACAGAAGAGAGCTTTCTGGTTAAATTTGGAACCCAGCAGAGAACTTGAAGTTTAAATTTCATCAGTTAGAGCCTAGCAGCAGCAAAGAGCTATAATTTAAATCAAATCAGAATATAGCTTACCTCAGCAGCACAGGACAGGGAACTGTGTAGCAGCCCTCTTTTAATGTGTTATTTCCCTCTCTCCCTCCCCAACACACACACACCCACCCCTGGGATAATCGTAGCTTTATAGGTACTTACGCATCTTAAAAGACAGGAGGTTCTCTCAGGTGAAGCTCGTTACCCAAATCAGTCATACACTAAGGACATGAGATTAATTAAGCTTCAGGTGAACAAGGTATATTAAACCTATTAGGTACAGTTTTATTAGTATAAATATCCATAGCAACCCTTAGTAAGTAAAGAACTTAAAGATCTAAACACAAGCTTAAAACTAAGATGCAGGCAGCAGTCCAGCAGCGAGATGGGGGCTTTCCAGTATTTTGCATTGAGTGTCACATGTATGATTTTATCCCAGTTGGTGAGAGGTCTTACATGTGCACTAGGTGCAAGGAGCTCTTTGCTCTCAGGGAACGAGTCCGTTCTCTAGAGGCTAGAGGAGCAGACTTAGAAAACATAAGAAAGACAGAGAGGTACATAGACGAGAACTACAGGGATATAGTCCTGAAGTCCCACCTCCAGTCTGGCAGCATCCCTGTTGACATGGAGGAGAGAGGTCACGTGACAGGAAAGCATCACCCTGGTGTGGCAGGAAGTGATCCTGTAACTAGGACCTGTCCTCCAGGTGATGTAAAACCCTCTCACACCGAGGACGTTTCTCCAGAGCAATGTGCCCATGAGGGAAGGGTTAGGACAGCCGTCATAGTTGGTGATTCGATCATTAGGCATGTGGATAGCTGGGTGACTGGTGGACAGGAGGATCGCCTGGTAACATGCCTGCCTGGTGCGAAGGTAGTGGACCTCACACGCCACCTAGATAAGATCTTAGTGCTGGGGAGGAGTCTGCTGTCTTGGTACATGTCAGAACTGATGACATAGAAAAATGTGGTAGGGAGGTTCTGGAGGCTAAATTTAGGCTTTTAGGTAGGAAGTTGAAATCCAGAACTTCCAGGGTAGCGTTCTCCGAGATGCTTCCCGTTCCACGCGCAGGACCCAAAAGGCAGGCAGAGCTCTGGAGTCTCAATGCGTGGATGAGACAATGGTGCAGAGATGAGGGTTTTGGATTTATTAGGAACTGGGGAACATTCTGGGGAAAGGAGGGGCTCTTCCGAAGGGATGGGCTTCACTTTAACCGGGATGGAACCAGGCTGCTGGCATTAACCTTTAAAAAGGAGATAGAGCAGCTTTTAAACTAGATAATGGGGGAAAGCCAACAGTCGCCCAAGAGTGGATGGTTCAGAAGAATGTATCCTTGAAGGATGCTACCAAAAGCAGAGAGGTTCCAAAAAAGAGTAAAGTAGCCCAAATGCCCTCGAGTATGGAGCAGACAGAGCTTAAAGAACCCAAATTACCCATGTCTATCAATAGCCAGATTAATATGAATAAAATACAGTCTCTAAAATGCTTGTATGCAAATGCTAGAAGTCTAAAAAATAAGAAGGGAGAGTTAGAATATATAGCACTAAATGAGAAGTTAGATATGATTGGAATATCAGAGACATGGTGGAAGGAGGACAACCAGTGGGACACTGTGATACCTGGGTACAAACTATATCGTAATGATAGAGCTGATTAATTGGTAGAGGGGTTGCGCTCTATGTTAGAGAGAGCATTGAGTCAGAAAGGATTAAAGTTTTGCAGAAAACAAAATTTGCTGTAGAATCTCTATGGATTGAAATTTCATGTAAAAAGGGGAAGGCGATGGCAGTGGGGGTGTACTATCGACCGCCTGGCCAGAATGAACAAATGGATGATGAAATGCTCAAAGAAATTAAGGAAGCTAACAAAAGTTACAGCGCAGTAATAATGGGTGATTTCAATTACCCCAGTATCAACTGAGTCAGTGTCACGGCAGGACATGCTAGGGAGATAAAGTTCCTAGATGAAATAAATGACTGCTTCTTGGAGCAGCTGGTTCATGAACCGACCAGAGGGGAAGCCATATTAGACCTAGTCCATAGTGGAACACCAGATCTAGTGCAAGAGATAAGGGTGTTGGGGCCACTTGGCAATAGTGATCATAGCATGATCACATTTCATTTAATTAGTGTAGGAGGAATAGTAAGGAAATTCAGAGTACTACCTTTTAACTTTCAAAAAAGGGAGACTATGATAAAATGAGGAAAAATAGTTAAGAAAAAACTAAAAGGAGCAGTTGCAAATGTTAAAGACTTACATCAAGCTTGGTTGTTGTTGAAAAATACTATCTTGGAAGCCCAGACCAGCTATATTCCATGCTTTAAGAAAAGTGGAAGGAAGTCAAAAAACTGCCAGCATGGTTTAAAGGTGAGGTCAGAGAGGCTGTTGTTGCCAAAAAAGCATCTTTCAGGAAATCGAAAATGAGCCAAACGACGAAACCTGGAAACAGCACAATTACTGGCAAGTCAAATGCAAGGCATTGATAAGGCAAGCAAAGGGAGAATTTGAGAAGAAGCTGGCTGCAGAAGCAAAAACGCGAAATAAAGACTTTTTCAAGTACATTTGTAGCAAAAAACCTGTGAGAGAGTCAGTTGGTCCATTAGATGACAGAGGGGTTAAAGGGGCACTAAGAGGCGACAAGGCGATAGCGGAGAGACTGAATGAATTCTTTGCTTCAGTCTTTACTGAGGAAGATGTAGGGATGTTACCCATGACTGAAGTGGTATTTAATGGTGCAGAAGAATTGAATGAAATATCGATACATCAGGAAAATGTATTACAACTCTTAGATAAACTGAAGAGTAGCAAATCACCTGGGCGGATGGTATACATCCAAGGGTGTTGAAAGAACTGAAATATGAGATTGCAGACCTGCTATTAGTAATCTGTGAACTATCATTAAAATCATCTCTAATACCTGAAGATTGGAGGATGGCCAATGTAACACCAATTTTTAAAAAGGACTCCAGGGGTAATCGGGGAAACTACAGACCAGTGAGCCTGACGTCAGTACCAGAAAAAATGGTAGAAACCATCATAAAGAATAAAATTATTCAGCATGTAGATAGTCATGGCCTAGTGGAAGACAGCCAACATGGCTTTAGACAAGGAAGATCTTGTCTTACTAATCTGTTATGTTTTTTTGAAGGTGTGAATAGACATGTGGAGAAAGGTGAGTTGGTTGATATAGTGTATCTGGACTTTCAGAAAGCCTTTGGCAAGGTCCCTCATCAGATACTTTTGGTAAAACTAAAGAGTCATGGGATAGTAGGCAGTGTACTATTGTGGATCAGGAACTGGTTAAAAGATAGAAAGCAGAGGGTAGGTCTAAATAGCCAATTTTCCCAATGGAGAAAGGTGAATATTGTTGTACCCCAGGTATCTGTGCTGGGTCCACTGCTTTTTGACATATTCATAAATGACCTGGAAAGTGGAATAACGAGTGAGGTTATCAAATTTGCAGATGACACAAACTATTTTAAGTTGTTAAAACCCAAGAGGATTGTGGAAAATTGCAAGAAGATCTTGATAAATCGGAAGACTGGGCATCAAAATGGCAGATGAAATTTAATGTGGACAAGTGCAAAGTTATGCACCTAGGGAAGAACAATCCAAACTATGGTTACACGATGCAAGGTTCTGCATTAGGAACCACCACCCAGGAAAAAGATTTAGGCGTCATTGTGGATAACATGTTAAAACCCTCGGCCCAGTGTGCAGCAGCGGCCAAGAGAGTAAATAGAATGCTAGGTATCATAAGGAAAGGAATGTAAAATAAAACAAAAGATATTATTATGCCTCTGTATCGTTCCATGGTGAGACCGCACCTTGAATATTGTGTGCAATTCTGGTCGCCGTATCTTAAAAAGGATATAGCGTTATTAGAAAAGGTTCAGAGAAGAGCCACCAAAATGGTAAAGGGGATGGAAGGATACTCCTATGAAGAAGGCTAAAAAGGTTAGAACTCTTTAATCTGGAAAAGAGATGGCTGAGGGGAGATATGATAGACGTCTATAAATGAATGAAGGGAGTTGAACAGGTAAACGTAGATCAATTGTTTACGTTATCAGAATATAGAAAGACTAGGGGACATGCAATGAAGCTACAGGGTAAACTATTTAAGACTAATAAAAGAAAATATTTTTTCACTCAACATGTAATCAAACTCTGGAATTTGTTACCGGAGGATGTAGTAAAGGCTGTTAGTGTAGCTGGGTTTAAAAATGGTTTGGACAAATCCCTGGCGGAAAGGTCCATAAACCATTATTAAGAAGGGACCAAGGATATCAATGTTTGACCCAGTACAAGGATTGAGGAACCTGTGTCTTTTGGGGAAACTGCTAGGTATGTATGACCTAGATTGGCCACTGTTGGAAACGGGATACTGGGCTTGATGGACCTTGATCTGACCCAGTATGGCATATCTTATGTTCTTATGTTCTAACTCCCACTCTGTCAGCTTCTGATGTAGTCAGTTATTTTAGGACCCATACCAAAGGAGCTCAGTTTGTTTATAAGCCACCTATAAGGAAACATGTCAAAAGTTTTTCTGAAGTCTAAGCACATCAAATCTTATGTTCACCCTCAATTCACCCCTGCTGTCACCCAACGGATTTGATGAGATTTACCTGACAGGTAAAACCATGCTGCCTCAGATCCTGTACTCCCTTGGATTTCAGAAACTGCACTATCCTCTTTTTTAACAGCAATTCCATTAATTACTGACCCCCAAGTTCATCTTAACCAACCTGTAGTTCCCAGCCTCTTCCGTACTTCTACGGCTGTATGGATAAACCATATATCTACCTGTTTCCAGTTCTCCAGAACCAGTCCCAATTTTTCAGATGCAGTGAAGAGAACGGATAGCAGAGCCCCCAGAACATACCTAAGTTCCTTCAATACACTCAAATGTATTTTATCCAATCCCATTGCTTTGTCTACATTTAGCTTATCTACCCCCATCCCCCTTCTATTCCTATTCATGTTTGCTTTCCATGGTCCTATTTCCAGTCCTTCATCTGTGAAAACTGGACAGAAATATTTGTTAAGCATTTCTTCATAGTCCTCCTCTTTACTTTTGACTCATGCTTAAGTGTGATTAAGGGTATCCACATCAGCTGAGGTCATTGTTAGTGTTGCTCTCTTCATTGGACTTTACTTTTCCTGTCTAAATAAATAATTGCTAATGATATATAACCACTATTAAATGGAAATAAAGCTTAAGTCTCACATTGCCTCTTTTCGACGTCCCATTAACATATTAGAAAAAAAGTCTTTTTCCCCATTTCATTATATTAGCTATTTTTTCTTTCATTTGCATCTTAGTTTTCTTGACTACTTTTCCAGCTTCTCTTAGTTTTCCCAATTATTGTTGCTTGTCTTCCTCTTCCTTTAATCAGTTGTAGTTTATGAATGTTAACCTTTTTTCCCTTACCTGTTCAGCTGCTTCTGTTGAAAATCATAGTGCCCTTTTTTTCTTGCATTTATTCTCTTTCCTAAAGAGGTTTGTCACTCAACATCCTCTCAGCAACTGACCCTGCTTTACTGGATCTAGACAGTTGCAAGCCTTATACCCTTATCAGAACAGGAAGTCATTGACATGGAAATCAACATGGGAGTCAAGTGGATTTCTGAGCCAAGAGAGACTCAGTGGTTGCAATTAACTGGTTGCAATTAACTGGGTCTCCGTTGGCAACTGGATAAGGATTGCAAAGGGTGTAGGGGCGGGGGGAGGGGATTGGGAGGAACAGATAGTGAGATGGGGGAATTAGGAAAAAATGTTTCAGGTGAATAGCATCTGGGAGGGGGGAAAGAATAGGTTAATGGCTAAAGCAGGTAATTAGATTGGATTAGGTTGCTGCGGACTGCAGGGATAGAGTTTGAGCGAGGGGGTTTTGGAAGCCCAGGGAATTGAGGCATTTGTTAAGAGTATGAGAAATGCTTTGTTTTGAATCTATGCAGGCTGGAAGGAGATTGGCTGAAGTCAAGATAACAGAGGTTAGAAGTCAGGAGGGAGTGACTTTTGGCTGGGGCCATTTCCTACACTGAGCTTCTCTTTCTTCCTCTCTTTGAGCAATGGACTTTTCTGATTCTGGATTAAAAAAAAGATATGAAGAGGAACCTGGCAGCAAGGAGGGGAGGAAGTAGAGTCAAGCAGCAAGTGTTTTTGAGTTTATCAGGTGCTTACCGGATTTGTAGGCATGCTGGTGAAGAAGAGCCCCGCAACACCAGTGGCAGCTGCGGTGAGTGTAGGCAATTTTGGGGAGATGGAGAGTGAGGGCAGACCAGTTGTTGGGACTGGCATGGCCTACATCAGTGACCAGCCAATGCCTAGTGACCAGAGCAGAGCAGCCAGGGGTGCCGTGGCCATGCTGCTGCTGATCAAACAGAAGAAAGGCAAGTTAGCAGGCAGCATGGCCTCATGCTGTCAGGGACAGGGAGCCTTTCTTCTGCACCTACTGCAGGGCCAGAGTCATAACGAGGTGCAGGAGGGGGGAGAGGGCGGCACAGCTGCTGCTTCTTCTGAGACAAATTTACCTACAGTGACAGCTCCTGAGCAGTGCTCAATCCCAGTTGGAGGACAGGTGAGGGTGGGCTGCACACCCAGTATTAGTGGGCGATTTGCAGATCAGAGCAGGCATGAGGGGATGCTTGGGGGTGGAGATGAAAGGAGGCAGATGGCAGAACCGCATTTCTTAGGGATGGTTAGTGCTGGGAAGCAATCTGGTGGCTCTGAGGAGCCTTCGACAGTACAAGGTGGCCCAACTAGTAATCAGTGGGGTACTACTAATTGTTATATCTCTGGGCATGCATTGCCTGCTGGTTCCTGGCCCGGAGTGGTTGGAGTGCCATTAGGTCAGAGTACAGGAGGCCCTGGTGACTTCTTCAGGCAGTGCAATATAGCTCTAGGGGCTTGGAGGAGTTTGGGCTGTCTTTCATTGCAGCTCCGGGTACCTGGCCAGATTGGGCTGCATGGGGTAATCAGGTTGTGGCTCATTGGGTGTCAGATGGGTAGGAACCTTTAGCATGTTATTGCCACAGAGTCATCAATATGAAAGAAGGAAAGTTTTTCAGAGTATGTTTGGTGTTCCTGCTTCTGTGTCTGCTTATCCAGAGGTAGCTGGAGGACTGCAAGTGGTCCATACCCAGGCGATAAGGTTGACAACCTTGGCTGCTGTGCAGAGAATGGATCCCCTGCCACTGAGTCACGAAGGAGGCCTGAGACCAAAGGAGAATAAGGGCAGGAGCACATCGGTGGGTTCAGAGTACAAGCATACTGGGTGAGAATGTGGGCAGCGTGGGGATAATGGGATTGAGGATAAGTTGGGAGGCAGGAAGAAGAAGCGTATGTGGTCTTCTAAAAACAACCTTTAAATACTTAAAGAGAAATAATGAACAGACAAACCTCTTCCAAAGACGGGGAAGTTGTAAAACTAGAGGGCATAACATGAAGCTGCAAAGGAGTAAATTGAAAGGCAATATCAGGAAATACTTTTTCACTGAAAGAGTGGTGGATGCTTGGAATGCCCTCCCGATGGAAGTGGTGGGGTCAAATACAGCAACAGAATTCAAAATGGCATGGGACAGACACAGTGGATCCCTTTACAGCAACAGGACAAAATCAAAATAAACTTAACTAATTTCTCAACATACAGGGGTGTCCTACACAGAGCAGTGGGTTCACCCCTAAAACAAAGACATGGGGAGGGGTGGCCTGCATGGAGCGGCAGGTGCACCTACTCTTGCCATCTTACTGGGCAGACTAGATGGACCATACTGGTCTTTATCTGCCGTCATTTACTATGTTACTATGTTACAAGAAGGGGGTTAGAGAATCCTAGTGATTTTTCTACTGATTTGGATTTTTCTTCATCATCGCTCCTATGCTAGTGGCATTTACTAAGTTGTGGGAAGCAGTTACTTGAAGCATAAGATACAGAAGTGTGAATATACTGATATTTTTCAACTGTTGGAACGGAGAAAACAGACGGATGATAGTAAGAAGAAAAAATAAGGACGAGAAAAAATGGTAGAAGAGAGAGGGTGATAAAGAATGTCATCAACTGTAGAAACCAAAGAAAGCACAAATATCTGCAAAACAGTACAGGAGCCAAAAGGGAGCAGGTAACACACCACACCGTGGAGTACTTATATGACACTTTATTGGAGTGTTTAGAGGTCTGTCCCTACACGTCTGTGTTTTGGCAGTATCCTGAGTTGAGACTCCATTTATTTATTTAAATGGATTGTAACCCACCTTATCCTAAAATCAAGGCGGTTTTCATATCAAATGATTCAAATTTGTGGTAGGGTGGGGGTGTTGGCATGCAGTGGTTGGATGGAAGTGTTTGTGAGGGGGTAGTCACCTGTATAGATTAATTATTAGATGCAATATGTACAGCATGAACTATTTACAATGTACTATAAACAGTTGGGAGGAGGGTAGGCTGGAGAAGGGGGGAGGGGTACTTGTAGGGCAGGGAAAGGCAGTGTAAGGAGCAGAGTGTGGCTTAGGTCTATGGACAGTTTACATGATGTCGCCGTAATGCTCTATGTAAAGTGTGGTCTTGAGTAACTTTCTGAAGTCCGTTGACAGTTGATCGTAGGCTGGCAGGGAGGGAGTTCCATATGGCTGGTGCTGCGAGGGATGTTGCTCTCTTTGACGTGGTTTGCTTTGTTTTGGTGAAGTCCTTGGTGGTTATAATGGTGTCGGAGGTGCCTTTCCTCCTTGGCCTGTTGTTTGTGTCGAAGCTGATGATGGATAGTAGACTGTTCGCTGAAAGGCCCTGTTTGATTTTGAAGATGTTCAGTATGGTTTTATATCGGATGCGAGAGTCAATTGGAAGCCAGTGCAAGCGGTTCATGATGGAGGTGATGTGATACTGCTTTGAGGAACCAGTTATTATGCAGGTAGCGGTGTCCTGCACTAACTGCAAGGGTCGGAGTGTTTGTTTTGGGAGTCCAAGGTAAATGTGATTGCAGTAGTCCAATAAAGGTGTGATGATGGCTTGTGTATCTGGACTTTCAGAAAGCCTTTGACAAGGTCCCTCATCAGAGACTTTTGGCAAAACTAAAGAGTCATGGGATAGGAGGCAGTGTACTATTGTGGATCAGGAACTGGTTAAAAGATAGAAAGCAGAGGGTAGGGCTAAATGGCCAATTTTCCCAATGGAGAAAGGTGAATAGTGGTGTACCCCAGGGATCTGTGCTGGGTCCGCTGCTTTTTGACATATTCATAAATGACCTGGAAAGTGGAATAACGAGTGAGATTATCAAATTTGCAGATGACACAAAACTATTTAAAGTTGTTAAAACCCAAGAGGATTGTGAAAAATTGCAAGAGGATCTTGATAAATTGGAAGACTGGGCATCAAAATGGCAGATGAAATTTAATGTGGACAAGTGCAAGGTTATGCACCTAGGGAAGAACAACCCAAACTATGGTTACACGATGCAAGGTTCCACATTAGGAACCACCACCCAGGAAAAAGATTTAGGCGTCATTGTGGATACCATGTTAAAACCCTCGGCCCAGTGTGCAGCGGCGGCCAAGAGAGCAAATAGAATGCTAGGTATGATAAGGAAAGGAATGGAAAATAAAACAAAAGATATTATAATGCCTCTATATCGTTCCATGGTGAGACCGCACCTTGAATATTGTGTGCAATTCTGGTCGCCGTATCTTAAAAAGGATTTAGTGATTTTGGAAAAGGTTCAGAGAAGAGCCACCAAAATGGTAAAGGGGATGGAAGGATACTCCTATGAGGAAAGGCTAAAAAGGTTAGGGCTCTTTAACCTGGAAAAGAGACGGCTGAGGGGAGATATGATAGAAGTCTGTAAATTAATGAACGGAGTGGAACGGGTAAACCTAGATCGATTGTTTACGTTATCAGAATATAGAAAGACTAGGGGACATGCAATGAAGCTACAGGGTAAACTATTTAAGACTAATAAAAGAAAATATTTTTTCACTCAACGTGTAATCAAACTCTGGAATTTGTTACCGGAGGATGTAGTAAAGGCTGTTAGTGTAGCTTTAACTTTAAATTTAACTTTAACTTTATTCCATACTTGATAGACCGCTTACGTTAAAAAAGGTTTAAAAAAGGTTTGGACAAGTTCCTGGAGGAAAGGTCCATAAACCATTATTAAGAAGTGACCGAAGATATCAATGCTTGACCCAGTACAAGCATTGTGGAACTTGTGTCTCTTGGGGAAACTGCTAGGTACATATGACCTAGATTGGCCACTGTTGGAAACAGAATACTGGGTTTGAAGGACCTTGGTCTGACCCAGTATGGCATATCTTATGTTCTTATGTTCTTATGACAAACAGTCCAGATGTGGTCTTGGGATAGAATTGGCTTGAGGCGTCTGATGGTTCTTATCTTTAGGTAGGCGTTCCTGGCAGGGCCGGATTTACCTATACGCCACCTACGCCGTGGCGTAGGGCCCACAGCTGACAAGGGCCCACAAAAATAGCCGCCTTAAAATTAAATTTAAAAAAAAAAAACGCTAGCTGCCGCCGCGGCAGCATGGACTGTTCCTGCGGGGCCCCCTCTGCTGCCGTGGCAGCATGGACTGACCCGCGGGGCCCCCTCTGCCCGGTTGAATCGTCCGTCCGTCCCTCCCTCCCTCCATGCCGGCTTTGAGAGGCGCGAAGGGAGAGTGTCTCCCTCGCGTCTCTGTTAAGCCCGCAGGGGCTGATGGGAAATTTCCCATCAGCCCCTGCGGGCTTAACAGAGATGCAAGGGTTCCCATCAGCCCCTGCGGGCTTAACAGAGACGCGAGGGAGACACTCTCCCTTCGCGCCTCTCAAAGCCGGCACGGAGGGACGGACGGACGATTCAGCCGGGCAGAGGGGGCCCCGCGGGTCAGTCCATGCTGCCGTGGCGGCAGCGGTAGCAGCCAGCGTTTTTTTTTTATTAAATGTTACTTTAGGTCGATGGGGGGGGGGTAGGACTGGTAATGGGCTATGGGGGGAGGGCTGGGACTGGAAATGGGCTGGGGGGGTTAAGGCTGGAGGTGGGCTGATGGGGTTAGGACTGGTAATGGGCTGTGGGCTGTTGGGGGGGGTTTAGAACTGGTAATGGGCTATGGGCTGTGGGCTGATGGGGGCTGTCTGGTAAGGGGCTATGGGGGGGCTAGGACTGGAAATGGGCTGGGGGGGTTAAGACTGGAGGTGGGCTGATGGGGTTAGGACTGGTAATGGGCTGTGGGCTGTTGGGGTTATTTTAGAACTGGTAATGGGCTATGGGGGGGTTAAGACTGGTAATGGGCTGTGGGCTGATGGGGGCTTTCTGGTACTGGGCTATGGGGGGCTAGGACTGGAAATGGGCTGGGGGGGGTTAAGACTGGAGGTGGGCTGATGGGGTTAGGACTGGTAATGGGCTGTGGGCTGTTGGGAGGGGGTTAGGACTGGTAATGGGCTATGGGGGGGGCTAGGACTATAAATGGGCTGATGGGGCGGGCTAACACTGGCGGTGGGCTGATGGGGTTAGGACTGGTAATGGGCTGTGGGCTGATGGGGGTTAGGACTGGTAATGGGCTATGGGGGGGTTAGGACTGATAATGGGCTATGGGGGGCTAGGACAGGAAATGGGCTGATGGGGAGGGGTTAGGACTTGAGGTGGGCTTATGGGGTTAGGACTGGTAATGGGCTGTGGGCTGATGGGTGGGGGTTAGGACTGGCAATGGGCTATGGGGGGCTGACTGGAAATGGGTTCATGGGGTTAGGACTGGAAGTGGGCTGGTGGGGGGGTTAGGACTGGTAATGGGTTATAGGGGGGGCTTAAACTGAAAATGGGGTGATGGGGGGTTAGGACTTTAAGTGGGTTGGTGGGGGGGCTAGGACTGGTATTGGGTTGGGGGGTTGCTAGGACTGGAAATGGGCTGATGGGTGGCTAGGACTGGAAATGGGCTGATGCAGGGACTAGAAGGGAATGGATACTGGGTGAGGTTGGAACTAGAAGGGAGCTGATGTTGGGGGAGGATTAGAATGGGATGGGGCTGGAAGAGTAAAATGGAGAAGGGAAAAATATTTTGTGTGGGAGGGATAAAAAATCTACAATTGGCCGGGTATTGGGAGAGTAAGTGGGGATTGAGGATGGAGGGGTAAAATTTGAGTGGATGAAATAGGAATGAGGAAAGAGCAAAAGGAGAAAGATTAGTATGTTAAAGCAGATGTAGAGAGAGAATGGAAAAAAACTAGAAGAGAGAAGAAAGGACAAATGGACAGCAGACGATGGAGAGTTAGCAGAAGACACAAAGAAACCAGAAGAAAGTGGATGGAGCAATTGCAGCTGAAAAAAATGCACAAAAGGTAGAAAAATATCTCTTTATTTTGAATTTATTAATTGGAATATGTCAGCTCTGGTAAATGTGCATCATTAATGTCTGCGCTTTGTTTAGTACAAGAGCAAATTAATGTATAGTTTTATTTCTACAGTGTTGTACATTCCAAGTTTGGCTTTTGGGATTCCCAGTTTAATTATTGTCTTCCTGTTTCTAAATTGTGATTACTTGTTTGGTGATGGTCTATGTTCTGCATGTGTAACTGAGCTGAGGTGTTCTGTTTATATAATTCCTATTTGACATTGCCACTTGTTCTCTTTCCCCAGTAGGTCATGTATTGTTGTTCTCTGAAATGTATTGGTTTAATATTTGCAGTGTTGCCTTTTGATTGGTAGAGTATGGTGCTTTGTGAGTCCTGGTAGTGCTGTTAGGATATGGCGGGTTTGCTATGGGTTCTAAATGGGCAGTGTTTGTAGTAGTTCCTAATGTGTCTGGCAGTTGGCACTAGATTATAGTAATGTAGAAATCTTTTAGTCTTTCTTTATCCATACACTCATTAAGAGGCACGTTTACTAAAAGTTAGTATATGGTAACATTATGCAAATATTTATGCAAATGAGGCCTCTTATGCAAATGAGACCCCGCACCCACCTTGGGCCGCCCCTGCTGGGGGACCACAATTTTTGTTGGCATAGGGCCTCACTCAAGGTAAATCCGGCCCTGGTTCCTGGTAGTTTTGCTGATGTGGGTTTGGAGGTTCGGCTTTCTGTCAAGGGTGACTCTGATGTATTTTACCTTTGGTTTTATGGGAACTGTGATGTTGCTGAATTCAATGGTGGGTGGTGAGATGAAGCTAGTAATGTAGCTAGTAATATCGCAGATGGAGGAGAGGGGGAGGTTAATGATATGATTCTTCCATTTTCTGCACCAGGATAAATCCTTTTTGTTTTCATGGTTAACTGACTCAGGTAAGTTTTCTTTGTTGCTTAATTGTTAATAAAGCTGTGACTACTGTTAAGCCAATGACATGTTGTGGAGAGTTTTATTCCATTGCTCTTTGTATGTAGGGCTGTTGTAAAAGATATTGAGGTTTGTATTCAGCTGGTAAATTTAAAAAGGGATAAGATAGTTATCTTAGCAACCATACGGTGTACCCTGTTACGTAAAATTGAATGCTAACTGGTGAATATTTTGGGAATTTGGCCAGTTTTCTCTTTCCAGATATATTCATAATGAAGACCATAGTAAATAATTTATGTTAAGTGACCTAACCAATGCATAGAGGTTATATGCTGAGTGGTTGACCTTTGCCAACTTGAGTATAGCTTTTTTGCCAACTCTTGGCTCTACCTGTTCTGCATAAGCATAATGCCTATGCATACGGATTTAAATGATGCTGCTAGCCGTGTAAGTGGTTACATGTCGGATATGGTATTTCCATATCCGACATGTAAAAAGCACTGCACTTGAAAAGCAGAGGCTTTATTTGTCTATACTACTGCTCTAATATAGGATATATGATGCAGGCTCAGAAACTCAAATGAACTCCTGCTAAATTAAGTGTGAAAAATAAGATCATTTAATTAAGCACAGAAATACTTATTAAATATAATAAAATGTTAAAAAGTCAAATGATGTGCAGTTACATTTCAGTTAACACTGCTCAGTACAAGTACTAAGCGTATTCCTTTCAATAATGATGTGTTTTGAACATTTAATTAGACAAATAGTGTCTAATCACTTCAGTAAATCTGAACTAGAATTCCCTGTCATCGAAGCTGACTCATCCCTGTTAGTATTTTCCCTTTTCTCCTCTTAAAATGGAGAAAACTGAGCTTAATATATGTTTAAAAAATAATTAATATAAAAAAAAGCTTATTAAAAAAGTCTGCTTCATGAGTACTATTTAATTAAAAAAGAGGTTTGCTAAAATTTGATCTCTACATGCAATATGATATTCAAATATAAAAAACATTAATACTGTAATTATTTGGAAAGTGACACCCCTAAAATAGAAAATGAGGTTTATAATATTCAGGCTGCTTTTTTTCTAAAGGATATGAAGGTCTACATACCTTGGCCAAAGTTACAAATGGAGCACCATATATTAAAGTGTGCATTCAGTAGTACACATTTGATTCATTAGTATACCTTAAAAATTTTAATATGTGCTAAGGGGGTTATTTTAGAAGCTTTATTTGAGCTTTACTCATGAATAATCGAGCATACACATGTAAATTGCATCCAAAAAGGGTCCAATTTCCACATGGCTGTCCATACCAAATTGCATAGGGGCATACCTGAGTGGGACAAAAATCCACACATGTATTCCCCATTTCATATAGGGAATGCACATGGAAGCCCAATATTGTCAACGGCCAGAGTTACATCTGCTCCCTGACATGAATAGTTATTTAAAAAGGACTCCTTTTGGCCGTCCTCAATGTTTTCTTCACCCTTCAAATTGAAATGAGGTGAACATAGAGTCCTCTTGTGGAGTATCTGCATGTCTAGATTTGTAAAATAGTTCAGCTGCACAGGCAAGTGCCGGCACTTAGATACGTTTGTTGTAAAATGCCGGGTTCCCTCCGTCGATTTTTCCCATTTGTGAAATGGCTTTTCTTGCTACACGTGGATATACATTTTGTGCATGCCTGCACCTCCTTATCTGTATTTTAGAACCGGTTCCAACATTAGCAGAGCCATTTCTAACCCGGCATTTTCACTTCCGTGTTTATCACAGTGGCAGAACACTTGACACAGGGTCCTTAAGGGTCCCGAAACATGCATGTTGTATGCAAGTTTAACACACGTGGCCATCTCAATGCTCCCGCGATCGGGGTCGAGTGCCTGAGCAGGGCCGGCAAACCCCCCCCCCCCCCCCGCTCAGAGGCTCCAGCCCAATCGGGGCTGTAGACAGACAGGAAACAGCATTAAAGGAACGCCGCCGGCGGGATGGGACCACACACATACGTGGCCATCTCAATGCTCCCCCGATCGGGGTCGAGCACCTGAGCGGGGCTGGCAACCCCCCCCCCCTGCTCAGAGGCTCCAGCCCAATCGGGGCTGTGGGAGGCATAGAGGAAACAGCATTAAAGGAATGCCGCTGGCAGGCGGGCCCGTGCCTGAGGGCCTCACCAGAGGGCCCTTAGGCGCGGACCAAGTGGCGGCCAAATATCCGAGTCTCAAGCCATCATCTAAATTAATCCTGCTGCCTTGCCTTGTCTGGACAATCCACTGCTTGTAATTTAACTCTGCTGCCTTGCCTGGACAATCCATTAATTGTATAAGTTAATGCTGTTACCTTGCCTGAGCAATCCACTAATTGTAAACTAACCCGGCTGCCTTGCCTTGCCTAGAAAATCCATTGCTTATAAGCTAATTCTGCTAACTGGACAATCCATTGCTTGCAGATTATCTGCATAGAACATACTACTCATTGTTTGCATTGTTCGCTTTTGAAAACAACTTACGCTGCATAAGCCTATTAATCAACTCATAACTAGTCTGCTAACCAACCACAAGTAACACAACACACAGAGTAAAGATACCACTACTAATGCAAAAAATGCACCTATAGGACACAAATCAAGTTGAGCCCAGGTCATTAAACCACAAACCCTATCCCAGGTCAGTAAAATACAAGTCACAAAATGCACTCCATTACCCACTACCTCATGGCCTACCTCACACTCCTCCACATGTTTGTACCCCGCACACATAGCATCAGACTCAACGAGCAAATCCCCTTGTTCAACATACATACCACCCAACCCAGATGCACACCAGCTTCACACATATCCAAAGAATGCCAACAAACAAAGGATACAGCCAACAAACCATACAAGCCACACCTAATACATCCTCTCATCACACAAATAACAAACACACAAACCCAATCATAACAACAAACATTAGGTGTGCTCTACTGAACGCCAGATCTATCAGGAACAAACCAAATACCATCCTTGACCTAATCCACGACAAGAAGCTTGATATAATATGCATCACAGAGACTTGGCTAGATGACTCAGACCAGGTCATATTAAACCAAGTAACCCCAACAGGATACTCGGCATTTAACTGCATCAGAGCACAAAAGAGAGGAAGAGGAGTACTAATACTTACCAGAACGGAATACAGATTCAAAACAATCGCCACCACTAACACAATCAAATCTAACACACTCACTGTAGCCAACAAGTACCTAACCATCTCCCTCACATGCAGACCACCTGGAACCACAACTGAACACCTATCCACAGTAATCGAAATGATATGCGCACATAACAGAAGACAAACCCCTCGTTGCACTAGGGGACTAAACTTAAAATCTGCACTCACCAGAGAAACCGCAACGTTCTTAG
This sequence comes from Ichthyophis bannanicus, assembly GCA_033557465.1. NCBI lineage: Eukaryota > Metazoa > Chordata > Amphibia > Gymnophiona > Ichthyophiidae > Ichthyophis > Ichthyophis bannanicus. The sequence goes on along the minus strand of CM066035.1, from coordinate 605,722,772 downwards.
AAGCCATGGAGTCATTAAAATACTGCCAGACAATTAACGCCCCAACACAACAACATGTACCACTCCGGACATGGTCTTCATGCCAATGCAACTAGTGGAACAGAACAAGACCACAAAACCAACAATCATGCCAGTCCCCTGGTCAGACCACTATGTAATCGAATTCACTATGACCCTGAATAACCCCGTCCAATGCAAAGAAGATGAAATAATAACTAGACGGTTCAAAACGATTCATTCATAAACAAAATCACCCCACAACTTCAACAGGAACACGACACCCTGGACTTAAACATAGAAGAATGGAACACAATAATATCCAACACAGCATCTGCCCCAACCATCAATGAACCACAAACACGCAAGAGATCCAACGCCCCATGGTACTCACATGAAATCAGAGTTGCAAAGCGCACACTCAGAAGACTGGAAAGAAAATGGAGACGGGACAAATCACGCAACCTCCTAACCCAATACAGAGACAAACAACTGGAATATAACAATCTAATAAATGAGCGTAAACAGCAACACCATACCAACCTAATCATGAAATCTACTAATAGACCAAGAGAACTTTTTAGCATTGTTCAAAAGCTCACCAAGGACGACACACAACACAGCACCCACCATCTTGACCCACAAAAATATGCAGACTACATGAAGTCAAAAAACATCAATCAAATATGCTCTACTTCACCACAAACAAACAATCACACGATAAAAAAGCAACATTAAACATGGGAGAGCTTCACAATATCAACAAAGCAGCAAGTAGAAGACATTATATCTGGACTAAACACAACAACTTCACTGTCAGACCCATGCCCAGTGACTTGGATCAAAGCTACAAAAAGCCAGCTCTCTCACCACATTCAAAAAATTGTCAAAGATTTACTCCAACAAGGATACATGCCGCAACCCCTAAAGCACGCAATGATATGACCAATACTTAAAAGTAACTTTTGGTCTGCTCTCGAAGTGATAACATGTAATCAGTAAAAGCAAAAGTAATCACTCCATTGTAACCTCAGACAACATGACATTAATTTTCAACCTGTGGGAATCTGTTTTTACCAATGGTGTATATTTCCGTGCTATTTTGGTCTCAGACTCCTTGGCACTATAACATCTTTTGTTAAAATGTCCAGTATGTGCCTATTAGCATCAATGACCTGTAAGCACTGTTTTCACCAATATAAATAAGATGCCACAAGTGAAATTCTCATACAGTAAAAAATGTTTCAAACGCTGCTTAGCTTAGCTTTTTACTGCTCCCCTACAGTACTTAAAAGTAGCAATCTGAGCCCATCTGAACCAAAAATCATACCGTCCCATCTCCAGCCTGCCGTTCCTTGCTAAAATCATGGAAAAGGCAACTTCAGGACCATATTGATATAAATGCTCCACTGGACATACATCAGCATGGATTTAAGCCCCAACACGGCATGGAAACACTACTCACCTCCCTCTTTGACAATCTCCTAAGAGGCATGGACAACATAAAAAACGGCTACCTGCTAGTGTTCATGGACATCTCGGCAGCCTTTGTCACACACTAAGCTATTGCAACGCTTACAACAGATAGGACTATGCAAAAATACCCTGAAGTGGTTTACTTCATACTTGGAAGGGTGAACGCAACAAGTCAAATGCAACCAAAAGAAATCACTACAATTCCCCGTCACGCAGGGAATACCTCAAGGCTCAGCCCTATTGTCAATGCTCTTCAACATCTACATACAGCCCATATGCAACATCATCAAGCACCACAAACTACACTATCACATATATGCTGATGAATCATGGTGTACGTCCAATCAACCTACTAGCACTAAACACCACAACAATAACAAAATGCCTCGAAGACATGAATGACTGGCTCATAGCCAACAACTTAACAGTCAACTACGATAAAACTGAGGCAATGTTCGTCACCAGGAACCCCACCTTCATACCTCCACAAACTATCAACATCCTAGACAAACACATAGTAGTCAAAGAAGAAGTTAAGTATCTGGGTATCACACTAGACAGAACTCTGAACCCAAAAAGGGGGAGGAGTAGCCTAGTGGTTGGGGCAAGGTACTTCAGGCCGGAAGGTCAGGGGTTCAAATCCCACTAGAGGACAGCAACCTTGGGCCGGAAGGACTGGGGTTTCTAGTCCCACAGGTGCTCCTTGTGGTCTTGGGCAAGCCACTTAACCCTCCATAGCCCATGTTCCCTGTAAGTATTAGTGTATGTGTCTCATATCCCCGCATGTTAAATGTATCCCCCAATTGTGTTGTGACCGCTTTGATTGAAGGATAAGGCGGTATACAAAAACTGTCTAAATAAATAAAAATAAATAAATAAAAAATCCCACATCACCAAAACAGCAAACAAGGCATATCATCAGCTGAAAACAATCAGACAAATCAAACCAATGCTCCGTCAAGACCACTTCCGCACAGTGTGCCAAGCACTCATTACACCACTGCTTGATTATGGAAACTCACTATATCAAGGCCTTCCTCAGCAGACACTCCAGCCACTACAGATGGTACAAAATACCACAGCACGCATCATTACAGAAACTCCAAGAACAGAGCACATCACTCCCGTCCTACAACTACACTGGCTCCCAATGGTGGCAAGAGCTAAATACAAAAACAATCATGATCATCTTCAAAATCATTCACCATCTCTCAGCAGACATACCACAAAATGTTATAACATGAGACATCAGCAACAGACCAAGAAGAACAAATAATGACAACATGATCGGCACACCAGCAGGATATCACAAAACCAAACAAACAACTTCAAAAAGAGCACCATCACTCACTACTGGCATCCACACTATGGAACTCCCTCCCAACGAGCCTGAAGGCATTAGATGACCTCACAGACTTACGCAAAGACCTCAAAACATTTTTATTTATAGAAACCTATGAGCATTCAGGCAACATCCCCTACCCAAGCAGAAATACTACTACCACCGCCAACTAAGCGCACACCCATCCTATCCACACACACAAACCTATCATGCAAAATACAATGTGTGCCTTCAAGTCAGTCCTGACTCCTGGTGACCCAGAAGCTCCTGGGTTTTCTTGGCAGTATCACTAGAAGTAGATTGCCAGGCCTGTCTTCTGAGGCAATAGAGGGTTAAGTAACTTGCCCAAGGCTACAAGGAGTGCTAGTAGGAATTGAACCCTGTTTGCTTGGCTACCAAGCCAGTGCTCTAACCACTAGGCTACTCCTCCACTCATCATGCCACATTATTAAATACCTTCATGTTAAATGTTACCTCAGTTGTACTGTCTAAATGCTGTTAAGTAATTGTACTGTCTAAATGCTGCTAAGTAACTGTAATGTCTAAATGTTTACACATACCCTAATGTTAAATGTAACCCTCCAATCGTGATGTGACATGACCACCTTGATTGAAGGAAAAGGTGGCATACAAATCTGTCCAAATAAATAAATAAATTTAAATATATATAAAAAAAAATTTCAAAAAAATGGGTGTCACATACCTTTGAGCAGAGAGTTACAATTCTCGCTGTTCCAGTATGTTTTGCCCGACATTTAATCATGAATTCGGTGTCAGTGGACATTAATTAATGATGACTGTTCTGTTACTGTTGTATGATAGTGTCATCAGTTCACTTTGAGGTTTTATATTTTGGATTTCTAAAATGCTGGCACTACTGGAAACGGGGTGATCTCGACATCTGAATTCTCTTCTCCATGTCCTATCTAAAATGTGCCTTTACATCAATTTAGCATGTGTTAACCTTTGAATTAGGGTGTATTAAAGTTCTAATGTGCATTTAAAAATTATTTTAAAAAAAAAGTTCAAAAATCAGGGGAAAATCTGAAAATGAATCGAACGTGAATGGTAATTTCGTTTCCATGCACATCCTTACCATGCATGAAGGATGACCAACAATGCTAACACGAATGAAACTAAAGGAGAGGGAAAACTACATTTGTTTCAACTTTTTAGCAGAGTAGGAGTTAGTGATTTGAACGCACTGATAAAATGGATGAGTGAACATCATCATTTCTTTCTGGGGGAAGGGGAAGGTGACAAATGTCACATGGAAAATATTGTTTTCCTTATGTTCGAATTGTCCATGCAATCTTTAAAAACAGAGAAACATAGAAACATGATGGCAGAAAATGACCATATGGCCTATTTAGTCTACCCTTCCATATCAACTACTATAGTCTCTTTTTTCCTTTAGAGGTCTTCTGTGTTTGTCCCATGATTTTTTGAATTCAATACTGTCCTCGTCTCTACTACCTCCACTGGGAGACTATTCTGTGCATCTACCACTTTTTCTGTAGAGAAATATTTCCAAGAAAAGCTTGACTAGTACCCACTTCTTTTGCTGTGTCCACCTCAGAAGGTTTGTGCTGCCAGGCCTGGCCTTGGGGGAGGGTGTGCTGTGCTGCTGTCCCAAGGCTATGGAGACATACCTTCAGCAGTGGTATTTGAACCCACACCTCCACTAGACCAGAAGACCCCATGCAGGGAAGAGCATGTGCTTGAGTCTGGCACCTTAGACCACTCAGCCTTTATAGGGACATGGGCTGAAATAGCTATGTGCCCCTTGCAATGCAGAGTCTCTGCTGATTGGTTGCAAAAAAAGGAAAGCTATTATGATGCAAAATTATAGTGACTGACTATAGGCAAGATGAGCACCTGAAACAGCTTAATCTTATTGCCACAGAAGGGCTGGCTGGGTGAGCACACTGCCAGAAAAGAGTCTCCTTCGCTGGATCAGCCAATTAGCAAAGACTAGCAGCAGATGCCGGACAAGAAGGGAGGTGAGCTCCTCTTCCACTCCAACCTCCCCACCAATCCGGCGCCCTGAGATTGCAGTGGTAGGAAATTTAAACACTCCTTTCCTTGGAGGATTGTGGCCTTTAGGCGAGGATCAGAGTAGAACAACATGCAGCAAAACAGCAGACCTTGTTAGGTACTGGCATTACCAGAATAGCAAAAAGACCGCTCCCAAACACCTCATCACATATGATGATAAGATAATCCCCAAGCATCAATAAAATTGAGCAAGAAAAAATTCAGAGTACTCTAGGAAACATACAGATACAGACCTATCTGACTCCACATCAACTACCTTCATCAGATCAACAAACTATATCATTGAGACCCAGAGAAAAAGATACATAACCCTAACAGCCCTCACTTTCCTGCTGCTTATCATAGCAGCACTCACTGCTGAGGCAATTCAAGTAAACCATCTCTCATACATTCCTATCGTTCACAAAATCAGAGAAACTCAATCATTCAAACAATTAAGGTATTCATGTATCAATCACATAGGATTTGAATCCCTAAACATGATTAAGCTACACAATGTCATACAATGCCAGACCAAGTCTCTGCACTCAGACACCACAATTCAATGTGTCCCCATCAATGCATGCTCAGTACGCAATAAAATCCCCAGAATAATTGATTTCATTTAGGACCATAGGCTGGACATCCTCTCCATCACTGAGCCCTGGCTCTCTGAGAGTGACACTCTTCTCTTCAACCAACTATGCCCCTCCACATATAACAATCACATCTGCAACAGAAGAACTAGTAGAGGTGGGCAGGACTGTTTCATAGCCAAAACTAACCTCAACCTCTTGACAACTGACACCATGTCATCTGATAATATGGACATCCTCACAATAACTAATAACTCCTTTTCAATGTGTTTAACATACAGACCACCACAGGGAGACACCACTGAACTATCCACTACACTGGAGAGAGCCTATCTGATACCGACCTCCCATCGACCCCTCATCCTCCTTGGAGAGCTAAATCTGACATCCACTCACTATAGCCAAGCAACATTAATCCTGGAAGCAATGGATTCTCTCCATTACACCAAAATTGTCTCCAAAACAAGACATAGTAAAGGAAATATACTCGACTTATGGTCTTACCTTATGACATTCACATAGTCAACAATCGGATCCCACCCACAATCCTTCAAGTGCCCTACTTTGACCATGCAACAACCCTTTTCTTGATCCCCAAAAAACTCCACATAATCATCGGCGATAGTATGCTTCACCCAAAGCGCAAATTCCATCAACTAAACAATGAAGCATTCATCAGCACAGTGGTCCCTCAACTAATACTAATTAAAACTCAAGAAAATCTAGAGACCTACACTGAACGATGGAAAACGATCATGGATACTGCAGCCCGAGCCCCTCAAAAAAGAAATACCCACAAAAGGAGGAATATAGCCCCCTGCAAAAACAAAAAAAGTGACTTAGAACGCAAATGGCGACACTCACAAGACCAGTCTACCAAGAACTGAGGAGACTTTAAGAAGAAAAAGAGAGTACAATACTAAGATCATAATGAAATCAATAAACAAACCACAAGAACTCTTCCTCATTACAAAGAACCTCCTCAGAGAGCCCAGCAATCACAACTCACCACCAAAGATATGCCCACAAGAAATGGCTAACTACCTCAGCGCCAAACAGAAGACTAACTTTACCGGAAACCTCATCCCAAACTCCCCCCCCCCATCTCATGGCCCCACCCAAGTCAAATGGTCAACCATCAACCTACCATCTCTAAAGAAATCATAATGACACTCAAACAACCATCTTCACCCTTGATCCCTGCCCTGTGAGCTGGAATAAAATCACTAGAACACAACTCAGCGTATACCTAAAGTACAGAACATAATCTATAAATCACTATCTCAGGGACATATACCAGATCAACTAAAACAGAGTTTATTCTGACCAATTTTAAAAAACACCAAACTCATAGAAATGATCCAAACTCATACAGACCAATATCATCAATCCTTTTCGTATCAAAAATACTCGAAAAAAACAGTGCAAATGCAGCTCCAAGACTATTTCAATAAGTATGTACCCTTAGATCCTCACCAGCATGGCTTCAGACCAAACCACGGAATTGAGACTCTCCTCACATCACTAATCCACATAGTCCTTACCTGCATTCAAACTCCCAGCCAAGGATTCCTTCTCATTTTTGATGATCATTTTTGATGATATAACAGTCACATTTGATTTCCTCCCCCATCAACAGATCATACAGAGGATCTCTGATATTGGTCTATGTGCAACAACTTTAAACCGGTTCCACTCCTACCTGAATGATAGAAGACAACAAGTTCAAATAAACAACAAGATATCATGCCCATTTAAACAAGGAGTACCGCAAGGCTCAAGTCTATCAGCCTTACTGTTTAACATATTCCTCCAACCCATATGTTCCATATTTAAGGAATACAAGTTCCACAACCAAATTTACGCGGATGCTATAATGTTCTACACTCCATTCAACACCACAAACCCTGATCTCTCAAACGAATATAACTGCTTCTCAGACATAAAGCTATGGCTCCAACAACGTAACCTACTTATCAACCAAGAAAAAACTGAAGCCCTCTATTTCTTCTACGAACTTTTAATTCATGCTTCTATGTTTGCTAAATTTCAATGACAGCTCCATTGAAATGAATTAGTAACTCAAATACCTGAGCATCATTTTAGATCAGAAGCTAAACGTCCAATCGCAAATAAAGAAAACAACAAATTCAGTCTACCACAAGTTAAGAACTCTGAAAAACCTCCATCTTTATTTATATTCTCTTATATACTGTGCTATTCTGCATCAGTGTGGTTTACATTAAACAAACTGAAATTACATGGAACAGGGCATTATAACTTGGAGATAACTATTTTACAGGGAACATGGGCTATGGAGGGTTAAGTGGCTTGCCCAAGACCATAAGGAGCACCTGTGGGACTAGAAACCCCAGTCCTTCTGGCCCAAGGTTGCTGTCCTATTAGTGGGATTTGAACCCCTGACCTTCTGACCTGAAGTACCTTGCCTCCAACCACTAGGCCACTTCTTTCAAATCCAGACCACTAGGCCACTCCTCCATCTCCTTTTAAATCCAGACCTCTTCTGGATAGTGTGCCAGGCGCTGATGCCCATCCTGGATTACAACAACATCATATACCATGGCCTCCCCAAACACTCTCTACACCCCCTCCAAATAGCCCAGAATACGGCGGCAAGAATTACCAACAGGGCCCAACTTCAATCACATATTACCCCCATACTCATCCGCCTCCACTGGCTACCCATCCTAGCCAGAATACAATACAAAGAGCATGCCTTTATCTTCAAAATCATATACAACAGATCAGCTAACTGCCTCTAACCACTTATCTCAATGGCAAAAAATGACAGACACCGCCAACAGGGTTCCTTGAACCTCCTTGCCTTCTCCACACAGAAAACTAAGAGCAAACAAGCTACTTGTAACCATGCATTATCTCTTTTCGCCCCTTCAACGTGGAACTCACTATCTCCAGCTCTAAGAGGAAGCCCAGACATGACAGAATTTTCTAAAAAGCTGAAAACAATCTACCTCCAGACCTCAAATCAGAACCACTGTGTATCTAGCACAGTCATTAGTACATTACCCTTTCAACGATGATGGACAACAGGACACACTCATGTGATTATAATCTATATCCACATTGTTTTACTAGCAATGATCATTTCACATCCCCAATTGTATATAGTTACAATTTGTTATAACACTCAACTGCAATCAAATGTTCATGTTTTTGCTAAAAGCATATGCACAAATTTAGTTTATTGTACAACAGGAAGCATATCTATGCTCTGTTAGATTTTGTTATATGTAAACCACTTTGAATAGTACAAAGACAGTATAGAAATGAGTTCAAATAACTGAAATAAATAAATATATAAATACATCTTAACTAATTATTGTTATAATATACATCATGTAATATTGCAATTTACTGCATAGAAATGGAACAACCTTTGACACATAATTATGAAACCATTATGGTCCCTAAAGCCATGTATAAAATCTTTTCATTGTTTATGTGATCTTTAACTCTTACTTTACAGAATTACTATTTTATTATGTATAGATAAGTAACGTGTATTTCTCATTATAATCAAAATTATAAGTAGACATGTGCATGACTGAGATTATCAGTGCATGCAAATTGCTTGTGCATACTTATACCTCCAAATTTATGTGCACACTATTGATATATAGATGGCACCAGCAATTTGCATGCACGCTTAAAATTTAGGTGTGCAAACAAATGGCCAAATGAGTCTGAAATGCACATAATGTGCATAAAACAGGACATATACAGTACTCACCGTTCTCCATGTTTCAGAATTAGACATCCTAAGTAGGCAACACTTTTCTACAAAAATATATTCAATATTCGAGTTCTTATAGTTCATCATCATATTTCCTTTTTGTACCTGCTTCACTGAAGTGATTGGCATGATTACAGGAAATGCATTTTGAACTATTCGTCTCTAATCCTGACTCCAAGATGTCCTAAAATTGGAAGATGGTTATCCTAATGGGACTCAACGGTATTAGTTATTAATGCTATTTGGCCTGTTTGCTTCAAATCTCTATATCGTGCAACTAAATAACTTAAATATAGGCTTATTGCAACCATATGTCATGTACTCTGAATAAAATGAGTCACCCAACTGTCTGATAAAAGAAATGTCAGGACAAAGGTACACCTCAGCGATCAGCATCCTTTTGGGGGGGGGGGGGGAAAGCCTAAGAAGATATGAATATGTGTCTGAAATTGTATGTATAGATTTTTGCGTGTATTTCAGATCGAATTCACCCAGGCAGGACTCTGACACATTTTAACCAAAAAGAAATTTGGCAGTGGTACAAAACAAAAATAATCATAAAATTTTTGACAGAATATCACTGGGGACTCTGTACAGCATATTAAATAGTGAGTCCCTTTTACTAAAGCATGTTTTGCACTGAACCTAATGTGCAGTACTGTAAGTGCAATGCCTCCGTGAAAATTGTCAGGGGTATGGCCAGTATGTTCCTGGCAGTTACAGATGCATGAATGCATTTCCTTATGTGTGCTGTAATTAATGCGGGTGCACCACACATAGAAGTGTCATTATGTGCAGCTGCGCTAATTGCCACCTTGACAGCATGTGCCAATTTCCTCCACTCTAACTTCAATGTGCGGTGCATACCCACACTCCACCTCTATCCTCCCATTCCCTGCCCCATTATGCAATTTGCACTTACCGCATGAATTAGCGTGCAGTCGCACAAAAATGCAAGGTGACCACTTAGTGGGCTTTAATAAAAGTGCTCCTAAGTGTGTATAGATATAGAGAAATAATGACCCATAGTACATATGTATCTTACAGATAACAATTCCCTAGATGCAAACATCTCTGTACAAAGACTACACTCGTGCATTGCTGAACATAGTCAAATACAAGGCAAATAAACCAGTGAAAAGTCTATAACCTATGTTATTAGCATTTCAGACACTAAAGGGGTCTTTTGTGGAAGGGCGCTAGCTGTCAGCACATGTTCTAGTGCACGCTGTAGGCGCGGTGGGATACATGTTGACAGCTAGTGTAGGGCCATGAGAGTGCTCTGTGAATCACATGTTTAGGTGGTAAGCAGGAAGGTTAGGGGGCAGAGAGTGGGCATAGTGAACACTGAAAGGTTAGCGTGGGGCTAAACATTGCCCACTGCTACCCTTGCACTTAGCACAAGTTCACCTACCACCACCTCAATAGGTAAAGTTAAGTGTACCTGTGCTATATGTATGCCACTTTAGGGCACAGGGTTCAATGTTAAGTGCCAGGAATGTGCTTTCCATGTCCCCAACAGTTAACATAGTAGTGTCGCACCTATCATGCTATGATTTGGGTACTATTGGCACAGTGCAACACTACAGCACCCTTTAGTAAAAGGGCCCCTAGGAGTTTATTGTGGAAAAAAAGAAAGAATGAATCATTTAAAATATAGGATCCAAACAATTATCCTAAACCTTGGAGATAGCTGAGATATCATCAGAACTATTACACAACCAAACTCACTACCGTTTAATGAGGATAATCTAGCATTTCAACTAATCGCTGTATTTATTGTAAATTATCTACTTATTTTAATGAATCATCTTTCCAGAGCACTCATGATGATTTATCATATAGAATGTATAAAACACAGTCTGTATGCAGCAGTATTTGCATTTGGACACCGCCGTTATATCTATACCCAGGGCTTAATTTCTGAGAAAATGGTAATTCCACCACTTTTTTTCAGACTCCGTAGAAGCAGTGGGTGTTCTGCTCCAGCCCTCCCTTCCACACAGCTTGCAGGAAAGAGGAAAGGAGGGGGTGAGCCAGGAGCCAAGCAGAGAACAGTCGCTCTACTACATACTCCAGCCCCTCTTCTCTTGTTGTTCCTTTTCCGGGCCTGCCATCCCACTCTTCCAGCTCCATAGATCCACTTTCTTTTTGGCCAGAAAGTGAACCCACCTTATATACAAATCAACAATCCATAGAGATTTACTTGTAAGGATCCCATTTACAATGATATACTGTATATATAATAGGCAATGCTTAGCCATACAACAGACATACAGTAATAATAGAACTGACTAGTATATAGCCAACAACCAGTGTTGTGCATGGGAAAAAAAGTCATTTTCACATAACTTTGAGATGTTTTCAGCTGATTTTCAGAGATTTTTTTTAAGTCCATTTCAGAAACTGATCTTCATAAAATTTGATACATGCATATCAATGTTTCTAGTACACTTAAATAAACTTTATACATATTAATTTGGAGGTGGTTTTGATGCCATCAAGTCAGTGTTGACATAGTGACCCAGCTACCTCTGGGTTTTCTTGGCAATGTATCACTGGAAGCAGATTGCCAGCCTTTTCTTCCAAGGCAATGGAAGGTAAAGGTAAAGGTCACAAGGAGTGCCAGTGGGAATTGAATCCTTGATTTGCTGGGTAATAGCCAGTTGCTCTAACCACTAGGCTACTCCTCCACTGGCAAGTTGGAGGCTTGATGGCCTTTTTTAGAAAAGACATGGAGGTCAGTCTTTTCTAAAAACCTGGACATGAAAGTGTAGGAGTGCACATGTATGTGCTGATACGTGGGGCTGGAGAAGCCATTTTACAAACCTACATGTCAGAACAGCTTGATGCCTCCCTCCAAACACTCTGGAGATGGCTATTTTGGAACTTCTAGATGTAAGTGCTAGCACTTAAATGTGAAATATGCCCCATTTTTGCAAACCTACCCATGTAAGGACTGCCATTTCGCTACAATTTGTCCATCAGTGGCCTAAATTCTGCCCAAGCAGTCACTGCAATGGCAGGGGGGGGGGGGGGGGGCCGGGCAGGAAAGGTGCCCAAACAGCAGTGGTAAGGCAGCGTGGCAAACTTACTTTATCATGTTTGCCGCTCTGTCTCTGCTCTTGTAAGTTTGCTGCAGGTCCCCTAGCGGCTGTTACCTATCGAGCTGAAGTCTTGAGATAAAAGCTGCACCACCGCTGCATGAAGAGGAGGGTCCGTCACCACCACTGCACAAAGAGGGGGGCCGTCATGACAATAGGGGGGCTGCATGGGGGGATGCACTCCCATGACAGTGGGGGGCTCTTAGAACAGATGTGAGAAATTAACTAGGGGGAATTAAGGAGGATAATACACTTAATCTCTTCTGATAAAGTTAGCCAAATACACACCTTTTAAAAACCTGCATATTGCAGGGAACACGTTTAAATCCCAACATATACAATTTTTTTCATCATTTGTATTGTCTATCTGAAATGGGGAATATGTTTGTGGATTTTTGACACATACCAGTCACTCCCTAATCCCACCCCTGACATGCCCCTTTGTAACTTCCACTTAGTAAGGACATCCACATGTAAATTCAATCTTTCTAAAAGTCATTTACACATGTAAGTGCTGATATTTGCACATGCAAATCAGGAATAAGGATCTAAAAAAGGGGTGACAAACTCCAGTCCTAGTCCACCATGATCCAGCCTGGTTTTCAGGATGTCCATAATGAATATTCATGAGTTATATTTGCATCCTCTTCCTCCCATTGTATGCAAACGTATCTCCTGAATACTTATTAGGAATATCCTGAAAACCAGGCTGTATTGTGGTGCATTAGGACCAGAATTGGCCCCACTGATCTAAAATAAGCCCCTTAATGCTTTGACCAGGTGAAAAGCAGTATATAAGCACAGCTAAATAAATTAATATGTATAATGTTGATTCACTATACATTCTTTATATACATAGCATTTTTCTAACTAATGTACAATCCTATGAACAATTGGTCTGATACCTTACTAACATATATTTTCCTGATTACAAAACACTCACATATTATGCCATATTAATCCTGGTCAAACAGCAAAGGTTTTACTTGCTTATGATGACATAAACTTGTTTTTGCAATCTAGAGATAGCTTATTTCATAGAACTAGGGCTACTACTTTAAATGCTATAGGTCTAACACACTGGAACTGGGCTTCTCTGTGAGAGAGAATGCATAGGAGGCTGTCTTCTCAGAAACACAAGCTCTGTATTGAAATGTAAGGCAGGGTTGGTGCAAGGGTATTAGGTACCCTAGGTGAAACTTCAGCAGTGCATCCCCATCATTTAACTTTTGGATATTAAAGACCCTACTGAGAACAATCCTGCAAAAATGTATAATTGAATATTTTAATTATTAAACTTTGTTTTGGTTATATGTACATACAGCATTTGGATTGTAATTTTATAAACTCCCACGCAGTCAACATGCATGACCACATGTGTATTTGGGGCCTAGTTATTTATTATTATTTATTATTTATTTGTTGATAAAGTGAAGCGTGTGTGTACCTTACTTTATAAGATAGAGCTGTACTGATGCATCTTAACCGACATGTGCATAAATTGAGGCCCTGCCTACGCTCCACCCAATCTCCACCCCCATGTACACTCCAAGGGAAATTATGTACAAATAGCGATGCCCAAAGTGCATGTGCTTACGTTCTTATTAACACGTACGAGTATAAAGCCTATAATAGGGCCTTACACACATAAACAGATTGTACATTTTGCCTCACCCCTTATAAAATCAGCCCCGTAGAGGATAATTTTATAACAGGTTTTCTAAGCTATGAAGGCACAACTGGTATCTTAATATAATTAGATCTCTTGGCCACCTTTGATTTGATAAATAGTAGGTTGTTTCTTGCTAAGTTGCAAGAAGTGAATGTGTATAGGGGAGGCACTGGCTTGGATTTCCTCCTTCATAATGTATAGGTTATGCATCTGCATTTGACATTCACATTATAATCCCAGCAGAGCCGGTCCATCTACTAGGCAGACTAGGTGGCTGATTAGGGCAGAAGGACCTGGTGAGTAGCACTGTGACCCCTTCACCATTCTCCAAAGTAGGCAGAGCAAGACACTTTGGCATTGCAGCAGGTCTTGAAGACCCGTGTGTGTATGTGCACTCATGGCCTGTGCTCCTACCCCTTCAAAGAAACTTTCTGTCGGAGGGGGCAGGCCATGAGTGCACACATGCATATGGATGCTTCAAGGCCTGCTGCGGTGATGAAGCTGTTTGCTCTGCCACTGCTTTCATGAATGGTGGAGGGTTTGCGGTGACGCCCTCCGCTAGGTGAGGAAGAAGGGAAGATGATGGATGCCAGTGTTGGGAGGGTAGGATCAAGGCTGTCCCAGGGGGAGGTGGGAGGGGTGGGAAGCATCAGTGGGAGGATGGGGGCAGCCCAGGCCCTACTCTTGTACCAATCCTGATCCCCAGTCAATCATCGTGGGGTAATTCAAATAATTTAATTGCAGCATATATACTACTACTAGTACTACTACTACTATTAATCCTTTATGTAATGTTACAAGGCATAGGCAACGCTGTACAAACACATATAGAAGATGAAGGGTGGCTATGGTCTATCATTTACAGTTGAATAAATTAAAAAATTAAATTTTGTAGGTACCTAGGTACCTCTGGGATGAATCTTTCTCTCCTTTTATTATAGAAGGAATAGAGTTTATATTGCAAATAATGCAATGTGCACTGTTGAGTTAATGCTGACTCCTGGCAACCCAGCAGTCCCTGGGTTTTCTTGGCAAGGTGAGACAGAGAGTTGATTGCTAGGCCTATCTTCTGAGGTAACAGTGACCTGCCCTAGGCCACAAGGAGTACCAGTGGGAATCAAACACTGTCACCATGCTGCTGCTCTAGCCACTAGGCTACTTCTCTACTCCACGTTTATACTATTCATGACAATAAGGTGTATGGGGATTATTATAGTCTTTGAATTAACTAAATTTCAAGATGATTCGATACCTTCACCCTATCTTGAACCACTGGGATTTTAAAACTCTAATGAAATCTGTGTTTGTCTTGTAATTACACTATTGCAACTCAGTATTAGGGATGCTCATTCATTTGAAATATGGGCGGGTTCAGAAAGGTTCATAGTGAAGCTAGGTATCCATCACCCAGTTCATTTGTTTCTCCTGTACTGTGCCCCATCTCTCACTCCCTCTCACTGGGATAATTTATTTCAGCTTTTTACAGAAGCATCATTATCTCTTGCTAATCTGTTTATCTTGGATGATTTCAATATTCATTTCTTGTCCCCTTCATGCTCCTGGGATTTCCACTTCTGTCAGTTTCTAAAAGACCATGATTTTATTCAGTTCATCAATGGTCTTAAGCATGCAGCAGGTCATACCTTGGATTTGCTTTTCACTCATGCAGATACACTTATACATCCAGTCAATATAGCAATTCAGTCCCTCCCATGGTCGGATCACACCCTGATTAGTTTTTCCCATAGCCAGAGGTTCTGTCACTAAGGCCTCAACGCCTGCAGTCAGGTGCCTTCTGACATCAGAAAAAAATCCCGATGCCCTGTCACTTCTGACATCTTTCCTGCAGATTTCAGCTCACTCCACCTTACTCAGCAGGCCAACACTTGGAACTCTTTATTGTCAGACTAGTTGGATATGATATCTTCATTAGTTCAGCAATCTTCAACCTCTCAGTGTTCTCAGGCTTGGTACCACGAGGGTATTCAACTCTTAAAATATCAGTTGCATGCTTCTGAATGAGCTTGGAAGAAGAAGAAAGATCCTATCAGACTTCAAGCTTTTAAGACAAATCATGCACATTATAAGGAGATGATCTGGGCTGCTAAAAGGCAGTTCTACTCCTCATCAATTCATGCTTCAGCATATAATCCCAAGACCTTGTTCGGTATTGTAACCCATTTGTTTACCCTTCAGGGTCTTGCAGCTCTGGCTATTTCTACTACACTCTCCTTGGAAGCCTTGGTTAAGGCTTTTTCTTCTAAGATCCTTATGGCATGTTCTGGTATTCCATCAATGGAGCCTTTCATACCTCCATCCTCTCTGGATCACTCTTCCGTAGTTCCATTCCATACTTGAAGTACTTTAACCACCATTGAAGACTCCACTTTAGCTCGCTTACCCTCCTCTATAAATTATCACAGTATTCCTTGGATCCTTTTCCATCTAACTGGATCATCGATCAATTGCTCGGTTTTATGCCATTCATCCGTGCAATGATTAACTCCTCTTTATCCTCTGGGATGGTTCCCCCACTTTGGAAAACTGCAATTATTAAGCCACTTTTGAAAGGTCCGAAATTGGATCCTACCAATCTGCGTAACCATTGACCCATCTCCAACCTTCCATTCTTAGCCAGACTTGCAGAATGTTACATTTTCCATCAATTATAAGATTATATTGATCATTCCTTAGTGCTTCACCCCCGACAATCAGGATTCCAGCCAAATCATAGTACAGAAACCATTCTTACCTCAGTGTTAAATGACATTCATACTTCTCTGGATCAAGGCTATAATGTTCTCTCTATATCACTCGATATTATGGCAACGTTTGATCTAGTCGATCATAATCTTCTCCTCACACATCTCTATGACACAGGATTATGGGGTACAGTCCTGTCATGGTTGACCTTTTTTCTTCATGATAGTACTTATTACGTGTCATACCTTGGGTCTCTCTCAGTTTTCTCTTCCCTGTGGAGTTCTTCCCTGCTCTGTCCCTTCTGCTTTTCAATGTTTTACTGTCACCTTTAGCCACCCTTATTCAAACACTTGGGGTCACGTTTTATTTTTATGTTGATGATATCCTTATATTAGCATAAGTGGACAGTTTATACCCTGATCTCACCACAGTTAACATGGCCTTGAAGTCCATCTCAGAATGGCTAAAGGAGAATGCTCTTAAATTAAACTCAGCAAAGTTTACAGTCAGATATTTTACGTGTTCTTCAATTCCCCCAACTCTAGCACCGTCTCTTGGGTCCTCTCCTATTGCTACTTAGATTCAGATCTTTCCTTTTCATCCCGCATTGCCCACCTTTCACACTTGACTTTTGTTGCATGCTGCAGAATCTGGGATCTTTGCCAATTTTTAGACCAATCAGCATTAATTACTTTTCTGTTGACTGGTGATCTCACGCAGTGACTATTGTAATGACTGCTTTGTGGTCTTCCTCAACTTCAACTGAAATGGTTACAAACTATACAAAACACCTCCATCTGTATGCTCACCCAGGCCAGAAAATATGATAGTGTCTCACCACTTCTGATTCAATTTCATTGGTTGCCAGTCTCACAAAGAATACAATTCAAATTTTTATCTCTTACTCACAAAGTTCTACATAATAATGCCCCTTCATATCTTTCATCTTTTATTATTCCATATGTACCACGACACTGCCTCTATTCTTTGCAGGATAACTGTGTTGTCATTCCCTCGCCATCACAGTTTAAATAAGAATAAATACAACAGTCTGCTTTTGTATTTTTGGCCCTGGCATTTTGGAACTGCCTTCCCTCGCTTCTTCATCTTCCCTCAATTTAAGTGCCTTTTAAAAATTCATTTATTTCACCAAGCTTTTGTCCCGGACCCTCCACCTTGAACCATATGCAGTAGGTGATTAGCTGTGTCTATCTTCAGGGATATAAATTAATGTGCTGTGTCTATTGTGCATGACTGTACCGTTTGCCCCTTTGATTTATCCTGTTTTTTAATCTGGATGTTATTGTGTTTTAATTACGTTTTATGTTTTATGTTGATTTTATTGTATTCTTTGTTGGATTTTATGGTAAACTATCTTATATGCTTGCAAGAGGCGATCTATCAAACAATCAACAAACCTAAACCATAATGACCTTTCCCATGTCATTTTTGATCCAAAAGGATAGGAAAAAAATCTTGTGTTTTCCCTGTGTCAGTAGTGTGTGCTACTTCACAATAGTGCACAGTTGATATCAAGGCTCTCCCTGGACTGTATCAGATCAGCTCTTTTGATTCAGGACCAAAATCATTTTACATAAAATATTGAGGCAGAAATTGGGATGTCCAATTTGGGATGTTCACATTCTCCAGAATTTTATAAAGGGTTCAGTCAAAAGTAGAGCTTATAAGGACACTGGCAAATACACATGTATATAGCCAGCATGTACAGTGGGAGCAATGATTTCAGGAACCTACATGTACAGAAAAAAGAGTGGCATCATTTGGCATCTCCCATGTAAAATATATGGCACCTATACATACGTGGAAGAACCAACTTTTGCCACTTCATGTATAGGAGCTGGTACTTACACATGTAAGGGTAGCCAATTAGGCAGCAAAGCCCCAAAATGTACATTTTTACATTTTAAAAGCTAAAAAAAGTACCAAAGAGCTAAGTAGAATTACTCCCTCATTCATTCATGTCAAGCCTTGGCTGAAAGGAGAACTTTGCAGGGAAATAAATGTACAATTTTTGACCTGCCCAAATGATACCCAAAACGCACCTCTGTGCATAAGGAGTCATATCAATGAGTAAATAGTCATATTCTGAAATCGCCATTTATACATGTATGCAGTCTACACATGTAAATGCCATTATTTACACATTGATATACAACACAAGCCTTCTTAAATGACCTCCTTAGTGTCCTAAATGTTAAGGACAAGACCTTAAATTGTAGATGCAGTAAGATTGAAAACCTGTTCAGTGATTTTCAAATTTGGAACGGCTCTCTTCAATAGTTCTCTTCTCAACCATTCTTGCTGCTACATTCTACACTATTTGTAGTCATGTTACCATTTTCTTTGGCAGCCAAACATATAATGAAGTGTACAGGTCAAAAAATGTGTTTTGTTGTGTTTCCCATGTTGAGTTTGTTCATTTTATTCCAGATATTTTGTGGTTTTAGTATTTGTGTTGGTTTGGGGCAATGTTGTCAACAATGTACACTTTTATGTTATAGGATTGTGTCAGCTTATATTGTATATAATGTAAATAAGTTAACTTCTTCCTTTACCTTATTCCCATCTGTTATATTGTAAATAAGTTAAGGAATCATTGAATGTCTAACTTGCTGTTTAATGGAAACCGCTTTGACCTGGTGAACAGCGGTATATAAACACAGCTAAATTAAATAAATAGGAGCACTTTTGCACAATAGTGCATGTTATTGCTCAATAGTGTGCCCTATTGCTCAAATGATTTGCCCTATGGTTTGAGTAGTGTGGTATTGAATGGTATTTTTCCTTTTTATTTGTTTTTATGAGGTTTTTTTTTATAAATTTTTATCAATATTTGTACATCACCTTACTGTTTAGAAAAAGCGATTCATCAAACTAATAAACATAAAAAATAAGGTGTGCTATTAAGTAGCAATATCCACTATTGAGCAATAATGGTCACTATTGAGGAACTTGTGATGACCATCAATTAAAGACGTGCTGTGATATGCAGTTGCGTATTTCCAAATCTCACTCTGAATCCAATATGTAATTAACCAGATTCATTCGCCAATCAAATAACCAAGTT
This sequence comes from Ichthyophis bannanicus, assembly GCA_033557465.1. Taxonomy (NCBI): domain Eukaryota; kingdom Metazoa; phylum Chordata; class Amphibia; order Gymnophiona; family Ichthyophiidae; genus Ichthyophis; species Ichthyophis bannanicus. The sequence goes on along the minus strand of CM066035.1, from coordinate 605,702,982 downwards.
TTAAAGCCTTTTTTAAATGCCTATGGGATATCATCAGTCATAATGAGAGCAGATGAGAGTTCCCAAAGTCTTGGAGCCCTTCCCATGATAGTTTTCTTTAAAAAAATTGTCACCCAGAGTTGAGAGGATTTATTGATACCAACCTATGCTCCATGTTGTTGTTAAGTGCCGTCGAGTCGGAGTCGACTCATGGCGACCCTCTGGATAGCTATCCTAAATTGTGTTCAATCTTCAGTCAGGCGGCTCATTGTTGACAGACTGGTACCCATAGCTGCTGTTATTGTATCGATCCATCTCATTGCTGGCCTTCCTCTTTTGCGTTGACCTTCTATCTTGCCAAGCTTGATGTCTTTCTCTAACGATCTCTCTCTCTGCATGATGTGTCCAAAGTATGAAAGTCGAAGTCTTGTCATCTGAGCTTCTGAGCTTCTAAAGAAAGGGTGCTAAACCATACAGAATTTTAATGAGAAACAGCAATATTTTAAATGTCACCCTTGCCTGAATTGGCAACCAGTGTAGTTGTTACTGATATGAGGTTGCCCTGCCCCATCTAGAAGCCCAAAAATTAATCTTGCTACAGTATTCTGCAAGATTTGTAGTCTAATGACATAACTTGGGAAACCTAACAAAAAACATATTGCAGTAGACTAACTAGCGGATAACAGTTGTTTGCACTGTAAATCTCAAATGGTCTTCAGAAAATAGACTCCAGTCCACCTTAAAGTTCCAAACTTTTTCTTGACTAGCATTGACATATAATATTTCATATTTCAATGATAGTTAATAACGTGTTTGGCACATGCCCCTTATATGATAATTTGACCCTTAATAGTAGTACTGCAAAACTACCACTAAGGATCAGAGGTACCATTTTAAACCTGAACATCCAATGGGGCAGGAGCAATAGTAAATCACTCCTGCTGTGACCCTTGACACCAGGGAGATTCCCATCCCCAGTGATAGTTGAGTGGTTTCAAGATGGTGATGTGGGGGTCAGGGGATGTCAGGAGGTTGTCTGTGTTTCAAGCAGGGCTAAGGAAAAGTCAGGGGATTGGCTTTGTGTTGAGGGGTACAGGAAGAGGAGTTCTATAGGCATTTGCACCTACTCCTTTGCATTGGCACTTGCACATGTCTTGGGGCAGGGGCAAAAGTCATTGCTGATATTTTTTAATATTGATGTTGCTTTCTATTGTAAAATGAGAAGTCTACATCTAGTTTTTTTGTCATGCCCAAACCATATCCCTGCTACTGTCCTGCTATTATATCTCCTTTGAATGTCAGGATATAGGGGATAAGAAACAGAGACACAGAGGCTTTATGAAATTGCTATTTGCACATGTATGTGATTTACACATATAAATGGTGCATTTTAAATGTGTAGATGCTTCTAATAGTCAATCCCCCCTTCCATAATGCTCATGCAAACCATTGGCCACTCCATCCCATGCTTGTTCATGTTAGGGCTTAACCATGATCACGCTATTCAAGTTATCCAAATATTATTGTAAATATGATGTAGTCATACTCTTATGAGAGGGCAATAACCATTAGTACTTCATGGAAGTTATCTTAAACTTGCACCACCATTCTCTGCCCATTGACTTATATTGTCCCTCCTTTGGCCCGCTAACATATCAGATAACTGTGCAAATGCTATAACGAGTTCCCCATTTCTTCTGTTACTCTGCACCTGTCTTTACCGCAGTGTTCTGTTTGTCCCAAACATGTTTCTATTCTATCACTACCTCCACTTATGGGCTATTACAGGAATGTACCACTATCTCAATAAAGAAGAATTTCTCATGTACCCCCTGAACTTTCCTCCTTTTAATTTCAAATCATGATGCCTTGTCCTTGAATTTCCTTTCTATTAAATCTCAATATTTTGCACTTTATTGAAATCTATCAAATATTTGTAAAGTCTCTATCTAGTGATGGGATCTGAACCGCTGAGGAACTGGTTCGGTCCCAGCCCTCTCATGTGCATGATGGCTGGGTTGCTGCACCTCGTGTGAAGGCATTGCAGTGGCAATACACTTTGGCTGCTGCCCTCCACTGAGGGTATGCAACTCCCTGGTGGCCCAGCAGGCCGATCCCCCACCTGACAATGTTGTGACGGCATTGGAGGCTTCTCCCAATTCCAAAATCTCCTGATGCTGTCAAAACATTGTCAGGTGGAGAAATTCCCACTGCAGAGCTGGTGCTTCAAAGCCGTATTCAACCTGGTTCAACAAACGTGGGCTGCAATAGGAACCGGTTCGCGTGAAAAAGACCAGACCTCTCTTTGAAGACTTTGAGTTGCATGAATGGTATCTTTATAGGAGGTTTTCTGAACCACTTTTAACCATCCAATGAACAAGAGTTACTAACGTATGCTACCATGAGCTAATATCGTTAACATGCATTATTAGTAACTAGGTCCCATTGCATAAAATAAGATCTGTGATAAAATAACGTTTAGTGTCATTAGTGAATGTACCTCACTCAAAGCAATCGGAGAGAGAGGTCATATTAAGTAATACAACAATTCACACACAGAGGGAGCCTACAATCCTACAGACTTGAGCACTTCCTGTAAATCCCCTCCTTCCTGACTAGGCCAGAGCACTTCCTTTATTGAGAGAAAACTGCATTATCAGCACCACTTTTTTTTTATCTGCATGTTACAAGTGATGATTCTGGTCAAAGTAAGCAGTCAGGGGGTTATTCTGTGCAACAAATAGCAGGGATGGGCGGCCCGATGGGAAGTCCATTCCCATTATTTATGACTGCTCCTATCCTCGACTAACCTCCCTGCCGGTTGTTCAGGTAATTTCTGTTTTAACTACGGAAAAGGGCTTTTGTAAAAGTACCCCTTATATATGTGCAGGAATTTGGTGCTGTCCATGGTGCATTAGAGTTGCAAGTGAGAGGGTAAGGGGTGGAGAGTTGGCAGGCTAAGAGTCATGCTGTCAGCACACCTGCACTACTTACATGGTGGGCAAGTAGAGGCAGGACCACATGCACTGCTGTAACTTCCGGGAATATGTTTTCCATGCTCCCAGTAATTAACACTGTGCTGTTGCACTAGCATTATATACTGTAGATTTGAGCATTATTGGTGTAACACTTCTATGCCCTTTAGTAGAAGGGCTCCATAGGCACCTACATTGTCTTTATAGAATAGCCCAAAAATGGGTGCCTATTTGGATGTCCTACAATATCTAGGTGACTTATTATAAACGCATCCCCCACCAAAGTTGCATGTATGTTTAATGGAAGAATTAACCATTAACATGCTAATAGTTACCATGATGGTATATTAACATTTGACGCAGCCTTTTAACTGTTAGCATATGCTAACTGGAAATTAACGTAACATTAGATATGCCATACTGGGTCAGACAAAGGTCTATCAAGTCCAGTATCCCATTTCCAACAGTGGCCTATCCAGGTCACAAGTACCTGGCAGGTTCCTAAAAAGGTACACAGATTCCACGTTGCTTATCCTGGATTAAGTAGCAGATTTCTCTGGTCCTCTTTATGGACTTTTTCTCAGGAACTTATCCAAACTTTTTTAAACTCAGCTACGCTAACAGCTTTTACGACATCCTCCACTAATGAATTCCAGAGTTTGATTACACATTTATTTATTTATTTTATTTTATTTTAAGTCTCTTCTATACCGCACTATTCAGCATCAGCGCGGTTTACATTGAACAAAGAATTTACACATTTCCGATGGTACTTTGTGTTTACATATGAACAGGAATAAATAACTTGGATAACAGGGGTAACTATTTACAAATTCCTCCCATGGATCTCTGACATCCTACCAGGGTTGGTGGGCAGGAGTTGAATTAAGTCTGAAAGAGATATTGAAGAACAGCCTGGTCAAAGGCGGCATCCCGACGGGAGGCTTTATCTAGGCAGTAGTGGGCTGTGAAGGTGTGCATCGAAGCCCAGATAGCTGCTCGACAGATGTCATCGATAGACACAGAGTGAAGGTTAGCCATAGAGGCTGCCATGGCTCTCACATTATGTGTTGTGACATGGCCTTGAAGAGAAAGACTCTTACTCTCATAAGTAAAGACTAGTTACTCACCTGTAACAGGTGTTCTCCAGGAACAGCAGGAAATCAGTCCTCACATATGGGTGACGTTGGTGCCGGAGGCCCCCATGCGGAGCATTTCCCCAGCTTTCAAAGAAAGCATTTGGGAATGCAGTGCGCCTGCGTGGTCCCCTTCCCGCCCAAGGGTGCCATCTTGCTCAGTATGGCGACATAGCTAAGACAGCAAAAAAACAAAATAAAGTATATGACTGATGCTCCAGGGGAGGAGGGAGGGACGTGAGGACCGATTCCTGCTGCTCCTGGAGAGCACCTGTTACAGGTGAGTAACTACTTTCTCCAGGACCAAGCAGGAAGTCAATCCTCACATATGGAGCTCCCCAGTTCTAGGCTACAGGGGACCCAAAGCTGAAAAAATGGCTCCCTCTGAAGAGCCTCAGCATCCGTGATAAGAATATCCTCTGAGAACGCCCCCGTACGTTAGCCCAACAAAAGGGCTGGAGGGTAGGAGTTGCCTAAACCTCAAAGAGATTACGGAGTACCGCCTGTCTGAAAGCACTGTTCCTTCGGGACTCTCTCGAGGCAATAGTGGGCAGCAAAAGTCTGGCTTGAAGACCAAGTAGCGGCCCAGCAGATATCTGCCAACGGAACAGAGCGGAGATGAGCTACCGACGCGGCTTTCGCCCTGACTCTAACATGCAAGGGGAGGTTGGCTGTCTCATACGCCCAGGTGAAACAATCTGCTACCCAAGTGGACAATGTATGCTTGGAGACAGGTAAACCCAAGCTTATTAGGGTCAAAGGAGACGAAGAGCTGAGTGACCCTTCGATGCCCCCGCGTACGTTTTTATTTATTTACATTCTCTTATATACCACGCTATTCTGCATCAGTGCGGTTTACATTGAACAGGGCATTATAACTTGGAGACAACTACTCCACAGGGAACATGGGCCACGGAGGGCCAAGTGGCCCGCCCAAGACCACAAGGAGCACCCGTGGGACCAGAAACACCAGTCCCTCCGGGCCCAAGGTTGCTGCTCTCCAGTAGGACCTGAACCCCCGACCCTCCGGCCCGAAGCACCCCGCCTTACGTTCTACGTAAAAGGACAACACCCTCCTACAGTCCAGGGTATGCAAGACTGTTTCAGCCCAGCTGGTATGCAGCCTGGGAAAGAATGTCGGAAGAACCACCTCCTTCTTGAGGTGCAAAGAGGAGACATTTGGAAAGAACTTCGGATGGGTCCGTAGGACCAACCTATTCCTATAGAACCGTCTTAAATGAGCTACATTGTAGCTTCAAATTGCCATTGCGGGGTATAAATTGGGTAGGGGATAGGCCGAAATTGTATGTTGAAGTTAACATGGGGGGTCATAATCATGTTTTAATTGCTAATGCGGCAAAAATGCAACAGTTAACACCACTTCAGGAGGTGTACAGCTTTATAAGTTTATTCTACTCGTAAAGAAAATTGATCTAAGTGGGTTGCAATAAAATGTAAAATTGAAAACATGGCAACAACAATTTACAATGAAAAATTAAGGGCCCTAAAATAATATACACCATAGAAAGAATGTATGTTAAAATAACATATAAAGAATACAATTCTACCTTATTGCCTTTGCTGTAAGTTCTAATAGGCAAAAATACGCACATGACCAGCCTTTCTTTGCACGCACACTCCAATTCCTTCCCATGCCACAAAGATCCCTGTTTCCTGCTCCTGTTTCTAAGTAAAACTTGTATTGCCTGGCAGTCATCACCTCCTGCTACTGAGCCAAACCCCAGGTCCTGTTTGTTTTGGGTGTGGGGGAGAGGGGGGTCAGGGCCCATCAAGGGATTGGTGTCCAGTGAGGGGCACTGGCCTTTCAACATTGTGCTGATGGCGTTTCCCGATGCCTGGATCATCTGAGGTGGAGTGTTAGCATGCAGGACAGCCATCCAAAACATAGGGATACTCACTAATAAGAATCTGGCTACCTTTGGGAAACTGCCAGGTACTTCTGACCTAGATTGGCCACTGTTGAAAACAGGATACTGGGCTTGATGGAACTTGGGCTGACCAGTATGGCTTTTCTTATGTTCTAGTTCTTATGATTTGCCAGTGAATTCTATTCACATTTTAAGGTCATAAACGTAACACTCCTAACCTGTAAACTCAAAAAGCATTCTTTGCAATTAAAATATTTATTTCAATCTTCTCTTTTGCCAAGCTGCATTTTGTGTAAGCAAAAGGCAATAAAAGACACTGAGGAAACAGACTTGAAAACTTATAAAAGTAAAAATGTGCATTTATCAATTTAAAGGGACAGTTATCTAATGAAGATTTTTTTTCCATCCTCAGATATGTTATGTGTGATGAGCACATGCTTATTTATTTTATTTGAGAGATAAGTAAAATATGTTTGTTTGTTGTTTTTGGTAACATTGTTTTATTTATGCATGCTATTTTTGTGATCTGCTTTGACTTTTTTGGGCAGAATAGAAATGCATTGAAAGAAATAAATAATGAATTAAACACAGCCATTTCTGAATAAGATCCCAAGTATGTATTGTTGTGTCTGTATTGCTTAGAACTTAAAAATGTCGAAAATTACGAAGGCAGAGTATAGTTCACTTTTCACTGCGATTCTGAAAGTTGCTAGGAGGAAGTAATTAAAAGAGTCAAATTGTATTAAAGCGAATCCTGCTTTTTTTTTCAGACATTTTAAATATTCCATTCCATTTAGCGAGATGATACATTTTGTTGTTAGAAGTGAAAGCCATGGGCCTACTTCTGTCATGGCAGTGAGCAAGCAGTTGGATACGGTAATGAGTGCCTGAAGCCTTCACCAAGGATGATAAGCCGGCATGAATTTTACGAGTCTCAGTATCAAGGTTGCCCTCGCCCAGGGGATTAAAGAATAAGGGGGTGGTGGGAGGGGGGAAGGGAAGAGAAGGCAGATGTATGAATAACTGGCATTGTAAATCTTCACCGTGGTAACCTACAGCTAGAAAAAAGTCTGTGATGGGTTCATGACTCGAGAAGAAAGCAACACAGCAGAATGTGAATGGATTTTCTTCACCCACTTAATATACTGCTTATAGCAGCTGAAGGTAGCGATGTGTGTGTGTGTGTGTGTGTGTGTGTGTGTGTGTGTGTGTGTGTGTGTGCATAAGTCTATGGGTGTTCTCAGGAGTGAGAGAAATAGAGACTGATACAAAGGGATAAAGAATAAAGGAAAGCAAGTGAGAATGGGGATGTGTGTGTTGAGGTTAGCAGAGACTGGGGTGTAGGGGGATAGGTTGGTAAGGCAGAAAGTATAGAAATTTATTAAAAGGAATTGTTAGTGTTATACAGCTTTCCAGATTAGAAAAAAAAAATAATACCTTTTAGCCTCAGAATGTAAATGACTGGGTGAAAAAAATGGTGGTGGGGGAGGTGCTCGACATAATGCAAGCGAGTAACAATGAGCAAACTGGACCTTCAACAAGAGAGTGCAAGGTCATAGTGAAAGTCACAGGAGTGAGTTTGTGGGGGTGGATGCTGCTGGTAGAAAACAGATCATGATAAATAGCCTCTCATTTTACAAAATCTGTTAGTTAATGAAAGTAAGATGCATTTGATTTTTCTATGCAGACACCTGATATATATATATTTTTACATTCCTTCTAGCAGCTTCAGCTGATGTATGAAAGAAAGTCCTGGCCCTAATTGTGCAATTAGAAAATGGTTTTGGCAACCAAGAGAAGGAAAGCAGCTGAATAACATTGTTTAATAACAAGCAAATAAAGCTTAGAGGGGAAAGAGGTTACTGTTTCTATTTTAGACTCATTAAGGAGCCTGAAACATATTGTAAAAGAATGATATTTAATTATGGGCTGGACTGATAATGCAGAGCATGGCCTCACTGGGAAAAATAGACCCTTTGCTGCTAGAAGCTAGCAGGTACCAACATCAATTACCATGATTATCCACACCGAGCTCACATAACACACCGTGTTCTAGCAGCGACCCGTAAATGGGCATTTCGTAGGCAAATTTATTGTCATAGTCAAAGCAGGGGAAAATGTAGAAGTAAATTTCTCATTGGTGACTTCAGACTGAAGGAAAGGAGAGGGGGAGGGGAGGTGCAAAGAAGCAGAATCTGTCTTCTGTGCTCCTGAAAGAGCAATTTATTACAGAGCCGTTTGCAGTAGACAGCTTGTGTTGCCCTGGTGCCTTTTTTTTTGCCTCTGCTGGCTGTCTGAATGAGAAATGGGAGTATATTAACCAACTCATGGGTTACAGAAGATGACTTGGCATCGTCCCATCGAACTTAGCACTGCTAAGACATGTCAAAGGTCAAGAGAACGTAAGAAGACATGATTTGGATTCCATTGTGTTTCTTCTACTTGACCTACTTGGAATAATTATGATCATTTTTACATCTTTAAAGGGAAACAAGTGCTATTTTATTTTTATTAGATATACTGCTGGCTTAAATCAAATAATATCTTTTAAAGAAATCAATAATATTGTACAACTAAACTTCAGTCTCCCCTACTCAAAAGAAAGAAGAGACGATTAGACAGAATGCAATTATCTGAATTCGTAAAGGTGAATGCTAAAATGCAAGTTATGATTAAATCGCTCGTTTGAAGATGTGTATAAAGGTACAACAGCTTACACATTCACTTTAAAAGCTGTGAAAGAAAGAGAAGGTAATTCTAGATCATTGGGGAAGGTAATGTGTAGAATGCAATCAAATAGTATTCTTTAAAATTTTAAAAATATGTTTACTAAAACACATGAAGCTTTTGCAGCAAGCACCATGTTAGCTGCGAAAGCAGTGAGGTATCTGTTGGTCGGCTTGGCATTTCCCCAGAAGATGCCACACAGGAAACGCAGAGAGTGCCATGGCAGCATTATGGATGCAGCTAATGCCACCTATTGAGGTGGTGTGATCTGCCCTACGTTGTGTGCAACCGTGCCTGTTACCATGCGCTGAGTACATCTGCAATAGTTGTTGCAGACATGTCCACTCTCCACCCAAATCCTACCCACTCCAGAAAATGCAGTGATTTTTTTGCACCATCTGCTGCATTAACAGGTAGTGCAGCTTAGTCAATCTTATTTATCCAGTTTTCTATACCACCTTATCCTTCAATCAAATAAGTTTACATTATGTAATTACTAGAAACAGGTACTGCATATATTCCCTCACCCCCAAAGTGCTCACAATCTATGTGTATCTGAGGGTTAAGTGGCTTGCCCAAGGCCACAAGGAGTGCCTGTAGGACTAGAAATCCCAGTCCCTACAGCCTGAGGTTACTGTCCCCAGGTGGGACTTGAACCCCTGGCCCTCCAGCCTGAGGTACCATGCTGTAACCACTAGGTTACTCCTCCCTCATTTTTGGTGTTCTTCCTAGGCATCGTCTCTTCTGGCGCAGTTGGGCTGATCTGATAATGTGTGCTACCCCGTTAGCAGCTGGTAGTGTGTAGTACGTATTCTAGGTACCATTTTATGCCATCAAATCCATGATACATATTTAGATCTGGCAGAGTAGTGTGTTCAGAAAGCAAGGTTACTTACCTGTAATGGGAGTTCTCCGTGGACAGCAGGATAAGTAAGCCACACTTGGTGACATCATCCAATGGCGCAGAGATGGCAGTATTCTCCATAGTGCAGAAGGGCTTTTGTCCTTCTGAGAATGAGCCAACAGGCCCTACCCCCCAGCCCGCCCCTAGCTAGCCAGTACGTTACTAGCTGAGCCTTTGCTGCTAGGAGGCGGGCACCAGGCCAGAGGCCGACCCCTTCACAGAGAAGGTGGGTGGGTATGTGTGGCTGACTTATCCTGCTGTCAATGGAGAACCCCTGTTACAGTTAAGTAACCTCGCTTTCTCCTAGGACAAGCAGAATGAGTCAGCCACACTTGGTGCCTCCCAAGCTACCATACGCTGGAGTGGATGGGGGAAGGCTGACGCCCCATTCTGGGTCAGAATGACAGTTCCTCAGGGCTGCATGTCTTATTGGTATACCCTGGAATATCACTGTTAGGCAGGGCAGCATCGGAGGCAAAGGGGGTGCTGCGCACAATGTTACAATGAATGTGCACCTCACCATTAGGCAGGGCCATACTGCTGTATGCTTGATGGTGGCACTGGTGCAGCACATGCCATGCCAACCAACATACATGCATGCAGCATACTGCAGTGCATAGAGATAAGTGCAGTGGGGTGCAAAAGGGGCGTGTGTCCCGCAACAATGAACGTGAAATCCCTGCAGTCACAATGTGCACACGTGCAGCAGCAGTGATTGTGTAAGCAAGCAGTGATGCAGTCCCATCAAGCAGAAGCAATGAGATAGTCTTCACGGGCAGGACTGCAATATTGCAGCAATGACAATACTGACTGAGCAACAACAGTGGTGCAAGATCAAAGCATTAATACAGCAATGGCCATGAGCTGGTTCATGGCTTGGTCGGGTGTGTCTGAGCGGGAGATTGTTGAGACTGCTTGGCTGGAGGATTTGTTAGTCAATGCCACAAGGACTAAGTTGTAGTGTCTTTGGATGGTGTGAACTGGGGCCGGGTGGCCTTGCAGATGTGTGCCATACCGCATACAGGACGCAGGTTGGTGACGGAGGCTTGGTCTGTGCCCCAAGTTGATGTGTGCCCCGAGTTGATAGGTGCTTCTTGGTGCAGCTTGAGCACCTTGGCATGGCTTGTATCCTGTGCTCACCCTTGGCATGGAGCTGCAGGTAGAAATCCCTAGAGGTGGAGTCTGCTGTGATTGGGCAGCCAGGTTTATTGGGGTCACATGAGACAAGGCATTGTGTCCCCTGTCATTGGTGTGCTTGTGTCCCCTAATGCTGGAGCGCTGATGTCCTGGGCCGTGATGTTGTCCAGAGTGTGGAGCCTCTGAGGGATTCTGGAGTATCATAGGAGTTTGATAGCCTGGCTGATGCTGGAGGGTCCCGAGGATGGCTTGGTCATGTTAGGGTGGTGTGTGCACAGGTGTGCCACCAGGACTTGCAGTTGGAATACTATCTGAAGTAGTCTTCCTGGAGATCTACTTCAGTTCTGCTGTCTGCAGCAGCTTGGCAGCTCCTATATTAGCTGGCTGAGGGCTAGTGTGGTAGTGAGGCTGTCATCAGAGCAGTCGTGGAAGACTGCAATCACAAAGGGTATTGGGGAACCTGTCCTGCAGCCATGATTAGCACCATGTGCTGAAAACACTTGCCATTTCAGTCGTAGGACTCGCGTGCTGACAGGTGCCATGCCAGCAGTTTCACTCATAGCGCACTGGTAGATAGAAAATAGAAAGGGTCAGGACTGAATTTCCACCTGTCGACAGAGGTAGGCCCTTGAGTTACATGTTGTCCACCAGTGCTTGCCGGTACCAAGGAGACACAAAGAGGATGGCCTGGATTTTGTCCACGTGGCACACCTGGATTTTGTCCACGTGGATGTTCTCCACGTGGCAAGCAAGTCCATTTGTGGTCAGTCTCACCAATGGAAGAGAGAAGCCAATGCCCAAAGGTTGAGAGTTCCTACATGCAAGTTAATCCAGCTGCTAATGCTGCCTGCTATCTCCTCCTGTGTGGAGGGGCACCTTGCAGCGGGCAAACCTTGGATAGGTGGGTGCTGCTTGGATGGGGTAAGTCTGGGGTTTTCGAGGCATCTTGCAGGTGAGCGGGAACCAGCTCCCTTTGTGTGCTGGTGTGAGACCACCTTGTTGACCATCCAGAACATTTGTTCCTTCACTGTCCAGGCCTTAGAGCAGAATGGAGGGCATGGCGGCACTCTAGCAGTGTGCTCTAATTCACTGACCCAATTTGCAGCCAGATCTCGAACCTAGACCTTCTGCTCATATACACCTGCCTTGTGTGTGTTGACTGCTAGACGGCCTTCCCTTGCGGGCTTCTCTCTGCAGGATCATCATGGTTAAAGCCTGTCGCCCCTGTTTCTAAAGGGGTGAATGCAGTGAGTGGTTGCAGGTATCGGTCCTGACATCGGCATTGGCATCTGTGCAGTTTAGCTGGTAAAGCTGACTATGCACAGTAGCATAGTCAGCATTACCAGCTAAACTGCACAGACTATGCACAGTAGGTCATGGTATTTTGGAGATGCTCTACTGGGTAGAGAAGGCGCCCCACATCATGATGGTGGTGGTGTCTTCACCAATGTCATGGGAGGATAACCTTGGACATTGTGGTGTCGATGCCTGCTTTGAAATTGAGGTGACAAGGGAATGAAAGGCTTATGGTGGTTCACCAAGGAGCCCAATGGGAAAACGGGGGGGGGGGGGGGGGTTAAGGATTACTGGGTTGCTGTCCAGGCCTCCTGGGTGTGGGGAGGCACCAATACTCTTTTTTTTATTTTTTTTACATGAAGGTGTGCTTCCACCACACGCTTAGAAGAGCACCTGTAGACGAGGAGCATGGACTCTCTATGTCAGGCCATGGATCTTTTTTTTTTTTTTAGTCCATGGAATGGGACACTTAGCTCCGATAAGGGTCCGAATTGGACATGGATTCCCTGGACTTGACAAGTGAGACGATGCCTAGGAGCAAGCATTGGAAGTATTCACTGTAATCCCTTACTGGTTTCTCAATCAAGGTCTAACGAGGAAGCAGACCCCGCAAATGTATGCGTGGTATGTGGCCTGGCCAGCATAGGTGGGAAGCTGTCCCTGGCAGTGAGGGCAGCGCAGCTGGGTCCGAAGAAGGACCCTGGCAGCCAATGGCGTGGAGTTCTCTATTTATTTTTTTGTAGTATTGGAGGCTGGCCACCTTCCCTCTTTGGATAACCTCGGTCATCCTCCAGAGGGCAGAGGCTGGCTTCTTGCAGGTGGAGATGCATGGGGACTTATGCCATCTGTGGAAGGGAGAACAAGTGGGAATAAACTCGGGGACTTGCCTATGGAGAAGTGCCCTAGCATTAGGTTACAGCTCCACACCGATTTTAAAATGCAGGGTTCACAATGCATTTAGCATTCCAGCTAAATAGTGGACGTTCCAGGTCTGTCAGATCAAGTTGAAGTAGACCTGTGCAACTGATTGACCCCTCTTTCCGAAGCCCATAACCCATGCGCTAACCAGCAGGCTATGAGGTTCTTCCTCTGTATGTCCATGCCCCAACTAGTGGGCTGTGAGGCTCTTCCTCTGTATGCCCTAGGAATCGTGAATGCCATCCTCCATATTCTTATTCTTAGGAGCAATTGGTGCCTGAGAATAGCTGGTCATGCCATGCAGTTGATGCGGGCGGTTCTTGATTTTCTGTTTGTTTATTTATTTATTCATTTATTTAATTTATTTTATTTTTTAACTGTTCAACCAGAGGAGGAATGCTAAGCCTCCTTTTGGAGGCCATAAGGGTTGCAGGGGTAAGGCATCCAAGTCTGTTGGTCAGGAAGGGCACCTATCCGGCCCTTTGGCTACCCTTCTACCCTCCTGGGTAGGCACTCAATGTGCCACATGCGTCAGGGGGAAACGTGCATTTTCTTAGACTGGTGTGAAGCCTGGGTTTTGTTTTTTTTGTTTTTTTTACACACAGGAATTCTAACCTGCCATGCAGGTTCTGTAATGATACGTGGCAAATTCTGCCCACTTGGGATCTGATCTTGGGATCCTGTCACCTTTTGTTTGTTTAGGGCTGCTGGAGATGCTACTTTGAGCGAATGTCAGGTGAAATTTGAAGCCCACAGGGGAGGCTTGTTTGATGCCATCTGCAGGAGAGGCTAGTTTGAAGCATTGGAAGATCGAGTGACATGCTGTTGTTTGGGAATCAAGCCCTGGCTGATGGCAGAGAGTTACCCATTTCAACCTTGGCTGTGCCTGCAGCCCTTAGTGGCTTCTGTTGGTATCACAGGTCCAGCAATGGGTGGAGAAATCGTATGCCCCCGTGGGACAAGTGGAAGTCAAACCAAAGTCTATTGTATAGCTAACCAGTGCTCTAGCCATTAGGCTACACTTCCACTGGCAGATCTGTGTGCTATGAGTTCAGCTTGGTGTGCTCTCAAGGACCTCAGCAGGAGCTGTTGTGGAGTCACGATGAAGATCAGCAGCTTCATTCCCTTCTTTGCGCTTTTGTAGTTGTCCTGTTATTGGCTGATAAGAGGCGGCCAGGAAGCGTAGCTGGTGACAGCGAGCTGCACTGGGAGCAGGAAGGATCCTTCGGTGGCTGCCTTTCCTTTGTCTGACAGGGCGGGGACTCATAACATCTCCCACATTCGGCGCTATCCTGACGACGCTGGAAGATGCATTACACCATGGCAAACTTAATGCCAAGGATTGCAGCAGGTTTACATGCATAATATGCACCAGGAATCCATTTCCGACGCTGGGGTTGACGACTGGGTTCAGCGGAGCTCACAAGAATCGATGCGACCCTGTTACTGGACATGTGGCAGAAGGTGCAAGGGGCAGAGTGGATATGCTGACCTCACTTCCTGAATCATGGCTGTGAGCAGCTGAAGCTTGGCGCCAATCAGGAAGGCATCCCAGCGCCGAGGTTGGAATTGATGGCACTGTGCCGAGTTCATCCGGCAGTGGGGGTGTTCGAGGTGCTCTGGAAGACATAGATAGCCATAGGGAGCTGGTGGATCATCGAAGCCTGCGGATGGAGCTGGAGATCTTGAGGCACATCCCTAGTAATTGCGGCTGCATAGCAGCAGCGTTCTTCGATCAGCTGCACATCTCTAGGAACAGCAGCTGCGTTGTGGCATGGTTCTTCGATTGACTGCTGTGATCATTGGAGTCTGTGGCTGGGGATGTAGGTCTTTAAGGCACATCCCGAGTGACAGTGGTTGCTGTTGATGCAGTGTCCATCGATCCCCCATGGCAGCATGTCCCTGCTGGGCTGGAGGTGCAGTGTCTGTTCCGAACTCTGGGTGTTTGCTGGAGAGGACATACGCCACAGACTATGAGCACATGGTCCATAGGCACAGGGCTTGGAGCCCAGTCCTGGGTCAGAAGAAGCTGCCGAATGACACTGGGGCTGATCTAAAGCAAAGAAAAAAACATTAGAGACACAGAGTTAGAGAAATTTAAATTCATATATGTGTAAGTAGATATCATATGGAGAGTAGGAAGGTCTGTTTTGCTGGCAAGGCAGAAGAACTGAAAATGGCTAGTTAGGGGCGGGCTTGGGGGTAGGCCTGTTGGCTCATGCTCAGAAGGGCTTAGAGAGTACTTCCATCTCAGTGCCATCGGATGACATTTCTAAGTGTGGCTGACTCATCCTACTTGTCCTAGGAGAAAGCAAGCGACCCATTTTGCTGATTTTATAGAGAAGGAGCTGACAGGTTTTATCTATCTGTTGGATGTGTGTAGAGAAAGAGAGAGAAGATTCAAAGATGACCCCAAAGTTGCAAGCTGATGAAACAGGAAGGACACCAGTTTTTCCACAGAAAGAGGAAAGGGAAGAAGGAAGGAGGTAAGTTTAGGGGGGAAAGATAAGAAAATTCATCTTGTCCATGCTCAGTCTCAGACAGCAATGGAACATACAAGCAGCAACATCATACAAGGAGGCTGAGATTTTGGCCTGGATTCCTGGAGAGATTTCTGATGCAGAGAGGTAAATCTGGAAGTCATCAGT
The DNA here is from genome assembly GCA_033557465.1 of Ichthyophis bannanicus. Classification (NCBI taxonomy): domain Eukaryota; kingdom Metazoa; phylum Chordata; class Amphibia; order Gymnophiona; family Ichthyophiidae; genus Ichthyophis; species Ichthyophis bannanicus. The sequence continues at coordinate 605,687,373 of CM066035.1, read as the reverse complement.
GTAAAGATGGTACTGAAAACCATGAAAGGAGATCAGAACACCAAGGGAATGAGTATAGACACAGAGGAGGTCTGAATACAGAGCCCTGAGGTACACTGACTGAAAGCAGGCAGCGGAAGAAAATCCACCAGAACATACACTGAAAGTGCAATGGGAGAGAGAAGAAAGTCATTGTAAATATTGCTGCTACTATATAGCAGCTGTGGTTGCTGATCTATATATATATTCAGCGATATTACTTCCATGGAGAGCAGTGCTAAATATATGTGAAATATTTACATGTCTCGTCTAGCTTTTAAAGTAAAGACTGATCGCATGTTTAAATTTTGACCCGATTATAGACTACCTCTCCAAATAATGCTCAAGGCAGCTTATAACGTTATTAGTAACTCAGGTACACTAACTCCCTTTAGAAAGGAGCTTGTAATCTAAGCGGGTGTCTGTGGAGATAGGAGATGGGGGTTTGCCGAAGGTCACTATGAGTGCCAGTAGAGGATTTGATCTCTGATTTCTAAGGTTCTCAACCCATTGAAATAAGGCAATTTAACCTCATCCAGGGTGTTTTTATGAGAGAGTGCTTATGTGAAAAGTCCAAGAAAGTGCCCATTTTAAGCCTGGTTAATAAGGGCAACATAAGCATCTATACACCTTTATTAAGCAGGCTTCCAGGACCAGTCCCAATAGCATACACATGCCTAGGCATAAATGCACACCTGCTCTGAAAAAAGGTATAAATCTGTGCATGTATCCTATATGTGTATCCACATATTTTATAAAATATGAGGGGCATATTCAGGAGAGATGGCAAGGCTAAATGAAGCGCCTATCTGCCGCCACTTTAATTAAGACCAGATATTCAGCAGCAAAACATTTGGTTTCCATCATTGAATCTCCGGGCTGGCAGGGTACCGGAGACAATATCTGGTTAACAGCAATAATCAGCCTCTAACTGGGTAGCCCTAATGAGTTAAAATTATGACAGCCATTCACCTGTCCTAACTTTAACTGCTTAAGCTATCTGGTTAGCAGCTGAGTATTACCACTAACCAGACAGCAGCTGTCACTGCCACTGTTCTGCCCACAACCAGCTCCGGTTTAAACCGGGCGTTTATTCATTGGTCTGTGGGGATATTCAGTGACACTAACCAGTTAGTGCTGCTGAATAACTCAGTGACTAACTGGCTAAAATGCATTGACAATACCTTCCTATATGCATATATCACAACTTTGCCTCCACCCTACCCAAACTTGTCCCCAGAATTAGTTCAAAGCATTGGCACCAGAGGCAAACCTTAAGACTTACTGTATCCCCCCCCCCCCCCAGGCTGTATTGTTTAGCTTTAAATGCCTTCCTCTTGCCTGCCACCCCATCCCCCAGAAGCTGCTGCCCTAGTCGTCTGCCTAGATTGACTAATGGATGAGCCGGCCCTGACTATGCCCTCAAGAATGTTTACGCACAGATCCATAAAAATAGGCATACATTTTCCATGCATCAACTTTTTATGTGTGTATGTGATCACACAATTTTATAAAAGCAGAAAAAGCGTTGTAAAATTACCCTCTTACGGAGGAGATTTTATAAATAAGTGACCCAAAATTTATCAGGGTTTATGATCCTGATATTCAGCAGCACTAACCAGATAGTACTAGGGCAGTCTGTGGGCGGGTCTGGGATGGTCCCGGCACCTGTCCAATCAGCAGCAATATTCAGCCTACTAACTGGATAGTTAACCATAATGTTAGGACAAGTCAATGGCTGTCCTAACTTTAGGCGGTTTTGCTATTGGGTTAACAGCTGAATATCACTGGATAGCAAACACTATTGGCGGCAAAACCAAATATTCAGCACCAGATGCCAGAGAGGCTCCGGCACTGAATGTCCAGTTTCACTTTTGCTCATGGTAGTAGAGCTGACCACTGTGGGCTCAGTATTGGGCCTAGATTTGGAAATGGAAACGGCGCCTATTTTAAACAGATATATTTATTCTCCTTCCTTGTATTTTTATTAAGCTCACACCTTTCCAGTAGTAGTTCAAGGCAAGTCTCATTCAGCTACAGTAAATATTTCCCTGTCCCCAGAGGGCTTACCATCTAAGGGGCTCTTTTATGAAAGTGCGCTAGGTTTTAACACATAACATGCTTTAAGTGCAAAACCTCAGTGGTAAGTGTCTGGAGTGTGGCCAACATGCTCCTGACAGCTAACACACGGATGAGTACCCTAACACACAGCACTGTCACTGCAGATGCACGTAGCTTTGAGGTGACGTTAGGTGAGCTTGCGCTAATAGCAACCTTCATAGCACATGATATGTCATCTGTGCTAACTGCGATGTGCTCACCATGCCTCCTCTCCGCCCTTACCCCACCCATTCAGCACCCTAACACACGAGTGTCAGTGGATGAATCAGCACATGGTAACTGTCATACCCCCATGGTAATAGTTACTGCAAGTCCTTGCACACAGTTACCGTAAATGAAAAAACATGTATTAACTGTTTGGAGCACTTTAGTAATAGAGCCTTCAAGAACCATGCTGCTCCTAACCATTAGGCTTCTCCTCCACTTCTGCTCTATATAAGCGCAAATCATAACAGAATTGCATCTACATTGAAGGTAAGGACATTTCAAGAGCATGCACAAATATTTACGTTAATTTTAACTCTGCCTATGCTCAGGCCATACTCCAACCTCGTGCACACCTACTCTATTAGTACATGCGCTGTGCATAGATTTAAGCATGATCTAATTTTAAAAGAGCCTGCTTATGTGCCTAAACACTGTTTTACATGTGGAAATTATTTATAAAACTACCCCAGTTAAAGGGTAATTTTATAAACGTGCTCCATGGGTAGGCTCCAACATAGGTGCTATTTCATAAAGAGGTAGTTGCCTGTTTGCTTTCATAAAATGATATATTGGCAGAGAATATCCCTTAAATATAGGTGTGATTCCAGGAGCATTATGAGCAACCGATGTATAATCCTTATACTAGTAATTGACTTCCCCCAGATCGGAGATCGTCATTTCTCCCGGGTCATAGTTTGTACAATCACCCAGCCAACTAACACATTTACTACCACTAGAGAATTCCCTTCCACAACACCTTACACATTACACAGAAAGACATATTTTCCACCATTGTCCCTGTGTACCCTACCTCTCCACATTAACAGCCAATTCCGTCCCAGACGTAGAGCTTCTGTACGTCCGATCTGAACTGGACGTACAGAAGGCTTCGCGATTCTGATCTCGCGAGGCACGTCTGGCCCTGCAGGATCAGAATTGCAATCCTGTATGTGCAGGCTTGAACTGCGATTCAGCCCGGCCTGCACATACAGGAAAAGCCCGACTAACTCAGTCAGGACTTTTAAATGGAGCTGCGGCACCATGGCATCCTTTTGCCATGGCACTGTAGCTCTATTTAAAAGCCGCGATCCCAGCTGCTGGAACAAACTGCTTATTCCCTGCAGCTCGACCCCTGATTTGGCCTCACAGGGCCAGGGTCAGGCTGTGGGGAATGCTCTCTGACCCCTGCCGCCCTTTCCCGGTCCCAGGCCCGCCGATCCCCGACGTCCAGGGAAGTTATTCCACCTTGGAGGTGGAATAACTTCCCTGCTCAAGTTGCCAGCTCCGGATGTACCGGGTCGACATTAGAATCAGTCTTGTACAACTGGTGCCGGCGACCGCCATGCCTGCCCTAATGCCTCCCCCAATCCTCCCCTTTCCTGCCCCTGCCTAGCTACTCTGTACAACCACAGGGAAGCTATATGTCAGCGTCAGGGGGCACAAATAGCGGGGATGGACATCCTGTTGGGATGTCCATCCCCATTATTCATGGCTCAGAATGAGCCTGTAATTGTTATTCCCAGTGTAAATCTTGTACAACATCCAAGTTCTAAAAGTTGCAATGTTGTATGCAAACTGCGTTGAATGTAAGAAAGGCAGTATATAAAACTTTTTAAATAAATAAAGAAAAATAAACCTCTTTGGAGATACTCCACACAGGCCATGTGACTCCCAAGATATCTCTACTACTAGCAGGGCCGGATTTGCCTATACGCCACGTACGCCGTGGCGTAGGGCCCACAGCTGGCAAGGGCCCACCGGGAATGTTTTTTGCACAGGGCCCCGCGTTTCAGGGGGCCCCGCGCAAAAAACATTCTGATACATCATTAAAATTAAAAAACAAAACAAAACCTGTCGCTGCCTCTGCCGGGGCCGCCGCAGCAGAATCGAGTGTGCCGCGGGGCCCCCCCTGCCCAGCAGGGCCTGCCCTCCCCGGTATCACCTCTCTCAGCTGCCTCCCTCCAGTCACACGCGCCGGCTTTCAGAGCGCGAGGGAAGAGTTTCTCCCTCGCTGCTCTGTTCAGCCTGCGGGAGCTGATGGGAATCCCATCAGCCCCCGCGGGCTTAAACAGAGCAGCGAGGGAAAAACTCTTCCCTCGCGCTCTGAAAGCCGGCGCGTGTGACTGGAGGGAGGCAGCTGAGAGAGGTGATACCGGGGAGGGCAGGCCCTGCTGGGAAGGGGGGGCCCCGCGGCACACTCTATTCTGCCACGGCGGCCCCGGCCCCGGCAGAGGCAGCGACAGCTTCTTTTGTAAAAAAAAATTCGCTGGGCTGGGGTGGGCGGGGGGGGGGGGGGGTAGGACTGGTGATGGGGTGGGGGGTTCTGAGTGGTAATGTAGGTGGGCGGTTGGGGGGGTTAGGACTGGTGATGGGCTGGGGGGGGGGGTAGGAGTGGTAATGGCTGTGGGCTGTTGGGGGGGTTAGGAGTGGTGATGGGCTGGGGGGGTTAGGAGTGGTAATGGCTGTGGGCTGCTGGGGGGGTTAGGACTGGTGATGGGCTGGGGGGGTTAGGAGTGGTAATGGCTGTGGGCTGTTGGGGGGGTTAGGACTGGTGATGGGCTGGGGGGGGTTAGGAGTGGTAATGGCTGTGGGCTGTTGGGGGGGTTAGGACTGGTAATGGGCTATGGGGGGGTTAGGAGTGGTGATGGGCTATGGGGGGGCTATGGGCTATGGGGGAGCTAAGTCTATATGGGCTGATGGGATTAGGACTGGAAGTGGGTTGATGGGGGCTTAGGACTGGTAATGGGCTATGGGGGGGGCTTAAACTAAAAATTGGGTGATGGGGATTAGGACTGGAAATGGGCTGGTGGGATTAGGACTGGTAGTGGGCTATGGGGGGCTAGGACTAGTAATGGGTTGGGGGGGTTGCTAGGACTGGAAATGGGCTGGGGGATTAAGACTGGAGGTGGGCTGATGGAGTTAGGACTGGTAATGGGCTGTGGGCTGTTGGGGGGGGGTTAGGACTGGTAATGGGCTATGGGGGGCTAGGACAGGAAATGGGCTGATGGGAAGGGGTTAGGACTTGAGGTGGGCTGATGGGGTTAGGACTGGTAATGGACTGTGGGCTGATGGGGGGTTAGGACTGGCAATGGGCTATGGGGGGGTTAAGACTGGTAATGGGCTGTTGGCTGATGGGGGCTGTCTGGTAATGGGCTATGGGGGGTTAGGACTGATAATGGACTATGGGGGGGGGGCTAGGACAGGAAATGGGCTGATGGGGAGGGGTTAGGACTTGAGGTGGGCTGATGGGGTTAGGACTGGTAATGGACTGTGGGCTGATGGGGGGGGGTTAGGACTGGCAATGGGCTATGGGGGGCTGACTGGAAATGGGTTGATGGGGGTTAGGACTGGAAGTGGGCTGATGGGGGGTTAGGACTGGAAGTGGGCTGATTGGGGGTTAGGACTGGTAATGGGTTATAGGGGGGGCTTAAACTGAAAATGGGGTGATGGGGGGTTAGGACTGTAAGTGGGCTGATGGGGGGGCTAGGACTGGTATTGGGTTGGGGGGTTGCTAGGACTGGAAATGGGCTGATGGGTGGCTAGGACTGGAAATGGGCTGATGCAGGGACTAGAAGGGAATGGATGCTGGGTGAGGCTGGAACTAGAAGGGAGCTGATGTTGGGGGAGGATTAGAATGGGATGGGGCTGGAAGAGTAAAATGGAGAAGGGAAAAATATTTTGTGTGGGAGGGATAAAAAATCTACAATTGGCCGGGTATTGGGAGAGTAAGTGGGGATTGAGGATGGAGGGGTAAAATTTGAGTGGATGAAATAGGAATGAGGAAAGAGCAAAAGGAGAAAGATTAGTATGTTAAAGCAGATGTAGAGAGAGAATGGAAAAAACTAGAAGAGAGAAGAAAGGACAAATGGACAGCAGACGATGGAGGGTTAGCAGAAGACACGAAGAAACCAGAAGAAAGTGGCTGGAGCAATTGCAGCTGAAAAAAATGCACAAAAGGTAGAAAAATATCTCTTTATTTTGAATTTATTAATTGGAATATGTCAGCTCTGGTAAATGTGCATCATTAACGTCTGCGCTTTGTTTAGTACAAGAGCAAATTAATGTATAGTTTTATTTCTACAGTGTTGTACATTCCAAGTTTGGCTTTTGGGATTCCCAGTTTAATTATTGTCTTCCTGTTTCTAAAATGTGATTACTTGTTTGGTGATGGTCTATGTTCTGCATGTGTAACTGAGCTGAGGTGTTCTGTTTATATAATTCCTATTTGACATTGCCACTTGTTCTCTTTCCCCAGTAGGTCATGTATTGTTGTTCTCTGAAATGTATTGGTTTAATATTTGCAGTGTTGCCTTTTGATTGGTAGAGTATGGTGCTTTGTGAGTCCTGGTAGTGCTGTTAGGATACGGCGGGTTTGCTATGGGTTCTAAATGGGCAGTGTTTGTAGTAGTTCCTAATGTGTCTGGCAGTTGGCACTGGATTATAGTAATGTAGAAATCTTTTAGTCTTTCTTTATCCATACACTCATTAAGAGGCACGTTTACTAAAAGTTAGTATATGGTAACATTATGCAAATATTTATGCAAATGAGGCCCCTTATGCAAATGAGCCCCCCCCCCTTGGGCCGCCCCTGCTGGGGGCCCACAATTTTTGTTGGTGTAGGGCCTCACTCAAGGTAAATCCGGCCCTGACTACTAGTACTACTGAGCATTTAAATAGCGCTACCAGACGCACGCAGTGCTGTACAGATATACATGCAAGAGACAGTCCCTGCCCATCAGAGCTTACAATCTAGTCAAGACAAAACATGGAACAAAAGTCAATTCAGGGCAAACAAACATGGAGCCAAAGTTTATTCATGGCAACACAAATAAGGAACAAACACACATGGGGCAAGGGTCTATTCATAGCAAAACAATTAAGTCACTTGCAATTTCGTCAAAACAGAAGTCGGGGCAGGACAAAGGACAGGAGTCAGGATCTGAAAAATACAGTGAAGAGGTGGGTCTTCAACCTGGATTTGAAGAGGGCCAGGGAGGGGTCCTGGCATACAGAGATAGGTAGGTTGCTCCAGGCGTAAGGTGCAGCAAGGTGAAAGGAGGCCCAACATTCCCTGTGCCTAGTTGTAAACATCTCCAACAGCCCCTGCTTTGGGATATGCAAGTCAAAAAATGTAATTTCATTGTTTTTTCGTCTTTATATTGTTTTTTTGTAATCGTGTACATTATTGCATAATAAGGCACCCTGTTTCTCAGTAGTGCTCCCTATTGCATAATAGTATGCACTATTGAGCAATAGAACGCACTATATGCACATGTGCGAACAATGCACTCTATTGCGACCACACCTTGAATATTGCATGCAATTCTGATTGCTATATCTTAAAAAAGATATAGCTGAATTAGAAAAGGTACAGAGAAGAGCCACCAAAATGATACACCTATGAAAAAAGGCTTAAAAGGTTAGGGCTCTTCAACTTGGAAAATAGATGGCTGAGGAAAGATATGATAGAGGACTATAAAATAATGAATGGAGTGGAATGGGTAAATGTAGATTGGTTGTTTAATCCTTCAAAAACAAGAAAGACTAGAGGACATGCAATGAAGCTACATTGTAGCCCATTTTTTCACTCAACACGTGATCAAATTCTGGAATTCGTTCCTGGAGGATGTAGCAAAAGCTATTAATATAGCTGGGATTAAAAAAATGTTTGGATAAATTATTAAAGAGGATCAGGGAAACCCAGTGCTTATCCTGGAATAAGCAACATGGAAACTGTGTACTTTTTTGGGAATCTATTACTTGTGACCTCAATTGGCCAGTATTGGAAACAGGATACTGGTCTTGATGGACCTAGGACTGACCCATTATGGCATATCTTGTGTTCTTATTGCTCAATAGTGCTCAGTATTATAAAATAGGACACACTAATGAACAATAGGTCACATCATTGCCACATTCGTTTTAAAATGAATGTACATCTGTGCTGCTTCTTACAGGTGCACAAGCACCACCATGCTAACACAAGTACACCTTGTCAAAGACATTTCCTCTACAAAGCATAAGGACTCCTGCTATTGCAGTCCTCCATCACATTCAGCTACCTGAATGTAAACCACTGTCTGCTTGATGCAGCTATGTGTGCTCTTTCAGAAAAATCACAAGGTTCCTGCTATTATCTGCTGGATGGTCTGAGGGATGTGTAATCCTGTGGAAACTGGTCAGCAGACATAGGTTTCATAGATGCATACCTTCACCTACACCCATGCATGGTCAAGACCCTCTTTAGACAGAATAATCTGTCCCATTACACTACCACCTTGCCAGAAATTGCAATGTAGCAAAAACAAAAGATATTAAATTGCAGGAAAGATTATAAGATGCAAAATTGCAGTCCTCTGTTCTGGCTCTGCCTCCTCCCCCCCCCCCCCCCCCCAGCCTCCCCCACACATACTTCTTGCTCTCTGATCTTATCAAAATCTTAAATCTATCCTGGTTTGAAAATGTACACTTGCAACTTATGCAGGGGGACGAACTTTCAGAACTAAACAAAAGACATCATCGGTTTATGAGGCCAATTCAAAACTAGTTTTTGTAGCCAATTTTATTTTTATTTGTAGCAAAAATTAATTTGGCCAAATAACTGTGCTGCATTTTTTGTTTATTCTTTTTAGCAAATTAAAGTAAGATGTGCAGTCATGTATCGGTTGCTTAAATAGTTTGAATCAATAATCAATTATGATATTATTTTTATTTTCCCATTGTCAGCTCACAAGCTCTAAGGAACATTGTAAAGCAAGATTAAGGGCATATTCCAAACATATGCAGATAATAAAACTGCTATGAAGTTTTAGGGTTTTTATTTTTTTTTAATTTTCATTTTCAGGAAGCACCTATAACAGATGCTTGCCCAAGAAAACTCAAGTCCAATTTCTCAGCAAGCATTTTGGCTAAGGATCATGCCCACTGTGCCACTTAGCATTTCAGCTATCTGGTGTAATCAAAGAACGGCGTCGACTATTTATCTCACGTCTTGCTCCTTGATAGCTATCCACTAGCACCAACACGACCTTTGAAGCACACAAATTAATTTTACCGCAGCATTTCTATAGCATCAATTAATAAAAACTGACTACGTTTTTCACCAAATGAACATGTACTGATAAATGAGGTCCCTGACTTAATTGCTTGCTAAATTAAGAGCTCATGGTGGTGACAACAGAGTAGTAGTTTTAATGTTTAAAAACTCATTAAATTTGTGTACATTTTGAATAATTAGAGACACACTATCACTTTAAAGAGACAAGTTTAATTTCACCCTTAAATATATATCATAGGATGTAGTGATACTGTAGTGCAGGATTACTGGCTAGTGTTTTCCAATATTACAGCTGGTAAAAGACTTCACAGAGAAATATGGAAATACAGAAGACGACATCAGGTAAAGACCAGAAGTTCCATCTTGTTTATTTTCTCTTCCTTGTCTTCCCTCCTTCCCCTCATCTTCAGCTTGAATTGTTAACCCCTCCCTTCCTTCCTGTCGTGCCCAAGTCAAAATAGTAAACTGCTTCCCCTTCTCCATTTTTCCTTAGCTTTCTGGAGAAAATCGTATAAAGTCATTCCTATGCGTATATGGCTCCATATAAGTGTAAATAACCTCATAAAATTCCAACCAGGATAAAAGTCGGGTCTCCTACAACACTTGGAATAAATAAGGTTTATTGGACCTCTTTGTGCTGTGTGTCCACCTCCATTCTGTGGTGGTTTTTTTTTTGGTTCATAAAATTATCATCCATATGTCATTTTATGCCTATTGTCCTCAGTCTTTTATTGTGCACTTGTTGATATGCTCTCGAAAGGTGGTATAGTAAAAGCCCAAATAAGTAGAAAAATAAACTCCACCTTTACTTTCAACTTTCTGTGTATTATTTCCACTTTTCTGTAAGTAATGATCCCTCTCTGTATATAACTACACAAAACAGGCTGAGATAACGGAGAGAGCCTGAAATGTAAATACTAATGAACTGCAAATATGACTGAAGAGAAGGACAGTAATGTCAAAGAATGTAAATGCTATAATAACATTGTAAATACTATATGCTATACCCCCCTCCCGGGTGATGGTATCCCCCCCCCCCCTTGTATCTGTTCATTGTACCCTCCTCTTGTTTGTTGTAACTGCTTTGACCCGGCGAAAAGCGGTATATAAATATGGCTAAAGAAATAAAAGAAATAAAGAAATTATTTGAAAGTCTATGGGGTCTAGTTGTGTGCTAATGTTAACACATGTTATTTTAACATACTGGATTCCCACTAGCACTCCTTGTGGCCTTGGGCAAGTCACTTAACCCTCCATTGCCTCGGAAGAAAGGCCTGGCAATCTACTTCCGGTGACACTGCCAAGAAAACCCAGGAGCTTCTGGGTCGTCAGGAGTCAGGACTGACTCGAAGGCACAAAAAAAAAAAAATCCCATGTTACTAATAATGTGCATTCAACAGTGTCCCCCATTCTGAATTTTAGCAGGAGATCCTATACTCTGAGCCCTAAGGGGGGTGGGGGTGGAAGGAGGAAATGTTCAGATCTGCCAAGGCAACACCTTCGTGAGGAGGCAGGCTTGGGAAACGTTGGAGGGCAAATATGGATTGGGAGGCAGACAGAGGAGGAGAACTGAGAAATCATGAGAGGAAACCATTGCCATTGACCTGTGTGGGCATTTGGTTGGGGTGAAGCAGTGGGATTGGGGTAAGTGTGTTCTCCCTTTCCTCCCATCCTCAGTTGGTGAGGAAAGGGTTACAGTTGCAGCTAGCAGGGTTCGAGGGGGATTGATTACTCCCGGGATCGGACTGAGCAAGGATATTGGGCATGGGAAGAGGAAGGCAAGTGTATGAAGGTTTCTGTGTGACACTGCCGCGAGCTTCAGGAACGCAACTTGGCGTCATTGCAGGCTGTGTGTGGGGAGAAGCAGTGAGATTGCCACAGGGTTTGGTGGACCTCATGGCAGCTATATTGCTACTGACTATGCAGGTGGTTGAATGAGGCTGTGGAAAAGGTGTGGGGGGGGGAGGGGGGTAAGAGTATTAATGATAAACAATTAAAGCTACAGGGTAAACTATTTAAGACAAATAAGAGAAAATATTTTTTCACTCAACGTGTAATCAAACTCTGGAATTTGTTACCGGAGGATGTAGTAAAGGCTGTTAGTGTAGCTCAGTTTAAAAAAGGTTTGGACAAGTTCCTGGAGGAAAGGTACATAAACCATTATTAAAAAGGGACCCAGGATATCAATGCTTGACCCAATACACGCATTGTGGAACCTGTGTCTTTTGGGGATACTGCTAGGTAAGTATGACCTAGATTGGCCACTGTTGGAAACAGGATACTGGGCTTGATGGACCTTGGTCTGACCCAGTATGGCATATCTTATGTTCTTATGTTCTTAAAGTGTGACAAAATGTGGGAAGAAACCAATCTGGGAGGTGTTATAGTTTGTATATTGTTAAGGAAGTTCAAGTTAGAATAAAAGCTGTGGCCATAAGTTTTGTCACAAATAACATCTGAATTTTTACAGATTAGTAGTAGTGGATGAAGTGTAGAAGGAGATGTGAGTGTCTATGTTATGGTGAATTAATGTACATTAAAGTTAGCACACCTTGGCAACTAGACTCCCTATATCATAACCTTCCTCTCACTATACACATTGAGGTCTTTAAGCTTCACTTCATAGCACTTGTACACATATTCATTTTTTTCCTGCTAAATTCCTTTAAGCAGTAGGGCCTCAAGAAAACGCTTTAGAATTATGGGGCCAAACTTCGTTACTGTCCTTATCTGTTCACTATAAACTAGGCACAGCTTTACATCAGTGGCAATGTGTCTTTCTCCTCTCTTCTGCATTAGATCATGGACTCCATATTTAATTCCTTTAGATCACTATCAGTTACCCTTATTAGATTTAAATATGTTGTGTCTTGGAGAAAACAACTTTTCTTGTTTATGACTTACAGCTGTACTAAGGCTAAATTTTAAATACGCAAGTGTGTCTCATTCTGACAGAGGTTTAAAGGTCTTAAGCAAGACTTTTTGTGATTATAAAGCTGAAAGCCCAAGGGGAAGTCCCAAGTAGGCCTCTAAGCTAATGGTAAATAAAGTTGGAAGGGAACACCGACATTAGAAGTTTCAGGAAGTATTTGTAAGGATGCTATTCAATTTTCTATGCCTTTCTTTTTCATGATGGAGTGAGGGAGATATATAAAAACCGAGAGTTAACAATCCTTCATTCATTCTTTCTAAATGTTTTCCAGAGCTATTTCAGAGCTACTAAGTTTTGCAAGAGTAAAGAACAGAATTCTGGTTTCAGAAGTATTGAAAGGGTCCTCAAGCAGAAGCCAATGAAAGTTTAAAGCTATTGAACTCAAAAAATTCCATAACGTAAATTTAGAATTTTTCTTGTGCATTTAAGTAATAGCAATACTCAACATTTTTTAGGAATAAAATAAAATTTTTGAATTGCCTAGTTTTGAAAACAGAATTATTTTCAGTAAGGATAACTGAATTACCTGTTTCAAGGGCTGAGAATGCTGAACGCTAGCAAAACAGAAAGCAGTAGCAGAGAAGGTTGATTTTCACTGCTATTATTATTATTATTACTACCTCCTACAACATAGGTATTTGTGTCTCTTTCCTCACATCCTTCTCCCCAAATCATAGATGCACATTGCACAATATACTAGTAAACAGGCTAAAGCTTTTTTTTACCATAACCAAATGGAAAAATTACATTTACTTACATAAAGTCCACGTATCTACACACTACTCATCTCCAACTCCAACTTTGGCAAGCACTACCTAATATTCAAATCACCATCATGACTAGCCTGATCAAATATCACCTGTTGGTTACTAGCCCAAATAAGCATCCATTGCTGCACTCACCCACCCAAATAATCAGTGGCAAATATCACCTCAATTTTACCCAAAACCTGTTGTGACGCCAGCTGTTTAAGCATGAATACTAATCTATTGGAGACCCAACCCTTGAAGCTTCTTGAATTTCCTGATGGTATCACCCAAAAAAAATTAATCTCTTGGAGTCAGCTTGAACTATAGCCTGGTGGGGCTGGATTGCTTTAAATTTCATAAACTGTGACAATTCATCTTTGCGACCTCCCTCCAAAATCAAATAGTCATCTATTCCCAGAAATGGGTCTCTGAGCAGTTTCTCCAAATGGGTTAGTTTTGCCCATTAATGAAACCAACTGCCAGAGGGTTAACTAAATCAATATACACTCACACCCTCAATAAACACCATTTATCTACTAATGTACAAAAAATCTCACCAACCAACTTTTCTAGCAGATAAATATTTCACAATTCAATGAGGCATATATGACTTCAGGATGGCCTTACCCCTACATATGGTGAAACTAGTCACCATAGGGTTAAAATCAGATGCTCACATCATAGGTCACTGCCCTGCTTATAATTAAATTTATATACTGCACAAATTCTACTAATATGATCAACAACTACCAACATCCAAATAAGTACTTTTTTAGGGATTCTCTAAGTTGTTATAAAAACTCAACAGCATCTGCACTCCAACAAGAAACTGGAACCAATGGATCACACATTCACCTCCTGCAAAAATAAAGAGAATATTTTCTTCAACCAAGATTGGCTATACACCATTTAGTAATTTTTGCAGGAGGTGAATGTGTGATCCATTGGTTCCGGTTTCTTGTTGGAGTGCAGATGGTTGACATGGAAGGCAGAGGCGACCTTAGGGACGAACTTTGGATGGGTTCGGAGGGATGCTCAATTATGATGGAGCTGCATGTATGGTGGATGGGCAACAAGTGCCTGCAGCTCGCTGATTCTCCTGGCTGAGGTGATGGCGATTAGGAAGAGTGTCTTGCAAGCCATGAATTTTCTACCCGCCATGTGAAGCGGCTCGAAGGGCTCCTGCGTCAGCTGTTGTAGAATGACATTGAGGTCCCATGTAGGTACTGGTTTCTGTACTGGGGGCCACAGATTCACGAGGCCTCTGAAGAACTGTGTCATGATGGGCAGAGCAGCGAGGGAACCCATGGCTGAGCCACTCCGGTGTTTGTGTAGAGACACAATCGCTGCGAAGTGGACCCTGATGGATTGCGGTTTTAACCCAAGGTTGAAGAGAGAGGTGAGGTACTGAAGGAGCTTAGGCATGGGAAAGAGACTGGGTTGACTCCGTGGCCTGCACACCAGAAGCTGAAACTTTTCCACTTGAGGCTGTACGATTTCCTTGTGGAAGGTCTCCTGGCAGCCAGGACTATCTGCTGCACCTCCGAGGCTAGGTGGAGGGCAGCGAGATTCATCCTTTCAACCTCCAGGCTGTCAAGGCTAGGGTTTGCAGATTGGGGTGCATGGTGCTGCCGTTGTTCTGGGTGAGCAGGTTTGGTCTCACTGGTAACCGGATTGGTGGTTCCTGGGTGAGGCGAAGCAGAAGGGAGAACCACATCTGGCGCGGCCAGTAGGGGATAATCAGTATGACGTGCGCCCTGCTCGTGACGAGCTGCTGTATTGTTGCTGCAATGAGTGGGGTTGGGGGGAAGCCATACGCCAGCGCCCACCCCCCCCCCTCAGGGCATGGTGAGTGCATCCGAGGCCATCCTCCTACGTGATGGATGTTTGGAGCAGAACAGCGGGCACTTCGTGTTGAATTTGGTTGCGAATAGGTCGATTTGGGGAGTTCCCCAATGATGGAAGATGCTGCCTGCAACCTCCATGTTAAGTGTCCACACGTAGGGTTGGAGTTGCCTGCTCTGTCTGTCTGCTAAGGCGTTTTGGTCCCCGGGGAGGGAGGTCACCTGTAGGACACAGTTGTTGGCTAGTGCTAGGGACCATGTTGCAAGGGCCTCTTTGCATAGGGAATGTGACCCCATGCCCCCTTGTTTGTTGATGTAGAACATGGTCACCTGGTTGTCTGTCTGTACAAGGACGGACTTTCCGGCCAGTTGGACCCTGAAGGTCTGCACTGCATATCTGACCACCCTGAACTCGAGCTGATTGATGTGAAGGGATTGTTCTACTCTGGACCAGGCTCCCCATCCCAAGGAGGACACATCCGTGGTGAGGATGAGTTGGTAGCCATGCGGTTGGAGATCCTTGCCCGCTGAGAGGTTGGCCGGGTCGGTCCACCAGCGGAGACCCTTCACGACCTTGGCCTCGATGGGAACACGTGTGGTGAGCGGCTGGGAGAGTTGCTTCCAGTGTGTCTGGAGGTGCCACTGGAGGGTGCACATGTGCAGTTTCACCAGAGGTAGGACCGAGGTTGTCGCTGCCATGTGACCCAAGAGGCGTAGGATGCAGTGCGCCGTGGTCTGTTTGGACGTGGACATCCTTTTGGCTAGGGAAGTGATGACCTTTATCCGCTGTTCGGGGAGGAAGGCCTTCGAGGCGCAGGTGTCAATTATCGCCCCGATGAACTCTATGTTCTGGGCTGGGTCCAGATGAGACTTTTCTTTGTTGAGGAGGAAGCCCAGCCGGTCGATCAGGTCTGTCATTGCTCACATGGCGGTCCTGAGCTCAGGGGCTGAGGGTGCCAAGAGTAGCCAGTTATCCAGGTAGGGAAAAATGACGATGCCTTGTTTGCGTAGGTGTGATGCGGCAACCACTACACACTTCTTGAAGATTCTGGGTTCCGGGGAAAGTCCGAAGGGAAGCACACAGTACTGGTAGTGGCACCCCAGTGTTTGCAGGGTGGTGCAATGTTCTTTAAGGTTATTTACAGTATCTGCAAATTTGTTGCCAAAGAGTGACTCGCCAGAGCAGGGCACATCCGCGATCCTGTCATGGGTGTCTTCCCTGAGGCCGGACGCCCACAGCCATGCCCAGCAGCGGGCTGATATGGCTGTACCAGCAGTCCTGATGGCTGTGTCAAAGGCATCAAAGGCCGTGCTCATTAGATGTTTGCTGCATTCGTCCAAGTCCTGCAGTGTGATTGAAGCTGCCAGTTGTGAGTCTTGGGAAGGGCTGTGAGCTGACCTTTGCGATTGGCCAGGAGGGCATCCTGGAACAGGATATGTTGGAACTGGTGTGCTGCTACCTTGGCGCTGAGCATCACTCTCTGGTAGGCTTTCCTTCCCACGTCGTCAAGGAGCTTAGGGTCTCGGCCTGGTGGGTGGTTAGCCTGGGTGCGCGAAGACTTGACCCTTTTTAGTGCAGAAGACACCACGATCGACTGGTGCAGGAGCTGAGGTTTGCTGAATCCCAGGGCCATGTGGAGGAGGTATTTGTTGTCTAGTCTTCTGGAGCAGACCTGCTCCGGAAGACTAGACAACAAATTTGGATTTGAAGATGCTGTCAAATAGGCCTGGAGGCCTATGATAGTAGCTCTGTAGGTGTAATCAATCTCTATTAGGCTTAGTCCTCCTTCATCTCTAGGAATGCACAGTCTTAGCATACACTGATTCAAATAAATTATTTCATGGGCATGGAGAAGTTTTTCTTGTTCACACATCCAGTTTTTCAGGATCTTTAAAAGGCCGGTCCACAATCCCAAAGCTGATTGATGGCTTGGAATTGCCAGCTGATTGATGGCTTGAATCTTATTCCGTGATGTTAAAGCACTTTTCAATAACAATTTTAGTCTAGTTTATTCAAAATAGACATATAACGGCGTGACAAGCTAAGGAAACTTTTAAAATCTTAATGACAATACCTCTCCAGTAAGTTCAAACTGATTGCATTGACCTTTTGAATGATTATTATTTTCACTTTCATTTTGAGCTTGTTTTTACCTATATTGTTTTTTCTTATTAATGTTTTTATTGCTGTTTATTCATTCATTGTATCATGTTTTTCGGGCATTCCTACATTTTATTAACAATTGGTGATTATGTTTTTATTCTTTTTATTCATTTTATTAATTTAATTGTGATCGTTACTTTTATATGATGTCATAATTTATGTTTTTATTCATTCATGAACAATTTTTCTGTATATATGTATTATTTGTCCGTGTGTTTATGAATAAAGTACGCCTGAATTCCCCTGAAGAAGAGGATTCCAAAGATGGCCTGTGTCGAGCGTTTTGGCGTGTGCAATTTGCTTGCAATAAAGGTTTCCTTCTCTAATACCACGGTTTAGTACTGAGTTCCATCATACCAAGTAGCCAGCCTTCAGATATATCATCACTCTCGCAGCTTGCATAGATCCTGGCCTGCGTAAGGATGTAGGACTCACGGCACAATCTGGGGAATGTTGACACGACAGCGGTCATGTCTCCCAGTGCCTGATACAGCTGATGTATGGCTGCCCTATCACACTGTCACCTGGTGACACTGCGGTCATCTGTTATATCCAGCTATTGGCCAGGCATTCATGTCCTCCCTGAACTGCGGTCACCTACCTTGCCTACAGGTAAAAAGTAGATAAGTTGTTGCACATTACACAGACTTTTATCTGAATTATACTGAGGGATTGCAACAACACGTGTAGTTTTATATTTCCATACTACATGTGCTACTTTCATTGGAAAAGGTATCTACAGCAAACTTAGGTGTGAGTATCTGCAATTTTCAAAAGTAAAGCATGCAAATGATGCACAATGCGCAGGTAAAAAGTATCTGCTGAACCTTACAACAATGAGGGCAGTACGACAATTGCACGCTGCCTGCAAGCAGAAATGGCCTTTGCTCGAATTGATTGGAGTATATGCGCCTAAACATGTGTTCCTACACCCAGGTCTGACGCTATCATTAGGTGCTATAGGCAATTGCTTAGTGTGCTGGCCCTCAGGGGGCATCTATTGCCTCCACTGCTGACTCCCTCCAGGATCCGCGTTGGTAGCAATGGCTAGGAAACCATGACACAGCTCTGACCTTAGAGCTCTGGCGCTGCTTCATGGTTTCGCTCTTTTACTATCAGCCACTGCTGCCCCTCTCCGACACACACTTCCGGTTTATGCATTGGTGGCAGTAGGGGCAGGGAGTGTAGCAGGATGGATGGCCCGTCTAGGGTACCTCCAATCCTTGCACTAGCCCTGCATCCACCCTCTGCATGCAAATGTTTATCTGACTTGGGCAGAACCATTGTTGGGGTAGCTCCACATAATTTATAAAATACACATATATGCACACAAATAAAATGCAAAATTTGTGCATGCTAAAGAGCAAGTATAAATGTGTGCAATACATTAGGAATGCACATTTTTTAGCACACATTTGGTTTGTTAGTGCACATTAAAAAAGTTTGTGCAAGCTAAATCTATTTAACAGATATTAACCTATGAATGAACGGATGTTCAGTCAATAAGTTTTTGTCAAAAAACTCTTAACATGCATTAAAACATTTTTTTATTAATACAAATGTGTGACAGGAACCTAAAGAAGTCCATAATTTATTTATTTATTTATTTACATTCTCTTATATACCGCGCTATTCCTCATCAGTGCGGTTTACATGGAACAACTATATACACATTTCAAACTGGTTGATCTGCGTTTACAATTAACAGGTACTAGAACTTGGGTCGAGAACTTGGGTAACTATTTACATCTGTACAATAGCAACTAAGGTGAACTCTTAGGAAATTAGTAAAATAAATTAGGAAAAAGGCCCAAAGGCCCTAGCATATACTGTATGAGGGATACATTTCAAATGAAAGCAGCCCATACTAATTCCCCTTGGCAACTGATATAACATTTGTGCATAGCTACTTCACAGGTTAAGTGGCCAGCTGTAGAATGACCCTCCCTAAGGAGAGCCTCTACTCCTTGGAACTTACAGTCTAGTCAAGACAAACAGGACATGCAGCAAAAGCAAACAAGAGGCTTTGAGATAAGACAGCAAGGCCATAACTGAGAGAATTAGAGGTAGGTGGGATTAAAATGAGGGAAGGCAGTATTTTATTGAGTTTAAGTAAAATGATGTTAGGATCTAGTAATGTTTCAAGGGAATGCAAGTTGAGGGTGGGATTAATTAAGAAGAAGAAGTTTAATTGAGTGACGTTGTAAGGAGTTACTACTTTACCAAACTGATGAATCAGCCTGCAAATGAACACTTGACACAAGCAATTTTAACTTGGAGTGGGCATGTGAGAATAAGGTAGGGAGGGAATAACCTAGGCCAACCCTGGAATTCATGGATCTTTTAACTTCCCACGCACTTGAGAAAGTCATCTATAATAATAATAATAATAATAATAATAATAATAATAATAATAAAAGTTGAATTTATCTGTTAAGTACTACAAATCAAAGAGCACGATGCAAAAATATCACAATTATATGTCAGAATCAGAAAGGAAAAGGTCACAATTTCCTTGGCAGAATCAAGAGATATCCTTTCCAATAGCTAAAGATGTTTCTGTGATTTGTTGCCTAGGTTGCATCCGAGTCCCCAGAGAAAATTCTAGAGACTGTAGAGCTTTCATTTGCTTATAAACAGAATGACTCTTATTTTAGAAGCATCTCCATGTATAAATATCATCTTCTACCTGTGTAGACTTCATTCGTGTGCTATTAGTGATTTTAGAAAGCCACAATTTGTGGGTGTAGATCTCGGGACACATAACGTAATAGGGAGTGTGGTTTGGGCAGTCTCCAAAAATAGACATGTATTTCCCATTTTACAATGGGAGCAGTCTTCTTTTTCAAATATTTTTCACTTCAGCTTTTGCACCTGCCCTGAGGCACAAGCAGGTGTCATCCCACTAGTTTAGATCTGAGGTCTAAAGCAAGAGGCAGGTGCAAAAGTCAATAGAACCTCCCCACTCCATACCCTAACCCTCCTAAATCCTCTTCCAACATCAACATCCAACTCGTAACCTTCTGACACCCCCTGATTTAAGTACCTAGACTTTCCGCTTCATGTATCCTCCCCTTGACAGGAGTACTAAGACAGTTCATCCTCCAGGCCCCCTTGGCTCTTGCAGGTGGTCTTTCTGGTGTCTGGTGGGAGTTAGAAGTGATTCTCAGTCCGCTCCTGTACCATTAAGTGCCCAGGTTCAAAATGGCACCTCTCACTGCCTAGTGATAGCCTTGCAATTAAGGTGGGCAGAACTGGGGTGGGATCAGGGCCCAAAGGGGGCATGTTGGCCAATGACAGCTAGCATGCTCCACAATGTGCACTAGCTGTGATGACTGTGGATATTGCAGCTGCAATTACTGCATTACAAAGAGGAGGAGGTAAATGCAGCCATGGCACCAAAAGTGCAGTAGTGTGCGGGCTCCCAATTAGCCCCCCCCCCAATGATCACCCCCTGTGATCAACCCTCCCCGATGTGTCTTCCTATACTGTGTCTCCCCCTCCCCTGATAACCTGTCACCCATGATTTGGACCCCTTTTCAGGATAACCATGGCCGGAAACTTTCCGGCCATGGAGGCCCTGAAAAGGGGCCCACCAACTGCTGGGAAGCAAGCCCCCTCTCCCAAAACACTCACGCACCTCCCCCCGGCATATACTAGTGCCCAACTGAATCATCCCTGTTGGTCTAAGGGTGATTGGGGCAGGAGCAGTCACCTTCTGCTCCTGCCCTGGCTCCGGTAGCCTTCAAAATGGTATTGGGTCACCTCATGCTAGTCTCATGACCCCTAGTGGTGATGCCATGAGGCTAGCCCAGAGTGACCCTGGTGCCATTTTGAAGGTTGTCAAGCCAGAGCATGAGCGGAGTGGGTCTGATCCTGCCCCTATCACCCCTAGACACCAAGGATGACCCAGTTGGGCACTGGGTAAGTGCCGGGTGAGGAGGGAGTGTGTTTTGGGGGAGGGGCTTACTTCTTGGCAGTTGGTGGAGCCCCTTTGAGGGGCCTCCATGGGTGGAAAGCTTTATGACCATGGTGGTCCTGAAAAGGGGTCCCGATCGAAGAGGAGATATTAGGGAGGGACACATGGGAGAGGGTTGATCTCAAGGTGGACAAGCATTGAGGGGGGGGGGCTGATCAGCCCAGGGTTCTGGTATCCCTTGTTTTAGCATGGGCTACAAATGTTCACACTCCCTGCCAGGGACCCACATGATCCATCCTATACTCCTTGCCAGGGCAGGGTTTGTGGGCCTCTGTATTATTTGGCAACCCTGTGAGCAAAATGCAGGGAATGCCCCCTCTGCATTTATCGTACAGGACTTGTTCATACTGCATGTTTTTTCCTGTGAAACACCCACGGTAGGTGCAAGCCCTACTATCTTTTAGTGAAAGTAGCCCAAAATAAGGAGAGGAAAAATCTTCCATCACTAGGAGATAATCATTTATTTCTCATTATATTATAAAAAATGATTTGCTGATGAAATCACTACACTATGGAGGTTATTTTAGAAGAATTTCCATGTCTAAAAGACAGCATTGAAGGAGCAGATTGGATTACAAGTATCAATACCATTTTAGATGTGGATACCCATTTCATATAGGGAATCCATGTCTCACTGACAATTTTCAGATGATGGCATTTACACCTGCCCTCAAGCTTGAATAAATGCCTGCTGGCAAAGGCAGTGAGAATGCCGATGTTGGACCCCCCTCATTGGGCCCCTGCCTCTGACCTCTAGTGGTATTAACATGGTAATATGAGTACAGCAAGGTTACTAATAGGGTTCATTGACATCATTCTGGAGCTGCTGAGCTTGAGAGACTGGGCATCACTCCTGTTGCCACTATCAACCAGTGACCCTTGGTAAACGAATTGGAGGGATAGAGAGCAGTTAGTTATGGGGGGCAATCAGGGGGTGTCATGTTGGGGAGATCAAGCAGAGTGTCCTGTGTTGTGGAGGACATTCAGGGGGTTGGAGTTGCCTGGATAGGGAGCTTGATTGTGTTTTCTGGGGGAAGTGAAGGGATCGCAGCTGCTTCAGGGGGATTGATGGATGCAGGCTGCTTTTGGATGATGGGTGAGGATATGGTCTGGGGGCAGGTCATAGGGGTTCACAAGGTCAGGGCAGCAATTGGGGGAGGGAAGACTGATGCGGCTGAACTGGGTATGCCATCTGGCAGGTGTAGTGATTTGAAGAGGCTGCTCCCACATGTAGGTGGAGGGGTTTTCATTGTTATTTTTCACAGTGCAGCTTCTTAAAATTGCTGCTTCTGCCAGACATCGTGTGGTATACCTGTGAGGTCTGCTCCTGTATTACAAGGGGCTCTGCTTTTGGAAGAACCTCTTGTAAAATACTATTAAAATTCTCCACGTCCTGACA
The DNA here is from genome assembly GCA_033557465.1 of Ichthyophis bannanicus. Taxonomy (NCBI): domain Eukaryota; kingdom Metazoa; phylum Chordata; class Amphibia; order Gymnophiona; family Ichthyophiidae; genus Ichthyophis; species Ichthyophis bannanicus. The sequence continues at coordinate 605,664,903 of CM066035.1, read as the reverse complement.
TAGATGTGTGAAAATGTATCTTCCTGTGTTTTCAAAATAAAACTGGCATTCTTTTTACGGAAAATAGGGACTGCTGGGAACAACAATGCTAATGGAATACAGGAAAATGTGCCGATCCAGTAACATTTATTGATTGCCATGCTTTGGGTCATGAAGAAGTGATTGAAGAAGTGATTGTTATTATGCAGCTAAATTGGCTATAGATGCAAATGCTTTTACTCTGCCTACATCTGGATTTCCTTATAAAGACTAACATAAGGCAATCAACATAAAGTTGGAATTGATAGATGTTTAATATATTTTAACCTTAATCAACCATATTTAATGTCATTTATTAACTGTTTTTATGAAGAGCTTCACCTAAGGTGGAATATGATAGGCATCTCTTGACATAGACAACTTACATTGTGATAGCAGCATAACAATAGCAAAATAGCCACATGTAAGAAGCATAATGGACAATTAGAATGAGATAAACTTGGGGATAGGCAAATTAAACTCTAGTAATAGCAATATTATGATTCAGTGTCAGTAATGGGAATCTTAAACCAGCACAGTAGACCATTCATATTTTATTTATTTTATTTATTTATTTATTTAACAGTTGTTCTATACCGCTCTATTTTAGATCAGAGCGGTTTACATTTAACAGCAACTATACAACACAGGCACTCTGAGTTGTATTTACAATAAACAGAGAGATCAACTTGGAAGTAACTGGGGGAAACTATTTACATTGTATTTACACTGGTACATGATTTCAGTATAACAGGTACATGATTTCATATAACAGAAATATGATATTGTATCAGCAGAATACAAATGATATGCTTTAATAGACAGCATAGTAGAACACTCATAATCCATAGATAGGATGCTAACAATGTTAGCACTATAGAATGAAATATCCTAATAGGCAACAGACGGGGCAGGTGTACATGGGACATGTGAAGTGGCAATTCCAAGCCAGAATGCTAGGTACTTATGACCTAGATTGGCCACTGTTGTAAACAGGATACTGGGCTTGATGGACCTTGGTCTGACTCAGTATGGCATATCTTATGTTCTTATGTTCACAATGGGTATCTGTGGGGACATCTACATAGACATCTCCGGAATAGTATTCTAGACTATGGATGCCTAGGAATAGCCTAGGAGTTAGAGCAGTGGGCTTGGGCCAGGGAAGCCAGGATTCAAATCCCACAGCTGCTATCATTGTGATTGTGCAGAATACTAGGGATGAGGGAGTGCCGTCTTCCATACACCCCCTGAATGTTTTATGACCAAAACAAGTACTTTCTCAATGTCTATCCGTCCTGAAGCAGATATAACAGACATGATGCTGGATGTCCAGGATGTTTCTAAGATAAGACGATGATGTCCAGATTCTTGGAAATGTCCTGATCATGCCTCTGTTCAGACTTGGACATCCTCATACTGGGAAAGTCTGCACTCCCAGTGTCTAAAATGCCTCTGGAGACGTCTCCATACTTTGGACATCTCTGTGTCCATTCTCAGACTTCAAAGCACTAATAGGGCTTCTATAATTGACCCCATAGGCAGACAGAATGGGTAAGACAAAGACATAAGGATACATAAAAATGAATAGCTAGACTGAGGGTAAACTATGTGTGCAGCTGAATAAGGTATATGGAATTGGAGTCCATTACAGGGAGTGTAGCAAGCTGGTCCTGTAGCAGTATAAGAGAACTGATAGTCACTATGAGGGTCATTCTAGAACACAAATAAGGGATGTCTATGTGTGGCGGGGACATGTATGTGGTGGAAACGTCCCCGACCATATTACGAAACACCGCTGACATGCACGTCCAGGGCGCTAGCATGAGGAGCTAAGAACTTGGGTGGAAGAGGACAGAACAGGGGCGTGGTCAGTCACAGAGACGTAGAAAATTTATTCACAAAAGGGCCGTGTACTTATGAGATGTAACCAGGAAACATCCACATTATTCCTGCTGAAATGAGGAATAAGGCTAGGACTTCAAAATTATTTAGCTGTGCTCTGCCCTGAATCCCTTATAGAAGAATGGTTGTGACAAGTAGGTTTTGAAATGGTGTCGCTTCAGTCTGGACAATTACAAGATGCAGTCTTAAGGTACAGGGAGCAGAAGTGAAGGAATGTTGTAAGGTAAAGAAACATTTTTAAACACCCCTGCAGAAATATTAAGAAGAGCAATAATGTCTATTCAGGCTATGCACCTATGCGCTGCATGTGCCAAAGGAAACAATTTATGTAACTCTAACAAATCCTATGTACAGAAAAATGAGACTGATGATGCAGGGACAGTATGGACATGAGCAGGGAAAGGATACCTTTTGGGGTAAGAACATAGTCCTGGGACCCATAGGTATAGGTTCAGGACCCATAGGTATAGGTTCAGGGCATCCTTTTGGCAGAATCATGTTGTTGTCACAGAAAGTGAGAGTGTGTGTGTGTGTGTGTGTGTGTGTGTGTGTGTGTGTGTGTGTGTGTGTGTGTGTCTGGTCTTTAGCTACATGAGGGGATCTGGTGTGGTCATCAGCAATGCAGGGTGGGGACATGAAAGTCTGACCAGTACCTGGCTAAATGGATGATCACAAAGTCACCAGGTACCAGCGTGATGAGGCAGGCAAAGACAGAGAGGGTTTACCATAGCCAAATGTCAAAACATATCCCTGGTAATGAGAAGAAACCCTCATAATAAGGGCACTCAATAATGTAAACAGCACTAATGTATGCCCATGATGCACAATGTGCTGTTGAGCATGTAGTAGTGCTGTTTGCACTACTGAATGCCCTTATTCTGAGGGACGCTATTAATGACAGCAATTTATTTTGACATGTAGCCATATGGGAACCTATGCTGGTTCTATCTGGAGTATTCTACACAGGGTACTCTATGTACAGCAGATAGAGTTGGCAGTGTGATAGGGCAGCCGTACATCCATGGTATCTGCCACCAGGGGACACAACTGATGTAGTGCCAACATTCCCCATATTCTCCCATGCGATGCACATCTCTACCTAGGTCAGGATCAATGAGAGCTGTGAGAGTGGTGATATATCTGGGGTCTGTCTACCTGGTGTGATGGCAGAGGGCACACCCACCTCATGCCTACACAGCCCTGACCAGGGGAGTAGTGCCACAAAGCTGGCTGTGGGAAGACAGAAAAGTTCGCTCCACAGATAGCGGATATATACAGATTGAAATACGCCAGCTGGGACAGGTGTAGCTGCTGTAAAGAATGCCAGTACCCAGATAGGTGGACCTCAGATGCCATAGCCAGAAGGCCCTATGACAGCCACAGCATCTACTACTGATCATTTCTATAGCGCTACAAGGTGTACAGAGAGCTTCACAGACATGTGTAACAGATGGTTCCTGCTCAGTGGAGTATACAATTTAGTTGGGGCAGACAACACAGCAGCTGTGAGCAGGATATGTCCAGGGGTAATGGACAGGAAACATAAGGGAGCCTAGGCAGATCTGACCCAAAAGTGGCACCAATGTGGTGGGTGTTCAGTCTGGATCTGAGAGGGGCCAGGGACAAAGCATGACTCACTGACTCAGGTACTTTGTTCCAGAAATATGGAGCAGCAAGGTGAAGGCAGAGATGTCCGGATATGCCAGTAGACGTGAAGGGCAGAGATAGAGGCAATCTAACAGAAGAGCAGTGTTCACAGGAAGGGATGTAGGGAGAGATATGAGGGGCATGGACGTTCAGAGCAGCAGAATGAGTGCACATATTGACCTGAAGCACGGAAAGGGCAGACATGTGTTGCTCAGTAATGGTAGGCATCCTTTGGGGACCTGCATTCCTTGGGGTTGTGTGGATCTGGTGAGGGTCCATCCCTAACCATTTAAGGTGTATTTGTTGAGATGACCATGTCAGGAATCACTAGGGCCACTTCTTAATGCCACATACCATTTGATGCAAGGTATGCCCTGACATACATGTTCACATTTACATTCTGGTATACCATATTGGTGTGCACTGGGCTTACCTAGTGCTCTTCAGGACATGAGAAGGCCTGGTATATGGTCTAGGTTGCAGCAGCTATCAATTCTCATTGGTAGTTATGTCCACTGTGCATCAACAAACTGCTGTCTGTGATGGGCAAACTAAGAGATACACGTTCTACCTGAGGGGCGTGGCATCAGCGGTTACTTCGCGGGGACATGCAGGATCGGAGATGTGCAAAGTTTCAGAATACGGTGGGTGTGGGGATGTCCAAAACCTTTCTCTGCATCTGAGGCATGGGGCGGCTGAATAGCGCCTGCACATACCCCGCAAATCATGCATATCTCCCAGAGTCCGGCCCTGCAGGCACATGCAGACCCATGGATGCAGATTTAGGTGCAAAGGGGGCCCGAGTCTGATATAGACATGTCCACGGGCCGGACGTGCCCATTATGCAATCTCAGTATGATTTGTGAATAGGGGAATCCATGTCTACACTGTGGGCCTGCTCAAAACACACCCTCGTACTGCTCACACCACCCTTCCAGGGAATGTTAATGTGGTAAGCATCCTGACATCTAAGAAACGCCTAAGATGGCATTTCCATGTGTATGGCAGTCTATACATGTAAATTCTGCTTTCTAGATGTGGGAATACCTCTGAAACAACCCCCTAAATCTATCAGCAAAGATGTGTGTCGATCTATATATGACTATGTAATAAAGAAATGGACAAAGAGGATGCACAGAGATCTAAGTTTGCCCATAACTGTGAAAGTTGCTAGCATAATCATAGTACCAGGTAAATGATTCCCCAGGTGTAGCTCAATTGCATGTGTACGCCAATGTCAGAGGCAGTATATGGGGGGTAGGTCACTAAGAAGCTACAGTAAACTCATCTGTCCCATAAATTGAGGGATTTATAATGTTCTTCCAGATGATATATGTTAGTATCTAAAGCAAAAATGTCCCCCAGATGTAAAGTCACGGCGCACCTGTGGATCGGTGGCTGTGCTGCTGCCACATGTTCATGGCTCCCCTCCCCTCCCATGTGGTTCCTTCCCATTCACCCTGGGTGTTTGCTCTATCACTTGCTACCATGTTGGCCATTCTGCCCGGCTATTTGTCTTTGGTTTGGATGAGCTATCATGAACATGTGGCGTTGCAGTACTGTGTCTCCCCTGTAGCACTATGCATATATCCTGGTCCGGTATTGGTCAGGGTTGCTGTGGGTCACAGCCATATAGGCATACAAGGCACACGTGTAGAACAGTATAAAACTTTATTTGCCCAGCAAATATGTACGGGGCAGACATGGAATATGGGCAGACAGTGCCCACACACACAGGCAAACATATCTGCCCAACAACACCCAACCCCTACCCCGATTCACTTACAGGGCCATTCACACTACAGGGTGGTCTGCCCTGGTGACTGTTGCTGCACCAGCAGGGACTGGCATGGCGTGAGAGGTGGGACAGGGGCTTGCACAGCCGGGCAAGACCATATGCAAGCACACACTCTAGTTGGTCCATGGCTGGGATGTCTTGAGGCCCCCACCTACTTCTGGGGCCCCCTCATTTTGCCCCACATCAGATAGGGGTAGGGCTCATGGCCCACCAATATGGACACACCACTCCCACATGCACCCAGCTGCAGGCACCTCTGCCGCATCCTCACCCTCATCACTGTTGTGCCCTGGCACCCCCAGCTTCCATATCCTAGGCTCCCCACTGCCTCCTCCCCATCTGTGTCCCCCTCCAGCTGCACATTCGGAATCCCCATCCACTCTGCACACCCACTCACATCCACATGCTCCCCTTGCATGCACTCTGTCCCCTCACATTCACTCCCACCCTCCAGCCACTCAGCCCCCTACATGCTCCCCTGCATGCACTCTGTCCCTTCACTCTCACTTCCACCCTCCAACCACTCACCCTTCCCCATGTGCTCACCTGCTGCCCCCTCACCGCACCTGCTTGTCCACTCGCCCTGTGTTGCTGTGACCCCCCACACTACTCCATGGGGCCTCCTCCACCTCCCTTTCTGGCATGCCACACTCCCCCTCCACCAGGGGCTGGAGGATGAGTGTCCAGAGGTTGCCCCCCTGTCCCTGCAGCACCTGTGCATGCCACCAATGGGAAATGGCCTCTCCCTGTTGCCTACTATCCCCCATATGTTATGTGGGATATAGGCCCCCCTGCCCACTGCTTTTGGTTCTGACCCCTTCAGGGGAGGTGGAGGGAGAGAATACAGTCTCCCCTGCCTGGCCCTCCTTATCCTCCTCATTGTCTGCTGATGGTGTTGGGCTGGACAGGAGGTTGACACTTGGCTGTGTGCTGCTTCTGCCCCTGCTGGTGTTTTTTTGCTGACCCCCAGTGCTCAGGGTGCTGAGTTCACTTCCTGCTTGGGATACTGTGCTAGTTCTTTTTGCACCCCTATCATTCACACTCTGCCTCCCTTCTGATTTTCCCCATTCTTACTTCCAAGGGCCTCTGAGCCCTCTCAGTTCTGGCCTGGTGGTTCTGTGCCTGACCCCTCTCCCCCATGCGTAGGATGCTAGGTTCACTTCCTACTTGGGGGCCCATACAGTGTCATTTTATTTGGGCCCCTCAGGGCGCATCTGTGTGACCTGGGGCTGTGGTTGACATTCTGGGACTGTTCTCTGTTATGTGTGTCCCTTCCATCTGTTTCTATCTCCCCCTGTGCCTTCACTGTGGGCCTGTTTGCATCCTGTTCTCCCTTGTTTCCTGGACCCCTGCTGTGGGGCTGTTGTGTCCGTGCTGTGCTGTCGCTGTTCAGCCTGAATACTTTCTGCCAGGGGCAGGTCCTGACTTTCCCTGCCCTTCCACTCCATCTTGGTGCATGCCTGTCTCTGTGCCAGCTTGTGTGTTGCTCCAGCCTGCCACTTCTGTCTGCTTCCATGTTTGTCTGTCTGTGTTGTATTGTATTTACTGGGCCAGGGTGGTCCTGATGTTTTCCCAGCCCCTGCATGTTGCTGTGTGGGCTGGCTGCCTGTGCCCAGTGGGGAGGAGAGTCTCCTCTGTTCCAGGACCATGGTCACCAGCAGCCTCATATCCACCTCACTGAAATTAGGCTGCCTGGTAGCCATGTTGATGTGTGTGTTTTGATTGGGGGAGGCCTTCTTCCTGGTTCTGGTTGCACATGGTCTGCAGGTCATAGAGTTGGGGACATTTATGGGGTTGCAGGTGGATGAAGCGGCAGGAGCAAAACAGTCAGGGAGCATACGGGCTACATGTGTGTGAGGCACAAGATGGTGCGATAGGCCGCCAGTTAGGCATGCTTCCCTGGGAACATTCACACATCAACAAAACACATTTAATATCAGTATGCACCTACCTATCCAGGGACCACTGTTCCCTCTAAGCTGTGCGTGTGTGTGCGTGCACACACCTCGCCGAGCGAGCGCACATACTTTACAACAGAGCGCACAAAAATTACAGTTCTGATTCTGATAGAAAACAACACAGACGTCTTAAAATTTAAAAGTTGTGATTGTAATTACGAGAAATTTTCTGCTTCATTTAGTAATCTATTTTCATTTAATTTGATTAAAATCAATGTGGTGTACATACTGTATTCTGACGTGTAGTCAAATTTGAAAGTATATAACTCCGAGTGTCGTCATGTGGCGCACAAAAATTTAACTTTCCTTCAAAAGCTGCACAGCTGATATTTTATGCGTACACAGCCTACAGAAAATTAGAGGGAACATTGCCAGGGACATATCACAGACCTCTGACAGGGAAAGGACTAACACACGGGGATGATGACATAGACGCAAACAAACACCATCAAAAAAATCACACACATGTCACACACTTAACACTCTGTCGGGGCCCACATACAGTGGGGATATCTCACCCACCCTCACCAGACCTTGGATGGTATATTGCCACACCCATACCAAATGCACATAGCACAACCCCCACAACACCTGGGATCAGCCCTTATACACGTCCCACAGTGCCACACACACATTCCCATACCCACACACATGGTACAACCCCATACACAGCAGTGCTCCACCCATCCCCCCAAACACCCCACCACACCCATGGAGCATGGGATAGCTGTCCAGCCACACCGCACAGTGTCTTGCAAAGTGGAGGGCCCACACACGGACACATCCTGCAACACCTAACATGCATACCACTCAGAGCAATGCAAGCACATCACTCACACACACAATGACGGCACACAATCCCACTTATGGCTCCTACATATGCCACAGCCACATGTATTGCTGAGGCCACATCCAAGGTCAGGCAGCCAGTCCATACCTGATACTGCAGATAGAGGGCACAGAACACAAAACACCATCCCCCACACACTGCCTCCCATGTGGTACAGCTATACCAGGGAATGAGGCTGCTACCCCCCCCCCCCCACACCCTGCCAGGCACAGCACACTGTAGGTACCTGTGCTGTCCCTATTGTAGGCATACCAACAGCAGGAACAGGCACACAACACATTGATTATGGTGGGGATGTACTACACAGGTGTACATAGGTGCACTGCGCAAACTCATCTGTGCTGTGTACCCTTTTCCAACCCCCAGGTGACTACAGGACCATTGAGGCACATGAGGAGGAAGATGTGGCAGGGCCTCAGGATGGTGAGGGGCCAGAGCCCACAATGTACGAGGACACCGCCAGCAATGACGAAGGCACGACAAGAAACAATGTGCTGGCCGAGGCAGAGGACACACTACCAGATGTCAACACTCCAGTGGGGGCCACTAGCAGCATCTCACAGGCTCTAGAGGGTACGGAGATGGAGGGGAGTCACCAAAGTGTGCAGGCACCAGAGACATCAGCCACCCCTCCCACAAGCATAGCTACGATCTTGGCAGAGCTACGGGTCCACAGTGCCTCAGCAAGGCACAATGCTGAAGGTGGGTAACAGCATACACAACAATCCCCATGGTGGTGGACATAACATCCACAATGAGATTGCATGTGCACCACAATATGTTGGCAACATAGCAGATCATTTCTTATATGCGGGGGGGGGGGGTCTGTGCCATGTGTGTTCCCCCCTCTTTTAGCATGGCTTGTCAGGTGTCAGCATGTGTGAGGAGCTTAGACACACATACACTGTTCACGGCCATATACCCCAAGGAAGCGCACAGTGGAAAACACCTATCCCAGGTCACCTAGACAGCTTACATGACTGACCCCTCCCCATGGGTATTGTTACCTAACATAGTTTGTCAGCGTAATCTGTACTGTGGGCCAGCATTATAGAAAATAGGGCCCCCCAGATATATGTATGTGTGTGCCATGACTCCTCACGTCATCTGGCTTATCTCATATGACCAGCGTGCATATCAAGCATTGATACATTGAACTGCGACACTGTACCATGTGTGAGATCTGTGATTCACACGAGCCCTCATCAGGACCCTTTCCTGGCATGAGAATGGCTCATGGGACATACAGATGTAAACATGGTCATGCAATGCTAGTTGTTGCATGCACGATTCTTCTGCAGACTGATCTGGTGGGATATGCCTGACATGTGCATGTGTCACAGTGGGGGTTGTAACAGGCCATTCTCCAGGAGATCCACCAGCTGCATGCCACAGCAGACACAATGGCAGGGGCGCTCCTCTGTATTGTGGATGCCCAGGAGGCCATAGCTGCCCATACTGAGCAGCCAGTATCGGCACCGGAGGCGGCACCAGCAGTCCCAGGACAGAGGGGTAGGTTGGGCAATGGCCGCCACAGAGAATGTGAACATTAAAAATAAAGATATCACAACCTATTACAACCTATGTGTTTGTTTCCAATGTATGGCACTGTGATCCCCTACGTACCCTGCACCCCATGTTGTCACCTTGCCCACATGCGCCTACCCATATCCCTCAGGGGTAGGGTGTCTGTACTGCCACCAATCATCACACATAGGTTATACCATGCCCTGTGCCATGGACTGTGGCAGGTGGTCACCCTCCTACCTATGTGAGGGGGTATACCCAACCTCACCCGTTGCCCAGCAAGATGTTCACAGTGGTACATGTCTGTTGTAAGGATCTGTCACCCTCTCCCACCCTATATACTCTCCATTATTAGATACACATGTGTGACCATCCTCCCTGCCCACACCAGGGCCTACGTGGCTGTCTACCCACATAGGCTTGCATGCGGCACAGGCAGACAAAGGTAGCTTGCTTCAGTCAGCTGATCACTGTTCACCAGCGCTTGTAGTCCCCCACTGCTAATCCTCAGGACCTGCATCAACCTGTCTCGCCCTCACCAGCTATCCCCCTGTAAAGCCCCTGGGTACAGCATCCTCTCTTACCCTTCCTGCCACATACCTGCTGCTAGCCTTTTCCCTCTATTGCCCTACAGGCATGGTGCATCAGATATGGTGCCCACACATCACAGGCAGCATGCATGTGGCCATAGCTGTTGGGACACACTGCACATTGGCACATCACAGGGGCACCATGGGACACAGATGCCTACGCACATGGGCAGCCCCCACAACTGTGTGTGGAGACGGTCCATGTATGTTACCTATGTCTACCACGTATTCACATAGGGATCTACACACATGTCCCATGCTCACGTCCACTTTCTGTCTGTAAGGGAGACACATGACCATTGTGATGTAGTAACACAACTGTATTTAAAAACATATATACAACAGGTATTATATACCAAAGCCCACATGCTGGGTCCCGGGAGACAGGACAGCACAGGACATGTGTGTGGGCGCCACAGGGAACATCACATGCTCCTGGAACGCCCATCAGGGGATGGCTGTTGAGATGCACCGCCCATACCAGCCACACGCTGCATCTTGGCAGCCATCCACTGAATGGAGCCTGCCAGCCACCGGATGGTGCATTCCTGGGCCCGCTGGCATTGTAGCATGCCTTCCATTGCCACATACAGGTCCTGGACATACCTACCACCACATACACACAAGGTGCCAGGTGTCTGTGTGGTGGCATGTGCGTGGGCCCTGTCTGTGGCAATGGGTGGCATAGCTACACCCAGATGGGCACCATTTCCACACATCCCCTCCTCCCCCCGGCACCCCCCACCCACCCTCGCCACCCTACATGCTCTCCTCCTCCTCCTCACCCCCCCAAAACATTACACACACTCTCACCCTCCCCTCCCTCCCGCCCAACCCCACCCTCCACCCCCTCCATGTCCCCGTCATCCTCTTCCACCTCTGCCTCCTCTGCTGCCTCCTCCTCCTTGGCCACCTCCTCCTCTGCCTCCTCCTCCTCCTCCTCCACAGGCTGGACAGCAGCTGTGGGACGTGTTGTGGGTGGCCCTGAGGCTGATGTCCCCTCACCAGCAGCAGCAGCTTCTGTGGGGGAAGACAGTCATTAGCACACCATCATGCAATTACAACGACATATAAACATAGTGTGGCCTCTCATAGGCCATTGGCCCACTGTGACATGCTGTACTGCGCTGCAGGGGCCACAACACTCACTGCCACATTGCTGCAGCACCCTCCTTTGTAGCCGCTCGAGGACATCCGGGCAGTGCAGCCGCAACTCACATCCCTTTTTCCGTAGGTCCTCCACCTGGGTGGAAATGCAATGGGTGGGAACTTTAAGGGCCAGATATCTCTGGTGGGTGCCCAACGCATATCACACATCACTGCATACAGCAGGGTGCTGCTGCTGCTCATGCCAGTGGGTCCTATACTACCTTTTGCCAGTGCCACCTGAATGTGTGGCTGTGGTTCTAAGGTATATGTGGGGTGCCACCTACGTGTCATTTGAGCAACCCCACAGACCACCCTTACCCAGATCCTACGCTCTCCTTACATTACATGGCAGCACCATACCATGTGTGGGGTAGGTATGCTGGTCTACAGGTGAGGTGTTTCTTGACCCCTGTGGGGTGCAGCACACACCTGCGTGTTTGCATCACCTACACACATCCGCAGACACACACGCCATGCCACCATGATATCTGTATTGGAACATGTGTGATGTGTTCTGGCATCACGCAGGGATTGGATGGCCCTGAACACATCACCAGGAACCACTACCAGAACACCAGGATGTATACTCTACCTGTGTGGACACAACTAGGGCCTCCTATGAATAGGGCATTTGTGGCCGACTGCAACAGGAACATTCACCAACACACCTAGCTGTGCTATAGACCTCTGTAATGAGGACCAGGGCCTCCTGGAGTTAGGGCAGAGATGTGAAACCCCAACTGATGCAGTTACCCTGACACCAGGATCGCTAATGGACCACTGTAATGAGGACCAGGGCCTCCTGGAGTTAGGACAGAGCTGTGAAACCCCAACTGATGCAGGTACCCTGACACCAGGATTTAGAATAGACCTCTGTAATCAGGTCCAGGGCCTCCTGGAGTTAGGGCAGAGCTGTGAGAATGAAACAGATGCAGGTACCCTGACACCAGGATCTCTAATGGACCACTGTAATGAGGACCAGGGACTCCTGGGGTTAGGGCAGAGCTGTGAAACCCCCAACTGATGCAGTTATCCTGACACCAGGATCTCTAATGGACCACTGTAATCAAGTCAAGGGCCACCTGGGATTAGGGCAGAGCTCTGAGACTGACACAGATGCAGTTAACCTAACTGTGTTCCTACCAGGATCTATGCTAGACCTCTGTAACCATGTGTGACGCCTCCTGGGGATGGAACAGACATTTGGGACCACATCACATGCAGGTAACATAAGATCAGGATGTGTAATAGACCTGTGTGATCAGGTCTGTGTCAATTCTGTGGATTGGGCAAGATTGCAGTCCACAACATATGCATCTACAGTGGCAACAGCTTGGCCCACAGACTGGTATGTCCACCATGTTCTGCATGTATGAGATGTGATGCTTGCTGTATTTGTGTTGCACAACCGTCATTGCATGACCTGTCCCCAAACACTTACTTCATGGGGGTAGTCGGGAGATCTGTTGTACCGCCTGGTGAGACGCACCCATGCTCTCCTCACCCGTCCAAGGCCCTGCCTCTTTGCTGCACCTGGGAACAAATGGCTCTGTCTTGTACAGATCAGTTCACACAGGATCCTGACCTCCCTCCGGGTGAATGTGGGTTTCCATGAATGCCTGTCCATTTTTTCACTCTTGAGATAGCGCGTGTACGTGCGTGATGACGCACATGGCGCATGCGCCGTGTTGCGCACATACACGTGCTATCTCACGGTACTACGCACTACCTAGAGCAATTACGGCGCACAGCACATGTGGGATTTTGACGGCCAGATCACATAATAGTATTCTTATCGGAACAGTGAAACGCACTGCAAATGGTATGGGCCGCTTCTCCAGTCCCCATACACCTGATCTCACTGCCACGCCACCATTTATTAATATAATTGGTGAATTGGTGTTTACGTTATGGCGGTGAGGCTCCTGGGTGTTGGCCAGCAGGCGCATTATAGGGTTCCTTAACTTGCGGCGCCCTGTAATGCGCCTTCTATGGCCCATGCTCAGCGCCAGTGTAGTCTACAGGACTAGGGTGAGTGGGTATGTTGGCGTTACCTGCACACTACAGAGATGTGTCTAACAGTTACAGCCATGCAAAAAGGTGCCACTTCAGACACTCTTCCTGATGTTGCTGCACCAGGGGATTTGAACCTAGGAGAGCTGGCTCTATAGCCACTGTACTAACCAGTGTGCTATGCCTCTATGGCCATTGTCATAGCTAGGACTGACTACACAACAACTGCATGTCAACACACATACATTCTGCTGTACTTACTGGGATAGGGGAGACTCACAGCTAAGGCAGTTTCCAGGTCACGTTACCATAGGAAAATGAGCATGGAGGCAGAGGCCATGGGTTTGATCCCACAGTGTTGTTATGTAAAAAGGCTGTCTGAGGCATTACCCTTTAATTTAAATCAATGCCGTCTGAGGCATTTCCTTTTTTAATTTAAATTAGTGCTGCCAGCAAAAATACCCTCACAGTGCAGTAACCTAAGGTGCCGCATAAGGTGCCCTATAAGGCACTCCATAGGGCACATTATAAAGTGCACTGTCCACCAAGGCACCTTATAATGTGCCCTATAGGGTGCTTTATGGGGCGCCTTATAGGGTGTCTATTGAGGCACCTTAAGGTTACAGCACTGTGAGGGTGCATTTTGCTGACAGCACTGATTTAAATTAAAAGGAAAAGCCTCATACAGCCTTATTGAATAAGGCCACTGTGGGATCAAACCCATGACCTCTGCCTCCATAGTCATTGAAGTAACCAGTGGGCTACATCTCTATAGCTACTAGCACACCCCTGGCTGGCTACAGAAAGACTGCAGGTCACCACACAAACTGTCTGCTGGAGTCACCAGGATAGGGTAAGCCCACCCGTACCCATGATGAACTGCACATGCAGATCAGCAGTCTACAGCTGATCACAAGATGGGGTAAGCACCCCCACAGCACCTCGGCCTGGTAGGTGGAACTGGCACAGAGTAGCTACAGACCGTGACATTGTGCGGGTCCTGTGCTCACACTGAGGGTGAGGTGGGGTGTCCAGCACCATGTCCACAGCACCTGGTTTAGCTGAGTTAGGCTATGCTGCAGGTTGCCATCAATGCCAGTGTGTGATAGGTAGTCCTTGCAGACACACCTAGGATACACCTGTGTCCATCTGTATTTCACAGTCACGTCTAGCCCTTGTGGACTATGATGAACCCAGAATAGTGCATATCCTGTGTGGGTGCCATGGTCACATGTTATAAGTGAAGGAGGGGTGTTTGGACTCAAAAGCAGATTATGTAGCGCTCCCCAAACTGCCCTCTGTGGCTCAGGATGGGGGAACAGGATCTCTCACCAACAGATCCACTTTCTACCTCTCTGCAATGGTGGCAGTAGAGGGGACCATCAAACCCAGTCCTGCTGGGGAACAGGCACCCTACAGGGCAGTCAATGCAGATCTGTACACATCAATAAGGCAATGGCAGACAAGCAGAATGCTGGAAAAGCTCAGCTGCCCCCCACCAATATCTTCCATTCAGTCCCATCTTTTGCTACCACTGTTGACCCTGTCGTCCTGCTCTTGTTTTCAGCGATTATTGGATAATGAGCATCATCATCAGTGTTTCTGCTGTAGTCTGAACCAGTCAAATCCTCTACGCTTGCACAACCTGTAACATGTAGGTCAACGTTTGAATCCGATTCAGTCGAATCAGAGCCACTGTCAATTTCCAAAATATCTTGCAGCTTGGCAAGTGCTTGTGCTGCTGTCATGCGCTGCGGATGCGGTTCTCTCGTTTTCTGCATCGAAGCAGTAGCCGCAGCTGGCAACAGATCAACTGATTTTGCACCAGCACATCTAGGCACTGCTGTCTTCTTATGAGGTCTTTGGCATTCTTGTGACATGATCTTCCATTCAGTCCCATCTTTTGCTACCACTGTTGACCCTGTCGTCCTGCTCTTGTTTTCAGCGATTATTAATAATAATTAATTAATTAATAATCGCTGAAAACAAGAGCAGGACGACAGGGTCAACAGTGGTAGCAAAAGATGGGACTGAATGGAAGATCATGTCACAAGAATGCCAAAGACCTCATAAGAAGACAGCAGTGCCTAGATGTGCTGGTGCAAAATCAGTTGATCTGTTGCCAGCTGCGGCTACTGCTTCGATGCAGAAAACGAGAGAACCGCATCCGCAGCGCATGACAGCAGCACAAGCACTTGCCAAGCTGCAAGATATTTTGGAAATTGACAGTGGATCTGATTCGACTGAATCGGATTCAAACGTTGACCTACGTGTTACAGGTTGTGCAAGCGTAGAGGATTTGACTGGTTCAGACTACAGCAGAAACACTGATGATGATGCTCATTACCCCACCAATATCTGACATTCACCAGCAGAGGGCACAGTCAGTCTCCACCCTGCAAGGTGTCCCAGCTATACACATGCTAACTGCAGACAGTCTGCTAGCTAATACAAAGTACATGTTCCTGGAGGAACTGTGTGCACCCAAAAATGGGATGTGAACACACACACACCAAGCAGGTATATCAGTGACTGGGCCCCAAAAAAGAGAACTCATAAATATTACTTGAAAGAAGTACCATATAACACTATGGGGGAACCTAGCCATGCCTTGGTCACTGCTCAGTCAGGGTGAGAGTGACCTCCCAGCATGACATGCTGTGGCCACCCTGTCCGTGCAGGTGGTGGTCGGGCACTCCAATGTCCCAGCCATTGCCCTATGCCCTGTGCAGATGCATCCTGCCCAGGTCACCCTGTCCGGGCCATACCCACAGTACCTTGCTCCTCATTAAGCACATTGGCAGGCTAAAACTGGAAACAGTGCAAGCAGTATGGGCTCAGTAAGATGTAGGCAGCCACAACACACTGGATAGACAGACACACACTCCTACACCTATGCCAGCATTGTGTAAATATAGAGGTTTGTGGCAGCCCTGGCCCACACACCAGTCCTGGGCACGGTGCAGGCATTGCTATGGTACACAAAACTGTTGGGGTCACTCCCCAGGGTGGTAAACACTGTCAGAATCAATAACTGTGACACACTCCACAGATATCGGAAAGAACACTATGATGAATCTCTATCAACAAATCGTGTTTAACTTAGGATTTGTTATCTGACATTAATCACAGCAACCTTTTGATATATGTGGAACGTGTTCCCAAGTTTAGGATGGCATTGCTAAGGTATACAGGTGCCGGTATTGGGAGATGCTGCTCTGCGCAGGGCCCAACAGCCTGACTCTCCATGAGGCATTGGATAGTGGAGCCTGTGGGCGTGGGTGTTTGTACCCCTGTTGGCCTCTGCTCTAGCTCTGAGTCTTCCAACTCCAGTCCTGGTGGGCCAAACACCGTTCAGGTTTTCATGCTGTCCCTAATGAATATGCATGAGATACATTTGCATACAATGGGGGCAGCGCATACAAATGCAGCACAGGCATATTTATTAGGGCAGCATGAAACTTGAATGGTGTTTGGCCCTCCAGGACTGCAGTTGGGAAACTCTGCTCTAGGGATTGCACATGTTTATAGTGTCTGTGCTCTGTAGGGCAAAATATAGGTGTTTCAGGCATGTTTACTTTATATGCAATAAAGGTTCTGTCTTTATTAGCATGGTTTAGTACTGGGTAAAATATGGGGACAGGGTTGGCATGAGCCACAGCTGGGACTTGAACTTATGACCTTCTACTCCTGAACACATTGGCTGTGTGTACTGCACCAAACTGTTGCCACAGGGGGAAATTATTCCCTGGGGATACCATGACTGTTCGTCAGACAGACCTTGTCTGTTGCAGTGCACGACACCCACCTAAAGGGGGCTTGGCTGTGGTCTGCTGTGGGCAGATGACACTGCCCCTCTGCCACCGGCACCCCTCCGCCACCATGCTGACATTCCCTTATGCCGGTGGTGCTGGTGGCACGCAGTTCCAGGCCATCCAGTGTGCTGGTAGGAAGCTGTCTATGGTGTGGGTTCTCGGGTAGGGGTGTCTCCATGGACATGTGCGCTTCCCCCCGGCACCGCCTGCCAATTTTATGTGCCTTTGGGGGTACCTGCTGGATAATATCCCCTGTGACACTGTGGGACACACACTCGTGCCCATGTTGGACCCTCATCAGTTGCTGTCTTGCTGCTTTAGAGTTTCGGCATTCCTATCTGCCACCTAGGCATCTGCCTAGCCCGCACTGTGCCCCAGCTGGACCACAGCATGTGCCGCCTGCAGCCCTCTGTATCCCATTTACAGCATCAGTACAGTTTCCCTTTCCTATGTGCCCACTCTGCTGTTGCTGCACATGTGCACGCCATAACAAACCTGCCCAATATAAACGAGAAAAAACCCTGACCAGCGCTATTTCAATGTGGGATCATTCACTTTGTAGGGGGACAGAGAACAGACCCTTACAAACATGATATATTCTTTTTTGTGCTTTGTCAGTGGTGTTCCTTTATGTTTATCATTAATATCACTATTGGCCAGCTTGGTTATTGGGATTTCAAATGTGGTTTTGTTCATTTTCTATGTTTATTTGCCTTTTTGGTTCCAACTATCACCTTTCTGGGTTACCCTGCCTTTGCTGTACATTGCTGACTGAAATGGTTTCTCTCTCCTGCAAATGTGTCTCTAGCGCGAGGTTTTCACTGGCCCTAATTTTCAGACCCTGATTTCACGGTGTTAGTGTGCCTGGAGACTCTCCTCACCCACTCTCCGCCCATTGACCCCTATCTCCGCCCTCTGGGGAGCCTTACTCCACCCTTCAGAGCCGGCTTTCACAGCGTTAGTGTGCCTTAACGCTGCTGCCGACATTATCGCGCGATACGTGACGTTATCGCGTGATAAGATTACGTTATTGCGCAATAAAGTTACGTATCATGCGATAACCTCAGCGCGGCTACTTTAAGACGGTTTAGTAAAAATAGCCCTAAGAAGCACCTCATGGTTCAATGTTCTATGTACCAACATTAATATCTTATACGACTCACTCCACTTAATGGGAAGCCAGTGTAATTCAAACAAAACACAATCCAGTAGGCCAAACTGAATTCATAAGTGCACACACGAGTGAGAACTTTTAATTATTTTAGACCAGAATTGCTTATTAAGCTATTCATTAAAGAAATTAAGTGTACTTGTTATCATGATCCTTGGTGAGCACATCAATTACTCTAATGCTGAGTAGTCTTGGACCTTAACAGTATTGCCTAGTTGCAATTTCAGCGGCACCCACCCAAACTCTGGCAAATTTGTGTTGATGGGCAAACTTAATAGGCCATAAGTTTTTATCTGACCTAATTTTTTTGTATTTCTGTGTTTCCATAGGCACTGCTGGGAACTCTCCACGACTGATTACCTTGGCCTCACCTCCTTCTTGATAGGACATCATCAACAAAGGTCAGTGTTGCCATCTAGATGAGTGCCTTTGCATATCTGTCTGAAATATTCCATATTGCATTTTGTTTCTTGCACAATTTTATCTTGTTTGATTCCATGCCAGCCCCAACATATAGGAGTATGATTACTAAACTGCGCTAACGTTCCCTGCGTTAGGTTTCCTGGATTCCCATATAAGGGAATGGGCGGTGCATCATTATGGCAAGCTGTGTCGGTTAACGCGTGTTACAAAGTGCCTTAGGCTAACACGCGTTATAAGGCACGTTACAAGGCACGTCATAAGGCACAATACAAGACACGTTAAAAGGCACCTTAGTAGGCACAGTACAAGGCACATGCTTTGTAACGTGCCTTGAACTGTTCTTAGTAAGGTGCCCTGTAACGTGCCTTATGACGTGCCTTGTAACGTGCCTAGTAAGGTGCTTTATAACGCCATATAGGGAGTGATGGCAACTGTGGTGAGGGTATTATGGGCTGGCAGCACGGATCTGCAAAGATATGACTGTCACAGGCATGCAAAACATCAGACATGGACAGGAACGAACAATGAGTAATCAAACCCCATGACCACTGCCTAGTACAGAGCTACTCAAATCCAGTTCTGGAGGTCCACAACCCTGCAGGTTGTCAGGATATCCCTAATGAATCTGCATGAGATATATATGCATTAGAGATATCCTGCCAACCTAACTGGTTTGTGGCACTCCAGAGCTGGATTTGGAGACCCCTGCCTTACACCTCTGTCATTTAAGATTGTGAGTGGGCAAGGTACAGATGTTGTAGACATCAAAAGGGTAGATAGAACGTGTCACATTCCTCCTCAATTCTCACCACCACCATAAAGTTGTCTAATAGACAATATTTTGGTGGTGGTGAGAAGCGAGGAGGAATGTGACAAATTCTATCTAACCTTTTTGATGTCTTGGACCTCTGCACCTTGACAACTCACAATCGTAAATGACAGAGGTGTAAGGCAGGGGTCTCCAAATCCAGCCCTGGAGGGCCACAAACCAGTCAGGTTGGCAGGATATCTCTAATGCATACATAGCTCATGCAGATTCATTAGGGATATTCCAAAAACCTGCAGGGTTGAGGACCTCCAGGACTGGATGTGAGTAACTCTGGCCTAGAACGGCAGTGTACTAACCAGTAGGCTATACCTCTATGGCTTGTTGCACAGCACTGGCTGGGTACAGATGGACTGCAGGTCACCACACAAACCATCTGCTCTGTGTGCCAGGATAGGGTAACCCCACCAGCACCCATGAGGCATTGCACATGCAGAACAGCGGCCTACAGCTGACCACCAAATGGGGTCTGCACCTCACTGGTACTGCAGCATGGTAAGACGGACTGACAGTGCATGATACTGGCACAGAGTAGCTACAGACCATGCCATTGTGTAGGTTTTGTGTTCACCCTGAGGGATAGGATGGGTGCCCATCACTAGGTCCACAGTACATGTGGTGCTAGAGATAGGTCCTGCTGCATATACCAATCACTGCCAGTGTGTGACAGGTGCTCCCACCAGTGCGACCGAAAGTACTTCTGTTACCATCTGTATTCTGCAGTCACATGTGGCCCTGTGGGACCGGCCACCATTCAGATTAGTGTGTACGCAGTGTCAAAGTCTGGCTGCCATGGTTACCTGTTATCAGGGCAGCAGTGGGGCAGGGGCTAGACTTGCATGAGGTTTAGGTAGCACTGCCTCTATGGGTCTAAGTGGTATGCACTATATCCCCCAAGGGGCCCACAATCACCACTATTGTAGATGAGGGTGTGGTGGGACAGGTGCCTGCAGCCTGTGGAATGGCTGTAATACCAGCAACTACAGCCCTGCTGGCCGATGACAGCCATCCAGGGCTGATGGGCCAGAGCCATATATGCGACAATGGCAGACAAGCAGTGATGCTTGGAGAGGGCAGGGGAAGGCTCCACACCACAGTCTGCCATCCACCAGCACAATCAGACTGCACCTGCAGCATCCTACAGGGTGGTCCTACCATGCACAGACTAACTGCAGACAGCCCACTAGCCAGTCCATAGTGCATGCTCATGGGGGAACCCTGTGCACCCAGAGGTGGGATGCACAGCACAGACACCAAACAGATATCTCCATGATTGGGCCCCAGAAACAGGAACACACAGGTATCACTAGAGAAAAATAATGTGTGGCATTAAGTGGGAACATGGACATGCCATGGCCACTGCTCGGTCAGAGTGAGAGCAACCTACCAACGTGACATGTTGTGGCCACCCTGCCCATGCAGGTGGTGGTCGAGCACTAAAGTGTCCCAGCCATTGCCTTCCACCCTGTGCAGATGCATCCTGGCCAATCCACCCTGTCTGGGCCATACCCACAATACCTTGCTCCTCATTATGCACATTTTCAGGCTAACGCTGGAAACAGTGTGAGCAATGTGGGTTCAGTGAGGTGTTGGCAGACACAAAACAATGGATAGACATACACACACTCCCACACCTATCTCAGCATTGTGCAGAGATAGAGGTGGTTGACAACCCTGCCCACCACACTGGTCCTGAGCACAGTGCTAACATTGCTAAACTGTGCAGGGGGTAGTAGTAGTGCTCTGGTGATAACTGCAGCTCTGTGCTGGGGCCAACAGCCTGACACTCCATGAGGCTGATGGATAGTGGAGCCCGTGTGAGTGGGTGTTTGTACCCCTGTGCACCGCTGTGTTGGGGTTTGCACATGTTGTTGTTGTGGCTGCATTGTGGGATAAAACTATGGAGTGATGCTCTGCAGGTTCCTCAGATGGGACTTGAACCTTTTGCTTTTGGACATACTGGCTGAGTGTATTGCACCACGCTGTTTCCACAGCAGCATAGGGGTCCCTGGGGCTACCCTTACGTTCCCCAGCCAGACCTCTTCTGTTGCACTGCACACCACGTACTGGTACAGGGCATGGGCTAGGTCCACTGCAGGTGAATGCCACTACTCCCACCAGCACAAACACCCTCCCCTGCCATGCCGCCATGACCATATGCTGTCGGTGCCGGTGGTGTGCAGTCCTAGGCCATGCAGAGGCAGGTAGGCGGCTGCCTAAGGTGTGGGTTCTGGGGTAGGGGTGCCTACATATCTGTTCACACTTCCTCCGGCACTGCCTGTCAATGTTATGTGCCCCTTGGGGTTCCTGCTGGGTAATGTCCCATGGATGGGACACTGTTGGTCACAGATTCATGGACATGTTTGACCCCAGTCTGTTGCTGTCTTGTTGGTGTCCATTTTCTGTGTTCCTACATGCCACCTAGGCAACCGCCTAGTCCACCCCATGCTCCAGTAGCCCCCACTGCATGTCCCGCCTGCAGCCCCCATGCCCCATTTGCGCCATCACCATAGTGGCCTTTCATATCTGGGCACTATGCTGTTGCTGCAAATGGAGCACCACTATCACCTGTCTTGAGCTCCCTGCCTATGCTGTACATTGCTGACACTGAAATGATTTCTCTCTCCTGCAAATGTGCATCTAACGGCAGGTTTTCATTCGTGGTAGGATTCAGCCCTTCAGTTCAGCACATTAGTGTGCAGGGAGCCTCTCCACGCCCACTCCCTGCCCATTGACCCCAGCTCTCTGCCCTCTCTCCTCCCTCTGCGGTGTCTACTGCGCCGCGGAATCTTCCAAGCGGCTTGTAACATTACCGCGCGTTAACGTTATATTATCACTCGTTAACGTTACATAACGCGCGTTAACATTATCTACCACGCGTTAATGTTACCTACCGCGCAGTCTGTAACGTTACCGCAGTTTAGTAAACATACCCTATAGAGTCACTCGCCAACCAATTTGATCCACTCTATCATTCTGATATTATTTTTACTCGGATATCTCATTCCACCAGGTTTCTGAAATGCCTATTTTGTCTAACTTTTTATTTAGCACCTTGCATTCCAATTCTCCAGTTTTATTTGTTATACTTCTGGCACATGCAAACAATGTTAATGTATGCTTTATTAAACTTTTATTGATAACCTGCCAAGCTATTTGATGTATATAATTGGGAATAATCTCTCTCTTCTTTATTTCAACTCAGAGGGCACAGAACGCCTTGCCAATGGGGGGAGGGGGGTCAATCTCCACCTTGACTCCAGCCCAAGCTCTCCTCCTAGCCCTCCGCAGCCTTCCCCTCCTGTTCTGCCCATGAGGATCCCATTTCCTGCAGGCAGAAGATAAGGGAATGGCTGTGATCATGAAGGACTCCTTTTTTCTGCCCTGCAGGAGATTGGATGTTCTAGGCAAAGAATCCTTCTGTCTGCCCATGGGGATCTCCCGCGGGCAGACATGAGTCTTTGCCACGATTGTAGCGGCCTTCCACCCTGCCAACAGGGATACAATCTCCCACAGGTAGACAGGAGTCTACCGCAATCGTGGATGGTGGGCAAAATGTTTCTGGTGCCAGGGCCCATCTGGCCCACCCTGTTCCGATGCCTATGTTTCAACTACCTGGGTTACTTCAGCTTTTACAACTGCCTCTTTATTCAGATGTTCTATCTTCAGTATTTGGCCAGTACATTTGAAGAAAATAATACTGAAATTATTATCATTTCAACCAAAAACAATGTAAATTATTTTATATTTTAGTATCTATTTGTTTGCAACTAGTCACAGTGAACTGGGAAGATCTAGTAAACTGGGTATAGAGAGTAAAGATGTTTTGTAGACAAAAGAAAAGTGGAATCTGGACAGAGGATTGTATCTAATAATTTTAAGGGATATAAATGGGCAGATAAAGCAATGGCACAAGCTAGAAGACATTTGGATCCACAGGGAGAAAAATGGTCAGCAGTCAAAAAGGGGGGCAATATCGTCTCTGCATTATTCTCTGATGATGTCTCAGTTGGAGTACTATGTGCAGTTCTGGAGATCATCCTTTGCAGTCAGTCGAGCTACAGCTTTATTAACAAGATGAAGGGAAAAAACACCAAACAGAAGACAGTCCTACCTGAGCCAATGAGAATACGTTATCATCCCCAAATGCCTGAAGTGTGGAGGGCCCACTTCCTTGCATATCACCAGACTCATGCTTTAAGTTCGTCACCCACCTTAGCTTCACCATATTACTAGATAAGGCCAAATTCCGAAGACTTGGCACTGTCACGCCCAGACAGTGTTCATCTTTTCCTGACTGATGATGGCCAGAATTCCCAAAGGGACAAAACCATCTCCTTTTAATCATGAACTGGCTTGGATAACCACATGTGTGACAGTGCATAGCCACACCAATACATAAGGAAAGCCTCAAATCAAAAATGGGTGGGAGGAAGGGATGAAAACAACCAGAGGGAGCTGAAAAAACTGAGAATGCCGAATAGTTGAGCTTCTCTTATAAATCCTGCTCATTGGTACCCTCTATCACTCACATTCCCATGCTTCCTCAGTCTTCGTGATCCCACTCCACAAGTAGAAATAGGGAGCAATTTTAAATTCAAATATCAGCAGGATAACCAACCATAAGCCAGATCAACCCCATAAACAACCCCTCCTCCCAACTGCCTAAAAGCCATCCCAGTCCAAGTATTCCAAAGTCCAGTGGGGGAGCAGGCCCTATCCCAGGACCCTGCTATAAAATGGCAGCTAGGACTGCCTAGTTGCCTCAGTATTCGTATGCATGTTAATTCATAGTTTTATGCACGTACAATTGATTATGTGTGCACTAAAATTTTTAAGGTGTCCAAATGCATGCTAATGAATATGTATGCCTAACAGACGGTATTATAAATTTGTTGTGGGGACATTTAGATATTTGTGTGCATTTATGGCGGATATAGGCGAGGAGTCTAAAGAAAATGTCCAGTTTCTCAGTAGACTTTTTAAACAACACAATTATATTTTTCTTCAGTTTAATTTTTTGAGGCAACTCGAGTATCAGTTGCCATCATCAGTCCAAAGTCTGGATTTGATTTCAGGCAGATGAAGGACAATAAAATAAAGGTACAAGCAGCCTACAAATCAGTTAATAAGCAAGAATTTGAAACAGGGCATAATTTCCTTAAGGAGGGGGAAAACCTTGCTCCATAGAAAACAACTGCCCCAGCATAATCTGCAAAGGAATTATGAAACTTGTAGCCAAATAAGTTATATGTAATAATGAAGTGAAAGTACACAGCATGATTCAAAGGTGCCTTGTAGCTCTTTTGCACTTTTCTGCTTGCCATTTATTTAAGACTTAAACATGGTCAGGTGTTGGCAGGGCCATACCAAGGGCTGTGTGAGTGGAGAGGCCGCACAGGGCACAAGTACAGAATAAACACCAGTATCATCACTGGGCTTCCAAAAATCCCAAGACAACCAAGTTCCTGTGTGTGATTGGGTGGAGGAGGGACACCAGGTTCACGAGTCTCACAGGACTCATTTCTAGCTTGGTATGGTCCTGGGTGTTGGTAACTACTGCCATGAACAGGAGAAGGAACGCAAGGCCTTTTATATTGCTCCATAATTTTCTGTAAAACAAGGAGACCACCAGCTCTTTCAATTGCTATTGTGCCAACAAGTCCTAGGAAAGTATTGGGTAAGGAGAATTTACATTTACCCCATTTAGATTGGGCAGTTCAGTGCTTCAGTATATTTAAGTCTGATTAAACAGATTCTTGGGTTTTTGTTTTTCTAAGAGGATCCCCAGCATTTCATTTCTGGTACTTCTGGAGGCGAATTTGGTGAGTGCTTTATAAAAGGCTCACTGAATGCAAAGCCTTTTGTAAAATATGTATAAGGATGTGAGTGATACAGTTATAGGTTGCAACATGTATTACAGGATCAGCCAAATAAGAGTAACATCACTCAAGTTCCGAACATGTTAAGTGTCTATGTTGCAGCCTACTTATGTAATTGCTGGGGCTTGTGCATGTAAATGCCAGATTTTACAAAACTGGACATCCAGGGGGATCTAATTAAGGAACAAAGGGGGCTCTTTTACTAAAGTGTGTTGCGCAGTCAACATCATTTCTACATTATCAGAATGTCGCAAGTTGAGGTGGTGAAGGGGTAGGTTGGGGCAAAGAGTGGGCCTAGTGAGCCTAGTGCAGGTAGCGCGCAGGTACACGCTGCGCGCTACCAGCACCTTGTGCAATTAGCATGGGTGCAATGAACGCCACCTCAGTTGGTGGTGTTCAGGGCACCTGCAGTAATAGTACACTTCTGAGACACGCTAGAGTGCCATTCTGTGTGATACCTGCCAGAGACATGCTGGTCACACTCCTAGCAATTAGCGCACAGGGGTTGAAACTATCGTGTGCTATTTTTAGAGCTAAATGCACGTTAATTGCTGAGCCTAGCATTCTTTAGTAAAAAATCCCCAAAGTTACAAAGTACTAAAAACTCCAGAAAGGTAAGTGCATTTGCCCTGTCAATGACACCTGCAAACCCCATCTGCAGTCAAGCAGTTAGCTAACACTTGTGCTCTGGGGCACGTGTAAAAGCCAACATCTGTATCTTGCAAAGTATGCTTGTATTCAGTTTGCAAAATCAGAAATGCATGCATCCTTTTCAGACCTGCCCAAATCACATCCACAGCATGCCCCCTTCAAACAGTGCATGCAGCAGATCTATGTGTGAAAGTAATGGCTTTCTGAAAGTGCTATGTATATGCATCCAGTATTTACATGTGCAAATGCCGTGCAAGCCTTCTCCATGACCTCCAACTCATTTTACACTCTGATCTGATGGAGCTTAGCTCTTGAAAGCTACTCACAATATATATTCAGTCAAAAGAAAAACCATCACTGCAAAATATTTGCTGACATTTATTTCTGCATATCAGAATGGACGAAGACAGCAATGACATTTATTTACTGACATCAACATTGGATCTAATTGATCAAAATATCTTCTGGGATCATAATGACACATCAGTTACTTGAGACATGGCTGTTCTACGCATTTCAAAAAGCAAATAAAACTGTTAATTGTTCAGATGTATCTCTTACCATTTTCATTTTGAAAATATAAAATGTGTATAAAGTGGGTAGAGTTTCAATTTAAGGCAGAATGCACATAGGGCTGCCATAAATACCAAACATTTTTTGTGGTTATAATCGTGTGTGAGCCCACATCACAAAGCCACCCTTATATGTTTCATCCAGGATGATCTTTGACTGAAAATGCTCTGGATTCGAACAGTGGTACTTTGCCAGTATAATTTACAAAAGCCAATATGATGGCTGCCCACAATAACTATTCTTTTCAAATGTTGCTTTCTTAAAATTAAAACAAATTAGGTGGTAAAGCAAGTTAGTGTACAAATTCATTTCATAATTCACCTCACACATGAACTATGAATGAACTAAATGATTAGAAATAAAAACGCCCTATAAAATATCCCAAACTATAAGATGCGGAGCCCTTATCCAGGTGATGTCATACAATCTGGGAGGCTTTGCCCTATTCACTCAATTAGCATGGCCTAACCATAGCAGAAAATTTCCTTAAGCTGCAATAAAGACTAAATACTTTTAGGCTCCCATGATCCTTTGTAGTCATCATTCTAAAGCACTGCCTTAGTGGGCTAAATCTGCAAAGTTTTCTTCTGAGCGGCTGTGAGTTGATTAGATCTATTTCAGCCTGGTAGTGGTAATAGGCTCCACTCTGTGAAACTGCTTAGCCTCTGCTCCCCTGGCAGCTGGAGGAACAGGAATTAATCAGGTCTGCTGGGGACTTCTTCAGCATCTCGGCAGGCCAGCGACTCTGGAATCATTTACTACAGAATCTTACTGTCAACTCTTTGTCATTTAGGCTTTTGATTATGCTTACATTCTTCAGAAAAATGGAAATGGGTGACAGATTATCTTAATGCAGAATTTCGCTACCCACTTTCATAGTCATCTATTATCATCCTTTGTACTGTTGATAGAAAAGGATGATAAGAGTGTGCAAAGGATTCGGTGGGGCATTTATATAAAGGGCATGCACTGATTAAGGGATGCTTTTAATTAAGATATGTACTTTTCTAATGAGTTATAAAATGTTAAGAGAGTGCCGCAATGTTATCCAAGACATAGAAGTAAATATTCTGTTTTAACAATGTTAAATATCCTACAGAATCACACAGTTGTGCAATACAATCATGCTATATTTTATCCAAGATTCAATGAAGAAAAATGCAACTTCATTCGGAATATTCAGACTTAAGTGCACAAAATGATCCTCCTGATGAATACGATCCCTAAGAAATAATGCATAATTACTGAATTGCAAATGACAAAATGTTGATAATTAATGTAATGTGTTGCATTAAGAAGTATGGTTTTGAAATTGTTTCCTCAATACTTAACTAGAGGCATTGGTACATTTTATTAATCAAAGAGGTACATTTTTCAGTGCAACGCTGAGCTAAAAAAAAAAAAAGCAAAAATATGACTGAGTTAGACTGCAGAAGTATATTTAAACAGGATTCATTGCCATGAACCAAATAACAAGAAAATTGCGTATGTATATATGCCAAGAGGAGAGCTATGCCCTGTCCCCTAACAAAAGTGCCATTATTTATTTTTCTTGTAATTGATCTAACTGAAAGCTGTAATAAGTCACATGTGCATAGGCATAAAAGCTACAATGTCAGAAATACTTCAGTTTCAAGTAAACGAATAGAACGAATACATGCAGAAAATGTCTGAGGCAGGCTATGCACACTCGCATTTTGTCAGGACGGCATTTCATGAGATCTGCTGTGTGTAAATGTTCTTGAATGAAATTACATGAATGGCAAAAGATTTGAAAGGTCTGAATTGATCACACTGAAGGCTTTTTTTTTGGCCTAGATATTTCTAAATTTTAAATGTAGGTGTTTATTTTCCAGCTGATCCGAGATATTTTTTTGAGGGTACACGAAATCAGTGTTTATTGGTGTTTTTGCATTATTGCTGGGTACCTTTTCCAGTGAAATCAAACTTGTGCCTTTGTGCCACTTAGGAGTCAGTAGCATAGAAAAGGCAGAAGAACTGAGTGCAGGGTGAAAGGCAAGAGGAAGAGGGAGAGAGCAGTAAGGGGAAGTGATGTTTTTCCAGTGCTCTTCCAATAAGCGCATGTTTTAATTGTTTTGCATCAGGGGTGTTTTATTGGTCTTTATTGGTTAAAACCTAAAATCAGGAGTCCTGATTATGTTTATTATGGGGGTTATTTTAGAAACCTGATTCACGATTTACATCTTAAATACAACCACTTAGATTTGTAAATCACATCCACATGTAAAAGGCCATTTTAGAAAGGACCCGTTTTATACATGAACGTCTATATCACATCTGTGTTTCATGGGAGCGTGTTAGGGTCATGGTCTTGACAGAAACACGTCTCTGTGTGTATCTCCAATTGCATATAGTGCATGCATGTGTAAGATCAAAATTGACCACGCCTGGATTTGTACCTGCTTCCCAAAACGAATAGAAAAAAAAATAGTACTCCTTATGCCCTTCCCTTTACAGGGGGGGGGGGGATGAAGGGGGATGAAGGGGGATATCTCCCTTTACTCCAATGTTGACGTCCCTCTCTTAATCACAACCAGGGAAAGCTAGAGAACTCTGTAGATGATTAGTGGCATCTACACATCTAGATTTGCAAACTGGCAAAGATACACGTGCAAGTGTGAAATTTGCGCATGCCTGTTGTAAAAGTCCAGCACTTACATGAGCTTGCTGGGTTCATTTTTCTCACATGTAACTTTCTAAATTGGCTCTTTCCAGTGCATGCGGATGCCCAACCCTGTGTATTCCTGTGCTTCCTTCTTGGATATAAAATGATAAAATGCACGTCTATGATGAGGGATGGAGGTATGTTGATTTTACATCGAACTTACACATGCCCACCTTCTCCTCCAAAGCTGTTGTTAAATAAATCCTTTTGACTACAATTTTCAGTTTTTACTTTAAATCTGGCTGCTGGAATTAGATTCTGAGTTTAGAGAAAGTCTCATATCATTCAGTATTAAAGAGGGTGGCATAATCCTCTTTCTGTTTTATTAGGCAGTTTGAAGCTAGGATTGCCAAGTAGCCCTCTTCACTAGCAGACGGGGCAAGGTGCCCAAGTGATCTCCCGAGACCTCACCTATACTGCTTATTAGTTGGCCCCAGAATAAATGCTTAAAGTGGCCAATTTGTTCAGCTTCCTATCAGTCTTCACAGCCAGGAGCAGCAGGATCCTGATTTCCTCTCAACCATCAGTTCCCCCTGGATCACAGGCTAATGTTCATGGGACACAGTGCCAGCCCAGCTTGGCAATGTCCCTGCCAACAATAAGGTACACAGTTGGCAAAATCAACACAACTGGAGACGTGCTAATTGAACCATTTCAGAGAATCTGAAAAGAACACAATCATTAAGGGCTTGATTCTCTCTGACTTGGGGCTTAGAAACATTTCCAACAGGAAGGTATTTGCTAACTTTACAGAGCAAACAGATTCATCCAAATGGCAAAAAAATGTTTATAGCCACTGCATACCTTGTAAAAACTGCATATATATTCAGATTCATTAACAATATGTATGATCCTATGATCCCTTTACCAATGTGCAGAATCACTCTTCTGAAGTCATCTCGAATTGTGTAGAAAAATAAATTGAGCATGCTTATAACATGATGCCGATCTGAACTAAAGGCCAAAAAAAATGCTTGCCCATGCATCAATCACAATGCAGCCTTATTTAGATATGCTTCTAACCTTCTGCACCATTGGATCTCAACCTGTGGTCCATGGACCCCTGGGGGTCCATGAAACTATTACAAAGGGTCTGTAGGACACAGAACAAGAAGTTAGTGGGGATTAGTTGGGGGGGGGGCTAAGAGAAAGAAACTGGAGAAAACTTGCTACAGGGAGGGAGAAAGAAAGAGATTGAGACTGATGGGGACTGGTTGGAAGGGGGAGGGAGAGACTGTTGGAAATAGGAAGGGGAAGAGAGATAAAGAAGACTAGAAGAGGGGAGGGAATCTAGGAAAGGGCATGAATTGGGGGCTCTTGAACTTTTTGGAAATTAATAAGGGGTCCACACAACCAAAATAGTTGGAAATGTCTGTGCTATATGACTCAAATCCATTCGATGTAGTAATGAAAGCATAGCGTTCTCAAGCCATAACTATAATAACACCCTACTAGTTTCTGTCAGAATCAAAATCAAACCTGAAAAATAGAAAGCAACTTTGAAAGGAATATTTTAAAATCGAACCCATAATCAAGGGCTAATTAAACAGGACATTACAAGGTAAAGATAAGTAAGTTAAGAACAATGAAAATATCCTCAATTGCCACACTACGAATGCTTCCACTGCTGCTACCATAGAGAGCAGCACTGAATTTATGGATTAAGGTAAGTGTCAAAGCCAGAAATCAGCAAAGATGTTTGCACCTTGACATTTGGGGTTCCCCCTCCAATGATGTGGTCGGCCTGGAGAGTGGTATCTCTTTAGAGCAGGGGTTCTCAACCCAGTCCTCGGGACACACCTAGGCAGTCAGCCAAGTTTTCAGGATAAGCACAGTAACTGCATGAAAGAGATTTGCGTACAATAGAGGCAGTGCATGCAAATCTCTCTCATGTTTTTTCATTGTGGTTATCCTGAAAACCTGACTAAGTGTGTTCTGAGGATTGGGTGAAGAACACTTACTCTACATTGATGTGCTCCATTCAGTTGCTCAGATGTAACCAGACTGACTTGTACAACTAAAACAAAATCTTCCCCCTTCCCCCCACTCATTCTCTTTCCCTCTGTCTCTCGTTCCCCAAAGCCAGTCTCTTCCTATGCACTTTCAGCTTAGCTTATTCCCCGTTTTCTTTCTCCTCTTCCCACTTCTCGTGAATACAGATTCTTCTCCTATCCTGGCCTATCTTAACATCCACCTACCTCTCCCTTTAGTCAGCCTCTTCTTCTACTCACTATTCCTTCCAATCTTGATCTCACCCAGTTTGCTAAACCCATTTTTATCTTCTTTGAAGGTTTGCTGGCAGTTCTGCCTCTGGATCCATGCAACCACATGGCTCTCATTGAGTATGATATGTGCTGCTTGGTGCCTGAACTCTCATGTTGCTGTCATAATCTCATGAGAACAGTGTGAAGGTTCAGACACTGCCCAGCTCAAACTCACTGAGAATCCACAGGAGTGTGAAGTCACAGAAGGCATGCAAATGGATTCCTTTTGTAAACCAATCACTTTCATCACTCTTTGGTGAGGTCTCATTTTCTATAGCTACCTTTACTTTCAAGTCAGCAAACAAGGAAAGGAGAACATTCACCCACATTGCTTCTGTGGAAAGTAAAGGTGGTCTCTTGTGAGATAAAGGGTCTTTCTTTGGCTAAGATTTCATTTCACTCATGCTATTTCTCCTGAGTTTATCTAAAGGAGTCAGGCAAGAGAAGTTCTTGTAAGATAGCCTTTGCATATAGCTGGATCTTGAGAAGAGACATGAGAAATAGTTCTAGACTTGCCAAGAATAATACGCATAAAATATTATGTATATTTATTATTGTTCAACAAAATCAGTAGGCTTATCATACTAACTGAGAGCTGCAGGAAACTACTGCTGCAGTCTGAAGTTAATATATCAGATATATTTGAAAAACATGAGTGAAATGCATGGTAGCCAATATACAGGCATGCAGGAAATGCGACAATAACTTATTATAAGCATAGAAGGGTGATATGCAGCTTTCCTGTGGTCTGCCAGCTGAAATGTTGCACATACTCTGTCATCATACTAGTGACCTTCTAATCCAGTAATATCATCAGGTTTTCAGACTACCCCTAATGAATATGCATGAAATAGATATGCATACCTGCTATATCCACTGTATTCAAAACTATCTCATACATATTTATATTGTAGCAGTGACGTGCACGCAATGAATAAAACCAGGAGTCAATGGCAGGTTCCAAGCCAATTTATTGTGCACAGGCTCAGACAGGACAGCATCCAAAAGTGACTGAGCAATGGAGAACAGAAACAAATTCCTTATATACAATTTTCACAGTTTGATACAGGCAAACTTTCTATTGGTCCCAACGCTCCCTGTACCTGTCCAATCGGGGACCTTTTCTGGGCCTAGCACCCTGTTCCCCTTTCTCAGGCTGTTCTAACAAAGGCACAGTTTTTAGACATAGATACATTTCTACTGCAAGGTCATTTCTAGCTCAGAGAATGCAGAACACTGGAACATATCTATCATCAGCATGGAAGAATTTAATAAAGGATTCATACAAACTAATCAAAAAGCAGTTTAAAGCAGTTTCTCAGACTTTCACTGACTTTGGTCTTTCTCAGCACTATTAGTCTCAGGTGGGGGTAGGGACTCAGGCCTAGCTTACAGGCCTCCCATAGGTTCACAGGCTATTGTAGGCCTTAGCCTGCCACATTCCCCCCTTTGATTATTCTCACCCGCAAGTGAGAAAGGGTGAGAATTAAATCACATATTATACTCGCGTCACAGCATCATGTTGGGGTATAGGGTGATATTGCCACATAGCTAATACTCTGAGGTTATCATGCATAAGCAAAGGGGTAGGAAACATGGGAGAAACAAGCATATAGCCAATATTAATAATACAATGAGTACAAGTGTTTTCAGGCCGCCCAACCCGGAAAACATAGAACCAAACCATCCATCAAGTTCCAAGCCATGCCAGGTCTGGACTGGTACATAGGCTTGCTTCCTCATTTGGTTAGCTATATCCTCTACAACTTGACCTTCATTATCAATTTGCAAACAACAGTTAGTTAAATTCAACTTTCCACACACTCCACCTTCAGCTGCTAGCAAATAATCTAATGCTACGCGATTCTGATAAATAGCTGTACGCATTTGTGTACTCTGTTTAGCTAAAAGAGTTAGAGCTTTACTAGTTTCATTTGTTATTATTTCCACAACAGCTTGTAAGCGTATAATATGATTTATCATGTACACAGGTGTGCGGTATCCCCAGGTCCCATCTTGGTTCCAAGGAGCGGGTCCATAGTATGAAATGATTCTCTCAGGTGGCCATTCCTCATTATCCCACTTATCCCATTGGCCTATTTTTAAAACCTCTCGCTTCTGTTGACTTTTATATATCGGAAAATCTAATTGTTCTCCGTGGGAGATGGGCAAAAGAAAGAAGGAAGGCCGTATAGTCCCCAATACACATGCACCTCCCCAGTTATTAGGGAGCTGGGCATATGCTCAAGTTCCACAAATCCAATATAGTCCAGGTGGGGCTTGCCAGGCATTGTAAGAAACCAAATTAGTCCATAGCTTAGCAAGATTGGGAAAGATGACTAGAGGGTTGGAAGGTTCTGGAGTGTTTACACCTGACCACCAGGCCGTTTTCTTAGTAGTGGCATTGTAAAACTTCTGATTCAGACAGACCAGCTGTCCAACTAGCATAGTAAACTGTGGTCCTATACGAGCAAAACATAAGTTACCAACAATAGGGTTAGCTAATACCCATTCACTGGTGGCTTTATGCAGATCAGTTTGGTTATATGGGATAGAATAGTTCAATTCTTGTGCCTCCCACGGCCATAGGTCTCCCATCTTAGTTCCACCGCAGAAGAAACAGTCAGAGATGTGGAGACTAGACGCTACAGCTCCAGCTAGTTCAAGAAACAAGTTCTGGGAGGCATGGGGAACTGTAAACTCTGCCTTCATGGCTTCATAAATGGTGTGATGTATTTGATAAGGTGAAGAAATATGGGTCTTAGTGTTGAGGTGTATATATATGAAAGTTCCAGGGTCGGTTCCTCCCCCTGCTATACGTAAACCAAATCTGAACCCCTGTTTCCACTGGCTAGGGTCAAGTATGAGGAACCACAGGGGATTACAAGCACCTATCTTACACTTCTGCAGCTCAAGCAAGGGTAGTCTTTCTAAATTGGCTTTACGATTATCCCCATCTTGTCCAGTAGGGCTACCCGACCAGGTAGCATAATACACACACTCCCACTTCGGACAGAAGTATGCATCTTTAGATGGCTTACTATAGGTGGATGGGGAATGTTTCCCAGTACATTTTCCCCATCCGTACGCTCCCTCAGGACACATATATTTATCATCATGATAGTAGGCTTGCTCCCAAGTCCCACATTTGTAACAGTCATTTCTATTGATAAGATCACAAGCATCGAAGTATAGGGGTACGGGTCTTGTGGGATCAGAAAGTTGACGTGTGGCATTTATGAGGGCCCCATCCTCATCATTCCATCGCAACTTTAAAACATAATAAGAAGGGTTCTGACGAGGACTAAAACAAGTCTTGCTCTTTCCTTTTGTACAGACATTTAACTCTGTACCATTATACACGCACCGGCTAACTATACCAGTACAGGTGTAGTAAGAATGATAAAGTAAAGTTTGAGTGACCTTTATCCCAGTTCGGGTAGTAGTTATACAGGCTGCACAGGGGGGTAAGGCAAAAGTTATCCCAAGGGACCCCAGGGCTACCGCAAAAACAACGCAATAATAGAAAATCATCATAATCACAGTCCCTAATAGATGGGTTGAAATGTTGAAAACTCTGAACTTGAAGGCTTCTTTTCCCAGCTTCCACCATACATAGACCTGTCAGCTTCCGCGCCGTGTGACAGGAGTAGGGTTGTAGATCCTCAGGCTTCTGCCGTACGTTGACCTGCCAGCTTCCAGTGGGTGGCAGGAGTAGGACTGCAGATTCCCAGCATTTAAGCGTCTTAGGACACATTTGCGCAACATGTGTTAAGGGTACACCCGCTGTTAACACCCTCTCTCTGCCCCATTAATGCCCACTTACCGCCTACAGCACCCTTTATGCTGCTGGCTCCTTTAACTTCTGTTAAAGCAGTGTTTTCACAATGCTGGCTCCCTTAACTCACTTTAGCAAACATACCTGTATGTGTATGGATGGACAAAAAGACAAATGATAGAGCCTTCCCCAACAGCTCCTAAAAATGTGGAGCCTATAGGTGCTATCTAGTTAAACATTAACCATACCTCTTGAAAGCTACTTGCTCCGCCTCCTTTTAGCAAATTATGTGACCAGAAAATGTCTCCAAAATTTTATAATTCACAATATGGTTAATTTTTGAAGACAACTGGGCAAATCATTTGAATATTGGTCCCACAGTGTTTGCTATACAGTGTATGATTGTAAGGTGTTTTGGTGGTGTAGCAGTGCCAGAAGGTCTTTTTCTGTCTAGACAACTTCTTTGTAGTTTGCAGGAACATTTGTGAGTAGAATGTTGTGCTTTTGGATTTTTCTTCAAATTCTGATGCTTGGAGATATTCATATGTAAGTGCAAATTGGCTTTGTTAGTGCACCTTAAAAAATAGTTTACACATAGTAGGTTAATTTAGAAGCCTTATTTGTGATTTCCATGTGGAAATGGCATCCATGTTTAAATGTCTATTTTAGAAAGTGCTAAATTAATTGTGGATGGCCTTATACACAGAATTTGTAAGGGTGTTTGTCAGGAGTGTGGTTAGGGCAAGTCCTGAATGGGTCCAACATTTATATACTGTATATTCCCCATTTCATATAGGGAATGCACATGTGTGGTTAAAATTGTTCATGTAAGGATATACACCAGCTCCCTGGCACATAGAAGTTTTAAAAAAGTGTTCAGATTGGCCAGCCCTTTACAGAAGGGATTAAAGGGGGGTTATTGTCCTTAATCCCCCATTATTTATTTCTCTCCCCAAATTCTAATTGAAGAGAGAAATGAAGTATTCTAGTTTGTGCATTAGTACTATAAAATTCCGGATAACATACAACAAATGTGTTGAATGTGAATAAAACCAAAATTTTGTTCTTATGCTGAGTGCTTCCTGACTCAGTATCTATTATCATGCGAGCCAGTGATTGTCTTTTACCAATGGGTTTTTAAGCTTATGACCTAGGGGTTGTGCTTGATACCCAATTGAATATGCAAGCTCATATACAGAAAGTTACTAAGGCTGCTTTTTTAAGCTTTATTTAATCCGCAAACTTAAACCATTTTTGTCTTCTGAAAATCTGCATATTGTGGTTCAAGCTCTGGTTTTGTCACCAGTTTACTATTATAATAGTCTATTTTTCGGGCTTCCCTCGTGCCAGTCGACCCTTGCAGTCGATACAGAATGCGACAACGCTTCTCATTACTAATAGCAAAGATTTTGAGCACATAGCTATTGATTTAAATAAGTTACATTGGTTACCAATTAAATTCCATATTTTATATAAAGTCATCATGTTGGTATTTAAGTCTCTCAGTCATAGACCCCCACTTAGCTAGTCAGCTTCTTTGCGAGTTTACTGTCCTCGCAAGAGACTTTACTGCTAGATGTTCTTTTATTTTGGCGGATTCATTTTCAAGTGTTTCGTAACAGGATATTTTCCATGGCTGCCCCTGAAATTTGGAATACTTTGCCAGCAGAATTACATTGCGCATCAGATATTTTGGTGTTTCGAAAAAAAATGAAGTTACATTAATTTTGGCACGATTTTTCAGCCTTTTGTATAAACTAATCTTCACGTAGGTGATGTCAGGCTCTTTTCTGTGTGTTAACAAGCTAGCAGGTTTTATGTTTTTAAAGCATATTTATGTTATGTTATGTTTGGTTATTGTTGTTAGGTATAAATTTTATGTACACTTTTTGTTATCCACCTACGTGTTAATGCAGACTATACATTTTGTAAATAAAACATAAATAAAGTAAATAATTAAATGAAGACAGAGGCCTCTGTAACTAATTAGCAACATTTACACATATAGGTTTGCAAAATGGCCCGTATCCATGTGTGAGTGATGGCACTTACATGTGTAAGTTGCCAGATAACTTCCACTGATTTTTCTCACGTGTAGATTTATAAAATTGCTTCTCCAGTTCCACGCACTGACACATGCACATGTGCTCCTGAAACCCCTTATTTGTATTTCAGAAAAGGCTCCATGTTTGGCAGATCCTTATCTAAAATACCATTGGAATTGTGCACGTCTTAAGCTCCATGTCTCAATTCCACTCTTCACATATTATCTAAAATGTGCCTTTAAATCAACTTATCATGAAATAATCTAATAGTTAATTTTTCCTGAAGGTCAGTGTGTGTTAAATGCTGCCGGTGCCATAGGAACAAAGGGGCCAATGCAGCGCTTAGACACTTTAAGGTTCATTAACACCGGTGTTCACCTTTGGTAAATATGCACCTAGTGATTTATCATGTTCAAAGTTCTAATGACCAGCACAAAACTGGTATTAAAGCAAATTGAACCAAAAAAATGTTCAGAATCAAGAAAGAAAGTTCAAAATGATCCAAAAACTAACTAAAATGTACTGTGTTCATATCCTCAGCAGGGCCGGCCAAACCTCTAGGCACACTAGCTGGTTGCCTAGGGCACAACTTCAGCAAAGAACAGTTACAGCCAAAGCAAAGCAATGGGTTCTAACAGCCACACCAACTCTTTGGTGCATGATTTTACCTGCAGGAAGAATAGACAATTTTCAAATAGCCCATTTATCTTTGTCAGTGGCTTTTGAGAATTTCCCAAAAGTTTGGGAATTTACAAAACAAAATTTAATATATAAACGTTTGATGTCCAAATATGCATTTTTATAGGATTCTCTGGGAGGAATGGTAGTGATGAGATGATTATGATTGGGTTTAGTTATCAAAATCTTGAGGGTGGATGCTAGGGGTCTAAAAGCTTATTATGAGGGAGTGCAAGGCTGAAGGTTTGTCCAGGGTGTCTAAAAACCTTGCACTGACTTTGATCCCTATTGATGGTTGATATGAATGCAGAAAAGATATTTCTGCCCAGCATTGTGAGAATATGTAAAACTAGAGAGCAGATGGATTTGCAATATTTAATCCCTGTTTGCAAGTTGTTTGGATGCATCTTTTGTGTAAATGTCTGGATTATTTTTTAATCCAGTGGTTCTTTGTCTTCAGCTTTCTATGACCTTCCATTCACATCTAGGTGGGGATTTTTCTCGGTTTTAATAGACCATCTTTAATACCCCACAGATCCTATTTGATCAATGCTCATTCCTTCCAGATTCTTCTATAATGGGCTTTTAATCCATTTAGAGGGTGTCCCTTAATGATGACGTTACCTATTTCCCCAACCAGAAGGTGAAATCACTACCTTTACTGCCTCATCAGTCCCAGCTGACCCTGAGTATATAAGACCCAACTTGGGGGCTAAATCAGGATCTTTCATGTGATGATGCTATCCATTATATTAATGTCTTTGTTTAATTCTCAGCTTTGAAGTCCATGCGATGAACAGGTTCTTTGTATACTTGCTCGGTGTATTACTGTGGCATAAGACAAAGGAGACTTGATTATTTGAAGCTTT
Source organism: Ichthyophis bannanicus (assembly GCA_033557465.1). NCBI lineage: Eukaryota > Metazoa > Chordata > Amphibia > Gymnophiona > Ichthyophiidae > Ichthyophis > Ichthyophis bannanicus. The sequence continues at coordinate 605,625,787 of CM066035.1, read as the reverse complement.
TCAGATCAGATGCATGAACCAAATAACAGACAGGCAATACAAAAAGAGGCAGGGCATTCAAAACAAACTGGAAAATGAAATGACAAAAATTAAGCAGTATGTTTACTGAAGTGTTCTAAGGTTTTGCAGGTATTGCACATTCAAGATAGATAGAGGCACATTCCATAGAGCATGTCCAGGCCCCTGTGCGTCCGATAGATAGAGGCTAGACATTCCCCATGGGATCAGAATTGGGTCTAGGGTGTCTACTTTGCAGGCCGGAACCTGATTCCGATCAGCCTGCACGTACAGAGCCATGCCCGGCTAACGCAGTCAGGCTATTGAATGGAGCCGTGGTGCTATGGTGTCCCATTGCCATGGCATTGAGCTCCATTCAGGAGCTGTGATCCCCGCCACAGACCACTCTTTCCTTTCCCTGCAGCCCGACCCCCGATCTGGCCTTCCATGGCCAGGGTCAGGCTGCGGGGGAACCCCATTCACCCCCTCACCTTCCTTGCACTGCCCAGGCCTGCCATCCCCTGTCCAGTCAGCCGACCCCAGATGTACATGGCTGATTTCAGAATCAGCCCTGTATGTCTGGGGTCACGGACCGCCCACTACCCTCCCTAACTCCGCCTCCACAACACCCCCTCCCATCCCTGTCTAAGCCTCTCCGTACAAACTCCTTGCTTATATGAGGAGGCTTTTGACAGGGCCAGCAAGGGGAGCAAATAGACCTAATAGCAAAAGGGCCAGCCCAACCATCAGGCAAACTAGGAGTTGGCCTAGTGTGGCAGCTTCTGTGGGGCAGCAAAGAGTGGGTATTCAATGCTAAACAACAGAACATGACAGTCAGGGGTGGCATAAAGCTTAAGGTTTGACTAGGGTACCAACACTTTGAACTAACTCTGGGAGTGGCTCTGGATAGCACTCCATGCTGTGTGCAAAAGTCCTATGCTACCCATTGGGGGAGTGTGCAGCATGGCTCCAGAACATGTCATACTCTTTTGGCTCCTAAGGTGCCTCATTAGCAATGTGGCTGATTTTCATACCACCCATTGAGGTGGGGTTACATACACCTTCACTAACTGCAATATTGACCGCAAACACCCGTTGCCAATGTGCAGACATGCATGTGCCCTGCCCATTTCCTTCCCTGTCATGTGCAAAGCAGATAGCATGGAATTAACCCTGCGCTGTCGGTTTAGTGCACATATTGTTATTACAGGCCATTAGTGCATGCACAAGCCCTCATTAACAGCTAATGCAGTAAAAACAATGACTGCAGTGGTGCAGTAGTACACATAACTGTAAAGAAAATCCCTTGCATTATAATGGGAGCTGTGCAGACATGGCCATACATGGGTCTGAGGGCTGCAAGAGATACATAAAAGGTACATTTGTGTTTGGACAAATAGATATTCATGGGCATGTCTGAGGAAAGTGGAGAACATTAATGGAGCATCTCTAGAGGATCCAGCTTCTCCAATATGTTCTAGCCTTTTCTCCCCCCTTTCTGCGATTTATAAATTAAATTCCAAGATCTCCTATAAATATGCCTTTACCATATAGGCTTTCTACTTTCCCTTTAAATCTCTGGCTTATCACAACCCAAACCTAAATTAGATAAATGCATTTTGCAATATATTTATTTTGAAAGCACACATCGCATGGAAATATAACTAGGATATCAAAGGTCTTTCTGACAGCTAAGCATTGATTAGAGTAAAAAGTCAGCTTCTGCATATCTCTATTCTAAATGCAAAATCCCCCAAACTAACAATAATGATTTTCTTTTTTTTTTTTTTGCAGCCTAAATTGAAAACAGACCAGACTAACTGAACCGTTACCTATTCTATAGAAAAATCCAGCTAGGATTTGCCATGATAGCCTAGGAAGCAATGCCCAGAAGCAGGGAAAGGGGGGGGGGGGGGAAAATTTCTCCATTTCATAAAAGAAAATGCAGGAAAAACTTTGTATAATCCTGGAAGAAGTAGGAGAAACAGCAGCTATAGCAGCTTACTATGCAGTACCCTGCCGCCATGTCAGAAACATAAAGGGCCCGATATTTGAAAGACATTTACATGGTTTACAGGTCAGTAAACCATGTAAATGCCTTAAATCAGGATATTCAACGGCACTTACATGGTTAATGCTGTTGAACAACCCCTTCTAATTCTCCTATGCGTTCCAATGCTATCCGGCTAGCAAATGGGGCATGTCGGGAGCATTGCAAGGTGGAGCGGAGTTGTCAACAAGCAATAATCAGGCAGCTGCAATATTGCATGCAGCTCAGTTAGCGATCTGTGCTGAAAACATAGGCGAGGAAATACCTTGTCTATCTTTCGGTGCAGGAGTTAACCAGGCAGCATTCAATATGGCTGCTGCCCAGTTACCTAATGAAGCTTTTGGCATGTGCGGCGATCCCTGGATATTCAATGCAGGAGCCACATATAACCCTGCATTGAATATCCGGGGTTAAAGATCGGCGGGCAGGGCTATGCATCATAGCAGCACATAGCCTGCCCAGAAGAATATCGGGTCCAATCTGACCAAGGAGAATATGGATCTGCACCAGAACCTGGAACTTTACCTTACTATTTCATTTTTCTGTTATCATCACTATTTCCTCTCCTTTTATCCAACTTGGGAGTCATTTTATAACTGATGTAAGTGAAAAGTATTTGCATAATTTTCAGTATGTAGACTTTGATGAATTTTCAAAGTGAACGTATAACAGTACTTTCACTTTGGAAATTATACCAACAAATCTGTGCACCTGCACTTATGCCAACTATCGGGTGCACACACATTTTCTGGGTTAAAATACATGTGGCAATATTACCCTATACCCCAAAATGATGCTGTTACACGAGTATAATATGTGATTTAATTCCCACCCTTTCTAACGTGGGTGAGAATAATCAAAGGGGGGAATGTGGCAGGCTATGGCCTATATAATAGCCTGTACATATATGAGAGGCCTGTAAGCTAGGCCTGAGTCCCCACCCCCACTTAGAAATAGTAGTGCTGAGAAAGATCAAAGTCAGTGAAGGTCTGCGGATCTTCCTTAAACCGCTCTAAACTGCTTTTGATAAGTTTGTGTGAATCCTTTAAGAACATAAGAACATAAAATATGCCATACTGGGTCAGACCAAGGTCCATCAAGCCCAGTCTCCTGTTTCCAACAGTGGCCAATCTAGGTCATACGTACCAAGCAGTATCCCCAAAAGACAAAGGTTCCACAATGCTTGTATTGGGTCAAGCATTGATATCCTGGGTCCCTTTTTAATAATGGTTTATTGACCTTTCCTCCAGGAACTTGTCCAAACCTTTTTTAAACCCAGCTACACTAACAGCTCTTACTACATCCTCCGGTAACAAATTCCAGAGTTTGATTACACGTTGAGTGAAAAAATATTTTCTCTTATTTGTCTTAAATAGTTTACCCTGTAGCTTCATTGCATGTCCCCTAGTCTTTCTATATTCTGATAGCGTAAACAATTGATCTATGTTTACCCGTTCCACTCCATTCATTAATTTATAGACCTCTATCATATCTCCCCTCAGCCGTCTCTTTTCCAGGTTGAAGAGCCATAATCTTTGTAGCCTCTCTTCATAGGAGTAGCCTTCCATCCCCTTTACCATTTTGGTGACTCTTTTCTGTACCTTTTCTAATAACGCTATATCCTTTTTAAGATACGGCGACCAGAATTGCACACAATATTCAAGGTGCGGTCGTACCATGGAACGATACAGAGGCATTATAATATCCTTTGTTTTATTTTTCATTCCTTTCCTTATGATACCTAGCATTCTATTTGCTTTCTTGGCCGCCGCTGCACACTGGGTGGAGGGTTTTAACATGTTATCGACGATGACTCCTAAATCTTTTTCCTGGGTGGTGGTTCCCAATGTGGAACCTTGCAACGTGTAACCATAGTGTGGGTTGTTCTTTCCTAGGTGCATAACTTTGCACTTATCCACATTAAATTTCATCTGCCATTTGGATGCCCAGTCTTCCAATTTATCCAGATCCTCCTGCAGTTTTCCACAGTCCTCTTGGGTTTTAACAACTTTAAACAGTTTTGTGTCATCTGCAAATTTGATAACCTCACTCGTTATTCCTTTTTCCATGAATATGTCAAAAAGTAGCGGACCCAGTACAGATCCCTGGGGTACTCCACTAGTCACCTTTTTCCATTGGGAAAATTGGCCATTTAGCCCTACCCTCTGCTTTCTATCTTTTAACCAGTTCCCGAGCCACAATAGTACACTGCCTCCTATCCCATGACTTTGTAGTTTTGCCAAAAGTCTCTGATGAGGGACCTTGTCAAAGGCTTTCTGAAAGTCCAGATACACTATATCAACTGACTCACCTTTGTCTACCTGTTTATTCACACCTTCAAAAAAACATATCAGATTAGTGAGACAAGATCTTCCTTGTCTAAAGCCATGTTGGCTGTCTCCCATTAAGCCATGACTATCCACATGCTGTGTAATTTTGTTATTTATGATGGTTTCTACCATTTTCCCTGGTACTGATGTCAGGCTCACTGGTCTGTAATTTCCTAGATCACCCCTGGAACCCTTTTTAAAAATTGGCGTTACATTAGCGATCTTCCAATCTTCAGGTATTACAGATGATTTTAATGAAAGTTCACAGATTACTAATAGCAGGTCTGCAATCTCATATTTCAGTTCTTTCAACACTCTTGGATGTATACCATCCGGTCCAGGTGATTTGCTACTATTCAGTTTATCAAATAGTTGTAATACATCTTCCCGGTGTAGTGATATTTCTCTCAATTCCTCTGCAGTATCACCTTTAAATACCACTTTGGTCTTGGGTAACATCCCTACATCTTCCTCAGTAAGGAACGAAGAATTATTCAATTCTTTTATACTGATGATAGATATGTTCCAGTGTTTTGCATTCTTACATTCTCTGAGCCTAGAAATGACCTTGTAGAAGGAATGTATTTATGTCTAGAAACTGAGCCTTTGTTAGAATAGCCTGAGATGGGGGAACAGGGTGTTAGGCCCAGAGAGGGACCCCAATTGGATAGATGCAGGGGGCGTTGGGATGAATAGAAAGTTTGCCTGTATCAAACTGTGAAACTTGTATATAAGGAAGTTGTTCCTATTCTCCATTGCTCAGTCCTTTTTGAAGCTTGGGCCTTGTGCACAATAAATTGGCTTGGATCCTTGAACTGACTCCTGGTATTATTTATCGCATGCTTATCAGCTACTGCATAAGTACATACCCTTTCCCAACCTCTCCCTCAGAAATACCTTCTCAAATTATACAAATGCTGCAGGCATATATGCCGTATACAGATAACTTTCCGGATGTGAAGGGTGGGCAAGTTTATAAAATCCCATTTCTGCAGTAGCGGTGGACATTAGTGCAAATTTGGTTCATTAGTGTACCTTAAAAAATTAGCCTGTATTAAATTGATTTAATGTGCACTAATTAATTTGTTGGTTAGTATTTTATTTATTTATTTGCTTTATTTAGCAAGGTTTATATCCAACTTTTAACCGGATCAAAGCAGTATACATGGAACAAAGTACATTAGTTACATAGAACAGTTAACTATATACAATAAACAGTTTAAAGAATGGGTTGATATATGTACTATACAGTGGGACATTTGTTGAATGGCAAAGAGTAAAGTGAATGGATTGGGCTGAGCTATATACAGTTAGTACATGTTAAATCAATTTAGTACACATTAAAAATTCCATATTAAAATGAAACTGAACTAACTGAAAAAAACCCCACTCTCAAACCAGGAAAAACTCAAGAAAATATAAAAACATTTTTTTTTTTTGCCTGTGCACATCCACATTCTGTGGGAATAAGCAGTGGAAATGGAACCATGGAAATGTTTTTCAAAATTCCCCTATATATGACTTTGGTGAAACATGTAAAAAATGGCATGCTAATGAAATTCCTGAAATCTGAATCTTTATGGATTCAATTCTGATGTGCCGCTAATTTCTTAAATAGATACTCTCACTATAGTCTCATAAAATAAACTAGCAAGTGGACCCTGAAAGCTCCTTCCAGCACATCCCTGAAAGTAAAGTGGCCCTGAAAAGTAATAAGCTGTATAAACATTCAGAGCTTAATACCATGTTCAGTGTATCTGTACATTTTAAGAAAAGCCAGCAGAGATAGGAATAGTCTGTGACACAACAGAAAGAGGCAGGTTTTTTTTTTCTTTATTACTGGTGTAAAGCCCTCCTGATTTATCCAGAGACATCCTGGAATCTCTGAGGGTTTGGACAAGCTCCTAGAGGAAAAGTCCATAAACCATTATTAAAGAGAACCAGGGAAGTCCACTGCTTACTCCAGGATAAGCACTGTGGAATCTGTGCATCTTTTTGGACCTTGGACTGATCCACTATGGCATTTCTTATGCTCTAATCCAATGAAGAAATTCAACAATATTCTCCGGTGTACGTGGAAATATCAGCAATTATAAAGAAGACAGTTATGTTCTTCTCCTGCAGGAAGATGATACCTACAGGATGGGTAGCTAGATTTTTCTTCTGTTTATTTTGCTGGTGGCATTCAGGGGTGGTTCTATCATTATGCAGAATGAGGCAGCCATGTCAGTTGTCTCATTCTGACTTTTCTTTAAAAGCTATTGATTGGAACAACTGCTGCTGCCACTGCCTCTTCTCCTGGGTCTGCAGCAGCATCACCCCCCACCCACCACCACTGCCAGCGATCTTGACCCAGTAGGAAGCAGCAACAGTGGCAGAGTTGGCTATCTGATTTAAAATAACCGAAGCATAGCATCTTTGTGACTCTAGTGTGCTTGGCAGGACCTGCTGGTCTCACTTCCTTCTTTTCATGTCAGAAGGGGTAGAACTAGCATGGTTGTCCAAGCACCAAGTAGCCACAAATAACCTGTGCTTTCATTTTGTCAATTGTTGTTGCTTCTACAGATGCTGATAGAGGCAGTGCTGGAGATAGGCTAGGGGTGAAGTGGCAGGAAGGGAGAGAGGAGATCTTGTATATCAATAGAGATGGAGAGCAGATGATGGACATGGGGGGATGGAGGACAGATGCTAGGCATAGAAGGGAGAAAGAGGAGATGCTGGACATGGGGGGGGGGAGGGAGAGGAGAGATGCTGTACATTCAGAGGAGGCAGAGAGAGAGAGAGAGAGAAAGGAGAAAGATGCTGAGATCAGGGGGAGGAGCAGAGAGGGGAGATAGTAGACACAGGGAAGTAGAGAGAGATAGGTTAGATGGTAGGCAAGGTGAGAGAGAGAATGAGAGAGAGAAAAGAGTTGCTGGGCATGGGGTAGATAGATAGAAGGAAATGCAAAACAGGGGAGGGGAGGGAGATGTGAAATACTGAATTACTGGATAAGGGGTTTGGGGAGAAGAAATGGAAGATGCTGGACACAGTTGAACGAGAGAAAAACTGATATATTGAACACAAGGGAGGAATAGGGAAGAGAAGGTAGATACAATGGCATAGGGTGAGGAAAAGGGGGTGAAGCTGGATGGAGGAAAAAGGGAGGGGAGAAACAATAGACAAGAGATGGGGAGAGATGTTTGATAGGGGGAGGGAGAGAGAAAGGGAGAATTAGTTAAAGACAGGGAATAAGAGGGCTGTGTTAAGGACTGAAAAGTGGTAGATGCAGTTATAAGAGGGGAGATTGAGGACTGGATGGTAAAAAGGAGGAGTAAAATCTGCCTTGATAGAGAGAAACCCAAATAATTATTGACTTCTTATATATGTTTAGACAAATGGAATCAACTAACCTAGTAAATCCCACAATCCATCTCAAAATACAAAGGAGCTCAAACAGTTCTTGAGCTAAAATAGGTCCCACCAGACCCTCAAGGATATCAGCCACAAGGGTCAACACTAGTCTGCTCGATCATCATCGGACAGCCATTCAGAGCAAAAAAGAGCAATCAACAGCCAGATTCAAACCATTTGGTTCAATTGATCTCAGCCAAAACATCCAAGCATGTTCTGATCATGTGACCACCAATATGTCATGCTTTATTTGTTCTTCCTTTTTTGTAGGTGAGCATTCAGCTGGCTTGAGTTTGGATCTACACTTTAGTAGATTTTTCAGCCATCCTATGAATCTGTTTGGCACACTCCCCTGATGCTGATAAGTGAAAGGTTATTTCTTATTGAAACACAATATTGTGTCAGGTTTTATTGTTTGTTTTGTTATATATATGGAATTATTATTTGTGTGCACAATGCACTGATACAATTTTGATAAAAAATGGACCGATGGGGATTATTGAGCAAACTAGTGTTGGCCCTTGAGGCTGATATACTAGAGGGTCTGGTGGGACCTATATTAGCTCAAGAACTGTTTGAGGTCCTATGGATTTTGAGATTTACTAGGTTAGTTGGTTTTACTTTATGTGTAAACATATATAAGAAATCAATAATTATTTGGGTGGCTTTAATTTTTGACTTCTCTTGGCCTTATTTTTCTGAATTTGATAAACAGAAAGAAGAAAGCTGAAAAGAAAGGATAAATGCAAGATATGTAAGGAAATGAAGAAGACAGGAGAGAGAAATTGCAGATGACTGCCTTGCTTTCTCACTGAACTGCAACCCTCTGCTCCTCCTTCTCCCTTTCCTGGGACTCTCCGATACCTGTTTTCCTCACCGGAATGGCAAGGGGTCCATCTTTTCTTCTCCCCATTCTTTCACCTCTCCCCCATTGTTATCTCTAACCTCTTTTCCTTTCACCCCTTTCTTGCTAGTTCTCCTGTTAGCCCTGATAAATGGACTTCCTATTACTCATGTTTTCTCTTACCACCAGAAAAGAGAATGAGGAGCACTACCAGTAGAGAATCCATTCCACTGTCTTGTCACTGATGAAAACATAATGGAGAAAAGACAGCAGAAATCAGAGGGTCTGAGATATTCAGAAGGCTTCATCCTGGACCTGCTAACCAGGGGCGGCCCAAGGGGGGTGCGGGGCCATGTGCGGAGACTCGGTGCGGGGCCTCATTTGCATAAGGGGCCTCATTTGCATAAATATTTGCATAATGTTACCATACACTAACTTTTAGTAAACATGCCTCTTAATGAGTGTATGAATAAAGAAAGACTAAAAGACTTCTACATTACTATAATCCAGTGCCAACCGCCAGACACATTAGGAACTACTACAAACACTGCCCATTTAGAACCCATAGCAAACCCACCGTATCCTAACAGCACTACCAGGACTCATAAAGCACCATACCCTAATTATCAAAAGGAAACGCTGCAAATATTAAACCAATACATTTCAGAGAACAACAATACATGACCTACAGGGGAAAGAGAACAAGTGGCAATGTCAAATAGGAATTACATAAACAGAATACCTCAGCTCAGTTACACATGCAGAACATAGACTATCACCAAACAAGGAATCACAATTTAGAAACAGGAAGACAATAATTAAACTGGGAATCCCAAAAGCCAAACTTGGAATGTACAACACTGTAGAAATAAAACTATACATTAATTTGCTCTTGTACTAAACAAAGCGCAGACGTTAATGATGCACATTTCCCAGAGCTGACATATTCCAATTACACAAAGGCAATATACCATAAGATCAGAACTCTACGTCACCTCCGACACCTACTGGACTTCACAGACTACCGAACAACCTTCCAGGCATTAGTCCTTCCACATTTTGATTTCGCGAACATCATCCTCCATCGCCTCCCACAATCGACCTTAAACCCGCTCCGCCTAGCTTTGAATGCAGCCGCAAGAGTCCTCTCTGGATCGTCAAGATCCGACCACATAACGCCCATCATGAAGGATTTGCATTGGCTACCTTTACATGCCAGGCTCCAATACAAGCCATTGGTCCTCACCTTCAAAGCCCTAAATAACTACCCCCCTACGCCAATCAGCAAGCTAGTCCATGGTACCCTGGAAAATAGAAAGAGAAGGTCTACTGCACTGAACACATTAGTAGTCCCCAAGCTAATAACTACATGCACAAAGGCTACCTCCAACAGAGCCTTCTCCATATTCGCCCCTTTAAACTGGAATGCACTCCCCCATGAAATCCGTGGTATTAAAAGCCTCATCCTATTCAGAAAAGCCTTAAAACTCCACCTGTTCACAAAATGTTACCCAGAAACTTCCAGTGATAGAAGCACAACCAGCAAGCTTCCCTCATACCCCAGCCGCCCCTGCACATCAATACCACAGATAATAGGTAGTCCCCACTCAAGCCCAACCAACCACTAATCTTCATCTTCACAAAATCAATGCAACACCCATTTATATTAGAGTATTGTACATATTTTCGAGTTAACATGTATTTAGTTTCCCCGGTTTCGATCCCATGTTCAATTCCCTGTTCTTTGTAAACTCAATGTTGTTTCTGTACATTGCAGTATTTTTGTTCGATGCACACCGCGCTGATTTTAATTGCGCGGTATAGAAGAAATGTTAAATAAATAAATAAATTCAAAATAAAGAGAGATTTTTCTACCTTTTGTGCATTTTTTTTCAGCTGCAATTGCTCCAGTCACTTTCTTCTGGTTTCTTTGTGCCTTCCGCTAACTCTCCATCGTCTGCTGTCCATTTGTCTTTTCTTCTCTCTTCTAGTTTTTTTCCATTCTCTCTCTACATCTGCTTTAACATACTAATCTTTCTCCTTTTGCTCTTTCCTCATTCCTATTTCATCTACTCAAATTTTACCCCTCCATTCTCAATCCCCACTTACTCTCCCAATATCCAGCCAATTGTAGATTTGTCTTCCCTCCCACACAAAATATTTTTCCCCTCTCCATTTCACTCTCCCAGCTTCATCCCATTCTAATCCTCCCCCAACATCAGCTCCATTCTAGTTCCAGTCCCACCCAGCATCCGCTCCCTTCTAGTCCCCGCATCAGCCCATTTCCAGTCCTAGCCCCCCATAAGCCCATTTCCAGTCCTATCCTAGACCAACCATCAGCCTATTTCCAGTCCTAGCTCCCCCATCTATTTCCAGTCCAATCCGAGTCCCTCCATCAGCTCATTTCCAATCCCAGCCCCCCATGAGCCTATCAGCCCATGTCAAATCCTAGCTCCCCTCCACTCAGCCCATTTCCAATCCAAGCCCCCCATGAGCCTACTTCCAGTTCTAGCCCCTTCATGAGTCCATTTCAATCCAAACCCCCACCACAGCCCATTTCCAATCTTAGCACCCCCCCAACAGCCAATTTCCAGTCCTATTCTAGCCCCTCCATCAGCCCATTTCCTGTCCTAGCCCCCCCCCACTCACCCATTTCCAGTCCTAGCTCCCTCCCCCTCACAACCCATTTCCATTCCAAGCTCCCGTCCCCATCAGCTATTTGCAGTTCAAGCCCTCCTTCCACTCAGCCCATTTCCAGTCCTAGCAACCCCCCAGCCCATTAACAGCCCCCCCAGCCCATTAACAGTCCTAACCCCCCATCAGCCCATTTCCAGTCCTAGCCCCCCCCCCATAGTCAATTACTAGTCCTAACCCCCCCCATCAGCCCATTACGTCCTAACCCCCCCCTCACCCTATTTCCATGCCTAGCCCCCCCATCTGCCTTTTTCCATTCTTAGCCCCCCATAGCCCATTACCAGTCCTAATCCCCCATCAGCCCATTACCAGTCCTAACCCCTCCCATAGCCAATTACCAGTCCTAACCCCCCATCAGCCCATTTCCATCTTAGCCCCCCCCCCAATAACCCATTACCAGTCCTAAAACTCCCCCTCAGCCCACTTCCATTCTTAGCCCCCCCCATAACCCATTACCAGTCCTAAACCTCCCCATCAGCCCACTTCCATTCTTAGCCCCCCCTAACCCATTACTAGTCCTAAACCTCCCCATCAGCCCACTTCCAGTCTTGCCCCCTCATAGCCAATTACCAGTCCTAACCCCCCCCATCAGCCCATTTCCAGTCAGCCCCTCCCCATAGCCCATTACCAGTCCTAACCCCCTCAGCCCATTTCCAGTCAGCCCCCCCTAGCACATTATCAGTCCTATCCCCCCCATCAGCCTACTTCCAGTGAGCCCCCCCATAGCCCATTACCAGTCCTAACCCCCCCATCAGCCTACTTCCAGTCAGCCCCCCCCATAGCCCATTACCAGTCCTAACCCCCCCCATCAGCCCCCTTCCAGTCTTGGCCTCCCCTCCCCTATCAGCCCCCTTCCAGTCTTGGCCTCCCCCCCCCCCCATTACCAGTCCTAAACCCCCTTCCCCCCTATCAACCCAAATTTTAAAAAAAACAACCCAACTGCTTCTGCCGCGGCAGCATCAAGACTGCCGCGGCAGTATCAAGAGTGCCACCGCCGCTGCGGGGCCCCCCCGGCAGAGCCTCCCTGCATCGCAGCCTATCCCCGAACGCGGGCTTCTTTCAGAGCCGCGAGAGTTTCCTTTCTCAGAGCCGCGAGAGTTTCCTTTCTCGCGGCTCTGTTAACAGAGCCGCGAGAAAGGAAACTCTCGCGGCTCTGAAAGAAGCCCGCGTTCGGGGATAGGCTGCGATGCAGGGAGGCGATCCAGGGAGGCTCTGCCGGGGGGGGGGGGGCCCGCGACGGCGGCGGCACTCTTGATGCTGCCGCGGCAGAAGCAGCTGGGTTGTTTTTTTTTTTAACTTGGGATGAAGAATGTTTTTGCGCGGGGCCCCCTGAAACGCGGGGCCCTGTGCAAAAAACATTCTTGCTCAATGGACGTGCCGGCCCTGCTGCTAACTGGATAAACCCCACTGAGCCCAGTATTTGGTGGCATTACAAATGACCGCGAATACAATTTTTCACTCTGTGCCCAAACCAAAATCCAAAATATTTTTTTGTTGGACGTTTCCTTCTAATAGACTTTAGCCCAGCAATAGCTGGTTGACCTTTAGGTCCATTTTAATTTATTTCACTTAACTCTTTCAAATTCATGTCCCTTGCTTGCTGTTATCTTGAATGAATAAAGCTGTCAAACACACTCACAGTGCCATCATCTTAAGTGAGATAAATTTAAATGGACCAAAAGGGCAATTTACTGGAGCTGGAATAGTCTATTAGTAGAAAAGATAAAAAATATGTATAGTTTGGACTATCCAGATAGTATCACTGAGTATTTCATCTAACGGCCACAGAACTCTCCAGATACTGCTGGGGTGACCATGGCAGGGCAAGGGCCATACAGCAATTTATCTGGTTAATGGTGATTTTTAGTTCACTAGCTGGATAAGAAACTGCAAAAAAAGCAGGCCTAGCTTATGAGGTTTGGCTATCCTGACAGCAGTCGAATATTGGTGCTATTTGGATAGCCAGCGGCAGTCACCGCTGAAACCAGATATTCAACGGATGTCAATATCTGGATACTTTTGCTAAATATTTGGTTTCATTTTGGCTGTTTAAAAAAATGCTTGAATATCAGGCGGAAACCTTTTTATGGATCTGCATATTTCTCTACCTCAAATGAGTGCATACGAGGTGTGATCAAAAAGTATCAAGATTTGTATATTAACACAAATTTTGCTTAATGTTCTCCAAGTCATCAAATCTCCTTTTCAGTGGTAATTTCAGTTTTGGAAACAAGAAAAAGTCACAGGGTGTTTGATCAGGTGAGTACGCAGGCTGACGGACTTGCTCAATTTGGTGTTTGGCCAAGAACTCCTGGACAAGATGTGATGCGTAAGCTGGGGCGTTATCGTGATGAAGCAATCATTCACCATTCCTGTGCAACTCTGGCCTCTTATGACAAACTGCATTTCTCAAATGAGTCAGAACTTGGATTGTAGTACTCCTTATTGATGGTTTGGCCTTTTGGAGCATACTCATGATGAACAATACCCTGGTAATCAAAGAAAACTGTGAGCATGATCCTGACATTGCTCCTTACCTGACAGGCTTTCTGGGTTCTGCGAGAGTCTGGAGCCTTCCATTGTGAGGACTGAGCCTTAGTTTCTGTGTCATAACCATAAACCCATGATTCATCATCAGTAATAATCTTTTTGATGAAATCTGAGTAATTTTCAGTGAAGTCCAACAACTCCCTGGCTGCAGACAATCGATCTTCTTTTTAAAAAGGTCAGGGAACAGGAGTTTCGGCATGAATTTTGCAGACACACGTCTCATCCCCAGATCGACAGTAAGAATGGACTGTACTGACCCAAAATTGATGTCCATGTCCTCCACAAGGTCTCTGATAGTCAGTCGATGATTTGAGCGTATTGTGGCATGCACTGTTTCAACTTTGTCTTTATTCCTGCTTGTTGATGGCCTTCCAGAATGTTGGTCACGTGATTTAAAAAAGTATAGGTGTGCTGCAGCCATGCCACACTCTGCACATGCAGAACACATAACTAGTTCATTGCATGCTTAATAACATCATGGTGTGACGGATTGTCATAGAGCTACACAATACGTCTCAATACTTTTTGATCACACCTCATACACTTTCTTGAGTTCAGAGAGAGAGGATTAAGGAGACAGCTGTAGACAGAGAACTGTCTTTTCCTTATAGAAGGTGTATGTGATCCTCTCTCTAACAGTTCTCAGCAACACCAGCAGATCCAGAGTTCAAATAAAGCCCACAGAATTATAGTTACATACAGTATTGAAGAAAGATGGATTGACATGCACTGGTACTCCAGGAGGCCAGTATGTCCCGGTGCATAATATATGGGTTTGATTCCGAGTCATGACTTCTGCTTGTTGGATTGGCCTAGACTGGATGTGGTGTGAAGACAGCCTTTGCAATTCCACAACAGTGACACCTAGTGCCCAGACTCACTGTGCATGCATATCAGGTTCTGGAAGAATTTGCATTTTGTGACCTCTAGCCAAGAATTATTGGAATGGTGGATGCACTAGATGGATTGAAAGCATTATAAAATAGGGAAGAAAATCCAGGTAGCTGTAAATGAAGGTTAATGGTGAAGTTCCTCAGCCATGTCCATTCCCATGTCTCTTGGAAAAGTCATTTTCCTTGAAAATCTTCCTTCTCCCAAGATGATTAACAAAATTCATTGCAAGCTGACTGGCACTCCTTGATGAAAATAGTATACTATGGAGATTATTTAGAAGTTTCTCCACATCTAAATAGCAGCATTGCACATTGAGAATGGAATACACATATAAAAGTGATTTCAGAAATCTGCTATTTACACTTGGATATCTACACTAAGCAGATATTTCAAGCAGGCATGGCGCAGGTGTGGTTTGGGCAGGCTAAACATCTACACATGTATTCCCCATTTTACAAAGGGAATAGCAAAAAAAAAAAATATGTGTTGGATTTTACACCAGCTCTAAGGCATGCATAGATTTTTAAAACGTGCTCATTTAGGTCAGGGCTTTACAAGAGAGATTAAGGGAGTTATTCTTCTTAAGTATCCATTCTCAATGTCCTCTTCCAAAATGAAAAATTAAATTGAGGTCTTAGTACTTAATTGGTGGCACTTATATGTATAACTTTGCAAAATGGCCGAGCTACACATGGATGCGCCCGCACTTGCACTTGAAAGTTGCAAAAATTGTCACTTACATATGTTTGTGATGCTCGGTTTTCCCGTGTGTAGATTTGTAAAAAGCTTCCTCCTGATGTGCATGGCGACAAATCCACGTGCACTCCTGCATGACCTTATACGTATTTTACAAAAGGTTCCACATTCAGCAGAGTCTTTTGTAAAATACTGCCCCTTGCTTCCACGTTCACACCTAGACGTCTCTTTTCTCACAAATATGTTCAGTCTAAAATGGGGTTCAATTAGAATCTAGGGGCCCATTATTCAAAGGATTGATGCTCTTAATTTTGAAACTTATGTCCTAAGTTGGTTTCTTTGAAAATTTACTAGGACTGCATGTCTTAAGTTTAACTTAAAATTTCACTAAACACCTAAATTTAGGAAGATAAAAAATGGGTGGCAATGAAGGTGGATTTAGAGTGTGAAAAATAAGTTAGAAGCTTAGCACTGACTTTTAGCACTAGACACCTAAATTAGGCTCATAAATCTAGGCAAATGAATGGCAGGCCTAAATTAAGGAGCACACTTTTTAAACTCCTAAATTAGGATGAATCTGCAGCTGAAAACTTAGGGGTATGTTTGCTAAATGGCGATAACGTAGAAGCAGCGCAATTATCGCGTGATACGTAACATTTTTGCGCAATAACGTGCCGTTTCACCCGACAATGTCCCTGGCAGTGCTAAGACACAGAAAAGTTGGAGTAAGGCTCCCCAGAGGGTGGAGAGAAGGGGTCAATGGGCGGGAGTGGGCGGGGGTGGGCAGGGAAAGGTTCCAGGCACACTATCGTTGTGAAATGAAGGTCCGAAAAATAGCGCCAGTGAAAACCTGGCGTTAGAGGCAAAAATGAAGGAGAGAGAAACCATTTCAGTCAGCAATGTACAGCAAAGGTAGGGAGACCAAGAACAGTGATAGTAGTGATACATGTGCAGCAGCACCAGATAGTGCCCAAGCACGAAAGGGCACCATGGCGTGGCTGCACATGGGGTACAGGGGGCTGCAGGCGTGACATGCAGTGGGGCAGCTGGGGCAGAGGGCAGGCTAGGCAGATGCCTATGTGACACATAGAAAAACAGAAACGGAATATCAGCAACTGATCAAGGTCAAACATGCCCACGAGTGTGTGTGTCCCACAGTGTCCCAGGGGACAGTACCCAGCAAATACCCCAAAGGGCACAGAACATTGGCAGGTGGTGCCGGGGAGGAAGCATGGATGTCTATGCAGGCACCCCTACCCCAGATTACACACCATAGGCAGCTGCCTAAAGGCACACTGGATGGCCTGGGACTGTGCACCACAAGCACCACCGGTATAAGGGCATGTCAGCATGGTGGTGGGGGGGGGGGGGTGCTGGTGGTGGAGGGGGCAGTGGCATCTGCCCACAGCATACCAAGGACAATCTCTGTCTATGTGTTTGCCATGCACTGCAAAAGACATCTGACCGTCTGATGAACAGTAATGGTATCCCCAGGGAATGACCTCCCTCTGTGGCAACAGTTTGGTGCAGTACACCCAGTCAGTGCATTCAGGAGCAGAAGGTCACAGGTTCATGTCCCAGCTGTGGCTCCTGCAGACCATGTCCCTATGTATTACCCAGTACTAAACCATGGTAATAAAGAAGGATTCTTTTTACAGATAAAATAAACACGCCATAAATGCCTATATTCTACCCTACAGAGCACATACACCATAGACATGTGCAGTCCCGAGGTTCCCAACTGCAGTCCCGGAGGGCCAAACACCATTCAGGTTTCATGCTGTCCCTAAGAAATATGCTTGAGATGCATTTGTATGTACCGCCCCCATTGTATGAAAATGTATCCCCTGCATATTCATTAGGGACAGCATGAAAACCTGAATCGTGTTGGGCCCACCAGGACCAGAGTTGGGAACCTCTGCCCTTGAGCATCGGCCAGCTACACTATTCAAAGCCTCATGGAAGGCCAGGCTGTTGGGTCCTGCACGGAGCAGCATCTACCAATACTAGAACCTGCATACTTTAGCAATGCCATGTTCCACATATATCAAGCGGTTGCTATGATTAATGTCAGATAACAAGTCCAAAATGAAACACAATTTGTTAACAGAGATCCATCAGAGCAACCTTTCTGATATCTGTGGAGTGTGTTTCAGTTTTTGTTTCTGACAGTGTTTACCACCCCTGAGAGTGACCTTACTAGTATTGAGTACCATAGCAATGCCTGTGCTGTGCCCAGGACTGGTGTGGCGGTCAGGGCTCCCAACCACCTCTTTTTTTGCACAATGCTGAAATAGGAGTGAGCCCACAATGCTTGCACTGTTTCCAGTGTTAGCCTGCCTGTGTGCATAATGAGGAGCAAGGTAGTGGGTATGGGCCGGACAGGGCAGCCTGGGCAGGATGCATCTGCACAGGGCATAGGGCAATGGCTGGGGCATTGTATTGGCCGACCACCACCTGCACGGACAGGGAGACCACAGCATGTCATGCTGGGGGGGGGGCACTCTCACCCTGACTGAGCAGTGACCATGGCATGTCTAGGTCCCCACATAGTGCTCTACAGTGTTTCTCTCAAGTGATATCTGAGAGTTCCCCTGCCTGGGGCCTAATCACTGACATAATACCTCTGGGTGCACACAGTTTCACCAGGAACATGCACTATGTACTAGCTAGTAGACTGTCTGCAGTTAGTGTGTGTATGGCTG
Organism: Ichthyophis bannanicus; assembly: GCA_033557465.1. NCBI lineage: Eukaryota > Metazoa > Chordata > Amphibia > Gymnophiona > Ichthyophiidae > Ichthyophis > Ichthyophis bannanicus. The sequence continues at coordinate 605,607,634 of CM066035.1, read as the reverse complement.
GAGCACCTTGCAGGGTGCAGTGGGTGAAGACTGACCGTGCCCTCTGCTGCTGAATGTTAGATGGTGGTGGGGGGCATCTGAGTGTTTACAGGCCTACTGCCAGTGACCTGTGTGATACAAACAGATCTACATTGACTGCCATGCAGGACTGGGGTTGCTGGTCCCACAGCCCTTCATCATGTCCCTCCACCGCTGCCATTGCAAAGATGTACAGTGTGGGTCTATTGGTGGCAGATCCTATCCCCCCACCCTGGCCCTGAGAGTGTGGATTGGTAGGCGGTGCTCCCTAATCTGCATGTGGGTTCAGACACCCCCCCCCCATGCCCTATAGGGCGCCGTAGGTGATGGCAATGAGGTGCGGGTGTTTCTGCTGGCAGCACAGATTGTAGAGATGTGTCTGTTACAGGCAGGAAAAGGAATTGACTCAGACAGCCTAGTTACATAATCACCATTGTGGAATTGAACTCATGACCACTGTATCAGCAGTCATTGTATTAACCAGTGTGCTACACCTCTAGTCCTTTGATTATAGCTCAGGTTACAACGCGATGACGTGATGTTGGCTAGGGCGCCCTCTATCACGCGATACCCTGCCATTGCTTCCTTTATGCCAAAATGCCCACCACCTTATATGGTATTCCTCACATTATCGCTGCAACTAGCACCGGTAACATTAGGACCGTTTAGTAAACATACCCCTAGGCTCCTAAGTGCAGCTGGAAATACGGCACAAATTTAAGTGTCTAACTTAGGAGCTTAAATTTAGGATCTTTTTTTGGTATATTTTTTTGTATATCTAATCTCTGATACGATATGGATAGAATGTGCTTACTCGAGTCCAGTCATGCAGATTCTTTTTTAGTACTTTCTTCCCTTTAAAAATGATTTATTTTGTCAATAAATCCAGTGTTTGCTAACAAATCATTCATTTTAAAATAGAAAATGCTAACAATATGACCTAATAGAATAATATGTAAAGCAATGCAATGGGCTATATATTGGCCTGAAATACGTTTCCACTGGTTTAGAAGGTCATTTTAAAATTATCTCCTTTCTACAGTTATGAATATGAAAGAGACTTCACTTTAAGGCTCGGAAAATGAACTGTAGAGTATGCTATGGCAGCTCATTGCGTTATGATGAGAGGCACTGTATCTGAATTAAAGTTATGAACCCTTTGCCTGCATCAATGCCATCTTGATCTTGTTAACTTCAATCAAGGTTCATTGCTTTCTAGAGAAAAAAAAAAGAAAATGTTTCATGGCATGAAATACCAAAGTATGACAGCACATAAATATTGGATAAAAGAAATTATAGAAGCAAGGACTGTATCCACTTTAATACACTGCTAGTGATTAGTAAATAAATACAAACTTCATCTCTTTCTTCAGTGTCCCCAGCCTTGACTGGTTCAAGCAGCAAAAGCTGGATAGGAAAATCAAATCTACATCTTTTTTATGGCAGCATGCAATATTGCTCCTGACTCAGCCAATTGGACAGACACTTTTATAACCCCTTAGAAGAAAGAACTTTGCAAAACCAAGAAACAGTTGGGACCGATTTCAGCCTACTTGTTTTTCCTGTGGCTATCTGGAGAGCAGGAATTTTCAGCCACTATCTGGGTAGCTAATCCACATAGACTTACGAGTAGGACTGCTTTTTACCAGACCTAAGTTATGCGGATACTTATCAAAAATAGCAGCACTGAAAATCACCACTATCTCGATAAGTGCCAGCTCTTTCCCATCTCTGCCCATGAACCACTCTAGAAGAAATGATGGGGGGGGGGGGGGGGGACAGGTGGCTCTCCGGAGTGGAAGCAGAGCAGGCTGAGGACCAGAGAAGCCAGAGCTCAAATCCTGTTCCTTTAACTTGTTGTGACCTTGAGCGACTCATTTCATACTTCATTCCCTTGGGAATAATTTTAACTGTAAGTCACAACGGCAGGAAAATAACTTGTATAGGTGATTATAACACATCTTGAACTCACATTTGGAAAGAGGTGAATAATTAAGTCTAAAATCTGTATTCAATGATATCCACTCTGGGGAAGGAAAAAAAAGGGTTTAAAAAAGGTTTGGACCAGTTCCTGGAGGAAAGGACCATAAACCATTATTAAAAGGTATCCAGGATATCACTGCTTGACCCAATACCAGCGCTGAGGAACCTGTGTCTTTGTGGAAACTGCTAGGCACTTATGACCTAGATTGGTCACTGTTGGAAACAGTATACTTGGCTTGATGGACCTTGGTCTGACCCAGTATGGCATATCTTATGTTCTTATGGATGAGGTTTTCTGAAAAGCTGAAGCCAGTTGACAACACTGTGGATACCAGATTTACTTTTTTTTATTTGGTTGCTTATTCATACCATCTTTTGGCTTTTACGGGATGTGTAAAAGCAATGTACAATCAAAAATAAATAGAATGGAAATGACAAGCTTTGAGAACAATTGTAAGATAAGGTATAAGAAATAATGATCAGAATTTATTTATCTAGGCTTATATACTGCTTTTTCTACTAGTCAAAGCAGTGTCCATTTAATTACTGTATATATACTTTTCCCTTGTCAATGAAGGGCTCACAATCTATATTTTTGGACCTGAAGAAACAGTTAAGTGGCTTGCCCAAAGCCACCAGGAGCACCCATGGGACTAGAAACCCCAGTCCTTCCAGCCCAAGGTTGCTGTCTTCTATCAGGATTCTAACCCCTGGCCCACCAGCCTGAAGCAACTTGCCCCAACCACTAGGCCACTTATCCCTAGGTAAAGGTGAGAAAAGATTCAGGGAAATAGCTAGGGAGGGCTATGCAAACTCTAGGGCTGATTCCTGATCATGCAATTTAATATTCTCATAAGAACATGAGATATGCCATACTAGGTCAGACCAAGGTCCATCAAGCCCAGTATCCTCTTTCCAACAGTGGCAATCTAGGTAAGTAGCAGTCTCCCCCCAAAAAAGCATAGGTTCCACAATGCTTGTTCTGGGGCAAACAATGGATTTCTTTTCTTTAAAAAAGGTTCATGGACCTTGCTCCAGGAACTTATCAAAACCTTTTTTAAACCCAGCTACACTAACAGCTTTCACTCCACCCTTTGGTAATGAATTCCAGAGTTTGACTACGCGTGGAATGAAAAAGAATTTTCTCTTATTAGTATTAAATGGGTTACACTGTAGCTTCATTGCATGTCCCTGAGTCTTTCTACTTTTTGATGGCGTAAACAATTGGTCTACGACTATCATTCCCACTCCATTCATCTATTTATAGACCTCTATCAAATCTCCCCTCAGCCGTCTCTTTTCCATGTTGAAGAACCCTAACCTTTTAATCCTCTCCTGATAGGAGTATCCTTCCATCCCCTTTACCATTTTGGTGGCTCTTCTCTGTACCTTTTCTAATTAGTTATTATCCTTTTAAAGATATGGCAACCAGAACTGCACATAATATTCAAGGTGCGGTCGTACCATGGAACGATATAGAGGCATCATAATATCCTTTGTTTTATTCCCCATTCCTTTTCTATTGGCCTTCTTCTCCACTGCTTCACACTGGACAGAGGGTTTCAACATGTTCTCTATGATAACGCCTAAATCTTTTTCCTAGGTGGTGGTTCCTAATGTGAAACTTTGCATCATGTAACCATATTTTGGCTTATTCTTTCGTAGGTGCATGACTTTGCATATGTCCACATTAAATTTCATCTCCATTTCAATGCCCAGTCTTCCAATTTATCAAGAACGTCTTGCAATTTTTCACAATCCTCTAAGGTTTTAACAACTTTGAATAATTTTGTGTCATCTGCAAATTTGATTACCTCACTCGTTATTCCATTTCCAGGTCATTTATGAATATGTTAAAAAGCAGCAGACCCAGCACAGATCCCTGGAGTACTTCACTATTCATTGTTCTCCACTGGGAAAATTGGCCATTTATCCCTACTCTCTGCTTTCTAACTTTTAATTAGTTCCTGATCCACAACAGTACACTGCCTGCTATCCCATGACTTTTTAATTTTGCCAAGAGTTTCTTATGAGGGACTTTGTCAAAGGCTTTCTGAAAATCCAGATACACTATATTGACCAGCTCACCATTCTCTACCTGTTTAATCACACCTTAAAAAACATATAACAGATTAATAACACAAGACCTTGCTTGGCTAAAGCCATGCTGGCATTCTCCAATTAGCCCATGACTATCTACATGTTCAGTAATTTTGTTCTTTATAATGGTTGCTACTATTTTGGATGGTACTGTTGTCAGGCTCACTGGTCTGTAGTTTCCCGGACCACAACTTGAACCCTCTCGCACAGAGCAGCTTTTAAACTAGATAATAGGGGAAAGCCGACAGTTGCCCAAGAGCGCATGGTTCAGAAGAATGTATCCTTGAAGGATACTACCAAAAGCAGAGACGTTCCAAAAAAGAGTAAAGTAGCCCAAATGCCCTTGAGTATTGAGCAGACAGAGCTTAAAGATCCCAAATTACCCATGCCTACCAATAGCCAGATTAATATGAATAAAATACAGTCTCTAAAATGCTTGCATGCAAATGCTAGAAATCTAAAAATTAAGATGGGAGAATTAGAATATATAGCACTAAATGAGAGGTTAGATATGATTGGAATCTCAGAGACATGGTGGAAGGAGGATAACCAGTGGGACACTGTGATACCTGGGTACAAACTATATCGTAATGATAGAGCTGATCAAATTGGTGGAGGGGTTGCACTCTATGTTAGAGAGAGCATTGAGTCAGAAAGGATTAAAGTTTTGCAGGAAACAAAATTTGCTGTAGAATCTCTATGAATTGAAAATCATGTAAAAAGGGGAAGGCGATGGCAGTGGGGGTGTACTATCAACCGCCTAGCCAGAATAAACAAATGGATGATGAAATGCTCAAAGAAATCAAGGAAGCTAACAAAAGTTACAGCGCAGTAATAATAATGGGTGATTTCAATTACCCCAGTATCGACTGGGTCAGTGTCACAGCAGGACATGCTAGGGAGATAAAGTTCCTGAATGAAATAAATGACTGCTTCTTGAAACAGCTGGTTCATGAACTGACCAGAGGGGAAGCCATATTGGACCTAGTCCTTAGTGGAACACCAGATCTAGTGCAAGAGATAAGGGTGTTCGGGCCACTTGGCAATAGTGATCATAACATGAACGCGTTTGATTTAATTAGTGGAGGAGGGATAGTAAGGAAATCCACAGTACTACCTTTTAACTTTCGAAAGGGAGATTATGATAAAATAAGGAAAATAGTTAAGAAAAAACTAAAAGGAGCAGTTGCAAAGGTTAAAGACTTACATCAAGCTTGGGTGTTGTTGAAAAATACTATCTTGGAAGCCCAGACCAGCTGTATTCCACGCTTTAAGAAAAGTGGAAGGAAGTCCAAAAAACTGCCAGCATGGTTTAAAGGTGAGGTCAGAGAGGCTGTTGTTGCCAAAAAAGCATCTTTCAGGAAATGGAAAAAAGAGCCAAAAGACGAAACCTGGAAACAGCACAAGCACTGGCAAGTCAAATGCAAGGCATTGATAAGGCAGGCAAAGGGAGAATTTGAGAAGAAGCTTGTTGGGGAAGCAAAAACGCGAAATAAATACTTTTTCAAGTACATTCGTAGCAAAAAACCTGTGAAAGAGTCAGTTGGTCTATTAGATGATAGAGGGGTTAAAGGGGCACTAAGAAGCAACAAGGCGATAGCAGAGAGACTGAATGAATTATTTGCTTCAGTCTTTACTAAGGAAGATGTAGGGTTGTTACCCATGACTGAAGTGGTATTTAAAGGTGTGGAAGAATTGAAGGAAATATCGATACATCGGGAAGATGTATTGCAACTATTAGATAAACTTTAGCAAATCACCTAGGCCAGATGGTATACATCCAAGGGTGTTGAAAAAACTGAAATATGAGATTGCAGACCTGCTATTAGTAATCTGTGAACTTTCATTAAAATCATCTGGAGGATCACCAAAGTAACACCAATTTTTAAAAAGGATTCCAGGGGTGATCCGGGAAACTACAGACCGGTGAGCCTGACGTCAGTACCGGGAAAAATGGTAGAAACCATCATAAAGAACAAAATTACTCAGCATGTAGATAGTCATGGCCTAATAGGAGACAGCCAACATGGCATTAGAGAAGGAAGATCTTGTCTTACTAATCTGTTATGTTTTTTTGAAGGTGTGAATAAACAGGTGGACAAAGGTGAGTCGGTTGATATAGTGTATATGGACTTTCAGAAAGCCTTTGACAAGGTCCCTCATCAGAGACTTTTGGCAAAACTAAAGAGTCACGGGATAGGAGGCAGTGTACTATTGTGGATCAGGAACTGGTTAAAAGATAGAAAGCAGAGGGTAGGGCTAAATGGCCAATTTTCCCAATGGAGAAAGGTGACTAGTGATGTACCCCAGGGATCTGTGCTGGGTCCACTGCTTTTTGACATATTCATAAATGACCTGGAAAAGGGAATAACGAGTGAGGTTATCAAATTTGCAGATGACACAAAACTATTTAAAGTTGTTAAAACCCAAGAAGATTGTGGAAAATTGCAAGAGGATCTTGATAAATTGGAAGGCTGGGCATCCAAATGGCAGATGAAATTTAATGTGGACAAGTGCAAAGTTATGTACCTAGGGAAGAACAACCCAAACTATCGTTACACAATGCAAGGTTCCACATTAGGAACCACCACGCAGGAAAAAGATTTAGGCATCATTGTGGATAACATGTTACAACCCTCTGCCCAGTGTGCAGCGGCAGCCAAGAGAGCAAATAGAATGCTAGGTATCATAAGGAAAGGAATGGAAAATAAAACAAAAGATATTATAATGCTTCTATATTGTTCCATGGTGAAATCGCACCTTGAATATTGTGTGCAATTTTGGTCGCCGTATCTTAAAAAGGATATAGCGTTATTAGAAAAGGTCCAGAGAAGAGCCACCAAAATGGTAAAGGGGATGGAAGGATACTCCTATGAAGAAAGGCTAAAAGATGGAAAAGAGATGGCTGAGGGGAGATATGATAGAAGTCTATAAATTAATGAACGGAGTGGAACGGGTAAACGTAGATCGATTGTTTATGTTATCTGAATACAGAAAGAATAGGGGACATGCAATGAAGCTACAGGGAAAACTATTTAAGACTAATAAAAGAAAATATTTTTTCACTCAACGTGTAATCAAACTCTGGAATTTGTTACCGGAGGATGTAGTAAAGGCTGTTAGTGTAGCTGGGTTTAAAAAAGGTTTGGACAAGTTCCTGGAGGAAAGGTCCATAAACCATTATTAAGAAGGGACCCAGGATATCAATGCTTGACCCAGTACAAGCATTGTGGAACTTGTGTCTTTTGGGGAAACTGCTAGGTACGTATGACCTAGATTGGCCACTGTTGGAAACAGGATACTGGGCTTGATGGACCTTGGTCTGACCCAGTATGGCATATCTTATGTTCTTATATAAAAATTGGCATTACATTGGCTATTTGACAATCTTCAGATATTGCAGATGTTTTTAATGATAGTGTACAGCTTACTCATACTAGGTCTGCAATCTCATATTTCAGTTCTTTCAACAACCTCAGATGTATACCATCCTGTCCAGGTGATTTGCTACTCTTTAGTTTATCAAATAGTTCTAATAATTCTTCCTGGATTATCAATATTTCTTTCAATTCTTCCAATGTATCATCTTTAAATACCATTTCAGTCATGGGCAATTTACCCATTTCTTCTTCAGTAAAGACCAAATCAAAGAATTCATTCAGTCCCTCTGCTATTGGCTTTTCTCCCTCTTAGTGCCCTTCTATCATCTAATGGTCCTACTGACTTTCTCACAGGTTTTTTGCTACAAATGTACTTCAAGAAGTTTTTATTATGCGTTTTTTCTTTCATGACAAGTTTTATTTCAAATTTTCTCTTTGCCTGCCTGATCAATGCCTTGCATCTAATTTGCCAGTGCTTATGTTTTTCCAGTATTCATCATTTGGCTCCTTTTTCCATTTCCTGAAAAATGTTTTTTTGGCAACAAAAGCCTCCCTAACCTCACCTTTAAACCATGCTGGCAGTTTTTTAGACTTCCACTTTTCTTAGCGTGTGGATTACAGCTGGTCTAGGCTTCCAAGATCATATTTTTAGACAACACCATGCTTGATGTAAATATTTAAGCTTTGCAGCTGCTCCTTTTAGTTTTTTCTCAACTATTGTCCTCATTTTATCATAGTATCCCTTTTGAAAGTTAAAAGGTAGTGCTTTATATTTCCTTGCTGTCCTTCCTCCATTTATTAAATCAATCACGATCATGCTATGATCACTATTGGTAAGTGGCCCCTACACTCTTATCTCTTGCACAAGATCTTGTGTTTCACTAAGGACTAGGTCCAAAATAGCTTCCCCTCTTTTTCATGATCTAGCTGCTCCAAGAAACATTCATTTATTTCATCTAGAAACTTTAGTATGTCCCTAGCATGTCCTGTAGTGACACTGACCCAGGATAATTGAAATCATCTATTATTATTATTGTGCTGTAACTTTTGTTAGCTTCCCTGATTTCTTTGAACATTTCATCATCCATTTATTCCATTTGGCCAAGCAGTACTAGTACAATCCCATCACTTTGTCTACTTTTAGTTTAACTAGTGCCTCACAAACACAGTCTTCTGAAAATCATTAAAGATTCAATTCTCTTTGGTACCTATTTGTGGGTGTTTTCTGAGGTCCTGCTACTGAGATCTTGTGGGAACACAGAACAAAAATATTTATTAACCATTTCTGCTTTATCCTCATCAACCTCTACATATTCCTCCCCTTCCCTTGAGTCTGTCTGATGATACCACTTTTGCATTTCTTCCTCTCACTAACATTTCTGAAAAATGTCTGACCCCTCCCCCCTCCATGTTATTGCATTGGCTATTTCTTCTTATTTTTGTATTTTCCTTTCCTGACTAATTTCCTAGCTTCTCTAAGCTTTTCCAAATATTAATGCCTATCTTCCTCTCTCTCTGATCTCTTGTATTTTAGGAAGGCCACCCTCTTTTTCTTCACCTTTTCAGCTACTTCTTTCAAAATCCACAGTGGCCTCCTTTACCTTTTACATTTATTTAACTTAATAACAAAAAGGTTTGTTTGTCCTTAAAATATCCCCTTTTAGTTTTGCCCATTGCTTTTCTACATCCCCCAGCTATTCCCATCCCACTAATGACTCCTTGAGTTATTGTCCCATCTTGGCAAAGTTAGTTTTCCTAAAGTCTAAGACCCTCACTTTTGAATGGACTTTATCATCTCTAGTCCTAATACTGAACCACACCATCTGGTTATCACTAGATGTGACATGATCTCCCACTATAACATCAGAAACCCTTTTGCCATTGGTAAGCACCAAGTCCAGTATGACCCCTTCATATGTGGGTTCTGGTACCAATTGCTGGAATTAGTTCTCCCTGTAGAAAATCTAGGATATCCTTACTTCTAGATGGCACTGCAGCAGGGATGTGACAATCAACATCTGGCATATTGAAATCACCTATCAGTAACACTTATTTATTTATTTATTTATTTATTACAATTTCTTATATACCGCGCTATTTAGCATCAGTGCGGTTTACATTATAACTTAACGACCATAACAACAAGCTGTCAGGTTTACATCGAACAGGAGTATAAACATGGAAAACAGGGTCAACTATATACATAATCTATTTACATTGGAAGGATAGATAAAAGTCAGATAATGCATGTAGGTCTTTTCTAACTAAATTGGGTCAATTCCTGGAGGGTATATCTAGGATCAATTGCTGTCAGGTAAGTGTTGGAGGAACAAGTGGGTTTTGAGGGCCTTCCTGAACTGATATAGGCTGGCTATGGCCCTAATGTCAGGGGGTAGCGCATTCCAGCATTTGGGTACGTAACAGCTGAAAGTCCTGTTTGTGGTTGATAAGTTGTACTTTGTCGAAGCCTTTGGTATTGCAAGCAAGTTTACAGCTGTTGATCTTCTGGATCTGTTGGGAGGGACAAAGTGGATAAGATGAGTGAGTGAGGAGGCTGAAATACCTTTGATTGCTTTGAAAGCTAATAGAAGGGTTTTGAAGGTGATTCTCCCATTGATTGGTAGCCAGTGCAGCTGTTTGAGAATGGGGGTCACGTGGTCGTATCTGGATGCTCCGTAAAGGATCCTAGCTGCGGTGTTCATGGCCAACTGTAAGGGGGTTAATGTGGATTGGGGGAGACCTTGTAAGATGGAATTTGCAAAATCAAAGTGCGGCAGTATCAGCGCTTGATATATGGTTCGGAAGTCATCTGGGTCCAATAGGGAGCGTAGGTGCTTGAGAGAGCGTATTTTGAAGTAGACGGCTTTGACTATGTTGCTTATGTGGCTTTTCAAGTTAAGATGTTGATCCAAAGTAACTCCCAAATATTTTATTGCATCTTTGGTTTGCAAATCAGCTTCATTGACACTGACATGGGATGGGAGGGTAAAGTAGGTGTCTCTGGTGATGAATAGCACCTCCGTTTTTTTATGTTGGATGCGAAGGTTCTGTGTTTGGAGCCAAGTTGAAACTGCGTTGAAGCAGTCTGTGAGGGGGGTCAGGTCCATGTGAGTTGTGGAGAAGGGCATGTATAATAGGATATCGTCTGCATATATCAAACAATTCACGTTGAATGATCTTATGATATTGCAGATGGGCTGCATGTAGATATTGAAAAGTAATGAGGATAACGATGAGCCCTGGGGTACTCCTTGCTTTTGATGGAAATGTGTTGACTCCTCTGATCCTGATTTCACATATTGCCATCTGTCGTCAAGGTAAGATTTGCACCATTCTAGTGCACTGTTGCAGACTCCCTTCTCCTTCAGTCTTCCGAGGAGAATTTTGTGACTCACGGAGTCGAACGCCGCGGCAATGTCTAGAAATATGAGCACAAAACCTTGACGGATGTTGTCAATTCCAGTGATGATTTCATTGAAAAGACCAGTGAGTAGTGTCTCTACCCCATGATATTCTCTGAATCCGTGTTGGCAGCTATCTAAGGGGGAAGCAGCATCGATGTGATCTTGAATTTGCCGTTGTGCTTCTTTCTCAATTATTTTGGCCAAGAGGGGGATGCTGGCTATTGGTCGGTAAGAGTCAGTTCTTTGTGGATCAAGCTTGGGGTTCTTCAATAGTGGTCTAATGGAAGTCTGCTTAAGTGAAGTGGGGAAATATGATGTAGTGAAGGATAGTTTCATTATTTTTGCAATGACAGGGCTGAACACATCACGTAGCTCCTTGATCCAAAAAGCTGGACATGGGTCACTTCTCCTTTCATGGCAATACTGTGTATGTCTTCTATTAAATCTCCATCCACTTCTTCTCCCTGGGAAGGAGATCTGTATATCACACCAAGGCAAATGGATTTCCTGTTCCCGCTTTCTTGTTTAACCCACAGTGCCTCCTCGCTCCCTTATAAGCCCTGCAATTCTATAGTTTTAATATTATTTTTTCAATATAGTGCCACGCCTCCTCCCCTTCTTCCTATCCTGTCCTTCCTGAATAAAGTATAACCTGGTATAATTACATCCCAGTCCTGGTTGTCTGTGAACCATGGCTCCATAACCACCACTAAATCTAAGTCAGCCTTTTCCATTAAAGCCTCAACATGTGAGATCTTATTTCCCATACTACAGGCATTTATGCATACCTCTTTCCAGATGTTGCCCCTTGTACCCATTTCTACAGAAGGCTTTCACTTACCCGGGGACTTTCTTCACCCATCCCCAAAATCTAGTTTAAAGCCTCAGCAGTAGGTTAGCCAGCCTGCTGCAGAAGGCACTTTAACTCTTCTTGGATAGGTGAATGCCATCTCTGCTCTGTAGCCCATGGAAAAACATCCCATAGTCCAGGAAACCAAAATGCTCTCATTGGCATCATCAATGCAGCCTTGCATTCATCTATAGGATACACGCGTCTCTGCCTCTGCCTTTACTCTCAACAGGGAGGATTGAAGAGAATACCACCTGCACACTTTTCTCCCTCACCCTCTGTCTCACAGCTATGAAATCATTTTTGATATGCGTGGAGGTTTACCTAGTAGTATCATTTGTGCCAACATGGATAAGCAACATCAGATACTAGTCAATAAGCTTGATGAGTCTCAGCAAACTCTCCATGTTATCTCAGATTTTGGAACCTGGCAGACAGCACACTTCTCTGGACATCAAGTCTAATTGGCAGATGATGTCTCCGTACACCTCAGAAGAAAGTCACCAACCACCATTGCTCTTCACTTCTTTGTAGTCATTGATTCTGTAACTTTGGGCTGCTTGAACTCTGGTCCTTCCCTTTCCTGGGATGTCTTCACCTCCTCCACTTCCATTGCTATATATTGGCTCTTTAATTTGAGGACTGGAGGAGTTGGGTTTTCAATTCTGCAGGCTCTGATGATTTGTGTCCAACTCTTTTCATTCTGTAGCATACCATCTTCATCTCAAGCAGTGTCTCGTCAATGGTTAGGTGGTTGCAAAATTTCAAGCAACCCATTTTTGAATGCTTGGAGAGCAGAGGCAAGGAGAGGCATTATAAAGAGAAAACAAGGAGCAGATAGAGGAAGAAAGACTTAGTGATCCTGCAGGCAAGTCATTTGATAGCCAGTTGGAAGCTGCAGGTGGCTGTTCCCCAGAAACCAATGAAGTTAATGTCATTGGGTTTGTGGTGGCTAGAAACCATACAGCCAGACTACATGGAGCTAGATGACCAAATGGTTAGGCAACAGTCTCACTGTTCTTTCAGCAACATAGCTATTAGTTTTGGTAACTGTTTAGATTATTTTAAAACTTGATGGTAACTATTGAATTAATGGTATCTTTTGTATTCATCAACCATGGATAGTAGAGACTAATGAGGAAAGTCCCCCAAAAATGATTTGGATGAAGAACAATATCCTACAGATGAACAAATTATCACATTATCAAGGCAGATTAGTCAGATTATTAGGTCTCACTGTCATGTTCTCTCTTTGCACGACAAATTTTGGGAACTCCCTCTCTTTACTTTTTTGAGAGGTAAGAATATTGGAAAATGGATAGCTAATTTTGTTCAACACCATTCAACTGTAGCTGAGATTAAACAATCATACTGCTTATGGTCACTGCAACTACAGATGGTACAATTTGGCAACATCCAACAAGGAATCTACCTTTGTGATTTATTTGATAATAAGTCTTTGTTTCCTCATTTATATAGGGAGTTCGAAACATAAATGAGTCTGGTTAAACGAGTATAAAAGCAGAATTAGCACTCAGAACCTTACAGTATCTCTGTATGAACACGGGAACAATTCTGTATCTGATATACACTGGCGAATTATAGATAGAAAAGAACCCAAATGGCGAGCAGGAGATATGAGCAGCCTATTAAATTATAAAGAACTTAAGAATATAAGACATGCCATACTGGGTCAGACTAAGATCCATCAGCCTAGTATCTTGTTTCCAACAGTGGCCAATTCAGGTCACAAGTACCTAGCAGGTTCCCAAAATGGCACACAGGTTCCACAATAATTGTCCCAGGGCAAGCAGTGGATTTCCCAGGTATTCTTTAATGGTTTATGAACCTTTCCTCCAGAAACCTGTCCAAACCTTTTTTAAACCCAGCTTCACTAACAGCTTTTACTACATCCTCCGGTAATAAATTCCAGGGTTTGATTACATGTTGAGTAAAAAAATATTTTCTTTTATTAGTATTAAATGTGTTACTTTGTAGCTTGATTGTATGTCCTCTAGTCTTTCTACTTTTTGATGGCATTAACAGTCGATCTACATTTACCCATTCCACTCCATTCATTAATTTATAGATCTCTATCATATCTCCCCTCAGCCATCTCTTTCCAGGTTGAAGAGCTCTAACCTTTTTCAGCCTTTCCTCATAGGAAGAATCCTTTCATCCACTTTACCAATTTGGTGATTCTTCACTGTACTTTTTCTAATTCAGCTATATCCTTTTTAAGATATGTGGACTCAAATTGCACACAATATTCGAAGTGCAGTCGCACCATGGAACACTACAGAGGCATTGTAATATCCTTTGCTTTATTCTCCATTCCTTATGATTCCTAGCATTCTATTTGTTTTCTTGGCCACCGCTGCACATTAGGCAGAGGGTTTCAATGTGTTATCCACAATGAAGCCTAAATCTTTTTCTGGGGTGGTGGTTCCTAATGTGGAACCTTGCATCATGTAACGATAATTTGAGTTGAATTTCCTAGGATCATAACTTTGCACTTGTCCACATTAAGTTTCTTCTGCCATTTGAACATCCAATCTTCCAATTTATCAAGGTCCTCTTGCAATTTTTTACAATCCTCTTGGGTTTTAACAGCTCTGAATAATTGTGTGTCATCTTCAGATTTGATCACCTCACTCATTATTTTCATTTCCAGGCCATTTATGAATATGTCAAAAAGCAGCAGACCCAGCACAGATCCCTGGGGTACACCACTATTCACCTTTCTCCATTGAGAAAATTGGCCATTCAACCCTACCCTTTGCTTTCTATCTTTTAACCAGTTCCTGATCCACAATAGTACACTGCCTCCAATCCCACGACTTTTCAATTTCACCAAAAGTCTCTCATGAGCCTTGTCATAGGCTTTCTGAAAATCCAGAAATACTATATCGACCGGCTCACCTTTGTCTACCTGTTTATTCACACCTTCAAAAAAACATAACAGATTAATATGACAAGATCTTCCTTAACTTAAAGCCTTGCTAGCTTTCTCCCATTAAACCATGACTTATCTACATGTTCAGTAATTTTGTTCTATATAATGGTTTCCACCATTTTACCTGGTACTGATCTTAGGCTTACTGGTCTGTAGTTTTTTGGCTCACCCCTGAAACTCTTTTTAAAAATTGGCATTACATTGGCAATTTGCCAATCTTCAGGTATTACAGTTGATTGTAATGATAGGTCACAGATTATAATAGTAGATCTGCAATCTCAAATTTCAGTCCTTTCAACACCCTCAGATGTATATCATCTATTCCAAGTGATTTGCTAGTCTTCAGTTTATCAAATAGTTGTAATACATCTTCCTGTTTTATCAATATTTCTTTCAATTCTTCCAATGTATCACCTTTCCCTACATCTTCTTCAGTGAAGATGAAAGTAAAGAATTCATTCAGTCTCTCCACTATGGTCTTGTCCCCTCTTAGTGGAGAGACTGAATAAATTCTTTACTTCGGTGTTTACTGAAGATGGGAGGTTACTCATGCCTGAAATTGTATTTAAAGGTGATGCATTGGAAGAATTGAAAGAAATATCAATAAACCAGGAAGATGTATTACAACTATTTCATAAATTGAAGAGTAGGAAATCACTTGGACCGGATGATATACATCAGAGGGTGTTGAAAGAACTGAAATATGAGATTGCAGACCTACTATTGCAGACCTGCAATACAAACCTGGATCCATCATGTAAATATGAAGGCTCCAGAAGGACTTAATGTTGATATCCAATGGATGACCCAGATTTAAAGTGGATTACTGATCTCTCCTTATGAGTAATGGGCCCAATTTTGATCTATGTGCCACATCTGGGTGGAGCTATGCACCCTCCCGCCTAACCCTGATATTCCATGCCGGGGTCATATGTGGCCCCAGAATCGAAACTCCGGGTGTCCCGCACAGCTAGGAGGCCACATGAGCTATCATGTGTCACCATAGCACTATGGCCTGCCTCCACACTACCTCGGAAGGTCCTCAACATGCCCTGATGCTGACCGCATAGCATCGGGGCATGTAAGGAACAAACCAGGGAATTTTTGAAGGCACTATCAATGTAGTTGTCTTTGAAAATTCCCTGTTAAGGCATTTACACAGGTAATGGGGGCAGTTACCCGTATAAATACCTTCGAAAATTGGGCTCAATATTTATTTTAAATGTCAGAATGATATTAAAAATCATTTTTTAGTTTGTCAGTATACTTTCATTTGTGTTGTTGTTAAGTGCCGTCGAGTCGGAGTCGACTCATGGCGACCCTCTGGATAGCTATCCTAAATTGTGTTCGGTCTTCAGTCAGGCGGCTCATTGTTGACAGACTGGTACCCGTAGCTGCTGTTATTGTAGCGATCCATCTCATTGCTGGCCTTCCTCTTTTGCGTTGACCTTCTATCTTTCCAAGCATGATGTCTTTCTCTAATGATCTCTCTCTTCGCATGATGTGTCCGAAGTATGAAAGTCGAAGTCTTGTCATCTGAGCTTCTAAAGAAAGCTTAGGTTTGATCTCCTCTAGTACCGACTGGTTTGTTCTTCGGGCAGTCCATGGTATACACAGTATTCGCCGCCAGCACCATAATTCAAAGGCATCAATTTTCTTCCTGTCTGTCTTTTTCACTGTCCAGCTTTCACATCCATATGATGTTATGGAAAATACCATGGCTTGAACAAGTCGAATCTTTGTATGGAGAGAGACATCTCTGCTCTTGAGAATCTTATCTAGGTCTTTCATAGCCATTCTGCCAAGAGCAATGCGTCGTCTGATTTCTTGACTGCTTGTTGCTTCTTTATTGATAGTTGATCCAAGTAGGTTAAAGTTGTTCACGATTTCAATTTCTTCTCCTTCAACGATGAACCTGTTGATTATGCCAGTTGTCATGATCTTTGTCTTCTTTACATTAAGGTGCAGGCCCATTTTGAGACTATGTTCTTTGATTGTGAGAAGCAAATGTTTCAGATCATCTTCACTTTCTGCCAGTAATGTGGTATCATCAGCATAGCGAAGGTTGTTGATGAGTCTTCCACCAATCTTCACACCTCTGTTGTCTTCATACAATCCTGCTTCTCTGATGATTTGTTCTGCATATAAATTAAACAGGTAGGGGGAAAGTATGCAGCCTTGTCTTACCCCTTTGCTTATTTTAAACCATTCTGTTTCTCCTTGTTCCGTTCGAACTATTGCTTCTTGATCAATGTACAGATTGCGCAAGAGAACGATCAGGTGTTCTGGTATACCCATGCTTCTTAATGTGGCCCAGAGTTTCTCATGGTTTACACAGTCAAAAGCCTTGCTATAGTCGATAAAGCACAAATAGATATCCTTTTGGTATTCTTTAGTCTTTTCAAGGATCCATCTCACATCCGCAATGATGTCTCTCGTTCCTCGCCCTTTCCTGAACCCTGCTTGCACTTCAGGTAGTTCTTGTTCTAGGTATGGCTGTAGTCTCTTTTGAATAATCTTCAGTAGAATCTTGCTGGCATGTGGGATCAGAGCGATTGTGCGATAATTTCCACAGTCAGTTGGATCACCTTTCTTTAGTATTGGTATAAACACAGATCTTTTCCAGTCAGTTGGCCATGATGTTGTCGTCCATATTTCTTGGCAGAGCCTTGTAAGTACAGTAACAGCTGCATCAGATTGCTGCAATACTTCTATGGGAATGCTATCAATGCCTGGTGCTTTGTTCTTTGATAAGGCTTTCAATGCTGCTTCAACTTCTTCTTTCATCACCAATGGTTCCTGATCATAAGGTATAGGTTGAAACGGCTGTTGGTCCACTTGATCTTTATCATATAAAAACTCTGTATATTCCTTCCACCTTTTCTTGATCTTCTCAGCATCATTCAACATAGAACCTTGAGCATCTTGTAACATTCCAATTCGAGGCTGGAACTTTTTCTTTTAACTCTCGCAGCTTTAGGAAAGCCGATCTTGTTCTTCCTCTAATAGTTTCTGCTTCTATTTCCTTGCAAGTGTCATTGTAGTACTTTTCCTTGTCCTGTCTTGCTGCACGTTGGAAATCTCTGTTGAGTTCTGCGATTGTCTTTCTTTCTCCTTTGGCTTTAGCTTCTCTGCGTTTCTGGGCAATTTTCAGAGTTTCTTCCGTCATCCATTTTGGCCGTTTTTGCTTTTTCACCTTTTGTAGAGACTTCTCGCTTTCTTCCAGCACAACCTTCTTGATGTCATTCCATAACTCTTCCGGAGTTCTGTCATTTGTATCTAAAGCAGCAAATCGATTTTGCAGGCAGTCTTTAAATTCCAGTGGTATATTCTCAAGGTCATATTTTGCTGCATTCATGAGTGGTTTGCTCTTTTTCAACTTTAGCTTGAGTTTGCATACTAGTAGTTGATGATCTGTACCACAGTCAGCTCCAGGTTTTGTCTTTGTTGATGTTACAGAGCTTTTCCATCGTTGACTTCCACAGATGTAGTCAATTTGATTTTTTGTACAATCCATTGGGTGAAGTCCATGTGTACAGTCGCCGCTTGTGTTGCTGGAAGAAGGTGTTTGAGATGAATAGATCATTGGTCTTGCAGAATTCTATCAATCTTTCTCCAGCTTCATTTCTGTTGCCAAGTCCATATTTTCCAACTACTTTGCCTTCTTCTTTGTTGCCAACTTTTGCGTTCCAGTCACCCATGACTATCAGGATATCCTGTTTGCATGTTCTGTCAATTTCAGCTTGTACTTGTTCATAGAACTCTTCAATTTCATTCTCTTCTGCAGCTGTTGTTGGGGCATATACTTGAATTATAGTTGTGTTGATAGGCAATCCTCGTAGACGAATAGAGATTAAGCGTTCGCTGACTGCATTGTATTTCATTACAGTTCTTGCAAGTTTCTTCTTTATTATAAATGCAACACCATTTCTTCTTTGTCTTTCATTTCCAGCATAGTAGACCATGTGATCATCTGATGCAAAGTGCCCGATGCCAGTCCATTTCAGTTCGCTGACACCCAACAGATCAAGTTGTACACGTTCCATTTCATTTGTAGGAAAAGCTATTTATGAAAGTGAATCAATATGAATACCTTCCAATTGGTGAAAAAGTTTTAAGAGGCATGTTTAAGCAAATCATTACTCCAAGGGTATCTTTTACATGTTTCCAGCTAGCATGGGGCCATTACAGCATAGGACAATTCCCACACTAACTGTGCAACCTGTGTTGGGTTGAGAATGAGCGGGTTAGGGACGGAGAGTGAGCATAGTGAGCTCAGAGCAGTTAGCACTGGGTTCATGCCATGCGCTAATTACATTAGTGCAGGTTCACCTAACACCACCTCAACAGGTGAAGTTAAGTGCACCCACATTCATGTAGCTCACATTAGGGGAAAGTGCTGCATGTTAACTGTCAGTGAAATGTTTTCAACACTCCTGACAGGTTACATGGTAGTGTTATACCTAATGCACCATACTTTCTGCGCTCCTGGTGCATTAGATGCAACACCCTAGCATTCTTTAGTAAAAGACCCCCTTAGCGCCAGAGATGCAGTATGGACCTAGGAAAGTGTCTGACACTGTTGAATGGATAGATGCTGATGCTATGAAGATCAGGATGCTAAAAGCAAATTGAGAACAAAAAAACCCAATTAAGATGGATTCTGAAAAGTTTCCCTTGATACAGATTATTGAAATGTATGTGCAGGATCACGTTGGGAACTGTAGACCTGAACCATAAAGTATATGGAAAAAAAGTGAAATTTTCCTGACCTTAATATCTGGAACGTTTTTTAAATGCATTTGGAAAAAAAATTAAATATTTAAAGTAAAAGGACTTCGTAATGAGAAGTGCCAATAGATGTGTGTGCTTTTCTGCCTAAACTAATTTGAGGTCCAACAAAAAAGGATGACAAGATTAAGAACTAAGATTTTTGGAGGATGAGATATGGTTTGGTTTGCAGGTATTTTATAAAAGCAACATACTGTAGATGCCTATGTGCTTTTAGAAAATACAGTATGTATCCAAAACTTGCCCTAGCGGCGTGCAAATGCTGTCCCGTGTATTCACACCTACTTCAAAACAGGTATAACTTTGTGCATGTTCTCTCTGAATATACTTATGTATTTTATAAATAAAGAAGCATGTCCCTAACTCTACCCAAACTATACCCCTAGGAATTCTTACGTATACTGTATGCATAATGTGAGTTTTGTTAGTTTATATATACAATGGAATGTAATTTTAAGGTGAGTGTATTTAACTGTAGACCATCAGATCCTTTAGCACTTCTCTTTCCGTATTCTCCTTCGCCCCTTATTTTCTCTCCCTCTCTCTCATGCCCATTCCTTTCTGAGCTGTTTCTCCTTCTCTACCCCTAGATGCAAGCCATATCTGTGAAGCAGCAGGTGATGTAGTGCCACCTTCAGAGGCGAGTGTAGTCCTTGACCAAACCCTTCTGCATCATAGTGCTCAAGTAGGGTGGATGCTGGACCCTGTGGTGGTGTTTAAAAGGTCTTGGCTGCCTGGGGACCAGGTTCTGTTATTCACTGAAAGTGGCCTGTGATGACGTATAAACCAGGCTAATGGTGTAGGAAGCTAAGAGGCTTCTGTAGAGTGGCAAGTTGAAATGTTATGTATGAAAGGTGGCTATTTACCTAGAATTTCCCAATTTGCAGATTCCGAAAGTGTAACCATGTTTCAAACTGTATGTTTTTCATTTTCCTTTAGTGCATATGCACAATTTTATAGTCCATGTTGGTCTGGATTACATTGTACCTGTCACTTTAATAACCAGAGGCAACTTGTAATGTAAAACTGACATCCATGTAGATGACTCTTAAAGTGTTCCAACGAGGAAGGGTGAGGTTTCAACTCTGTCACATTTGCTTGGAACAAAAACAAAAATACAATAAAAAAAAAAGAAAATTCAACAATTGTTGGTTTTAAGTCAAATTGTTTGAGCTGGTTTACATCTTGTTTGCCTGCTGCCATAGTCATCAAACTGAATGAACTTCTGAGCTGAAATGCCACAAGTTTTCAGCTAAAAGATTTATATAACACAGGTATCCTGACCTACCGCCACGCCATGCTCATGACAGGATGTATATGTTATGTCTTATTCCACTTTTACTTACAAAACAAGAGGAAATGGGAACATTCTGGAAACTGTCAAAACCACCAAGAAGCAATTATTCTTATCTGTGTTATGTGTCCTAAATTTTAGGTAAGCACAGTCATTCCCTATTAAAATGGAAAAAATATACATATATACAGACAGACAGACAGATTCAAATTATCCAGTATGCTGCTTGTCATTATCATGGATGCAAGTATAAAGTGGATAATGTCAGACTGAACACTACATTGGTGTTCTTTGAAAGGTTCTAAAGAGAACATTTGATTATGGAATTTCTTTCTCTGATGTGCCATCATTTCATATGTTCACTCGCTAAAGCCTGGACTAAAACTGGAGAAATATTTTTAGTATAGCCAGGCCCTAGAGTCCATGTTCATTTTCTAAGGATGGATAAGAATACTGAAATCACAGTAGAAACTTCAATAATCTTCATTTTAAGCATGGAGTAAAATATGTGATATTAAAAGCAGTAGCTTAGATATATGATATATTGATATGCTTATCTTTACAAAATTTAAATATGTAGCCACAGTTATGTCCTGAATGATTTATAAGAGCTATATGGTCGAGGGTGGTTGGAACAGACACTCGCGGGATGGGTGGAGGGGAGAGGGATCAGGAGACTGCTACTGGGAGTTTGCAAGAGCACCCACACCCCGGTCTGCATATGCTTGCCATTGGATGTAGGTTTGGGATCAGTTAAAGTGGGGGAATATGGTAGGGGGAAGGGGGGGAGTGAAAATGGGAGGGGGGAAATATGTAAATTCATGTTATACTGACCAGGATGACCAGCAATTAGCTGTATGTTTTGCTCTGGCCTGAATTCTGTAATGTCTGGTTTCAATAAACAATTTGATCATAAATATGCAGCAAGCAGACCATCACCTAAATACAGTGACATAGCAAAGGCAGGGTGGTGAGTATGGTCTGCCCGCCCCAGGTGCCAGCCAGGAGGGGGTAGTGAACCTTGGGCCCACACAGCTGAGCCAGCATGGCAAACCTATCTTAATATCATAGATGGCTTGCATGCTAACTCTGCTCCAAGCCCAGTGGCTGTTCCCTCCTGGCTGAAGTCCAACCCCTTGCAAACAGGAAGTCGGCATTGGGCATTGGTGACAGTAGAAGCAAACAGCCTTGTGGCACCAAAGTTTCAGGCCATTGTCACCACTGTAGGCCCCAGTGAGGGGTCGTAGTGGCAGCAATTGGCATCCCTGGAGGGCCAGTGCTCTGGGTGACGGCATAGTTTGCTTAATGGTTGTGCCGGCCCTGTACCCTAAACTACATTGCATTTTCTAAACAATACATGTTATCTTTCTTAGCAAGCGCACTTGCAGAAAAAAATCAGATGAAAATGTGCATTGATAGTTGCCATGAGCACAAAGGGCCTGATTTTGATCTGGGAGGTGCTAGGCACCATGTTGACACATAGCCTGCCCCCCTCCCGTCTAACCTAGATTTTCCAAGCCAGGGTCATATGTGGCCTTGGCATTGAAAATCCAGGTATTGCTGCACAGCTAGGAGGCCGCAGGAGCTACTCATTTAGCACCGATTTTGATGCTACATGGTTAGCCCCAGTGCCTTACAGATAGGCGAGAGATTTAGACAATATATATTTTGTTGTGTAAAGTAAATACATCTTCTATATGCTCTACAATTAGTTTTAATTTTTGCGTTTTATGCTTTGATTAAATTAATACTTTTTATGTATCTTTGTAATTGCTTTTTGATATTTAACTATTATATGTTTTTAAATGTTTAAATTGTTATTATTATTATTACTTTTTTGAGGTGTGTTCTCTTCTTTAAAAAAAAGACCCCCTGAAGAAAGCTTTTTAAGCCGAAACGCGTTGGGGTGAAATAAAAAAAGACTTCTTATCTGCATTGAATTGTCGCCAGTCCTTGTGTACCTGCTTGATGGTTTCTCTACATAGTGTGCAGGTACTCATTGCTCTCTCTGGTATTGATTTACCCTTTAAGTAAAGTCCATTTGCTGATTAGCAAGCATTTTAACATGCAGCAACAGGATATTGGGAACACTAACTTAGCATGAAGGGTCCACAGCCACAAGCTAAAATGATTGTTAACTAGGTATCTCAGGATGTGGAGGGGAATGGGTGGAGTATGGATGTGGAAAGTGCATTATTACAGCCCAGGCAATTATTACAGTGCTTTATTACAACCCTGGACCATAAGCTATTCTGTACGATCAGCCAAGCAATCATTACTCCAATCTGAGATTACAGTAACTCAATACTCCAAGGACTACCAAAATGTACACTCCTTCCACTCCAGACGGAGTGGAGGAGTAGCCTAGTGGCTAGAACACTGGCTTGGTAACCAACCAACCAGGGTTCAATTCCCACTAGCATTCCTTGTGGCCTTGGGCAAGTCACTTAACCCTCCACTGCCTCAGAAGAAAGGCCTGGCAATCTGCTTCCAGTGACACTGCCAAGAAAACCCAGGAGCTTCTGGGTCACCAGGAGTCAGGACTGACTCAAAGGCACATATTGCATTTTTTCCACTCCAGATAGCTCAAAACTCTGCAACTAGCTTGATATCACGGACACCTAGACAAGAACATATCACTCCAGTATTAAAGGAGCTACATTGGTTGCCCATCCAAGCACGAATACAATACAAATCAATCATGAACACCTTCAAGAGTATACACAACCTAATTGCAGGCTGCTTACAATCTCTCATACATGCACCTACAGACAACAGATCAAGAAAAGACCAAACCACGAATCTCCTTAAAGTCTCCAGATGCAAAACACCAGTATGCAAGAAACATGCCATCGCACCTTTTCCATATACAAATCTACCTTATGGAACTCCCTACCGGCTAATCTCAGAGCAACTACTGACCTTAAGATGTTAAAAATGCACATATTCCAGGAATGTTACGAGAAGAACTGCTGATTTCCCTCAGACCCAAATTCCTAAAACACACCAAAATCTGGACTCTATACCATTCATAATGTAAATAGTTAGCCCACAGATCAGACAGAAAATACTTATCTAAGGATTAAACTGTAAATAGTTAATTGCATAAGGATGCAAATTGCATGTAACTTGTTAGTTGTACCATGCTCTATGTAATTTTTGTTGTTCATATTCGATGTAAACCGCCTTGATACCACTGAAAGGTAGTATATAAGAAATGTTAAATAAATAAATAAATAAATTACCGTGCGCTCTGGCAATGCAGCTCTTAACATGAATTTATAGGAGTCATTAAGGGAACCCGCCTTGATGGAGTGCATGTTAGGCGAACCCGTCACGCTTTAGTAGCTAGGAATATGCTTGTCATGCCCCTGACAGCTAACGTGAAGGCTTTGCAAATAACACGCAAGTGTTTGGCGTGTAATGGAGAAATCCTTAGTGAGCTTTAATAAAAGGGACCCAATGCCAAGATCATGGGTAGACCATATTTATAGGCTTTCTAGCAATGTGTGAAATTTGAAAATTACTCTCTAAGAGGTCAATATTCAACAAGATGTAAACAGTAAGAGGCTGATTATGTATTGGCCATCCAGCTCCTGTACAGCCGATCAGAATCGGGGTGTACAAAGGTAGACCCGATTCTGATTCCGTGGGCACATCTAGCCCATGCGGGATCAGAATCAGGTCTATCAGCCTGGATGTGCAGGTTGTGCCCCGATTCTGAATGGCTGCACATCCTACCGATCCCGTCTAGCACAGCCAGGCTCCTGAATGGAGCCACAATGCCATGGCGTCCCATCGCCATGGCACCATGGCTCCATCCAGGAGCTCCGATCCCCAGCCACCAGTGAAAATGTCTTTTCCCTGTAGTCTGACACCCGATCTGGCCTCCCATGACCAGGGTTGGGCTGCGGGGATCCCCCTGTACCCCCTCACCTCTTGTCTCCGCCCGGCGCTGTGGTCCCCCATCTCTGTGGCTGACCCTGGACTTACCGGGCCATCCTCAGAATCGGCCCTCTGCATCCGGGGTCACTCTCTACCTACAGTCCACCCTTGCTCCGTCTCTGTCTCGTCCTCTCCCTCCCATGAACAAAGCTCCCCATACAAATCACCTGTTTGTATGGGGAGCTCTGTCCCTGGCTGGCTGCCCAGCTTTTAGCAGATCTGGACATCCGGATTAGATGACCAGACCCACTACACGGAGTTCAGAATGAACCCCTAAGGGTCTACAGTACATGATAAAAAAAAATGAGGTTGATTGGTAGATCATTTTTGGATGATTATCAGACATGTTTTACTTCATTTCAGAAATGTGTGTGTAAAATTGGATAAATGTTCATACTTTTTAAAAAGCTTTATTTCTTGCATTGAAAAAAATCACAAGCATGGCTTGAAAAAGAAAAGGGCTTTAGAAAGCAAAATTCAAATCAGAAAATATAATACGATATAAAGGAAAGAATATGTACTACTGAGTCCACAATATATGGGAAGGAATCCAAGAAATCCCTGAAGTGGAGTATTATAAACAAACATAAAATAAAAAAAAGAAAAAGAAAAGCATAATCATATCAATCATGTGGAGGCAAATTTTAGAAGGGAAGTCCAAGTGCAATCTGGGATGTCTAAAGCCAGAACATCTGAAAAAAATGCAGGCATGTCCAGGAGCAGACACGATTTTGCAAATGTGGATGAGCCCAATATGGATGCCTGTGGCGGTGTCTACAAAGGCATCCCCAGAACCTGGATGTCTAGGATAGCCTAATGGTGAGAGTAGGGGCCTAGTGCCAGGGTTCAAAGCCTACTTCTGCTATCATTGACATTATGCTGAGTACTAGGGAGGATGGAGTGCTATATTTTCTACACCCTCTAGATGTTTTTCAGTCAAAACAAACACTTTTCAGATGCCTATTCCCCTCTGAAGCAGGTGTAAACTTAGAAACGATGCTGGATGTTTCTGAAATCAGGTAGGCATGTCAAGGTTCCTGGGAATGCCCTGGCCAACCTCCACCACGCCTCTGTTCAGACAGGGACATCCCCAGAGCCAACTTCTAAAATGGCTCTGGAGACGTCTCTGTGCTTTAGACATCTCTATGCACATTTTCAGATGTCAAAGCAAGAATAGGGCTTCTAAAGGAACCCCAATACTGTCCATGACCCCATAATTAGGGACTGAACCATACTGGATATTCACTGAGACTCTAATCTTTTAGCATCTAAAAGAAATCTAAGTTGATCTAATTCAAAAAATATATACTTTACAGAAGAAATTATTAGAAAAGATTTACATTGAAAACACAATAGAAACTGACCCTCAAGTAACAAGAACTCTTATCTCATAGCCAGAAATCTCTTCCTTCCATCCTATGCACTCCTATACAGATCAGGAAATATCCAAACTTTGACCTCTTGAAATAGTTCAGACAACAAATGCAGGGCATGATTCCTATCTTGCAGGAAGACATAAGTAAAGTTCATCAATAGAAGGGATTTGGAGTATACATTGCATTTTTAATAACCATGATCTTTTTAATTGCACATAGGAGTTCTTAATAAAACTATGAAAGGCAGTTTGGATAATGATAATAGGTGGTTTACTATAGAAGGATATTACAGCAAGTTATTGCCTTCATGATGATAATTGAGATATGCCTCTTGTTTTTGGTTGCTGCTATAGACGTTGAATGATGATCACTCCCTGAAGCAGCTTTCAACTAAACGCTGCCAGGGTTGGAGTGGTAGTGAAACAGTGGAGGAACAGTATTAAACAACGAGTGAAGTCATCTGAAACATAAGATAAGACGTGCTATTTATTAATGCCTATAGTTTAATTAGAAGAGTTGATGTTGAAATAAGATCTGAATATATATACTTTGGAGGAAAGGCAGAAGAGAGGAGATACGATAGAGATGTTTAAGTATATCTGTGGCATAAATGCACAGGAGGAGAGCCTCTTTCATTTGAAAGAAAGCTCTACAATGAGGGGGCATAGACTCAAGGTGAAAGGGGATAGACTCAGGAGTAATATATGGAAATGTTTCTTTACGGAAAGAGTGGTAGGTGCTGGAACAATCTCTCAGTGGATGTAGTAGAGACCAGGACAATATCTGAATTCAAGAAAGCATGAGACCAGCACAGAAGATCTCTAAAGGTAAAAAGGGGGCTATAATATTTGGTATGGAAGAGCAGACTAGATAGGCTATATGTTTTTTTTCTGCTGTCATGTTTCTATGTTTCAAAGTAATATGAACTTTAACATGAGGCACAGAAAGAGGGTGAGTAGAACAGCAGAAAACAGAGGCAATTTCACATCACCGTGGAGAGATTTTTAGACCTATGATGCAGTACTGGAGAGCCAAAACCATTGGCATGAAAATATAGAGCCAGAGTGTCCAAGGTTCCAGAGATACTGAGGTCTTTTTCCTTCTGCATGCACCATGAGAAATAATTTTGTAGAAGTTTCAGTTGCATGAGGATATTGAGAAAATTCCAACTTCAAGAGTGAGTGGAAGCATTTTTCAGTTACTGGTTTCGGATTTTCTAAGATAGGTTAATCCAGTGGTTTAACTACACTGATTTGTACTTGTTCTGTTCCCGTTGCATTCTCTACAAAACAAAACTAAAAATGCCCACAGACGGTGGGGTGAAACTAAGACTGGAATACATGAGACCAAGTGATAATGACATCTGTATCTCCGGTTTCTGTGAGAGTTTCTTGACAGGTCTGAATTAAAAGGGCCTGCTATATGAGTTGCTCTGGGTTAGGTCTATTTTCTTCCATTGACCCATATATATGCTTTCAAACACTGTTCAGATATGCCTGTGAATTGCATATCATTCAGCTGATTTAAGTGTCCAAGCTTTAGACATGTTTCCTGCATTCAGAGTTGAACTTAATGGAGCCTGGGACCTGACTTACTTCCCCTATATTCCCCTCCCATTTATGATAGCTCTGCTTGCAACCTACCTCCAGTGCAAGGCTGAGGCTATTGTTCTGGTACAAGTATGTGCTCTGGACACTTTCAGAGTTGGTCCCCTAGGATAAGACATCAGGTCTGCAGGATTCTGCAAAGAAAACTACAAAACATTGAAAAATGGGTTAGACGGATTGCAGGCCCTGTCCTCCATAACAGATGAACAAATCAGGCACTCGTTTAAAACTTACGTGAAAAAATGACTTAATCTTCCTTTGGTGGACCTAATTCCCATTTGCAGTATTCTCCCAGATGCTTGCAGGGTGTGTGTGTGTGTGTGTGGGGGGGGGGGGGGGTGTATCCTCTGGGAGATCTGAATTAATGTTGGTAGAAACACAATACTTGACATCAAGGTTATGGAGGATGCAGCAGGCAAGCATTATTTCTGCCACTTTTCTTGACATCTACTTAACTTTAATCCAATATGGTCCTATTTTAACACTTAAATATTCACGTAACCCTGCACTCTCTCATAAGCTTCCTCCTCCTCCCACTCATTCAGAGCATGAAGATGGCTGCAGCAGCGACAGTAGCAAGAGTCGGTGTATGGGTGTTACGCATTCTAAGCAAACCTTCATTCCTGCGCCCTCACCTCCTATTGTTTTATCCATATTTTATTGTACTTTTTACATAAATTTAATTGTGATCCACTCTATTGTAATTTGTATTGTGAAAGGTGGAATACAAAATGTAATAAATCAAATCAAATCATATGTGGTTCATGGGTGGTACAGATGTGGCATATGCTCTGTGCATCTCTTCCTTTGCGTTGGAGAATGGTGGCTCCATTCCATCTCCTAGGTGGCCTCTCCTCAAGTTGCTCTGGGCACCTCTTGCTCCTGCCCAAACTTGCCATTTCTGCATGAAACATTTTACTATAGAGAAAAGTGAACAGTTCAGATGCAGTTATGCAGAGGAGGTATGGTAAGGAACATAAAATAACACATATAAAAAGCACAGCTACCAAAGTGCTATAAGATTTTCATTTACCACACGCTAAGAGCAAAAATTAGCAAATGGTACATGCAAAGGTTGTGCATTGTTTGGAGCATGCCCAGCATTTCCCCTGGAGCTACTGCAATGTTACTATGTAGTAGCATTGTTTGCAATTAACATGGATGCATTTAACGCCACCCATTGGGGTGGCATTAAGTGCATCCATGCTAGTACAACATTGACAAGTAACACACAGTAATTCCCCTATGATAACTGCAATGTGCAGTCCACGCTCACTCTTCGCCTCAACCCACCCAGTCTCAGCCCCATCACGCAAGACTTCGGACCGGCGTGGAACAGCCACTGGACTTGCATTGCTCATGGCGAACTTACAAGAGCGGAGCAGCATGGCAAACATGAGAAAATAAGTTTGCCATGTTGCTGCTGCTGCCATCACATGGGGAGCCCACCAAACGAAGGGGGTCACATGGGAGGCATGCCATTGCAGCAACAATGGGGTCTCTCAAGAAGATTTTGTTTGGGGGCCCCTCATTGTAACTTACACCACTGCCTTAGAATATTGCCCAACTTTTCTCTGCTTTCCACCTTCCCTAAATTGTAGAGGAACTATGTCCTTCAAAACCTGATTCTAGCCTAACAATTGTTCATCTACTGTCAGGCCATTACCTTCCTCCTCTCTCAACATGAAAGTTGAGTAAAACATTTCTACATCAGTCCTTCCCCTTGAATAAAACTGTCCACTCTGACACTTCCATTCCTCCTTCTCAATCATAAAATTAAAAATAAAATGATCTGACCAAAGAACAGGCTGAGAGATTAACAATGATATCATATTCCTCACAACAAAATCTCTTGAGACCAAAATCACATTTAAACTATGGCCTAATTAATATGTAACAATGGGGGTCAGTAATACTCAATCTAATGACTCTATTAAAAGCCCCTACCACAGGAAACTGAAGATTGTCCGAATGCTAATTAAGATCACCTAGCATTAACAGATCATAATAAACTCAAGTCAAATGTGAAGGATATCCAAAAATTTCCTCATTTACAGAGGCAGGATGGATTTGCTTTGCTCCCTTAAGGAAGTGATAGACATGCCAGGGCCACCTCCTGACCTTGAGAAAGGGCATTGTTAAGCCCTGATCCTGACTTGTTTGTAAGAAGGACAAAACCGTGACTATGTCCACCTTCTTGGCCTCCAGGGAATGAAAGGAGCATCATCTTTTAAAAACCCTCCAAACGCTAACATAAGCCAAGGATGTACAGGCCTTAAGCAGAGTGTCTGCTACTGCCCTAGAGTAGCCCTTCTTGAACAGTCTAAAGGGCCAGGCCATAAGCAAGAAAGGATCAGGGCCCTCCATCATGATGGGAGTTCCTGCCAAAAGAGCCCCCTCTCCTGAGTCAACAAGAGGGAGACCCTGCCAACAGGTTCAAGAGATCTACGTACCATGGCCTTTGAGGCCAGTCTTGGGCCACCAGAATCTCCTGGCCCAAATCCTGCATATGAGATGGCTCACCAAGGGCCATGGAGGAAAGATATACAACAATCTCCTGAGGCAACTTCCATAGCAGGCCATCCAAGCCCACCACCACGAATCATTTCTACAGTTGAATTCTCCTGAGTGACCATCAAGTCAAAAATTGGAAACCCCACCACTATGAGGTTGAATGTATGAGGGCTGAACTCCTACTCACCAGGATCCATGATGATCTAACTCAGAAAGTCAGCCTGGATGTTTTCAACACCAGAAATGTGCACTGCAGACAGGGTACTCAGATGCTTCTCCACCCAAAGATTCAGCTCTGTGACCTCAAGAGATACTCTGGCACTGTGAGTTATTCCCTGCTTGTTGATATTTGCCATGGTTGTGGTATTATCTAAGAACATTCAGACTGCTTTGCCCATCAGGAGAGGCTGAAATCTCTCCAAGTCTAGGTAGATTGCCCTTGCCTCCAAGTGATTTATTGGCCAAGAGGAAACCAGAGGGGTCCAGAATCCCTGGGCCAACTTGCCCAGGCAGTGTGCTCCACAACCCTTCAGGCTGGGATCTGAAGTAAAAAATCACCCACCCCAGCAACTCCAGTCACATCCTGGCTATCAGACGACAGGACTGCAACTACCAATGCAACTGCTTCTGCTCTCATGGGAAAAGAAAGGGCTGGTTGAACAAATGGGAACAGGGAGACCAGAGGGCAAGCAGGTGTCTCTGCAGAGGACATGTGGGGATGACTGAACACAAAATGCTTTGAGTTGGCATAAGGGATATCCCCCCTCCCCCAAGAGAGTGTTGAACTGATCCCCGAGGTACTCCAAGCTCTAGGATGGGAGCAGGCTCTCTTTACATAGTAGATCATAAACCCCAGCCTTTCTAGCCTGTAAATTACCAGGGTAGTATTGTCCATGGACTTCTCCAGTGAATCTGACTGGATCATCCAGTCATTCAGGCAGGGTAGACTCTTTTCTTGCACAGAAAAGCCTCTACTGCTACTGGTTTAAGAAGGTGAGAGGAGCCATGACTAAGCTGAAGGGCAAAGTCCAGAACTGGACATAGCAGTCCAGGACACAGAAGCATAGAAACCACTGGTGCAGGTCCCAAATGGAGGGAGGTACTATAAGGGACTCCTCTTACTGAATGGGTGCATTGATTGACCCAATGATCTTCATGCATAAATAGAGAACTCAGAGTGGCATTAACCACTTTCAGGTCCAGAATAGGCCAGACAGAATCTCCCTTCTTGGGAACCATACATTAGATGGGATAAAGACTAACCTTGTTCTGTGGAGGGCATAGGTACAATAGCCTGCAATTACAGGAGGCGCTGAATGGTTTCCTCAATTGCAACCCACTTGTGTGGAAGTGACAGAGAGACTATATGAATGCATCTCTTAGAAGCTTTGCAAACTCCAGCATGTAAACATTTCTCAGAACCTTGAGAACCCACTGATCTGAAGGAACATGGGTCCACTCTGAGAGAAACAGTGTGAGCAGCTCCCCAACTGGCTGTACCTTGGAAGGAACCTGATGGACTTGATTATGAGAGCTTACTGGGCTGGCACTGGTAGTGGCTGAATAATCTCAAGAGTGCCAAGCACATCAAAAGGACTGCCTCTTCTTGGACCCAGGACCAGAGAAGAATTGGCCTCACTTAGAAGAAGAATAGGCCCCCATCTGGACTCCTAATCATCCAAGAGTTCCTTCAAGCCTCATGTAACACTTTTTGAGGGGCAGTTAGCACCCTGGGTCTGTCTTCTGGAAATCTTTGAGGGCAAGACTCTCCTAAGTGTATCACCTGCTTCTCAGGATCCTTTCTAAAGAGAAAATTGCCCTTAAAAGGGAGCTTGCTCAACCAGAGCTTATAGGCTGCATCATCAGACCAATTCTGCATTCAGAGGCACCATTTGCCACAACCACTGATGCCAGGACTTGGAGGTGATCCTGATCAAGTTATAGAAAGCATCCACCACGTATGCAGTGCCAGACTCTAACATGATTGTCTCTAGGCTATCTGGGAGCTGCTGAATCAAGTGTAGGAGCACTCTGGCCACCAGGCCTGCACACAGGGTCACTTGGGAACCCAACATCAAGGTCATAAATGTATTCTTAAAAAGAGTCTCCACCTTCCTGCCGTGAGATTCTTTGAGCTGAGCTCCACCTTCCACTGGAATAGTTATATGCTTGGTCACATCAGTTACAATGCATCCACCTGAGGGAGCCCAAACAATTAATCCAGTTCACCTTTAGAGCAGGGGATACAACTGAGTGCACAAGCCAGGGCAGAGGAGCAGTCTAGTGCACTAGCCAGGGCAGAGGAGTAGTCTAGTATGCCAATCAGGGCAGAGGAGTAGTCGGGTTTGCCACCCAGAGCAGTGAAGCAGGCCAGTGTGTCTGCCAGTGCTGGGGAACTGGAGACGGATGATGCCCCAATTGCTCTGCTAAAATTTGCCATCCTGGATGACCCTGTGGATGTAGGGGACACAGATCTGGACCAGGAGCTACTGCAGCAGGGAACACACCTGATGGCTGGCACAGAGGGCATACTGTCCACGCTGCACAGTATCCGGCAAGACCTGTAGGCTGCAGAACAGGCAAGGGAGGCAGAGTGTGAGGATTGGCGGTACCACAGATTGCGCATGGAGCACCACATGAATGGGCACCTGCAACTGATGAAGGGGATGGCAGCATACCAGGCATCAATTGCTGGTTCCCTGCGCAGTTTGATGAGCCTCATGTGGGCACAGGGGATGGGTGCTGGGGCTGCCTGTGAACCAGTACAGCCACCTGGTAGCCCTGACCCATATCCATCAACCTGCCCTGCTGGGGAGGGTGACGACTCTGCCAACACATCATCGGACATCGCTCCACTGTGTCTCAGGGCATGTGTCAGCAAGCACCCATGACCGGCGGGGAGCCCAGGGGCAGGGGACAAACGTGTGGAACAATAAAGTATCACTCTGTACACATAGCGTAGTAATGGGCACTTTATTAGTGATTGTGTATTTTCTATCCTGGTGCTGGTGTGGGGCAGTCACCTCAGAAACTGTCACATATCATATGCACATGGTGGGCCAGTGCCCTGACCTGCTGCTGGCTGCAAGACTCTGCACCATCACCATCTGCTGCCTCTGCAGCCTCCCACTCCTCCACAACTGCTGGCTTGAGCCTGGCACTCCACACATACATGCCAGGTTGTAGAGTATGCAGCATGATGCAAATATCTTGCACACCTGCTCTGGGCTATAGAGGAGTTCCCCACCACTCCTGTCACGGCACCAGCAGTGGCTCTTCAGCACCCCTATTGTGCAATCCACAGCTGCCCGGGTCTGCTGATGGGCACCATTGTACCTCTCCTTCTGCCGGCTCATGGAGTGGTGCACTAGGGTCAGCAGCCAGGTCCTCAGGGGATATCCATAGTCACTTGTGGGGGCAATATGAGATGTGAATATGAACATGGGACATACTTTGGGTATAGTCTATGTGCTGCTATGGACAGCATAGAGCACACCATCTACTAACAGAGTGGGATGCAATAACTACCAGTAAGCGACACTGTGGCAGTGAGATGACACCAACATATTGCTTGTGCAGCAGTCAGGCATTGGAGGGGGCAATGGGTGATGGTGACATGGGCTGGCCTGTTGGGAGGGGGGCAGGGGCATGGCACAGGGATGCGGTTGGGAATTCTGTGGGCTGGGATGGAGGCAGACATGGATATGCCCTACACGGAAGCCCATGCTCTTCTGCATT
Source organism: Ichthyophis bannanicus (assembly GCA_033557465.1). Taxonomy (NCBI): domain Eukaryota; kingdom Metazoa; phylum Chordata; class Amphibia; order Gymnophiona; family Ichthyophiidae; genus Ichthyophis; species Ichthyophis bannanicus. Next base: position 605,573,678 of record CM066035.1, on the reverse strand, counting down.
CCACATGTTGGTGAATGCTGCCTGCTTTCAGCTACAGGGATTTCCCTGGTTGTCACCAAGATGTGCACTATGGCCCACAGTGTAAATGGCTCTGCGGAACAGCAGAGCATGTGCATGCAGTGGTCCTTATATGTTGCAATACATACATAACACATATATCACCACCTGCTTGTATTACACATGGCATCATACTAGAGCAAGCATATGTTCTGGGCCTGTCCTGGGGCTCACACATGTACACACTCACCTAGCAGCCATGCAGCTCCAAGCTGACCTCTAGCTGCTGCCTGTCCCAGGCTGGACTGGACGAGGACAAATACATTGTGGCAGGACCCCGGGTAGCAGGCATACACATCAGTGAAGGTGATGTTGGTATCCACAATGACCTGCATATTTATCAATGTGTACTCATGCCTGTTCCGTTGTGCCCTCTGCTCCAACTGTAATGCCCGCAGTGCAATGTGGGTGCAGTCTATACTTCCAAGCACCAGTGGAACCCTAGAAACATTGTAGAATGCCTGCATGGTCTACTGCCACATCTGCTTTGTCCGGGGGAAGGCTATGAGGTAGCGCATCCTCCTCAGCAGGGCCGGTAGTAGACTGCGTGATTCTGACAGTTGCCCCTATCACATGCTGGAAGCTGCCAGATGCACGATATCCCAGGACGGTGGTCACCATCATGCAAATAGCAGGGCCTAGTTTCTGGAAGTGGAGGGCTCCAGGTCCACACTGAGAATGCTGCACAACTCAGTTACCGTTGCCCCATCCAGTCTGTATCTCTGGCAGACCTCCTCCTCCGTCAATTGCAGGTAGCTCATCCTAGGCCTGTGTACACATGGGGCATGGTACCTGTGTCTCAGGTGCTGGACTACAGCCTGCTGATGGATACACACTGCCTGCCATGTCCTTCACTTTGTCCAAACACAGCGGGTGCATCTCCACCTCTGGAACACCATGTGCATGGCCCACATAGCTTCTCTGCCAGTCCTGCATTGCTTTGCATCTGCACGGTTTGGGTACAGGTCTGCACACACTCCTCTCACTCTGCTATGCACTGTTCTGCCACTACAGGGGTTTGCCAATCACCATCAGCGATCTTATGCGCTGGGAAACATCACTTAGGCTTACACGGTTTGTGACGTCAAATGTCGGCGCGCACAAGTTTCGGAAATCCACTGTTCATGGGTTTCATGGAGGCACAACCTCGGGCCTTCTTCCGCCTTTCTTAATATCTGTGGATTACACTTTACTACTCCCTGTTTCCTCAACTCATAGCCTTAGGGTTGTCTTTGACTCTTCCCTCTCCTTCTCCACACACATCCAACTGATAGCTAAAACCTGTCGCTTCTTTATAACACCAGCAAAATTTGTCCTTTCCTTTCTGAATACACTACCAAGACAGTCATCCACTCTTTAGTCACCTTCCATCTAGACTATTGCAACCTCATCCTTGCTGGTCTCCCTCTAAATCTTCCCTCTCCCCTTCAATCTGTTCAAAACTTGGTTGTGTAGCTAATATTCTGCCAGCCTCGTAACGCTCATATTACCCCTCTTCTCAAGTCACTTCACTGGTTCTCTATCCATTTCCATATACAATTCAAACCTCCTTCTGACCTATAAGTGCAATCATTCTGCTGCTCATCACTACCTTTCCTCTTATATCTCCTTATACCCCTCCTCGGGACCTCCACTATTCTGGCAACTCACTTCTGTCTGTGTCCTTCTCTTCCAACGCCAACTCCAGACTTCAATCCTTTCACCTTGCTGCACTTTATGCATGGAACAAATTGCCCAAGTCTATGTTAGGCCTCATCTCTGGCCCTTTTCAAATCCATACTAAAAACCCACCTCTTCGAGGCTGCATTTGGGTCCTGATCCACTTAGTCCCCTATGGGGCCTGTTTACTAAAAACCGCTAATTAGCGTGGCGCAAAATAGCGCACTAAAAGCGGTACTTAAGAGCACTTAAATGCCCCGCAAACGTGCGATGAAGCCCCGCACACTTGCGCGTCACAGTAACGGGTGCCGCACAAGTACGTGCCCGCAAATGTCCGATAGAGGCGTGGAAAGGCTAATGGAGGGCGGAGGAAAGCCCCGGAGGGGCGGAGAGAAGGGGTTAATGGGCGGGGAAGGGGAGGGGAGAGGAACCCCGCACATTATCGGGGCTGAATTTCAAAAAAAAATAGCGCGAGTGAATCACTCGCGTTAGAATGCATTTAAAGGGAAGAGAAACCATTTCCGTCAGCAATGTACAGCAAAACCGGGGAAACCTGCAAAACGTGAGCAGTGTGATACATGTGCACAGCACAAAAGTGCAATTATAAATAGAAAATGACCACCACAAAAATATGAAAAATAGTAATTCAGTTGGGGAACAGTTATAGTAATGGGCAAAACTAGATAACACACCCAGGAAAGCTCCAAAAAAAAGAAATGATTTATGGAAAGGTGTACGGAGCGGAGACTCGTCCAAAAAACATTTCCCTTTTTCTGGAGCTGTCCTGGGAGTGTTATCTAGGGTTGCCCATTAATATCACTGTTGCCCAGCTTGGGTTGCCCATTAATATCACTGTTGCCCAGCTTGGGTATATGTTTTCCCCCTTTGTTCCATGGTCATTCCCGGGTTTTATTTGCACGTTTGTCACCACACAGGGTGAAGGAGCCCACAGTAAAAATGCATACAGAAGGGTTTGTGACTCCATCCTGCCAGGTTTACTACCTCCAGGGACTGCCATGACCTCTAGGACTAGAAGGCCAGAGGTTCAAATCCCAGCTGGGGCACTTGCCAGCCCAGTCCATATATTTTACCCACCACTAAACAAAGATAGAGCAGACACCCCTGTATTGCAGGGAACATAAGCATGGGGGAAACACCCATATGTTACCCAACACCGCACACACACCACAACAATGGGCATACCTACAGCCAAGTCCCCCAAATGCAGTCCCATACTGCCACATTGCAATCAGGTCATCTGCTTTTTCTGAGAGAAGCTCATGCCAGCATGTTGGCGCATGAGTACATGTGGTGCAGGGGGCAGTGGCAGCTAGCCACAGAGGACAGAGGCCAAGCCATGTGCAGGCTGGCACAGTCCACTGCAACACACAGGCCCTGCTGGATCCACAGGCATGGACATTCCAGGGAATCCAGCCAATCTGTGGCTACAAGGTGGTGCAGTGCACACAGACAGTGCATACAAGCACAGAAGGTCACAGGTTCAAAGCCCAGCTGGGACTACCGCCAATCCTTCCCACATATTTTCCCCACAGCTACACAGTGATAGTAAGGACAAACCTTTCGTGGCGAGGACATATGCAATGGTACTACGTCTATCTTTTACCCCACTGAGCACAGACACCATGTACAGGGGCAGTACCTAGAGCGGAATCTCCCAAATGCAGTCCTGGTGGGCCACACACCAGTCAGGGTCCATGCTGCCACTCATACAAATGCCTGTAGATGTAGCTCATGCATATTCATGAGGAACAGCAGGTAAACCCGATCAGTGTGATGCAAACCTGGACTGGAGTTGGGAATCTCTGCCGTAAAGCAGCAGCCAACAGGGGCAGACACACCCACACCCACACCCACAGGCCCCATTGGCCAATGTCTCCTGGAGAGGCAGAACATTGGACCCTGCGTGCATCTCCCAATACTAGCACCTGCATACCCTAGCAATGTAACCCTACACCTGAGGTATACGGTACACAGCTCTGAGACGCTTGCTAGGAGTACTGGCAGATAGATATCCATACGTTACGCACATACTGCTAGTTGACCCCATCCGAACAATCTGTTTGGTGTTTGCGGTGCGTGCTCCAGCCCTTGCCTCTGATGGTGTTTACCACCCTGGGGAGTGACCCCCAGCAGTACTGCGTAGCATATCCATGCCTTGCCGTGCCCAGCACCGGTTTGGTGGGCAAGGCTAATTACCTCCTCAATAGTAGCACCATGATGGCATAGGTGTGGAATTGTGTGTCTGTCTATACAGTGGGTGTTGGCTGCATGCCCCTTCCACAGCCCACACTGCCAACACTGTTGCCAGTATTGGCCTGCCAATGTGCATAATGAGTAGCAAGGGACCATGGGTATATCTCAGACACAGTGGACTGACCAGGATGCAGCTGCACAGGGCATAGGGCACTGGCAGGGGCATGGTAGTGCCCGGCCACCACCTACACAGACAGGGTGACCTCTGTATGTGCTGCTGGGGGATCACTCTCACCCTGAGTGTGCAGTGACGGCAGCATGGCTAGGCACCCCCATAGTGCTATATTGTGATTCTCCCATGTGATATGTATGGGTGTCCTGTGGGGGGCCTCTTCATGGACTTATCTGTCTGTGTATGCTGCCACCCCAGTTGTGGGTGCATGCATGTCCATCAGGACCAGCCAGCAAACTGTTCACAGCTGATATGTGTTGTGATGGAGTGCCTTGCAGGGTACAGTGGCTGATAGCTTGCTGCAGGTGAATATCAGATAGTGGTGGGGTGCATCTTTGAATATCCAGGCCTAATGTCTGTCTGATATTGTGTTATGGATGTGTGTGGAGCTGCTTGGACTGCCCTGTAGGGTGTCTGTTCCCTAGCAGGACTGGGGTTGATGGTCCACTCTACTGCCATCGGGGTGGGGATCTGTTGAGGGGAAGCCCTGTTTTATCCACCTGGTGGGTCCATGGGGTGGGGATCCCCACTAACTGAACCAGACAGAGATCTCCAAAATGTTTATGCAGCACCTACCTATTCCACAGGTTATTGCAGTCTTTGGAGCTCTGACATGGCCACATTCAGCCATGTCTGGTGTTGTGGACCTGGTCCTGGGCGCAACATCTCACACTCAGGGTGAGCACAGTAACCGCACAATGTGATGGTGTTTAGCTACTCTTTGCCGTTTGTCCACCCACTCAGGACACCCTACCAGGCCGAGGTGCTGTGTGGGTGCACACGGACACTTCCCCCTACCAGACCGGGGAGCTTTAGGGGTGCATTTCCCATCCTGTGTTCAATTGTGGACAGCTGATTTGCATGTGCAGTGCATCATGGGTACGGGTGGTTCACAACAGCAGACTGTCAGTGAGGTGACGTACAGGCTATCTGCAGCCAGCCAGGGGCTGCTTACAGCTATAGAGCTGTAGCCCAATGGTTATGTCACTGCCTGTGCAGCCAGATGTCATGGGTTCAAACCCACAGTGGGGTTATGTGATAGGGGTGTCCACAGATTTATTTTAATTTACTGTACATATGTTGCTGCCAGCAATACCACCCTCAGCGTACTGTACCCATAAGGTGCCTCTGAGGGTGCTTTATGGGGCACCCTATAGGGCACGTTACGGTTGCCAGCCATATAGGGTGCACTATACATTATCCTGTGTCGCAACATACATGCTGCCCTATAGGGGACATTCTAGGGTGCCTTGCCGGACGGTGCACTGTAACATGTGCCTTATGGGCCGCCTTATATTAATATGCTGTGAGAATGCGTTTGCTAGTAGTTATCACAAAATAAAATTAAAAAGCCTCCTACAGCACTCCACAACATATAACATACTGCCTCAGCTAGCCTTTTTCACTGGGCATTATGAGGGATCCAACCCCTGGTCCTTGCACCATTGGTCAGTGTCTTAACCATTGTGCTGTGGCTGTGTTCCTTTGCTTTAGCATCAGAGCGCCGCCTTATGCCCATCAGCGCGCCACCTCCTGCTGCCCACAATTAGTGCGCCGCCTTGTGCCGCCCAAAAAGAACAGTGCGCCGCCTTGTACCGCCCAGATAGTACAGTGCGCCGCCTTATGCCATACAAAACGAACAGTGTGCCGCCTTATGCCGTCCAAAAGTACTTTGCCTCCTGAACCACTTTTACACATTCAAGGTGTTGCCTCAGCTGGCCTTTTTGTTGTGCACCATGGGGGATTGAACCTGTGGCCCCTGCACCATTGGTTAGTGTGTTCACCATTGTGCTACAGCTCTGCTCTGATATGTGCTCAGCAGCGCCCCACTTAGCCTTCCCACGCGCTAATGTGGGCCCCGCAAATTAGCGCGACGCGCACACGTACGGTCGGGTTTTTTTCTTCTTTCTGCCTGAACCGCCCACTCCTTATATGGCACATGCACACTACCGCGGCCCCGCATGTTAGGAATGTTTAGTAAACATGCCCCTATGTGTTTCTTACCTTACCCTTGATGTATTCTTGTCCTCAGCTGTTGTATTATCTGTCTTAACTAGACTGTAAGCTCTAATGAGCAGAGACCATCTTTTACATGTGTCTGTACAGTGCTGCATATACCTTGTAGCACTATACAAATGATCAGTAGGAGAAGTAGTAGTAGTAGTTAAGATGGAAAATAGTATATCCCATGTATGGCAGACTAATTATGGGGTGCCACAAGACTCTCCATTCTCTCTAATTTTATTCAATGTATTTTTAAGTTCATTTGGAACTGGTCTGAGAAAGTTAGGAATATCTTTTTATTCATATGCAGATGACATATCTGCGTATGAATCAGTAGTGGTTCAGAAAAATATAAGATATTCCTGTGATTTATTGTAGTTGAGAACTTAAGTGATGACTTACTTAAAGAGAATCCTGTTATATTGGGTATTTCAATTCTATTAGCTTCTACTTTGAAAGTACTGTGAGTAATCTTGGCTTCTGCTTTGTCAATAGATTTACAAGTCAGCTGGGTAGTAAAAAAAGTGCATTTTAAGCTACATTATCTTAGGCAAATGAGATCATGTTTAACTGAAGAGCATTTTAGAGGCATATCAAAGGCATTTATTGTGAGGCATTTAGATCATTGTAATGTTCTTTATTTAGGTCTATCAACAAAGCTGAGATCAAGATTTCAGCTTTTGCAAAATACTGCCGCGAAACTCATTCTTCAATATCATAAATATGCTAGCTACTCCTTTGTTATGTCAATTGCTTTGACTGTCGATGTTTGCCAGGATTCTCTTAAATTATTATGTCTAGTGTGTAAGATTTTAAATGGTCTTGCTCCTGAAATGATGAATCATCTAATATTATTCCATAATCATAAAAAATTGCTTCACTCGGATGATTGCCTTATTTTAGACTTTCCAGTGTTTAGAGATGTTCGGTTTAAGAGAGTATTTGATAAATTGTTGTGCTATCAAGTAGCTTCAGAGAAGGAATTGTTTGGCAGTTGAAATTAGAGCCTCTAAGAATTACATATTATTTCACCAATCTCTCAAGACCTTTCTTTTTGTAAAATATCATCTAGAATAGTATGTTTCTTTTAAATGACTGGCTTTTATAATCAGAATGCGGTTTATTACTTTCAAATACAACGTTTATGGCATTTGTTGTATTGGAAATTATGGGAGTTATTTTAAAAGCCATATTCATGTTTTGCATGTGTACATATCGGTGCATAAATGTGCAACTACATCCATGTGAAAACAGCCATTTTAGAAAGGTCTGAATTTATACGTGTTCATTCCAATGTTGTCCAAGTTACACAGGGGTGTGTCAGGAAATGCCAGGGCATGGTCTGGGTGGAACAAAAAGTTAGATGTGCCTTCCCCATTTTATATAGGGGATGCACATGGTAGTTGGAAATTGTTCATCCCTGTATTTATATCTGCTTCCTGGCATGTTTAGGTCTTTAAAAACTGCTTGTTTCAATAAGCCTTTTACGGAAATGATTAAGTGAGATACCCCCCTTAATCTCCCAATTTTTGTTTCCCCCTCCATATTTTAACACTAGAAGCCCCAAAGTGCGTCAATTGACGCAAATGCATCTTCAAAGTTGTATACCAGCACCACTGCTAGAACCATGTCAGTCATGTTCCATGACTTTGTTAGCAAGGTCAAGATGTTCAAATATGTGCATCGAAAATTAATGACAGATGCACCACCTAGCGGGAAAATGACTTTATACCTAGAAGCCCCAAAGTACATCAATTGACGCACTCAGTTGTCTTGGATTCATCAATGAATGTACTTTGGGGCTTCTAGGTATAAATTCATGTTCCCACTAGGTGGCACATCTCAATCACTGTTTACAGTTTTACTCCGACATTACAAACAATAAACACATGATGATGTCATGTAATGACGTCCCATACTGCACGTATTTAACAAATAAGTAACTTCACATTAATTCACATCTGCATTTATATGCTAAACGCAGTCGTTGTGATAATGCATCAATTGTTGCACTTTGGGGTTTCTAGGTAAAATTCCTTTTGGGGCTTCTAGTGTTAATTGGCTAGACATAGAGGGGAATTTTAGAAGAGTCATTCAAATGCAATCTGGAATGTCTAAGCCAGAACATTTGAAAAAAAAATCAGACACATGCAGGCGCAGACATGATTTCGCAAACGTGGACATGCCCGATATGGGTGTCTGTAGGGGCATCTACAAAGACATCCCCAGAAGCTGTGCTTCTAGGATAGCCTAGAGTAGTCAGCTAGGACCAGAGCAGCCAAGGATCAAATCCCACTGCTGCTACTGTTGACATTGTGCTGATTTCTGCAGCGGATGAGGTGTTTTCTTCTCTACATCCTCTGGATGTTTTCAGCCAAAACTAGCACTTTTCAAGTGCCAAGAGCTGGACTAAACTTAGACCTGACACTGGATGTCCAGGATGTTTCTGAGATCAGGCGAGGACATCCAGGTTCCTGGGAGCACACGGTCCATGCCTCCACCATGCCCCTCAGGCTGGTTCTAGGGTTTCTAGTGCCCCCCTGCAACCTATAGATCAGCGCCCCCCTCCCTCATTCTTATTAATTCACCTCAATGTGTGGCATTAGTTGCACATGTGGCGTTTTGCCACATTGAAGAGCAATAATTGCAGGGTATATACCTGCCTTTCTACAGTTGGCCTACAGCCCACATGTGTTGCAAGAATGGAGCTTAGGAAATATGCTGCTAAATGTGCCAAATAAGAGGGGCTCAAAAGCACAAACGCAACACCTCCCACTTCCACAAAAGCAACTTGGCAGCCCCAACACAGCATTTCCCATCTTCACAAAAACAAGAGGGGCTTTATGACCGCAACCTACCTCCCACTCCAATATAAACACCCAGAGGGGCTTGACAATCTCAACATAACTCCTGAAACTGCACACTGGACCAGCATGGCATTAATGTAAATATATATGCTGCAAAAAACAAAGGGAAAGCAAGATACTTGCACAACAAGGAACTAACAGAAAAAAAGAACCACAATACAGTTTATAGCGCCAAATTATAAAATTATTACTCATTTCATTTTGCTGCTATAAATTGCATTATGGTTCTTCTTTGTCCACTCAGATTTCACTACTCCTTCTTACTATCCAGCCCTCAATCCCCCTCTTTTTTTTACTCCATCTACCTACAGTGCCACTGTTCAGCCCTCACTCCAGTCCTCCAATTCACTACTCTCTTCTTCCCTGGTCCATTATTTCCCAGTCTCTCTCTCTTTCCTCCATTTCTAGCATTCTTCCCCACCCCTACCCAGTCTCTCTCTCTCTCTCATTTTCTCTTTCCCTCCATCCAGTATCTCTTCACTCCCTACCCTTCCATGACCTCCTTCTCACTTCCTATCCTGTGTCCAGCATCTCTCCCTCTTTATTGCTATCCCTCCATGTTCAGCATCTCTTCCCATCTCAATAACTCCGTGTCAAGCATCTTCACATTTCCATTCCATACTCTCCCCTCTTTATTACTCCCAAGACCAGCATTTCTCTATCGCTTTCTTGAACTATTTACTCCATGTCAATTTCCCCCCCCTCTCTCCCTATTATCCCATGTCCTTCATCTTCCTCATTACCCCCATATCCAGCATCTCCCCTCTGTCTCGCTCTGTTCTACACCACATGTCCAGCATCTCCCCATTGTCCTCCTATAGCACTGTATTCAGCATCATCACTCCATCTCAAAAATCTCCCCCTCCTTGCTCCCTATGCTCCCTTAATCTCCTTTGCCCCCCCCCCCCCCCTGCTGGGGTCTAGCATGTCCCCTCTATCTCCCTATTCCCCTCTCCCATCCAGCATCTTTCTTATGTCTCCCTGTGCTCCTCCACATCCAGCATCTCCCCTTCACCTCCCAATGCCTGCCCCATGTCCAGCATATCCCCTGTTTTCCTGTAACCCCTTCCCCCTTGTCCAGCATCTGTGCCCAGAGAGGCAGCGCAAGGTTTCAATCACAGGCCAGAGAGGTGAATCCTGCTGCGGGACATACTGCTCTCGTAGGCAGGATCTGCATCTCTGGGCCATGATCTGTGCTGCCTTCTGCCCATTGAAGCAGCATGTCCCACTGGCAGGGTCTGCTTCTCTGGGGCAGTCTTGTGCTGTCTTCTGCCTAGAGCCATGCTTGTCATTTTGTGCAGAAGTGGCAACAGTAGTGGTGGTGGTGGAGGAAGGGTGGGGATCAACAACGAGGCAGCAGGCACCCCTCTGATCTTGGTGCCCCCCCCCCCCTGTTGCTAGGGCCTGATTCTGATCTGGATGTACCACCACTTTGTGTGCCCGGTGTGGTAAGGAGGGTGCAGCACAGCCCTGGGAAACAAAGAAAAAAGAAACTTTTTCTTCCATAAGGGTGATGGGCTCACCTAAGCACATGTTCCAAAATGAAAGCAGTGGAAAAACCCACACTTGCAAAGCTAGGCGGAGGCTTGAAAGACGGCAGTCGGGAAAGAGCCAGAATCCAGGCTAATTGCACTCCTTCCAGGAGAGAGGAAGCGAGAAGGTTAGCTGTGAGGAAGCTGGAGCAGGAGGTCTCAGCTCCATCTGAAGAGGAACAAGTGATCCCCCAGGCAGCTCTGATTCAGAGGACGCTACTCCTAGGAGATGCCCTTGCTGTAAAAGGTCTACAGTCAAGCTCAGAGGTAGGAGGGGAAAGTTTGAGGGAGTTAATGTGTGTGACTCTGACTCAGAAATAAGTATACCCGATTCTGAGGAAGAAGCTGTACCTTATGGGACGCATGCCAGGAAGAATGCTTTTACAGATAAGGTAAAGCAAACAAAGCCTTTAAATGTTTTACTAAAGGGAAAGAAGTCTGAGAACACTAATATAATCCCAGGGAGAAGAAGGGAAGTTAAGTGGGAAAGACTGTTCAAGCTTCTAAAGGAAGTCAAACCTGAAATCCCTGAACCTGTCCAAGCCCCACAGTCATGTTATGCAGAGGAAGACATGGAGGTGGAATTCTGTGGAGAGGAACCTGACTCCACAGACTCCCAAATGGAATGTTCTTTGTGCATAATCTCTGACTGAGAAAAGCTAAGGGTTTAATAGGAAGGAAACCCAGGAAACAGTTATCCTGATTATTGTAGCTAAGAAGCTTTAGAGAGAGAAGGAAATCTCATGGTTAAAGCTACAAGAACACTTGTGCTAAGTGAAAGTTTAAACACAGCAGTTTTATTTTCTGTGCTGACAAGCAGAGAAGTGTTTTAAAGTTAAAACCTGAAGCAGCTAAGGGAAGCTAAAAGGTTTGCTGGACTCTGCTGTTAAATACTAGTTCAATTATGTTTGTTTCTGGAAGAAGAAATTCTTTTGTTAAAGAGCTGGAAGAAACTGCTCATTGATAACACTGCTGAAATACACTTTTTGTAAAGAAAGTTTATTTGGAGAAAACATCCTTTTTTCTGTTGTTGTGGTTGGAGCCTTCTACAAAGGTCTGTTTGCAAAGCTGAAATTTAAAACAAAAAATTTAATAAATTTTCCTGTGTTGGCCAAAAATACCACTTGGACTGCTTTTTGCACGCAACTACACATTCAGAGGTCTTAGCCCTGAAGCTTAAAGCAACATACAAGATACAAGATAGCCCGCTGCTTTCACTAGGCAACCACCTAGTGGGGGCGCCATTGCCACAGGTGGCGTAGTTCTTTGGATTTCATCAGTTTTTGCACACCCCAAAGAAGTTCCATACCTATGAAAGGAGGAGAGGACCCCCAAGGAAGACGGTGTCAACACACGACATCTGCTGAATGGAGGAAAGATCCGGAGTGGCAGTGGAGCTGGAGTCGGTGTCCAAGCTGTTGGCAAAGCGAGATCCTGCACCAGAGCCAGGTAACCCGTATGCTAGAGGGGTTAAGGCTCAGATTCTGGTGTAAGGGGAGGCTACAGTAGTGCTCACCAAGGGCGAAAAGGGGAGCAAAAAAGTACTGCACTTTGTGTTTGTTTGTGTTCACAGCATCCGTACAGCAATGGAGAGAGGTGATATCCTGGCATGGATGGCCGAACAGTTCACCAAACAGAGGGAGATGTCGGCACTAAGCCAAGAACAGGCGACCGCCATGCTCCTGGCCCAACAAAAGCCTCTACTTGAGATGATGACAAGATGGATCAGAGCACAAGAGAAGGCAGCCGAAGCTGCAAGGACAGTGCCAGGTTCACAGGGTGTTTTCCAAGGGTGGGAATGGCCTAGCACTGGGACCTTTTCTTGTGGATGCCTTACAAAAGATGACGATGTTGATGCTTTCATCGAGGCGTTTGAGAGAATAGCTCTCTTGGCCGAATGGCCAAAGGAACAGTGGGCATTAAGATTTGTCACTTCCCTCACAGGGGAAGCTTTGGCAGCCTACAGGGCTATGCCCGCAACACTAGTCACTAATTATGAAGAAGTAAAGCGAGCTATTAAAGATCGGCTGGGATTAAACCCCACGGTCTATCGCAGGCTCTTGCGATCTTGTAAACTAAAGTTGGGTGAAATGCCCCAAGCTCTCTATCATCGAATAAAGAGTTTGGTCTGGAAGTGGCTTACACCCGAGACTAGAAATTTAGAATCTGTCTTGGATACTGTAATCCTAGAGCAATTTACGGAGGTTGTACCTAGGGAGTTGCAAACTTTCCTAGTTCTCCAAGACTGCAAAAAACCCCAGGAAGCCATTTCTCTGGCTGAACGCTTTCTGGAGGCTAACAGGTTGAGCCCTGAGAAAGATGGTGTTTTTAAGAAGGCAGATATGGAGACACTAGAAAAGAAGGCAACATTTGCAGCCTTAGGAGAGGAAAAAATATGTCTATGGATAGAATGTGTGACGCACAGAAAAAATGTTTTACTTGTGGGGAATTGGGTCATTTTAAGAAAGATTGCAAGGGTAGGAAAGCTTTTGTAACCACCCGTCCCAGAGATGCAGGAGAGGGGTGCCTGTTAACAGTGGAAGTGGAAGGGATCCCCACAGAGGCTTTATTGAATTCAGGCGCTGACCAATCTATGATCTCTCAGAGGCTATGGAGAAAACTTGAGGCGCAAGATAAACCCATGCCAGAATCCTCTAGAGATCATATTAAAATTCGGTGTATCCATGGGGCCGCCTCTACCTATCCCATAAAGGGATTGGGTATGGAAAGAGGAATAGCTGTAGCTGTAGTGCCCAGACTCCCACATGACATCGTTCTGGGCCGGGATTGGTCCCAGTTCAGGAGAGGTTTAGCCGAGGAGCTGCAGGGCAAAGCAGGCATGACAGCTACCCTATCCAAGAAGGAAAAATCGGAAAGGGAGAAAACCTTACCAGAGGTAGGAAAGGTTTCTGACCCCAAGACTGATAAGGCCCGATCAGTGTCCGCTCCTTTATTTGAGAGAAAATTAAACCAGGGAAGCACGGAAGAACCCCGAAGGAAAATAATTGACCCAAAACCAAAGTTTGTACTCCGATTCTGTCGGACCACCCCTGAAGCTAAAGTTCCAAAACGGGCAACCGAGCAGGCCACCGGCTTTGATCTTTGCAGTGCTGTAGATGTCATCATACCACGACAGGGGAGGGCCCTAGTTGAAACAGGTCTCCAGGTAGAAATACCGCCGGGATGTTATGGCCGGATCGTCCCACGGTCAGGCCTTGCTCTTAAAAACTTTATAGATGTAGGGGCCGGGGTCGTTGATCCAGTTTATCGGGGACCCATAAAGGTACTCTTGTTTAATTTTGCTCAAGAAAATTTTAAGGTGAATGTGGGTGATCGAGTGGCCCAGTTGATTTGTGAACGGGTGGGGTTTCTGCCCTTAGAGGAAGTGAATGAGTTAACCTCTACCGCCCGGGGCTCGAGAGGATTTGGGTCCACTGGCAAAGCCGAGATAAAAGGGTTGACTTCAAGCTGTGTGGAAAAGGAGGAGGACGAGCTAGGACCGCAACTAGCGGAGTGTAGAGCATATCCCGTACATAGGATGGGCGAGGGGCTCTCCTGGGCTCAACATGGAGAGTTATCAAAATTATTAAGGGAGTTCCCTGATGTCCTTACTCCTTTACCAGGGGAAACAAGACTGGTCGCACACGAAATAGTGACCCCACTGGGCGAAATAGTTCGCCAGCGACCCTACAGTCTGCCCGAGGCGAAGCAGAGTGAGGTGGTAACCCAGGTCCAAGAAATGTTGAAAATGGGGGTGATTGAGGAGTCAAAAAGTCCTTGGAACAATCCGATAGTTTTGGTTCCCAAACCTGACAGATCAATGCGCTTTTGCATAGATTTCCGCAAAGTGAATGAGATTTCCAGGTTTGATATGTATCCCATGCCTCGAATAGATGAACTCTTGGATCGCTTGGGCCAAGCCACCTATTTGACCACATTAGATATGACAAAGGGGTATTGGCAGATTCCCCTCACTAGGGAATCTCGCCCAAAAACTGCATTCAGTTCTCCCATAGGACTGTTTCAATTTCATTGGATGCCCTTTGGTCTTCACGGGGCCGCCGCGACATGTCAACGGCAAGTCGACATAGTCCTACGCCCACACCAGCGTTACGCGACGGCTTACATGGATGACATTGTAATCCACAGTTCGCGGTGGGATGAGCATTTAGTTCGTATTAAGGCCGTGTTGGGTGCAATGAGGCAGGCGGGGCTCACGTTAAACCCCGCTAAGTGCATGTTTGGTGCGACCAAAGTAAAATATCTGGGTCACTTAGTCGGCCATGGCACGGTAAAACCTCTACTGGATAAGGTAGAAAGTGTTAAGACGTTTCCGAAACCTTTGACAAAAAAGCAACTCCGAAGCTTTTTAGGGTTAATTGGCTACTACCGCCGTTTTATCCCACATTTTGCGACCGAGAGCGCCGCACTTACAGAGATGCTTAAAAAGAATGCCCCTAATCAGTTGCAGTGGACTGGGATTGCGGAGCAAGCCTTTAGATTATTAAAAGAGAAACTGTGAGGCACCAGTATTGCGCGGAGTGGATTTTAGCCAACCCTTTGTCATCCAAACAGATGCTTCGGAAACGGGCCTGGGCACGGTGATGTCACAGAAGCACGAGGGATGTGATGTTCTTAAGCCGTAAGTTAACCCCTCCGGAAAGGAAATACTCGACGGTCGAGCGCGAGTGCCTGGCAATAAAATGGGCTGTAAATGCGCTAAGATTTTATTTAACCGGTCGTAAATTTTTGCTAGTGACAGACCACGCCCCGTTAAAATGGTTGAATAAAATGAAGGACAACAATGCACGTTTGACGCGCTGGTACATGGCTCTGCAGGAATTTGATTTCCGGATAGAGCATAGGGCCGGAAAGCTTCATACCAACGCGGATGCCCTATCTAGGATTACGAGCTGTGCACGGGTTACAGCGCCAGACCGTAATAGCTTAATGGGGGGATATGTGGTAAGGAGGGTGCAGCACAGCCCTGGGAAACAAAGAAAAAATAAACTTTTTCTTCCATAAGGGGGATGGGCTCACCTAAGCATATGTTCCAAAATGAAAGCAGTGGAAAACCCCACACTTGCAAAGCTAGGCTGAGGCCACAACCAGACTCCAGGGCAACTATAGGAAGTGATAGGAGACACCTGTGGGTGGGGCCAGGAGAGACAGCATGCTTGCAAACATTTAAGCACAGGCAAACAGAGAGAACAGGAAGCGTCAGCAAGGCTGGAAGGAGAGAAGCAAGACACGGGAACAGCTTGAAAGATGGCAGTCAGGAAAGAGCCAGAATCCAGGCTAATTGCACTCCTTCCAGGAGAGAGGAAGCGAGAAGGCTAGCTATGAGAAAGCTGGAGCAGGAGGTCTCAGCTCCATCTGAAGAGGAACAAGTCTTCAGGCTTGGAGAGCCTAGAAGGGTTAGAGACAAACACTGCAGTGATCCCCCAGGCAGCTCTGATTCAGAGGATGCTACTCCTAGGAGATGCCCTTGCTGTAAAAGGTCTACAGTCAAGCTCAGAGGTAGGAGGGGAAAGTTTGAGGGAGTTAATGTGTGTGACTCTGACTCAGAAATAAGTATACCCGATTCTGAGGAAGAAGCTGTACCTTATGGGACGCATGCCAGGAAGAATGCTTTTACAGATAAGGTAAAGCAAACAAAGCCTTTAAATGTTTTACTAAAGGGAAAGAAGTCTGAGAACACTAATATAATCCCGGGGAGAAGAAGGGAAGTTCAGTGGGAAAGACTGTTCAAGCTTCTAAAGGAAGTAAAACCTGAAATCCCTGAACCTGTCCAAGCCCCACAGTCATGTAATGCAGAGGAAGACATGGAGGTGGAATTCTGTGGAGAGGAACCTGACTCCACAGACTCCCAAATGGAATGTTCTTTGTGCATAATCTCTGACTGAGAAAAGCTAAGGGTTTAATAGGAAGGAAACCCAGGAAACAGTTATCCTGATTATTGTAGCTAAGAAGCTTTAGAGAGAGAAGGAAATCTCATGGTTAAAGCTACAAGAACACTTGTGCTGAGTGAAAGTTTAAACACAGCAGTTTTAGTTTCTTGTGCTGACAAGCAGAGAAGTGTTTTAAAGTTAAAACCTGTAGCAGCTAAGGGAAGCTAAAAGGTTTGCTGGACTCTGCTGTTAAATACTAGTTCAATTATATTTGTTTCTGGAAGAAGAAATTCTTTTGTTAAAGAGCTGGAAGAAACTGCTCATTGATAACACTGCTGAAATACACTTTTTGTAAAGAAAGTTTATTTGGAGAAAACATCCTATTTTCTGTTGTTGTGGTTGGAGCCTTCTACAAAGGTCTGTTTGCAAAGCTGAGATTTAAAACGAAAAATTTAATAAATTTTCCTGTGTTGGCCAAAAATACCACTTGGACTGCTTTTTGCATGCAACTACACATTCAGAGGTCTTAGCCCTGAAGCTTAAAGCAACATACAAGATACAAGATGGCCCGCCGCTTTCACTAGGCAACCGCCTAGTGGGGGCCCCGTCGCCACTCCGGTCAGCATATCCAGATCAGGCACATAGAGGCCTTCCCTGGCTAACTCAGTTAGGACACCTTGAATATTGTGTGCAATTCTGGTCGCCATATCTTAAAAAGGATATAGCGTTATTAGAAAAGGTTCAGAGAAGAGCCACCAAAATGGTAAAGGGGATGGAAGGATACTCCTATGAAGAAAGGCTAAAAAGGTTAGGGCTCTTTAACCTGGAAAAGAGACGGCTGAGGGGAGATATGAAAGAAGTCTATAAATTAATGAATGGAGTGGAACGGGTAAACGTAGATCGATTGTTTATGTTATCAGAATATAGAAAGACTAGGGGACATGCAATGAAGCTACAGGGTAAACTATTTAAGACTAATAAAAGAAAATATTTTTTCACTCAACGTGTAATCAAACTCTGGAATTTGTTACCAGAGGATGTAGTAAAGGCTGTTAGTGTAGCTGGGTTTAAAAAAAGGTTTGGACAAGTTCCTGGAGGAAAGGTCCATAAACCATTATTAAAGAGGACCTGGGTAATCCTCTGCTTGTCCTGGGACAAGTATTGTGGAATCCGTGTGCCTTCTGGAAACCTGCCAGGTACTTGTGACCTGGATTGGCCACTGTTGGAAACAGGATACTGGGCTTGATGGACCTTGGTCTTATCCAGTATGGCATATCTTATGTTCTTATGACTCCTGATTGGAGCCGTGGCACCATGAGTTTCTGTTGCCAAGGCACTGTGGCTCCACTAAGGAGCCACAATCCTCAGCTGCCGGACTGAACTCTTCATTCCCTGCAGCCTGACTCTTAATCTGGCCTCCCAAGGCTAGGGTCGGGCTGCGGGGAATCTCCTCTGCTCCCTCCCGCCTTTTCTGCACCCAGAGCCGGCCATCCCAGCCGACTAGGGGAACTTATTCCACCTCAGAGATCGAATAAATTCCCTGTTCAGGCCACCGGCCTTGGATTCACCAGAAGCAGGTCTTGTCAGACAAATCTGATTGATTTCTTTGACTGGGTGACCAGGGAGTTGGACCAAGGGAGAGCCCTAGATGTGGTGTATTTAGATTTCAGTAAAGCCTTTGACACTGTTCCTCACAGGCGACTTATAAACAAACTGAGCACCCCAGGGATGGACCCTAAAGTTACTGTTTGGGTTAGAAATTGGTCGGGTGGGAGGAGGCAAAGAGTACAGGTAAATGAAGCTCACTCTGAGGAGAAGGATGTTACCAGTGGTGTGCCCCAGGGATCTGTCCTTGGTCCAATTCTTCTTAACATCTTTGTTGGTGATATAGCAGAAGGGCTGTCGGGTAAGGTTTGCCTCTTTGCGGATGATACCAAAATCTGCAATAGAGTAGACACCCAGGAAGGTGTAGATAACATGAGGAGGGATCTAGCTAAGCATGAAGAATGGTCTAGAATTTGGCAGCTGGGATTTAATGTTAAAAAATGTAAGGTCATCCATTTGGGCTGCCACAATCCAAGGGAGCAATATAGTATAGGGGGTGAAGTACTTTTGTCCACTAAAGAAGAGCGGGACCTAGGCGTGGTTGTGTCTGATGATCTTAAAGTAGCTAAATAGGTAGAAAAGGTGACGGCAAAAGCTAGAAGGATGCTTGGGTGCATACAGAGAGTAATTGCAAGCAGAAAAAAGGAGGGGATAGTGCCTCTGTATAAGTTTTGGTGCGACCTCATTTGGAGTATAGTGTGCAATTCTGGAGACCACACCTTCAAAAGGATATAAATGGGATGGAGTCAGTACAGAGGGGGCTACTAAAATGGTTAGTGGTCTTCATTATAAAGCATATGAGGACAAAGGATTTTAATATGTACACCTTAGAGGAAAGGCGGGATAGAGATGATATGATTGAAATGTTTAAATACATCCATGGCATAAATGTACAGGGGGAGAGCCTCTTTCAATTGAAAGCAAGTTCTGCTACGAGGGGACATGGGATGAGGGTGAAGGGGGATAGATTCAGGAGTGATATGCAGAAATATTTCTTTATGGAAAGAGTGGTGGATCCATGGAATAGTTTCCCAGTGGAGGTGGTAGAGATGAGGACAGTATCTGAATTCAAAAAAGCATGGGACCAACACAGAGGATCTCTAAAGGAAAAAAGTTGACCGTTGTAGTTGTTGATATGGAAGGACAGACTAGATAGGCCATGTGGTCTTTTTCTGTCGTCATACTTCATGTTTCTATGTTTCTATGTACAGGGAACTGTTAGCCCTTTCTCCGACCTCGCAATGCCACTTTCCTACCCCCGTCTAATCTCTCTGTACAAAGTGCAAGGACGTTAGTCAGGGTCTGCAGAGGGGCCGAATAGGAGGGATGGATGTCCCAATGGGATGTCCATCCCCACTATTAGCGCCTCAAAATGATCCTGCTAGCACCAGCCCTGATGCCCCTGTTAAGACTTGGACATCCTCATGCTTCTAAAATGGCTCTGGAGATGTCTCTGTGCGTTGGATGTCTCTATGCCCATTTTCAGTCATCCAAAGTACAACCAGGGCTTCCAAAATGACCTCCATAGAGTCTCCTGGGAGTGATTAAGAATGGCTGGTTATCCAGGTTTGAAAAATAACCAGAATACCCATGTAAGCACCAGCATTTACATGTGTGCATTCTGAAATGGTGGCACTTACACGTGGAAGTTGCCAGGGCTCTTATGCCAGTTTTTCCTACATTTGTAAAACATCTCCCACTGCACATGGATATCCATCTCTGTGTGCTCCCACACTTCCTTCTTTGATTTAAAACACCCATCCTGAGTGAGGGACAGAGATATGTACATTTTACAACAGACTTACATGTGCCCACCTCTCCTCTAAAATCAACACAGATTTGTAGACATTTTCACTTCAATGCCACTGAAACCCCGCAAATGGCCTTTCTTAAATAAATGGATCTTCACATGTATTTTGTAACCCACTCTGGACTGAAAGGGATAAAGTAGGATATTAAAAAAATTAAATTAAAGTCCCCCTAGAAACCCATATGATGTGCTTATGTGATAGGCTTACAGTTGTGATCAACCTGATTGGCAACCTTGCATTTTACGTATGTTGTATGTTGAGAAATAATTGGAAATGTTCCAACAGTATGTCATCATAATATTTTAATAGTATGTTCAAAGGTATACAACAACAAAAAAAGATGTCTGTGCAACTTAGACATAGTAATTTCTGAGAAAAAACAAAATACAAAATATGACTTGGACAGGATTAATGGCACCCTTCACTAATATTTGGTTGCATAGCCCTTGGCAGTGATGACAGCCTCCAAATATTTCTTGCAGCCATCTATAAGTTTTGTACATCTGTCTGCTGGTAGTTTCTCCCACTCTTCAACTGTGATTTGTTCCAGCTTATGAATGTTTCCAAGATTCCTTTTACCAGTGGAAGATTTCAGCTCTTTCCAAGGTTCTTGATTGGATCAAGATCAGGACTCATTGTTGGCCAGTTTAAATAGTCCATTTGTTCTGTTTTAACTATTCTTTTGCACTTTTGTATATATGTTGTGGGTCATTGTACTGCTGGAGGACACATGACCTTTGATTCAGACCTAGCTTTCTGACACTAGGTAGCACATGTCTCTCCAAAATACCTTGATTGATTTCATGTACCTTTAATATGTTCCAGGCCACAATTTCCAGAGGCAGCAAAACAGCCCCACAACATTATGGAACCTTCACCATATTCAACTGTGGAAGGGTTTTTTTTCCTTATAAACTTCATTTCTTTGCCTGTAAATGTATCCCTGTTCTGCATTGCCAGAAAGCTCAGATTTGATTTTATCTGTCCACAGAACATTTTCCCAGAAGGATTATGGTTTCTCAAAGCTGGTTTGGGCAAAGATCAGGCATGCTGTTTTATGTCTGTCTTTGAGCAGTGGGGTCTTCTTTGGCCTTCGCCAATGAAGTCCTTCTATTTTTTTAGTGTGCAATGCATGGTGAAGATTGAAACCACCACTCCAGATTGCTCCAGGTCAGCCTTAAGCTCTTTGGATGTTGTTTGTGGTGTTTTTCCAACAGTTGGAACTAACGTCTTGGATTAATTTTCCAATTCCCACCATGTCCTGGGAGGTTCTTGATAGTTCCATGAGCAGACATCTTAATAATATTGCAAACTGTAGACATAGGAATCCCAAGGTCTTTGGAGATGGCCTTGTACCCTTTTGAAGTCTGATGATTGGTGATAATGGCTTTTCTGATGGTCTCAGGCAGCTCTCTTGTCTTCACCATTGTGAAAATGGCACAGGGAATGAATATGGCCATTTTAAACATTAGAGCCATTGGTTGATTCTTGTTATGTGAGTTCTGACAATTGATCAAAGGTGCATCTAATTTTACTGCAATGTGAATGTGGTTCTTCTGTTTAAATTGGTTTGAATTGTTTATAAGTGTGTCAATAATCATGTCCTGGCAATGTCCCAGTTTTTATATTTCCTTCTATTTCCTTTTTTAATTGGCCTTATTTTATGACTCTTTTATGTGTCAAATATGTGTGCATTTATAGTCCAAAGCCATTTTACTGGCCACTTTTTTTTTTGAGATATTGGACTTTAAGGGGTTGAACTTCAAGGGTGCAAATAAAGCTGACCACAACTGTAATGCTCACATACTAGGCTTACCAATCTTTCATTAATATGTTTCAGCATGTACAAAGTTTGCACATGCTATTTTCATTAGAAAAGGGATGAATGAACTGAATTTTTATTTTATTATACAATTTTAATTATCCACATTTTGTAAACATTTTTATTGCAATTCTTTGAAACCTCTAACATAAAAGGGTTCATATTATTTTAAGAATGGACCATCTCTTATACCATGGTTTATGAACTGTGATCTATGATTTATGAATCATGGAATGGAATCATAAAAAATGGGTCACTAATTGAAAGGTCTGTGATAATAGTAATTGAGAACACACATTTTGGGGAAACGTTATTTTAACTTTAATATCAATCTCAAACTAGTGATATCTACCCTACTAGTTTGCTTTTTATAACGTTAGATTCTTCGTAGATGAACTTTGAAAAGTTCAAAAGGCTTCCAACTCCATAAATTAGTCACACACCATTTTTCGGAAATGATTTGAAAATCACAGAGCAGGATTAAAGAGAACCCAATGAATTCTGACGTATTGGGATTTTTATCAACTAGCATTGATTCATGTAGGGCAATCACCATCTCTCTAACAATTATAATACATCACAAAACAACATCACAACTTGCACATATTTTTAGAGAGTAAATCAGACAATTTTGATCATATAAATGGACTCTAGAGAAAAGAACAGTTTCAGGGACAGCTGGTCACCACACTTTGAGATAAGCAGTTTTTTTTCTCTTTTTTCCCCTCTTTGTTCTCTACTTTGTCGCAGATGCACAGTGCTATTTGTTCTTCCCTCAGATCACCATGTAGATGATTGTTAGGCCTTTTGGCTTCTTTTTATGGAACAGATTGTGCAAACTTTGATACTTAAAGCATATATTTATTTTGTTTTTTTTATGTTCATACTCTTCACAAAACAATTACATGCAGCAATGGAAAATAATATTACATCGAGACGATGCACATGAAGAAAAATTCCACCATGATCTTTATAAATTAAACATTAGTCCAAAACTATAGAAGATCCAATGCCATGTTTTAAGGGATCTATTTACCCAATAAAAGTAAAAACACTTAGCAAAGCTATTAGTATACCATTAAGATGTATTCAAATATCTTAATGCACAGTTTTAGGAAAAGAAATCTCACTGGAACCTCGCACCACAATGACATAACAACATAAGATTATTCATGCTGAGTCAGCCCAAGGTTCAATGGTCCAAACACCCTGTCTCTGACAGTGGCCTGTCCAACATATCCCATAAAATAGATCTAATTTTTTTTCTACCTCATGCGCAAGGATAAGTGATGGCTTTCAAAAATCTGCCTTGAACAAGATCATGTAAGGGATCTGGCTCTATGGTAAAGCTTTCCAATTAGTAAGAGCTAGCTGAGCCAAGGTCAGATAGCAGCATATCTTCCATTCAAACATAAATCATGTTTGCATGGGTTGGAGATCTCCCGCTTCCTGGTCTGGGTTTCCCCGCTTCTTTCTAGGCCTAGGCTTCCTCTCCTGGACCAACCCACTAAGTCAAGTTCCCAACTATATTCCTGTTAAGGTGGGCTGGGCTGTTCTTCCTTAAGGAGTATTGGGAAGTACTGAAGTTGAAAAGGTGAGACAGTCGATATAGGGTATCTGGATTTTAAAAAACATTTTGACAAGGTACCTCATGAGAGACTCTTGGCAAAATTAAAAAGTCATGGGATAGGAAGCAGAATACTATGGTGGATCAGGAACTGGGTAAAAGATAGAAAGCAAAGGGTAGGACTAAATGGCCAATTTCCAAATGGAGAAAGGTAATAGTGGAGTATCCCAGAGATCTCTGCTGAGTCCGCTGCATTTTAACATATTCATATATGGCCTGGAAATGAGAATAACAAGTGAGGTAATCAAATTTGCAGATGACACAAAATGATTCAAAGTTGTTAAAACCCAAGTGGATTATGAAAATTTGCAAGATGACCTAGATAAATTGGAAGACTGAACGTTGAAATGGCAGATGAAATTTAATGTGGACAAGTGCAGCTATGCACCTGAGAAAGAGCAACCGAAACTATGGTTACACGATGCAAAGTCTCCACATTAAAAACCACCACCGAGGAAAAAGATTTAGGCGTCATCGTGGAACCCTCCGCCCAGTGTGCAGTGGTGGCCAAGGAGGCAAATAGAATGCTAGGAATCATAAGGAAAGGAATGGAAAATAAAACAAAGGATATTATAATGCCTCTGTATCATTCCATGGTGCGACCACTAAATGAGTATTGTGTGCAGTTCTGGCTGCCATATCTTAAAAAGGATACAGCAGAATTAGAAAAGGTACAGAGAAGAGCCACCATAATTATAAATGGGATGGAAGGATACTCTTATGATGAGAGTCTTAAAAGGTTAGGGCTCTTCAACCTGGAAAAGAGACAGCTGAGGGAGATATGATGGATGTCTATAAATGAATGAATGGAGTGGAACAGGTAAACATAGATCGATTGTTTACACCATCAAAAAACAGAAAGACTAGGAGACATGCAATGAAGCTACATTGTAACCCATTTAAGATTAATATGAGAAAATATTTATTCATTACCGGAGGATATAATAAAAGCTATTAGTGTAGCTGGGTTTAAAAAAGGTTTGAACAAGTTCCTGGAGGAAAAGTCCATAAACCATTATTAATGAGGACCCGAGAAATCCACTGCTTGCCCCAATACAAGCACTGTGTGTCTTTTTGGGAAACTGCCAGATACTTGTGACCTTGACTGGCCAATTTTTGAAACAGGATATTGGGCTTGATGGACCTTAGGTTGACCGAGTATGGCATATCTTATGTTCTTATTTTTCCTATACAGTATGGGCCTGATTTCAACTGGGCAGGCTATGTGCCGCTACGGTGCATAGCCCTGCCCACTAATCCCTAAACCAGATACTCAATGTCATGGCGATGGCATTGAATATCTGGGTTTGGCACCAGTAGATTCATCTGCAGAGCCTAACCAGGTAACAGCAATATTGGACTGCTACTCGAGTAGCATCCGTTGCTAAAACTAATCGAGCCGAAAGCTGGCCTAGTTTTAGGTGCAGGTCCCTATTCGGGTAGGTGTCCAATATCACCGCTACCTGGTTAGCGGCAGTCACTACCTCCACTCCACCCCAGAGCACCCCCAACATGCTCTGATGCTAACTGAATAGCATGGGGCACATAGGGGACTTGGGGATATTCAAAGGCACTGACCATGTATGTGCCGTTGAATATCCCCTTCTAAGGCATTTACATGGTTTGTTGTAGTTAAGTGCCATGGAGTCAGTGTCGACTCCTGGTGACCCTCTGGATAGTTGACCTAAACTTTGTTCAATCTTCAGCCAAGCGGCTCATTGTTGATAGAGTGGTATCCATAGCTGCTGATATGCTATCCATCTCTATCCATATCATTGCCGGTTTTCCTCTTTAACAGTGACCTTCTACCTTGCCAAGCATGATGTCTCTATCCAGTGATCTCTCTCTCTTTGCATTATGTGTCCAAAGTATGAAAGTCAAAGTCTTGTCATCTGAATTTCTAAGGTAAGCTTATGTTTCATCTCCTCTAGTACTGACTAGTTTGTTCTTCAGGTAGTCCATGATATACACAGTATTTATCATCAGCACCATAATTCAAAGGCATCAATTTCTTCCTGTCTATCTTTTTCACTGTCTAACGTTCGCATCCATATGACGTTATTGAATATACCATGGCCTGGACAAGTCAAATCTTTGTATGTAGAGAGACAACTCTGCTCTTGAGAATCTTGGTTAGGTCCTTCATAGCCATTCTACTAAGAGCAATATGTCATCAGATTTCTTGACTGCTAGTCCTTTCTTTATTGATTTTTGATCCAAGTAAGTTAAAGTTGTCAACTATTTCAATTTCTTCTCCATCAATGATGAACTTATTGATTTTTCCAATTCTCAGGGTCTTTGTCTTCTTAACGTTAAGGTGCAGACCTAATTTAAGACTATGTTCCTTGATCTTGAGAAGCAAATGTTTCAGATCGTCTTCACTTTCAGCCAGTAATTTGGTGTCAACAGCATAACAAAGGTTGCTGATGAGTCTTCACACCTCAGTTGTCCTCATACACTCCTGCTTCTCTGATTATTTGTTCTGCAAATAAATTAAAGAGGTAGGGGGAAAGTATGCAGCCTTGTCATACATCTTTGCTGATTTTAAACTGTACTGTTTCTCCTTTTTCCTTTCAAACTGTTGCTTCTTGATCAATGTAAAGGTTGTGCAAGAGAACTATTAGGTGTTCTGGTATGCCCATACTTCTTAATGTAGCCCAGAGTTTCTCATGGTTTACACAGTCAAAAGCCTAGCTGTAGTCAATAAAACACATATGGATATCCTTTTGGTATTCTTTTGTCTTTTCAAGGATCCATCTCACACCTGTGATGATGTCTCTCGTTCCTTGCCCTTTCCTGAACCTTGCTTGCACTTCAGGCAGTTCTCATTCCAGGTATGGTTGTAGTCTCTGCTGAATGATCTTGAGTAGAATCTTGCTGGCATGTGGGATCAGAGCAATTGTGTGATAATTTCCACAGTCAGTCAGATTACCTTTCTTCAGTATTGGTATAAACACAGATCTTTTCCAGTCAGTTGGCCATGAATTTGCCTTCCAAATTTCCTGACAGAGTCTTGCAAGTATTGTAACAGCTTCATCTGATTGCTGTAATCCTTCCATAGGAATTCCATCAATGCCCGATACTTTGTTCTTTGATAAGACTTTCAATGCTGCTTTGACTTCTTCTTAGATCATCAATAGTTCCTCATCATAAGGTACAAGTTGAAATGGCTGTTGGTTCACTTGATCTTTATCATATAAAAACTCTGTATATTCTTTTCACCTTTTCTTGATCTTCTCAGCATCATTCAACATGGATCTTTGAGCATCTTGTACCATTCCAATTTGAGGCTGGAATTTTTTCTTTAACTCTTGTAGCTTTAGAAAAGACGATCTTGTTCTTCTTCTAATAGTTTCTGATTCTATTTCCTTGCATGTGTCATTGCAGTACTTCTCCTTGTCTTGTCTTGCTGCACATTGGAAATTGCTGTTGAGTTCTGCGGTTGTCTCTCTTTCTCCTCTGACTTTAGTTTCTCTACGTTTCTGGACAATTTTCAGAATTTCTTCAATTATCCATTTTGGCTGTTTTTGCTTTTTCACCTTATGTAGAGACTTCTCGCTTTCTTCTAACACAACTTTCTTGATGCCATTCCATAATTCTTCTGGAACTCTGTCATTTGTATCTAAAGCAGCAAATTGATTTTTCAGGCGGTCTTTAAATTCCATTGTTAAATTCTCAAGATCATATTTTGCTACATTCATGAGTTGTTTGCTCTTTTTTCAACTTTAGCTTTGCATACTGGTAGTTGGTGACCTGTATCCCAGTCAGCTCCAGGTTTTGTCTTTGTTGATGTTATCAAGCTTTTCCATTGTTGTCTTGCACAGATGTAGTCAATTTGATTTCTGTACAATCCATTGGGTTAAGTCCATGTGTACAGTCAGCGCTTGTGTTGCTGGAAGAAGGTGTTTGAGATCAATAGATCATTGGTCTTGCAGAATTCTATCAGGCTGTAAACTGTGTAAATGCCCTTTGAATATCGGGCTCTATACTTCTTCACATACCC
Organism: Ichthyophis bannanicus; assembly: GCA_033557465.1. Taxonomy (NCBI): domain Eukaryota; kingdom Metazoa; phylum Chordata; class Amphibia; order Gymnophiona; family Ichthyophiidae; genus Ichthyophis; species Ichthyophis bannanicus. The sequence continues at coordinate 605,546,354 of CM066035.1, read as the reverse complement.
TACTCTCATCTCCATTTTCATTGGTTGAGCATCTGCTTGTGCTAGGCCCCTTGCCTAGATAGGATGTCCACCTTCTGGTAATCTTTGCCTGCCCTGTGTAATAGCTCATAGGTGGAGGACTGAAGGCTCAGGTTAATGGCCCATCTAGTGTTGCTGCTGGTGAATGCAAAATGCCTCCTGTGCCCATCTTTTAGCCAGAGCCTTTTTCTCTACTGTATATACTGTACTCTCTCTTGAGGAGTAGTCCATGGTTTTTATAAGACTCTGGGTATTCTTGGCCATTCTTCTCTTTGACTAGCAATGGTCTGCAGTCTCTCCTGCAAGGTACCTAGGTGTTCCTGATGAGGTTGCCACCAGGGTTTAAATACTCAAGCACTTAACCTTTCAAACTCTGGGTAATCTTGATCAAGGATAACTGAATATGAGAGATTAGGGAGCACTCTCACTTGCTTGTTCACTGTCCCCATTTCAACCTGGGCATTAAGATACTGTTGTTTGTCCCCATCGACACAAGTGAGAGTCAGCAAGAGAGTAATTTTATAAAGTCAAATCTAGATAACGTGTGGATTTCCACAATTTATAAAGTGAAGTATGCACCTATTTTTCTTTATAAAATAGGGATGTAAGTAATCAAAAGTATTTATTAAATCTAGGCAAAAACACTTATGCCAACCATATGGCTGGTGTGAATGCCCAAGACTAAATATTTCAAGAACATGCATTAATTTATTAGTATTTTACTTTTTATGAGTTCAAATTTGTGCTTCACCTACACTCCATCCATGTGAACATACTCACAGAGAAAGGATGCATGATTGGTCCAAAGTGTATACTTACAGAACAGTGACAGGCTTAAACACTTGTGTAAAGGCCCATCCACACACATAAGCCACCAAAAAAGGTAATGCAAGTGCATTAATTGCTCATAACTTTATGAAGCTCCTTATAAAAATACCTCCTAAATGTCCATAAACAGTCTGAGGTTTCTTAGCAGCTCTTTCTGGATGCTTTTCAGTCTTGCCACCTTCTCTTTAGGTTCCTCAATTGTTTCATGAGGGGTTCAACCTGCCAGCATCTTGCACATGGAACCAATGCCTGGATAAAGACAGAAACTGTAACAAAAGCAATAATTTTAGTGCATGAGCTTTCCCAGCTATACTTCAGTTGTAGAACCTTTGACACCTCTTGAAGGGAAAAAAAAACAATAGCACTGAATGAAAGGTTAGATATAATTGGCATCTCAGAGACCAGGTTTAAGGAGGATAATCAATGGAACATGGATATCTGGGTACAAATTTATATCACAATGATAGGGCAGAACAAATTGGTGGAAGGGTGGTGCTATATGCTAGAGGGAATTAAGTTAAACAGGATAAAGGTTTTAGAGGAAGCAAAAAACACTGTAGAATCTCTATGGACAGAAATTCATTGTAAAAATGGGAAGGGAATGTGGGGATTTACTACCATCCACCTGGTCAGAATGAACAGACAGATGATGAAATGCTAACAGAAATTATGGAACAATGGATGATTTAAATTACCCCAGTATCAACTGGGTCAGTGTTGCATCAGGACATGTTAGGGAGGTAAGGTCTCTAAATGAAATAAATGACTGCTTCATGGAGCAGCAGGTTCAGAAACATGGTACCTGGTGCGAGAAGTAATGATTTTGGAGATGCTTAGAAATAGCAATCATAATATGATCACATTTGATTTAATAAATGGTGGGAAGATAACAAGGAAATTTCACTAGCATTTAACTTTAAAAAAGCAGACTATGATAAAATGAGGAAAATTGTTAGAAAAAAATTAAAAGTAGCAACTGCAAGTTTGAGTTTGTATTGGGCCTAGGCGTTATTTAAAAATACTGTCTTGGAAGCCCAGAGCAGATGCATTTCACACTTTAAGAAAGGTGGAAGGAAGGTCAAACAACAGCCAGCATGGCTTAAAGGTAAGATCAGAGAGGCTGTTATAGCTAAGAGAGAATCTTTCAGAAAATGGAAAAACAGTGCCAAAGGATGAAAACAGGAAATAGCATAGGTACTAGCAAGTTAAATGTAAAGCATTAATAAGGTAGGCAAAGAGAGAAATCCCGCCGTCGCCGCAGGGCCGGGTCCCGAGGCCGGCATTGTAACCGGGTCCCCGGGGCCTGACCCCCTGCACGTGGGGATGGGTTTCCTTGGTGGGGAGGGGGGGGGCTGACAAGGAGCGAGAGTGGCCGCGTCGCTGGCATCATGCAGCCGGATTGGCTGAGATGTCAGGGGGGAGGGGCGGAAGGCGGCAAGAGGGGTGCAGGTCCTCGCACTCGCCCTCTCTCGTCCTGCTCGCCCTCGGAAAAAGGTGCGTGTCTTGCCTTGGGGGAAATTTTCGGCCTACCTCGGGTTCGCTGGGGGGAACACGGGGGCTCTCGCTGTCGGGTTTGGCGCTCTGTCCCCTCTTTTTTCTTGCTGGTGCCTGCGGGCCGTTGGGGGTGACGTGCGGTTGGCGTCGCGGGGGCGTGCTCTGCGGGCCGGCTGCACGTGCGGCGGCCTGCTTGTTGGGCTGCGGGGGTGCGTTCTCGGGCTGTTATTTGGGCCGTCCTCATTCCCCGGGTGGGTGGGTCACTTTAATCTTGGCGCCGCTTTTCTTGCTGGGACCGGGGTTTTCCCTAGCGCCTGGGGTCCAAGGGGAATTTTGCCGGGTGTCCTGCTGCGGGCCTGCACGGTACCCATTGGTCTGTGGGCTGCCTGGTTGGGGTACTGAGGCTGGGGGGCTGCTTTTTGCCTGGACAGCATGGGCAGGGGCACTACTCCGCGCAGGACGGGTGGGAAACAGAAGGGGGCCCGGGCACCTCAGGGTCGCGGCTCGGTGTCCAATGGGGGAGGGCGGCGTCCAATGGGGGGAGGGCCTCTGGTGTGGGGGCTCGGTCAGGGGGAGAGCCGGGTGGAGAGCGTGGCAGGGGGCGGGATAGGCGGGGGAGAGGTCAGGGGGCTTTGTGGGAGGGAGAGCAGGCCGGGGTGCTTGGGGTGGCGGTGGGGGACTACGGGCTGGGTGGCCCAGGGCAGTTGCCCTCCGGGGCAGGGGGCGGAGCGGGGCTTGACGGTGGAGGGGGTGTGGGTGCCGTGGGCGAGGCGGCGGGGGGAGCACCTGGGGTGACGGTGCAGGTGGTGGGCCCGGTCGGCCTTGGGGTGCCCTATGGGTCCCCCAGTGTGACTTCTCCTGGGCAGTTGATGCCTCCGGGGGGCTTCGGGTCGTGGGGCCCGTGGGCATTTGGTATGGGGCCTTGGAGCGGCCCTTGGGGTGACGGGTTGGCTGCAGGGCATGGGGGGTCCGGTGGCTCCGGGGCTTGTGGCCCGGCAGCATGGGCTGCGGGTGGCCTCGGCTCCTCCTCTTGGGGCTGGGGTGGGGGGCCGTCCTTTACTCCGGGCACGTCTGGGCACGTTGCTGCTGGTTTTTCTTCTCCTCTCCCCCTGCAGATACACCCACCGTCGCAGGCTCGGGCGCCTATGGAGAGCACGGTGCCGGGTTCGGGACCGGCCGGCGCCGCAGAGGTGCGGACTGATGTGGCGGCAGCGCCCCGGCCTGGGGAGGCTCCTGAGGCTTCCTTCCCTGCAGCTGGTGAGTATGACAGAGGAGATGGTGTGGCGCCGGCCCTTGCGGCGGAGGGTGGTGTGGCTAAGAAGGCGAGATCGAAGCGTAAGCGGGGGCATCGTCATCGTCGCGCCTCCTCGTCCTCCTCGTCGTCTTCGTCCTCGTCGCTTTCTTCGAGTGATTCGGGGGCGGCTGGGGGCGGGAAGGGCGACGGAGGGGGACCCGCGGTGGTGCGCTGCGCTGAACTCTGGGAGGGCGTCCCGAGGAAGATGCGTCATCGGATTAAGCGGCGTAGGTACATCGACATTTTCCATTTACTGGATGGCAGAAAGCGTTCTGGCGAAAGCCGTAAGAAGCGCAAGGAGGACGAGAAGTCTGGCAGGGTGCAGCGGGCGTCTCGTAACACCTTGAACTGGACTCGCGCTTTTCTGCGTTTGGCTAGTGTCTGGGGTCACTATTTCCCGGATCAAGCTGGGGCCCTGTTGGCATACGCGGATGCAATTTTGGCGGCGTCCCAGGCCCACGAAGGGTGGGCCTGGTTAAATTACGATGAGGAGTTTCGGGACAGGATGGAGGAGAACGGGCAGTTGTCGTGGGGGACGAAGGACATCAACCTTTGGTTGACGCAGATGTCCGCTCGCCCGCGGGCCGGGGGTGTCGGGGGGGGGAGTGGCAGGTTGGGGTCGCCCCCTTTGGCGGGGGGGGGGCGCGGTCCTTTCGAGCCCCTGCTCCCGCACAGGCTTTGCAAAAAGGGGGTGCCGGGGGGGGACGTCTGTTGGCATTTCAACAAGGCGTCGTGCCCGTTCCCCGACTGCAAATTTCGCACGCCTGCTCCTTGTGTGGGAGCGGGCACTCGGCCCTTAAGTGCAGTCGCAAAAGCGTGGCGGGTGCCCCCGCTGGGGGCAAGTGACGGGGTTTGCGGTACCATGGCCCCCACGCCGGTCAGGGTGTCGGTTATGCAACCTTGGCTGGTCAGTTATGGGTGGGGTGGGGCGGTTGCTTTTGCATGGGTTTTCGGAGGGTTTCCGGATTCCGTGCCAGGGCTGCCCGGCAGGGGGGGGTTCGCGTAACGCCAGTTCAGTCCGGGCCCATCTCGAGGTAGTGCGACGGAAGATCGCGGAGGAGTGCGCGTTGGGCAGGGTCGCGGGGCCTTTTTGCAACCCTCCATTTTCGCCTTTCACAATTTCGCCTTTGGGGGTGGTTCCCAAGAAGGAGCCGGGTAAGTTCCGGCTGATTCACAACCTTTCCTGCCCCTCGGGCGCTTCGGTGAACGATTGCATCCCTCGCGAACGGTGTACCGTGCGTTACGCTTCCTTTGACGCTGCAGTGCTTCTGGTCCGGCGGTTTGGGGTCGGGGCGATGTTGGCGAAAGTTGACTTTGAATCTGCCTTCCGGCTGTTACCGGTGCACCCTTCTGCTTTCCCGTTGCTGGGTTTCCGCTTCGAGTCTGCGTTTTACTTCGACAAGTGCATGCCTATGTGCTGTGCCATTTCCTGCGCATATTTCGAAGCTTTCAGTACCTTCCTGCATTGGGTGCTGGAACGGCGGACGGGCCTCAGCGGTATAGTCCATTACTTGGACGATTTTCTGTTCGTGGGCTCGGGGGGTGACCGCGCTTGTGATACCTTGCTTGAGGCTTTCCAGTGCATGGCGGGGGAGTTCGGCATTCCCATAGCGGCCGACAAAACCGTGGGGCCGGTCACCCGCCTCACCTTCCTGGGGATCGAGATTGACACTGTCGCCATGGTCGGCCGCCTGCCGGCTCAGAAGGTTGAGCGGTTGAGAGAGCTGGTGGCGTCCGTGGGGTCCGCGTCCCAGACGACCTTGCGAGTGATGCAGTCCTTGGTCGGGCATCTTAATTTCGCTTGCAGGGTTCTGCCCATTGGCCGTCCTTTCTTGCGGCGCTTATCGTTGGCTATGGCTGGGGTGAGGCTCCCGCAGCACCGGATTCGCGTGTCGGCCGGCATGCGGGAGGATCTTCGTGTGTGGGACTCGTTTTTAGCCACCTTCAATGGGTGCTCGGTGTTACAGTTGCCAGAGATCTCGAACCGCGATTTACACTTATTAACCGATGTGGCTGGTAGTTCCGGCTTCGGTGCGTACTGCCAAGGGGCCTGGTGCGCAGAGCCTTGGCCAGCGGCTTGGGTGCAGTCTGGCTTGGTACGCAATGTCGCTTTTCTGGAGCTCTTTCCTATTGTGGTGGCGCTGTGGGTCTGGCCCGATCGCTTGCGGAATCGGCGGGTGGTTTTTTGGTGCGACAATGCGGCGGTTGTTGATGTGCTCAATCGGCATGCGCCTCGCTGTCCCCGGGTCGCTTCTTTGATGAGACTCTTTGTGCTGGCTTGTTTACGGCTGAATGTGGCTGCTAGAGCGCGGCACGTGCCGGGCTCACAGAATTCCATTGCTGACGCTTTGTCCCGTTTCCAGTGGGAGCAGTTCCGGTGCCTGGCGCCCGAGGCAGAGGAGTTGGCGTCGCCGGTTCCGGAGCATCTTTGGAGCGTTGGGACCCTGACGTGATGGCGTTGCTGTCGGCATCGGTGGCGCGAGGTACCTGGGTGGGGTATCGGCGCGGTTATGCCCAGGTGAGTGGGTTTTTGGGTGACAAGGGCTGGTTGGGCGGGCGGGTGCCGGACGGGCTTGTCGGTCATTTCGTGTTGTGGGCGAAGGGCGCTGGCTGGGCGCGGTCCGCGGTGGTAGCGGCGTTGGCGGGATTTTCCTTCTTTTGCAAGGCGGCCGGTTGGGGGAACCCACGGGTGTCCTTCCTGGTCAAGCGTTTGCTGGCGGGTTGGGCCCGTGCGCAGCCCCGGCCTCGGGACTGGCGGCTGCCGGTTTCCCATGACTTACTGTTGCGAATTTGCGAGGCGTTGCCATGCATCGCGTCCTCAGATTTTGAGTATAGTCTTTTTCGTGCATTGTTCGTGATCGCGTTTTTTGGGGCCTTTCGGGTTAGTGAGCTCGTCCCGCGTTCGGCACGGTGGGGCGCTTTTGGTGGGCTCGACTTCGAGCATGTGACGGTAGAGGCATCTGTGGTGCGTATCTACGTCTCGCATTCTAAGACTGATCAGGCCGGAAAGGGGGGTTGGGTGACCCTCACCGCGATCTCCCCAGTCCCGTCGTGCCCGGTGCGTGCTTTGCGGCATTATGCGCTGCTTCGGCCAGGGGCCGGGGGAAAATTTTTCCTGCATGCGGATAGCAGGCCCACTACCCAGTTTCAGTTCACGGCGGTGTTGCGGAAGGTTTTGCGGTCTCTCGGTCTTGATGAGCGCAGCTATGCTTCTCATTCCTTCCGGATCGGGGTGGCCACGAGTGCGGCTGCTGCGGGTCTTCAACCCCGGGTTATCCAGTGCATTGGTCGTTGGCGTTCGGGGGCTTACGAGGGCTATATCCGCCCGAAGGAGTTCCCTCCAGGCGGCGGAGAGGGTGCGCACCCTGGGGGAAGGTTGAGGGGTGGGGTAGGGGGGGTGCCTAATGTTTTCTTTCCTGTTGCAGAGTTGGCTGCTGGTGGCAGTGCGGCTTCTCCCTTTTTTCCAGATGGAGTACAGCGGAACGAATGGTGGATCGTGGGACACTCCTTCGTCTACTGGGCGGAGCGTCGGGCTGCAGTACGGCCGTTGGGCCTCCACCTCGGTCTGGAATCTGCTGGAGTGCAGCTGCACTGGATGGGGCTCCGCGGCATGCGATGGTCGCAGCTACTGGCCTGTATACAGGCGAAGATGGTTCAGCGGCAGCGCCTGGTTGGATTGTTGCTACACCTGGGTGGCAATGACTTGGCGGACTGGTCGTGTCGGCAGATCATCAGAGCTGTGCAACGGGACATTGAACTGGTGCGGGAGCTCCTCCCGGGCGTGGCCATTATATGGTCAGACATTATCCCTCGTCCAGCATGCTGGTCCCAGCGGCGCTGGTCCCGAGGCCTCACTAAAATTAATAGGCAGATCGGGCGTTGGGTTCAGCAGTCTGGGGGGTGTCAGGTGTTGCATCCGTGGGCGGATGTTCGGTGTGCCGGATTCTACCGGCTAGATGGGGTGAACCTTGCCCCGGTTGGGCAGGACCTGCTATTGAATGATTGGCAGGAGGCGTTAGAGGGTTGGTGCTGGTCGCAGCTTTCTTTGGTGGGGGCGGCACAAGGTTAGTATTTCCCTTGTGCCGGTGGCGGGGTGACGAGCGGGCGCTCGTCGACCCGGCGGGGAATTTGAGGCTGTTGCCGCCTCGAGTGGGAGCGGTTCAGCTCCGGGGGTGGGAGAGACGTCCCGGCTGGGGGTCTCTGCCCGGTGAAGGCAACGGGAGCCTGCCTCTGCTAATAACATGGCGAGGCGGGCGGCAGGGAAATGGGGGGGGTGGATGATGCTCCACTTTGCTAGAAATGGCTGGTGGGGTATCATCCGGAAACGGGGGGGGGGGGTGGGGGGGTATGTTTGCAATGTTGGGCAATATTGAGTTGGCTCATGTTGGGCCGGAATTTCACTGTTCTTAATAAAGCTGCGACCAAGCATTTGTTTACCATAATATGGTGTGGAGTTGTTTATTGGGGGTTGTTAAGTGCGGGGTTGGGCTTCCGGGTACCTCGGTTAATCCCGCCGTCGCCGCAGGGCCGGGTCCCGAGGCCGGCATTGTAACCGGGTCCCCGGGGCCCGACCCCCTGCACGTGGGGATGGGTTTCCTTGGTGGGGAGGGGGGGGCTGACAAGGAGCGAGAGTGGCCGCGTCGCTGGCATCATGCAGCCGGATTGGCTGAGATGTCAGGGGGAGGGGCGGCAGGCGGCAAGAGGGGTGCAGGTCCTCGCACTCGCCCTCTCTTGTCCTGCTCGCCCTCGGAGAAAGGTGCCCTCCCTCCCTCCCTCCCTCGTTTCCCATATGGGGGTGGTTGTCGCAGATGGGGGGGGTATTCTTCTTGGTTAGTTGATTGGGGGCGGGGTGACGAGCGGGCGCTTGTCGACCCGGCGGGGCATTTGAGGCTGTTGCCACCTCGAGTGGGAGCGGTTCAGCTCCGGGGGTGGGAGAGACGTCCTGGCTGGGGGTCTCTGCCCGGTGAAGGCAACGGGAGCCTGCCTCTGCTAATAACATGGCGAGGCGGGCGGCAGGGAAATGGGGCGGTGGATGATGCTCCACTTTGCTAGAAATGGCTGGTGGGGTATCATCCGGAAACGGGGGGGGGAGGGGGGTATGTTTGCAATGTTGGGCAATATTGAGTTGGCTCATGTTGGGCCGGAATTTCACTGTTCTTAATAAAGCTGCGACCAAGCATCTGTTTACCATAATATGGTGTGGGGTTGTTTATTGGGGGTTGTTAAGTGCGGGGTTGGGCTTCCGGGTACCTCGGTTATTTGAAAAGAAGCTTGCCATGAAACCAAAAGTGCATAAGAAAAGCCTTTTCAAATACTGTATATAAGTAGCAAAGAACCAATGAGAGTCAGTTGGACCCTTAGATGATAGAGAGATAAAAGGGGACACTAAAAAAGGACAAGGCAGTAGCAGAAAGACTGCACAAATTCTTTGCTTCACTCTTTAGCGAAGAAAATGTAGGAAACTTACCCATTAGTCCAACTAAAGAAGCACCAGGTTATTCACAAGGAGTCCAAAAACACCAGTCCAGGGTGAGTAGTCCAAAAACAATTTACTAAAAGCACAGGAATAACCTGAGATACCACAGGAATAACTGACGCTTAACTTGACATGGCCATGTTTCAGCAAGGCCTTCTTCAGGGGTTAAGACTACAAGTAAAACAACATAAAAATTATTAAAATCATAATGAAATCACCAAACTTTTTTCTAAAAAATAAAAGTAAAGCAGAAACATATAAAGCGGATAAAAAAGTATATATACAGTAGAAACAATGAGTAAAATTATGGAATAATTATAGATTATAATGATCAATCATGATGCATATGGAGAGACATCATAAGAGAATAAATAGGGCAATTACAATTGGTAATAAACATCTAAAAACAATTCATAATGCATCATGAGATTAAGGTGGATCAGAGAGTCCAGCACTACAACAATTATAAATTAATGAAGCTAAAAACTCTTACACAAGTAAGTAAAATGATAATTGTAGAATTAAAAAAATAACAATAAGCCATAGGCATGGAGGAGCAGCCCAGTGGTTAGAGCAACTGCCTACTACCCAGAACATCAAGGGTTCAATTCCTAGTGGGCACTCCTTTTGACCTTGAGCAAGTCACTTTACCCTCCATTGCCTCTGAAGAAAAGGTGATATATTGCCAAGAAAACCCAGAAATCAATAATGAATTGACAGCACTTAAACAAAAATGTATGTAATTAAATAAAACTTTATAAAATATGTACTAGGGACATCAAGCACATGTACATCATTTGTGTAAGAACTGCATTATCCATGGAGTAACAAAGAAGAGAGGGGAGGAGGAGGCTCTCTTAGAGTGTACTAATTCAGGGAAGATGACCATATTAAAATTGAACTGAAGAGTACCTGATTCACATGGAGTATATTGCTCTATGTAACATGGTATTGGTAAATCAGTATTTCTGCAAACAGCCTTCTTGCAGTTCTAAATCAACTAAAAAAGGTGCAGAAGGGGGGGAGAGAAGGAAGAGGAAAGGGTTGTGGTTAGAAAACAATAAGACCATATCTACAGATTAAATAATAAAAGCCAAGTATAAAAAAGGGGGAGTACCAACGATTGTATCATTAGCCTGTGCAGAACCAGCTGCATTAGGACATCTAAACATCAGTGCAGCATATGGTAAAGAGCTATCAAAATCAAATTAATGGAACAAAGACATCTGGCTATCATAGGCTTCAAAAACTACTCCTAGCCATATTATTGTAAAGATCTGAATTTTTAAGAGGAACCATTATTAAGAACATCAGAATAGAACAACCAAGTCTGTGAATTGGATGAGAAGAGTCATACCATTGATCCAATCTGTAGACTGCGATCTGTCGACATGCAACTCAAATGACAGGATAAAGATCTACTAACCTTGTAAAAAGCTTTTTTTCTTATATATTTTATATATATGGAAAAGGGGACCATTTATACCTTACCACAATTGAAAAACAAAAGTTGTATAATTCAACCACTGAAGTGCAAAAAGGTTTGGGGTTTTTTTGAACTGCTGAGATTTAATTATAAACTAAGCCATGGAAAATGTGCTATGTCTCTGGATCATGTAAAGGTTTGCAAAAATCAGCATACAAAGCATAATAGTAAGCAGCCAATAAATGTGAATGAACTGTAGATTATATGAAAGAATGAAGACCATGAATTGAAGATATAGATGAAAAACAAGAACCGTTTAAGAGACAGGAGAGGGGAAGGGGAAGGTGGGAAAGGAGGAGGGAAATGGGGGAAGGGGAGGGGGAGAGGGGAAAAGTGGGGAAGGGGAAGGGGGAAGGGGAGGGGAAGAGGGGAAATGTGGGGAAAGGGGAAGGGGGAAGGGGGAGGGAGGGGAGAGGGAAGGAGGAGAGAGAGTGAGAGAGAAAAGGAAGAAAGAGAGAGGGGAGGAGGAAAGGGGACGGGAAGGGGCAGGGGCAGGGGGAAGAGGGAAGAGGGGGTGGGGAGAAGAGGAAAGGAAAGGGGGAAGGAGGAGAGGAAGAGGAAGGGGAAGGGGAAAGGGAAGGGGGAAAGAGGGAAAGGGTAAAAGGAAGGGAGGGATAGGGAAGGAGGAAGAGGGTAGGGATGGGGAAGGAAGGTGATTGGAAGGAAAATGGGGGAAGGATAGGGAAGGGGGAGGGGCGAACAAGGAGGGGCAGAGGGGGGAATAGGGTCAAGGTGAAGGACAGGAGAAGAGGAGAAGGGGAGTGGAGAAGGGAGGGAGGAAAGAGGAAGGTAAAAGATAATCCCCCCTTCCCCTTCCCCTCCCACTCCCCTTCCCTCCTTCCCCCTTCCCTACTCTCTCTTCCTCCCCTCTCTCTCTCTCTTTCCTCCTCCTCCTACTCCTCCCCATCCCCTTCCCACTTCTCACCTTTCCGCTCTCCCCCTCCCCTTCCCCTCTCCCTCTTCCGCCCCCTTCTTCCCTCCACCATTCCCTCCCTCCCCCTCTTGTTTCTTAAATGGTTCTTGTCTTTCATCTATATCTTCAATTTTCCTATCATTTGAGTTGCACGTTGACAGATCACAGTCTACAGATTGAATCAGTGGTATGACTCTTCCCATCCAATTCGTAGATGGCCCGGACCTACCCCTGTTAGAATCAGGCTCATGGAGACCAATTCTGTTCTGGGTGTCCCCGCCTGTCCGGGTGCCCATAATCCTCGATGTGCCCCAGTTCAAGCTGATTCTGATACCACAGGAGCTAAATTCTGTGCCTCGATTCTGTGCATCTGGACGTCCAGCCCTCTCCACAGCTAACCCAACCAGGCTCCTACATGGAGCCATAGTGCTGTGGCATCCTGTTGCCATGACACTGCAGTTCCATACAGGAGCCGTGATACCCGGCAGCCCTGAGATGTTCCTTTCCCTGCCACCTGACCCCCAACTGGACCTACTGTGGCCAGGGGTGGGCCATAGGGAACCCCCCTGCACCCGTTCACCTACCTTTCTGAGTCCATGTCCTCCAACCTCTGCTATCCAGGGGGACTTATTCCCCTCTGAGGTGGAATAAGTCCCCCCATACAAATGGCCAACCCCTGACGTACAGAGCCAACCTCAGAATCAGTCCTGTACATCCGGGGTCATGGCACACCCCACAGTCTGCCATTGCTCTGCCTGCAGCCCACCCCCTCCTGCCCACAAACAGAACTCCCCAAACAGCTTAGATCTACGTTCAGGGAGCTCTGATACCTGGATGAGGATGTCCAGACCTGCCAAACGCGGTTCAGAATGACCCCCATAGTATATCATTTTTTTCAGAAAGCCTTTGACAAGTCCCTCATAAGAGACTCATGAGGAAAGTTATGGGATAGGAAACAGTGTACTATTATGGATTAGGAGGCAAATAAAATGCTAGGAATCATAAGGAAAGGAACGGAGAAGTAAACCAAGGATATTATAATGCCCCATGGTGCAACCATACCTTGAATATTGTGTGCAATTCTGTTTTTTACATCTTTAAAAAGATAAAGTAGAATTAGAAAAGGTACAGAGAAGAGCCACCAAAATGACTGCCATATCTATAAAAGGATATAGCAAAATAAGGAAAGTTACAGAGAGGAGCAAACAAAATGATAAAGGGGTTGAAACAATATCCTTATGAGGAAAGGCTTGAAAGGTTAAGACTCTTCAACTTGGAAAAAAGACAGCTGAGGGAAAATATGATAAAAATCTATTAAATAATGAATGGAGTGAAATAGGTAAACATAGATCGGTTGTTTACTCTTTCAAAAATAGAAAGACTAGGGGGCATGCAAAGAAGCTACAATGTAGCACATTTAAGACTAACTGAAGAAAATATTTCTTCATTCAATGCATAATCGAACTCTGGAATTCATTACCAAAGAATATAAGAACATAAGATATGCCATACTGGGTCAGACCAAGGTCCATCAAGCCCAGTATCTTGTTTCCAACAGTGGCCAATCTAGGTCACAAGTATCTAGCAGTTTCCCCTAAAGACACAGGTTCCACAATGCTTGTATTGGGGCAAGCAGTGGATTTCCTGGGTACCCTTTATTAATGGTTCATGGACCTTTCCTCCAGGAACTTGTCCAAACCTTTTTTTAAACACAGCTACACTAACAGCTTTTACTACATCCTCCAGTAACGAATTAGAGTTTAATTACACGTTGAGTAAAAAAATATTTTTAGTAATGGTTTATGGATCTTTCCTCCAGGAACTTGTCCAAACCTTTTTTAAACAAAAAGCTTTTACTACATCCTCCAGTAACGAATTCCAGAGTTTGATTACTCGTTGAGTGAAATTTTTTTTTGCTCTTATTAGTCTTAAATAGGTTACCCTATAGCTTCATTATGTATCCCCTAGTCTTTCAATATTTTGATGGTGTAAACAATCAGTCTACGTTTGCCCATTCCACTCCATTCATTAATTTATAGATCTCTATCATATCTCCACTCAGCCATCTCTTTTCCAGGTTAAAGAGCCCTAACCTTTTTAGCCTACTTTCATACGGGTATCCTTACATCCCCTTTACCATTTCAGTGGCTCTTCTCTGTATCTTTTATAATAATGCTATATCCTTTTTAAGATACAGCGACCAGAATTGCAACAATATTCAAGGTGTGGTCGCACCATGGAATGATGCAGAGGTATTATAATATCCTTTGTTTTATTCTCCATTCCTTTCCTTATGACACCTAGCATTCTATTTGCTCTCTTGTCAGCTGCTGCACACTGGGCAGAGGGTTTCAACATGTTATCCAAGATGCCACCTAAATCTTTTTCCTCAGTGGTGGTTCCTAATGTGGAACCTTGCATTGTGTAACCATAGTTTATTTAGCATTTATTTTTATTTATTTAGCATTTCTTTTATACTGCGCTATTATCATCAGTGCGATGTATATCAAAACAAACATATGCATTCAGGGTTACTGAAAATGCATTTACATTTGAACAGGGATCACAACTTGGATAACAGGGTAATTAACAACAATTTTACAACCTAGCATTTACAGTTATGTACATGGTGAGTGTAAATACACTATGTACATGGTGAGTTTGGGTTGTTTTTTCCTAGGTGCATAACTTTGCACTTATCCACATTAAATTTCATCTGCCATTTGGATGCCCAGTCTTCCACTTTATCAAGGTCCTCTTGCAATTTTTCACAATCCTCATGGGTTTTAACAACTTTGAATAATTTTGTGTCATCTTCACATTTGATTACCTCACTCATTATTCCCATTTCCAGGTCATTTATGAATATATTAAAAAGCAGCAGACTCAGCACAGATCCCTGGGGTACTCCACTATTTACCTTTCTCCATTGGGAAAATTGGCTATTTGCTCCTACCCTCTGCTTTCTATCTTTTAACCAGTTCCTGATCCACAATAGTACACTGTCTCATATCCCATGACTTTTTAATTTCGCCAAAAAGGGACCTTGTCAAAGGCTTTCTGAAAATCCAGGTGCACTGTATCAACTGATTCACCTTTGTCTACCTGTTTATTCACACCTTCAAAAAAACATAACACATTAGTAAGACAAGATCTTCCTTGGCTAAAGCCATATTGGCTGTCTGTCATTAAGCCATGGCTGTCTCCCATATTAAAAGCTGTTAGTGTAGCAGGGTTTAAAAGATGTTTGGACAAGTTCCTGGAGGAACAGTCTTTAAAGGAGGAGTTGCCTAGTGGTTGAGGCAAGTTACTTCAGGCCAGAGGGTCAGGGGTTTTAATTTCACTAGAGGACAGAAACTATGGGCCTGAAGGATTGGAGTTTCTAGTCCCATAGGTGGTTTTGGGCAAGCTACTTAACTCTCTGTTGCCTCAGGTACAAGAATATACAGTAGATTATGCGCCCTTCAGGGGCAAGGGAAAAAAATATATACAGTACCTGAATATACACTGCTTTGTCTGGTAGAAAAGCACTATATAAGAATAAATAAACTATTATTAAAGTGTACCCGGGAGATCTAATGCTTACCCTTTAGTTAAATAGCATGGAGTGGAGGAGTAGCCTAGTGGCAGGGCCGTACCGAGACTGAAACGTGCCCTGTGCGACTTGCACATCGGGCGTGCGCCCCCCCCTCCCGCACCTCCATTTAGACACTTTATGGGGGTGCGGGAGAGGGGCGCGCCTGATCTGCAAGTCGCTGGCACGCTAAGCAGGTCTGGTCCCTCCTGGAGGATGCTTCTCCTGGAGGGACCAGACCTGCTTAATGTGCCGGCGCGAAGACTTAAAGGGCACATTTCATCTCTCTGCTGCTGCCTGCTGCTGAAAAAGTGGAGGCGGCAGGCAACGGGAGAAAGCCTAAATGTGCCCTTTAAGTCTTTGCACCCTGTGCGGCCGCACCACTCGCACAGGGTTTGTTACGGTCCTGCCTAGTGATTAGAGTAACTGCCTACCACCCAGAAGATCAAGGGTTCAATTCCCACTAGCACTCCTTATGACCTTGGACAAGTCACTTCACCCTCCATTGCTTCAGAAAAATCCAAGTTATCAACATCCCAGTTTAATGTACATTACCAAGTTGAAGTTACAATGTAAACCACTTTGATTGTAAATGATAAAGCAGTATAAAAAAACCTGTTAAATAAAGATCTTTTTGGAACCTGACAGGTACTTCTGACCTGGATTGGCCACTACTGGATACAGGATACTGGACTTGATGGTCTGACCGAGTATGGCACATCTGTTGTTCTTAAAGCAGTAGAGAGGGTCTGTTTGTCCTTTGTGGGAGTGGAGAAGCATCCTACTACTACCACCATATGTAAGCTCGAGAAAGTTCATTTAAGGCAGTGTTTTTCAACCAGTTTGCCGGGGCCACACTGGTATGCCTTGGGAAAGTCCTTGGTGTGCCTTGATGTTGACAGCGAGGGACTTGGTTAGGCATGGACTCCCTTGCTCATCCTTAGAATCTGCGTGCTGAGTTAAGAAAGAATGCAGTCAGTATGTCAGCCTGAATAACACTATCAGTGCTAGGCAGGTGATCTCCACAGAAACTAAGATCATTCTGTTAACAAGAAGCCAGCAACTCTCCATACACTGAACCATAAGGCCATAACCAATACTGTAGAGTCAGAGAACTAAAAGGCCATGTACATATGCACCCCTGTCAAATAGGGATGCGCATTAGTTAGTGTTCATTCAATTTATTAGCATACCTTAAAATTTGTGTACTTGAAATTGATTTAACAAATCTTAACCTACAAACAAACACGTTAAAAAGTTCTGTTTCATTGACTGAAATAATGTCCGAAAATTCTGATAATGACCTGAAAGTAACCTAATATGTTTCCAGATATATCCCTACTGCTCAATGGCAATCAGAAGGGGTGGGACTCTGGAGCCATGGTCATACCAATATTTTGACAACACAGCAGCAACAACTTAAGAACTTCGATATAAGGTCAGAGATGATTTTGCTTGGCCTCTCCTTTGAAAAAGTGGTTTCACTACCCCTGCTATTTCTAAATAGGAAGAATGAAAGTATATGGTTGCTATCAACATCAGGGCCAGCATTAGACATGCAGGGGGCCTGGGCAAAAACTGGTAAGGGGGCCCAAAATCCACTTGTGGGCTATGTCTTCTTTATCTTGAGGCAGTCTTGAGGTTTCCTGTAGCATTAGGGGCCCAGGGAAGTTCCATGTTTGCCACCCTTAATGCAGGCCCTAGTCTTCATGCACATGCGTGAGCCATACAGCAAAGCAATGAGTCTGCATTCTGTCACTTAACATGGCTTGTGGTGTCTATGGACTACCACTAGCATGGCGCCTAGGACCTTGACACAGCCACTTAAAAGAAGCCAGCATATAACAGTATGACGTAGTTTCACAGAAAGGCCTTATAATTATAAATGCACTCTTACTCATTCTGCTGTCAGCTCCTCTCATAGGCACTGTGGCTGAGCGGGCTGACTGTACTGCAGCACCTTGTATTTTGACTTGAGAGTGTCTGGAAGAAAGAAAAGATGTTTTCATCTGAAATGACAGAACGCCAACTGTTTTAGTTTATTTTTTTCTCTACGTTATTAATAGTGCACCTTATTGCTCAGTAACATACACTATATTTCAATAGGCACCCAATCGAAGAATAGTCTGTAGTATTGTATAATAGTGTTCAAAATGAAAAAAAAAACATGTTAAAAAACTAAAGAAGGGAAGATCTGAGGTGCTGGATTGGCAATAATTATGTGGATCCTACCATCTGTCCTCTGCTGGAGGAGTACCAATGAGCGGACAGTGATTCAGACAGCTGTATCTGTTGAAGGACACTGCTGGGTTTAAAAGCTGGCATTTACTTTTAGTCCTTGGAAGACTCGAGGTGCTGGAGTGGCAATCGCTGTGTGGGTCCTACCATTTGACCTCCCCTCGAGGAATGCCCAGTGAGCAGGCAGTGATTAAGCCAGCTGTCTCTGTTGAAGGACCCTGCCAAGTCAAAAAGCCAGCATTTGTTCCAACATGAGGCTGTGGGGTGTGGCCCAAAGGGGCATGCCTGGAGGGGCAGATCACGCCCCTTTGGGGTCCCTTCGAGCACTGTCGAACGCAGAGATGCCATGGATTTCAGCTGGGGCCCATTATTTGGCGGTACTGATTTGGAGAATTGGACTGAATTTCTGCTATGGGACAAAAAAGGTGGAAGAATAAGAGCCAATCTGGGGTCACTAGAATTGTGAGTATGGTCTCCAGACCCCCGGACAACATGTAGTTGCCTCCAAGGACCTTTTACCCTCTTTTTCCTGAAGGAGCTTCTTTAAGTTCCATTGAGCATTATCCTTCCTCCCCTCTATCAGCCCCCTTGTCATCTACTGTTCTTATGCAGCAAGATTCTGAGAATTCTGTAACTCCAATGTGAGATATTGTTCCCTTGCCTTCTCCAGTTCTTTTACCTTCAGCCCTGGAAGAGGAATCTACCTCTCTTGTCCACAATGTTACTTTGAAAGATCTTTGGGGAATTTTTTCTTGCATAAAGACATTCCTGTTCACAGAACACTTTGAGGACATCACCTAGCCCACAGTAAGTGAACATCCCTGTACAGTATTTTATCACCACCCCGATCACTCCAGGGCAGCTTCTATGAGATACCACCTGACGGCTAATACTATTTCTTATATATAAGTTCTGATGTGTAAAAATACCCTGCATGCAAATCACCCCTCCCAACCTTATTATTGTTATAATGTAAAAAGTTTCAAGTTGCAATGTAAACCACTTTGATTGAAGGATAAGGCTTTATAGAAAACTGTTTAAATAAATAAAATAAATAAATAAAGACATGGCTCTCGTCTTCCATTTCTGCTTTATGTGTTTTTTTTCTTAAGAAACTATTGCTAAATTACAGAATGTGGACTCTAAAATGTCTGAACTAGATCAGTCTGTTAAAAGGATTGATTCTCAGTTACAGGTTTTGCAGGCTACGAGCGTGTCTGCTATAAAAGATTCAATGTTACTTCATAATAAGTTAGTTTAGAAAATGTTGTTAGAGCTAGGAATTTATACTTCTTGAATTTTCCTTCTACTCATCTTCTCTCTCCTGAGATTCTTCTAAAGAAATATTTCCTTGAATTGTTAAAAATTAACTTGTGAAATTTCTATTGCAAAATGTTTTTATTTATCTAGTAAGGTTAAATTTCAGATTGATAGGGAGGGTGAATTTGATTAATAATGACAGATAGAACCTCACAGCTTTCTTGGAAGATTCCACAGATAAGATTTCACATAGGGCCACCTTGGTGGTAACCTTTGTTTGTCTGAAACTGACAAAATGAATGTTCTCAGGGCTTACAGTATTTTAAGAACAAGGAGGCTCCATTCTGCAGGGATAAACTATTTTCCCACATAGCACACAGCCCCACAGGAAACCGTTCCTAGCCTTGAGGCCCCAAGTGTGGGCTCCAGGGATGTCCTTCTATCTGCACTTTCCATGTAAAGGCATTGTTTCTTTTCATGGTAATACCTATATATTTCAAGAATCTTTGCATTTGGAAAAATTAATATCAGATAGGAAGAAATAAGTGGGTTTTTGTTAAAGAGATGTTAGAGTAATAGTCACAGTTTTTTAGACTTATGCCATGTTTTTTCCTTTTACAAACGTTCTTGAATTAACCAAAGGTTGTCCCAAGATGCGGGCTCCTATGCCTTTTCCTTTCCTTTGCATTTTAAATTATGAGTTTCTTTATACATGATTCCTGTGTTGGCACTTTTGACTCAACTGTTTATTGCATCTTACAAATACAGAGATACAGTACTGCTGTACATTTTTCCTCGTTCAACAGAACAATCACCAGCAATATCCACTTATACAGCATTGAGCAAAACATTTTCAATTTATTTCCCCCTCCACCCCCTCTAACACCCCCTTTCCTCCTTCCCTCCCTCTCTCCCCCAATATGAATGCCATGAACCTCCCTCTATCTTCCCATTAATCATTTGGTGCCCATAGCCAGTGCATATAACCGTGCCACCAGTGTCTACATATCTTTTCAGAGAGTAAGAATATCATTTCGAACTCTTGAGGAAGTGTTTGCAAATAGGATTCCCAGGTAACTAAAAAGCCATCCCGTTTCTTTCCCCCTTTCTTAGAGGCTAGCCCTTCCCATACAGTGAATTGGTGAAGCACATTCCGCCATTTCCAGTACCCAGGTCCCTCACGATCCCTCCAATGTTTTAATATATAGAGTTTACCCAATAGGCATGTCTTCCAGACTAATAAGCGTCCACCTTTATTTCTCAGCCCTAATGGCTCCAATGCATCCAAGATCACCAAACCAGGGGTGATGGTTATCTGCTGCCCCAATATCTGACCCAAGTAAGTCTGGATTTCCCCCCAGAAGGACTGTATATGCGCACAGTTCCAAAACATGTGTCCCAGCCCCGCTGATTCCTGATCACACCAGAGGCATTTTGTGGTTTCCGCACTGCCCGCTCTCCATGCACGTTGTGGCGAGATATATGCTCTTGTCAGAATTTTAAATTGCATCTCTCTTAATCTTGCTCCCTGAACAAGTCTAGGTATACGTGATACTGCTGGCAGCCAAGCAAATCCCTCCAACATGCAAACAAGTTCCTCCGCCCATCTGCACATTGCCCGTTCCCCCCGTATTTGTTTGCAAACATTCCCATATCTTTCTACCATATTGAGCCACAGAGATCCTCTTATGATCCCCAAATTCAAACCAGGCCTCTAATTTTCCATGGATGCTTTCTCCAACCCCTGTCCATTTAAAGAGGCTATATAGTGTTGGAGTTGCACATACAGGAAACACGGGTTCCCCAATAGACAAAAGTGGCTTCTGAGATCCCCTAATGGTAAAATACCTCCCTGTTCATCAACCACATGCCTCAACTGTGTGATACCAAGGGAAGCCCACTCCTGAAAGGCCCTTGAGTCAGTTCCTGGTGGAAAGTTCCCATTGCCCTGTATTGGCAGATATCCTGAAACATCCACAGGCAATCCCAACAACTTACAAAGGGTTTTCCACCCCTCACAAACCCCTGTTATTAATAGACTCTCTTGAGCCTGTGGCGGGAGTTGGGGTCTGTGGGTATGCAGGGCTGCCACTAACGTAAAGGGAGCCACCACGGAGGCCTCCATCTCCCAGGGTATATAAAGTGAGCTTCCCCCATCCAATCTCTAATATGCCTTAGAACACAGGCAAGTTATATTGTGACAAGTCTGGGAGACCCATGCCCCCGCACCCCAAGGACCCTGGAGTTTAGCGATGGCTAATCTAGGCTTCTTCCCCTTCCAAAGAAATTCTGTACAAGCTTCTCCATCTCTTTTAGATCCCAGTGCCTCAGTTTGAGAGGTAGTAACTGCAGTATATAAAGAAGCTGGGGGGAAACTACCATTTTATATGCCGCAATCCTGCAACTGACAATGGCAGGGGATTCCAGTCCTTCAGCTTATCCCTCATCCAACCAATCATGAAGGGGACATTTGCGCCATAAAGGCGCTGCGGGTCAGCCGATAACCAGATACCTAAATATTTAAATTTATCTCCCATCCATTTGAGGGGGAACTGCCCTGGCCAGTCATCCTGAAGGGTTCCCAATACATCCAGGACCTCGGATTTAGTTTTATTTAAACGGAAACCTGTGATAGCCCCAAATTCCTCTATTTCCCTGAGCAAGTTGGGCAGGAACTCTGGTGGATTTGTTAGTAAAACCAACAAATCATCCGCAAAGGCAGAAATTTTGAATGTTTCCTTACCAATAGTAACCCCAGAAACCTTAACATTTGCATTAACCATCCTCAGTAGTGGATCCAGTGAGAGGACGAATAGCAATGGCGATAAGGGGCACCCCTGTCTCGTTCCCCTCTCCAAATTTATACTGGATGTTAATACACCATTTACAGCTATTTGTGCAGTAGGATGATGATAAAGGGCACGCACCCCTCTTATAAACCCCTCTCCCAATCCATAGGCCCCCAGGACCTGAAACAGATAGGACCAATTGACCCTATCAAACCCTTTTTCTGCATCAAAGCTGACCAAGAGGGCTGAGGCACACGTCCGGTGGATCTGTTCTAGAGCAGCAATTATTCGCCTCAGGTTGATGACAGGGTATCTTCTCTTAACAAACCCCATTTGGCTTACGTGTAGCAAGTCTGGCAGATACACTGCCAGGCTAACCACCAAGATCTTGGCATATAATTTTAAATCTTGATTTAGAAGGGATATCGGACTATATAATTCCACCAGTTTTGCATCCTTACCCGGTTTGGGTAATAATATAATATGGGCCACATTTACATCGTATCTCAGTTCCCCCCCGGGTCATCCAACAGTTAAAAACATCTGTCAGTAAGGCCAGAATGTCTGGTATCAGAATTTTATAGTATTCTGCTCTAAAGCCATCCAGTCATGAGGCCCTATAGAGAGCTGCCCTATCTATGACAAGCTGCACCTCCTCAGGCGATACTGGTGCCTCCAAGCACTCCAGATGACTAGACGCAAGCACTGTTCCCTCTAAGCTGTGCGCGTGTGCGCATACACACACCTCGCCGAGCGAGCGCACATACTTTACAACAGAGCGCACAAAAATTACAGCTCTGATTCTGATAGAAAACAACACAGACATCTTAAAATTTAAAAGTTATGATTGTAATTACTAGAAATTTCCTGCTTCATTTAGTAATCGTCTATTTTCATTTAATTTGATTAAAATCAATGTTGTGTACATACTGTATTCTGACGTGTAGTCAAATTTTAAAGTATATATCTCCAAGTGTCGTTATGTGGCGCGCAAAAATTTAACCTTCCTTCAAAAGCTGCACACAACTGATATTTTATGCACACACAGCCTACAGAAAATTAGAGGGAACATTGGACGCAAGCCCTGGTACCGCCACCCGCTCCAGGAAGGCCTGTATGCGCGTCGATGAGGCCTCGTTCCCACTATAAAGGGTGCTATAAAACTGGGCAAAAATATCTCTAATATTCTTATTTTCCCGCCTCTCTGTCCCCATCCTATCTCTAGGAACAAGATGTACCTATGGCACTGGCTTATCTTTAAACAATGCCCTAACAATCTACCCGGTTTATCCCCATATTGATAGAGGCGGTATTTATAGTAAATCAGAGACTTCTTAGCCCTTTGATGTAGTACAGTATTCAAAGTAACCTGGGTAGCCAATAGGCAGGCCATATTTCCATCTGTTGGGTTTCTTTTAAAGGCACCCTGATCCCTACACACTTGTTTTTCTAACCAAAGAATTTGTGCTGCTATGTCCCTTTGGCACTTGGCAACATAGGAAATAATCTCTGCCCTTATAACTGCCTTGGATGCTGCCCAATAAAGCTCTGGGGTTGTGGCATGCTCCGCATTGAACAAACAATATTCCTGCCAACGCTTCCAAAGAAATTTCTGAAATCCTTCCTCCTCATACAAATCAATTGGGAAGCGCCACGGGAGGCGCTCTGCCTGTATGTTCCCCCATGAGCAATCCACCCACACCAAAGCATGAGCCAAAATTTCTAGAGCCCTATCCATGCTGTGTCGATCAGTTGAAAAAGAGGGTTAGACAAGTAAATCGCATCTATCCGGGCACTAGCATTGTGGGCTTGAAATAAATGAGTGTAATCATGCTCTTGAGGATGTAGAGCCTGACAAATATCTAGTAAATGCAATCGTCTCATAAATTGGCCTAGATGCCATGAAACATATTGTCTAGCCCCACTAGGCATCCCAGATACATCCATATCAAGGTCCAAGGCTACTTTCCAATTGCCCCCAAGCATCAAAGGATAATCAGGGAGCTTTTCAATCTGAGACGCCAAAGTAGCAAAAAAGTGAGGATCTGGGACATTTGGGGCATTATCCGGTCCCAGAATCACTGCTCTCCCTTGTAATTCCACCACTACCAGTACATAGCGTCCCTTTGGGTCCCGGACGTCTTGGATACATTCGAAATGTACTCCCTTCGTGATAAGCACTGCCACCCCTCCCTTTCATCCTTGAGCTGAAGTCCCATAGATCTGATACACCTGCTTACTCTTCAACCTGTTGAGATCCTCCACCAATTGGTGGGTCTCTTGCAACATAATAATCTTGCCCTTATGCCCCCAGAATCTTCCTTCTCTTAATAGGGCTAGCCAATCCACAGACATTCCAGCTAATTATTCTTACCCCCATTCACCAAATGTTGATAACTGGTAATCTGCCCAAATAAGTACTAAAAATCCAGAGATCCCCCAGCCTGAGACCCCCGTGTTACTCCCAGCCTGTCAATAATTCTTCCTTGTATCAGATATAGCACTCTCCTCTTTCTCTATTTTCTCGGGTCACCTTAACATCCATGTATAGGAAACCTTTATCAAACTTCCCCCTCCCCCCTCCTTCCTCCCTCCTCCCTCCTCCCCCGCCCCTCTTCCTCTCCCATCCCCCCTTCTCTTCCATCCCCCTCCTCTGTCCCTACCAACCATCTCACTGGTGTCACTTCAGATGTTAGAATTCCCAGCCACCCATCCACACCCAATTAATGATTCCATATGCCTGAACCTTGTCCAACTCACCCCAGTGGTTAATTGCCAGAAAACGCTGTACCTACCCCCCTATCCCCCTACGCTGCTGACCCATACCACTGACCCACAGCAGTCCTTACGCCTAACCTTCTGTGCTAATCCTTTAACATCCACACTCAGGGGTCTTGAACAGTAAACTCAAAAAAACAACCTTAACTTTAGTTCCTGTGCAGTCCCCTCTAAACAAGTCCCTCAGGGTGACGAGGACGGTCCCTCCACTCCAAGTGAATTTAAACTTCCCTACAATGGTCTTCACAGCAAAATTATAAGCATAATCAAATGGGAGTTCACCAATTTGTCCAATCAATCATCACATCAATTGGGTCTCAGACAAAGTCAAATAACCCATTGGGTTCCATTACTTTCCAAGCCCCCCCGGTGGCAGGCGGGTGCATCCGGTCTACTCCTACGATCCTCGGGTGCTTCCCATCAACTGCAACATCTTATATTTCCCTGGATACAGATTACTGCATAGAGTCCAAATACTGTTGTGCAACTTCAGGGTTCTCAAAGGAGAAAAAAATCTTTACTCTAGCAGGATATAGGACTGCAAACTTCAGTTGCATTGCTACTAGTCTCCGACATACCGTTTTATATGCCCTTCTCTTAGTGCTCAGTTCCATTGAATAATCCTGAAAAGCCATGATTTTTATGTTTCCACTTGTTATGTGGCCTTGAGCTCTCATCAACTTCAACACTTTTTCTTTTTGCAAGAAGTTCATGAACCTGGCGATAACAACTCTAGGCCATAGAGAGCCCTCGCGCATAGGCCCAATCCGATGCATACGCTCAATCACTAGTAGCATACAGTCCTCACCCAGAGACAAAGATGAGATCAGCAAGGTTTCCATGTAGCCACGCAGTTTCTGATCTTTCACCAACTCTGGAATTCCTGCAAAACAAATATTCTTCCTTCTCCCATGATTCTCAAGGTCATCCAGTTTCAGCTCTTGTTTTACCAGCTGTGTTTGAAGATGTTTGAGTTCTGTGTCCATGTTGCTTGGCATGTCTTCTACCTGGGATATTCTTCCCTCTTCTTCAGTCAGCCATGAGCCCACTGCCTCAAATGCTTGGGCCAGCGAATCCAGGTGGTCTGTGATGGCATCAAAAAGTCCCGCCAGGGCCCCCACTACCTCCATTGTTACCTCCTCTACCAGCGCGGCCTGCCCTGGTGAGCTTGTCGGGGAGGGGGGAGAGTCGGCCATCTTGGTAAGCTGAGTCACCCCTTTTTCTCAGTCTTTTCGGGCCGATTTCATATCGCCTACGTTGCTTTTTTTCTCTCCACAATTTCACTGGGGATAACCAGGACAACTCTACTCCTTCATCAGGTTGAATTTTATCATTTTCGCTGTATCTGGGGCATGAAGAGTGACTGGGGATTCAGAAGCAAGCACAGAACCCATCTATGCTCCCTCAGCACATCACGTGTCCTCCCTGTGTTGGCACTTTTTCCTTTTTGTTGAAAATGTATATTTTTCAAATTTCAATACAAAAATAAATAAACTCCTAAAGAAAATGAAAATTCTGTAAAGAACATGGAAAACTAAACAAAAGGAAAACGTTTTGTCTGCATGCCCTTAGTTTCTATGTTGTTGTTAAGTGCCGTCGAGTCGGAGTCGACTCATGGCGACCCTCTGGATAGCTATCCTAAATTGTGTTCGGTCTTCAGTCAGGCGGCTCATTGTTGACAGACTGGTACCTGTAACTGCTGTTATTGTATCGATCCATCTCATTGCTGGCCTTCCTCTTTTGCGTTGACCTTCTATCTTGCCAAGCATGATGTCTTTCTCTAATGATCTCTCTCTCCGCATGATGTGTCCAAAGTATGAAAGTCGAAGTCTTGTCATCTGAGCTTCTAAAGAAAGCTTAGGTTTGATCTCCTCTAGTACAGACTGGTTTGTTCTTCGGGCAGTCCATGGTATACACAGTATTCGCCACCAGCACCATAATTCAAAGGCATCAATTTTCTTCCTGTCTATCTTTTTCACTGTCCAGCTTAGTTTCTATATTTTGGATATATTCACAATTATATTGCTATAGTTTCTTTTTGTATAGTTATTGTTTTCTATGGTGTTTTAGGGTTTTATTCTTGTGCATGCTAGTGTATTCATAGACCCCTATGTCCTCTGAACATCTCAGCATTTCATATATAAATAAGTAGCATATTGTATAAAAAAATATAACATATGAATTGAGTGAAATGTGTTTTGATTGTCTCTTGGTCAGAGTAAACCACCAAATTTCTACCTGAAGTTTGCAGTGAGTATTGTATCCTTAAAAAAGGCCCATCCCTGACGGAGCATAAGCAGAAGGTTACCCGAGCTGTGTGCCTGTTTTTTAGTTCACTGTTTTCTGTTCCACATGTTTCAGTAAATTCTTGAAAAGCAAGCACAGTGCATTGTATCTTAACATATAACACTAATCTGACATGATGTTAAGCCTCTTTGCTTTCTGAGGTTTTAGACACACATGTGTAGTAGCTCTTTAATCATTTTCAACATGTTATCTGAGATGTTTCTAAGGGACTGCTTTACTAAGCTTTTCTCTCCATAGGCACAGAATAAGGGTAAAACCAGGCCCTGCCTTAGTCTCAGGGCTGTTACATCAATAAAAACCAGACAACATCTAAGCAAAGGGACTTTACGTTTTAGAAGTTTGTTTTAAAAATGCAATTTTACTGAATGTATTGTAAGAACAGCAACAACAAAAAAATGATGAAAAACATCTTTAGCATGCCCAAAATCATCTGTTTTCAGAATGAAAGGAAATTCCGTGAAGACCAAAATTGTAAGTTCTGATTTAGATTATTAAAAAAGGAGACACTGCTATCCATAAAGTAAAATTGTAGAATGATAAATAAAGCATACTGTGGCACAATGATATATTTGAAGTTTAATTATCTGATAGCAATGCTTCTGACAGAAGAATTTTGCCACCAATTAGAGAGCTAATCAATGCAGGGGACCACTGTGAAGACTAGTCTAGTTGAGAGGAGCTAAGGCCTCTCATGTATCAAGGCACTTGTAATCACAAAAGTGTAAGTCCTGTATTCTAAAGTAGGAGACAATTGCAGTCGCTCTTTGAAGGTGTTTTTTGTAGGTATTTGATAGATTGTTCAAACATCTCAGCTGCAATTGTGTATTGTAATTGTATTCTAACACTGCTTTCTGATGGACTACAGCCACTGATAAGGTCTTCCGCAACTGACAGCTAACTACTGCCACTGTAGACTGAGTGAAAAACTGTTTCCATCTTTGCATCCTTTTGAAGCAAAAGTTAGCACAGAGCTGTAAGAAAGTGTTTCAGAGTGACTTTTTTCTGGGCAGATCAAATGCACAGCACATGAGTGAAGTACAGATACTTTCCACGAAAATGTCTTTGCCAGTTCTGCAGCGAAGTGTGCCTTCAAAAGCAGGTTTGGGCTCTAATGTCGGTGCTCTAGTGTTGAGTTATGAATGCTCATCTATGAGAGTCTTACTTGATTGTATGAATGACAGTGGACAGTATTATTAAATAAAACAAACAATGAATTTTAGTCCTCCATTGATGGAATGAGAAAAGTTTAGAATGGTTCTGGACTTTAATGCTTCCGGATACTATAGGTTATACATGTACAGTAATGTAAGGAAACCTTTACCTCTCCTTCGTTCTCACATTCAGATGTAGCATTCAGGGCAAATTATCAAGAGCTGCCATATGAGTTAGACACACGAGCTCTTATTTTAGAAGCATCTCCCCCTACAATAGTGGTACTTGCATATGTACTGTAGATGGGCTACACAGACAAATAGTGATTTCAAAAAGCTGCTAATTGCACATGGAGATCTACACCACATCCAAATTTCAAGGGGATGTGGTTTGGGCAGACCTGAAATATCAACTTGTATTCCCTTATTTAGAAGGGGTATAGAAAAGATTTGGAATGTTGACCTTTATATAAAAACATAAGTTATGCTGCATTGGGTTAGGCCAGAGGTCCATCAAGCCCAGGTTCCTGTTTCCAACAGTGGCCTATCCAGGTCACAAGTATTTGTCAGGCTCCCAAAAGATAGATTCCATGCTGCTTATCCCAGGGATAAGCAGTGTATTTACCCGGTCCAGTTTAATAGTGGTTTATGGACTTTTTCCTCTAGGAACTTGTCTAAACCTCTTTTTAAACCAGCTACACGAACAGCTTCTACTACATCCTCCGGCAACAAATTCCAGAGTTTGATTATGCACTGAATGAAAAAAAAATGTCCGATTAGACTTAAATGTGCTACACTGTAGCTTCTTTGCATGTCCTCGAGCCTTTCTACTTTTTGAAAGAGTAAGCAACCAATCTGCTTTACTTGTTACACTCCACTCGTTAGTTTATAGACCTCTATCATATTTCCCTTCAGATGTTTTTTTCCTAAGCTGAAGACTCCTAACCTTTTAAGCCTTTTTTTGTAGGGGTATCTTTCCATCCCCTTTATTACTTTGGTAACTCTTCTCTGTATCTTTTCTTATTCTACTATATCCTTTTTGAGATATGGCAACCAGAACTGTACACAACTTGTATTCAAGTTGTGGTCGCAGCATAGAGCATAGAGCAATGCAGAGCGATATAATATCCTAGGTTTTATTCTCCATTCCTTTCCTTATGTTTCCTAGCATTCTATTTGTTTTCTTGGCCACCTGTGCACACTGGGTGGAGGGATTCAATGTGTTATCCACAATGATGCTTAGATCCTTTTCCTGGGTGGTGATTCCTAATGTGGCTCCTTGGATCATGTAACTGTGGTTTGGCTTGCTCTTCCATAAGTGCATAACTTTGCATTGTCCACATTAGATTTTTGGGGGTTCAGCTATAATCAGAAATGTCACATTCCCCATTGGGTATGCTTTATTAGTGTTTTCTGGTTATAAATGAAAATCAGAAGCCCTAAATTTATTCCACTAGAAGGAAGCAAGCCAATAAAATGCGCAAAGATGAAATGATGCTTGCTTTATTGGAGACACACGGAGGAGGGTATGGCTAAGAATGTAGAGGATGGATGAGTAAAATGAAGGAAGAAAGGAAAGGAGCATATGTGTATATGCATTTGTTGGAAGGGAGAAAGAGGGGGCAGCTTGTAAGGAAATTTGAAAGCAAAAACAAGGAGTTTTATATTCAAAGTTATGCATTAACCATCTGTTGGTGAACATATAAATTCACTATTTGTGTAGCTCTGGAAGTTATATAACTGGTATCGGGCCAAAAGTACAGTATGACTGAATGGTCCAATACTATCTGTATAATAAGGAGCCAGGTTTGGGACAGGGCATGGACAGGCAGAATAATTATCTGGGTAGCTACCACTATAAAGATAATTTTTTCTTTCAGTTTAGGGCTGCCAAATAGCAAGCCTAAACTAAACAGATAGTGCTGGCATGGTGACAGCCTTATCTGTATATTCAACACCTCTGCCTATACTGATGGAGGCCAATTCTGATCGGGGTATGTCCAGGCCGTCTGTACATCCAAAATATGGGCGGCCCGGATTTGAACCCGCAGGAGGTAGGTGTTCCCGTGGGTGCAGAATAGGGACACTTGGATGGGCTGAATGGGGCTCGATTCTGACGTGCCAGACTCCTATTCCCTGCACGGCCACCCCTCCCTATGCTCCTGCTGGAGCCCCGGTGCTGTAGCATCCCCTCGCCATGGACTCTCAGCAGGAGCCCCGATTCCCCGCACCACCGCATAATTGATTTTCCCCACTGCCCAACCCCCAGAGGGGCCTGCCAGGTCCAGGATCGGACAGTAACTGCCTACCATCCTCTGTGCCATGTGTTGAGGTGGGATTCCTATCCCAGGCACCACCGTCCATCAGATGTTTCCACTTCCGAGGTGGAAGAAGTCCGATGTCCAGTGTTCCCCTGCCTGATGTACAGGGCCATGACCTGGATCAGCCCTGTATGTCCAGGTTGTGCGGCCCAGCCCCACTCCTCCCACTCTTCATCCTGTCACTGCCCCTTCCCGCCCCTGTCCAGAGCTCCCCACACAAAGGCCCTAAATGTGCGGGGAGCTATTGGGCCAGAATAGGCCCCCAGTGAATAGAGGAGTTTGTACATCCACACCGGACATACATCCCTGCTTTTCGCAGTTTGGAATGACCCACATAGTGGTGCTGAAAGTATGTATTAATTTAAGCACTTACATTGATACAGTCCTCATGCAAGCTGCAAATCCAGCGCAATGAATTTGCATTTGGTGCAGTACTGGTCAGGTAGCCAATGAAGAGGAGAGAAACATGGATGAGTAGTGGCTGGAGGAGGAGATATGCAACTTAATTTTGCAATCATTGGAAATTTTAGATGTCTAACAAAATGCTTGTCTAATTGGGTGGGATGGAGACATGGTTTTCAGGACCAGTGCAAGGATATGAGCTGCTCTAGGCCAAACCTCATTCCAGCTGTCCCCCTACTCCTGTCCCACCCCCACTGCCACCGCTGCTGCTCATTTTTGGGGCCTGCAGTTACGGCAATTACTTCTAAACAGCAATGCAGAGCTTACCGTAAACTCCAGTGCTGCTTCGCTCTTCCTGTTTCCGTCCCCTGTGCATACTTTCTGTTTGAAAGGGGGCAGAAGCGGCTGGAGCAAAAGCTTCTTCCCCTATATAAGCAGGAAGTTGCATTGGAGGGGGCAGAAGCAGAAACAGTGACAGAGTGGCGGAGTTTATGGTAAGCGCTGCATCGTAGTTTAGAAGTAATTGCCCTACTGCAGATCCTGGACGGTGGCAATGGGCTATCCTCCGACCACTGGCCCTCTAGGCATCGACCTAGTTTGTCTAATGGTAGTGCCACCCCTGATAGTTTTATTATACTGTAGACGTACTGATCAGACTTTTGAAATGATGACTGCCTAAATGCAATGCCATTTATGTTTCTAATTCTGCCTCAAGTGTAAGAGCATCTTAAGGGGTCTGTTTACTAAAGGCCGGTGGTGTGCGGTCCGCGGTGCAGAGCGGGTGCCGTAGAAGGAGTGGGCGTTCCGTCGGGAAGCTGTGAGTGACAGATGCGCGAAGGTGCGCGGCGCCCGTGTGGTTAGTGCCCTGTGCAATTAACGAGGTTTGATCTGTGCACATGGGACACACTGCTCACGGATTTGGGCTTTCCAGTATTGTGCTGCACATTGCTGACGGAAACGGTTTCCTTTCCCTTCCCAGCACCTCTAACGCGACTGTTGGACTCGCGGTATATTTTCTTTGGAGATTCGGGCACGCTCCTGTGCGGCGAGTCTCCCCCCTCCCACATTCCGCCCACTGACCCCGTCTCTCCGCCCCTAGGGGGCCTTCCTCCGCCCTCATTTCTCCTTTCCACGCCTGTTTCGCACATTACCGTCCCGCAAATGTGCGCGTTGTCGGCGCACGCTTGCGGGACCCGTTAATGTGCCGCGCACTCGTACGGGGCGCTTAAGAGCACTTAAATACCTCTTTTAGAGCGCTCATGTGCGCCCCGTACAAGTGCGCCGTTTAGTAAACAGACCCCTAAGTGTTTTGGTTGAGAGTGTTTGTATAGCTTTTTTCTATTTTCCAGCAGAAATTTGTATCCACTTTAGATCAAAAATGTTTGTAATGTTAGACTGTATTAGTTTTTAAAGATTTCCTCAAGCATCTTATTAATTTTCACACAGCCTCTACAGTAATGATTTGAAACTGTAATTGTTTTGCATAATGCGCTTACAGGCTTTTTTTGTACAAGACATATTCTTCATTCAGGCACTGGAAGTATTTTTATTCCACATTGCTTAGTTCAAACCTTCAAAATATAGGCACTTTTCCCATGTTAGAACCTTGTGTTTAAATGCTCTTTTAATTAGCATGGTGTTTATAATTATTACTGAAAAAATCCCCAAATAGAAAATCTATATGAAAAAGACAGGGGCCACAATACAGGGGCTCTTTATTTAGCTGTGTTTTTATTTATTTATTTATTTATTTATTTAACAGTTCTTCTATACCGCGCTATTTTAGATCAGTGTGGTTTACATTCAACATCAACCATACAACACAGGCACTCTGAGTTGCATTTACAATAAAACAAGGAGATCAACTTGGAAGTAACTGGGGAAACTATCTACATTGTATTTACACTGGTACCTATTTTCAGGCAGGGTATATCGACATCTTATTTACACTGGGGAGTCTGAATTCTATTTCAGGGAGTACTTTTGAGGGATCAAGTTGATTATCCTTTTTCATACTGAGTCTGATTGTTTAGGTGTAGTGAGTGATTGTCTGAGGGGCAACATGTATGATTACTAAGGCTGGATTCGGGGTAGTATGTAGTGAACAGGTGATGCTTTAATACCTTCCTGAAGTGGGTTAGGTAGGTGATGTTTCAAATGTAGGTGGGGAGGGCATTCCATGCTCTGGGTGCATAAATCGTAAAGGCCCTATTTGTTGTTGCTTTTGTGCATTTCGTTAATGCTTTTGGGACCTCTAGGGTGTTTTGCATCGTGGGTCTTCTGTTTCTGTTATGTGGTACTTTGTGTATCATCTTACTGATAGCTGTGGGGGTCAGAGTGTTTAAGGCTTTGCAGGTCAAGGTTAGAACTTTGTGGAGGGTTCTTGCTTGAACCGGTAACCAATGGAGGTTCATCAGTACTGGCGTTATGTGCTCTCTCCGTGAAGCCCCTGTTAGTACTCTCGCAGCAGTGTTCATTGCGAGCTGGAGCGGTGCTAGTGTTGCTTGAGGGAGACCGTGTAAAATTACGTTGGCGGAGTCAAAATGTGGTAATATTAATGCTTGATAGATCGATCGGTAGTCGCTGAAGTCAAGTAGTGGTCGGAGATGTTTTAAGGTCCTTATTTTCATGTATACTGTTTTTACGGTGTTTTTTATGTGGGTTTTCAGGTCCAGTTGTTGGTCCAGTGTAACGCCAAGGTAGCGGATTGTGGGTTTGGTTTTCAGTTTTGTGTTGCCGATTTTTTAAGAGGGTGGAGGGGTGAAGTCCTGGTTCCTTGAGATGAAAAGGACATCTGTTTTGCTGTAGTTGATTCTCAAGTTTTGTGTGTTGAGCCATTCTGCTACTGCCTCAAAACATCTTGTTAGAGGGGAGAGGTCTAGTTGGTTGGTCCTGAATGGGATGTACAGCAGGATATCGTCTGCGTAGGCTAGACAGTTGACCTTGAATGAACGTGCTAGGGCGCATATGGGCTGCATGTAGATGTTAAACATCAATGCAGATAGTGACGAGCCCTGTGGCACAACCTGGTTTTGCAAAAACGGTTCAGAGGTTGTGGAGCCAGACCTTACATGTTGCCATCTATTAGTCAAGTATGACTTGCACCACTCTAGAGCCGTTCCTTGATTTCCTTTCTCGCTGAGGCGTTGTATGAGGATCTCATGGCTCACCGAGTCGAAGGCCACTGCAATGTCGAGGAAGATGAGGGCGAATCTCTGGTGAATTTTGTCGGTTCCAGAGACTAGGTTGTCAAATAGGGTGGTGAGGAGGGTTTCCACCCTGTGTGCTTCTCTGAACCCGTGCTGGGAAGGATCCAGTGGGGCTTCAGTATCAATATGCTGTTGAATTTGGCGCTGTACTAACTTTTCGATTACTTTGGCAAGCATGGGGATACTTGAAATTGGTCTGTATGATTCCACTTTCGTTAGGTCCAGCTTGTTATTCTTCAGCAGTGGTCTGATTGATGTTTGTTTCAAACTCTGTGGGAACGATCCAGTTGTAAGGGATTGGTTTATTAATTCGCTCATATATTGGCTTAAGTCGCAGCGTAACTCCTTTATCCATAGAGCTGGGCATGGGTCATTGGGCGCGGTAGTGGGGTTGATTGCAGCTATAGTGTCTTCAATCTCTCTGTGTGATATTTTGTCAAATTTGGATAGTGGTGATGGTTGGGGCAAGTTATGCTGAAGGGTGTTGTCTGCGGAGCTCGAGGTTGCACCAGCCTGGATCACTTTTGGTTGTAGGTAGTTGGTTGAGGTTGCACCAGTCTGGATCATTTTTGATTGTAGGTAGTTGGAGTATGCCTGGGGCTGTGGCATATTTGATTGGTCTGCGGGAGGTTCTCTTATAAGAGATTTCACTATATTGAAGATGTCGTGGGGCTTGTTTAACGACCGCTTCAAGATGTCAGAATGATATTGTTTCCGCTTCTTTGTTAATTCATCACGGTGTGCTCTTCGGTGAGTGATGTAAGTACTTTGTGCTTCGGTAGAGCGAGCCTGACGCCATCTTCTCTCGAGCTTGCGCAGGCACTGGAGTGAAGCTCAGAGGTCTTTGGTATACCATGGTGCGTGCTCTCGTTTCTTTGTTTTTTTATGTGTGGCTGGTATGCATGCGATGGTCTTGAGGCTCTCGTCCCAGGTGGACACCAAAGCATCTAGTCGTGTGGTACATTGCTGAGGAGTGGGAGGATCTTCCCTCGAATCTCTTCTTTATCAAAGGGGCGGAAGCGCTTCAGCGAGGTTTCGTGGACAGCATTGGTTTTGTTGGAGTTTTGGATGTAGGTGTTAATAGGTATCTGGAATTTGAGTAGGCTATGGTCAGACCATGGCACAGGAGTTATGGTTGGTAGCATTGGTTGGGTGGTATCCTTATCTGTCTGTGGGGCAAAGATCAGGTCAAGTTTGTTTCCCTTGACGTGAGTGGGACTATCGACTAGCTGATTGTAACCTAGCTCTTGTAGCGCTTCTAGGAAAGCAGTGGCTTGAGATTCCTGTAGGGTAGGCAGATTGAAGTCGCCTAGAATCCAGTTTTGGGATCGTGGTCTGTTTGAGTTGCAGGCGAGGCCAATTATCATTGCGAGATCCTCTGACGATGGTGTTGGCGCTCGGTACAGTAGGTTGATCGTGCAGGTGTCATTTGTTATAGTAAGGGAGTCCAGGTGGGCTGTGCTGCTTGCATTGCACATCTGGAAGCCTAGGCAAGTTTTGACAAGGATGAGTGTTCCGCCTCCTCTCTGGTTGGTTCTATGGCATGCGTGGACTGAAAATCCTGTGGGTAACATCTGGTTGATGATTGCATTGTCGCATTCCGATAGCCAAGTCTCTGTGATCATGAGGATGTCAAGATCATGGGTCATGACCAGATCGGTAATTATTGGCCATTTAGTGCGTATTGACCTGGCATTGATGAGTGCACACTTCAGGGCGTGTTGGTGTTGCTGACGGTCCAATTGTGACTTCTTGATGTGTTGAAGTGGGATGTGTAATAAATGTGAGTAAGGCGTGTCTTTGGGTTCTCTTGGGGAGTGTCGGTGATTCTCCGTCCATCTCTTCCCTTCGCTGCGGAGTATTGGGATATGGTTGGTGCTTGTGTGAAAGGCGTGGGATGTATGGGGGAGCCAGGTGGCTAGGTGTAGACATGCCAGGGCTAGTAGTGGATGCATCTTGTGGTCGACTTCGTGGAGTGATGGATAGTATGTGAGCTGTTCGTTGTTGGGTAGTTAGTGGGGTCCGGTGCTGACTACTGTGGTAGCTACCAGCGGGGTATAAACTCACTGCCTGATAATGAGTAGGTATTTGGAACAATGTGGCAGCAAGCAAGACATGAAACAGTACAGCAGCGAGCAAACAATGAGGCAATGTGGCAGTCAGCAGATAATGAGACAATGTAACACTCAGTAAAGAACGAGACAGTAACCACGAGACAATGTAGCAGTCAGTAAGCCGTGAGACAATGTTGTGTTAACAGTTGTTAACAATGTTGTGTTAACAGTTACCAAGGGGTTAAGCACATGTTAAGAACCTGTGGTAACCTCTACCGCACTCTGAGAGCAGCCAGCATGGTAAAAATCCCATACAAACTGCTTTTAGTACTTTGTGGTGGGATCGAGGCTGAGAGTGGAAAAGATATTGCTGTGTGCTAGTTGTCAATACTGCCAATAATGCAGCTGCACTTAACACCACCTCAAGAGGCGGCATTAAGGATGCTTATGCTACAGTCTGGTAGCACAGCAGCTGGCAGGCCTGTTGCCAAAGAGTAGGCCACAATGCAGTGGCGTAAGTTGCAGTGAGGGGCCCTCCAAGCAAAATGTTGCTGAAATCCCCCTCCACTGTCACAGAGGTGTGCCCCCATGTGGTGATGCATCTTCATAGTACCCCCCCCCCCCCATGTGGCAGCTGTAAACTTACTTTAACATGTTTGCCACGCAGCCTTCACTCTTTAAGTTTCCAGCAGGACCGATGGCTGTTACTTTCTGGGGCAAAATCTTGCAATGCAGCTGTTATCGCGAGACTTCAGCTCGGGAGGTAACAACCGCCGGACCTGCTAGAAACTTACAAGAGCAGAGGTAATGTGGCAAGCATATTAAAGTAAGTTTGCCATGCTGCTGTTGGGCCCCATTCCTGTCCGGGCCTCTCTGCATTGCGGAAGCTGCTTGGGCAGAATTTATACCACTGCCACTAAGATGCCAGACCTCTCGATCAGTCGCACTTCCCCTACACCTCCTCAATCTGATCCCAAACCTAAAGCACATAACACCTCCCCAGTCTGATTGCCCTCCCAGCTATGCACAGACATTTGCTACCCCAACAGCTTTCTCCCCCATCAGAAACATCTCCCCCACAAACACCTGCAAATAGCATATATAATGACCCTGTACTCCTCCAGTTTTCAAATTCCCCCCAGAAGAGGAGGTCCCCTCCTGGCTAAGGTCCCAAAAAGCAGCTTCCAACAGTTAAGGCCACCCACCAGCCATCCCCCATCCAAAACACCCCTAGGACTTACCTGATGGATTCTCTGATGCCTTGAATGGCAGAAACAGATGCAGTACCCTCCACTCTTTTCCCGGCTGCTCAGGATTCTAAAATAACTACTAGAACGGGTTTGGCGAGATTCCAAAATAGCAGCTTTGAGATTAAAAATATACTTTTTGAAACCATGAGCAACCGGAGGAGCAGAGGGGGATTGTTCCTGGTCTGTCTCTATTAAATTCCAAGGAACATAAGAACATAAGAAATGCCATACTGGGTCAGGCTAAGGTCCATCAAGCCCAGTATGATGTTTCCAACAGTAGCCAATTCACATCACAAGTACCCGGCAGGTTCCCGAAAAGGCACACAGGCTCCACAATGCTCATCCTGGACCAAGAGGTGGATTTCCTGGGTACACTTTAATAATGGCTTATGGAATTTGTCCAAACCTTTTTTAATTCCAGCTACACTAACAGCTTTTACTACATCCTCTGGTAACGAATTCCAGAGTTTGATTACGCATTGAATAAAAAACTATTTTCTCTTTTTAGACTTAAATAGGATATATTGTAGCTTCATTGAGTGCCCTGTAGTCTTTCTACTTTCTGATGGTGCAAACAACCGATCTATGCTTACCTGTTCCACTTCATTTATTAATTTATAGATCTCTATCATATTCCCCCTCAGCCGTCTCTATTCTAAGTTGTAGAGCCCCAACTTTTTAAAACTCTTCTCATAGGCATATCTTTCCATCCCCTTTACCATTTTGGTTGCTCATCTCTGTACTTTTTCTAATTCCGCTATATCCCTTTTAAGATATGGCAATCAGAATTTCATACAACTTTGAAGGTGCGGTCGCACCATGGAACAATACAGAGGCATTATAATATCCTTGGTTTTATTCTCCATTCCTTTCCTTATGATTCCTAGCAGAGGGTTTCAACTTATTATCCATGATGATGCCTACATTTTTTTACTTGGTGGTGGTTTCTAATGTGGTACCTTGCATTGTGTAACCAAAGGGGTATGTTTACTAAACTGTTTTAATGTTACTGGCACTAGTTGCAGCGTTAATGTGAAGAATGCCATATAAGGTAGTGGGCGTTCTGGCGGCAAGGTAGCAAGAATCTGTATTGCACGATAGTGGGTGCCGTGGCATGTTAACGTGTGTTAACCCTAAGTTCATGCCAGTGTTAGAAGCTATAAAGATGTAGCCCACTGGTTATTACAATGACTGCAGAGGCAGAGGTCATGGGTTTGATCCCGCAATAGTGTTATGTAAGAAGGCTGTCTGAGGCATTTCCTTTTAATTTAAATCAGTGCTGCCAGCAAGAACACCCTCACAGTGCCGGAGCCTAAGGTGCTCCATAAGGCACCCTATAAGGCACTCCATAGGGCACATTATAAAGTGCCCTGTCCGCCAAGGCACCTTATAATGTGCCCTATAGGGTGCTGTATAGGGCGCCTTAT
Organism: Ichthyophis bannanicus; assembly: GCA_033557465.1. NCBI lineage: Eukaryota > Metazoa > Chordata > Amphibia > Gymnophiona > Ichthyophiidae > Ichthyophis > Ichthyophis bannanicus. The sequence continues at coordinate 605,508,085 of CM066035.1, read as the reverse complement.
GAGGCACCTTAGGCTACGGCACTGCAAGGGTGTTTTTGCTGGCAGCATTAATGTAAATTAAAAGGAAAAGCTGCAGACAGCCTTATTAAATAACACCATTGTGGGATGAAACCCATGACCTCTGCCTCAGCAATCACTGAAGTAACCAGTGGCCTACATCTCTATAGCAGCCAACACACCACTGGCTGGCTACAGAAAGACTGCAGGTCACCACACAAACTGTCTACTGTGGTTACCAGGATAGGGTAAACCCACCCGTACCCATAATGCACTGCACATGCAGATCAGCAGCCTACATCTGATCACAAGATGGGGTATGTGCCTCTATAGCACCCCGGCCTGGTAGGGGGAACTGACCGTGTGTGTTACTGGCACAGAGTAGCTACAGACAGTGACATTGTGTGGTTCCTGTGCTCACCCTGAGGATGAACTGGGGCACCCAGCAGCAGGTCCAAAGCACCTGGGTTGGCTGAGATAGGCTGTGCTGCAGGTCCCCATCAGTGCCAGTGTGTGATAGGTAGTCCTTGCAGACACACCTAGGCTACACCTGTGTCCATCTGTATTTCCCAGTCATATCTAGCCCTTGTGGACTATGATGCACCCAGAATAATGCATATCCTGTGTGGTTGCCATGGTCACGTGTTATAAGAGAAGGTTGGTGTTTGGACCCAAAAGCAGATTATGTAGCACCACCGAACCTTCCCTCTGTGGGGCAGGGTGGGGGGACAGGATCTCCCACCAACAGATCCACATTTTACATCTCTGCAATGGTAGCAGTAGCGGGGACCATAAACCCCAGTCTTGCTGGGGAATAGGCACCCTACAGGGTAGTCAATGCAGATCTGTGCGCAGCACATAGGGCACTGTCAGACAGGCAATAGGCCTGGAAAAGCGTAGCTGCCCCCCACCACCATCTGACATTCACCAGCAGAGGGCACAGTCAGTCTCCACCCACTGTAGCCTGCAAGGTGTTCCATCCATACACATGCTAACTATAGAAGGTCTGCTAGCTAGTACATAGTGCAGGTTCCTGGAGGAACTGTGTGCACCCAAAAATGGGATGTGAGCGCACACACACCAAGCAGGTATGTCAGTGATTGGGCCCCAGAAAAGAGAACTCACAGATATTACTTGAAAAAAAATGGTGTATGGGGGAACCTAGCCATGCCATGGTCACTGCTCAGTCAGGGTGAGAGTGAGACCCCCCCCCCACCCAGTATGACATGCTGTGGCCACCCTGTCCGTGCAGGTGGTGGTCAGGCACTACAATGTTCCAGCCATTGCCCTATGCCTGTGCAGATGCATCCTGCCCAGGCCGCCCTGCCTGGGCCATACCCACAGTACCTTGCTCCTCATTATGCACATTGGCAGGCTAACACTGGAAACAGTGCAAGCATTGTGGGCTCAGTAAGGTGTAGGCAGCCACAGAACACTGGATAGACATACACACACTCCCACACCTATTTCAGCATTGTGCAAATATAGAGGTGGTTGGCAGCCCTGGCCACCACACCAGTCCTGGGCACAGTGCAGGCATTGCTATGGTACTCAATACTGTTAGGGTCACAACCCGGGGTGGTAAACACTGTCCGAAACAAACACTGAAACACACTCCATAGATATCAGAAAGGTTGCTATGATGAATCTCTGTCAACAAATTGTGTTTAACGTAGGATTTGTTATCTGACATTAATCATAGCAACCTTTTGATATATGTGGAACGTGTTTCCAAGTTTAAGACGGCATTGCTAAGGTATGCAGGTGCTAGTATTCGTAGATGCTGCTCCGCACAGGGCCCAACAGCCTGGCTCTCCATGAGCCGTTGGATATTGGAGCCTGTGGGTGTGGGTGTTTGTGCATCTGTTGGCCGCTGCTCTAGGGCAGAGGTTCCCAACTCCGGTCCTGGTGGGCCAAACACGGTTCAGGTTTTCATGCTGTCCCTAATGAATATGCATGCATACATTTGCATACAATGGGGGCGGTGCATACAACTGCATCACAGGCATATTTATTAGGGACAGCATGAAACCTGAATGGTGTTTGGCCCTCCAGGACTACAGTTGGGAACTCTGCTCTAGGGATTGCACATGTTTATGGTGTATGTGCTCTGTAGGGTAAAATATAGGTGTTTATGGCTTGTTTAATTTAGCTGCAATAAAGGTTATGTCTTTGTTACCATGGTTTAGTACTGGGTAAAATATAGGGACATGGCCTGTAGGAGCCACAGCTGGGACTTGAACCTGTGACCTTCTGCCCCTGAATATACTTGCTGTGTGTACTGCACCAAACTGTTGCCACAGAGGCTGATCATTCCCTGGGGATACCATGACTGTTTGTCAGACAGACCTTGTCTGTTGCAGTGCATGGCTCCCACCTAAACAGGGCTTGGCCTTGGTCTGCTGTGGGTGGATGCCACTGCCCCCTCCACCACCAGCACCCCTCCGCCACCATGCTGACATGCCCTTGTGCCGGTGGTGCTGGTGGTGCGCAGTCCCAGACCATCCAGTGTGGCGGTAGGTGGCAGCCTAGACATCCACGCTTCCTCCTGGCACCGCCTGCCAATCTTAAGTGCCCTTTGGGGTACTTGCTGGGTACTGTCCCCTGGGACACTGTGGGACACACACTCGTGGACATGTTTGCCCTTGGTCATTTGCTATCTTGCTGGTTTTCCATTTCTACATTGCTATGTGTCACCTAGGCATCTGCCTAGTCCACCCTGTGCCCCAGCTGGCCTACTGCATGTGCCGCCTGTAGCCCCCCTGTACCCCATTTACACCATCAACATAGTGCCCTTTCCTACGTGGCCACTCTGCTGTTGCTGCACATGTGAAAGCCACATAAGCAAGCTCCCCAATATACACCACAGCAAACCCTCATCAACATTATCAATGTTGGAACATTCACTTTGTGGGGGGAATCAGAAGTGACCCTTCCAAAATGACATCTTCCTTTTTATTCTTTATGGGTAGTGTTGATTATCATTTATCAATGTTTTTTTCTATTGGCCAGCTCGGTGTTTTGTATTTCTATTTTGGTTCTAGTCATTATCTCTCTGGTTTTTGCATGTTTTGTTACTGCACATGTATCACTACTGTCACTTATCTGGGTCTCCCTGCCTTTGCTGTACATTGCTGACTGAACTGGTTTCTCTCTCCTGCAAATGTGCCTCTAACGCAAGGTTTTCAGTGGCGTTAATTTTCAGACCCTGATTTCACAGCGTTAGTGTGCCTGGGGCCTCTCCCTGCCCACTCTCTGCCCATTGACCCCTTATCTCCGCCCTCTGGGGAGCCTTACTCCACCCTCTGTGCACCTTAATGCCGCCGGAAACGTTATCGTGCGATACATGATGTTATCACATGGTAATGCACCATTATCGTGTGATAACGTCACTTATCACGCGATAACGTTGCAGCGCTGTTTAGTAAACATACCCCATAGTTTGGGTTGTTCTTTCCAAGATCCATAACTTTGCACTTGTCCACATTAAAAGTCGTCTGCCATTTGGACGCCCAATCTTCCAATTTATCAAGGCCCTTTTGCAATTTTTTACAATCCTGTTGCATTTTAACAACTTTGAATAATTTTTTGTCATCTGCAAATTTGATCACCTCACTCATTATTCCTATTTCAGGAGTGGATCAGGTATGTGAGGGAAGGTGGGGGGATAGCTGGTAGGGAGGACTAATTGGGGGGCTGCTCTTTGGGAGGTCACATTTAAAGGGACCTTCTCAAGAGGGCTACTTTGGGATAGTGATAACTGGAAGGGTGGAGGGCAGTACAGGAGTTATAGTGTATATTATGCATTTCTGCAAAGGGGATTGTGAAAAGATGGGGAAAGTATTGGGACAGGGGGGTCTTATCGTGTCAGTGAGGGAATCAAACTGAGGTGTGGCTTATGTGCTTTAGGTCTGAGATCAGATCAGAGGGAGTATAAGGTATGGGGAACTATCAGACAGGTCTGATACCATTGCGGCCACAGCTGAGGCTTTTGGCTTCCCATCCTTGGACTGGTACTACAATTGTTGCTTCAGCAGGTAGCACAGTTATTATTCCCTTGCTACTTGCCAAAGCAGCAAATGAGGCTCCTGTGTGGCATATGTCTGCCTTGCATGATAACTGCAGAGCGGAGGCTGGACATGTCCCTTGCATTGGCGCAGGAGGTTTGCAGTCGCTACACCTTCAATTTGCTTTAGGGCTGTACTATAGAAAGAGTTGCAGCCTTTCTTTCTACACTACTCTAATAGCTGCCTGTGAAAAGTCTCTATTTTTCTGTATTTTTTTTGTGCTGCAAATTTAATTTAATTTAATTTAATACAGCCATTTATAGCCTGCCTATACAGTTTAGCGGATAACAATAATTATAACATTGTGAAGATTATTGTAATATTTTTACATTCCAAATCTTAAACACAATTTCTATCTTGCAAGACTCTTCTAAATAAAACAGTTTTAAGTGACTGCTGGAATGACATATAGCTGGAAGAACTTTTTAACTCATATGGCATCTATTCCATGCAATGGCTGCAACATATGCAAACAATTGCTTCAACATGCGTTTAAATTTAAATTTCTTCGGTAAAGGGATTGCCAAAGAATTATTGTTTACTGACCGCAAAACTCTTGAAGCAGCAATAGAAGAGACTACATCCACCACATTGGTTGGAATATCACCATTTAAAATCTTAAAGACAAAACATAATAGTTTAAAAATAATCCTAACTGTTACTGACATAATTGCACAAGGAATGGAGTGACTCTGTCATATTTTTTTACCTGTTAAAGTAGGGATAGCTGCCATAAGGCTGTAGTACCTGTAGATAATGTGTGACTTAAAGATACCCTGTACCAAAAGCTTCAGCTGATCAGTTTCGAAGTTTGCTCTAAGTTGTTTCAAATGACACAATTTAAAAAGTGTCTACTTTACATCGTCAACAAAATACAAATACATTTACTGAATACTACTACTACTAATATTAATCATTTATAAAGCTCTACAAGGCATACACAATGCTGTACAAACACATATAGAAGAAAGTCCCTGCTCATGGAGCTTACAGTCTAATCAAGACAGACAGTGCAGAACAAGAGAAACAAGGGGTTCATTCGGGAAAGGAGACACAAGGAGAATAATGGATTAGGATCCAAAAGTGGCTACAAAGAGATAAGCTTTTAGCATGGACTAAGAGGGGAAGGGAAGACATTTGACACAGAGATACAAGGAGTTTGTTCCAGGCATAAGGGGCAGAAAGGTGAAAAGACCAAAGTCTTGAGTTGGCATTGGAAGCAAAGGACATAGAGAGAAGAAAACCAGAAGAGGAACGGAGTTCACGAGAAGGGGTGTAGGTAGAGAGGAGAGAGGAAAGGTAATGAGGGATAGAAAAGTGAATGCATTTAAACTGAATGTGGAAAGGGAAGGGGAACCAGTGAAATGACTTTATAAGAGGGATAATATGAATATGATGGGGTTGGTGGAAGATTAGCCGTGCAGCAGAGTTTTGGACAGATTGAAGAGGAGAGAGATGAGACCGAGGGAGACCAGCAAGGAGAAGATTGCAATAGTCAAGAAGGAAGGAGACCAAGGAGTGGATGAGAGTCTTAGTAGTGTGTTCAGAGAGGAATGGACAAATTTTGTTAATGCTATAGAGAAAGAAGTGACAAATTTTAGCCATTTGTTGAATATGTGAGAAGAAAAGGGAGGAGTAAAAGATGATCCTAAGGTTGCAGGCAGATGTAACAGGAAGAAGAGTATTACCAACAGTGATAGAGAAAGGAGGAAAGGGGAAGGAAGGTTCAGGTGGAAAGATAAGAAGTTCAGTTTTAGTCATATTCAGTTTCATATGTTGGTGAGACATCTAGGTAGCAATGTCTGATAAGCAGGCAGAGAGAAGGAGAAATGTCAGGTATAGATAAATTTGAAAGTCATCAGCATAAAAATTATATTGAAAGCCATGGGAAGAGAAAAGGGCACCAAGGGATTGAGTGTACAGAGAGAAGAGGAGAGGAGAGGCCTAGAACAGACCCCTGGGGTAGATCAACTGAGAGAGGGATGGGAGTAGAGGAAGAGCCACCAGAACAAACACTGAAAGAGCAATTGGAGAAATAAGATGAGAACCAGGGCAGCACAAAGCTTCTGAAAGTGAGAGAGGACAGAGTGTCGAGGAGAAGGAGATGGTCAATAGTATGAAAAGCAGCAGAAAGATCAAGAAAAATGAGAACTGAATAAAGGTCTTTGGATTTAGTCAGGAACAAATCACTGCAGACCTTGGCAAGAGCTATCTCAGTGGAATGAAAGGGGCGAAAACCAGATTGAAATGCATCAAGGAGGGATTGAGAGGAGAGAAATTTGAGACAGCGGTGGAGAACTGCACATTCAAGAACTAGAGAAATGAATGGGAGAAGGGAGATGGGTCGATAATTAGAGGAACAAATAGGATCAAGTGAGGGTTTTTGAGGAGAGGAGTGACTGTAGGGAAGGTTGCATTGGAGAGCAAAAGACTAAGAATATGTGAGATGAAGGGATGATGGGGGAGGAGATGGAGTTGAGGAGATGTGTGGAGATAGGATCAGAAGAGCAGGTAGTGAGTTTCAGGGATGAAAGAAGAAGAGAGGTTTCCTCGTTAGATATTTTAGAAAAGGATGAAAGGATGATAGAGGTTGAGGGGAAAAGTTGGTATTGGAGAGAGGGAAGAGGGGATAAGGAAGAGATAGTAAGGGACTGAAGGGTAATTTTATGCACTTTGTCATGGAAATAGTCTGCTAGGGTTTGAGCAGAGAGAGAAGGAGGAATAAGAGGCAGAGGTGCCTTACATAAGAACATAAGAACATAAGATATGCCATACTGGGTCATACCAAGGTCCATCAAGCCCAGTATCCTGTTTCCAACAGTGGCTAATCTTGGTCATACGTACCTAGCAGTTTCCCCAAAAGACACAGGTTCCACAATGCTTGTACTGGGTCAAGCATTGATATCCTAGGTCCCTTCTTAATAATGGTTTATGGACCTTTCCTCCAGGAACTTGTCCAAACCTTTTTTAAACCCAGCTATACTAACAGCCTTTACTACATCCTCCGGTAACAAATTCCAGAGTTTTAGTACACGTTGAGTGAAAAAATATTTTCTTTTTTTAGTCTTAAATAGTTTACCTTGTAGCTTCATTGCATGTCCCCTAGTCTTTCTATATTCTGATAACGTAAACAATCGATCTACATTTACCCGTTCCACTCCGTTCATTAATTTATAGACTTCTATCATATCTCCCCTCAGCCATCTCTTTTCCAGGTTAAAGAGCCCTAACCTTTTTACACTTTCTTCATAAGAGTATCCTTCCAACCCTTTACCATTTTGGTGGCTCTTCTCTGAACCTTTTCTAATATCACTATATCCTTTTTAAGATGCGGCGACCAGAATTGCACACAATATTCAAGGTGCAGTCTCACCATGGAATGATATAGAGGCATTATAATACCTTTTGTTTTATTTTCCATTCCTTTCCTTATGATACCTAGCATTCTATTTGCTCTCTTGGCCACCGCTGCACACTAGGCTGAGGGTTTTAACATGTTATCCACAATGACGCCTAAATCTTTTTCCTGGGTGGTGGTTCCTAATGTGAAACCTTGCATCGTGTAACCATAGTTTGGGTTGTTCTTCCCTAGGTGCATAACTTTGCACTTGTCCACATTAAATTTCATCTGCCATTTTGATGCCCAGTCTTCCAATTTATCAAGATCCTCTTGCAATTTTCCACAATCCTCTTGGGTTTTAACAGCTTTAAATAGTTTTGTGTCATCTGCAAATTTGATAACCTCACTCGTTATTCCACTTTCCAGGTCATTTATGAATATGTAAAAAAGCAGCGGACCCAGCACAGATCCCTGGGGTACACCACTATTCACCTTTCTCCATTGGGAAAATTGGCCATTTAGCCCTACCCTCTGCTTTCTATTTTTAACCAGTTCCTGATCCACAGTAGTACACTGCCTCCTATCCCATGACTCTTTAGTTTTGCCAAAAGTCTCTGATGAGGGACCTTGTCAAAGGCTTTCTGAAAGTCCAGATACACTATATCAATTGACTCACCTTTGTCCACCTGTTTATTCACACCTTCAAAAAAACATAACAGATTAGCAAGACAAGATCTTCCCTGTCTAAAGCCATGTTGGCTGTCTCCCATTAGCCCATGACTATCTACATGCTGAGTAATTTTATTCTTTATGATGGTTTCTACCATTTTTCCCGGTACTGACGTCAGGCTCACCGGTCTGTAGTTTCACGGATCACCCCTGAAACCCTTTTTAAAAATTGGTGTTACATTGGCCATCCTCCAATCTTCAGGTATTAGATATGATTTTAATGATAGTTCACAGATTACTAATAACAGGTCTGCAATCTCATATTTCAGTTCTTTCAACACCCTTGGATGTATATCATCCGGCCCAGGTGGTTTGCTACTCTTCAGTTTATCTAATAGTTGTAATACATCTTCCCGATATATCGATATTTCCTTCAATTCTTTCGCACCTTTAAATACCACTTCAGTCATGGGTAACATCCCTACATCTTCCTCAGTAAAGACCAAAGCAAAGAATTCATTCAGTCTCTTCACTATCGCCTTGTCGCTTCTTAGTGCCCCTTTAACCCCTCTATCATCTAATGGACCAACTGATTCTCTCACAGGTTTTTTGCTACGAATGTACTTGAAAAAGTCTTTATTTCGCATTTTTGCTTCCGCAGTAAGCTTCTTCTCAAATTCTCCCTTGCCTGCCTTATCAACGCCTTGCATTTGACTTGGCAGTGCTTGTGCTGTTTCCAGGTTTCGTCGATTGGCTCTTTTTTCCATTTCCTCAAAGATGCTTTTTGGCAACAACAGCCTCTCTGACCTCCCCTTTAAACCATGCTGGCAGTTTTTTTGGACTTCCACTTTTTTTAAAGCGTGGAATACAGCTGGTCTGGGCTTCCAAGATAGTATTAAGAAGAGAACTGAGAGTTGAGAAGAGATGGTGGGGGTTAGGGGCAAGATGGTTAGTCAGATGGATAAAATAGTTTTACTTAGCGAGTGTGATAGCTGATTTGAAGGAAGTGAGCATGAATTTGAAGTGAAGAAAGTCAGAGAGAGATTGGGATTTGAGCCAAGTACATTCAGCTGGGTGGGCACAGGAATGCTGGTAGCGGGTATTTGAAGACATCCAGGATTGAGGTGAAGTGCACCTCAAAGAACATGCTATGGGCAGAGCAAGAGTATCCAGAGTAGTGGAAAGAGCAGTATTATAGGAAGATATGGCCTCATCAACAGATTTAGAGAATCCAGTGGAAGACAGAAGAGATGAGACAGTAGTGGAAAAAGTCAATGGATCAATAGCATGAAGGAGATTGGGTGAGATTGGGAGGGGGGGGGAGTGATGAAGAGTGATGATCAGATGATCAGATAAAGGAAGAACCGAGGAGCAGAAATTACAATTAGAAGACGAGGTCAAGACAGTGACCAAGCTGATAAGTAAGAGCAGAAGAGCAAAGCTGGAGGTTGAAAGAGGAAGTAAGGGAAATGATCTTGGATGTATAGGGGTCAGAGAGGTTATCAAAATTAAAATCACCAAGAATAAGAGAAGGAGAAGAAGATTCCAGGAAAAGGGAGAGCCAAGAGTAAAAGTCAGTGAGAAAGGTAGACAAGGACTTGTCAGGGGGTCTATAGATGGAGGCTATCCAAACAAAAAATTGAAAACCTCAATGCACCTGGTGTTAAAGCTTAATAACAATTAGAAAGACCAGTACAAAAAAATAAAACAAAAAAATGGCACTGAAGTGAACAACAACATGCAACAGTGAAAAAAAAAATTCCTCAGTGAATATTATTACCAAGCCAACACAACGGCTCTTATACCACAGTAGAAACTCAAAACACACCATCAACTGGAATAAATAAGCTACAGGTGCCCACCATCACTGGTCAAAAAAACTCCACATTAATGACACACTGAAAATGTCTCAAATATTGCATAATTAAGGTTTCAACATTTGGCATGATTCTTAGTTCAACATATCACCAACGGCATCAACGGCACTGATAGAGCATATGAATAATATGGGCACTGCTTAAACTTAGCTGTAGCATGGGCTGTAACACTGTCCTGGCTCCAATGCCAGGTGTTTTGCCAAAGCTGCATCAGGGAGTAGGACCTGCCCGATATCACCAATTCACTGAGAACAAAAACAAAGAAACCATGCAATATGTGTGGCTTCAAATGTCCAATCAAAATTACCAATAAATCTAAGGAACCCCGCTATCACATATCAACAAAGTAAGAAAAGTCACAGATTGTACCTCGAAATGCCCTCACACAAATCCAACCAACAAAACACACCGTACATGCGCTCTAAAATGAGCTAAAATGGGTGGAGCTTCATCGGGATTCCCTATGTCACAGAATATCAACCCAATCGGAAAACTCCCACTAAACACAGTAGGTGCTCAATCAGACTTCCAGCCTAAACCACGCCAACATCACTACTGTATCCCGAACACCAGAATAACATATTTGGCTAACACACACTCCTAATACCCAGAAATTATTCTCAATCAGACTAGCAGATTGCAACCTGAACCATACATACATCAGTACTATATCATAAGCACTGATAAAACTTGTGCAAAGCAAAGCCAAACTGCTTCACTAAACATCAGAAAACCATCCTCACCACACACTATCAGCATAGGAAATTATGGATTTTTAAGCTTAATACAATCCGACCATTTGGGTTGAACATATGCATTGATTGAAAGGCTTGCTGGTAGTGGGTGGTGAGGGTGGTTTTCTGATGTTTAGCTAAGTGGTTTGGCGCATGAGAAGGGGAGAGAGGAGGGGGGAAAGGAGAGGGATATAGATAAGATTAGGATGGTGGAGAGAGGAATTAGTATGGGAGTGAGAGAGAAATTAAAAGAGACCAGGGTTGGGATTAATGTCACCAGAAGACAAAAGGAGAAGGACAAGAAGAGTGCAAGGGAGAGAGGAGACAGCATAGTGGAACGGGGGATGAGGTTGTTTTAGAGAGGAAGGAGAGGGATGAATGAGAGAGAGGAGAAGTGAAGCTCGAGAGCAGAGGAAAGGGTGGAGGATAGTATGGGGGAGGAAACAGGGAAAGTGGGAAGAGGGTAAGAGAGAAGTGGGTATTGGGTTGGTGGAGTGAGGGAAAAAGGTTAGGGAGAATCAAAAAAAGGAATAGAGAATGATGTGGAGCCATAAGAAATGGCAGAGGGGAAATAAAATTATTGAAAAAAAATGAAAAGACACAGGGCTATCAGAAGAGGAGAATAAGCATAGGAAATAAAGAATTAGAGGTAAGTAAAAACAACAGGCAACCTTATCTTAAGTAGTTAATGAATCTAAAATAAACAACATTAGAATCATTAAAGATGATCAGTATGTCACTCTAGCACAATGGGAAAATGGGACTCAACCCAGAATGATTGAAGTGCAACAATGGTACCAACAGTAATGATCAGTCTATGACCAGAGAATGTCAATGTTAGATAAGTTGAACGTATCTTTCAAGATGGGGATGGCAGTAGCTTTAAGGGTGAACTGCTTCTCTCTTACTTTCCACTGCCGATGCTGCTTGTGCTCATTGCAGGATGTAAACTGATAGATGCACAGAGCAGTTGAGCAATTTGGTTTACCTGATCGGCAGACATATAGCCAGACATGTTTAAACACATAGGGAGTTGGGTGTAGATGGCTCTGCAGCTATGGTTATGGCACTTGGAGGCCACACTGAAGGGCTATGCCTAAGGGCCTTTTGGCATAGCCCTTATGTGCGGGCCCGCCAGTAAGGTCTTTAAATTTAAATACTTCATTGGGGCTATTGATTGGAAGAACAGAGGAGTGGGGAGGAGCTCACCTCCCAGTTCCCTGTTTTGGCTGACACTCTTTTTTTCCCCAAATGCCGTATGCATCTGTTCTTTGTACACACATATGCCGATGAAGGGGCCCTTCTGCTTTTATGTGAAACGTGCCTAATTAATAAGACTAAATGATAATAACAATCGATAAAAAAACATAGAATGACAAGGGGCAATAAGCTCTTATGGGAATGCAAACATGCCTCCCTAAACTTTGGACTGTTATTTTGTAGGGGGAGCTTTAGGTAGACAACTAAAGACTAGAGAGGAATAAAGAAACTTCATGGGAGGAAATAGCCCTCCAAGGTTTTAAATAAGGTTTTAAATAGTGATAATAAAAACCATTACTGTCATAGAGAGGTGATCAAATTTGCAGGTGACACCAAATTATTCAGTTTTAAAAAAACCCAAGAGGATTATGAAAAATTGCAAGAGGACCTTGAAAAACTGGAAGACTGAATGTCCAAATGGCAGATGAAATTTAATGTGGACAAGTGCAAAGTTATGCGCCTAGGAAAGAACAACAAAAACTATGGTTACACGATGCAAGGTATCACCTTAGAACCCACCACCCAGCAAAACGATTTAGACGTCATCATGGATAATACGTTGAAACCCTCTGCCCAGTGTGCATTGGCAGCCAAGAAGGCAAATAGAATGCTAGGAATCATAAGGAAAGGAATGGAGAATAAAAACAAGGCTATTATAATGCCTCCGTATCGTTCCATGGTGCGACCACACCTTGAATACTGTGTGCATTTCTGGTCACCATATCTTAAAAAGGACATAGCTGAATTAGAAAAGATACAAAGAAGAGCGACAAGAATGTTAAAGGAAATGGAAGGATACGCCTATGAGGAGAAGCTTAAAAGGTTGAGCCTTTTCAACTTAGAAAAGAGACAGCTGAGGGGGATATGATAGAGGTATATAAATTAATGAATGGAGTGGAACGGGTAAATGTAGATTGATTGTTATGCCATCAAAAAGTAGAAAGACTAGAGGCACACAATGAAGCTACTATGCAACCCATTTAAGACTCTGGAATTCGTTACTGGAGGATGTAGTAAAAGCTCTTAGTGTAGCTGGGTTTAAAAAAGGTTTGGACAAGTTCCTGGAGGAAAGGTCCATAAACCATTCTTAAAGAGGACCTGGGTAATCCTCTGCTTGTCCTGGGACAAGCATTGTGGAATCCGTGTGCCTTCTGGAAACCTGCCAGGTACTGGTGACCAGGATTGGCCACTGTTGGAAACAGGATACTGGGCTTGATGGACCTTGGTCATATCCAGTAAGACATTTCTTATGTTCTTAATAGTCTGCAGTAAAGCTGGAACTCCCAAACGGTATCTTCAGCTCTTGATTTCAAAAATAAACAACCAGTTTATAGAGTGGTCTGAGTTTCTGCTATCATTGTGCTCCCAGAACTTCTCTCTCAGACTGACCTGCATCAGGGGAAACTGACTGTTCATTTTCCCTTCATATCTTCTCTTCCTGTGTTTCATCTGGAACTTTTGCTTTTGAAGCCACTATGTCATTCCTCTGCAGTCATCCACATTCTATCCTTCTTGTTTCTATTGCGTGCCCCTTTCCCGTCTCCTTTTGTTCACTTCACATGCCTTTGTAACGGGCAGCCAACAGTGGGAGTTGTCTTTTGGTCCCTCCCTTTCCTGGAACTCCCCCCATTGCTCTCCCTCTTTTTCTCAGCTTAGCTTTACTACCACCAGCTTGTCTTTGTCCATGGGTTGTCTGATGGATCTTTCTTCAGCATTTCCAGCTGGCCCTGTCACATACCTCCCTCATCCTTTAACGGGCTCTTTTAGTAAAATGCATTGTGTGGTTAATGTGTGTTTTAGCATGTGATAACCATAAGTGCATGGTTATGATTGCTAAAATGCGTATAAATTGGCCATCATATGATGGGGCAAGGAATAGGCAGGTTAGAGGTAGAATGTTGGCATAAGGGCCAGCGCTAGCTGGTAAGCAGGTTAAGCATGGCAAAGGGGCACTGGTTTTCAAGGGTGCCAAAGGCCAGGAGCGCAGGGAGAAGCCTTTCCTGTAGGCCAAAGAGGATAATCGTCGTGAGCAGTGCAGTGATGTTCAGTGCCTGTGGGAGCAGCCTGTCCCGCGGGCTGAAGAAGAGAAGAAGACCATGATATGGCCAGCAGTGCAGTGGTGTTTTGCTCTTTGTTCCACAGGACAGGCTATCTCGTGGGCACTGAACACCACTCTGTTGCTGGAATCGAGAGCAGCCATCTTCTCCTCTTTGGCCCACAGATCTGAAGAAGACTGCAGCACAGTGATTTTCACGACTGGAGAAGAAGGCTGCATTTTCTGCCAAGAGTGCTGAAGGAAGAGGAGCTAGGGCCAGAGATGCACAGGAAGTAGGACATGCCCAGGCCGACCTGATTCAGCATGGCGACAGTGGCAGAAGCAGCGTAGAAACAGGCAGCCACCGGAATTAACAAAAAAGCAAAAAGAAATGGTAGGAACGCTTCCCGGTTCCTCTCAGACATTTGGGCACTCGAGTTTTCAGTTTGGATAGAATTTGGCAGCCCAGAGAAAGTTATTAGCTCCGGATTTGTGATTGCAAAAGCTTGGACAGATAGGACCTGCCTTTTTATTTTCCATTTTAAGTATTAAAAAGAACAAGCTGAGAAATTATGCATGCAAAGATTGAGTGGCGGTAGTATCTGTAGCAACAAGTACAGGCGGAAGAAGAAGCACAAAAAGCTAAGTGGTTGTAACCTTTGTAGACCTTTTTTTGGTTAAATAAAAACATTGATTGTGTTTGCTTAGATCACATTAACGCTTTGTTATCACAGCCTGTTCATATTAGCATCATGTGAACAGAGTTCACAAAGGAGTTTTGGGAAAGGAGAGATGCAACCTACCATTAATAATAATGAGGGAGGGGATGCTGATGCAGGGGGGCACCAGAGACCCTAATACCTGCCCTGGTGGGCATGAAGAACATATTGCAGTTAATGCAAGGGTACATAGTTCATGCTCACTATCAATGTGGCAATTAGCAAGGCTGCAGTTAATGATACCTCCATGGGTGGTGTTAGGTGCACTGACATTAATTGTGAATACCACTGGCACTCGTTAGGTACAGTTCTGTGTGCTAACTGTTGGGATCATGCTGGGTACACCCCCAACAGTTAGAGCATGATTGTTGCACTTACCACCTGTTACTTTTTGCTCTGGAGTCAAATATTAGCGTCTGATGCAAATTTCATATCTTTAATTGACTGGAACCAGCGAGAGGAGCATAATCCACCAAAAGTCTAAACGTCCGTTTTGAATATGCCCCCTACGATAACACTGTAAATCCCCCAAATAAAATAACCAATATATAGGCTTATTTAACCCTGGGAGTATCAATGGGGTCAAAAGTGACCCCATTGCAAGTTTCACAACGCGTATCTCGGAAACTAGTTGTTCAAGAATGCAATCGTTTTATGACTTTCAACATGTCAATATTCCCTTTATATTGCGCCATGAGAGGAATGATTTTCATCCGCTAGGTGACGCTAGTGATGAATTGCAGCACAGACTACCAGTGGGGTCGTGGGGTCATTTTTTACCCCAGTTGCTTACGTCCGGTTTGGATCGTGGTACAATTTGCAGTTGTGTGAATTTTTTGATCTGACAAAGGTATTTATCATTAATTATGTATCATCTATTTTTTGTACTCTTATTTTATGAAAATTACACATTTTCTGTAATTGATATCATATGTTCTCTCATTATTTCTGATGAAATCTAAAGGTTTTCAGCTCATTCATCACGATTATTGTACACCTATAGTAAAACTGCTTTGCGTTTTATTCAACTTTATCTTTGTTTATTTATTTTAGGTTATTGTTTATGATGTCAAAACAAAAGTATTCAGCTGCCCAAGTAAGAGAAATATTGCAACGAGATGCTGACAGTGACGGCTCTGAGTCGTCTGATGATGCAGCATATTCAGCAAGCAAAGAAGCATATCAGCCAAGTTCAGGCGATAAATCTGGTGATGACAGTCATGATTCAGATGGCGACAGCAGTTGGTCGCCAAGTGAATGTGAGACTGATGTTGAGCCAGTAACATCGCCTGCAGCAAAGAGTCAAGTTACAGGTCGAGGCAAAGGTTGAGGCTGTGCTGGACGGGGAAGAAGGCAGGAGTCCTCGGTGTCAGTATCATCTGTGAGGAATCTTAGGGGTATGTTTACTAAACTGCGGTAATCGTAAATAATGCGCGTTATGTAACGTTAACGATCTTAAACGCATCATAACGCGCATTATGATGCGCTTACGATCGTTAACATTACTTAACGCGCGTTAACCGTAGTTAACGATCGTAGACTCCCGAGGCGCGGTAAAACACCGCAGAAGGTGGAGAGAGGGCGGAGAGAAGGGGTCAATGGGCAGAGAGTGGGCGGGGAGAGCTCCCTTCACACTAACGCGCTGATCTGAAGAGCTCAATTCCAACGCGAATGAAAACCTGCCGTTAAATGCACATTACAGGGGAGAGAAACCATTAAAGTGTCAGCAATGTATAGCCCAGGCAGGGAAACCTAAAAATAGTGATAAGTAAGATACATGTGCACAGAACAAAAGGGCACATAAACACTGAAAATGACCCCAACAAACTGGAAAAAGACCATAACCAAGCTGGCAAATAGTGGTAGCAATGAGAAACATCAACCCCTCCCCCCCCCCCGAGTAAGCTCCATAGAACAGATATAAATCGTGGAAGGGTCTATACTCCGCCCCCATACAAGGTGAATGAGCCCACAGTGATATAGCGCTGTTCAGGTTTTTCCCCACCATCGGACAGGGTTCGTATGGCGTGCACATGTCCCGCAACATCAGGGCGGGCATGTCGGAACGGCAACTGGACAGATGCCGGAGAAGGGGATACAGAGGGCCGCAGGCGGCACATGCTGTGGTACAGTTGGGCCACAGTGTGGACTAGGGCGATGCCTAGGTGGCCCATACGAATGCTGAAGCAGCAGAGCAGCCAGACAGCAACTGCTGAAGGCCCAACATGGGCACGACTGTGTTTCCCACAGTGTCACAGGGGATAGTACCCAGCAGCTACCCCCAAGGGCACAGAACATTGGCAGGCGGTGCTGGGGGGAAGCGTGGACACCTATGCAGGCACCCCTGCCCCAGAACCTGCACCATAGGCAGCCGCCTACCTGCACACTGGATGGCCTGAGACTGTGCACCACCAGCAGCACCAGCAGAAGGGCATGTCAGCATGGTGGCTGAGGGATACTGGTGGTGGAGGGGGCAGTGGCAGCTGCCCAGAGCAGACCGTGGCCTAGCCCTGTGTAGGTGGGTGCCGTGTACTGCAACAGACGGGACCTGTCTGATGAACAGTCATGGTATCACCAAGGAATGCACTGACTCTGTGACAACAAGGTGGTGCAGTGCACAAAACCAGTGTATTCAGAAGCAGAGGGTTACAGGTTCAAGTCCCAGCTGTGGTTCCTGCCAACCCAGTCCCCATATTTTACCCACTACTACAACGTGCTAATACAGACAGCACCTTTATTACAGATGATGTAAACATGCCCAAGACACCTACATTTTACCCTACAGAGCACAGACACCATAAACATGCACATTACCTAGAGCAGAGCCTCCCAACTCCAGTCCTGGAGGGCCAAACACCATCCCGGTTCCATGCTGCCTCTGGTAAAGATGCCTGTGCTGCATTTCTATGCGCCACCCCCATGGTATGCAGATGTATCTCATGCATATTCAAGAGGGTCAGCATGAAAACCCAAACAGTGTTTGGCACCGCAGGACTGGAGTTGGGAACCTCTGCTGTAAAGCAGCAGCCAACAGGGGCAGACACACCCACACCCACAGGCCCCATTATCCAAAGCCTCCTGGAGAGGCAGGACTTTGGGCTCTGCGTGCATCTCCCAATACTAGCACTTGCATACCTTAGTAATGCCACCCTAAACCTGGGAATATGGTACACATCTATCAAAAGGTTGCTATGAGTACTGGCAGATAGCAATTCCTAGGTTAAGTACACTTTTCTGAGTGAGCTGCATCATAGCAACCTTTCTGATGTCTGTGGAGTGTGCTACAGGTCTTGTGTCTGACAGTGTTTACCAACCTGGGGAGTGACTCCTACAGTATTGCGTACCATAGCCATGCCTGCACTGTGCCCAGGACTTGTGTGGTGGCCTGGGCTGCCCAACACCTCTATAGTTGCACAATGCTGGCATAGGTGTGGTGAGTGTGTGTCTGTCTATCCCAGGGGTCTATCCAGTGTGTGGTGGCTGCCAACACCCTCCACAGCCCACACTGCTAGCACTGTTGCCAGTATTGGCCTGCCAATGTGCATAATGAGGAGCAAGGTACCGTGGGAATAGCCTGGATAGGGTGGTCAGGCCTGGATGCATCTGCACACGGCATAGGGCAATGGCTCGGACATTGTAGTGCCTGGCCACCACCTGCATGGACAGGGTGGCCATAGCATGTCCTGCTGGGAGGTCACTCTCACCCTGACTGAGCAGTGACCATGGCATGGCTAGATTCCCCCATAGTGCTATATAGCATTTTTCTCATGTGATATTTATGGGTTTCCTTTTGGGGCCCAATCACTGATTTATCTGCTTGGTGTGTGTGCTGACATCCCCGTTCTGGGTACATGCATCTTCTCCAGGACCATGCACTATGGACTAGCTGGCGGACTGTCTGCAGCTAGTATGTGTCTTGCTGGAACACCTTGCAGGGTGCAGCGGCTGGAGGCTTGCTGCTGGAGAATGTCAGATAATGGTGGGGGGCAGCTGAGCATTTCCAGGCCTGCTGTCTGTCTGCTATTGCGGTATGGATGTGTATCGTTCTGTCTGTTCCCCAGCAGGACTGGGGGTGCTGGTCCCCTCTACTGCTGCCATTGCAGGGAGGTAGACTGTGGATCTATTGGTGGGTGATTCTGTTTCCCACCCTGAGCCCCAGAGGGTGGGTTGTGTGGTGGTACATAATCTGCCTATGGCACCAACACAGGATATGCACTATTCTGGGTGCAGCATCGCCCATAGGGACTAGACATGACCGAGACATACAGCAGGACACAGATGTATCCTAGGTGTGTCTAACTGAACTACCTATCACGCACTGATGGGGACCTGCAGCATGGCGTATTTCAGCCATGAAAGGTGCTGTGGACCTGGTGCTGGGCGCCCCACCTCAACCTCAGGGTGGGCACTGTACCCGCACAATGTGACTGTCTGTGACTACTCTGTGGCAGTGCCACACATGGTCTGTTCCCCCTACAAGGCCGAGGTGCTGTGGGGGTGCATACCCGATCTTGTGCCCATCTCTCGACTGCTGATTTGCATGTGAAGTGCATCATGGATACGGGTGGGTTACCCCTATCCTGGTGACCACAGAAGACAGTTTGTGTGGTGACGTGCAGTCCTGCAGCCAGCCAGGGCTTTGTTCACATCCTTATAAAGTGTCCTATAGGGGACATTATAGGGTGCCTTGGCGGACAGTACACTTTATAATGTGCCCTATGGAGTGCGTTATGGGGTGCCTTATGCGGCACTAATTAAAATACACGTCACATGCCTCAACAATTGCTACTTAAATGTAAAGGGTGCTGCCTCAGTTAGCCTTATACATTAGGCCCACTGGGGAATCAAACCCATGACACCTGTACCATCAGTCCGTGTTGTAACCATTGTGCTACAGCTCTGTTGCTGTGCTTGTATGCCTGCATGCCTTCTTAAGATTAATGCGTGGTAATGTGCCCTGTAGTGCTCGTTCATTTATGGCGCCTTGTAACGCGCGTTCTCGGCGCATTCTCGAAAACGATGTACCGCCCATGTCCTTATTTGGGGTTTCTGTCTCTACCGCGGCTCATAAGATCATAAGATCATAAGATATGCCATACTGGGTCAGACCAAGGTCCATCAAGCCCAGTATTCTGTTTCCAACAGTGGCCAATCCAGGTCACATGTACCTAGCAGTTTCCCCAAGAGACACAAGTTCCACAATGCTTGTACTGGGTCAAGCATTGATATCTTCGGTCACTTCTTAATAATGGTTTATGGACCTTTCCTCCAGGAACTTATCCAAACCTTTTTTAAACCCAGCTACACTAACAGCCTTTACTACATCCTCCGGTAACAAATTCCAGAGTTTGATTACACGTTGAGTGAAAAAATATTTTCTTTTATTAGTCTTAAATAATTTACCCTGTAGCTTCATTGCATGTCACCTAGTCTTTCTATATTCTGATAATATAGGCTCCTAATGCGAATCGCACTAACGCAGTTTAGTAAACATACCCCTTAGTTGTGGTCGTAGAGGAGCTAAGAGGTCATCAACTATAAGCACAAATGTTGCCATTGAAGCCTATGTGTCTAAGGATGCCACATCATGGAACAGGAAACCTATAAAGCAAGCTGCTGGAAGATTCGCCAGAGCTAATGTCATGCCCATACAACAAGGTCCTACAAGGTATGCTGTACTAAATGTTGATGGCCCTCTCGCAGCATTCCACTTGTTCATGAGGAAGAACTTATTGAATGAAATCATGATGTGGATGAGCAAACAAGGAAGACACATTTATGAAGACACCTGGAAAGATTTGACAGATGGAGAATTTCAATGTTTTCTTGGACTTCTGATCCTCTCAGGCGTGTACAAGTCACAAAATGAATCCATAGTTCAGTTGTGGAACCTTGAAAATGGTCATTCTGTTTTCGGCAAAAATATGGCCTGTAACCGTTTTCAGCAAATTTCTTGTGCTCTCAGATTTGATGATGCAACCAACAGACGTGAACAATGAAGTGTGGATAAGCTTGCTCCAATCAGACACGTTTTTGATACCTGGGAAGCAACTCTATGTGATGCCTTTGTTCCTGGTGAAAATGTTACCGTGGATAAGCAACTGCTTACATTTCGTGGCCGTGTTCCATTCAGACAATATATTCCCAGCAAACCTGGGAAATATGGCATAAAGCTATGGATGTTGTGTGACAGTGCAACGTCATATATTCTGCGTCTTCAAGTATATACAGGAAGGGAACTCGGACAAAACAGGGAACAGAATCAGGGTGAAAGGGTTGTGCTGCAACTCATTGAAGGATTGACACAATCTGGCAGAAATGTTACTGTTGACAGTTTCTTCTGCAGTTTATCCCTGTCATAGAAATTGCTAGAAAAACAAATGACACTTTTGGGGACAATTCGAAAGAACATAAAAGAATTACCTCCAGAATTTGTAACAACAAAGGGCCGAGAGGTATTCACTTCACTGTTTGCCTTTCGCGATGATGCCACTCTGGTTTCCTATTTCCCGAAGAAAGGAAAAGTGGTTGTTCTTCTGAGCAGTTTGCATGATCAAGAAGAAGTAGATAACACATGTCCAGGCAAAAACCACGCATGATCTTGGACTATATTTCTAGTAAAGGTGGAATAAATACAGCAGATCAAATGTTGCGCACGTATACCGCAAAACGAATGACAAGACGTAGGCTAATGACAATCTTCTACAACAGGTTGGACATCAGTGCTTTGAACGCCTTCATTGTTTGGATGTCACTAAATCAAGAATAAAATGAAAATATGTTTATCAGCTCAACAAATTAACCTTGAGTTCAGTAGCTATTTAGTACTATATCGAAGCCTATCCACCATATGCAAAAGAGGTCTCAGAATTATATGAGGCGGGAAATCAGCCAGACTTGCTGGAATGACAATGCCTTCTACAACATCAACGACCTCTATTCTTAATGCATTGTGTGGATTTATTTTTATAGAAATTTTTTTTATCTTTTGAAAAAAAAATTTTTTGTTGGTATTTTGTTATATTTGAACTATTCAATAAAAGCTATATCCTTAATTATTTACTAAGAGCTTATCTATAGTTACTAATAAAATGTTCTATCAATAAGAATGCTTTTAACTGTCTATGCCTTATATTGTAGGACTCGATGTTTGAATTTAGTTTGCTGGACTGTGGAGAGAAACATCGAGTCCTACAATATAAGGCATAGACAGTTAAAAGCATTCTTATTGATAGAACATTTTATTAGTAACTATAGATAAGCTCTTAGTAAATAATTAAGGATATAGATTTTATTGAATAGTTCAAATATAACAAAATACCAACAAAAAATTTTTTTTTCAAAAGATAAAAAAAGATAAAAAAAATTTCTATAAAAATAAATCCACACAATGCATTAAGAATAGAGGTCGTTGGGGGGCGGAGCCTGATGTCCAGCGGGTTAGACGCTTCGCGCTGAAGCTCCCGAGAGGCCTACTCAGAATCCTGACTTAATACCTACATAAACTCAATTTTTTGCTCCGAACTTACCGGGATACCTCGGGGGGGATGGCGGCCCATAAACCAGCGCGCTTGGACTTCGGGTCTCCTTCTTCTTCACACGGAAAACGCTCCAAAACAGAGGTGTCTTCCCCACAGAAGATGGTTCCTCTTCGGGAAAACCCCGAAATGCATCAGGAGATCTTAGAGGAAATACGCGGCGTGAAGGAACTGGTGCAGTCCAACGGAGAAGCGCTTCGAGCCATGCGAGAAGACTTCGGTGTGCTCCAGGACCGACTTGAAAGTCTTTCATTACGGCAGGACAACATGGCGGGGGTCCTCGACTCGCACGCGGTGCGCTTGGTCAAACTGGACAAGGCTGAGCGCCAGATACAGAATCTTCAAAAAGAGTTAGAAGATAGCAATAATCGAGCCCGTCGCAACAATGTGAGGCTCCTTGGAATACCGGAGGGGGCGGAAGCAGGAGATATCAGAGAATTCCTGCTCAAAACTCTTCCCTCCTTGCTGAAGATCACATTTTATAGAGACCTGGAAATTGATCGAGCACATCGTGTTCCTACCCATATGGCGCTCAACCGAACGACCCCCCGGCCTATTATCTTTCGATTACTACGATATCAACAAGTGGAACAAATTCTAAATGCTGCCCGGGCGAATCGTCATCTGGAGTTTGAAAGTCATAAAGTGTCCTTCTTCCCTGATTTGGCAAAGCCCACAGTTGACCGTCGGAAGAGACTCCTTGCTTTTCGCCCTCGACTTCAACAGCTACAGGCTCGCTTTGGCCTGTTGTATCCAGCGAAGCTCCGAGTGACTCTCCACAACCAAACTAGGACATTCGAAGATCCTGATCTACTATCAACATTTTTAGACTCCAAAGAAGCAGAGCAGATGTGTTAACCCAACAACTTGGACTTATTATCTGCCGGCTCTGTCCGCCATTTTGAAGGGCCCGACGCGGTGGTCATAGCCAAGCACAGAGACTGCCTGGACTTTTCTTTCTGTCTTTATATGACTTTCTTGGTCTTCTATCCCTCCATGATGTGTGCCTCGGTTGGATTCGGAGCACGCACAGTTATACAGGTTATATGTTTTCAATTTCGGCCTTCTCTGGGGTTTCTCCCCGCAGACACATGGTCGCCAGTAATTTCTGGGGTTCTGCTTCTTCTCTACCGCACTGCGGTTCTTATTTTTTAATGTGGGGCGCTTCATTGTATTACATTAGCTCATTTTCTACCATGTCATGTGTACAGCCAGATACAGTTACTATGAGGGACATTGTGAACTTATGTGCGTTATCATGTTCTCTTTCAGAATTTTTAACCTTGCTCAATGGCCTTATGTAAGATCTTATCACTTAACGTAAAAGGCATCAATAGTCCAATCAAAAGAAAGAAAATTCTTAGCTATCTTAACCATGAGCATGCTGATTTAGTGTTTCTTCAGGAAACGCATCTAAATTCCGCTGAAACACTGAAACTCAATGCTAAACCTTACCTGGTGGCCGCCTATTCTCCCGCCGTTTCTAAACGGTGTGGGGTAGCCATTCTGGTTAAGAAGTCTTTGCAAGCTACTGTAATAGATACTAGCTCTGATAAGGAGGGTAGATGGGCCCGTGCACATTTTAAGGTTGGAGATAGTGAATTCACGTGTATTTGTATTTATGCCCCGAATGTGGATAACCCTGCTTACTATGCAAGTATTGCGCAGTTGGCACAGGCCTCTGCCAATACTCCATTAATACTTGGTGGCGATTTCAATCAAGTGCTAGACTCTTTGATAGATAGACAACCGCCTAGAACGAGTAGTCCACCCAAGAGTCTTGCTACCCTTACAGCTCTGATGCAAGACCTTGCGCTAGTAGATACATGGAGGCTACTTCACCCCTCCGACTTAGAGTACACCTTTTTTTCTGCCCCCCATCACTCACAATCTAGAATAGATTTCTTTCTCATTTCCAAAGCACTGATTTCTCAAGTGGACACGGCTAGGACTCATCCTCTCCATATTTCTGATCATGCTGCCATATCTTTTTCATTGCATGTCACTACGCGAGATGATCATCCCCGTGCTTGGTTTTTTGATAGATCCCTACTGGATCAAAAAGATTTTCAGGTTGACATAAAGGCCGCTATCCAAGATTATTTTCATTTTAACTCACCCCATGACACAGCGAGCTGGGCTTGGTGGGAGGGTTTTAAGGCATCTATCCGTGCTACTATAACCAGCTATCAAATTCGACAGGGGAAACAAAGAAAGCAACACTTACTGATTCTAGAGCAACAGATACAAGCTGGGGAGCGTCTCCTTACGTCCCGTACTGTCCATTGTATTTTACTCCGTTTACAACGCCTCCGCTTTCAATACAATCAGCTTTTATATACTGCTGCTGCTAAAAATATTGAATCACAACAAGGGTTGTATTACCGGGAAAATAACCGTGCTGGCAAATTATTAGCGAATGCCCTGAAAGGTCAAAAAGAAGCCAAGCGTGTTACCGCTCTCCGTAATCCGTCGGGGGGGGGGGGGCCTGGTCACTAAAGATACAGAAATCTTAGAACTCTTTCGTGATTTTTATACTCGGCTTTATCAATCTGAATGTGATTTTGAGCCAGAAGTATTTGAACGATTGCTCTCAGGGTACAACGACTGACCCTATCTGACGAAGATAGAGAGGCCATGGACAAAACCATTCACTTTATCAGAAATTCATTCTGCTCTCAAGAGATGTGCCACAGGTCGAGCTGCCGGCCCGGACGGTCTCCCTGCTGAATTCTACAAAACCTTTAACGCTGACTTAGCTCCAGTTTTGAAACTTTATTTTTCTGCTCTGGCCGAGGAGGGATCTCCTTCTGGGTCCTTTCAATGGCAAATGTAGTAGTTTTGAGAAAGAGGGGAGAGATCCGCAACTAACAGCTAATTATCGTCCAATTTTCCCTCCTAAATGCGGACTATAAAATATTTGCCACCATTCTCTCCACCCGGCTCTCTGATAGGATGTCTACTTTATACACCCAGATCAATGCGGTTTCATTCCCGGTAGATCAACCGCTGACAATGCTCGGACTCTATGTCATGTACTGACTACCGCAGTTAATCTTGATCGACCATTTGTCGCCTCTCACTTGATGCTGAGAAGGCCTTTGATCGCTTAGAATGGCCTTTCCTGTTTGCAACTCTCCGCTGGTACGGATTCGGAGAAGGTTTTCTCCGTTGTCTCCACACCATGTACGCACAGCCTACAGCCAGTATCTGTGCTAATACTTTAAAGTCTCAGCCATTTCCCCTTCAACGCGGTACTCGTCAGGGATGCCCACTGTCTCCACTTCTTTTCGATCTTGCACTCGAACCCTTAGCTTTACTAATCCGGCAATCGGAGGAGATTCATGGAGTCCCCTTCTCTCATAGGGAAATTAAAATTTCAGCATATGCTGATGACCTTATGCTCTTGTCTCTTTAGACTCGGTGCCGGCTGTCCTAGAGCAAATCGGTAAATATTCACAACTCTCGGGGTATAAGATAAATTGGACCAAATCGGTAGCCTTTCCATTAAATCCTCTGATTCATCAAGCAGATATGCAATCCTTTCCCTTTTTATGGCAACCTCGCATGGTCAAATACCTTGGGGTCCACTATTGCTCTCCTTTGGAAGATGCTATCTCCTTTAATGCCAAAGACTTAACCTCTAAAGTCCGGGCGCTTACTCACCGTTGGACTCCTTTAACACTTACCTGGTGGGTCGCCTAGAAACCATAAAAATGATGATTGTTCCTAAAGTGAATTACATTTTAGAAATGTTGCCCTGTCTCCTACCTCGACGTACATATAAAGATTTAGAGGGCCTTCTGACTAGATACTTATGGCAAAACAAGACACCTAGGATAGCGAAGCATAAGTTGCAAGCTGATAAGGAAAATGGGGGTGTCAGATTCCCTGATTTCCTGAAATATCACCATTCTTTCTTCTCAAACAAGGTGCTCGTTGGCTGGAAGATCTAGCACCGAGTAGACCTGTGTGGCTAGACATAGAGGAGAACCTTTGCAAACCGTTTCCTCTTACTTCTCTCCCTGGTATGACTCTCCCATCAGACTCCCACTATCCACCAATGCTTTTAGACACTTTAGGTGCCTTTAATACTCTTATTCAATCTCTAGACTCCCGATTCTGTCCGTTAGACAGACTCCCGCTCTGGTACAATACTCGATTTCAAATACAAAATAAACCGATGGCGTGGAGCCCCTGGTACACTAGGGGCATTTGGACCCCTACCCAGTGTTCCATGATGGTCGCTGGAAAACTTTTAGTGAATTGCAAATTGAATTTGGTCTCCCAGCGAAACACTACTTTCAGTTGGTGCAACTACAGCATTGTCTTCGGAGTGCTAAGGTGCTCCCGCCCTCGGAATCCCCTACCCAAGACTTGTCGGAGACTATCCGATCTATCGGGAGCTCACCGGGTGTAGCATCTAACTTTTACAAAACCTTAAGCAATGCTGTAAATAGAGGTACCCCTATAGCACAGAAAGCATGGGAGCGGGAACTGCATGTAACTTTGACCCCGGAACAATGGAGCCTTGTCTGGAGTAGAGTGACACAGGTCTCCAGATCCGCCTCACTCACTCAGACACTCTTCTTTCTAGCCCACCGGTGTTTCTATACTCCTGACAGATTAGCCAAATGGAACACCTCCCAGGGCAATAAATGCTGGACATGCCATGCGGCCATTGGATCACTAACTCATGTTATGTATGAATGTCCCGCACTACAGTATTACTGGCGTCGGGTCTGGGGTCGTATCCAATCTATTTTGCACTTTCAAGAGCCCCTGTCTTGGAGGATAGTGGGACTCCGCTCAGCTGCGGGGATCCCCTCTCTTCCAAAATCGGCTTACTTCCTTTTAGACTCATGCTGGGCATTGCTATTTCCCTAATTACGAAATACTGGAAAAATAGCTCCCATCTGAGCCCCAATGAATGGTGGAATCATGTCTGTCTCTACAGTAAATATGAACAAATACCTCGTATGTTCGCTTCTTCCGTTCAGACCCCCATCATCTGTCTAAATGGAAGATGCTCAATGATTATGTTCACACCGCTAAATGCTCTCATCTGACTGTTTAATTTTGTATAAATCTCTTACACATGAACATTATGTATCGCATATGATATTTAGGTTCTTTTGTCTGTAAATTTACTGTTTTTTGGAAGCGCTCACATGCTGATACTGTCGGCTTCGAGAAGAAGCAGGGGGGTGGGGGGTAATAGGGTTTGCTTTTCCTTATTGTATACTTGTTTTGTCTCCTTTGGTGTGTTGTTTCTTTTGTTTGTTGCAAAATGAAAATAAAAGTTTAAAAAAAAAAAAAAGAATAGAGGTCGTTGATGTTGTAGAAGGCATTGTCATTCCAGCAAGTCTGGCTGATTTCCCGCCTCAGATAATTCTGAGACCTCTTTTGCATATGGTGGATAGGCTTAGATATAGTACTAAATAGCTACTGAACTCAAGGTTAATTTGTTGAGCTGATAAACATATTTTCATTTTATTCGATAAGCTCTATAAGGTGACCATATTAGATTTTTTTGTTTGATACAACTAAATCAAGAATGGCAGTCCAAGTCAAAGCACAGACGTTGTCTATTCCTCTTGGAATTAGGAAAGCAGCTGCTTCAGAGTAATTGCAACGAGACTTCTTCCAGCATTGAAGAAGTCACTGATGCTGTTTGCAATTTCGGGATCCCAAAGAAAAGGGCAAGGTGTCACTGCTGTTCCAGAGAAAAAGACAAGAAAAGCAACATATTTTGCACCTCCTGCAAGCGCAAAGCTTGCAAAGAACATTCAAAAAGTGTCTGTGTCTCATGCAAATGACTGTAGTACTTTACTGTGTTCATCAAGTGCATGCAAAAACTGCTTTCATGGCAACTCTTCTTCATGTAATTTTATGATAAAGCATTAAATTTCAAAACATTTAACCTTCATATAATAAATAATTAATTTGGACTAATATTTTGTCTGTTTAGTTTAGATTTTTCATGGTTAACAATTAAAATTAGTTGTGGGGTCATTTATGACCCCAACGGTATTCAGTGTGTGCAAAAAATCTCGGTAATTCCAGGATTAAACAGTCCTATTCCTTCTTATGCTTATGAGCGATATGTAGGCTTGAAAGCTCTTTTCCCCTTGATGAGTTAATACAACTGCAGTCAGCTCATCTGAGGCATCCATCTGAAGCGAAGTCTTCATTAAAGTCCACATTCCAGGCAGCCTCCTTAAGACACTTAAGAGCTATGTCAATCTCGATTTTCCATTTAGAAAATTCAGGACATTTTGGGGATGATTTTTATAAAGGATTTAGTATGCATAAAGGCTTTTTTACAAACATAAAAGACCTCTTATAAAATTACCGCAGGGTTACTCATGTAGAGGTATGGATGGTTCCAAGACATCACATAGTTTTATACAACCTACACATGGTCATATTCAGTGACAGAGTTGAAGTGGGGCATAGGAGGATTTATGCATGTTGTTAGAAAATATGTGGAGGCATATTCAAAGCAATTTAACTGGTTAGTTGACCTGGTTCAAAGCAATTTAACTGGTTAGTTGACCTGCCAACCAGTTAAACCGTAGTCAGTGGGATATTCAGCAGCACTAAACCATTGAGTGCCAATGAATATCTCCTGGTACCCAGTTTGTATGCCCCATCGCTAGTTGGCTAGTTGCAATGTTCCATGGGCAGAGTGGGGATCGCAAAGGGGTTAGTCAGTCAGTAGTGATACTGAGCCTCTGACTGGTTAACCCTAACCAGCTAAGGACAGCTGAATGGCTGTCCTAACTTTAGTCAGTTTAGCTATGAGACCAGCGGTTGAATATCATTGCTGACCAGGTAACAAATCGGCTAACCAGGCAACCCAGATATTTTATGCTGGTGGCCGGATAAGAACCCAGCATTGAATATCTGGGTTTAAATTTAAAAAGCAACGGCCAGCTGCTTTAAACTGAAAATGCCACTCTATGTGTGTAATACCAAAAATAAAAAACTTCCAACGGCCCTTAAACCTCATAAACAACCAGATAAACTAAGAGCCAAGGTAAATAATCCACTTTAATTATTCAAAAGTGGGGTATCAAACAAGGCACGGGAGACCTTCAATTATCGGACTCCGGCCCCTCCACTGAGGTATTAGGACTGGCCTCAGTAACGGTGGCAGGGGTTGCACTTGTGGAATTGTTTCACGCTGTCTTTTAAACCCCCACACTTTCAGTCATAGGCCATCTACAAGTTTTTTATGATTTTTAAATGCATTTAAAATTTCAAAAGAACTTAGCTGATATTAGATTACACCTAATCCTCAGAGCTCAGTGTCACTGCTCATTCCATATGTAGTTGACTCGCATTTCTTCCTTCTCTCTACGGACTGCCTCAGGACCAGGACCAAGCAGACAATAGAAACCCCTTCAGGAATATTAGCACCCCTCAATCAGAGGCTTTTAAAATGGAAGTGGTGCAAACAGACAAACAAACGCCAAGCCAATAGGTGTTTGGTCTCAAAGATCTATCATCTCAATACGATACTGCTCCAGTGACATCAGCTTATGAACGAGCCGTCAGTTCAAAATGCTGACATCCAATCCAATGATTCATTTAATCGTACAGGCTGGATGGCATTCAATGTAAAAATCTATTTCTGTTCAAGCCGGGCCAAGAGCTATTCTGCCTGGCCAGCTTGAAGATCCACAATTCCATCTATAATTAGCCACCGTAAATCTTGCCAAAAGTGTTCTTGATCAACACAATGTTGAACAATAGGTGCTGTCGACACTTTGTTGTTTAAATGGGATTTGTTTTTGCTGAGCCGTATTTTGACAGGTTGGAAAGTTTTACCAACATAAACCCATGCACATGGGCAGACGATAATATAAACTACCCATGAAGTTTGACAATCTGTATCTCGTCTCAAAGGGTATTTTATTTTCTTCACGGGATCTGTCCAGGAATCTCTACCCATAGATGTTGCACAGGTGTTGCAGTACCCACATGAGCCATGGTGCCCCCTTACATGTTGCTCTAAGCCTTGCATCAAAAAATCTAACTTAACCAAAATATCCTTGAGATTTTGAGCACGGGCTATGCAGGGTCCTGCTTTAGAACCATGTGCAATGTCAGGATGTGCCAGTGTTTATAAATGCTTCCCGCTAATCTCTGTGCTTGATCTGAGTAGCGGAGAACACATACTTGTTTGTCCATTCTTTCCTTACAATTTTTTTGTAATAAAAGAGGCTGTAGTGCATATTTAGCCCACTGGTAAGCTCTATGAATTACACGCTTAGGATACCCTCTCTATTTCTTTTTTTTTTAAATTTTGCAATCATGATTCCAAAGTACATAAAGAAAAAGAGAGAAAACAAACAATATGAAAAACAGAAAAATATCTCTACAATTATAACAATAGTCCACATCAAGGAGGCGTCAAATTTGCAAGCAAAAACAAAAAAAACCCCAACCGTGACCCGTGATAAAATTCCTCTAATAGTCAAAAGGCAAATATACAATTAAGGGAACTAATCTGCCTTAACCAAAATATCCTTGAGATTTTGAGCACGGGCTATGCAGGGTCCTGCTTGAAGAACCGTGTGCAATGTCAGGATGTGCCAGTGTTTATAAATGCTTCCCGCTAACCTCTGTGCTTGATCTGAGTAGCGGAGAATACATTATTTCTGGAATAAAGTCAAAAATGAAGTGGTAACTCACTCGGCACTAGAACACTAAATCAAAATATCACATATTAGGGCCAGGCTGCGTGCCTGTGGTATGTTGATATATAATGCTACAATGTCAAACGTTGCCAATATTATCTTCTCTGGCCATGAGTTCTGTTGTGTCAATCTTTGAAGAAAATGTGACATGTCCCGAATATATGACATGGATTGTTGTACCATGGGTTGCAAAAAATAATCTAAAAAAATTGATAATGGTTGAAGTAAAGAGCGCTTGCTCGATACAATGGGGTACATGAAGCAAACCCTATCAGAATCACCTAGTACACCAGAAACCAAAAAATCATGATATCTAATATCCCCTGTTAAATTACATTACATTTTTTTTGTCGGAGCTAGTCGGCCCAGTGCATAGAAACTGTCCATTGTAATGGGGAAGAGACATCCTGTGATATGGAAACAGAGGAACCTGAGTGCAGTAGGGCTGTTTCTGGTAGGAAGGATAAGCTCAGGACACCCAGTTGCCAGGAGCAATACAAACAATCCCAGCCACGAGGGCAGGAACCCCGCCCAGCTAGCAAACAATCCCCATCTCCTGGTCCTGATAGCTTTCACCTGGGAGGGGGAAGGGCTAGATTAGCTCCCAAGCAAACGTATAAGAAACGTTCATTAGAGTTTGAGAATAGAAAAGGGAACAGCAAGAGAAAGGAGAGAAAGAACAGGGAAGACGGAGGAGAACAGAACCAGCTGGAAAGTTTGTGCAAGCTGAGGTCTGGCTCTTGGAAGCAGCGTCTGTCCCAGTGTGAAAGGAAAACGTATGTAAGTGATTCAGTGGATTCTGATTCTGAATGTGAGAGAGAGAGACAGAAAGCAGCTGACAGGAATAACTGGAGGAGCAGGACACAAAAACCCTTTGACCAAAACTCCAGGTATTTATCCTATGGTGAAGGCAACCAAAGGGAGAAGTTACCAGTGAGGATAGCTGGGAAGCACTTACAAGCTCCAAGGAGTGAAAGATATACAGTGCAAGACATTTGTATGTCAGAAGACGAGGGTGAGCAGCCAGAATACAGAGAAAAACCTCTGAGGTTTAAACCCCATCCTGAGAGAGCTGTGCACGGACTTTCTCCTGCCTCAAAGCCAGAAGGTAGGCTGTATAATCATTGCAAAAGTGGTTATAAGAATTTCTCTCATAAGAACTATAAAGAATATGATTCTCCTCTAAGCTATGCCAAGAGATATAGTAAAGTTGATCCTTATCTCCTAGAGGAAATAATAGGGAAGCCTCTGGAACAGACAGCAGAGAATAATCTGGAAACGTTGTATACAAGGCAGAAGTTGTATTCAGCTGATAGCCAGCCTGAGTCAATGCTAATTGATCCTCCAGATGAACAGTTGTCTGATACTCAAATGGATTGTACGTTGTTACAAATGATAGGATTTCACTGTGCTGAGCCAGATACCTGAAGAAGCTGGTTCAACTGGCAGTTGAGAAGCACAGGACTTTATTTCCCAATACCAAAGGACTGTATGCAATGAATACCGTACCATTTGTGATTTAAGTTGGAAGCTGTTATAAGTTATTTTCCTACCTTGTGCCAGAGTGTATGGCTTTCTGTTCCTATGTTACTTTGTGTTTGAATCCGCCCCGGGAGGGGAATTAAAAGCCTGTCTTTGCCTGAACCACTCGATTCACGACTACCACTTATTGAAAAGGTCCACAACTACACTCTTAACCTTTCAATAAAGGTCTCCAGGCTACCTAACCCCGTAAGCTGAAGCTACAGGCGGACTACTGGTGACACCATGCACCACTGCAACCTCTCCTTTTATTAAAGAACTTTGTCAAAGTAAAATATCAAACTTAGCTTTGTCGAAGAGTGTTGCACACAATCATCACTGGCTTGAGCAAACCATGCCAGAAATACAGAAACAACGACGTGTCACACGTTTCGGGTTTATTTCAAACTTTCACAAAACCCTGCTTCAGGTCCATCCGTTGCTGGAAGCTTTGCAGTTTGCCAGCAATGGATGGACCTGAAGCAGGGTTTTGTGAAAGTTTGAAATAAACCCGAAACGTGTGACACGTCGTCGTTTCTGTATTTCTGGCATGGTTTGCTCAAGCCGGTGATGGGGCACTGTCTGTTGCGCAGGGGTCTGGGGCAGCTGCCCCTTTTGTCCATAGGTAAAAGTGTCCCTGTGCATTATCTGCCTCAGTAACAGTGTGTGCTAAATTACTGTGTGCTAACTGCCCATTCCCCACTTCCTTTCCTGCTAAGCAGTTAACATGTAAAATAATGCGCACTAAGGAGAATTGTATCAAGCCATTAATGTGTGTATGTGGCAGTTTATGGACATTAATAGTCTCTTATAAATATCATCTGGCATAAAAGTATGTTCATTGCCATGAATGCGTGTACTTTGCTGGTAGGTGTAGCCGTGCACATGAGCAGAGTTCAAATGTATATGTGCTGACTGTAAAAGATCCTAAATTTACATTCATACTTGTGTACGTAGCATGCGTTCATTTACACCTGCTATAGATCAGATGTAAATGTCCGCACCTCAAAAACTTTAAGGCATGATGTCTACCACTTACTCTATTATTTTTTAAAGATAGGTAGATACCTACTTGTCTTCATCAAACTGGCTTAAAATAAGTGTATCTTGGCTGCTTTAACCTAGATGCCCTGTTATAAAATTAGCCTCCACATGTCAAGCCACAGCAGTTAATGGTTACCATTGCCATGAGCTAGCAGCACATTTTTATTCACACACTAATTGCTTAACACTCTTTAGTAAGATACTCCTTTATTTTGGATCTACACTTCAATTTCCCTTCCTTAGGACCTGAGGAACTAGTGTGAAGGCACATTATAGAAAGGCCGTTTAGGAGCTCCATGGAACTTCCAAGTCAAAATGTATGAAATTCCATGGGATGGGGAGAAGAGAGGGTGAAAACGAGTAAATGCATTCAAAAATAAACTTCTCTCTGCCTCAAAAGATAAACATTTCCACAAACATATAAAGAAAATGGGGACATATAGAATAAAGGTCCAGACATGTGCGGAGAGATGGCTGATTTTATAAATATGAACGTGCGAAATAGATGTGTTTGCAATGGTATTTGAGAACTCATACATGCATAAGCTACCACATACACGTCCCAGCCTGCCATTCTAGAAATGGAGACTTTCAGCACTGCAGCAGTATGCAAAGAAGCCTTAATATTTCTCACCCCTGACTTCCTGGGCCAGAATGGTTCCTAGGACCTCCTCTGAAGTATAAGTTTGCACAATAAATAGCAGAGAGAAATCAGGGCTAATGAGGACAGGTTCAGAGCACATGGCCTTCTCGAGGCACTAGAAGGCCAGGTCTAGGTCCAGTGACCATTGAATCCATTTGGGAGCTCTTTCCCGAAAGAGATTGGTTAACATCTCTACCACCTCTGTAAAATTAGGGATGAATTGGTGGTAATAGCCAATAAATCCAAAGAAGGCATGAACTTCTTTCTTCGATTTCAGAGTGGGGACCTAGGCAATTGCATCCACCTTCCATAGTTGAGGTCATATCTGCCCATTCCTGATTAGATATCCCAGGCATTGAATATCCTGACCTCCCAGAAAACATTTCTTGGGCTTGGCCGTCCACCTGGCCTTCTGCAGACTGGTCAAGATGGTTTGTAATTGTATTAGATCAGTGGTCCAGTCTCTGCTGTATATGATAATGTCATCAAAGTATGCAGCCACATACGCCTTGTGCGGACTCAGTAGGTGATCGACTAAGCAATGAAATGGCAGGAGTCCTGTTTAATCTAAATGGCAGTACTGTAAACTGGACCAGACCTTGTGATGTTGAAAAAGCAGTCTTCTCCTTGGCAGGTGGAGTCAAGGTCCCCTGCCAGTATCCCTTGATCAGATCCAAGGTTGATATAAAGCATGCTTGTGGAAGGAGAATAACCAATGGGCAACTGTGATATCTGGGTACAATCTATGTTGCAATGATAGAATAGATCAAATTGGTGGAGGGGTTGTGCTCTATGTTAGGGAGGGCATTGAGTCACATCAGATTAAAGTTCTGCAGGAAACAAAATACACTGTAGAATTTCGATGGATAGAAATTCCATGTAAAAAGGGGAAGGCAATGGCAGTGGGGGTGTACTACCAACCACCTGGCTAGAATGAACAGATGGATAATGAAATGCTGAAAGAAATGAGGAAAGATAACAAAAGTTACAATACAGTAATAATGGCTGATTTCAATTACCCAGGTATCAACTTGGTCAGTGTCACAGCAGGACATGCTAGGGAGATAAAGTTTCTAGATGAAATAAATGACTGCTTCTTGGAGCAGCTGGTTCATGAACCAACAAGAGGGGAAGCTATTTTGGACCTAGTCCTTAGTGGCATGCAGGATTTGGTGCAAGAGATAAAGGTGTTGGGGCCACTTGGCAATAGTGATCTTAGCATGATCACATTTGATTTAATAAATGAAAGAAGGATGGCAAGGAAATCCACAGTACTCCCATTTAACTTTCAAAAGGAAGACTATTATAAAATGAGGAAAATAGCAAAAGACTAAAAGGAGCAGCTGCAAAGGCTCAAGATTTGCATAAAGCGTGGGCATTGTTTAAAAATACTATCTTAGAAGTCCAGAACAGATGTATTCCATGCTTTAAGAAAAGTGGAAGGAAGGCCAAAAAACTGCCGGCATGGTTTAAAGGTGAGGTCAGAGAGCTGTTGTGGACAAAAAAGCATCTTTCAGGAAATGGAAAAAGGAGCTAAATGATGAAAACGGGAAACAACATAAGCACTGCCAAGTTAGCTGCAAGGCATTGATAAGGCAGGCAAAGAGAGAATTTGAAAAAAAAACTTGCTGTGGAAGCAAACATGCAATATAAAAACTTTTTCAAGAACAAGATAAAAATACAATTACTGAAATTGCTCCTGCCATACTAACAATCATCAATAAGTCACTTTCCCAAGGCGATATGCCACTTGAACTCCAAAAGACTATCATACGGCCATTTCTAAAAACCAAAACCCTTGACAAAACCTGCCTGGCCTCATTCAGGCCCTTATCTAGTCTACCTTTTTTTACTAAAATAACTGAGAAAACTGTCTACATGTAACTGCAAGACCACATAGGGGTATGTTTACTAAACCACGGTAATATCATTCACGTTAGGTTACGCGGTAAATGTAGAGATGCCCATATAAAGGCGTGGGCGTTGCATCGTTACAGCAAGCTGTAGCAACTAACGAGCATTACAAGGCGCCTTAGACTAATGAGCGTTACAAGGCGCCTTGTAAGGTACCTTACAAGGAACATTACAAGGCGCCTTGCAAGGCGACTTGTATGGTGCCTTACAAGGTGTCCAATAAGGTGCCTAGTAAGGTGCCTTATAAGGTGCCTTGTAAGGTGCCTCATAAAGTGCCCTGTAAGGTGCCTTGTAAGGTGCCTAGTAAGGTGCCCTGTAAGGTGCCTTTTAAGGTGCCCTATAAGGTGCCCTGTAAGGTGCCTTTTAAGGTGCCTTATAAGGTGCCTTGTAAGGTGCCTTGTAAGGTGCCCTATAGGGCTTGTGATAAGGAAGCTTATCATAACTCAGGTAGGAGCTATAGAAAAGATGATGTGACTCTGAACAAGCAACCTGTCAGTTCTGGTAGAAGCAAGAAAACAGAGTTTTCACATAGAAGACTACCAGTCCCATAATGCACCAGGTTTCCAGCAGCCATGAGAGGGGCTGAAGTGAGAAAATGTGTGTGCAATCAAGAGAGCTATGAGGTAATCCCTAAGCACTCATCTCAAAGGGCAGGACCTGATTCAACACAGCTGCGCTGGGTTAGGGAGGAGCACACATTAGGAAAGAATAAGAATAGAGCTTATTCTTCAGATAACAGCTTCAGCAAAAGCCACAGAAAGAGCTTCAGGAAGAGATACAGAGACAGCAACGGCTACAAGCTCAAGCCCCAGTATCACCTGGAGAAACAGAAGCCAAGCCAAGCGGATAGAGAGAGAAGGAAACTCTCTGGAAGGAAGAGAAGAAAGGCCATTGGAAGGTCTGGGAGATTCCAAGGCAGTACCCATACTGGGAGGTATTCCAAGTGCCAGCAGAATCCATTGGACTGGACTCAGCCAGAGGAATGGAATGGCAGAGATAGGAATCACCAGTGGCTACCTGGAAGAGAGAAGACTGCACGTGGAAGGGACTTTCAGACCAAGGCCAGAAGGTATGTGAGAGGAGATCCAGTGTCCAGGGATCAAGAAACCTAACTTTGTTCTTTATTTCCACTGCAAATAGCTCTTAAAGCAGGATTTGGGTTCACACAGTAGCAGCCAGCCAGCTAAAGGCTTACAGCTGGTCAATTGATAGTAATTAAAGCTGCACCTGATTGTGTGTGTGAGCAAGGGAGAATCACTGCTGGGATCTGCGTGGAAAATAAGCAGAAGTTAACCTAACCAGCAAAGTTTATTCTTTTCTTTGTGCCTTTGTATTTGGTAATTATTTGCTAAGAAAACATTAGCTAATTGCCTGACAAGCTGAAGGTTGTTTTCTGGTTTGCTTTCTGACTTTTTGTTATCCATTTAAACACTGCAAGCAAGTAACCTCATTTATATTGCTATCAAGCATACATGTGCTGGGTGAATTAAACCCCATCAATAAAAGAAGTATTTTATTGACCTTACCACTTGGTTTCACAACTTAATTATTGTCATCAGCTGTGTTTGGGAGTGAATGAACTACAATACCCACAATACCTTGCAAGAATCATATGAATATATGCATCGTCAAAATTGTGTAAGTTCTCACCCTAGGCAGCCGTCTGACAGGCTTCTTAGGCTTAGCGCCTTATTAGGCACCCCTGGACAAGGCACCACAGAAGGCACTCCTGGGCTATGGAACCATAGGTTAAGGTGGCCTAACAAGGTTATGGTGCCCTAGGTTAGTGTGCCCTAAGGGCTGCAAGGTGCCTCAGGATGACATGCATGACCTGTGTGGAACAGAGACAGATGTAGCCCTAACACTAGATAGAGCACTCAGGAAAGGCAATGAACAGGTGAGTGAAGGAGGGAGAGCTGGAAGCCACTGGACCTGCCATATCTGTGGGCATCCCATGTGGCTGCCAGTACTGATGACAAACATGGTGGGGGCAGCTGTACCACAGCACAGGGTGTTGGCAATGTAAAGTACTGGAAAGACAGTTGGTGGCAGACGATGGGAATGCGTGTCCCCCAGGGGGGGCGGAGGTGGCAGGATAGTTACAATTATGGGTGGACAGAGGAGTGGTGTTGCCATGCAGATCAGGCACAGGCGAGGCAAGCATGAAGAGGCGCAATGCAGGAAAGGGTAGCAGTGCAGGACATAGGGTGGCAGCCTGCACAGGTAGACAGGACTCTACACAGCTGACAGACGCAGATAGACGGACAGAAGGATGGTTGGCAACTGTGATGAGGATAATATGTGCTGGCAGCACATATCAGCAGAGATATGACTGTTACAGGGATGACAGGTAATGGTGTAGGAAAGGCATAAACGAAGGAGAACAAAGAGGGAGCGAACCTATGACCACTGGGCTGAAAAAGCACTGCACAAACCAATAGGCCACACCACCACTGTGAGGTCCACAGCAATGGCTGCATACAAGAACACTGCAGGGCACCACACAAAATGCCTGCTGTGTGCCAGGAGAGGCCAACCCAGACAGTCACTATGATGCAATGCACATGTATAACAGGCTTCCACAGCTCATATCACAGTCTGTAAGTGGGATGGGAGCCACATATAAAAACATGCACACACACCATGAGATGAAATGCAGTGTAAACAGAATGCAAAAGAGCATGGGAGTGATAGACGAAGGGTGTCAGGGGCCGGCTGAAGGGACAGCTACTTGGACCGCCTGTGGACCAGCGCAATGTAATGAAAAAGGAACATGTGAGAATCCAACCAGCACAGTGATGTGGCACAGACCAGCCAACAACAGCAGTACCAATCCACCAAGCAGACTGGTCACATGGACACTACAAAGTAATAGCCATATGTAACACACAATATGCGACAGATAGGCTGCAGAGAGAGCACACTGTGGTGCACAGCGCAGAGATGGAGGGGTGTGTGGAGAGGTGACGAGGCTGCAGCCATCACATGGGCAGGTCAGCAGAACACAGGAAAGGAAAAGGAACAGAACAGGTGGGAATCAAACTGGCAACCTATGGACTGCCAATGGGTGTCTGTGACCACTATGCCAAAGAACCACCACAAGCACAATGCAAATAAGTTTCCACAAAAGGCACACACTGGATCCCAGCAGACATAGTGTCCCTCACCCTGATGCACCGTCTGCCTCGGACAAACCCACGGGGTCTGTGTGCCATGCCCCCCTGCAAACACACATCCAATCCATGCTGAGAGCCCACCTACCCACTGCTGCCTGTGGACTCTAACTATCCTGACCCCCCTCCACTGTTGCCTCCCCTACCCCTGCTCCCACATTCCTTCACTTATCCCAACTAGAATGTAAGCTGTGGTGAGTAGGGTGTCTGCTCGACATGTCTGTGCAGCGCTGTGTACAAGGGGCAGTAACAGACATAAGTACTGAGTTATCTCTGTAAGTAACCAGTTGTCTATCCCGCCTTACCCATCAAATGAAGCAGTGGCCAATGGAGGGCCATGTGGCGTACCCAAGGCCACAAGGAATGGCAAAAAGACTAGAAACCCCAGTCCCAGTGTTGCTGTCCCCAGGTGGGATATGAACCCACAGCCCCCTGGTCTGAGGTACCGTGTCCTAACCAATAGGCCATGTCTCTCACTATGCAGGTGCAGTAGGTGTGGTAGTAATTAAAGTAATGAAATTAAACTTTGTGCTGTAACTAGACCCATACACGGTACACAGTAACAATACCTGTACACCGACCCCCTCCCCCACAACCCCACACCCGGATGGTTTACCTCAAGGATCTGGCATGGATACCCCCTACCCCCTCCATACACAGTCCCCCAGTGTGGCCATCAGCACCCATGGCTGGCTGTACCAGCTACATACTGATGGCTCACAGAGCCACCTATGCACACCTGAACCCTCCCCGGCTAACCAAACCCTGATCCACGCCTGTCGTGATGACATCGCTGCCTGGATGTCTCTCCATGGCCTGAAAGTGAACATGGCCACGACCGTACCTCCCATCCATCATCATAACACCTCCCTGCCCCCCCCATTGTTGTCGGTGTCTGTGGATAACTCTGTACCCCCCCCCCAGTGTCCCCAGGCTGAAATCTGGGCCCATCCCTGACCCTTCACCCCCGTCCACAACACACAGCCATCTGATAGCTAACACCTGCCCCCCTTCCCCCACAACAGCAGTGATACCCACCCCATCCATCCTGAGCACACCACCAATATGGCCATGCACTGCCCAATCACATCACATCAGTATCTCAGTAGTCTTCCCCCTGCATCCAACCATGTGCAAGGCCTGTCATGGCCACACCACTCCCCTTGTCCGGTCACATCAAAGCTTTCCTAACCTTTACCATACCCATGTCAAACCCCCCCCTGCTGAGGTCAAGATGCAGAGACTCTGTAGCTACCCGCCACCCCTCGTCTCCCATCTCCCCATACAAAATCCCTGAAAACATTGGGCCCAAGCAGACACCCACCACCTGTGCAGTACACCCCTACTGGCAGCCCCACACTCTGCCCCTTTCTCCATGATGCCACGTATGCCGTGAGCAAACCTCCTCTCTCTGTACAGCAGGCACCGTCTCCAGCCATAGAAGCATGATCCCCTGACACACCCCCACTGTCCCTAGTGGTATCCCTCCCACCCCATCTGTGTTGTCCTGACTAGATAGTAATTACTGATGTGCAGCACATGTCAAGCACCTGTCTGCACTGTGCCACATTCGCCATGTAGCACTATGCAAATGCTCAGTAGTGGTAGAAGTACATGTCTGCACCATCACGGCCACAGCACCAGAACACACAGCTGACAGGTGGCATGTATCAGGCAAGCACACCAGGCTGACAACACACACACAAGGCAAGAAGATCTGAAAGGAAGATACAGAGATGCAATGTGATGCAGCCACACAGTGAAGTGCATACGCAGTGCACAGGCAAATACACAAACATGCCAATGATGTCATGTCCCAATGTCCCAGCAATACCCATCAGATGTGTAGACCTGATGTGTGGGTGTCAGTGGTTCATACAGCAGTGTAGATGTCCCTAGAACAGCATGTGATGTGCTGAGAAAGGACAGACATCAGGTAGTCATGTAAAATTACACCTTTAATGCACACATGGCATCAACAACAGTGGCACAATGCAACATAAGGACATGGTATCAGGACGAGAGTCACATGTGGGCAAACAGCAAAGAAGATGGGATCCCAGTGGCATACAGAGGTAGCACTATGTGGAAGTCACACCGCAATGGGTGCCATGGAAACAAGAACAGTCACAATAAGGCAATGTACAGGGACTACACAAATGGAGCCTGGAAATGGTCACACCCGCCGCCACAGTGCAAAGGTACTGGCGCAATGTGAGTGGAGCAATGTCATGTCATATAGAGGACTGCGCACACATGCAAACATTAGTCAGCAAATCAATGTACATTGCCACATCTGTCCAGTAAACACACACAATAACATGTATGTAGAGCAACAAAGAGACGCCCACAATGGTGCATGTACCCACACAAACCCCACCACGTCACATGCACCAGTGTAAGAGATGAGTCCGGCACATGCGCATGCACCGTGCACATTTAAACACCACAGAGTGCTGCCCCATATCCACTGTAACACCCCCTGCGATGGTCAAACAGCAATCAGAGATGGTGGCATGCATCACAGTGTTCTGTAGGAAAATAGTGTGTCATGTACAAGTTGATGTTAGCCACACAGATGAGCAGGACCTACAGAATGTATCTCCTGTGCTACATACATGGCTGCATGTACCTGTGTAGCCAAATATTGGTGCAATGTTTGCAATGCGAGCCCCACACATTGCCCACACACAGCTACCCAATGTCAGATGGATGTACAACATAGAGTGCACATGTGAGTTCCTTCTGTAGATGTACGGACAAGTGTCCACAGTGCAAATGTCACCTGTGACCCTACAAGTCCACCTATGACCATGCCAGATAACATGGCCATGCAAAGTCACAAGTGACATCTCAATGTTCCACAACAATGCAAAGGTGATGTTTCTCTGCTGCGATCAATGCAACACCCAGACAGAGCACAGCAGTGACGGTGTGTCATTCTGCCCGGTGATGTCCAAAGTAGTAGGCCAACAATGATGTCCAACATAGGCATGTGTCCAACTCGCATAGGTACATCTCCCACTGGCATCATCACCCAGGGACCGCTGCATGGAAGTGTCCTGTCCCACCACATCTTGGTGATGGGGACTCCAGATGTAGCATAGTATATGTGCCGTGTGTGTTGGCTGCACCTGTGTTAAAAGGAGTAGAGAAAAGGTAA
Organism: Ichthyophis bannanicus; assembly: GCA_033557465.1. NCBI lineage: Eukaryota > Metazoa > Chordata > Amphibia > Gymnophiona > Ichthyophiidae > Ichthyophis > Ichthyophis bannanicus. The sequence continues at coordinate 605,465,683 of CM066035.1, read as the reverse complement.
AGGTATGCCACACCCACCATCATGTCACAATGCAGACAGTAACAGTACATTATGTGCATTATGAATGCCCAGATACTAAAACATGACACGGCCACAACACACAGCACAGTGCATGTTGACCACAGCAGGAGATGGCACTGCAGACCAGGTTACCATCTCAACATGGTCATGTCAATTCCCATGTCACACAGGCATCCCAGAGGTCCACAAAATGTCCGACAGTGGTGGTGCACAGAGATCCCACAGAAAGGCATGATGATACAAACAGCCCAAATGAAACATATACACGTGGATGTTAGTCACAGAAGATCTAAGGTGCAACCTACCGTAATTGTACAGCAGGTGTCTGATGGGAACTGTCTGAGCCAGGCAAAGGGCACAAGGGGCACAGTAGAGGCTGCAGATGTCAATGAACTGTGTCCATCACCATGTCATCATGGTCAGCCATCAGTGGCGCAGGTCCAAGGAATGGTGAGTTGCGTGTAACCCAAATGTTGATGTGTAGTGTCCTGTCAGCAAACATGAGACATGTTAGGGAACAATACTTGACACATGTGTACAATGTACAGAAGGGCAAAAGCAGAAGGTTACAGAGACAGGAGAACACCACCGCACAGGTGGCCAGACACATCCCTGCACCAGACAATGGCAGGGGGAAGCAGAAGGCACCATCACCTAGACACGCCCCAAAGACAAAGAGACATACACTGTGAGACAAGGTAAGCATGCCGCAAGTTGCATATGGCAGGTCTGTGCACAATCAGGGACCAGTGGAGACAAGCATCACAGTCCATGCAAGGATACACTGATGTTGTGTAATGCCACAATGGCAGAGAAGGCTGCATGTGCTATCCACCAACCCCACATCCTGTGCCTGGAGACACACATAGCCCAGTAACATGTGCCGTAGGTACAGTGTGTAAACATCCGAAATGTGCACAGGCTAATGGCCATATGTGTGTCAACTGGAACATATGGGGAATGGAGCCATGGGCCAAACACGTGTTCAACAGACGTGCAGTGGAGAGGGAAACACAGATATGTGTAATGCTGCACTGCCACCACAAAACACTTACCTGTATGTCCACCCATCCCAGTCACCTGCAAGTCGTAATGATGTACACACAGTTCCCACATGCACCACAGCACCGGGCAGGATCGCCAGACTATCCTGGGGAGTCAAAAACACAAGTGACATATATATATATGTCATGGTAGTGCTGTGAAACACACAGGTCACCACAAACATGGAGACACATATGCACATCCCCACATATGCAGAACTTACAGGAGAACAGCTCCTCGATCAGATGTTGCCTGGCTGCCATCCCCTCATGTGTGTCACCACAGCCATATGCAGGAGGGCACACAGGATCCTCCTCAAGATCCTCATTAATTTCAAAGGGGACATTGTGCCTGAGAGCAATGTTGTGCAGGATGCAACAGGCCAGAATGATATGTGCCACAGTCATGGGTCCATACTGTAAGGCACCGCCGGTCCTATTCAGATACCTGAAGCAACTCTTCAAAACGCCAAAAGTGCACTCAATGACTGAGCAGCTGGAGACTGGGCCTCATTGTACCTCATCTCTGCACCTGGCCGTGGGAGACTCACAGGGGTCAGCAACCAGGCACAACTTCCATATCCCGCATCACCGGCAGAAAAAAATGTGGTACAGTCAATCGGGAGATGATGGACACAGAAAAGCACAGACGTAGGTGGACACAAACATATGACAGCAGATAAACAGGGACACAAACATACAACATCATAGAATGGCACACAATGGCACTGCACCAGCATCTGAAGCTGCGAGACCCAGAACCCCGGGAAAGGCTAATTAGGGCAACACACATCAACTGTTTCTAGGCAAAACACACTGCCAAAAACCTGTGCCCATATGGCAGCAGTGGCAGGTGTGAAGGCATCTGGCCAACAGTGGCAAAGCATACTGGACACAGCAGAGATGTGCATGTGTGCAATTATGTGACGCCCATGATACAGTGCACACACAGCAGAAGTCACCGGAACACATACCCCAGGGTCCAGGTTGTAATGGCAGTAGAGACAAGATAACATGGACAGACATACAGCATACATGTGTGATACCAAGTGCGACCACAGCTCCACCAAAGTGTTGTCACATACATACACACCGTACAGCATGAGGATGGATCTGTGCACATAATTAACCCTCCCTCCTGGATGGCACACACACACATGTTGGATATGGGGTCTACGAGGGACACACCAAAAAAGCATACACATGTACATCTGTGTGTGCTGTCTGTCTGAGACCATGTGTGGGAGCCATGGTCCAACCACAGGTGTTGCACCCAGCCACAGAAAGAATACCCCATATGTGCTCAGAGTGTCCCTGTATGTAAGACCTGTGCAACCGAACAGCAGTAGAAGATACCAGTCACAACCGTATGTGTGCCGAGACACCCGGATGAACAATGAGACACACATGGTATACATAGAGATGTTTAGCAGCACACAGAGGTATGTGACCATGTCCCCGGTGACAGGGTGTGACATTATACAAAGCCCCATAACAAGGCAGCGCCCCTCAACCATAATGCAAGGAAAGGCATGCAGAGGACACAGGTGACAATGGGACCCCAGATACCATACACAGTACGCACATGTGCGATATGATAAATACCTACCCAGCAGGACAGTCCCCATATTGTCGGGCCTCAAATTGGCTGAACAGTGCTGCAGGATATAGGAGTCATGGGCTGACCCTGGGAACCGTGGAACCACATTCAGAATATGCATATTTGCATCACAAACAGCCTGCACATTCAGGGAATGGAAGTGTTTGCAGTTGCGGAACACAACCTCCCTGTCACGTGGCGGGACCAGGGCAACATGTGTACAATCAATAGCTCCCATCACGTGTGGTATCCCTGCAATCCGCTGGAATGCCTGGCCCAGGGCCACCCAATGTTGCCTACCATTAGGAATCACAATGTAATTCCCAAGCCGGCTGACCATTGCTCGCAGTACCTGGTGGAGACAGTGTGAGAATGTTGGTTTGCTCATCCCACCCACTGCGGCCACTGAGGATTGGAAACAGCCAGAGACAAAGAAATATAGGGCAGCCAGGAGCTTGGCCAATCCCGGTATGGCATGTGAACGGGCAGTCTGTTGCTCGAGGTCAGGTCGTAGATCCTCATAGAGCTCCCGAATAGCCTCTGTGTCCAGACAGTAGAAGGAGATGACCTGGTTTTCACGTATGTCCTGGAGCATGGGCCTGGGCCTGTAGAGGCATGGCAGGCTGGGCCATGCCTCTGAACGCCTATGGTGCCGTACTGGTCTCACCTCTGCCTGTGGATCCCCCATAGCTTCAGGTCTGAGTTGCAGTGGGACTGCACCCATGCCCAGTGCCACAGCCCCAGGGACACCATCTTCCCCTTCAGGCAACCGCAGGTCTGCCAGCTCCACCAGCGCCACCACCGCATAACCCACATTCACGATCTGAGCCATGATAGACATGGGATGGAGCACAGGCAGATGTTAACTAGGGTGTGGGGTGCGGCAAATAATCAGAGCAAACCCTACACACCTGGTGATGTTGGAACGTACACCATCAACAGCATGAGACAACACCCTGCACGTACAGAAGCATAACGCCATAGCACGCACAGGAAAGCACGCTCCCAAAATGCATGTTCCTGATTGGGCACAATGAATGAGGGTAGGAGGAGCACGTGGCGTGTCCCTGCACCCCAGCAGGGCACAAACGTACGGTGTTCTGCATTACGTGCCCCACCCAGACATGTAGGTGAGAGCAGAATGCAAGGCATGTTCCCACGCACAGAGACGTTGCGGACACACGTACGTCTGATGCAGAACAGCGCGGGAGGAGATACATTGCATGGTCCACCTACACGTGTCAGAATGCGTCTTAACACCCAAAGCAATGATAACCAGCAGAGTGTGCGTGCATGCAGCATGAACCTCGCCGGAGGATAAACGGTGTGTGTATGGAGCAGTACACACCAACAACAGTGATAAGGACAGATCTGAGGGCGGAGAGCATAGGGATAGTGCGTAGCGCACCTAGCAATGCACGTGAGGATATGTTATACGTAAGGCGCATACGTGCGCATGGGTCAGGAGAGGTGCCTGTATGGGGCGGACGGCACACGCAAAGGTAATGTGTGCTACTGTGCATGCACATAACGCCCATGCGGAACACACGTAGGACCACACCCAAGGTACATAACTGGGCACAGCATGCCCAGAATGGCAAGGGCTATGGTACACAGAACCTACCACAGCATCGAGGACAAGGCAGGAGGCAGCCAGGAGGCAGGAGGACATCACAGGCAACAGCCACTAGTGGCCCACCCCGCCACAGACCCGGAGAGTGAGAGTGCAGGCCCATTCGGGGCCTTACACCACCCCCAAGAACAGCCTGGAGGTGCGCCATGGCAGAAGCACCGCAGGACGCCGGTGGCCGAGGAAGCCAGGAGGAGGGTGGTCCGCTTCACCCAGGAGGAGAATGACCTCCTCCTGGCCAGCATCCTCGAGAGGTTTGAGGTGCTCTTCGGCCAGATGAGTGCAACAACCACCATTTCCATGCACACTAGGGCATGGGCTGAGGTACAGGCAGAGGTGGCAGCAGCAGGGGGACAGCATCATGACATTGAGAGTCTCCGCAAGCGGTATTGTGATAAAAAGTGGAACATCCGTGCCCAACTCTCTTGGGAGAGGCAGAATGCACATGGCACTGGAGGGGGCCCAGAGCAGGGGCCACCCTGACCAGCCTGGAGCAGCGCCTAGTGGACCGACTCGGGCACATGTACATATATGGCCTGCCCCCTGCGCTGGCCACAGCGCACCCACATGCAGGTAAGATGGAGAGAGGTGTACCGGCGAGAGACCACAAACAAGCGAGTGCAGGGACGGACACAGGGGTGCGGGGGGGGGCATGCCAGGGGTCACACAAAGACGCATGACACCAGCCAGTCCCATGCAACATATGGGGTAACCCACACCAGGTGCACCATCCCCTCACCGCCCTGGACCACAGCCCCCTGTCAGCCATGCACTGCGTAGGCTGCCATATGCAGACCCCACACATGCAGAGGGCCAGTACCTGGCCCAATGGGGGCCACCATCCCACATCCTCCCCGCCACATCCCCAGCACCACACCATGTGGCCCTGACACAACACCAGCCAACATGCATTGCCACCCCCGGGCACCTGCCAATCCCAGAAGGGCCCTGCAATGTCACACGGCCAGGTCCAGAGACCCCACACACATACCCATGGGCTGGCAGCACTCAGAACCGCTGACAGGGGCATGGACAGCACGCCACCACCTGCCATGCATTGCCCTCTGTCAGCAATAGACCTACGAGGTACACAGACTGCAACTGCACACATGGGCATACATAGTGCACCAAGGGACCATACAAACAGGGTGGAACGAGCAGGCCACGAACAGAGCCATGAGGCCCAACCCTCTGGGGATGGCATAGCAGTGGGGGTGCAGCGACAGGTACACACACAGAGAAAGCATGGCGTAGGGTGTGGGGCCACTGAGGACAGTACAGAGCCATACACCCAACCGAGAACACGGACACAAGGATGTACCCGACAGTTGCCAGCCAGTGGGGGGGCGGAGGGGGTCCAACGTTGGACGGACCAGCCAATGGTGGAGGTGCCGGTAAAGTGTCGGAAGGGGGTCCGGCCTGGCATGCAGGGGAGGAGGGGGTGCCGGGCCTGACACCATCACCCCAGCCAGGGTAACAGGGGGTTGCGAGTGAATGCAGAGACCCGGAGACATAGCGCGGAACTATGTGCGGACCCATCAGGGGCCAGCAGGTGTCTGGCAGTGCATGCTGAGTCTGTCCAGCAGAGATGGGGGGATCATGTCTGGGGGCTGGGGCAGGAGGAGTAGGGCACGCACAACACATGGTACCAGAAAGCGCATGTGTCGCGGGGCAGGCGGAGGCCATGGAAGCGCAACAGGTGCGTTGTGTGCTGATATCCCCCCAGGAGTGATAGCGGTCCATGGGAAGCAGGTGCCGGGGGCGACAGCCCCTGCTGGGAGAGGGTTCAGGTGGGCAGGGCAGTGGCCAGAGAGGGTTCAAAGCCACAGAAGCAGGGCATGGCTGCTGCCATAGATTGAGGGGAGGGCACCGACACAGGGGCAGTGAGTTGGGTGGCACAGGTGCAGCTGTAGGTACAGGGGCCAGTATGGGAGTGGACATGGTGATGCTGAGCAGGGGGCGGCACAGCACAGTGGATGGGTGCAGGGGCAGGGGGGGACAGGCCCATGGTAGCAGCATTGGGCGACAATGTGTTGTGGGGAAACACTGCAGGGATGGCAAGGACAGCAGGGCCACACAGGTAACTACGCGGGGGAGACAGAGGCGCACTGCACCTGTGCATGCCATAGGTGCTGGGTGCAGGGACACAGGTGGTGATGGGATGGCATGGGGTGGGTGGCTGTGTGTGCAGGGGGGAATTTCCTTGGTAGTGTTGGATGCAAGACACAGGAGGCACCACTATACAAGGGGCGGTGCCGGTGGGGGGCATACGGGCCCCAACACAGACTCGTATGGCTCATGCCCACACATGCGCCTGCTACACGTAGCCACCCACAGCCCACCACCAGTCACACCACCACAGGCCCACCCCACCCTGGCCCATGCAACCATGCACGCATATCCCTGCCACCACAGGGCACACCTGTCCCCAGCTTCACCGGCACAGCACCCCGGCCCCACCCTACCAGCCACACCTCGCCATGTGGGGTACCCCCAGTCACATGCACATGCGGACACTGGTGGCCCGCCACAGGCACCTGGGACATGAACATGGGACGGTACCACACACATCCCTGCACAGGTGACGTCCATGGCCAAACATATGTAGCTTGGGTATCCGCACACTGACCAGGGTGCCCTGCTCCCTATACAGCATGTAGATACAGGGTGTTACAGGGCAGGCAAGCAGCCACGTCCCACCTGAGCTGTGCAACCTGTTTACCCACAGGTGACATACATGCCATTGAGGAGGCGGTGGAGTGGGTGGAGCACACAGACCCTGGCCCCTGGCCCCTTGTGGTCATGTCTCTGTGAAACTACTGTATTATGTTTCCATGTAGTAAGTTTTGTAAATAGTTTTCCCCTGTTATCCAAGTTTTTGTGCCCTGTTACCTGTAAAACTCATACGCGTTTATCTGTACTGAGCATTTTGTTACATGTAAACCGCGCTGATGCTGAATAGTGCGGTATATAAGAGACTATAAATGAATAAATGAATGAATGAGGTGGTGCCACCAGGGGAGACAGCTGCTGGACACGTGGAGGTGGGGGGTCCAGCAACACCCCTGGAAGGCGACACAGGGCCAAGCCAGGGGCCGGCCAAAGACAGCGTGACACCTGCCACTTCAGCCTGCGGGGAAGCAGTGCCTGCTTCCCCTCAGCAGCCTACGTGGGTTGCACGGGCCACCCTGGCAGAGGTAAAAGGGGAGATGCGTGTGCACTCTGTGGCTGCACATTGCGATGCTGAGGGTGAGTGTCCAACCGTGTTCATATGATGTTGCCTGTGTACAGGTGGCAGGTGAAGTCATGTCTCACGGTGCACAACTTGTCTCCCCCACAGATGTATGGCATGTACTGCATGGGGTCCTACGTGAAAAGTGATGGCAGTAGCATGAGGCACGCTGCATGTGGCATGCAGTGGAGGGGATCCTTACCGAGATGTGGGGACTGGCTGCATCAGCGCGGGCCATAGCTGCCAGCGCTGAGCTCTTGGTGGATGGCCATGGGACCCCCTTGGAACAACAATGGCCACTAGCAGCAGCAGCGCCACCTGTGGCACCTGCACCATGGGGTGGGAGGGGCCGCTTATGGCGCGGCCAAGCACGGGATAAATAAATGGCTGCACATGTGGCATTGCCTAATGTCACATGTCGTGTGTTTACTGTGGGACCCCATGTACGCCCTGCCCTACCCGTGGCTGCCCCAGGGACCAACCCCATGTCACCATCGCAGACAGACTATGTTGCCCCCCTAGCTGGGGTTACCATGGGTTGCGCCAGCAGCCATGCCACCCCCACCCGTCGGCACCCAACAGCCTTGCTTCCCCCATGCCACCAGTGTCTGTAGCCCCCCATCCCCCTGCCCCCTCCCTGCCACCTGTCCTCACCAGTACCCACTTAGGGCACATTGGGGTGGTGCTGGATACGTCTCCGTGCAGTGCTGTCTGCATCTCATCAGTTGGACATCATACCCTGTATGTCCATTGACATGTTCACGCTGTCTGTCTCGTCCACACGTCCAACTCTGGCAGCACACTGGTAGCACACTGCTGGTGTCCTATATCCTGCCCTGGCCTATTCAGTGTGATGTGTGCCATGGAGGTGCCCCCCCTCATGGGCCCATCCCCTGGGATGTGAAGACACTACTGCTGTATGTAGGCAGATGCATGCAGCACTGCCTGGCCACATCACCCCCATCATATAGGGCCCTCAACAGTCCACAGGTGTTTGATGGGAACACTGTGTATTCCCCATAGGTATCCACACGGCACACCACCCCTGCAGCATGGCCCACCCCAGGGCCCAGGTACATCCCTGCCCCCTCCCCATACCTACTTGTCCAGCCACACTGGTGCAGGTTAAGCCCCACCCCTGGGCCCCTTGTGTACCGCCCATCCCTTGGCACCCTGCATCCATGCTCCTGGTCTCTGGGTCACCCCAGCCAACCGACCCACTCACCCCTGTGTGTGCCATCCCTGTGTCTACGTGCATTGCGGTCTCCGCTCTGTTCCATACCGGTCGCCACTGCTGGCCATACCCTTGCACATCCCAGCACTACTGCTCCATGCTGTCCCTGTCCTGTGTGTGATGGTGTCCGTCTGTGGTGCTACATCGTGCGCTTGCCTTGCCCATCCCCCGCCCTTGCCATGGGTACGATACCATGTATGTGACCGTTGTTATGCGCACAGACACACGTGTAGTTGCACACACCTGTCATTCGTACACAACTGACATGTAGCAATAAGGGACAGCTTACCAGCGTGAGTTTTTCAAACATATGTACATTATTTATTTGGGGTGGGGACACAGCTGTGGTACCTTGTGCGGGAGGGGCCCTAACACCCCAAGCCCGGCGGTGGTGGCAGACCCATGGCACAGGCTGGCACAGGGCGGGGGTGGCATGCTTGGTGCCCATACCTATACCACCTGGGGGCCCACATTGCTGGGTGGCTGGCCAGGTGTGCCTGCTGAACATCTGTCATCCAGCCTGCGCAGCCGGTCAGCCACCATGGCCATGGTCTCCAGCACCTGCCCCAGTATGTGGGCGTGCTGCCGCTGGGCGTGTGCGTGGGCACGCACAGCCACAGCCAGGTGTAGGCCGCACATGCACCTGCACAGACACACATCTCCCCGTGTCTGTGTGGCTGCATGTATGGTGTGCCTGTCTGCAGCTGAGGGGCAGGCCCGTGGCCAGATGGGGACATCACCGGCACTGTGGGGCAGATGGCTGGGGCCCCCAGTGCCCTGTGGCAGTCTTTGCTGCTTGGGACTGGCCACACCCTCACCCCCACCCTCTCCCCATTCCCCACTGCCCCTACCCCTCCACAGCCTCTGCCCACACCACCCCCCATGCCCCATCCTCCCCCTCCTCCCCCTCCACTTCCTGCACCTCCCCCCCTCCTCCCGCTCCTCCCCCCGCACCTCCCCCTCACCCCCCTCCTCCCCCTCTTTCCCCTCACCTCCCCCCCTTGCTCCCTCCTCCCCCTCCGCCCCTGCACCTCCCCCTGCCCCCCTCCTCCCCCATGCTCCCCATGCTCCCCCTCCTCCCTCTCCCCAGGCTCCCAGCTGACCTCCCCCTCCACCCTGATCCCCCTCCCCCCTCCCCCTCCCCCTCTCTGTTTCTGGCATCCACATCCTCCTCAGACTCCCTGCTATCAGCTGCCACCATGGACTCCGGGGCATCTTCGGCCAGCACTGCCTGTCCAGCTATGGCATCCAGCCCTGCTGGGCCCTCGTCTGCATGTGCATCCGCTGTGGGGGAGAGGTATGTAAATTAGCGCCATGGTCACACATCTGTCACATCATGCACACGTGTCCTGTGGCCTCGCAGGCCATTGCCCCATAGGGACGTGCCGCATCACTCACCGTCACGTTGGGCCAGCCGTTCCTGCTGTACCTGCGCCATGAAGCGGGGGTACCTTGCTCTCAACTCATGGGCCTTCTTGCGCAGGTCGACCTATAGGGGAAGCATTGTGTGGGGACATTAACGGACAGAGATCCATCGCCAGCCGGGGCTGCACTACATAGATACCAGCGTGCAGCAGGTGGCTGCCCGTATTGTGTGCCATGTGTCGACCCCTAGCCAATGCCCCTGTCATGCAATTGTGTACGTTGCGGATGCGCATGTCTAGGTTGGCCCCTACGTGTCCTGTTTGTGGGCCCCCTGGTACCCATTGCCACACAGGTGGCCTATCTGTGTTTGGGCCTATGACACCATTCATATGTGCCCTTGCCGTGCTGTTCATCATGGGTGGCTGCATGGTGTCGGCATACATGCACAGTGTCTGGGGGGAGGGGCGGCAATGCACCACATCCCGTACATCTGTTCCACTATGTCAGCATGTCTGCGGGACCCATCGGCCTGTCCCCACACCTTGTGCAACATATGCACAGACTGAATAGCCATGTGCCACTGTACACACTGGCGTGGGTGATGGTCATGTGTCTCACCAGTTGTATTTGCACACAGCAACAGCCGCACCCAAGTGTGTCCTGGGGATATACCGCTATGTGCCCTGCAGGCCTCTGACACAACATGGCGATATGGGTGGCCTGCACACATCAGCCAGGAGGGCTAATAGACCGCTGTATTGTGGCCAGCAGCATCCTGGGGCTATAGCAGACCTGTGCAACTTAAAAAGGAGCAGGTACCATAACACCATGATGGATGGCAGACCTATGTAGTGAGGTCTGTCGCATCCTGGGGATATAGCAGACCTTTATAGCCTAAACAAGAGCAGGTACCATAACACCAGGATAAATAGTGGGCCTCTGTAGTGAGGCCTGCCGCATCCTGGGGCTATCACTCCAAATAAACAAACTGTAACAGAATACAAGGGAGGGTTATAAAAATTCAATAGCAAAGTGTTCCAATAAAACCAAGAAACCGTCTCAGACCAAGTGGCAGCCTATATGCTGGGAAAGGGAATTCGAATTCACCGGCGGTGCCTTTAGCATCAATGACAGGTTTTTGGTATATTTTTCTTTTATATTCTAAACCCACTCTCCACTGTATTTTGAAAAATAGCAAAAACTAGCAAAACATTTTCGGGTACGGGGCTATCCCGCCAGAATAGTGTCACAGGCTTATCGCCGGGTGCTGTTTAATGACAGATCAGTTCTACTAGACACCACAAGAGTTCGTGAGCGCTCAGATCCAGATGTGATTAATTTTATCACTCGATATTCTCCATATAGCTTTAAAATTAAAAAAATTCTCACCCGACACCTGAATGTTTTGCAAGCAGCTCCAGGTTTACAGAACAAAACCATTAGATGTGTCTGGCGTCGAAATAGAAATTTGAAAGAGAGACTGAGTCCCACCATCTTGCGTCCTCTTCCTTGTTTGCTAGTGGAAAATGAACCTCCAGGTCATTACAAATGCGGGCACTGTGTAGTATGTCCAGTTACTAAAGAATTACACAAGTTTATTTATCATCAGAAGGAGTACAATTTACAACACCATACCTCTTGTGGCTCACATAATGTAATTTATGTAATTGAGTGCCCCTGTGCTCTCTTTTACATTGGAAAAAACCAGCCGGGCGTTTAAAACCCGGCTGTCTGAGCATAAAAGTCGGCTTAAACATCAGGTATTACAAGCACCAATAGTATCCCATTGTCAAGACAAAGGTCATACTTTTGAGATGTTACAATGTTTTTGCATAGATCAGATTTTAGCCCCGATGTCAGGAAAATCATTAATGCAAACTTTATTATATCGTGAAGAGAGTTGGATTTTTCGATTAAAAACCCTGATTCCTCAAGGGCTTAATTTGGAGATAGAGTGGGGCTCACTATAGTCGGATAGTTAATGACAGCAATATGACGTCATGAGAATGAGAGAATATAATGACCCGCCCGCTATGAACTGCACATGCGTGGCGTTTTTTGGATAAGCTTGACTGCAAGCAAAGAGTTCATTACAAAGAGATTAAAGCTATACCATCTGAACTACATGCAACTTCGGTCAACTTTGGGTATGATTACAATAGTGAAGATAAACTTCTGTTTTTTATCTAAAGAAAGTTTTTAACTGGATCAGAATGAGAAGTTAAGGTTGAAGGTTTCTTACTTGATCATTAATGAAAGTTTCTTTTCAGTCAAAAGTTAGTTGGAAGTGATTCGTCCCCTGAAGAACATCGGAATACGGAGAGAAACGCGGAAGTAACGTTATGAATAAGGCGTTGGGAAATTGAAGCACATTGTTTTCGACTACAAGAATGGCTATTGAGAAGGACTGAATTATTAAGTCAAACGGTTTCTGGAGAGCGTTGGAATATTACTACATTTAAGATTCTAGTACACAAACCGAAAAGCTAAGTACCTGTTTTCACAGAGACTGTTTGTCATTTTGTTTAAGCATATTTTTCAAAATACAGTGGAGAGAGGGTTTAGAATATAAAAGAAAAATATACCAAAAACCTGTCATTGATGCTAAAGGCGCCGCTGGTGAATTCGAATTCCCTTTCCCAGCATATAGGCTGCCGCTTGGTCTGAGACGGTTTCTTGGTTTTATTGGAACACTTTGCTATTGAATTTTTATAACCCTCCCTTGTATTCTGTTACAGTTTGTTTATTTGGAGTGATTTCCATTAAATTAGTGTATTATATTACTCCATAAGAAAGACCCTGATTTTTTGTAAGGCATCCTGGGGCTATAGCAGACCTTTATGACCTATACAGTGGCAGGTACCATGACACCAGGATGAATGGTGGGCCTCTGTAGTGAGGCCTGCTACATCCTGGGGCTATAGCAGACCTTTATGACCTATACAGGGGTAGGTACCATAACACCAGGATAAATAGTGGGCCTCTGTAGTGAGGCCTGCCACATCCTGGGGCTATAGCAGACCTTTATGACCTATACAAGGGCAGGTACCATAACACCAGGATGAATGGTGGGCCTCTGTAGTGAGGCCTGCCGCATCCTGGGGATATAACAGACCTTTATAGCCTAAACAAGAGCAGGTACCACAACATCAGGATGAATGGTGGGCCTCTGTAGTGAGGCCTGCAGCATCCTGGGGCTATAGAAGACCTGTGCAACTTAAACAGGAGCAGGTACCATAACACCAGGATAAATAGAGGGCCTCTGTAGTGAGGCCTGCCGCATCCTGGGGATATAGCAGACCATTATAGCCTAAACAAGAGCAGGTACCATAACACCAGGATGAATGGTGGGCCTCTGTAGTGAGGCCTGCCACATCCGGGGGCTATAGCAGACCTGTGCAACTTAAGAGGAGCAGGTACCATAACACCAGGATAAAGAGTGTGCCTCTGTAGTGAGGCCTGCCGCATCCTGGGGCTATAACAGACATTTATAGCCTAAACAAGAGCAGGTACCATAACATCAGGATGAATGGTGGGCCTCTGTAGTGAGGACTGCCGCATCCTGGGGATATAACAGACATTTATAGCCTAAACAAGAGCAGGTACCATAACATCAGGATGAATGGTGGGCCTCTGTAGTGAAGCCTGCAGCATCCTGGGGCTATAGAAGACCTATGCAACTTAAACAGGAGCAGGTACCATAACACCAGGATAAATAGAGGGCCTCTTTAGTGAGGCCTGTCGCATCCTGGGGATATAGCAGACCATTATAGCCGAAACAAGAGCAGGTACCATAACACCAGGATAAAGAGTGGGCCTCTGTAGTGAGGCCTGCCGCATCCTGGGGCTATAGCAGATCTTTATGACCTATACAGGGGCAGGTACCATAACACCAGGATGAATGGTGGGCCTCTGTAGTGAGGCCTGCCACATCCTGGGGATATAGAAGACCTTGTTGCCTAAACAAGAGCAGGTACCATAACACCAGGATGAATAGTGGGCCTCTGTAGTGAGGCCTGCCGCATCCTGGGGCTATAGCAGACCTGTGCAACTTAAACAGGAGCAGGTACCATAACACCAGGATAAATAGTGGGCCTCTGTAGTGAGGCCTGCAGCATCCTGTGGCTATAGCAGAGCTGTGCAACTTAAACAGGAGCAGGTATCATAACACCAGGATAAATAGTGGGCCTCTGTAGTGAGGCCTGTCGCATCCTGGGGCTATAGCAGACCTTTATAGCCTAAAAAAGAACAGGTACCATAACACCAGGATGAATGGTGGGCCTCTGTAGTGAGGCCTGCCGCATCCTGAGGCTATAGCAGACCTATGCAACTTAAACAGGAGCAGGTACCATAACACCAGGATAAATAGTGGGCCTCTGTAGTGAGGCCTGCCGCATCCTGGGACTATAGCAGACCTTTATGACCTATACAGGGGCAGGTACCATAACACCAGGATGAATAGTGGACCTCTGTAGTGAGGCCTGTCGCATCCTGGGGATATAGCAGACCTTTATAGCCTAAAAAAGAACAGGTACCATAACACCAGGATGAATGGTGGGCCTCTGTATTGAGGCCTGCCGCATCCTGAGGCTATAGCAGACCAATGCAACTTAAACAGGAGCAGGTACCATAACACCAGGATAAATAGTGGGCCTCTGTAGTGAGCCCTGCCACATCCTGGGGCTATAGCAGACCTTTATGACCTATACAGGGGCAGGTACCATAACACCAGGATGAATAGTGGGCCTCTGTAGTGAGGCCTGCGCATCCTGGGGATATAGCAGACCTTTATAGCCTAAACAAGAGCAGGTACCATAACACCAGGATGAATGGTGAGCCTCTGTAGTGAGGCCTGCGGCATCCTAGAGATATAGCAGACCTGTGCAACTTAACCAGGAACAGGTACCATAACACCAGGATGAATAGTGGGCCTCTGTAGTGAGGCCTGCCGCATCCTGGGGCTATAGCAGACCTGTGCAACTTAAACAGGAACAGGTACCATAACACCAGGATAAATAGTGGGCCTCTGTATTGAGGCCTGCAGCATCCTGGGGCTATAGCAGAGCTGTGCAACTTAAACAGGAGCAGGTATCATAACACCAGGATAAATAGTGGGCCTCTGTAGTGAGGCCTGTTGCATCCTGGGGCTATAGCAGACCTTTATAGCCTAAAAAAGAACAGGTACCATAACACCAGGATGAATGGTGGGCCTCTGTAGTGAGGCCTGCCGCATCCTGAGGCTATAGCAGACCTATGCAACTTAAACAGGAGCAGGTACCATAACACCAGGATAAATAGTGGGCCTCTGTAGTGAGGCCTGCCGCATCCTGGGACTATAGCAGACCTTTATGACCTATACAGGGGCAGGTAGCATAACACCAGGATGAATAGTGGGCCTCTGTAGTGAGGCCTGTCGCATCCTGGGGATATAGCAGACCTTTATAGCCTAAAAAAGAACAGGTACCATAACACCAGGATGAATGGTGGGCCTCTGTATTGAGGCCTGCCGCATCCTGAGGCTATAGCAGACCTATGCAACTTAAACAGGAGCAGGTACCATAACACCAGGATAAATAGTGGGCCTCTGTAGTGAGCCCTGCCACATCCTGGGGCTATAGCAGACCTTTATGACCTATACAGGGGCAGGTACCATAACACCAGGATGAATAGTGGGCCTCTGTAGTGAGGCCTGCGCATCCTGGGGATATAGCAGACCTTTATAGCCTAAAGATGAGCAGGTACCATAACACCAGGATGAATGGTGAGCCTCTGTAGTGAGGCCTGTGGCATCCTAGAGATATAGCAGACCTGTGCAACTTAACCAGGAACAGGTACCATAACACCAGGATGAGTAGTGGGCCTCTGTAGTGAGGCCTGCCGCATCCTGGGGCTATAGCAGACCTGTGCAACTTAAACAGGAGCAGGTACCATAACACCAGGATAAATAGTGGGCCTCTGTAGTGAGGCCTGCAGCATCCTGGGGCTATAGCAGAGCTGTGCAACTTAAACAGGAGCAGGTATCATAACACCAGGATAAATAGTGGGCCTCTGTAGTGAGGCCTGTCGCATCCTGGGGATATAACAGACCTTTATAGCCTAAAAAAGAACAGGTTCCATAACACCAGGATGAATGGTGGGCCTCTGTAGTGAGGCCTGCCGCATCCTGAGGCTATAGCAGACCTATGCAACTTAAACAGGAGCAGGTACCATAACACCAGGATAAATAGTGGGCCTCTGTAGTGAGGCCTGCCGCATCCTGGGGCTATAGCAGACCTTTATGACCTATACAGGGGCAGGTACCATAACACCAGGATGAATAGTGGGCCTCTGTAGTGAGGCCTGTCGCATCCTGGGGATATAGCAGACCTTTATAGCCTAAAAAAGAACAGGTACCATAACACCAGGATTAATGGTGGGCCTCTGTAGTGAGGCCTGCCGCATCCTAAGGCTATAGCAGACCTATGCAACTTAAACAGGAGCAGGTACCATAACACCAGGATAAATAGTGGGCCTCTGTAGTGAGGCCTGCCACATCCTGGGGCTATAGCAGACCTTTATGACCTATACAGGGGCAGGTACCATAACACCAGGATGAATAGTGGGCCTCTGTAGTGAGGCCTGCGCATCCTGGGGATATAGCAGACCTTTATAGCCTAAAGATGAGCAGGTACCATAACACCAGGATGAATGGTGAGCCTCTTTAGTGAGGCCTGCGGCATCCTAGAGATTGTGATAAGGAAGCTTATCATAGCTCAGGTAGGAGCTATAGAAAAGATGATGTGACTCTGAACAAGCAACCTGTCAGTTCTGGTAGAAGCAAGAAAACAGAGTTTTCACATAAAAGACTACCAGTCCCAGAATGCACCAGGTTTCCAGCAGCCATGAGAGGGGCTGAAGTGAGAGAATGTGTGTGCAATCAAGAGAGCTATGAGGTAATCCCTAAGCACTCATCTCAAAGGGCAGGGCTTGATTCAACACAGCTGCGCTGTGTTAGGGAGCAGCACACATTAGAACAGGATAAGAATAGAGCTTATTCTTCAGATAAGAGCTACAGAGGGAGGAAGAGATACAGAGACAGCAACGGCTACAAGCACCAGTATCACCTGGAGAAACAGAAGCCAAGCCAAGCAGATAGAGAGAGAAGGAAACTCTCTGGAAGGAAGAGAAGAAAGGCCATTCGAAGGTCTGGGAGATTCCAAGGCAGTACTCATACTGGGAGGTATTCCAAAAGCCAGCAGAGTCCATTGGACTGGATTCAGCCAGAGGAATGGAGTGGCAGAGATAGGAATCACCAGTGGCTACCTGGAAGAGAGAAGACTGCATGTGGAAGGGACTTTCAGACCAAGGCCAGAAGGTATGTGAGAGAAGATCCAGCATCCAGGGATCAAGATTGGAAGGCTGGACATCAGAATTGGATTACATATTGGCCAGGCTATACAGAGAGGAATAATGATAGCAGGAGAGGCTCAGGTATGAACACTGATCCAGACCCTATCTATAATAGAGAATGGCAGCAAGGGAATAAGCATTCTCATGATAGTGCCTTAATGAAAGACTCATCTGTGCCAATGTATGATATTGACCCTATGATTGTTGATGCAGGGGGAAATACAGCAGATGAAACTATTTATATGGACTGTTCTCTATCTAAATGCTATTGCTAGTTTTCTCTGAGCAAACACATCAGCCATCACAAAGAAACCTAACTTTGTTCTTTATTTCCACTGCAAACAGCTCTTAAAGCAGGATTTGGGCTCACACAGTAGCAGCCAGCCAGCTAAAGGCTTTCAGCTGGTCCATTGATAGTAATTAGGGCTGCACCTGATTGTGTGTGTGAGCAAGGGAGAATCACTGCTGAGATCAGCGTGGAAAATAAGCAGAAGTTAACCTAACCAGCAAAGTTTATTCTTTACTTTGTGCCTTTGTATTTGGTAATTATTTGCTAAGAAAACATTAGCTAATTGCCTGACAAGCTGAAGGTTGTTTTCTGGTTTACTTTGTGACTTTTTGTTATCCATTTTAAACACTGCAAGCAAGTAACCTCATTTATAGTGCTATCAAGCATACATGTGCTGGGTGAATTAAACCCCATCAATAAAAGAAATATTTTATTGATCTTACCACTTGGTTTCACAACTCAAATTATTGTCATCAGCTGTGTTTGGGAGTGAATGAACTACAATACCCACAATACCTTGCAAGAATCATATGAATATATGCATCGTCAAGATTGTGTAAGTTCTCACCCTAGGCAGCCGTCTGACAAGATATAGCAGACATGTGCAACTTAACCAGGAACAGGTACCATAACACCAGGATGAATAGTGGGCCTCAGTGGTGGGCCTGGGCCATCCTGGGGATAGGGCACATCAGTGACACTGCAACAGGGTCACATACCATAGCATTGGGATGGATAAGATATCTCTGTAATGGATTCAGCGGCCCCCTGGGGACAGGGTGGATCTGTTAGCATTGAGGGGGTGGCAAACATTGATCCCATCTGGACACACTGCCACCTGCTTTTCCCTTGCTGTGCGTGTCTGATATGTATGTTCGTTACCAGATTTTCTTTTTAACATCCTAGGTTTGGGTGCCTGTCCCCATGCACTTACCTCACGTGGGTAGTCTGAGCCTCTATTGTATCACCTGGTGAGACGCACCCAGGTCCTCCTGACTCGGCTTAGGTCCTGCCTACGGGAGGAGCCAGGAAAGAAGTGCCCCTGTGGGAGACATATTAATTCTGCCAGCAGATACAGGTCTGCATGGCTGAAAGCAGGCTTTATTCGACCTGGCAGCCATCTTGTCTGCTGTATGTGATCAGACCTCATATGACGCAGTAAAAACACGCCTGCGCAGTGCGCACTTCTCACCGTGCATATGCACGTTGTCAGACGGCTGCCTGGGTGAGAATGTTCACAGTCTTGGCAAGTGTATATATCAATATGATTTGCAAGGGATTGTGGGCAATGCAGTCCATTCACACCAGACACAGCTGCTCACAATAATTAGTTGTGCTTGAGGTTAAAGCCAATAAGATATTTATTTATGGGGTTATTTCTCCCAACATAGATATGCTTGGTAGCACATAAATCAGGTTACTTGCTTTCAGTGTTAAACTTGGAAAAACAAAATCAGGAAAACAACATTTGAACTTGTCAGGCAATTAAAGCAAAAGAATAAGACCTGGTTGGTAACAAACTGGTCTTTTCTGTAGGCTTTGGCTAATATTTTCTTAGCAGTGTATCAAACAACAAACAAAAATCCACAAAGAAAAGAAAAACTGTTCTTTTCAGGTTAACTTCTTAAATCTTCCCACATAGATTCAGAAGTGATTCCCTCAGAGCTCACAAGCAATTAGGTAAGGCTCAATTGCTAGCAGTTACCCAGCTGAAACCCCTTAGCTGGCTTGCTTTCTACTGCGTGGCTAAAAATCCTACTCAGGAGCTTTTCTGAGTAGATTAAAGAACAAGTTTGTATTTCTTTGTGATGGTTGCTGTACTTTGTAACAGAAAATTACCAAAGGAGTTTAGACAGAGAGCAATCCATGTAAACACATCCTTCATCTGCAATCACTCCCCCTTCTTCAACAATCATGGGTTCAATATCCTGGATTGGCACAGATGAATTTCTCAATGGAGCACTTTCAGGAGTCCCTGGAACTACCTTTACCTCTCTTCAGCCAGACATTTCCTTTTGTTTCTTGCTGTTCTGTTATATCTATGTAGTAGGGCAAAGGTTTGTGATGTGTTCTTCAGGGTCTGTGGCCAGGACCTGAACCTGTGACCCTCTACTCTGAGTCACACTGGCTGTGTGTGCTGCACCACAGTGGGCCACAGGTGCACAGCCCTCCCTGGGCCATACCTGTACGTCTCCTCAACCAGACATTTCCTTTTTTTTTCCTGCTGTTCTGTTATATCTACATAGTAGGGCAAACGTTTGTGATGTGTTCTGCAGGGTCTGTAGCTGGGACCTGAACCTATGATCCTCTGAGTCACACTGGCTGTGTGTACTGCACCACAGTGGGGCCACAGGTGCACAGCCCTCCCTGGGCTATACCTTTACATATCCTTTGATAAACTTTTTCTGTTGCACTGCACACCACATACTGGTACAGGGCATGGCCTGGGTCCACTGCAGAAAGGTGCCACTGTCCCCTATGGCATGGATACCCCCCATGCTGTGCTAACATAACCATATGCTGTTGGTGCTTGTTGTGCGCTGTCCCAGGCCATCCACTGTTCAGGTAGGCAGGTGCCTACAGTACAGCGTCTGGGGTGGGACGGCATACATGGATATCCCCACCCCATCCCCATCAGCGCCTAACAACATTCTGTACCTTCAACATGGTTGTAGGATGGATGTGGGGGTATCCTGTCCCTGCCCTAGCAACTATTGGCTAATGTGGACAAGTTATTTGTATCTTGTGTTCAGCCTTTGTCAGATGCTGTCTTTCACACTTCCAGTTTCTATGTTCCTATGTGCCACCTCGGTGCCCGCCTAGTCTGCCCTGTGCCCCAGCTGCCCCCGCTACATGTCCTGCATGCAGCCTCCTATGCCCCATTGCCATCGTGGCCTTTCATACACGGGCATTATGCTGTTGCTGGAAATGGAGCACTACTATCATGTTTCTTGGGCTCCCTGCCTCTGCTGTACATTGCTGACACTTAAATGGTTTCGCTCTCCGGCAAATGTGCATCTAACGGCAGGTTTTCATTCGCGTTAGGTTCAGCCCTTCAATTCAGCGCGTTAGTGTGAAGGGCGCCTCTACCCGCCCATTGACCCCTTCTATCCGCCCTCCCTCCACCCTCCGCAGTGTTTTCCACGGCCGGGCACATTAGCGATCGTTATTTAACGTTAATGCGTGTTAACGTTACATAATGATCATTAACGTTACCTAACGATCATTAACGTTACATAACGATCATTAACGTTACATAACGCGCGGTATGTAATGTTACCGCGGTTTAGTAAACATACCCCCTAGACGTATATGCTCCTCTTAATAATAACCAATTTGGGTTCAGACCATTCCACTGTGTTGAAACACTGATGCTAGTATCATATAATAAACTCATAAAAGGAATAAATAACATTAATCATGCCTACATTCTTATTTTCCTGGATATATCTGCTGCTTTTGATTCTGTCATCCACCTGCTGCTAATTCAAAGACTATGACAGATAGGTCTAAGTGATATAACACGTCAATGGTTTACATCATATCTTTCTGAACGATCCCAACATATACTCTAACTCTTACTCCCAATCTACAGGCCTTCCTCAAGGATATCTGCTTGAGGAAGGCCTGTTATTTAATATATATCTCCAACCGGTTTGTCAAATAAAAAAAAAAAGCAAGATCGATTATGCCATCTACGCCGATGACATAATGCTGTTCATGCACTTCAACATAACTACACCCAACTTCGACCCTATAACATCCTGCTTCAACAAAATTGCAACCTGTCTCAAGTCTTCTGGATTAAATATTAACTACAAAAAACCACGTAGGTGTTAATTATCACTAGAAACCAAACTTACACTCCACCACAACACTTATTATTTGATGATATTAAACTTGAAATTAAAGATGAGGTTAAATACCTAGGAGTAACATTAGATAAACATGTCTCTTTCCAGACCCACATTAAAAACACAACAAAAGCAATATTTAACAAGATCCGTCTCCTCCAACACCTAAAACCCCTACAGCAGAGTTCTGACTTTCGAACTCTAATGTAAGCTATGATCATCCCACATATAGACTATTGTAATAGTCTATTGCATGGTCTACCCAATCAAAGTGTTCCTCCACCCACTAATAATGGCACAACATACTACCGCACACATTATACACAACTCATGACGGATCGATCACATAATCCCAATCCTATTTGACTTGGTTACCTATCCATAGAAGCATAAAAGCACAAGCTACTGATGACAACAATTGAGATCATTAGAAAAATAACCCCCTCAGCTCTCTCCCAATTAGCTACAATCACACCCAATGATCGACAAAGAAGAACAACTCTCTCGTTACACCACTTGAATTCTGTAAGACCAAACAATGCACAAGCAGCAGAGCATTTGAATATATTACTCCAAAGCTCTGGAATGCTTTACCTTCTAGCCTTCACAACACCTTAAAACCCACCTGTTCGTTAAACATTTTGGCCAGAATGAAACCACAACTTATGCAGACCTCACATAAATAACAATCCCCTCTCCATCTAAGCTCCCAATTTCTTAATCCACTCTTTAGCACTCTTCCATTCACCTTGAACTTTCTCCCTCCATCCCCTAGAACTACCCTTCACGCCCTCTTCATTTTAATTGTAAATAAGTTAAATATACATAATTATGTAAATCTTTGATTTTTCATCACCAGTTATATTGTTGTAATGTTTAATGTATCTGTTGTTAGAAATGTAAACCACTATGATTACCCAAAATAGTGGTATATAAACCACACAAATAAATAAATAAATAAATACATAAATACCTCTCACCAACTGGGAGAAATTCATACCTGTAATACTCAGTGCAAAAGTCTGGGTAGCCCCCATCTCTCTGCTGGATTGCTGTCTGCATCATAAGATTTAAAGATTTATTTTATCTATTCAAAGTTGTTCAGTTTTTTAAAGTTGCTAGGAGAATAGGGATACTTGCAACAATATAATTATATCTAGTAAGTATAAGGGACTTTTAGTTTTCACCTCAAGGTGAACTGCAAGGACTTGATTAATTTACTCCTAAGGCCTAATAATTTGCTTATTAAGATAATCATTTAAACCTGAAAGTGAGCAAAATCACTTCCTTCGCATTAACTGGTTTAGGAGGCTATAAATCAAGGATTATACCTGAGGTTGGTGGGAGTTTGGGTAGGTGGGAGGGAAAGAAACACTAACTGAAAGCTGTCTTGATATAATAAGTTCTTTCTTTAATTTTAATGAAAGTTGGCTGGTTTTAGTATGTCCTAGCTGACCTAATAAAAGCACTGAATTAAAAAAACAACAACACAGATTCTATCAGCTTTATCCCAAAGAATTCCCTTTTCCCCAAGATTTAGAGAATGTCTCAGCAGGTAAAGAATTGCAAGTGTAGATTTCTTACCAGCAGTAGCAGTCCCTTTTGGTAGACCTTGTGATGAAGCAGAGGCCAGTGAACCTATGGAGATAGGAAAAATTGCTGATCCCTTTAAAGAAAGTGACAGACCTAAAGTGCAGTTACTGCAAAGCGCAGCCAGAGGGAGCAAGCACAAAGAATCAGAGGGTAGGCTGACACTCCCAAGCTTGGATGATGCAATAACTAACTCAAGGGATAATCAGACACACCTGGTCAGGGTGAGAGAAACCCTAACTGAGAAGCAGCTTTATAAGCATGGCTTAGACAGGACAGAAAGAACAGCAAGAGCAGCAGCAGCAGACGCAGAAGAGAGAGGAAGGAGATGGCTCAGAGGAGAGAAGGAGAGGCAGTTGGATTTGCGGTCCTTACAGAGAAGGAACAAGTTCCAAGAGAAACAGTTCCACGCTAAAAAGCTCCAGGGAGAAGTCTTCAAGGAAGACAGAGAAAGGAGAGGGACCTGGAAAGTGCCTGGTTAAGAAAGTACCAGAGAAGCACAGCTCAGAGAGCAGAGGTACCTGCATACTTCCTTTCCTGACTGTGAGCTACAAGGAGTTCAGAGGTGGGTGCACAAGACTCAGCCCAGGAGTCTGAGAAACACAACACTGAACCAGGAACTGTGGCCAAGCCCTAGAAAGGCATGGAAGCCAGAGAGCCGTAGGTGCAGTAAACACAGCTGGAGAGAGGTTTGGAAACCTGTACAAAAAGTGCTAACTAAAAGTCCTGTTACCTGTTTTCCAGACCAGGTAGAGCAAGGCTGGAGAGTTTTAGAGAGAAACTCTGTAGTGAAGCCAGAATTACATGAGGAAAGCTCAGGCCCAGCAGATATATCGTCAGAACAGGGGGAGATGCAAATAGACCCTGCTGAACCCGATTCATTGCTACCTGACTGTCTCATGGATTGTACACTTTGTCTAGCCGGGAGTTTGGAATCCTTGGCAGAAGTATAGCTCGCAGGGTATACGTTAAAATACAGTTTTGATAAGCTAAAAGAAGAAGCTTGCTTTTGTTTGCATGAACTTTTGAATTCTGTAAATACCTTTTTGAAAATCTTGAATGAGGTGAGAATCCTGTTTCCTTTGTTGAACCTTTGTTTGTGCATTATGGAAATAAACCTTACCCTTTACCTTACACATGGCTTTCACATCTAATTATTTCAAGAAAGGGACTACTAGTACCAGCATGCATCTGGGCTAAGAAATGTTTCACCCTTGGATGGAAACAATAATGTCCACCCTGACCCTTTAAGCACGTAGCTCGGGGGCTGGGGTTGTGACAACCTTCAAGGAAATTAGTATAAGCAGCTAAATAAATGAGATAATCTAAGGTGAAATCATTGACATCAGTCCTAGAGCTGGTGTCAATGTCCACATCTATATTTGTAAAGAATGAGTGTAAATTATAGAACTGCCCATGCTCTACTCAAACTTCATTCATGCACATGCCCATAGTGAAAATATGCACCATATAGTTGTGGACAACATTACTGGCATCCTTGCAGTTCAACCTCTTAATGTCCAATATCTCCTAAAAAAAGTGGCCAGTGAAATATCTTTGGACTATATATAAGCACACCTATTTGATACATTAAAGAATCAAATACTGTATATCATCAAGAACTGTATTCCAAGTGTTGATCTTCCCTCATATAGATTATTGTAATGGCATACTCCAGGTACTCTCTAAACAATCCTTACATAGCCTACAGATGGCTCAACACATGGCAGCATGCATAACTCAAAGAGCACAACTATCTGAACACATAACCCCAATACTATTCAAACTACATTGGTTGCCACTCCAGAGCAAAATTAAATATAAACTAATTTTAATCATTTTCAGACTACCAAGAAACATATCACCATCATATTTATACAATCTCATTAAAATAAACACAAATGATAGACTTAGAAGTGGATGTATCCAAAATACACTATGAGCCCGATTCCATCCTGGACGTCCAGCTCCTCTGTGCGCCTGGTTGGAACCGGACGCACAGAGGGAGTCGCAATTCTGATCCCACAGGGCACATCTAACCCTGCGGGATCAGAATCACAAACAGGCCTGTACGTTCAGGTTGGGACCCCTATTCCATCCGGCTTGCACATACAGGCCTTGCATGACTAACTCAGTCAGGGCTTTTCAATGGAGCCGCGGCGCCATGGCATCCAGTTGCCATGGCACCATGGCTCCATTAAAAAGCTGTGATCCCCGGCCACCAGCTCCCAAAGTGCTTTCCTCACAGCCCGACCCCCAATCTGGCCTCCCAAGGCCAGGGTCGGGCTGCGGGAAATGCCCTCTACCCCCTGCCGCCCCTTCTCAGCCCCGGGCCTGCCGTTCCTTCTGCATCAGGGAACTTATTTTTAGAGCACAATTTAGATTTTGAAGATGTGGAGGCACATTCCAAATGGGGCATCCAAGTGCAATCTGGGACATCAAAGCCAAAATGTCTGAAAAAAAAGGCAGGCACTTGCAAGTTCAGGCACAGTTCCAAAAATGTGAATGTGTCCGATAGGCATATGCATCAAATGTCTATATAGAGATCCCCAGAAGAGCACTTTAGAACCAAAGCATTTAAAAGCATAATGGTCAGAGTATAGGCTTAAGAGCTGGGTAGCCAGGGGTTCAAATCCCAGTGTGTGACTTTGTAATCTGAAGACTAGTCACTTAATTCTCTATCTTCTCTATGCTTTCCTGATACTTATTCCTGCCTGTGCAGCAGGCACACAATATCCCCTGCTGAAAAGTATGTGGCGATAGTCTTGGCAGCTACAGAAGCTGAGGAATCCACATAGGTCAGATTTATATCTAGATCACTAGATGCTGAAAGTGTACAGGCTAGGGGGCTGTTGAAGAGATTTTCTTAGCATGCCAACTAGTGAGAAGGTAGAAAGTGATCCTGGAAATGCCAAGGCCATGAGCACTGCACAGATAGAGGGGACGGTAGAGAATGGAAAAGATGCCACAAGTCTTTCCTCTGCCCCGAGGAAAAATATGGGTTTGGCAGCAGCACTAGGAGTAGCAGCCCCACCTCAAAGATGTACAGGGGAAGTCTCAAAAACTTCACACGCGTGGAAGCATTTTAAATTGCTTGACAACTCTGCAATATGCAGAGGTAGCACATTAGCAGAGGGAAGCTGATGGCTCATCTTACAAAGACTGGCATGTGGCATCATTTGGGGAAAAAAAAATCCCTTTCCAGCTCAGTGCAAAGTTTGATTCTAGGCTGGGGACTCCATCCAAAAGTGGAAATAGCAGGTGTGGTAAAGTACAAGAAAAATGAAATTCCTTTCTCAAGTGGAATCCTTATCCTCTTCCCACCAGTCAAATGGCATGACAGCAAGCTCAAGATGCAGCGAAGCAAGCCATCATGGAAGCCATGGCTGGTGTTCATTAGCACTGTCACAGGATTCGCAGAAGGCAGCATCAAGGGTAGTGAGGGAAATGATAGCCCTGGATGAACATTCCTTGAACATGGTTGAGAAGGCGGGGTTTAAGAGGCTGCTGCTGCATCTATTAAATCCTGCAGGTCACAGTTTAGTAGTCAGGTAACCCCTTTCCTGTGTAATGAGTTGTATGGCCAGCTTCAGGCAAAGCTAGAAAAGCAGGGGCTGATAGTAGTGTGCATTTCACCACTGGTATCTGGATTAGTCAGAACGTTACTATATAAAAATCACTCAAAAACAGTGAAAATATCTTTGCATGTGCCACACAATGCTGTAAGCAATCTCCAAGGACCTTTCGATTAATACTTCTATATATCACAATATTATCCCCAAAGGTTTCAAAAATAGTGATCACATCATCTCTTTCACATCAATTTATACATTTTGCTCATGTTTCAAATTTTATTTCAAAGTTCATTGTATAAAAATTCATTATGCAGCAAGGGGTGCAATAGTAGCAATCCATAATCCCACAATATCTTAAGAGGTGTTAAACAACCTCACCTACCCAAAATCTTTTGCTTTACCGGGAAAATAGCTCAATCATTCATGCTCTCGGTCTCAGAAACCTGAGTTTAGAACTAGCATTTCATCATTGCTCAAAAACCTTTTTTTTTTTTCAAATATACTTGTGTTGCATAATCATTTATCTTTAAACTGAATTCTGTCTTGAGAGGGAGAGGCGGCCTGTGACACTATTTCCAAAAGCGATGGCTTCCCCAAATGGAATCAGTGGCAGCTGGGAGGGGGGGGGGGGTGCGCACGGTGCGACTGCCCATGTGTGTCACTGCTGCTGCCCATCTGGTTCGGCCATCTTAGGCAGCTGCCTAGCTGGCCTAGTGGATGGGCCGGCCCTGCAGGGACACCTGAGTACAAGCTCAAGCAGGATGTTAGCACCAGATGGAATTCTTCTTATGACATGCTGGAGGGGTTAGTGGAGCAACGGGTGGCCCTACATCAGATGTCATTGGAGACTAAAATCGTCATCAGGAGACCCCAGGATTGGGCAAACATCATACAGGTGATGAAAGTCTTAAAAACCTTTTAAGAAAACCTCGGATAAACTGAGTTCCACAAGGGCTAAAGTGAGCCTTTTCATTGCGATAGTAAATATTTTACAGGCCAAGTTAGAGGGTTTTTGGCAGTGATGGGGGCTCATGCAGAGGTTTTGGTGATAGTGGACTTCTTGCATGACCAAGTGAGTAAAAGGTTGCAAGCCCTTATGAAGGAGGATGCTAGCAGATCTCTGTGACCCATGGTTGAGAGGAACGTTCGCTTTGCATTGCAGCTAACTTACTTACTGGAAGGAAAAGCTGGTGAATGAGGTGTAGGAAAGGGAGTTCCAGAATAAGGGGAGCAATGGTGGCGGCGATGCAGCAAAGGAAATACCAGGCACACTGACAAGCAATATTGCTAGCATGAGTACAACCCTGCCACTTGCTATTTGTGGTGCCCATGGGGGGTTTATGACACTCTTAATGACTTGGAATGCTGTTACAGATGCTCGCTATTAAGGTTCAAGCAGGTTGGATTGACAATAGATGGTAAACATAACTGTTGCATTGCAAAACTGCTTCCTCATAGACCTTAATGAGGACAAAGCAGACAAAGCGACTAAGACCCTCATCCATTCTCTAGTCACCTCCTCTCTAAAATATTGCAACCTCCTCCTTGCTGGTCTTTCTCTGAATGATCTCTTCCTGCTTCAATCTGTTCAAAACTCTTCCTCCAGTGTTGCTATGGTTCCATCACCACTCTTCTCAATCCATTTCATTGGCTCCCTATCTGTTTCTGCATCCCGTTCACACATCTACTACTGACCAATTAAGTGCCTTCATTTGGCTGCTCCTCGATACCTTTCCTCTCTTATCTCTCCCTAAACCCTACTCAGGAACTCCAGTCTTCTGGCAGATCCCTTCTGTCTGTGACCTTTTCCAGATTTCAGTCTTTCCACCTTGCTGCACCTTATGCCTGGAACAAACTACCTGAGTCAGTACATCAGGTTCCATCTCTGACCCTGTTCAAATCCAGGCTAAAAACTCACTTCTTTGACACTGCTTTCGGATCCACTCAGCCTCATGTTTACTTCCTCTATGTGTTTCCTCACCATTCCCCTAAATATATCCTAGTCCCCAGTTGTTGTGTTGTCTCTCTTGACTAGACTGTAAGCTCTTCTGAGCAGGGACCCTCTCTTACAAATGTCTGTTCAGTTCTGCATACACCATGTAGTCTATACACAAATGATAACTAGCAGTAGTAATAGAATTGAATGAATATCTCAGTTTTCAAAGACTAATCGAAAGGATATATTCTGACACACCAGAATGAGCCCAGAAATCTTTGAGGTGCACGTAAGTACTGCTGAGGTAACTATTGTGTCCTGCCCTATTCCATCCGAGCCCTGCCATAGTTCTGCCCCACCTTAGTCTCTCCAAACAACTGAGTCACCAACCATTTATGTTTCAAAGAGAACACACCTACTGTATGTACTCTTCCTTTGAAACTTTCCATAGATTTACAAAATACCACTGAACATGTGCACCTGTATTTTATGCAGATTGATTTTATACAGAACATAGAGGCACGTTTACTAAACCGTACGACCGGCTCAAGAATGTGCCAAATGCACCACTGTAAACTTTGCCATTGTGTCAAAAATCCTCTGCTACCCGAATATCATGGATTGGGGTGGAGACTGGGAAGTTCAGGGGCAGAATGTGTGCACTTTTTGGCAATATTGCACTTAGCATGGGCACACTTACTGCCACCTCAATGGGTAGCTTCAAATGCACCCGTGTTGATGGTGCCAAACAGCATAGCATGGGGGTGGTGCAAAACCCACGCTAACAATATGGGAACATTACATGCCTCCATTTCTTAACAAAGATCCAGTGCCACCTCTGTGCTCATTTTTGGGGTGGAATTCATGGTAGGTACCTGCATTTTAGTAAACATGCCCCATAATTTGCCCAGATTTGAAAATAAAATCTGCACACGTTATTGTTCAATCACGTCCAAAAAAGTCCCAGGGAATGTCTCCAGTCAATAAATCTAAAAATAAGCACATACAGAACAATGCACATACTTTTAGCTGTGTTGAAGAAAGGTAATTTTCAGGCTAAATTCATTTGCATAAATTACTGTTTACCTGCATAAATGATTTGGAAAGTTTTGAAATTTTTCCTCTCAACAGCACCCAGAACTGACCCCATGAATCCCTTCCTTATCCCCTTCAAGTCCCTGTTGCCTGTTGGCTTGACCAATGTTTTGCTAAAAGAAGATGAGAACTAAGTGAAGTCAGTTAATGCAGAGGGGCTTTGCTTAAAAATCTGGGGAAATCTCCAGGATAAGAGCTATAAAAATGAATGGAACACACTTGTCAGTGTGAAGGTAAGAAACTGTCCCCAAGGTAATCAGAAGAGCTGAGCTTCTGGGATATACTGCTGATGATTGCTGAGTAAGACTATCTGTCATAATCTAAAAATGCAATAAATACCCTGTTATTCCCAGCCCTGTCGTGAATGTGCGATGTGATACATGGTGAAACCTAAAAGAGAAGGTTGCGGGGTTTTTTAATCCATTAAACTAACAATTACTGTTAAAAACAAACTGTCACTTTTTGTTCCCAACACAGTAAATTATACATCTTTTTATTCTTTTTTTTTCTCCAGCAGAAAGCTCCGGGCAATGAAGAATAAGAAAAGCTTCACTTGACATTCTGGTGGCCTACCGTTTTTTTTTTCCATGGATATATTTCCTGCATGTTTAGCCAGGCTGTCTCAATAGAAAACATTCACCATTTTTTGTGATAACAGTGAACTGTATGCAGTAATGTGGTTAGAACAGATATAGCATAAGATCAAGAACATAGACTCAGTTTATGCTCAAAGGCAAATACAAGATGCCTTGATATTTGTTGCTCTACTTGACTTTTTTATAATAAATAATGTATATGCACTATTCCATGGTTTTAGCTGCAGTTACACAGTTCATATATACAGGGTGGGTATAGATATGCAATGTGTGCCTTTGAGTCAGTCCTGATTCCTGGTGACCCAGATGCTCCTGGGTTTTTGTGGTAGTGTCACTGGAGGTAGATTGGCAGGCCTTTCTTCTGAGGCAATGGAGGTTTAAGTGGCTTGCCCAAGACCACAAGGAGTACTAGTGGGAATTGAATGCTGGTTGCTTGGTTACCAAGCCAGTGTTCTAACCACTAGGCTACTCCTCCACTCTGGGTATAGATATAGGTGGACATATATACAGTCAGTGTCTATATTCCTTCCAATCTCTTCCTGGTATCTGTCTCTGTTTTAAGGAAGTATGTGGCTGTCGAACATCACCATGATTTCCCTTCTCTTTCTCTTTCATGAGGGGGAAGCCATGGCTCTTCTCCTATCTCCTCATAGAAGGCGCGGGGAGAGGCAGTAAAACATTGCCACCATCTTAATCTTCTGCCCTGATCTGTATCTGTATGATAATTAGGAGAGACTATGTGTGTGGAGGTTATGGTCCAGTCACATCAGTAGAAAGCTTCCCTGGCTTTGTAGCCTAATGGTTACAGCAGTGGACTAAGACCCAGGGAGGCCAGGTTGAAATCCCATTACTGATCCTGGGCAAGTCATTTAACCCTCCATTGCCTCAGGTACTAAGTTCGACTGTAAGACTTCCAAGGGATAGAAAATTACCCACTGTACCTGAATTATAAGCCACTCTGTACCTCCATCCTTCAGAAAAAAATGCATAGAAATCTGTAAATTAAATTTCTGCTGCAAAGATACTTTAACTTTAGTTGGGGATCATGGAAGGAGACAAATGTAAATAAAGCTTTATAGTTTTTCTATTGTTTTTTTCTCCTGTCCTGCAATTTTTTCTTGTTCTAGGAGACAGATATTACAGAGATGAACCTTCAAGCTAGCTCCAGATTTTTTAAAGTAAGGAGCATGTTTAGGGATCCCAAATATCCAAATTCTGAGAAGAACAGTGCACCTATCTGTGTTTGATAGCATCAACTGAAAATGATGCTTTGATACCTGGGTCATATATCAATGAAGTACAAACCAATGTGAAGGGCAACTTAAGTTTCTTTTTTTTAACTAACTGGTCTAGCAATTACAACACATTCTATCTAAATATCTTGGTGTAAATGATCAAGGAATTTGAAAAGAGATTACCTTAGAAGCACAGATATATAGGTCAACCAGAACTCACAGATTTTCAGTTTGAAGGATTATTGAGAGCAGCTGCTCTAGCTGGGAAGGATTCTGCACTTGTATTTATCTGCTGGGATTTTCTCAGATTCGGGTTAAAGAGAATCCTTCGGGTTTAAACTGATAAAATCTCTGTCTATGAGTTCTGTGTTTTATAAAGTCAGTCAGACACTGTGTAGCAAGCCAGCTTTAACTTAAAAAAAACCTCTAAAAGCCAGTCAGAGCACTATGTATTAAGCCAGCTTTTACTTAAACAAGCTCTAAAAGCCAGTCAGGACACTGTGTAGCAAACCAGCTTTTACTTAGAGTTTCTTTCCCTCCACCCATCCTGACTCCCACCCATCCCAGGCAAAATCTCAGTTTATAGACTCTTAAACTGATTAAAGAGCAAGAGGTGGACAAATTCACTTTCAGGTTTAGAGTAATTAACAAAGGATCTGAAATTAATCTAGAAGTGAACAAAGTCTTATTAACCTAATAGGTATAGTTGTATTGGTACAAGTATCCCTAGCAACTTTAAGTGAGTAAACAAATATCTAAACAAATCCTTAAAACTAAGATGAATGCAGCAGTCCAGCAGTGAGATGAGGGCTGTCCAGTCTTTTGAATTGAATGTCACATGTGCAATTTTCTACAAGTTGGTGAAAGATCTTACATGTGCACTAGGTAGAGCTCTTTGCTCTCAGGGAACAAGTCCAATCTCTGGAGGCTAGAATAGAAGACTTTGAGGAGCTAAGGAAGACAGAGAGGTATTTTGATGAGACCTACAAGGAGGTAGTACTGGAGTCCCACCTCCAGTCTGGCAACCTTTCTGTTGCCATGGAGGAGAGAAGTCACGTGAAAGGAGAGCATCACCTACAGTAGATGTCGCAGGAAGTGATCTTGTAGCTAGGACCTATCCGCCAGGAAATGTAAAACCTTCTCACACTGAGGATGTATCTCCAATCCCATGTGCCCATGAGGGAAGGGTTAGGATGGCCATTATCATTGATCATTAGGTATATAGAAACTGGGTGACTGGTGGATGTGAGGATCACCTAGTAACATGCCTGCCTGATGTAAAGGTAGTGGATCTCATGTGCCATTGAGACAGCTTTTAGATAGTGCTGGGGACGAGCCTGCTGACTTGGTACACGTTGGTACCAATAACATAGGAAAGTGTGGGAGGGAGGTTCTGGAGGCCAAATTTAGGTTTCCTGGTAGGAAGTTGAAATCCAGAACTTCCAAGGAAGCATTCTCAGAAATGTTTCTCATTCTATGCGCACAACCCAAAAGGCAGGCAGAGTTCTTGAGTCTCAATGCATGGATAAGACAATGGTGCAAGGAAGGGGGTTTTGGATTCATAAGGAAATGGGCAATATTCTGTGGAAGAGAGGGGCTTTTCTTTTAGGAATGGCTCCACCTTTACTGGTGTGGAACCAGGCTAGATACTGTAGTAGGGGAAAACCGACAGTCACCAAGAGTGCATGGTTCAGTAGGATGTTTCCTTGAAGGATACTAGAAAAAGAGGGAAGTTAGAGCATCCCAATAGAGATGTTCAAATAAAGATAAAAGTAACCCAGATGCTTTTAGGTACAGAGCTGGAAGATTTCAAATTACTCCTGTCAACTGATAACCATACTGTTAATCTGAACAAAATACCACCTCTAAAATGTGTCGCCGCCTTCCCCCGCCTAGGCGGTTGCCTGACGAGGAAAGGGGGCTGCACTTTCAATATTTATTTAATATGGACTCCTAGGGCAAAGGCCTCTGGGAGTTGTAGTTCCTTGAGCATTTGATTGTAGTTGTAATAAAGAGATTTAGCCGAGGTTTGAAAGCAACACAGGAAATTTTATTCGCCTCCCTTGTTTAACAGGAACTTCTAAGGAAGCTTGGCATAACACATGTAAAGACTTTTTCCACAAGAAATAAAAGGTTGGTAAACTTTCCACAGATATCAATTGCCCTTGCTTGCTTCAACAAGGCAATGATTGCTTTCTTTTTTTTTTAAATTCTTTATTTTCGTTTTATAACAACAAAGGAAAAGGAAGACATACAGCTAAAAGACAGATACATAAAGTGTGATACATACACCAAAGTAAACCCCTACCAGCCCCCTCCCCCCTGCTTCTTCTATAGAAACTAATCATTCCCGAAGCGGGCGTGTACTTACATTATTGTATTACAAAACCTAACGGTGATCTGAAACATGATGAGTGCACATTAAACAGGCATGTCGGAACATTGAGCAGACTGTACATAATCATTGAGCATCTGCCATTTAGACAAGCGAGAGTGAGTTTGGGCATGGGGAATAGCTCTCCGAGGTATCTGCTCATATTTACTATATAAGCAGACGAGGTTCCACCATTCATTGACAGTAAGTCGAGAGCTATCCTTCCAATCCTCGTGATTAAGCATATGGCTATACCCCAGCATGAAATCAAGGAGAAGCGACCCTTCTTAGGAAGAGAGGGGACCTCCGCCACAGAGCGGAGTCCCACGATCTTCCAAGAGAGAGGTTCGTGAAGGTGTAAGATAAATTGAATACAACCCCAAAACCCGCCCCAATAAACTGTAGTTGAGGACATTCATAAATAACATGAGCGAGGGTTCCCACAGCAGTATGGCAAGACCAACACTGGTCCCCAGCCGTTGTGTTCCATTTGGCTATTTTTTCTGGGGTATAAAAGCATCTGTGTGCAAAAAAGAAGAGAGTTTGGGTAACAGTTTTGATATTAGAAAGAAGTCTATGCGAGACTGGGATTTGTGAGGGGAAGAGAAGAAGGTGAAGTCAAGCTCATTGGGGTGTAGTAACCTCCATAGATCAACTAAAGCAAGATCTTTGATCAAAGAGGTAAGCGTGGTGTGACTCTTGGGGGTACCACTTGTCCTATGCGGCTGGTTGTCAATCAGGGGATCAAGGACTAAATTGAAATCCCCCCCAATTATCAATAAAGTATTAGCAGAGGCCTGCGCAACCTGAGCAATGGTAGCAAAAAAAGGCAGGTCATCCACATTAGGAGCGTAAAGGCATATACATGTAACTTCAAGGCTACCTATCTTGAGGTGAACTCTGGACCATCTACCTTCTGTATCTGAGCTAGTCGCAATAATAGTAGCATGCAAAGATTTCCTAACCAGTATGGCAACCCCACATTTCTTAGAAACGGCTGGGGAATAGGCGGCCACCATGTAAGTTTAATATTGAGTTTAAGAGTTTTCCTTCGAATTTAAATGCGTTTTCTTGGAGAAAAATCAGATCCGCAGCTTCCTGACTTAGGTGCTTAGGATTTTCTTCCGTTTTATCGGATTATTGATTCCTTTTAACGTTCAATGAGAAAATCTTACATGGTGCCATCAATCGGTAATAGACATTTTAGGCCAAGGGCGCTTGAAAACATACAACATAATCAGAATCTGTGCAACAATGACATAATCACCGAGTATGCTGGCTAATACACCCCATATTGAAAAGTATGTCCAATAGTATCTTATATAAGAAGCAAAACCCCCAACGAATATGGCGAACATATGTCTGCGGGAGGAGGCCCTAGAGAGGAAACAGAAAGACAAGCAAAAAGAAAAGCAACACCAGAGTCCATAATTAACACTGTCTCTGATACTCATCGAGGGCTACTGTGGGTAGATGGAGTCGGGTCACAGATATCATCAAAAGTAAGGCAAACAAGCTGCCCTCGCGCCTGACTCTTTGCTGGGCTGCGGCAGATCCAGTATTGGCAGGTACAGGCGGATATGAGAATGCTTGCAGGAATATTCTGGAAGTCAGCGCATCAAGTCGGCTTCTTTGGAATCCAAAAAACTCCGCTAGTAGATCAGGGTCCTCAAATGTTCTTGTCTGGTGTGAAGCGTGACTCGGAGCTTGGCCGGGTACATCAGGCCATAGCGTGCTTGTAGTTGTTGAAGCCTCGGCCGGAATTCCAGAAAGCGCTTTCGGCGGTCGACCGTGGGTTTAGCCAAGTCAGGATAGAAGGAGATCTTGTGGCTCTCAAACTCCATATGGCCCTTTGCCCGAGAGGGCACTGAGAATTGCTCCACGTGTTGATATCTCAAAAGTCGAAAAAATGATAGGCCGCGGGGGCTTTCCTGTTGAGCGTTATGCTTGTGGGTACACGATGAGCGCGATCGATCTCCAAAATCTTTGGTAAAGGTGATTTGGAGCAGGGAAGG
Organism: Ichthyophis bannanicus; assembly: GCA_033557465.1. Classification (NCBI taxonomy): domain Eukaryota; kingdom Metazoa; phylum Chordata; class Amphibia; order Gymnophiona; family Ichthyophiidae; genus Ichthyophis; species Ichthyophis bannanicus. The sequence goes on along the minus strand of CM066035.1, from coordinate 605,429,610 downwards.
GAGGATTTTTGCATAAAAACTCTTTCATGTCTCCCGATTCCGCTCTCCTCGGTATGCCTCACGAGTCGTATGTTGTTGCGGCGCGCTCTATTATTGCCATCTTCCACTTCTTCTGCAAGGCCCGTACCTGACGTTCAACTTTGTCGAGTTGGACAACCCGGGCCGCATGGGAGTCCAATATGCTCTCCATTTTGTCCTGACGCGAAGAGAGCCCCTCTAGCCTGCCCTGCAGCACACCAAGATCTTCCCGCAGCGCTCGGAGTGCTTCAACCGTTTGACTGCACGAGGTCCTTGACCCCTCTAATCTCTGCGAGGATTTCCTGCTGGCTTTCGGGGCCCTCGCGCAAGGCCAGCCCCTTCTGCGGGACGGGGGTTCAGTTTTGGAACGTTTGCCGTGAGAAGCCGCTGGAGAGCCAAATTCCAGGCGCGTGGGTTTGGTCCCCGCCATCTCACCAATGTGCCCCGGCAAGATCAGAGTAGAAGTTCCAAGTATGTACGGTGTTAATTCAGGATTCTGAGTAGGCCTCTCGGGAGCCTCAGCATTATGCGACCATCCCGCTGGACATCAGGCTCCGCCCCCCCCCCCGCAATGATTGCTTTCTTCCAAATAAAGGTTTCAGTTCACAGTGCTTTTTGCAATTAATTGTCCATTGAAGACTTTCAGACAGCAATACTCCTGTAATAAACTTTTCTTCTTTGCTTCAACTTAATCAGGGTTTTAATTAGTTGCTCTAGAGACCTTAGGCATTCCTCCTTAACAAGTCTCCTGCTTTTAAAACAGCAGCCACACTAATTAAAACGTTCTTTCCTTTTCAGAACATACATGCACATAAAACAAACTGGAATCTCTTCAAGCTTATAACTCAGAAGATTCTCATTTTTACCCTTATGGATAAATCACATTCCATTTCTTGATCAGGTTGACTTAATTCACTATCACCTTCTCCAACTTCCATTGACTCACATTCAGAGCAATCAGGTTCTGCAGCTTCGTTGAACAACCTAATCAGCTGTTCCCCTCGCGACCTCTCTCGGGACTCAGAGCTGCTATCAAAGCAAGGTAATTCCTGATATTTTACCAAACGTTTCAACAGTTTTAAAGCATTCAAGATTTCTCTGTTAAGAGGTTTTCTTACCAGCCCTCCTTGAGGTGAGATTCTTGGACTCAGCGTCTCATGGTAAGCCTTTATGATTGAGTCACTCCCAGCAATCTCTCCTGGCTTAAACCTCTGGGTTTTTGAACCTACTGCAGGCTTCCTATAGCCCTGGTACCGGTCCAAACTCTGGAGCTGGCTTTGGGGATACTCTTCCCTCAAACTGGTGTCTGAGAACCTTGCTCTAGACTCCTGGCTAAAATCTTTACTTGCAGTTCCTTTTAGGATTCTCCTCAGCACTGTTTCACTGCCACTTCCTTGGCCATGCTGGTTCCTGCATAGATTAGCCCTTCTGTCTCTCTTCCTCGTGTAATGCTGATGCTGATGCTCAGATTCAGGTTCCTTCCCAGACTCCGCCTCTGAATCAGACTCAGCTCTCGATTCAGCTATTCCCTCAGCTCTCGCTCTCCTCCTCCCTGTTCTCTGGGGCTTATATGAGTGGGTCTGGCCTGTATCTTTCCACCCCGCCCCCAGCTGTCTTAGATTGCCACCCTAAGTTACCATGGAGCTGGGGCGTGGCCTTAGGACAGCAGCTTTAGACAGGCTTTTTTCATTCTTAGCTGCACTTTTAAAGTGACAATTCCCTGCACTTTCCTTCTGACTGGGGGAAACTGCTAGTTTTTTCTCTATTTCCATAGGCACTGGGCTAGCTTCGCCACCACAAATGATACCTGGGTACAAACTATATCACAGTGATAGGGTAGATCAAATTAGTAAAGGGGTTGCACTCAATGTTAGAGAGGGCATTAGGTCACACAGGATATAAGTTTTGCAGGAAAAAAAATAAACTGTAGAATCTCTATAGATAGAAATTTCATGTAAAAAGGGGAAGGTAATGGCAGTAGGGGTGTAGTACCGACCGCCTGGCCAGAACAAACAGATGGATGATAAAATGCTAAAAGAAATCAGGGAAACTAACAAAAGTTACAACACAGTAATAAAAGTGATTTCAATTATCTTGGTATCGACCTGGTCAATATCATAGCAGGACATGCTAGGAAGATAAACTTTCTAGATGAAATTAACAACTGCTTTTTGCAGCAGCTGCTTCATGAACTGACAAGAGGAGAAGATATTTTGGACCTAGTTCTTAGTGGAACACAGCATCTGGTGCAATAGTGTCGGGGCCACTTGGCAATAGTTATCATAGCATGATTGCATTTGATTTAATAAATAGAGGGAGGACAGCAAGAAAATCAACAGTAATACCTTTTTACTTTCAAAAGGGAGATTTTAATAAAATGAGGAAAATAGTTAAGAAAAAAATAAAAGAAGCAGCTGCACAGATTACATCAAGCATGGGTGTTGTTTAAAAATACTGTCTTGAAAGCCTAGACCAGATATATTCTACGCTTTAAGAAAGGTGTAAGGAAGGCCAAAAAACTGCCAGCATGGTTTAAAAGTGATGTCAGAGAGGCTGTTGTAGCCAAAAAACATCTTTCAGGAAGTGGAAAAAAGAAGGCAAAGGAGAAAACGACAAACAACATAAGCACTGCCAAGTTAGATGTAAGGCATTGATAAGGCAGGCAAAGAGAGAATTTGGAAGCAAAATCACACAATCAAAACAATTTCAAGTACATTCATAGCAAAAAACCTTTAAGAGAGTCAGTTGGACTATTAGATGATAGAAGGGTAAAAGGGGCACTAAAGGAGGACAAGGCCATAGCAGAGAGACAGATTAAATTCTTTGCTTCAGTCTTTACTGAAGAAGATGTAGGGAAGTTACCCATGCCTGAAATGGTATTTAAAGGTGATGCACTGGAAGAATTGAAACAAATATCAATAAACCGGGAAGACAAATAAAACTATTTGATAACCTAAAGAGTAACAAATCACCTGAACCGGGCAGTATACATCCCAAGGTTCTGAAAGAATTGAAATATGAGATTGCAGACCTACTATTAGTAATCTGTGAACTATCATTAGAATCATCTGTAGTACCTGAAGATTGCAGAATGGCCAATGTAACTCCATTTTTTGAAAAGTAATCCAGCGGTAATCCAGGAAACTACATACCAGTGAGCTTGACGTCAGTAAAGGGCAAAATGATAGAAACTATTATAAAAAATAAAATTACTAAACATGTAGATAGTCATGGTTCAATGGGAGAAAGCCAATAAGGATTTAGTCTAGGAAAGTCTTGTCTTACTATTCTGTTATATTTTTTTGAAAGTGTGAATAAATAGGTACTAGTGAGCTGATTGATATAGTGTATCTGGATTTTCAGAAAAACTTTGACAACAATTCTCATTAGAGACTCTTGGCAAAATTAAAAAGTCATGGGATAGGATGCAGCATACTATTATGGATCAAGAACTGATTAAAAGATAGAAAGCAGAGAGTATCTTTATCTTTATTTACGGGTTTAATATACCGCTCTTTACCGGTGGCATCAGAGCGGTGTACAATAAAAAATACAAGCTGCAGAAACAGGAAAGGAACGCCATTGTATAAAGAACAGGACAGGAAGAGAAAGGAAAGGCTATAGGTAGTACATCAGAAGAGGAACAAAATCAGGTAACAATACATGGTACTATCGTGGGGGAGGGGAAAGGGAGACAGGGATAAATGACCAATTTTCTCAAAGGAGAAAGGTGAATAGTGGAGTACCCTAGGAATCTGTGCTGGGATCGCTGCTTTTTAACATATTCATAAATTACCTGCAAATGAGAAAAATGAGTGAGGTGATCAATTTTGCAGATGATACAAAATTATTCAAAGCTGTTAAAATTAAGAGAATTAGAAGACAGGATGTGGACCAATGCAAAGTTATACACTTAAGGAAGACCAACCCAAACTACGTTTACACAATAAAAGGTTTCACATTAGGAACAACCACTCATCGTGAACAATATGCTGAAACCCTCTGCCCAGTGGGCAGTGGTGGCCAAGAAGGCAAATTGAGTGCTATGAATCATAAGGAACAGAATGGAGAATAAAACCAAGGATATCATAATGCCTCTGTATCGTTCCATAGTGTGACCGCACCTTGAATATTGTGTGCAATTCTGGTCACCATATCTTAAAATGGATATAGCAGAATTAGAAAAGAGCCACCAAAATGGTAAAGGGGATGGAAGGATACCCCTATGAGGAAAGGCTTAAAAGATTAGGGCTCTTCAACATAGAAAAGAGATGGCTGAGGGAAGATATGACAGAGATCTATAAATTAATGAATGGAGTGGAACAGGTAAATGTAGATCAGTTGTTTACTCCTTCAAAAAGTAGAAAGAATAAGGGACACTCAATGAAGCTACAATATAACCCATTTAAGACTAATCAGAGAAAATATTTTTTCACTTAACAAGTAATCAAACCCTGGAATTTGTTACCAGAGGATGTAGTAAAAGCTGTTAGTCTAGCTGGGTTTAAAAAAGGTTTGGACAAGTTCTTGGAGGAAAAGTTCATAAGCATTAGTAAAGAGGACCAGGGAAATCCACTGCTTACCCCGGGATAAGCATTATGGAACCTGTGTGCCTCTTTGGGAACCTGCCAGGTACTTGTGACCTGGATTGGCCACTGTTGGAAACAGGATACTGGGCTTGATGGCCTTGGTCTGACCTAGTATGGCATTTCTTACGTTCTTGCTACTTGCCCTCACAAATACTGTAAGCAGTGGCTTTCATAGGTCTTCCTTAATAACAGTCTACAGATTTGGAAATTGTGAGGCAGCACCTACCTATACACTCCAGCACTGTGTCACAGGTTCTGCCTTCTATTATCTGCCATTTCAGCCCCCCCTCCAACACAGACTTCCGGTTCATTAAACCTGGGACTGCATCAGAATGGGCTGGAAGCCACAGATATTAGAAGGGAGGAACTGCAATGCAGATCTGGAGAATCTAGTTAAGTGCTGTGTCGCGGTTTCCAAGCCATAGGCACTGATGCAGGCCCCAGAGAGGGGTGGCAGCAGCAGCAATAGTTGCTCCAGGTAGTGCCTAGTTCGCCTTATGGTAGTGCCAGCCCTGTTGACAGATGAGACCTGTGTGGATGCTAATTTTAAGATGAGAAGTCCCTGGCATCACTGCAGTGGTTGAGAACTTCATGGTTAATGTAAGAGAGATTAGTCACTATCTTATGACTGTTTTCCCTGCATGAAGAAGATAACTTGAGTAAAGAATACAGAACAAAGTATGCTCAGTGTTATCTCTTTATTTCTTTCAAAAGAGGGCTGACTTCACTTTTGTGCAACTTTCTTCATCTGATAAGGGAAGTGAATCTTTTATTTAGGGAAATAAGACAGCTACTGCATTCTGCAGCTAAGAGCAAGGTAGGCCCAAAATGTTATCTCTATTCGCTCTTAGTTAGGCCTCCTGTACAACTTCTATCCTAACTTTGAATTGTAAATAATTGTATTCATCAACCTGTTTGACTAGCTATTTTCTCAGTCTCCTGTGGAAGAAGATGAGCCTGATCAGATGACATCCCATTCTGCATTTCTGAACAATATGTACATCTTGAAATAATAAATGTGGTTATTTATTTATTAAGATTTAGGTATCACTTTTATGAAAGGTATACAGAGGTATACTGCATAGCTACCACATTTTATAGAAGCGGATCATGAAGGTTGTTTGGATTTAGGTGATCAAAGTAAGTATAGAGTCCAGCTGTACTAAGTTCCTGCCCTATGAGTTAAGGGAAAGTTTGTAGCTCCTAAAGGGATTTTGACGTTGGGTAACCCAGAGGAGCTCCGTTTACTTGGGTTCAGACACAGGTGCGGCACAAGGGGAGTGCGGGGCCATGTGCAGAGACTCGGTGCGGGGCCTCATTTGCATAAGGGACCTCATTTGCATAACTATTTGCATAATGCTACCATACACTAACTTTTAGTAAACATGCCTCTTAATGAGTGTATGGATAAAGAAAGACTAAAAGATTTCTACATTACTATAATCCAGTGCCAACCGCCAGGCACATTAGGAACTACTACAAACACTGCCCATTTAGAACCCATAGCAAACCCGCTGTATCCTAACAGCACTAACAGGACTCACAAAGCATCATACCGTAACTATCAAAAGACAACACTGCAAATATTAAACCAATACATTTCAGAGAATAACAATGCATGACCTACTGGGGAAAGAAAACAAGTGGCAATGTCAAATAGGAATTACATAAACAGAATACCTCAGCTCAGTTACACATACAGAACATAGACCATCACCACACAAGGAATCACAATTTAGAAATAGGAAGACAATAATTAAACTGGGAACCCCAAAAGCCAAACTTGGAATGTACAACAACACTGTAGAAATAAAACTATAAATTAATTTCCTCTTGTACTAAACAAAGCGCAGACGTTAATGATGCACATTTCCCAGAGCTGACTTATTCCAATTAATAAATTCAAAATAAAGAGATATTTTTCTACCTTTTGTGCATTTTTTTTCAGTTGCAATTGCTCCAGCCACTTTCTTCTGGTTTCTTCATGTCTTCTTCTAACTCTCCATCGTCTGCTGTCCATTTGTCCTTTCTTCTCGCTTCTAGTTTTTTTCCATTCTCTCTCTACATTTGCTTTAACATACTAATCTTTCTCCTTTTGATCTTTCCTCATTCCTAATTCATCCACTCAAATTTTACCCCTCCATCCTCAATCCCCACTTACTCTCCCAATATCTGGCCAAGTATAGATTTGTCTTCCCTCCCACACAAAATATTTTTCCCCTCTCCAAGCTCCATCCCATTCTAATCCTCCCCCAACATCAGCTCCCTTCTAGTTCCAGCCTCACCCAGTATCCGCTCCCTTCTAGTCCCTGCATCAGCCCATTTCCAGTCCTAGCCCCCCATAAGCCCATTTCCAGTCCTAGCCCCCATAAGCCCATTTCCAGTCCTATCCTAGCCCCACCATCAGCCCATTTCCAGTCCTAGCTCCCCCATCCATTTCCAGTCCTATCCGAGTCCCTCCATCAGCTCATTTCCAATCCCAGCCCCCATCAGCCCATTTATAGTCCTTTCCTAGCCTCACCATCAGCCCATGTCAAATCCTAGCTCCCCTCCACTCAGTCCATTTCCAATCCAAGCCCCCCATGAGCCTACTTCCAGTTCTAGCCCCTCCATGAGTCCATTTCAATCCAAGCCCCCACCACAGCCTATTTCCAATCTTAGCACCCCCCAAAAGCCCATTTCCAGTCCTATCCTAGCCCCTACATCAGCCCCTTTCCTGTCCTACCCCCCCACTCAGCCCTGTTCCAGTCCTAGCTCCCTCACCTCACAGTCCATTTCCATTCCAAGCCCCCCTCCCCATCAGCTATTTGCAGTTCAAGCCCCCCTTCTACTCAGCCCATGTCCATTCCAAGCCTCCATCCCCATCAGCTATTTGCAGTTCAAGCCCTCCTTCCACTCAGCCCATTTCCAGTCCTAGAAACCCCCCAGCCTATTACCAGTCCTAGCCCCCCCACCCCCCCATAGCCCATTACTAGTCCTAACCCCCCATTAGCCCATTTTTAGTCTTAGCCTCCACATAGCATATTAACAGTCCTAACCCCCCCCCATCAGCCCATTTCCAGTCCTAACCCCCCCATCAGCCCATTTCCAGTCCTAGCCCCCCCATAGCCCATTACTAGTCCTAACCCCCCCCCATAGTCCATTACTAGTCCTAACCCCCCATCAGCCCGTTTACAGTCCTAACTCCATCAGTCCATTTTTAGTCTTAGCCCACCCATAGCCCATTACCAGTTCTAACCCCCCATCAGCCCATTTCCAGACCTACCCCCCATCAGCACATTTCCAGTCTTAGCCACCCCATCAGCCTCCAGTTCTGACCCCCCCCATCAGCCCATTTCCAGTCTTAGCCCCCCATCAGCCCATTACCAGTCCTACCCCCCATTTCAAGTCCTAGCCCCCCATAACCCATTACTAGTCCTAACCCCCCCATCAGCCCACTTCCAGTCTTAGCTCCCCCCCCCATAGCCCATTACCAGTACTAACCCCCCTCCCCCCATCAAGCCAAATAGATTTTTTTAAAAAAAGCAAACCGGCTGCTGCTTCCGCTGCCGCCGTGGCAGCGGCAGAATCAAGCGTCCCGCCGCGGGGCCCCACTCCCTACCCGGCAAAGCCTCCCAGAAACATCAGCTTCGGACAGAGTCCCAAAGTGCGGGCTTTCAGAGTCACGACAGTTTCTCTTTCTTGCGCGGCTCTGTTAAGCCTGCCAGTGCTGATGGGATTTCGCATCAGCCCCTGTGGGCTTAACAGAGCCGTGAGAGGTCAGGGAAGCTCTCGCGGCTCTGAAAGCCCGCGCTTTGGGACTCTGTCCGAAGCTGATGTTTCTGGGAGGCTATGCCGGGTAGGGGGGGGGGCCCCACGGCGGGACGCTTGATTCTGCCACTGCCACGGCAGCAGCAGCAGCCGGTTTGCTTTTTTTAAAAATCTATTTGGCCTAATGTAGAATGTTTTTTGCACGGGGCCCCCTGAAACACGGGGCCCTGTGCAAAAAACATTCTTGCTCAATGGACGGGCCGGCCCTGTTCAGACAGAGTTTGCTGTTTTTGCCCATTATTGAATTACTGTTAATTTACTCAGAGATGAAGATAAGCCTGTTTCCAAGGGTATGAGGAACTGTATATCACAATGCTTTGTAATGGCTCTCCTTGTCCTTTAAGGACAGAAGGCCTGATTTTCAATTAGGCACCATTATTTATTTATTTAGACAGTTTTGTATACCGCCTTATCCTTCAATCAAAGCGGTCACAACACAATTGGGGGATACATTTAACATGCAGGGATATGAGACACATACACTAATACTTACAGGGAACATGGGCAATGGAGGGTTAAGTGGCTTGCCCAAGACCACAAGGAGCATCTGTGGGACTAGAAACCCCAGTCCTTCCGGCCCAAGGTTGCTGTCCTCTAGTGGGATTTGAACCCCCGACCTTCCGGCCTGAAGTACCTTGCCCCAACCACTAGGCTACTCCTCCCTCCATAGCGGCACATGGCCTGCCTGCTGACTTCCTTATCCCGGATTTTCACTTCCGCAGCAGTGGAACTGAAAATCCGGGTTTGTCTGGATATGCCTATCTAAAAAGCGCAGAGGATTAAGCAGGTAGCATCGAAAATCACTGTTACCCATTAAGCCCTTTCCTCCACCCCCGCTCTGTTCCGGAACGCCCCTAACACGCCCTGATGCTATAGCATCTGACGCGTTAGGGACATCTGGGATTTTTGAAGGGCACTACCATTGTAGATGCCCTTCGAAAATCCCAGATAAAGCATTTACACGGGTAACTAGGGAATTTACCCGTGTAAATGCCTTTGAAAATCAGGCCCAGAATATTTAAAATTACCTATCCAGATAGTAGATGCTGCTTTCTTGATAAGTGGCACTGTCCATTGGTAACTGGAAAGACAGAGTCCTTTATTACCAAACGGCTGCCCGACACAGGCCGTGTTTCGAACCCTTCATCAGGGGCTAGCCAGGCGAGAAACTAAAAACAAACATAGTGGTTTATATCAGTGCGGGTTGTCTTGCCTATTGTCAATTTCTCTTGCAGCTACTATTAGTTGGTATTGTTTCTACCATGCAATCCACATTTTGCCTTCACATTGTTTATGAACCATTGGGCAGGGTGATATCTTCTTTGGCAGTCATGGTTTTTGGCTTTTTAGCATTTTAATTGGTTATGTAGTTATTTATTTGTTTATTTATGGTGATACCTTTTCAGTATTCATCATTTTATTTATTGCCTTATGATATCCATAATTTCTGTTCATTTAGTTATTTATTTATTTATTTATGGCAATACACTTTTACTATTTATGGTTTTATGGTATTTTACATTTTGATATAGTTGTTGCTATTAATGATATGGGGTTATATTTCTTTAGATTACAATGGTTTTACAGTGTTTATCTATCGTTGGGGCATGGCGTTAACTCGCCTGGCAGGCATGTCTTTTAATCATTTATTTGAGGTATTATATTTTTAGAATTTATTATTTTATTCATGGTTTTATGGTGGTTACCATTTGTGTATGTTACACTTTGGTACATTTGCTGCTTTTAATGGTATGGTTTGTACTCCTTTAGTTTGCAATGGGTCTCCAATTCGTTTTTTTTTATCATATAATATCTATGATTTTTTTATTATAGGTAAGGGGTATGTTTACCAAACTGCGCACTTGTGCGGGGCGCACTTGAGCGCTCTAAAATGATGCATTTAAGTTCTATTAAGCGCCCCGCATGCGTGCGTGTCACATTAACGGGCCCCGCACACGTGCGCCGAAAACGCGCACGTTTGTGGTGCGCTCATGTGCGATAGAGGCGGGGGAAGGCTAACGGAGGGCAGAGGAAGGACACGAGGGGCGGTGAGACGGGGGTCAATGAGTGGAGAGTGGGAGGGGAGAGGGTCCCCGCACAGGAGCGGGGCCGAATTTACATGTAAAAAACCTACCGCGAGTGAAACACTCGCGGTTTAGAGCGATATTTAAAGGGAAGAGAAACCATTTACGTCAGCAATGTACAGCAAAAAGCGGGGAAACTTAAAAAAACCGTGAGCTGTGTGATACATGTGCACAGAACAAAATCGCAAATATAATATGAAAATGGCCACAACAAATTATAAGAAAATTATAATCCAGCTGGGCAACAGTTATCTTAATGGGCAACCATAAAAAACACTCCCAGGAAAGCCCCAAAAAATATGAATGCTTTTCTGAAAGGGTCTACGCTCCGTAGACTCTTTCAAAAGCACTGCATTGTAATGGAGCTTTCCTGGGAGTGTATTTCAGGTTGCCCATTGATATCACTGTTCTGCAGCTTGGTGTTATATTTCTCTCCCCTTTTTTGGGGGGCACATTTAAGGTTATTGTGCACCTTTGTCCCCATACAAGGTAAACGAGCCCACAGTAGAATTGTGTAGAGCAGGGTGTCTGACTCGTGGCCAGGTGTCCTATCTCCAGAGACTGCTCTGTCTCTGCAGCCACAGTGTGGTGCAGCGGACACAGCCAATACCTGTAGGACCAGAGGGACACAGGTTCAAATCCTAGCTGGGGCTCCTGATAACCCAGTCCCCATAGCTTTACCCACCACTAAACAGTGAGAGTACAGACACTCTTTTATTGCAGAGAACATAAGCATGGTGCCAACACCTATATTTTAGCCTACACCGCACACAAACCATAACAATGGCCATTACCTACAGCCGAGTCCCCCAAAGTCAGTCATGGAGTGCTACAACTCACTCAGGTCATATGTTTTTCCCAGATAGGGACATGTCTGCATGTTTGTGGTAGGGTACAGGTGGCGGAGGGGGCAGTGGCTGCAAACCACAGCACACAGTGGCGTAGGCCTGTGCAGGCTGGCACCGTCCACCGCAACAGACAGGCTCTGTCGGATGTAGAGTCATGGACTCCCCAGGGAACACAGCACATCTGTGGCAACACAGTGGTGCAGTGCACACAGACAGTGTGTGTAAAAACAGAAGTTTACAGGTTCAAAGCCCAGCTGGGGCTACTGCCAATTCTGTTCACATATTTTTCCCAGAACTAAACCGTGATAGTAAGGACAAAACTGTATAGTTGAGATCATATGCATGATTAATACGCCTATATTTTACCACACCATTCATAGACACCATAAACAGGCGCATTACCTCGAGCAGAGTCTCCCAAATGCAGTCCTGGAGGGCCCCACACCATTCAGGTTCCATGCTGCCTCTAATAATGATGCCTGTGCTGCATATCTATGCTCCACCCCCATGGTATGCAGATGTAGCTCATGCATATTTATGAGGGACAGCATGAACACCTGAACAGGACTGAAGTCGGGAAACCCTGCTGTAAAGCAGCAGCCAACAGGGCCAGACACACCCACACACACACCCAGAGGCCCCATTGGCCAATGCCTCCTGGAGAGGACATTGGGCCCTGCCTGTATCTCCCAATACTAGCAGTTGCATACCTCAGCAATGCCACCCTACACCTGGGTGTACAGTACACAGCTATCAAACGTTTCCTATGATAACTGGCAGATCTCAATGCCCACTTAAAGCACATTTTTCTCATTGAGCTCCACCATAACAATCATTCAGATGTCTGCGGTGTGTGCTGCAGGTCTGGTCTCTGACAGTGTTTACCACCCTGGGGAGTGACCCCCAACAGTATTGCGTACCATATCCATGCCTGTACTGTGCCCAGGACTGGTGTGGTGGGTATGAATGCTGAACCCCTCTATAGTAGCACAATGCTGCCATAGGTGGGGGGGGGGGGGGGGGCTGTCTGTCTATCCAATGTGTGGTGGCTGCAAACACCTTCCACAGCCCACACTGCCAGCAATGTTGCCAGGATTGGGCTGCCAATGTGCATAATGAGGAGCAAGGTACCATGGGTATAGGCCAGACAGGGTGGCCTGGCCAGGGTGCATCTGCACAGGGCATAAGGCACTGACTGGGACATTGTAGTGCCTGGCCACCACCTACACAGACAGGGTGACCTCAGTATGTCCTGCTGAGAGATCACTCTCACCCTGACTGTGCAGTGACCACAGCATGGCTAGGCACCCCCATAGTGCTATATAGTATTTCTCTTGTGTGATATATGTGGGTTTGCTTTTGGGGCCCAGTCACTGATTTATCTGCTTGCTGTGTATGGTGACATCCCAGTTCTGGGTGCATGCATCTCCACTGGGAACATGCACTATGGACTAACTAGTGGGCTGTTTGTAGCTGGTATGTGTCTTGCTGGAGTGGCTTGCAGGGTGCAGTTGCTGATGGTTTGCTGCAGGAGAATATCAGATAGTGGTGGGGTGCAGCTTACCATATCCTGGTCTAATGTCTGTCTGCTATTGTGCTATGGATGTGTATAGAGCTGCACTTACTGCCCTGTGGGGTGTCTGTTCTTCAGAAGGACTGTGGTTGATGTTTCCTTCTACTGCCACCTTTGCAGGGAGGTAGAATGTGGATCTATTGATGGGAGACCATGTTTGCTGCCGGGGGGGGGGGGTCCATCGGGGCTACACCTGACTGAGACATCCATGGTGTTTGTGCAGACACTACCTATCTTACACATTAACACTGCTTTGGACTTCCTCCATCAGCCATGGCAGGTGTTGTGGACCTGGTCCTAGGCGCCTCATCGCACACTCAGAGTGAGCACAGTAACCACACAATGTGACGGTGTGTAGGTACTCGGTGGCAGTAAAACATCCGGTCAGTACCCCCTACCAGGGCGAGGTGCTGTGGGGGTGCACCCGGTCACTTCCCCCTACCAGGCCGAGGTGCTGTGGGGGTGCATTCCCCATCTTGTGTTCATCTGTGGACAGCCAATTTGCATGTGCAGTGCATCATGGGTACGGGTGGGCTAACCCTATCCTGGTGAGCACAGGAGACTGTCTGTGTGGTGACGTGCAAGCTCTCTGCAGCCAGCCAGGGTCTTGCTAGTAGGTATAGAGCTGTAGCCCAATGGTTACTTCACTGCCTGTGAAGCCAGAGGTCATGGGTTCAAACCTACAGTGGGGTTTTTTGATAGGGTTGCCTGACACATTATTTTTCTTTAATGTACATATTTTGATGCCTGCAAATACACCCTCAGCGTACTGTACCCATAGGGTGTCTCTGAGGGCGCTTTATAGGGCACCCTATAGAGCACCTTATGGTTCCCGTCCATATAAGGTGCACTATACATTATTCTGTGACGCAACTTATAGGGTGCCCTATAGGGGACATATTAGGGTGCCGTGGCCGACAATGCACTCTATAATGTGCCCTATGGAGTGCCTTATAGGGTGCCGTATACGGCACCTTCACTTACGGTATGTGAGGGTGTGTTTGCTGGCAGCAATTAATAAAATAAACATACGGTGATGCTGGGAAAAATATGTACATTGCAAAGCTGATGCCACAGCCAGCCTTACGTATTAGGCACCCTGGGGAGCAAACTCATGACCCCTGTATCAGCAGTCAGTGCCTTAACCATTGTGCTCCACTTCTGCTCCTCCTTGCATGTCAGCGCACCTACTAATGTTTTCATTCCTTAAACTGCACAGTGCTGCCATCATAAACAGTACTCTGACCTTCCGGTAACTCATACGGCACCCTCTAAAGCGCCCTATCAGCTACATTATAGGGTGCCTTGGCGGACATTGCACTTTAAAATGTGCCTTATAGGGCGCCTTATGTTACCACGCTTTGAGGGTGCATTTGCTAGTACTGATATTTTAAAAAAACATAACACGCCCCCTAAAGCACTCATGCCTATAATACACAATGCCTCAGCCAGCCTTGTTCATTGGGCACTGTGGGGGATTGAACCCCTGATCCCTGCACCATTCAGTCAGTGTCTTAACCATTGTGCTGTGACTCTATTCCTATTTTTGCACATCTGCGCGCCACCTTATGCCTCCCAAAATTGGAAAATCCACCTAAATAATTAGCGCTCCGCCCTATGCCACCCCATATTAGACTGGCTCCTAAAGTAATGCCTCAGCCAGCCTTGTTCACAGGCCACTGTGGGGGATCAAACCCCTGATCCTTGCACCATTGGTACGTGCCTTAACCATTGTGCTGTGGCTCTGCTCTTCTGCTTGTCCATCAGCGTAGCACATATGCCTCCCGCGCAGCCATCTGAAGCGCTAAGGTGCGGGGCGCATATGGGTGCTGCGCACCTTAGCGCATATGCAAATCAAGGATTTCCTTCTTCAGCGCGAAACGCCCACTCCTTATATGGCACCCGCACTCTACCGCGGCCCGCACTTTACCGGGGTTTTAGTAAACATACCCCTAAGATTGTTATACCATTTTTATTCTGTTTATTCATTATTTATTATTCATTATTTATTATTTTTTATATTGGTTTTGAGGAATCCCCTCCATGTGTTCTAGTTGGATTATGAGGAATATACACTTTTTATCGTGTATTCTTCATGTGGAACTGGCAGTATTAAATGGTATTTTATAGGTCACACGGGTCTTTTATTACATCTGTCTGTCTTAGGAATTACAATGGACCACATCTGTATGTTAGTCGATAATGCCTTGATCTGTTTTTTTGTGATTTTCACTTTTATTTATATGCATCCCGCCATTGGAGGCTCCGCCCCCTTTCTTTGTCTTTTAATACGCATGTGTGGGCATCCTTCCTTCCTGCTGCTCGTCGACTGTGCAATGACAGCAGTTTCTCGGAGGTTTGGCTGTTTTCTGTTTATTTCCATTTCTTATGCCTTTCATTCTTATTGTTCTTATTCTGTTCGTGCTGATTTCACATTTTCCTAGCAAAGGGCATTTTTGGCGACTTTTTATTCTGGATTGCAATTATTAGTGCACCACTATTAGCCGCCACTTTTTTGGGTGTTTTATTTCACATTCTTCGAATGCAGGGTTAGTTTATACACGCTGATATCTCCTGTGCTGCTCCTTTATAGTCACAGACTGGCATCATTGCCGCTTTTACCGATGTGACAAGGTCAGAATTATAATTCATGGTAGTATTTTTCTGCATTGGAAGGTTCATTGACTCACCCCTTTAGTATTTTAAATAAATATTTTCTCTCCATTTTCTTAGCAATGGTTGTTTTGGCGACTTTCTATTTCAGATTGCAATTATTAGTGCACTATTATCAGCCGCCACCTCTGGGTGTGGTATTTCACATTCTTCGCATGCAGGGTTAGTTTACACACGCTGACATTTCCTGTGCTGCCTTTTTATGTTATACTCATAGACTGTCATCACTGCCGTTTTTACCGATACGACAAGGTCAGAATTATAACTCACGGAAGTATGTTCCTGCATCGGAGGTTCATTGACTCACTCTTTTAGTATTTTAACCAAATATTTTCTCCCTTCTTTTTCATGTAATACTATGGTTGCATTTACTTTTGATGTTTGCACATATCCCAACAATTTAACAGACAATACACAATTATAAAAACACTATGATCCAATTCCAAAGTACCCACAACATGTATTTGTATATAGTTTATTTGTACATAGTTTACAAGCCAGTTTTGCTATTTTGCATTAGTTCATGCTGTTAATCATTACGTTTATTGTTTCAAAATGTTCGATGTAAAACTAAGCTTTTGCTTTGTGGATTGTTGTTTTATTGTGAACCGCAACTGAACTCTGGAAGTTGCGGGTCATAAATATATGTTAAATAAATAAAATAAATAAATCCTGCCTTATGTCCTCCTCCTGGGTTTTTCTTTATTAGTTTAGTGATACATTGTTAGTTATTTGTTGCCATAAGTTTCTATTATTTTCACTGTGTTTTTTATTGGTATTCGATTGAGACACTTTGTTTTATGTCCTCCTTCTGTGTTCTCCCTCTTAGTTGATTTATAGTTATTAGTTATAATTTTTATATATGTTTTCTTAATTGTACTTATTTATTTTTTAGCATTAGCATACCACTTACACATTAGCACAGCAGTGTGAAGTTAAATTCTCTTTACGTACTGCAACAGAGGTCAGTATTTTATTTTATTTTATGTAGCACTTTTTCATGTTTGGTCCACAAGCACTTAATCTGATTCCAGCATTTGTATTTATGACCATTTGATTATTTTTATGCTTGTTTTTATACACATTTTTTTCATATAGATGTATAGTTTTTAAATATTTATTGTTTTATGCTTTTAATCTATTAGTGCATGTTTTACCACAGGATGGCTTGTCTGTTTTTATAATGAATATGTTTGTTTTTAGTTTCTCGCCTGGCTAGCCCCTGATGAAGGGTTCGAAACACGGCCTGTGTCGGGCAGCCGTTTGGTAATAAAGGACTCTGTCTTTCCACTTATCTCACGCCTGTGACTGTGTTCTCTCTGTGTTCAGCGTGAGCTGTGCTCTTACGGCGTTGTTACTGTCCAGTGGTATCCATTGATTTTGTGCTGCTGTATATCTGACAGACCACTTCAGCACTTCTGGGTAGTGCCAGACGGAGCTAGGGTAGAAAGTGGATTACCTGAATAGCAATGATATTCAGTGCTGCTACAGTATATAACTATCTGGATAAGGCTGTCCTAAGTTATCCGATAGTTCCCAGATAATAGCACTGTATATTGCATAAGCAGTCTCTTTAGACTCATGTGACATAGTGGGTCCTTCCAGCCCGTTAGATGAGGCTAAAAAGCCAGGAACAGGAGTAGGGCTGAGTTGTAAACAAAAGCACATGGCTCCTGGTTACCTTAGAAACCAAGCACAGAGGCAAGAGAAACGCCCGTGCTACCATTCAGGGAATGAGTCACGAGCTAATGCAGGACACCTGCTAGGGGGTGGAGTTGAGCACTGCCCTAGAATTCACCCTGATAAAGAGAGTTCAGTTGAGCTTATGGAGTTAGAAGGAGAAGAAGAGGAGTTAGAAGAAGGAGAAGAAGAGGAGTTAGAAGAAGGAGAAGTGGATGAGGCATGTGTGCTGGATAAGGAAGTTAATGAGAGCTACGGTGAAGACAGCAGTGCCAGGAAAAAGCCAGGGTCTCTGTGGAAGGGTGAGACAGAATCTTTCTTCAGGAAAAGAAAAGAAACCCCAAGGGAAAGATAAAATAAGGGCAGAGTGGATTACCTGCAGTATCCAGGGGAACACAGAAGAGAAAGGAAGCCAGGAAGGCAAGTGAAATCATCTGTGCAAGGCTTAGGTTGGGAACCTACAGCCAGTCCAAAGCCACAAAGAAAACCTCCACCAGCTAGGCTAAAAGGTAAGCCAAAAGGCTGGTATAAAAATACTTACAGTGACTGTATTTACCCAGAGGGTTGGAGCTGGGAAGAGAATACCTGTGCTGATAACGTTTGTAAAAGCCAGTATTTAACTCAGGAATATCAGGTGAAACCTAAAGCAGTTAGAAAGGGCATGGCATCAGGAGTGCCGTTACAAACATTTCCTTCTAGCCAGGAAGAGTTAATGGACTTTGAACCTGAGTGTGTGAATATTGATGAAGATATCATGGACTGTACGATATCGCTTGCTAATGAAATAATCTCATTACGCTGAAGGCATGTTTTGAAAGAGAAAGTACAGCACTACTAGCATTGGGAAGCAGAGAGCTGTGAAGAAACAGCATTGTTACATTGGAATGCTAGATATCAACCTGTTTATTGCTGAAGTAAGCCTTTTCTGTTAAAGAACCTTTGTTTTGTCCTTATGCCAGTAAATACCTGGTTTGTGTTACTTTGTTCATGGTGAAATCCACCCCAGGAGGGGAAATAAAATCCTTTGGTTGCTTAAACCACTTTTCCACAACTGCTCCTCATTGATTCGGTGAAGGGACTACATTTCCCAAAAAGCCCAGCTTCAGGATTTGTAAAGTAGCTGCTTCAGTGGGGAAAAACCACTCACTTAACCTCTACCCACTTATACACGGGGGTTTAAGGAGAGCTGGTGACAAATGGCGTAGTTGGCAGGATATTTACCTGGATTTGAGGACACCACAAGGACGAGGTTCCTGCAGCAAGAGCTGACAGCCAGGAGGAAAAGATCCGGAGCTCGGCTGATGATCGGTCCAACTGGGGAGTTCCCTTTTCTCAGTGCCTGACTCTGCACTGGTGCCAGGTAATTGTAGCTGGGCACGGGTGGAGAAGGATACAAAGGAGAAAGGGTGGTGCACAGGAATAGTGCATGGCGTTGAAAAAAAATAAAAAAGAAGGGGAATTTTTTTTTCTCTCTCTCTTTTTTTTGGGCCACACTTGGTTTTTTGTTGTTCTGTTGCAGATACCAGGAGATCCAGAATGGACCCGCAAGAAATACTAAGGTGGATGTCCCTGCAATGGGATAAGCAGCTGGAAATGTCACGAAGGGTGCATGACCAAGCGATGACTGCCTTGAAAGAACAGCTGAGACCAGTAAATGCTCTCATAGAACATTTAGCAAAGCAACAGCAGGAGCCAGCGGAAGTTTTTCCAGGATTTACCCAAGGGGTAGGACTAAATAGAACCGGTTCACTTTTGCTGGGACAGTTATCTCCTACTGACAATTTAGATGATTATGTGGATGCATTTGAACGGATTGCAGAAGCCGTCAAACTGCCTAAGGAGAAGTGGGCTATAAGATTTGCCATGTCTTTATCTGTTGAAGCTTTGTCGGCATACAAGTCAATGCCAGCTACCTTAGCAATGAATTATGACGCAGTAAAGAATGCTGTACGAGACAGGTTAGGGCTCACCCCTCTGTTCTACAGGCGCAGGTTTAGGGAGGCAAAGTTAAAGCCTGGAGAAACCCCTAAAGCCCTGTATTTTAGAATAAAGGAATTAGCCTGTAAATGGCTCAAACCTGAGCAGCAAAATGTAGAGTCTATGTTAGATGAGATAATGTTGGAACAGTACATGGAAGCTGTACCTGCTGAGGTTAAAAAGTTTCTTATGTTACAGAACTGTAAGACAACAAGTGAATCAGCTGCCATGACAGAACGGTATTTTGAGGCTGAATGCTCAAGGGCCTCAAAATCCGGCGTTCTGGGCAGAGCACAGGCTGATAAAGTAAGTAAGAATTTTGAATGTAAAGCACCTTGTGAAAATAGGGGTTTTTCCTATACTAAGGGAAAATGTTTCAAGTGTGGAAATGTTGGGCACTTGCAAAAAGACTGTATTATACGCACTGCTTTAGTATCTGGTAATGGGGAAAACCTCAAAGCAGGCTTTTTACTACCAGTCCAGGTGGAGGGCATAAAGGCCCAAGCGCTACTAGACTCGGGCGCTAACCAGAGTATGGTGTCCCAACGGCTCTGGGAAGCCATACAAGCTCAAGTAGCGCCGAGTCCAGCAGTAGGGCAGGTGAAAGTACAGTGTTTGCACGGGTCAGCCTCCTATTACCCTGTATATGACCTTATGATAGAAGGTTTAGGATCAGCCAAGAAAGTAAAGGTGGCAATAATCCCACAGCTGTTACACGATGTAATTTTGGGAAATGATTGGCCCCCATTTTGCCAGGGAATTGAAAAGGGTATAGAAGAGAGGACAGGCTATGTCTCTACCCGCTCCCAGGCAAGAACCCCTCATAGGGAAGAGGATCCCGCTGAAGAAGTGGCAGGTCCATCCCGAGTTAGGGAGGATTCCCCTGACTTAGAAAGGGAATATGATGAGGAAGAAATAGACCCATTGCCCGCACAGACTGACCTTTTTGATACCATGCCCAAGGAGGTGAGGAAAGGAAAGGCCAAGAAGAAACAAGAAAGGCAACACAGGACCCAAGGAAGGGCTGATTTGGGAGCCAGGGAGGGCTTACCATGGGTACCCTCGGAGTTAGTAAAGAAATTCCCGTCCTTCCCAGGGGAACAGAAAGCAGATCCCGCTTTGAAAAGAGCCTTTATGTTTGCGCAAGAAGAAAGGGATACTCTGCCCAGATTCCTTTTAGAAAGGGATATCCTGTACAGGGAGAGTAATAACCCGCTTACCGGTGAAGTAAGAAAGCAGTTGGTAGTACCGACTACATTTAAGGCCATAGTAATGCGTCTAGCCCATGACCACCCAATAGGAGCCCACAAGGGGATTCAGGGGACATTGGACCAGGTCTTGGCCCATTTTTACTGGCCAGGGGTCTACAAGGAAACTTCCCGCTATTGTGAAGCGTGTCCCACCTGCCAACGGGTTACTGCCTCAAAACTGAGAGCAGTGCCTATGATACCCACACCTGCCATATCCACACCCATTAGGCGAATGGCAATGGACATCATAGGGCCACCTGTTAGACTCCCCGGGGTTTTCAGTACGTGTTAGTGATCGTGGACCAAGCTACACGTTTCCCATGGGCCATACCCATGAGAAATACCTCCGCCAGAACAATAGCCTTGGAACTGATAAAATTGTTCTGTGAGGTTGGCTTCCCTCAGGAGATGCTCATTGACCAAGGAAGCAACTTTTTGTCAAAATATTTAGCCACTGTGTGGGATGCCTTTGGCATACACCATGTGCGGACTGCAGCATACCACCCCCAGTCCAATGGGATGGTTGAAAGAACAAACCAGACCATAAAGCAAATGCTTAGGAGGGGACTAGATGGACAGATGTCCGAGTGGGATACATTGTTACCCTTTGTATTGTATGCATGTAGGGAGCGTGTACAGGCGTCCCTAGGGGCATCCCCGTATGAGCTGTTATTTGGTAGAGCCCCCAGAGGAGTTCTTGATATACTCAGAGAACAATGGGTGGAACCAGATGGGGGGAGACAGAAGTACCCCAGTTCCTCAAAAACTTAAGGAGTCGTTTGAAGAGAACGGCTCAAGCCTCTTTAGAAAGCTTACAGGCTAGCCAAAAGAGACAGAAAAAGTACTACGACCGGGGAACAAAACCCCGTCAATTAGCAGTAGGCGATAAAGTGGTGATTATGGTGGCCGAGGTAGGACCAAAATTCGAGTCCAGAAGGAAGGGGCCCTGTACGGTAGTGGAGAGGGTAGGTCCCGTCTCATACCGGGTAGAGAATAGTAAGGGCCGGCGCCAGGTATATCACATTAATGTTTTAAAACCCTGGCAAGAAAGGGTAGCCACAGTACAATTAGCTATGAAGGAACACCACAGGAACCCTACACAAGGGATTACGTGCTGTCCGTCGCAGGCTTTGGCAGCCCGTAATATTTTAAGGGGGGGGATCTGTGACATAGTGGGTCCTTCCAGCCCATTAGATGAGGCTAAAAAGCCAGGAACAGGAGTAGGGCTGAGTTGTAAGCAAAAGCACATGGCTCCTGGTTACCTTAGAAACCAAGCACAGAGGCAAGAGAAACGCCCGTGCTACCATTCAGGGAATGAGTCACGAGCTAATGCAGGACACCTGCTAGGGGGTGGAGTTGAGCACTGCCCTAGAATTCACCCTGATAAAGAGAGTTCAGTTGAGCTTATGGAGTTAGAAGGAGAAGAAGAGGAGTTAGAAGAAGGAGAAGAAGAGGAGTTAGAAGAAGGAGAAGTGGATGAGGCATGTGTGCTGGATAAGGAAGCTAATGAGAGCTACGGTGAAGACAGCAGTGCCAGGAAAAAGCCAGAGTCTCTGTGGAAGGGTGAGACAGAGTCTTTCTTCAGGAAAAGAAAAGAAACCCCAAGGGAAAGATATAATAAGGGCAGAGTGGATTACCTGCAGTATCCAGGGGAACACAGAAGAGAAAGGAAGCCAGGAATGC
Source organism: Ichthyophis bannanicus (assembly GCA_033557465.1). Lineage (NCBI taxonomy): Eukaryota > Metazoa > Chordata > Amphibia > Gymnophiona > Ichthyophiidae > Ichthyophis > Ichthyophis bannanicus. The sequence goes on along the minus strand of CM066035.1, from coordinate 605,407,425 downwards.
AAGTGAAATCTTCTGTGCAAGGTTTAGGTTGGGAACCTACAGCCAGTCCAAAGCCACAAAGAAAACCTCCACCAGCTAGGCTAAAAGGTAAGCCAAAAGGCTGGTATAAAAATACTTACAGTGACTGTATTTACCCAGAGGGTTGGAGCTGGGAAGAGAATACCTGTGCTGATAACGTTTGTAAAAGCCAGTATTTAACTCAGGAATATCAGGTGAAACCTGAAGCAGTTAGAAAGGGCGTGGCATCAGGAGTGCCGTTACAAACATTTCCTTCTAGCCAGGAAGTGTTAATGGACTTTGAACCTGAGTGTGTGAATATTGATGAAGATATCATGGACTGTACGATATCGCTTGCTAATGAAATAATCTCATTACGCTGAAGGCATGTTTTGAAAGAGAAAGTACAGCACTACTAGCATTGGGAAGCAGAGAGCTGTGAAGAAACAGCATTGTTATATTGGAATGCTAGATATCAACCTGTTTATTGCTGAAGTAAGCCTTTTCTGTTAAAGAACCTTTGTTTTGTCCTTATGCCAGTAAATACCTGGTTTGTGTTACTTTGTTCATGGTGAAATCCACCCCGGGAGGGGAAATAAAATCCTTTGGTTGCTTAAACCACTTTTCCACAACTGCTCCTCATTGATTCGGTGAAGGGACTACATTTCCCAAAAAGCCCAGCTTCAGGATTTGTAAAGTAGCTGCTTCAGTGGGGAAAAACCACTCACTTAACCTCTACCCACTTATACACGTGGGTTTAAGGAGAGCTGGTGACACTCGTCACCTCATAGTTCACTAATGGCAGCCATGGCTCCACGCCCTCTTTCCCACAGTTTATATTCCACTTCTGTGATGTCTGCTGATGCGTTCCTGCACACAGAAAGTTCTAGAAATCTTGCTTACTCTAATACATAATATGTTGTGTTTGCCATGCCACCCTTGGTAGCCCAACAGAAACAATTGCTACTGATCACTACCACCATTGGCAAATTTAGATTAATACATGTTCATGCTATAACATTTCTTGCAGCCATTTACCAGGCTTTAACATTATTCCTTCTCTTCTCAGGAATTCTTAGCTATGACTCTAGGCTCAAAGAACAGGCATTAACTTCCAAAGTCACTGGGGCATAAATCTCTCTCTCTCTCTCTCACACTCACTCACACACACACTTGCTTCAGTTCAGCCTAAGCCTTTATCTTTACAATGGCTCTCAAATTTTCTCAATCCTCGGTGCGATCTCAGCTAAGTACAGCCTTTCTTCCATTCCTCAGCTCAGAATACTGTAATCCCAGGTGCTTCATGGCTCCGTCCATCCTGCATCTGGAGTGCTGCCCCTCAGCACTCCAATGGCTGGCATGAACCCTGCATCCTTCAGCTGTCACTCACCATCAGGCACTCCTACTTTTATAGTGAACAAACCCCAGTGTTGCCTGGACTCCGCCACACCAGATAATGCCGCTGGTCACTGTTCTATCCAGATATTCAGCGCTGACCATGATCTAGACACCAGTGTTGAATATCTGGGTTTTTTAAACCACTGCAGCATGCATTTAAAAAAATGCTGACCATAGCGACTGAATATTGACTCATAGGTTTATAAGGGAAAGTTTTTAAATTTCCTTTCAGAGCTATCCAGTTGTTTAAATTTTGATCACAATAATTTACTATATCTTTCTTTAACATTTGCCTTGTATTCTGGGAAGATCTGTTAGATTTGATCATCTTACATGATATTAATGTGCATATGGAATGTCCAGCGAGGTGGATGGAGAATTGCTTGTTTGGCACTTTGCAAGTTATGGGGTTTGTACAACTTATAAGAGGAGCATCTCATGAGAAAGGGCAAACCCTGAATTTAATTTTTGTGAATACTGGCACTGAAAATTAAAGCAAGGATGTGCAGAATTTTCCTGTTTCTTGGTCTGATCATTATATGATTTGGTTTAGGATGATAGAGCTAGGTTATCAAGGAAGAGGTTAGTAAGATTTGGACTTTAAGGAATATACAAGCAGATTATAGACATACAGCTTTTATTCAGAGGGTGTTGAACTTGAATTTGCTAATGAAGGACATACGTAAGCACTAAAATGAGTATGTGGAAAAAAAAGCCCTTGCCATCACATGAATAGGGCTGGCCTCCTGTAAATGCAATGCATATCTCTGAGTCAATGTGGATTCTTGGTAACCCAGCAGCTCCTCGGGTTTCATGGCAGTTTGAGCAGAAGTAGATTGCCATGCCTTTCTTCCCAGGTAATGGAGAGTTAAGTGACTTGCCCAAGGTCAAAAGGAATGCTAGTGGGAATTGAATGCTAAGTCTCTTAGTTACCAAGCTAGTGCTCTAGCCACTAGACTACACCTTCACTCCAAGGAAATAGCCCTAGCCATACCTTAAGCGTTACACAGCCCAGCCCTCTCACCCCTCCCCTCCCCTCCCCTCCCCTCTGGCTGTCAAAATATATAATTTTGTTTTGAATGCCCTGCTCTTTGCCCCCTAGAAGTTCATGCCCTAGGCAAATGCCTAGTTTGCCTAGTAATTAAATCCATCCTGCACGCGGGCTTTCAATTTGTAAAAAATATTACTCTGGCAGATGAAGAAATGATGTTGTAAAAGTGAACAGAACATGCTGCAAGCTTATGAATGGATAAGGCAGATATCTGTAAAAGTAAAACGAAGTATACTGTATATCCTATTTCTGAAGCATTCTTTAGTGAGCGAGGCGACTATTTCATATTGTGAGGTAGCTGCTGCAAACTACACACATAAGAAATGAAAGGAGCTGCATTTTAAGTAGTAAAATCTTTTGTTAGTTTTTTTAAAAAGAAGATATTGGATAATCAGATATTTTTGATATAGCAACAGGTTAAAGAAGTGGAAATCTTGTCAGGGTAAAAGGGGGCATTATGTGATGCTGCTGCTGTAGGTTTGACTTATATAGATGATCAGAAGCTTGAAGCTTCTAAAATGATTCTGGGTGAGGTCTATGGTTATAAATGCCTTGCAAATAAATTGTGCGAACTAGATGTTTGTGAGAAGGTCAAAATGAATTTGACTATGAAAAGCTGATTTTGTACATTTGGAAGGTAGATTCAGAAGAGATGGGTAACTACAGTAGCTATCAACAATGAATTGGGTTACATGGATCCAGGCCCTGTAACTATTATACAGTTTTTGGGGGATGAGGTATATAATTTATTGGCAGGAATTATAAATATAGCCCTACAAAGGACTACAGGTTTTTGCCTTGAATGTACTTTTAAAAAATGTTATTCTGAGTTTTCTCTTCCACGGCAAATTTATTTTTAAATTCTCTCTGTTTCTGCCTTATCAATGCCTTGTATCTAACAAGCCAGTGCTTATGTTGTTTTCTGTTTCATCATTTGGCTTCTTTTTCCATTTTCTGAAAGATGCTTTTTTTTTACTATAACAGCTTCCTTGACCTCACTTTTAAACCATGCCAGCAATCATTGGGTCTTCCTTCCACCTTTCTTAAAGCATAGAATATATCTGCTCTGGGCTTCCAAGATAGCATGTTTAAATAATGCCCAAGCCTAATGTAAACGCTTAACCTTTGTCTTTGCTCCTTTTAGTTTATTCTTAACCATTCTCTTCATTTTATCATAGGGGTATGGTTACTAAAGGACGGTAAGGGAGCAAGTGTGCTGTAAATGTGTGTTATTGGTGCACATGAGCGGTTAACTCCATGGAAAGCACCGATAACACTGGATTAACGTTCAGATGTTCAGAAGCGGAGCCCTCAGTGTTAAGGTGTAAGGAGGTGGAAAGTAAGCATTAATAGGGTGGAGACTGGGTGGGGATAGCGTGTGGTCCCTTAATGCCGGGTTACATAACATGCATTAGAGCTCCCAGTGGTGAGAACACTAGCGCCAGCCAAATTGGCAAAGGAGGTATCAAGTGGATGATGCAGTAGGGCTGGCTGGTCCTCTAGGCTTAGAAAGCTGCTGCCTAGGGTGTACATTTCTGATGTCTGGTATCACTCCACTGTGACAGGAACAGCACACATACATGCTGCCATAGTCAAGAAGAGGTAATGCCACCCCCACAGCCACCATGCTGCCATGTCAGCATTCGTGAGGGTGGGGGTGGAGGTTGCAGCAGCTGTGGCCTGCTGTGGACAAACACCTTTTCCCAACATTTTGTGACAGTTGCATTGCTGCAGTTCCCACTGTCAATGAGATGGCAAGCATGTCAGCAGCAGCCACAGCGGAGCACACATTGATCCCTCCCTCTCGAGGTCAAAGGCAGCAGCACATGTGACCGCATCTTCCCGTGGGGGGTGGGGGGTGGTAGGAGTGCCATGGCTGCATGTGTGCAACCCCAATAAGGCCACCTGCAGCACTGCAGCAGTGGCTGTGCCACGATCGCAGGGAGGGAGGGATCAGCCAGCATGCTGATCACTCTGAGTGTTGGAACCTGTCACCTAGCTATTTACCCGACTGAATGGGCTGGCCATGGGATCAGGATGCCCCCCAGCTGCATATATTGAGTGACTATGTGCATGTGGGGGACAAAATATGCCACTGTGGCAGGAATACCATGCAAGATGATAATAGCCCATATCAGAGAAAAAATGCCCGCCCTGCCTCCTCACCAGCAAAATGATGACCATAATCTGTACATGAACTGGAGACACCGCCAGGAGTAAATACTCAGTCAGTTACAACCATTTGAGCCACATATGCATCTAAAGTAACTATGATGGACAGCAAAATATGAGATTAGTCCATGACTGCCCCACAAGCACACACCAGTAAATGGGTATGTTGGTCCTTCAGCTAGGACACTCATGATCTGGAATGCGTGTGGTCGGGTATCATGGCCTACCCCTATGACTGCACAGATCCCATGTGGAAGACATGAATGTCAGTTGCACCAGCAGCATAGCAAGGCAGTGCAACAGACAGACCTAACAAGATGTCCCTCACCCATACCTGCCGAACATACCTTGTCGGACAAGTATGGCATAGATCATGCAGGGATCAAAGCAGATGTAGGCATACCCCAATACATTCCCTTCTGCATCCTGACAAATACTACATATATACCCTTGGAATGTGTATACCACATGACTGCTCTGTGGCTTCAAACACATGGCCAGTATGTGTATGGGAGTAAAAATCAAAGGTTCAAGACCAGCCTGTGGAATAGATAATGGGATGTCCAGTTACCTTAACTTTATCCCACATTTACAGAACTGTATCAGCATGTGCAACCTTCAATGGTTCCTCCAGCATGACTCCACACACTGAGAAGCTGCACCACCCAAAACTGGATGTCAGAGCATACTAATAGAACGGGCACACTGTGTAGCTTTTGACAGTGACAGAACAATGCAGAACATGCTAATAGTGCCTGTATACAAAACATGTGTTAAAAATGGAGGAGCATCAAAGGAGGCCTAAGGGGTAGGTACAAATGCCAACCTACTCCACTTTTGTACAGTGGGGTTATGTGTGTGTGTGTGTACGTGTGTGTGAGTCTGTGTATCTCCAGAGCAATGTGAGCTTCAACAATGCACTGTGCATGCATGTGGTGTCCAGGCTTCATGCCTGTGCATACAATATGCTCCTGGCCAGCTATATAGCAACCCCACATAGTGTGTGAGACACCATTGACAAGCAGAAAGTTGTTTTTTAGAAAGTTGTTGCGACCTGTGGCTGTGAAGATGCAATGCATTCCCAGTTACACCATCATCAAGGTCCATCCCCACAACATGCCTCAACACTTACCTCCCAATATGATACTGTTGTGCAACACCCAAATTGTCTGCTGGTTTGACTGGAGTAAGTATGAGGGACATATGTGTGTGATGCAACCCTCACCTCTGACTGAGCCTCCAGGCCTCTGGACACACCGATTTGCACAGGTGCTGAAGGACTACAAAAGAGGACTGCTACTTCTAGAGAGAGATCTGCAATTGTAAGTATTTACTTTTGGGAATTGTTCTAAATATTGGGGAAAATGAATTTTTTAGTTTAAAGCTGATTAATCTGTGAACCCAGTGTATTTGTTAAATCAGACAAGGCCTAGTAGCAGCAAAGAGCTTTCTGGTTAAATTTAGACCTCAAGGCTCCCTCTATCCAAGCAAGGGCTGTGGGACTCCCCCTGGAAATTGGTCACAGATTACCTTAGAAGCACAGGACAAGGTACTGTGTAGTAGCTAGCTTTTAATAAGTCTTCTTTCACACCCTCCTTCCCCGGCACCCACCCTGGGATAATCGTAGCTTTATAGGTGCTTACACCTCTTAAAGGAAAGGAGGTGCCATATTCACTCTCAGATGCAGCTGTTTATCCTCATCAGGCATACATTAAGACCTGAGATTAATTAAGCTTCAGGTAAACAAGGTACATTAAACATATTAGGTATAGTTTTATTAGTATAAGCATCCCCAATAACCCTTAGTAAGTAAAGAACTTAAATATCTAAACATAAACTTAAAACTAAGATGCAGACAGCAGTCCAGCAGCGAGATGGGGGCTTTCTAGTCTTTTGCATTGAGTGTAACATTTATGATTTTCTCCCAGTTGGTGAGGGGGTCTTACATGTGCACTAGGTGCAAGGAGCTCTTTGCTCTCAGGGAACGAGTCCGATCTCTGGAGGTTAGAGTAGCAGAATTGGAGGACATAAGGAAGACAGAGAGGTACCTAGACGAGACCTACAGGGATATAGTCCTGAAGTCCCACCTCAAATCTGGCAGCATCCCTGTTGCCATAGAGGAGAGAGGTCACGTGACAGGAGAGAATCACTCTGGTGTGGCAGGAAGGGATCCTATAGCTAGGACCTGTCCTCCAGGTGATGTAAAACCCTCACACACTGAGGAAGTTCCTCCAAGGCCATGTATTCATGAGAGAAGGGTTAGGACAGCCGTTATAGTTGATGATTGGATCATTAGGCATGTAGATAGCTGGGTGGCTGGTGGACGTGAGGATCACCTGGTAACATGCCTGCCTGGTGCGAAGGTAGCAGGTCTCACGCACCACCTAGACATGGTCTTAGATTGTGCTGGGGAGGAGTCTGATGTCTTGGTACATGTCGGTATAATGACATAGGAAAATGTGGTAGGGAGGTTCTGTAGGCTAAATTTAGGCTTTTAGGTAGGAAGTTGAAATCCAGAACATCCAGGGTAGTGTTCTCCGAAATGCTTCCTGTTCCACGCACAGGATCCAAAAGGCAGGCAGAGCTCTAGAGTCTCAATGTGTGGATGAGACGATGGTGCAAGAATGAGGGTTTGTTAGGAACTTGGGAACATTCTGGGGAAAGGAGGGGCTCTTCCGAAAGGATGGGCTCCCCCTTAATCAGGATGGAGCCAGGCTGCTGGCATTAACCTTTTTAAAGGAGATAGAACAGTTTTTAAACTAGATAATAGGAGAGAGCTGACAATCGACCAAGAGCGCATGGTTCACAACAATGTATCCTTGAAGGATATTACCAAAAGAATGAAGTTAGGGCATATCAGCAGAGAGGTTCCAATAAAGGCAAAAGTAGTCCAAATGCCCTTGAGTACGGAGCAGACAGAGCTTAAAGATTCCAAATTACTCTTGCCTAATGATAGCCAGATTAATATTCATAAAATACAGTCCCTATATGGGGGGGGGGGGGGTGTTACAAGCATGACATTATGTTCAGTCCTCACTGCCAAAGGTCGTGTGGGGGGATACCGTACCGGGGTATGTGATAGACATATGCCACTGTAGGCCAGCATGCACTCGCAGCCTGTCTCTGGCCTTCTTTCCACTGTGCCTGACACTGCATATGCTGTCTGCAATTTCAAGTAAAAAGGTACATAAAGAGGAGCAGAGAATTGTGGGTATTGCCTAAAAAAGACCAATGCACACAGGATGTCTGTGAGTCAGAGGTTAGGTCAATGGCTGGCCATCTTAGCATGGATCTGCCATGACCATGGCCTAAATCCACATATCTGTTCACCCTGACTGAGATGTGACCATGTCACAGCTATGTATCCACATGGTGCCATATAAGGGTCAAGTTACAGTGATATGGGTATTGTTACTTTCATAGTGGTTTAATTACTGGACAGGCTGCCGAGTGTTTTTGCTGTTTGCATAAGGCCAATGTGTTTTGGTTGCTCTGTGTACATGCAGTGTGTGATGATTAGCAAACTGGGCACAGATGGTATGTGAGTGGTTGACACAGTCCAGTGTTGCCCAACACATGCAGACTGCCTGTGATTGCTCTAGCTCAGGGATCTCCAAATCTGGTCCTGGAGGACTGCAAGCCAGCCATATTTTCAGGGTATCCCTAAATGAATATGCATGAGGGAAATTAGAATACAATGGGGCAGAGCATGCAAATATATCTCATGCATGTTCATTAGGGACATCCTGAAAACCTGGCTGGTTTGCGGATTTGGAGACCACTTCTCTAGTTGATTGGAATTCCCAGAATGTAAGGCTAGCAGCTGTTATTGTGCTGATAACTATGGTTTTGGCAGGCTCATCTGCTAGGTGTCAGCATCCCCGCCCAACAGCACTCACTGCATTCCAGTTCCTTTCAAATAGCTGCCACAATTTAAAAGACCTGCATGAAATGTTACAGAAAAGTCCCTAGCCAACCAGAGCAGGACACAAAGCCCTGTAAAGTCAGGCCACACTAGCATGCTGCAATTGTATAGAATACCAAGTGACTAGCATGACGCATGGCAGACAATATCTGCAGCACACTGGCAGCAATAAGGACCTACTCCAGAATCAGAATTTAGAAATGTTATCTTTCTAGCATTTCCTGATGTGACATTGACCCAATTGATACTGGATAATGTAATCACCCATTATTACTGTATTGTAAATTTTGTTATCTTCCCTAATTTCTGCTAGCATTTCACCAACTGTATGCTCATTCTGGCCAGGTGGATGGTAATATACCCTCACTGCCATTCCCTTCCCTTTTGTAGATGGAATTTCTATCCATAGAGATTTTACAGTGTATTCTGGTTCCTGAAAAACTTCTATCCTATTTTGTTCTCTTGGGCTTCCGCAGCTAGTGTGATGACTTTTGCAGTTTTCTGGGTCATACTGCATCTTCATAACTGGAACTGATGTTCAAGATCCGTGGTTGGCCAGTTTAGTGATCATCTAACAACCAACATCCAGATTAGGCTTAGAAAATGTCTATGATAGGATATTAGACATGGTTGCCTTTATGTTGAGGGTATGATGACTGTGTTGAGGGTCTGTCCTGTCCAAGTATACAGGAACTATAGCATGTGGGTACTGGGGGTGCCATGGTAGCAGGCACAGGGCATATCTTCCAACCAAGGGTAACGGAACACCCAAAGGAGCTCTGTGAAGCTCAGTCTTGAAGGACTACCAAAAGGGATTGCTACAACTGGAAGTAGATCTATACCTGTGAGTATAATCTTCTGGAATAAACTCTAAATCTTGGGGTGAAAGGGACTTCTTGGGATTAAAGCTGATAAATCTGTGTATTTTAGAATTCAGTGTTTTTGCTGAGTCAGTCAGGTCTTTATGCCACCAGTGAGCTTTGTATTTAAGTCAAAGCAGAGTATAGCTTAGCATAGAACATAAAATACGAGTAAATAGACTTTGAAATAAATTTGTTTCTAGAGAGTTTTTCATTGAAATCAAATCAGAGTATAGCTTAACCTAGAAATAGAATAAAATAGAGTAGTTACTGAAATAAATGTGTTTCTAGAGAGCTTTTTTTACTTAAATGAAATCAGAATATAGCTTAGCATGCAAGTAGAATAGTCTCTGAGTAAAAAGAAAAATAAGCTTATTTCTAGTGAACTTTACAAAGAGCCCTTCCAATTAGGAGGCAAAAGATCTGTGAAGTTGCCTTAAATAGGTGTTAAAGGCAAGTGACAGATCAAAGGGACAATTTAAAAGGCCCCTTCTAGCAAACCAAGGGCTGTGTGAATCACTAGGAAATTGGTAAGACTTTACGTTAAAAGCACAGGTCAGGGCACTGTGTAGCAGCCAACTTTTAATAAGTCTTCTCTTAATAAGGAGCCAAATGACAAAAACTGGAAACAACATAAGCACTGGCAAGTTAGATGCAAGGCATTGATAAGGCAGGCAAAGAGAGAATTTGAGTATATAACTTCTCCTATATAATATGTATATAATTTCTCCTATCATGCCTTTATATATGGCGACTCTGTTGTATATTTACACTGGTGTTCAAACTGTAATTTATGCCAATGATATGTATAACTGTAATTGTGCCGTTGTTAATCACCCCCTTATCTTGTCCCCTCTCCCATGTCTTGTACAACAATCTGTAATTCATACTGGTGTTTAAACAGTAATTTATTTGCAAATCAATTGTATAACTGTAATCATCTCGTTGTTTATCCTTCCCTTCTCTTGTCCCCTCCCCCTGTCTTGTACAATGATGGACCGCTTCTGATCGCTGGAAGGAGCGGTGTATAAATGTGGAGCGGTGTATAAATGTATGCCAAATAAATGAGAAGAAACTTGCTGTGGAAGCAAAAACGCATATAGGGTTATTCTGAACCACAAATAAGCCATTTACACGTATAAGTTGGATGTTTTCAGCACTTAAACATCTAGATGCGATTCCGATAACAGAACAATTTCCACGTACGAAAGATGGGTAATCTGGACATGGGTGTGGAGGGGAGGAGCATGGGCGTATCGAGCCGCTTAAATGTCTAAACCGTATTCTGATGAAAATGTATACGTACATCTTAGTCGTCTAGGTTAGACCTGCTAAAACGTGGAATAGCAGCCTATGTCGGCTAAAGTAGCACTGTACTGTAACAACACAGAAGGGCATCTATGTTTAAATAAAGCATAGCTGTGTTATAAAAAGATCTAGACAAGTTCCTGAAGGAAAAGTCCATAACATAGACATGGGGGAAAGAACTACGTACCCTGGGGTAAGCAATATAGCATGTTGCTATTTTGTGAAAATGCTACTCTGTAAATGTGATCCAGATTGGCTATGTCTGGAAATTATTGGGTATTAGTTTCTCTGGTGGAAATTATAATAGTCTGAATGGACCTTTGACCAAAGGGAAACAAACTGAACCATGTGGCAGCAATAAGGGTCCAATGGTAGTCAGTAACAGAGGGCATTTTCACAGACAACAGATCTGATCGGTGTGTAAAAATGTCTATGTGATGCAGATAAACCTTATGCATATGACATGTCCCAAACCTAAGTGCACACTAGTAACCTTGCTCCATCTAAAACATCTTCCCATTAAAAAACTAAGCACCCACCTTTATTAAAGGGCAGTACACTATTCTATCAATTGCTTATGCAAAGGTAAAATAAATTTCTTGGGGGAATGATAAAGATCTGGGAGGCCAATCTCCAAACTAGTATTATTTCACAACAATGGATATTTCACAATACTGGGGTGAAAGCATCTCCCTCTCTGTTCCACTTACTGTGAAGGTGGTTAAAAATAGGTCTGAGTACGACTTTGAAGCCATATGCACATGTTAGAATACTCAAAACTGTTGCTTTTCCGGGGGCGTGTTCATGCCGGAGTTACATGTTTTGACGCGGTTACATGTACAACTACGTATACGTGCAAATGCTCAGAATACTGAACACGTGTTTACGTCTAGATTCACGTGTACGTCCGCCTTTCTCATTACATGTGGATAGCCGCTGCAGTTGAAAACGTGTAACTTTTCCTGTGTGCTACTCCTCCTGTATAGTTTGGGAGCCTTTGTTGTGCAACATATTGGCCTATACAGCAACACTGCCAGTGACACAGTAGGTACAAATGGTCCCTAATATAACTGCAATGGCATGTGTGCTGGGGCCTGTGTCCTAGATGCATGTCTGTGGTACATGTGGCCATGTGGGAGACAGTGGTATGTATGGACCTGGGCGGAGAGGCCAGGTGCCCTGCGCAGATACCCACCACAGGGCAGGCAGGTGTGGGCATGTCACTGTCGGGGGCAGGGACTGACTGGCCTGAATGTGGGCGTGGCAGGTCCTTCCCCAACACATCCGCAGTCCCATACCATGGTCACTGTACTGGGGGTGCACATGTTTGGCTCCCATAGTTGCATGCCTGTAGGTGTTACATAGAAGTTACATAGTATATGATGGCAGCTAAAGACCTGTATGGTCCATCTGGTCTGCCCAGCAAGACGGCAAGAGTAGGTGTATCTGCCGCTCTGCGTAGGTCACCCTTATTGAGATATAAGAGATAGTTATGTTTATATTGATGTTATCCTGTTGCTATAAAGGGATCTATTGTGTCTGTCCCATGCCAATATGTGTTCTGTCACAGTGTTTGTCCCCACCACTTCCATCGGGAGGGCATTCCAAGCATCCACCACCCTTTCAGTGAAAAAGTATTTCCAGCCATTGCCTTTCAGTGTGCTCCTTGCAGCTTCATGTTCTGCTCTCTAGTTTTACAGCTTCCCTGTCTTTGGAAGAGATTTGTTTGTTCATTAATACACTGTCAGTATTCAAGGGTCTGAATCATATCCCCTTTCCCTCCTCTCCTCCAGAGTGTACATATTTAGGTCTTTAAGTCCCTTCTCATAGATCTTCTGGCGCAGGCTCCCAAGCATTTCTGTCACATTCCTTTGAACCGCTTCCAGCCTTTTCATATCCTTTGCCAGATGTGGTCTCCAAAACTGAACACAAGATTCCAAGTGAGGCCTCACCAGCAACTTGTACAGTGACATTAGTATCTGTACCTTTCTGCTGGTACGTCCTCTCTATATGCAACCCAGCATCCTTCTGGCTATTGTTACTGCCTTGTCATACTCTTTTGCCACCTTGAGGTCCTAGGAAACAACCACTCCAAGGTCCTTCTCCTGGTCCATGCACACCAACCTCTCGCCGCTTATCGCATACATTTCCCTTGGATATCTGCTTCCCAAGTGCATGACACTGTACCTCTTCACATTAAATCTGAACTGGCAAGCATTAAACCATTCCCATAGTTTTGGAAGATCTTTCCTCATGTTATCCACTCCCTCGGGAGAGTCCACCCTCAGCGTTCTTTTGTCCCAGAAGTAGATCTCCTTTGTACATCCAGGCTGAGCTGGACGTACAAAAGAAATTGTGATTCCAGTCCCGCAGGGCACGTCTTGCCCCACAGGACCAGAATCGCAAACAGGCATGTTTGTGCAGACCAGGTCCACAAAGCGGCCTGGCCTGCATGTACAGGCCTTCCAGTGCATTTGGTCTTGCCTGTACAATGGAGCTGCGGCACAATTGCATCCAGTCACCATGACACTGCTGCTCCATTGTATGGCCACAATCCCCAGTCACCAGCGCCTGTGACCCTCTATCCACAGCCTGACCCCTGATCCTGCCTCCCTAGGCTGGGGACAGGTTGCGGGAGAGGCTCTCTGCCCCCAACCACCATTCTACAGCCCCAGGCCTGCAGTCCATTGCCACATCAGGGAACCTATTCCACCTCAGAAGTGGGAGACATTCCCCATCTGCTTTTGGCCCCAGATATACAGGGCCAGCATTGGCCCTGTTCATATGGGGTCAGAAAACACCCATGACCCACCAGGATATCACCCCCATCCACCCCTCTGCCATCCCCGTCTACCTTTATTTGAGTGTGTTTGACTGGAATGGAAAGGGGTGCGGATAGTGGGGATGGACATCCCAACGGGCTGTCCATCCCCACTATTCATGGCATGGACTGGGCCTGCATGTGTACACATCTTGGGCCACCATGCTGTGAGCCATTCGGACCACTGCAGGCAGTCCCCCCCCCCTCTTCTGCCACTACATGTCTTTTGGCCCCAGGTGACCTGGGCCAACATCCGTATCAGCCCTGTATGTACAGGTTCACAGAAATGGTCCAACAAAAGGGGCAAGGACTCACGTTAAACCAGGGACACAGTACAAAAACGTGATGATAGTGGAAAAACAATTTTATTCACAAAAGCCTCTTGTCGGGTTGAATAAAATTGTTTTTCCACTATCATCACGTTTTTGTACTGTGTCCAGGTTCACAGACCATCCACTGCCCCCCTTCCTCCACCATCACCCCGACCCTTTCCCATCCCTGGCTACCATGTACATACCGAGAAGTTCATCAGGGTCAGCAGAGGTGGCCGGTTGGTAGGGAAGGATGTCCACAAGGGACCCGCATCCCCACCATGTGGGCCGCAGACTGACCCCTATGCGGTTCCAAAGTAACAGTCATTTATTAAAACTATTTACATAAGTAGCCTATATCCCATGGGGTGTCATTGCTGATCACCTATGTGGGGTCAGGAGTCCCTCCCTGAGCCGCTTCACAGCCCGTGTGAGGACCTGGAGGTCACCCCTGATCCTGTGTAGGTGATCAGCAATGACCCAAAAGGGCCCCTCAGCGGCTGCCTGTGCTGCCGTCCCCTCCTTCCTCCCATCCCCTCCCTCCACCCCCTTCACTCCACACCCCCTCCTCCTCCCATCCCTTGCTCCACCCCCTCCACCCTGCTGTCTTTTCCCCCATGCTCCCACGCTCCTCCACCCACAGGGTGCCCTGGGTGGGGTGGCCCTGAAGTCCCCCCCTCCAGGGGCTGCTCCTCCTCCATCTTCTCCTCCTCCCCCCTGCCCCTCAGGGCCACCCACCTAGGGGTACCCTGCCCCCACCCTGGGGCGCCCTGGCCAGACACCATAGTACTATCCAGCCCCTCCCCCTCAGGGGAGTGGGGCACCTCCATGAGGTCAAGGGTAACCACCTCCTCCCCACTCTCCCCTGATGGGGAGGTGCTATACAGTACTATGGGGCTGTTGTCTTTGCATGGGCCACAGTGGTGCTGTCGGGGCTGTGTGCTGTAGCTGCTGTAGGCCACTCCTTCTCTTCCGCTATTAACTCCACCTTCTCCTACTCCTCCTCCTCCACCGCAGGGTGTGGGCTGTCCTCAACTGGAATGACCTTGGAAGGGATGCAGAGAGGTAGCAGTTAGTTTCAGTGGATGGAAGTGTCTGGCTGCCATGTCCCCATTGTCAGATGCCTCCCCATTCTCTGTCTGCTGTTGCCCCTGCGTTGCCCAGCCACTCCAGACCTGTGCCATGTTGCATGTCACAGCCCCAGTCCTGTGCCATTCTCCCACACTCGCCTTGCTCCTGCTGCAGCTACCACCACATACGATGCAGAAGCCCTGGGCAGTCACGCCTGATTGCGCGGAAGCACACCTTCAAGGTCTCTGCCTTGCGCAGGACATGGAACCATCTGTGAAGGCAGGAAGGAGGTGACATACATATGCATGTTTCTTTCTCCCCCCAGGTCTGTCACTGCAGCTGCCTGCCTGCTTGCCACAACACCACCTGCATACACTGGACCCTGTGTCATCCTGCAGCCACATCTCCAGTGCTGCTACACCCCAGTCCTGTGTGCCTGCATTATTGACTGGCGAGGCCATGGGCCAGTGCTAGTAACAGGCAGGAATGCCAATCATTGTTGCACAGTATGTCAGTGTGTGTGTGTGTGTGTGTGTCCCTTGTTTTATGGCTTTCTATACCTCACTGAGCCTTGCAGTGTCTAAGCCAGGGGTGGCCAACTCCGGTCCTGGTGCACCACAATCCAGCCTGATTTTTGTGATGTCCCTAATGAATATTCATGAATATATTTTCATCTACAGCCTCCCCTTATATGCAAATATACCATGGGTATTCATTGGGGACATCATGAAAACCAGGCTGGAATGTGGTGCACTAGGACTGGAGTTGATTGCCCCTGACCTAAGCTGTTTCAGTGTTAGCCTGCAACTGTGCATGATGAGGAGCAAGGTATTGTGGGTATGGCCTGATACAGGGCGGATTGGCCAGCATGTGTCTGCATCAGGGGTAGGCAATGGCTGGGGCATAATATTGCCTAATTGCCACCTTCAGGGACCGAGTGACCACTGCATGTCATGCTGGGATGGTGCTCTCACTCTGACCAAGCAGTGACCATGGCACAGCTACGTATCCATATAGGGTTTAGTTTTAGTGATGTAGGTACATGTTCTGTCCTTTGGGTTTAATCACCTGACTAACTGCTGGCTGCACATAATTGCTCTGTGCACATGCAATGTGGACTGATCAGCTGACTGTCTGCAGTTAGTTTGTGCATGGCTGGTTGACCCAGTGCTAGGCAGTAGGTGCAGTGTGACAGTGCTTGCTGTGGGTGAATGTTAGACCTTTGTGGTTAGGATAGGGGGTGTTCTAGGCCTACTCCAAGTTTTCTTGGTAGGGCCATGGTTACAACCCTATGAAAGTCTAGACGGACATCTGGGTAGATTGTATCAACATTGCAGCACTAAGTATCAGCATGCATAAAACTAGGTGGGTCCTTGTCAGAATGGGACAGAGCTAGAGGTGAATGGCATATCACACTGCAGGCAACACCTACCACACTCTGGCAGTGATAGGAACCTGTGACACGAGCAGCAGAGACTGTTTCTGTCACTGCAGGTACTGGGGACCTAGTGCTGGGCGCTCGTCCTCACCCTTAGGGTGATCACAGAAACTGCTCGGTGGCATGGTCTGTATTTGCTGTGTGCTTGTTTCACACACTGTCAGTGCATCTTACATATCGCCTGAGGTGATGGATATGTGCATTCTCCATCTTGGGATCAGTTTTAGACTGCTGTTGGGCATCTGCACTACATCATGGGTACTGCTGGGGGCTACCCTATGCCAGCACACACAGCAGACATTCTAGGCAGTGACCTGCAGTCTCTTCATATCCAGCCATTGCTCTGCTGTGAGGTGTGGAGTTATAGTCTACTGGTCAGTGCAATACCTCCATAAACAGGGGCTAGGGGTTTGAATCCTATTGGTTCTTTTTTTTTGTGACTGTGCTACCCAGATCATTTCCATGTCTGTAACTTCACATCAGGTAAACATTGGATACAGAAGGTGAGAAGAGCCTCAGAATCCAAGGAGGTAGGGGCAATGGTGAATGTTAGCATCAAATCAGGCCCAATCCTCCTCACATCAACAGCTCTACCAATCGCCTGTTCAATATGACTCCATTTCATGAAAACAGTGATTCCACATTGTCAGTAGTAGCTGCCCCCTACAAACTCTCAGAACATATTGTATGCGAGAATAACCACATAGAAGGTACACCTCTCCTCCCAGGCCACTGCCATCTATAGGCTCCCAGTCACCGCTGATACTCCTGCTGCTATATCAACCTGGAAGGCCTCTCCTGAGGGCATATCACTCTACCCTCACCCTACGAAGATCTCTGTTTTGCAGGATGTGATTGGAGGCCTGTAGAAGGTGGTGGCTTGGGAAGATAGGTGTTCCTTTTTTTGGTTTGCTCACATGTGTTACGCTCCGAGGGTTTGCAGGGGGCAGGTACTACTGATACTGTTGATGTGAAATCACTATTTTAAAAGACTAGATTTATATCAAATAGGCGATTGGTATGTGTATTGCAGAGCCATTGCTTTGGGGAGGATCAGGCCTGGTTTGAAGTTAACTGTTACTATTGCCCCTACCTCCTTGGATTCTGAGGCACTTTTCTCCTTCCATATCCACTGTTTACCTGATGTGTTGTGTGACAAATGATAGAGTGACTTTTTAGGGCTTATGCATGCTGTGCTGCACAGTGTCATGGGATGGGGGTGGTAGGGTTTATACTCGGGTGTCATATGCGGGGCTGTTTCTTTGTGGACAAAGTGGTGGCTGCATGGGACTGTTTCCCATTGGAGGTGGTGGAGTTGTGGACAGTATCAGACATCATGGGACATGGGGAGTACACAGGGTTCTCAGGGGACTGGTGTGATTGTTGGTAGTGGGGGCAGCCTAGATCAGCCATGTGTTGTGCACATAGTAAACAATACCCCTGATGAAACGGAGTTCCTGCAAAACAGAGATCTTCGTAGGGTGAGGGTAGAGTGATATGCCCTCAGGAGAGGCCTTCCAGGTTGATACATTTGGAGACACCCCACAGCTCTGGATTTTGATCTTCAGCTTGGAAGCTATGTCTAAAGGGGCGGGCTGGGTTGCTGTTGAAGGTGTGTGTCCAGCTAAGTTCTGCTGTATTTTGTTTCAGATTATGGTGGGAAGCTCACTTTGAGGCATGGCGCCTATGCAGTTCATTTGATTTTACTGCTGGGGATTCTGTGTATCTGAGGCTGTGCATTAAGATGTTTAAGTGAAGTTGGGATTTGTGCCATTCCAGGGTTTCAATATTTTGTAATGTAATAAAAAGGATTTCATAAATATGATTTATGAAAAAGAAGGGTATGTTAGATCTATGATGGTGTGATAAGGCGCATCCCCTTCAGGCATTTATTATTTTTGCTGCATAGAGGGAGAAATAGCTTTACTGGGGTCTTTTCTCCTCTGCTTAGAACCTTTGTGAAGGGAATGGTGTTGGAATCTCTTGAGGGTTTTGTACTGTACTAATGAGTTTACATATCCAGTATTTTCATTACATAAGTTAGATATCAGTGTGTTCTTTTGATTGGGTAATTGTCTTTACTAGCACCATGTCTCTATGTTTCCACTGTGTTGTGTTTTGGACCATGTTGCTGCACTGTTACACACAGCAGGTTTTTTTCAGTGTTCAGGTTTGTCCATTCTGTCTTTTATCCACCTTGCCATTGTGTTTCTGTTTGCATGTTTCCTGTGTAGGCCCTGTTTTGTGTGTTCACTGTCATTTGGTTGCATGGTTACCCAGTTTGCACCCTGCTCCTTTTCCCATTTCAATTGGCAGCTACCTCTCGGATCTTTGCACTGTTGTTTTCCCCCACATGCTTTTCCCCTGGTCATAGTCAGAACATCAGATGCCTGGAAGACGTCTCCAGCGAGAACTTTCATCCCAGCCCGATCATCACCCAGACACTCTTGAAGCATGTGCCCCTCGGCCTGGCAGGGGGAGTTGCGGGCCACTTAAAAAGACTATGCAAACTCCCAGCCCGATATGCCGGCACCCCCAACACCCCACCAACTCAAAAGGGGGCAGCCGCAGCTCAGAGCCTAGCCCTGGCTTATAGCACATGTTCCTGATCTGCGAGCAGCGCCTTGGGGGCACTGGACCAGCTGTGGACAAAGCGCTCACCCAAGTCCACCTGACCGCAGACTTGGGCATGGACCCTCCAGCGACTTCTCCTGCACACACTTCCTGCATCCCAGAATTCCAGCATGATGCAGTGCAGCAGGGACCCAACCCAACTGTGTTGATCACCCCGCAGAGGCATTCTCCATCCCACAGCTCCCATTCCAGGTGGTGGGATTGACACACCACCCCCCAGACAGCATCCCAGCAGAGGAAGGGATGTTACTCTGTGTCCTCGAATGAGTGCAGCCAGAGACTGATCTTGTCAAGCTCAGTGCAGGCTGGCACCATCGTAGATTGTCATACAGGCAGAGGCACTGCTCACATCACTGGCACCACAGGAGGGAGCACTGTGCCTCGGGCAGCAGCTGTTCAGGGTGATCCCCCTCCCATGGCAGCTCCCAATGGAGAATATGCCACCATCGCCACCCACACCAGAAGGGAGGAACCTCTTCCAAGGCTGTCTGCCATCTGTCTGCATCTTTGCAAGTGCCACACTCCAAGATCCCGGCAGCACATCCGACAGACAGCACCCATCCTCTGCAATCCCAGCAACTGGTGCCTCCAAATGTATCTGGGACAGATCCAGCAGTGCCGATGGGATGCACAGCAGTGGAGAGGACAGGTGAGACAATGTCCTTTGATTCCCCCTCTATCTCCCTGGTGAGTGCCCCCGATGCCACTGCCTCACTGGTCCTGAGACCCTCACACAAGCGCAGAAGAGGAGCAGGCAGGCTTGCGCATCTTCTTCCTCCAGTTTTGGTCATCTGAAGGGACTACTTTGACATCTTTGAGCTTCTGGAAGGAAGGCGCTGGTGCAATGCAAAGAAGAGAGCTAAGACAGGCGATCTGTTGTACCCAGGAGAGCGGCACATTCTGCATACCAGTCTCAACTGGATCATCGCATATGACCGCATGATCTGAATCACATGCCACAAAGATCCCTCCCAGTTTGGATACATGTCGGCATACATGGGTACCCACTGAAAATAGGAGAGGGAATTGTCAATGCAGCAAAGGAGTATGAGGGGTATGCTTGGCTGTCCTATGACGAGCATTTCTGTGACAAGATGGAAGTGCGCCCCAACATGTCATGGGGTGCGGTTGATGTGGGGATCTGGCTTCGGAGGATGAATTCTAAGTATGGGCAGAGTTTTCAAAAGTGAAGTGTGCCCTCCACAAGCAAGCCTGCTCCAAGCACCGATGTATGCAGACGCTACAACAAAGGCATGTGTTCCTTTTGTGAATATAAATATCAACATGTCTGCCTCCATCACACAGCATCCCACCCGGCTCCCCAGTGCACCAGGAGATTGCAGCCAAAGACTGTACAGCACCCAAAGCAGTGACCCCACTTTCCAACGAGCCCCCATACCAGTTTCCAGCATGACCTTGGACCCTTGGCTTCACATCTACTCTAAAAGGTCAGATGCTAGGTGCCTCAGGGAGAGTTTCTGCTTTTGCTTCACAATCCTGTTTCAGGGGCATACCCAGGGCCCCACCATTCGCCCTCCTCAGCCACCGCAACACCTGGGCACATCATGCAGGAGAAGATTGACACAGAGGTGAAACTCCAATGAATGGATGGCCCTTTCAGCAGCCCACCATTTTCTGACTTTCGCATCTCCCTCATGACAGTGATCCCAAAAAGGACCCCAGGAAGTTCAGGTTTATACACAATCTCTCCTTCCTCCAGGGGGACTCTGTGAATGATTACATTCCTGCCGAGGCCTGTGCGGTACAGTATGCCTATTTTGACCAGGCCCTGGACATCGTTAGGTCCACTGGACGTGGGTCGTACCTGGCGAAGGTGTACATAGAGTTGGCCTTTTGACTCCTCTCTATTCACCTCACCTGCTTTTGCCTTCTGAGATTCCTCTTTAAGGACATGTACTACTTTGACAGATGCATTCTGATGGGTTGCTCAGTGTCCTGCTCGGCTTTTGAGGCTTTCAGCACTTTCCCCCACTGGGTGGTGCAGCAGCGGACAGGACTGCGATCCATGGTCCACTATCTCAATGACTTCCTGTTTGTCGACCCAGAACATTCCCAAATGTATGCAGCACTCCAGGATATGGCAAAGAAATTTAACATCCCACTGGCACAAGACAAGACGGTCAGACCCATCCAGATGTTGTCATTCCTGGGCATCGAAATTGACACAAGGCAAGGCATCAGCCGCCTGCCACATGACAGGTTGGAAGACCTCAAAGGGAAATTCACTGCTGTACATGGTCAATGGAAGATCACCCTCTGGATGGCCCAGTCCCTCATCAGTTTGCTGAACTTTGCATCCAGGGTCATCCCAGTGGGTCGCCCTTTCCTGAGATGCCTCGTGCATGCCATGGCTGGCCTGCACAAGAGTCACCACCGTCTTTGCATCTCATAGAGCCTGAAACAGGACATGGACATCTGGAAATATTTCCTCAATGCATTCAACAGGGTGAACATGTGGCAGATGGGCATGTGCTACAATGTTGAATTGGACCTCTTCACCGATGCAGCAGGGGCCTCTGGCCTTGGCATGTTTTTCAGGGGTTCCTGGGCCACTACCCCCGGGCCCGACTCTTGGGTAACTACTGATCTCACCAGAAATATCACATTCCTTGAGTTCTTTCCCCTGTATGTGTCCCTGTGCATCTGGGTAGATAGAACTGTCCAACAGGTAGGCAGTACTCACGTAAGTAGCACAAACACAGTCCAAGATGAGAGATATGTGGAAGACAGTTTATTGAAACTCACAGAACCTATGGCAACCCGACACAGGCCGTGTTTCGTAACCTTCGTCAGGGGTTGATTAGGCCAAATACTACAAACATAAAAACATAAATATTAAATAACAACATATTAAAAAAGGTAAAAGAACAAATAAGACCATAATATATATAAAAAATATATATAATAACTAATAAAACAATGCAAATTTCATATTAAGATTAAAACAAATAATAAAACATAAAAAGTATGTGATGGAACGCTAAATAGACAACAAACACGTTCTGATAATATTATTGGAGACATTACAATCTTAAATTCTCAACTAACATCAGTAAAAACATCATATAGGTGTGACAGCAAGAAACCAACATACATAGATCATTAAAAAATAGGGCTGTTGAAGGGCAAACTTCACTAGACAACCGTGACTAAAAACTTTAAAATGGTTATACACATAAAACATAATGTAAATAAATAAACAAGTTAAAATCAAAAAACTACTATTCTGGAGCACAGGAAGTTAAGGAAAGCAGGAGTGAACAGGGTATTCTTCCGATAAATGAAAAATACCTTATTTCTGTAGACTCAAGGAGCATACAATCCAAGAGAACAGTGATGGTATCACTAAAATAAATAAATAAATAACTCTAAAAACTATCACTACACTTACGTGTGTGGACAATCATTGTTACTACTCTAAAACAAGTGATGATGAAATAAATAAATAACTAAAATCATCTAAGACAGGGGAACTTATGTTAAAAGAGAGTAGGCAATAAATATATCAAATATGTTGTAATACAAAAGTTAAAAGTAATAAAGTTAATAATGTAATATTGGACCAATACTCAGGTATGAGGTGTCAAATGCATTCAAAGCCATGTTATTCATTTATTTCATCATCACTTGTTTTAGAGTAGTAACTATGATTGTCCACACACGTAAGTGTAGTGATAGTTTTTAGAGTTATTTATTTATTTATTTTAGCATCACCTGGGGATCCACCTTGGACTTTTCGATCGTGGTGTGCACCTCTTATGGCTGGACTTCCCAGGCATGGGGTGGGGGCATCTGTATCCCTTCCTTCAGCAACATTTACAGACCCATGCCATGCCAGCAGCCCTGGTTGTGCACCTGGGAAGGAACGGCCTTGGAACAGTCTCCAGAAAGCATCTCATTGACCTGATCAGAACAGACCTCTCCTGGGTGGCACACAACCTCCCCCATTTGCTTTACATCTGATCTGACCTCATTCTTTGCCTCAGGTAGATGGGTACTCACCTCTGGGGCAGGGAGCTCAAGAAGGCCAACAGGCAGATTGCCCTCTGAATCTTGTGTGCTGGAGGATGGCAGATATGACACGAATGGACACACCCCTTATTATCCGGATACTTCACTGGGGACTGGCTCCACCTATTGGACACTGGACTGGACCAGTTCCTAAGAAACCTACAGGAGACCTTGAAAAATGTCCTATGGGCCAGCACACAGCAAGCCCTGGCCATTGCCAGACACCAGCGAGATGTTCCCTTAGTGAGAGGCATGTGAAAGGCATGCTTCCACGCACCCATGGTGGTTACCTAAGCCAGGCCGCAAGCACATGCAGAGTACAAGAAAAAGGGGCAGGGTGCCCTAGCTGCCACTAAGGCAGGATGCCCCGACAAATCCCCATATACAGTGGCCGCCTGGTGCAGGCAGCCCACAAGCAGCACAGACAGGTCCCTTTTACAGGGGTGGGTCCAGCTCAGATTGGCAAGACAGGCCCCCAGCCCCCACAGTGGGCTGGCTGGACAGCAAGGGAAGAGGCCATGGCACATACTGGCTTGGGTGATTGGAGCGGGAACCTCGCCCCTCGGTACATATGTTGCATGTGTATACTTATATATATATATTGATTTTGTTGATTTAGCTGCGGCCTTGTTGTACCCATAATTGTCAGTAGAGTGATCTTTGGACTTAAAGGTAACAGGGCAGATGGATTTTATGAGGGCGGGGCGGACGTGTTCCCGCCTGTCTATGTTATGAAGAGGTTTGTTGCCAAACCGTGATGTGTACTGTGACAATGATCTGGTAACTATCTCCCTCCCAGCCTCATAGCTTCTCTGAGGTGCCAGGTAGTTTTGTAACCATTCTAATGTACTCAGGGAATATATTCAGAATTAAGCCACTCCTCTGATGTTTTAGCAATGGTGTCTCTGGGACAGCGTTCTCTCCTTTAACTGCAGTAGTAGCTACTTTGACACATATCTCCTTCCTTCTATGGTGACTGTAGGACAGCACCCCCTCTCTTTCTCCACATTTACCAATCATCCCTTTTTCTCCCCCCCCCAATCCAGAATTCTCCCTCCCATACCCAGTTTCTCTTCTCTAGCTCTCAACCGCAACCCAACATTTACCTATCTCTCTCTCACACTGCAAGGCACCCCACTTTCTCCTTCCCTCCCATATCACATCCTCTTCTATCACATAGTAACCTACCCACTATACTTCTTTCTCTTCCATTACATTCCCAATTGGAAGCAGCCATCTTTCTCTCTCTTTCACCTTTTCCCATTGTCTTGTTCCAAGTATTTCAGGGTTCTCATTTGGCTGATTCTGACACAAAGATCGCTATGCCTCTGTGACTTCAACATTGGAGAAAATCAACACTGGACCTGCAAGCACAGACTATTACTTAGTATAGTGGTGAGAAGACCAATATTAATTGCTTGTATTGTGTTATTTTAGTTGATTGTACGTGAATATGCTGTTATCTACCCACCAGAAATGGTTAAATTAAACTAAGGGGTATGTTTATTAAAGGGCATTAAGGTAACAGGCGTTAACAGCAGCGATAAGGGATGTTCCATGCGTAAAGGGCACTGGGAGGGTAGGGGGCATTCTGGTGTAAAGGGAACTATGGGCCATTTAACATGTATTAACAGGACATCGGGCATTAAGGTGTCAAACATGCACCTTAACGTCCAAAAACAGCTGTAACCCTAATGCTGGATAAAGGAACACCAAGGAAAGTCAATGTAAAGGTGATGGATGGAAGGACAGGTGGGAACTGATGGATCTGCCATATCCATGGGCACCCTACGTGGCAGCCAGTAATGTGGATGAGCATGTGGGAGGCAGTTGTACCGATGCACAGGGGGGTGCCAATGTAACATGATATAATGTCAGTGTATGACATAGGATGGGGAAGATGTGTCCCCCAGTAGAGCAGGAAGTGGCAGGATGTGTGCAGTGACAGGAGGACAGAGGAGTGGGGACATGCAGATCATGCACAGGAGAGGTGTGCGTGAAGAGCCGAAATGCAGAAAGGGGTACCAGTGTAGGCCATGGTGTAGCAGCCTGCACAAGAAGACATGACTGCACATAGCCGACAAAGACGGATGGATGGGCTGAAGGAAGGATGGTGACAGAGGTATAGGCTGGCAGAAGAGGTGTGCTGTGTGTAATCTCCAACATATTTGTACTGTGTGTGCACCACTACCAAGTGGAAGGCCTGAAACCAGACATTTAGTCCCATCTGTCCCAGCCATAGAGCCACCATGCAACACCCCAGACAAATGTGCAGATAACAACTAGACAGGTGTCATCCAAACTGGGAAAATGGGGTGCAAACAGACATGAGATGATACCTGCAGGTGGCTATCTGAGGGGTAGGATGTGTGTGCATGTACTGCACAGATGTGATGGAGTCAAAGTTACAGTTATTATGGCATATATGACTCATGTTGCACAAGCAGGTTACAGCTGTATGCATGTAACTGCCTGTTAATATACTACTGCATCAGTGCAGTCACATTGGGATACCTTGTACCGAAAAAGTTGTAATGTCTGATAAAAAAAAAACAGGGACTATAAGAACCTGCAGTCAGCTGAGGCAATGGAGGATTAGGTGACCTGCCCAAGGTCAGAAGGAGGTGTGGGCAATCCATGAAGGGTGTTGCATACATTAAACTACACAGTAAAACCTTCCAAAGTGTCACAAAAGGAGTACTGGTGGGCCTCGAACCCTGGATTCCAAGCCTGTGTCATGACCACTACTTCACACCTCCAAGCAGTTGCCAGACATCTGCAGGGTGAACATGTATTACCCCCTGCAATGTGCTGTAGCACAGCCAATAAAGCCATGCTCTCAGAAGGACATTATGGTGAACAGTCTGTTTTCTGGCCCAGATTTTGGGCAGAACGCATAACAAACTATAAGACTGTGTGTCTGCCAGTCACAGCAGAGCCCTGACTGTTACAGGCATGAAAATGATCTGAGTAGCAAACAGTCACAAAAAGAGTAACTAGGAAATGAACTACTGTCTCCCGTTTATGGATACATTGCACTAACCAGTAGGCTACACCTCCAAACTGCTCTGCATAGCATGGCTGGATACAAAGAGACTGCAGGTCACTGCCTAAAATGTCTGCTGTGTATGCCATATAGGTTAACCCCCTCCAGTACCCATGATGCAGTGCAAATGCAGAACAGCAGGCTACAGCTGATCACCAAATGGAGAATGCACTGATCCATCACCTCAGACCAGTAAGATGCACTGATAGTGTGTGATACAAGCACAGAGCAGTTACAAACCGTGCAACTGAGCAGTTTCTGCGGTCACCCAACCCCTGGTCTTCAGAGCTTGAACTGCTAGAGATGGTCTCTGCTGTATGTCCATAGGTGTGGCAGCTAGTGTTTGTAGAGCACTATGTCAACCACCTTGTTTACTATGGACTTACAGCATTTTGTAGATAGCTGTCACATCTGGGCCCTACTCCAGTTGGACAAGAATCCTCCTAGAACAGTTTAAGTCAGTATCCAGTAGTGTAACAGCAGGTACCATACACACCAGCTGCAGTTGCAGCTAACAAGGCCTGCATAGGACTGCTACTACTATCCTGCAATGACCACAGGGGAACAGGATAGGAATGAATCCTGTCCCAACCATTGAAAACTACAATCCACCACAGTTAGACTGTACCTGCTGTTCACTACAGGACTGTCTCAGCCATGCACATACCAAATGCAGCCAATCTCCTGTACACCCTGGTTTAGAACAACCTGCATGAATGCTCAGCATGTGGCACAGCAATTGGTCTCCTAGGACTGGTGTAGTACATCATATAAGTGCTATGTCAATACCCAGCTGTGCCATGTTCACAGCTCGGTCAGAGTGAGTGTTTTCACAGCATGAACTGCCGTGGCCGCCCAAGCCATGCACGTGGCAGACAGGCACTATGAAGTCTCAGCCATTGACCCTACCTCTGATTTAGACACATCTTGGGCAAACCACTCTGTTTATGGCAATACCCACAATCCTCTGCTCCTCATCATGCACATAATCAGACTAATGCAGGGATCAGCCTAGGCAGTGTAAGGCACAGTGCAATGCAGAAGGCCACAGAACTCTGGAGACACACACACACACACACACACACACACACACACACACACACACACACACACACACTCACACTCTCTCACACTAACAAAAGTGCAAAAGTGGGGATGATTGTCATTCTGCCTGCCACTTTGGTCTCTATACCAGCTCAAGCACTGTAAACCTCTGCAGGCACTAGTAGCGCTCTCTGACATTAACACCCATTCAGTGTGCTCATGCTATCAGGCTGACTTTCCATGCAGCTGTGGATAGTAGATTCTGTCTATGTGACTGATGGGTGTCTGTACCCTTGCTGGCCAATTCATTCAGAGTTACAATACAGGTATAGCACATACTGATGCTATACCTGTATTGTAGGTTAAAGTTTATCCACAGGGACACAATCATAGCAGAGTTTTGAACCTGTGACCCTCTACTCATACATAATATGGACACACCAGTCCCTGGGGCTGACATGTTACCCATTAGGCAGACCTGGGCACATGTTGCGATGTGATCAGCATACAGAACCATGACATGGGTCTTGTCTGCTGCATGTAATAATAATAATAATAATAAAAAGTATCTGCCACCTATTGTCACTATCCTTTGCATAGAGGCAACCTATTATAAAATTGCTCTTCACAATCAGGGCTGGCCCAAAGCTATCTGCTGCCGTAGACAACCATCGGCCATGCACCCCGTCATCTCTCCTACCATCCATGCACTCCCCCAATAGTTAAGCATCTTGCTTTCTCTCCCATGTCTCTAGCATTTCTAACCCCCTCTCCCACCCCCTACCACCACTGCTGCTGCCCTCCACCACTCCACCTCCACAGGAGACCCAATAGTCAGGCTTTGGAGGGGGGGGTGCAACCTCAGGAAAGCCTTTTAAAACCACTTTCAATGGTGGGAGTTTTAGAATGTGTGTGTATGCATGTGCACGCGCTTAAAGCCTGCCACACTGGGATGCCTCAGGCCGCCTTGAGCATGCACACATGCACGCACACAAACACTAATAAGCCCACCACGGAGAGAGGTTTTAAAGGGCTTTTCTGGCATTGTTCAGTGCTACGCTGCTGCTCCCCGAAGCCCAGGCTGCAAAGATAAGCTGGTGGAAGTAGCAATGCTGGTGGTAGAAGAATAGGAAGAGGGGGACATGCTGCACTGTTGCTCCTGAAACCCACCTTCCTATGAGATGCCCAGTTCGCCTAGTGGCAGGTCTGGCTCTGTCCACTGACAGATTCAAAATCAGCTGTACTGCAATGTAAGAATCCAGAGGACTGTAGCTATTCCTCTTCCAAAAAATGGCAAAATTGTTTTGCAAATATTCCATTCTCTGGCATTTTCAGGTATTACTAACTTATGATCGGCATGACATCAAGCTTTAGCAATTAATGTGAAGAATATCTCATGGGTCACATCTTGGAATAGAAAACATTTAAAACGTGCTTAGAAAATGTGCAGATGCCTTACCACAGAATATACAGAAATATCAGAAATTGTATTTATCATCCACGACCTCTGCAAAGTTCCATAAACATCAGAATATACAGTAACTATCAACAATGTGGTACTGTATATATAATATCAGAGAGGCAATGCTATATTTCTCGTACATTGACTTTCAGTTTTGCTACTTTAACTCCAGAATTAATTTCCACCTGTTTCTTTTTCCTTTCATTTTTTTTCCAGTACATTTGTAGTTGCTTTCTTTCTGTTTACTATTTGCTTATGTTTTGTTAAAATCCCAAGAACAGCCCCACAAAGCCAAACAAATATCTTCTGAAAACACAGAGCAGCTCAAATGTCCTTGGAGACACTCAGTTCTTGTTTGTCGCCATTTGTCATCCTCTGCTCTGAGAGACCAACCGTTTTAGCACACAGATCAATATTCTCTTAACCCAGACCTAATCTAAAGAGAGTTTCCCCATGCTTCACCTTGGTTTACTCCTACTGCTGGTTTTTTTTTCTGAAATAATTTTGTCCGTGTAAGACAGCAATTTTTCATCCTTTGGTCAAAACTAGTGACAAAAGAGGGAATAATGGTTCCTGACATATCAAATGATAGATTTGACACATGGCATGCTGAGCTGGGAGCGTTCACGTGCCAAAGTGGAAAGATAGATAAGAAGCCTAATAGCCGTCTTGACATTGCCACTCTTTTATCTTGTTATTCTAAAATGGCCTGTACCTTTTTTTTTCCTTCTCTAAGGAAACTTTTCTATAACTCTGGGCACGAAGCTAGGAAATGCATTGCACTCCAGCCCAAAATAAACATTTCTCTATCCTGGAAAGTGATCAATCCCTGCCTTTTTCCCCTAAAGCACAGTGAGGGCAATACAACGTGCTGCTTGAGGAAATACTAACAAATATAACCTGGGAGATGGAAACAGATGTGACTAAGAAATGAAACCAGCAAAGTCCTGGAAGGTATTCAGTAGGTATAGTTAATAATAACTGGAACAGAACAGCTCTTTAATTTTTTAGCATTGATCCTGAAGAAATACCTCTAGTAAACCTCATGTTCTTCCTAATAAAACCCAGCATAGAAAGACACAATGGGGTCTTTTTTATCACTTTGATTAAAGTAAATTAAATCTTACAGAAATCGGTGCCAGTCTGGAGATCCAAAATATGTTAGCAGCTGTGGTTTTGGTACACTAGGGTAGACACAGTGGCCTGTGTACCCCAGGGCAGGGCTCCAGGCATATGATCATATTACATCTTTAAACACAAAAGCTTCTTTCAGAATCTAAACTAACAAAACAGGAACATTTTTCTTATTCCTGTACGGTTTCCTCTACAGCATGTGTTCACATTTAAAATCCTGACCTATGTGCCACTTGCTTGCATTCAATATTCGTTGCTTAAGCATCTAAGGCACCAGCAAATCATTCTCACTTTGTTACCAACAGCAGATGAACATTTACAGATTTGCTAATTCTTTTTACCATTTGTTGTCTACCTAGTTTGCTTTTGCCGTGTCCATTTTTTAATTTTAAACTATTTTGTAAGGTCCATTTATTTTTGGGGTTGTGTTTTTCTGGCACTTCTATAACAATTT
Organism: Ichthyophis bannanicus; assembly: GCA_033557465.1. Classification (NCBI taxonomy): domain Eukaryota; kingdom Metazoa; phylum Chordata; class Amphibia; order Gymnophiona; family Ichthyophiidae; genus Ichthyophis; species Ichthyophis bannanicus. The sequence goes on along the minus strand of CM066035.1, from coordinate 605,377,267 downwards.
AGATAATAGGAAGACTAGTCCACGTACAGTACAACACTACCTTGCACGGTTTCGTGTTTTTCAAATTTTTAATTTTGAAACAAAACAAAACAAGGCAGTTCCTTTCTTTTTTTATTTGGTTTCAAAACCAATGTACATCATGAGTGATTTTTTTCCTATACTCAGATTAACATCCAGATGATTTAAATGCTTTGGAATGCTTTACTGGTGATAAAATTGAGCAATCTTCAGCATATATTCATTACCAATAACAACAGCATAAAGGGGCCCTTCTATTAAAGTGCATAAGATGTTTGCACCTATTGCGCATTTAGTAGAAAAACTAACATGCGTTAAGTGCAAAGACTCTTTAGTAACTGTCATAGCTGTGACCAGCATGTTCCCAACAGTTAACATGTGGATGCATACTCTAACACATGGTGCAAGTACCGCGGATGTACCGCTGTGGCGCTAGGTGCACTCATGCTTATCACAAAATTGACAGCATGCAATATAGCTCTTCACACTTAACGTGGTGGGCTCACTATGCCCACTCCCTGCCACTGTCCCACCTATTCAACACCTCAAAGCATGAATGGCAGTTAACATGAAAATCAGTATGCAGTTGCTGTCCCCACGGTAACAGTTACCACGGGCCCAAGCAGGGAGTTACCACATGTGAAAATGTACTATAACTGCTTTGTGTACTTTAGTAAAAGGGCTCCTAAGAAAGGATTTGGCAAACATTTAAGACCATGGGATCAAGAGCTAAACTGTATAATATCATGCACAATGGAAATAGTACTTTCAAACATCTTCTATAATCCTACCTGAGTAGAATGCAATGGATAACAAGTTGAAAAGTACCTGCTTCAAACAGCACACATTGGTGAACTCCCCTCCCCATTGCTGAATAAAAACACCAAGGAGGTCATTCTGATCCCATTTAGTGGGTCTGGACACCCGGATCGTGCTGCCGGGAACAGAGCTCCCCGCACTTACAGAGCACTTCTATGGGGAGCTCTGTTCGTGGGCAGGAGAGGGTGGGCCAGGGGAGGAATGAGGGCGGGTGGCAGGCAGGGCTGTGACCCCCGGATGTACAGGGCCAATTCTGAAGTTGGCCCTGTATGTCTGGGATCATACAGTCAGATGGGGTACTTATTTCACCTCAGAGGTGGAATAAGTCCCCCTGGATGTGGGTGGACAGCATACGCCGGCAGAGACAGAAAGGTGAGGGGATGCAGGGGAGCCCCGCAGCCCAGCCCTAGCCACGGAAGGCTGGATTGGGCGTCAGGCTACAGGGAAAGAATCTTCTTGGTGGCGGCCGATGATTGCTGATCCTGAATAGAGCCGCAGTGCCATGGCGACAGGATGCCATGACACTATGCCTCCATTCAGGAGTCTGGTTGACTTAGCTGTGTCAGTCAGACATGCGGCCGATCAGAATTGAGGCTCTGCCTGCACATTCAGGCCATTAGACCAGATTCTGATCCCGCGCGGGCACGTCTGGCTCCCTCATGCTATACAGAGGCAGGATGCCTACAACTGAATTGACCTCCACCTGAATAACTCCCTCACCAAGCATACCCAGAGTCCAGAGGAGCAGGAATGAGACCTAGTCATTTCTGATCAGCTGCTACCATATTTCAAAATGTTGCTAGCCTTGGTTTCACTGGCACCATTTTGAAATAAAGGTGGTGGGCCAGGAGCAACTGGGGATTACTCCTACCCTTCTTTGCAACCTGGACTCTACAGATAAGCTTGAAAGAGGTCAGGGGGAGAAGGAGTAAGGCAGGCAGCAAGGCATAAAGTAAGACAATCTGGAAGAAAAAGGTGGCAGTGATGATGGCAGGGACAGTAAAAGATAACAACTGCTTCTTCCTCACCGTACTCCAGCTACCCCTAAGAACTGTGACTGGGAGCAGCAGTAGCCATAGAAACTATACTGTTTTTCTTGCTGTTCTTCTCAGTGCAGTACGGCATGTGTGTCCACTTCACTAATGGTCTGCATATGGACAGGACAGTTGTGTCCCAGGACAGTGGATTACGGATAAGATGGTATACAGCATGCATAGAAAAAAGTGGGGAACCTGACATGTGCACATTCTGTAAGAAAGAGCTGGAAACAGTCACTCATCGGATAGCAGAACATTTCTATTACAGAAAGGCACAATAGAGTGGTACGCCTCATCCATTGGAAACACTACAAATACTATAACATCACTGTACTGGAAAAGCACTGGGATTGCAGCCCCAAGAGAATTATGGAGAATGAAGAGGTTATGATTACCTGGATGCAAGGAAGTCGGACTTAGTGGTAAAGGAGGAAAACTCCAGAATGGCATTAATAATAGAGGTATCAGTTTCAAGTGATTATTTTGTGAATAGTGTGGACAGGAAGAAGATCCTCAAAAATCAAGAAATGCAGTCAGAGACCAAGAAAATGTATGAGAAAGATACTGAAATATTTCCCATCATGTTGGGTACACAGGCTTGATTAAGAAGAATTTCCAAGATTGTGATAAATTGTCTATACTATTCATGTGGCATTTTATGAACTCCAGAAGGAGGCTGTCCTTGGCATGATGCAAGCACAACGATGAATGTTAGCAGAAAATTTGAGAGACAGAGATCATATTCCACATAGCATGGCTAAAGTGTATGGTTTATTATTGTTATGGTATTTTCAAAACTAACCCATTTGGAGAAATTACCCCACAGATGGATATATGGACTAATGCTCAGTAACACATGTTCTTGCTTGTTATAAAATAAATCTATAAATAATAAATATTGTTATTATATGCCAGTGTAAATGTCCATGGCTTTAATTTGTCCAGACCTAGGACTTAGAAACCTTTTTGTCAAAAAGATGATCACAGGGGTATGTTTACTAAGGAGCGTTGAGGTAGCAAAGGTGCCGTTAAATGGTGTTATCGGTGCCCATGAGCGGCTAATGCTGCGGAAAGCATCAATAGCACTGGAATAACATCTGTTAGCTGGTCCCCTAGCATTAAGGTGAATAGGGTCGGAGATAGGGTGTGCTCCGTTACTGCCAGTTTTTGTTAATGTGCGTTAGAGGCACAGCTGGTAGGAACCCCAACATCATCTCAGAGCTTATGTTAAGGGTTACCTCTGAAGGGAGAGAGCTCTTTACATCGTGCAAGCAGCACACAGGGAGAATATTTAGCTATATGCAATGTGCTACTCCCATTGTAGCCCTAGAATTAGTAATAGTAGTGCTCCGTTTGCAGTGACATCATTGGGCTCGATATTGGTTTGGGCAGGCTATGCATCACTACAGCACATAGTCCTGCCCACTGACTCTTAACCCTGGATGCTCAATGACAGGGTCATATGCGGCCCTGGCATTAAATATCCGGGGATCGCTGCAAAAGCCAGAAGCAGCAGTAGCTAAGCAGGTAATAGCGATATTGAATGCTGCCTGGTTAGCTCCTGCACCTTAAAGATAGGCGAGGGTTTTCCTCGCCTATCTTTAAGGAGCAGATCGCTAACCGGGCAGCATGCAATATCGCTGCTGCCCGGTTAGCGTTTGTTGCTGCATCTGCTCCGCCCTGAAATGCCCCCAACATGCCCTGATGCTAATCGGATAGCATTGGGGCGCATAAGGAAGTTAGGAGGGGATATTCAATGGCACTAACCATATAAGTGTCATTGAATATCCCCATTTAAAGCATTTTCATCGTTTACTTGGCTGTAAATCGTGTAAATGCCTTTCGAATATTGGGCCTCATGGTATCCTAGAAATGGAGTGGACAATGTTTGTGCCAGATTGCCACAGGAGGTGGCCCAGGAGCAATGTAGTGGGCCAGGCTGATCCTCTAGGCTGATCAGGCGCCCAACTGGGGTATACATCTGTGATGTCTGTTATGACTCCACTGTAACAGCTGTGACCCACATACATCCTACTGCTGTTTGAAATGAGTTTGCCCACTGCCACTGCCACCACACAGCTATGTTAGAATTGTGTGCGGGTAGGGGTGGCGGTCACAGTCACTTCTGCCTGCTGCTGAAGAAAGCCTAGTCCTGACCCTGCATTTCAGGTGCAATGCTGCTTGTCTACTATCATAGGCTTGCCAAGTATATCACTGGCAGGTAAAGTGGAGGCCATGGTGAATCCTCCCATCTTTGCACTGGCGAGGTCCAAGGCAGCAGCTTGTGTGCCCACAACCCCTCCTGAAGGGGGGGCTAGAATGGTATGTTGTGACTTGCTGAATGTGTGCCACCGCCCCAAGGCCACTTGCAGCACTGAATTGTTGTCTGTGCCATGACTGTAAAGAGTGAGAGACTGGCTGGCATGACATCCATGCAGATTGGTAGACCCAGGTACTGTGCCATGAGGTACTGGGTACTGTGCCATGAGCAGCTGAGTTATGACTGACCAAGCATTTCCTAAGGAGAGACAACATTGTGTGACTCTTTACCAGCATTGTGACAAAATGCATGGCCAAGTCCAAGAAATGGTGCCCATACACATCATACATGTGGCCCCTATAACACAGAGAGACTGGGAAGTGGTGTCTGCCACCTGCTATTGCCTCCCTACTCTGAATGCGCATGTGTTGGGTCCTGCAACATCATCAGTCCCAAAGTAATGGACAGGTTGCCTGTGTCCACCCATGACTCGCACATCTCGCAGTGATTATTTATTTATTTATTTATATTTATTTAACATTCCTTAAATACCACCTTTCAGGAATATCAAGGTGGTTTATATTAAACACAAAGGAGCTTAAGTTACATAGAACAATTGGAGGAATAAGTGTAATACGTACATGATAACAAAGATTACTTTAACTATCCATATAATAAAGGGCAAGGGATAGGTTAAACTGAATACAGTTAACTTATTTGCAGTGTGAATTAGTAGTGGGTCTAATTCTGAGTGTAACTGGGATCATTTGGCTGTACGATAAGGTGTCAAGTGTCTGTTCCATAGCATTCCTGGAAAATGTGTATTTTGAGACTCTTGTCAAACTCCTTTAAGGGGTATGTTTACTAAGGCGCGGTAATGTCACCATCGATAAGTGCCACGCTAATGTTATGGATGCCCATTTAAAGAAGTGGGCGGTGCGGCATTAAGGCAAGCCAGGTCCGGTAACGCTCAGTACAGGGCGCCCTGGCTATGTAACATGCGGTACAGGGCGCCCTGGATTACCACGTGTTAACGTCACAGCCGATGGGAAGCAGCAGCGTGTCCAAAGGGGTTGCAATCAAAGGCGCGCAAATAGTAGAAGACGCGCTGAGGGATGTGAAGACATGGTGCCACATAACAAACGAAGCCATAGGTGTAAGGCCGTAGACCACTGGCAGCTGATATCGCAGTCTGTAAGTGGGACATTAGCCACAAAGAAATACATGCACACACACACCATGAAATGGTATGCAGTGAAACAGCATGCAGAACAGTAAACAAATTAAACTGAAATGGCGTCAGGGGCCGGCCTGAAGGGCAAGCCGTGTGAATGGTGTGTGTACAAGGGCAAAATGGGGAAGTGATCCAAAAAGGAGCATGTGAGAATTGAACTGGTACACTGAAGAGTCCAAACACAGCTCACCAACACCAATACCAAACCACTGAGCCAACTGCCTTTCCAAACAACTCAATGAAAGGGACCATATGTAACAGCTAATATGTGACGGATAGGCTGCATGGAGGGCACACTGTAGTGCACAGTGAAGAGAGGGAAAGGCGTGTGGAGTGTGGACTTCTGCAGTTACCACTTGCTAACAAGTGCGCCCTTAACACTTTTTAGTAAACATACCCCACAGTTAAATAAAAATATTCACATCTTATGCATAAACCATTTGATTCAGAGGCCTCTTTATAGACAGGAAAAGTTACGCAAACACCCAGGTCTTGCTCTGAGCATTGAAAACTTCCTATTTCAATATGCATAAACCTCTTGATATTTTATATAATACAACAGTTCCCTTCCAGATGCTGTCAGCATCTAAGATAGGCAAAAGAAACACACCGAGCATACTCACATGTTGACACCAGGTCAGAAAAAGACCATAAAGTGGACAATACTTCTCCATTCCCTAGCACATCCTTTTGAAACACACTCAACCACTTACGAGGCCTAATAGGGGGGAAATTGAAAATCATTTTATTGTTTGTGTAAATTATAATTATAATTATTTTTGACCCTGAAGTTTCTTCTTGCACCTTTGAGCATTTAGCTCTCTTTGAAACAGGTGTGACATCATGGTACCACAAACCTTCATTCGCAATTAACAAGGGATTTTTTCCCTCTATTTTGTAATCATGCCCTGCACAAAATGTCCCTTTTCTGGAGAGTCACCGAAAGACACAATATACAGCGAGACATGAAGGGGCAAGTGGACATCAGTGGGCAGGCACGGAAGTGTGGTAGACACTGCGGGGTGAAAAGGTAGCCAAGAAAAGCCGGTCTCCCTGGGAGACACTCTCTGAGGAGCCTGTAAGAGCAGCACCAGTAAGAACAAAAAAAGAGATAACGTACATATAACCAGAAGCACAATTAGAACTTGGCAGGGAGAGTAGACACGTACATATAAGCAGAGCAGTGGCAAGGAAAGAAGAAGTAAGAGACAAGCAGGACATGGCTGACACCTGTTAAGGGCGCTGGGATGTATATGTGCTAGCACATGAGTATGTTTGCAAATACCATGGCCTATATCTATGAAGAGGCAAGGCCACATTCTCATGCATGTGCAAGGCCCTGCAAGGATCCAGCCCTTTAGGTCAGGGCACATACAATGCACAATGTACATATGGTTGCAGGCAGTACTGGTACACAGGGACAGAACATAAGGAAAACAGGCGTTCTGTGCCCAGATAATACACAATCATAGATGACGGTCTTCAGTGATGCTCTTGGGTTGTACTGGGAACTAGGACGTCTGGAGGAAGGGGTGGAAGATGTGGCTAATAACTGGGACCAAGATGCACCCCATGACCACATGTTACAGCCTCTGGACACCTGGATAGGGCCAATCCTGAACTCAAAGGCAACAGTGAGAAAGAGTCAGGTGGCTGACAGGGGAAGAAGTGCTGAAAAGAGTATCTTGATAAGCATGATAACATAAACATAGTAACTGCACTTCTTCACATTAAATCTTAAATGCCAAACATAAGACCATTCTTAAAGCTTTTGTAGATCTTTCCTCATGTTGTCCACTCCCTCGGGGGAGTCCACTCTGTTGCAAATTTCCGTGTCATCTGCAAAAAGGCAGACTTTTTTCTTCAGTCCTTCAGCAATATCACTCACAATTACATTAAACAGTACCAGTCCCAGGACCAATCCCTGTGTCACACCACTACTCACTTTCCTTTCTTTCAAGTAAGTTCCATTTACCACCACCTTCTGTCAGTCAACCAATTTTTATTCCAGTTCATCACCTTGGGACCCATCCCCTGGCTGCTCCGTTATCTCTACCAGGCACTTCCACATCTTGAGGGACCTGGAATTTAACAAGGTCAGGTTCAGGGCCATGTGGAGAATCCTTCCCCAATTGCTGCAGCACTTCGAGTGGGAATGATAGCAGCAGCAGCAGCAGCAGCAAGATAGATCCTCCTGCATTGTGGCATAGCTGTGATATTTTAGATTGGGAACCCAGTGTTTCATCTGCAATGTATAAGGGAAGGAGTTGCGTGCCAATAGTATGAATCCACAACATGGATCACAACACTGGGGCACCAGATGTACTGCCACAACAGTCAGGAAATTGGTCAAAATGGCCGCATGCAACAGAAAGCCCAGCAAAGCTGCTGGTACATGATGTAGAAAGGACCCAAGTTGTGGCCAGTAGGACATGGTATCTTCAAACATACGGAGTGGCAGCAGAGGAGGGAATAGAAACAGGTACTTGGGACAACAGGATGAGCCACATGGACAAAGAGAGTACTATAGGGGACCCTGGCAGGTCAGAATGCCCATAAGTGACAGATGGCAATAGCATGAGAAGTTGATATACTGTAGCATTGTGTAGGTGCCACTCTCATGGATGAGACAATGCTGCAAGGATGAGGGGTTTGGATTTGATAGGAACTGGGGAACATTCTGGGGAAAGGAGGGGCTCTTCTGAAGGGATGGTCTTCACTTTAACTAGGATGGAACCAGGCTGCTGGCATTAACCTTTAAAAAGGAGATAAAGCAGCTTTTAAACTAGATAATAGGGGACAGCCGACAGTCGCCCAAGAGCGCATGGTTCAGAACAATGTATCCTTGAAGGATACTACCAAAAAAATGAAGTTAGGGCACGTTAGCAGAGAGGTACCAAAAAAGAGTAAAGTAGCCCAAATGCCCTCGAGTATGGAGCATACGGAGCTTAAAGATCCCAAATTACCCATGCCTACCAATAGCCAGATTAATATGAATAAAATACAGTCTCTAAAATGCTTGTAGGCAAATGCTAGAAGTCTAAAAAATAAAGATGGGAGAGTTAGAATATATAGCACTAAATGAGAGGTTAGATATGATTGGTATTTTATTTTATTTATTTTATTTAATACACACTTATATACCGCTACTTCCAGCGATCAGCAGCGGTTTGATTTCATCTTTGGGGGTTGTCAAATCAAGACAGGGAAGAGGGGGAAAATATATACATAGATCTGAGGGTAGGTCACAGCACACTGGGTTAGTGTCTTGAGGATTGGACTACACATATTTACATTTCACATTTATACATACATATTTACATATTTATACATATGGCGGTTTCAACAGAGTATAATTAATTGATTGCTTTGCTACGACTCTATCGAACTTGAGAGTCATAGCTGATTGTAGTGACTTTTGAATAGGTGAGTTTTTAGCTCCTTTCGGAAAGCGGTAATGTCCTTGATTAAACGCAGCTCAAATGGGAGTTGATTCCAGATAGTTGGCGCAGAGAACGAGAAAGCTCTGCGACTAGTACTTGTTTTCACAATTCTGATGTTGGTGGGGACTTGCAGGGTGCCCGAGTTGGTAGTTCTCCTGTCCCTATTTGTTGGTTGCGTGCTGATAAGTGTGGAAAGGAATGAGGGGGCAATGTTATTTATAAGTTTGAACGTGGTTACTAACATCTTGTATTGTATCCTGGCTGCAATTGGAAGCCAATGTAGCTCGATCAAAATGGGGGTAATGTGTTCAGCAATGCTTGTTCCCATGATGATCCTGGCTGTCACATTTTGGGCCATTTGAAGGATATTTAGTGATTTTTTTAGGCAGACCTTGTAAGATGGCATTACAGTAGTCTAGGTGTGGCATAATGAGTGCTTGTGCAACAGACCGAAAATCACAGGGTTCTATTATTTTCCTTAGAGGTTGTATCACCCTAAGTTTATGGAAGATGGCCTTGTTTGTTTTACGTAGGTGTGTATCCATTTTTAGGTTGCAGTCGTGTGTGACTCCTAGATATTTGATCTCCTTTTTCGTGTTGTACGTGTTGTTGCACAGGGTGATTGTAGGAGGGGGCTCAAAATTCGGTTTACTGGATATATACATGACTTCCGTTTTCTTGTGGTTAATTGTCATGTTGTTTCTCTGTAGCCATCTTAACATCTCGTCCAGGCAGGTTTCGAGCTGTGTATATTTAGGGTCTGAGGTATCCAATTGTGTGTAAAGCATAATATCATCTGCGTAAATATGGTAGTTGATGTTATGCCTTTTGAAAATGTTACAGAGGGGTTGCATGTAAATGTTGAACAGTAGTGCCGAGAGAGCCGAACCCTGGGGTATGCCTTGAGTATCTCAGAGACATGGTGGAAGGAGTTCAACCAGTGGGACACTGTGATACCTGGGTACAAACTATATCATAATGATAGAGCCGAACAAATTGGTGGAGGAGCTGTGCTCTACATTAGAGAGGGCATTGAGTCACAAAGGATTAAAGTTTTGTAGGAAACAAAATTCACTGTAGAATCTCCATGGATTGAAATTCTGTGTAAAAAGGGGAAGGCGATGACAGTGGGGGTGTACAATCGACCGTCTGGCCAGAATGAACAAATGGATGATGAAATACTCAAAGAAATCAGGGAAGCTAACAAAAGTTAAAGAACAGTAATAATAATGGGAGATTTCAATTACCCCAGTATTGACTGGGTCAGTGTCACAGCAGGACATGCTAGGGAGATAAAGTTTCTAGATGAAATAAATGACTGTTTCTTGGAGCAGCTGGTTCATGAACTGACCAGAGGGGAAGTCATTTTGGACCTAGTCCTTAGTGGAACACCAGATCTGGTGCAAGAGATAAGGGTATTGGGGCCACTTGGCAATAGTGATCATAGCATGATCACCTTTGATTTAATTAATGGAGGAGGGATGGTAAGGAAATCCACAGTACTACTTTTAACTTTCAAAAGGGAGGCTATGATAAAATGAGGAAAATAGTTAAGAAAAAAACTAAAAGGAGCAGTTGCAAAGGTTAAATTTAGACTTACATCAAGCTTGGGTGTTGTTTAAAAATACTATTTTGGAAGCCCAGACCAGCTGTATTCCACGCCTTAAGAAAAGTGGAAGGATGTCCAAAAAACTGCCAGCATGGTTTAAAGATGGGGTCAGAGAGGCTGTTGTTACCAAAAAAGCATCTTTCAGGAAATGGAAAAATGAGCCAAATGACAAAAACTGGAAACAGCGCAAGCACTGACAAGTTAAATGCAAGGCATTGATAAGGCAGGCAAAGAGAGAATTTGAGAAGAAACTTGCTGTGGAAGCAAAAACACATAATAAAGATGTTTTCAAGTACATTCGTAGCAAAAAAACCTGTGAGAGAGTCAGTTGGACCATTAGCTGATAGAGGTAAAAGGGGTAGTAAGAGGGGACAAGGCTATAGTGGAGAGACTGAATGAATTCTTTGCTTTGGTCTTTACTGAGGAAGATGTAGGGATGTTATCCATGACTGAAGTGGTATTTAAAGGTGATACAGCGGAAGAATTGAAAGAAATATTGATACACCGGGAAGATGTATTACAACTATTTACTAAACTGAAGAGTAGCAAATCACTTGGACCAGATGGTATACATCAAAAAGTGTTGAAAGAACTGAAATATGAGATTGCAGACCTGCTATTAGTAATCTGTGAACTATCATTAAAATCATCTGTAATACCTGAAGATTGGAGGGTGGCCAATGCAAAGCCAATTTTTAAAAAGGGTTCCAAGGGTGATCGGGGAAATTACAGACCGGTGAGCCTGATGTCAGTACCAGGAAAAATGTTAGAAACCATCATAAAGAACAAAATTATTGAACATGTAGATAGTCATGGCTTAACGGGAGACAGCCAACATGGCTTTAGACAAGGAAGATCGTGTCTTACTAATCTGTTATGCTATTTTGAAGGTGTGAATAAACAGGTAGACAAAGGTGAGTCAGTTGATATAGTGTATCTGGACTTTCAGAAAGCCTTTGACAATGTCCATCATAAGAGACTTTTGTCAAACCTAAAAAGTCATGGGATAGGAGGCAGTGTACTATTGTGGATCAGGAACTGGTTAAAAGATAGAAAGCAGAGGGTAGGGCTAAATGGCCAATTTTCTCAATGGAAAAAGGTAATGGTGGAGTATGCCAGGGATCTGTACTGGGTCCACTGCTTTTTGACATATTCATAAATGATCTGGAAAAGGGAATAACGAGTGAGGTTATCAAATCTGCAGATGACACAAAACTATTTAAAGTTGTTAAAACCCATGAGGATTGTGGAAAATTGCAAGAGGATCTTGATAAATTGGAAGACTGGGCATCCAAATGGCAGATGAAATTTAATGTGGACAAGTGCAAAGTTATGCACCTAGGCAAGAACAACCCAAACTATAGTTACACGATGCAAGGTTCCACATTGGGAACCACCACCCAGGAAAAAGATTTAGGCGTCATCGTGGATTACATGTTAAAACCCTCCGCTCACTATGCAGTGGCGGCCAAGAGAGCAAATAGAATGCTAGGTATCATAAGGAAAGGAATGGAGAATAAAACAAAGGATATTATAATGCCTCTGTATTGTTTCATGGTGTGACCGCACCCTGAATATTGTGTGCAATTCTGGTCACCGTATCTTAAAAAGGATATAGCATTATTAGAAATGGTACAGAGAAGAGCCACCAAAATGGTAAAGGGGATGGAAGGATACCCCTATAAGGAGAGGCTAAAAAGATTTGGGCTCTTCAACCTGGAAAAGAGACGGCTGAAGGGAGATATGATAGAGGTCTATAAATTAATGAATGGAGTGGAATGGGTAAACATAGATCAATTGTTTATGTCATCAGAATATAAAAGACTAGGAGACATGCAATGAAGCTACAGGGTATCCTATTTAATATTAATAAGAGAAAATATTTTTTCACTCAACGTGTAATCAAACTCTGGAATTTGTTACCGGAGGATGTGGGAAAAGCTGTTAGTGTAGCTGGATTTAAAAAAGGGTTGGACAAGTTCCTGGAGGAAAGATGTATAAACCATAATTAAAAGGGACCCAGGATATCACTGCTTGACCCAATACAAGCATTGAGGAACCTGTGTCTTTTGGGGAGATTGCTAGGTATTTATGACCTAGATTGACCACCGTTGGAAACAGGATACTGGGCTTGATGGACCTTGGCCTGACCCAGTATGGCATATCTTATGTTTTTATGTCAGTGCCCAGGCACAGATATAGGTCACAACTGTATGCAGGAAGGTGATGCAGTCCTTGAAGTTCACTTATGGGCATTGTGAGTAATGGCCCCCCTGATACACAGTCACTATATGATTTGAGGCCCACAGGTGCAGTTCCCCCTCCCCCCAGGCATGCAATGATATAAGTCCATAGGGTGTACAACACCCAATGAAGGATGATGACCCAGCAAGGGGATACCATGGTGGCCAGATGTACATGGATCTAGCATGGTAGAAAAGCACACCAGAAACTGAGTTGAATTGTTGCTTAAATAGGGACAGCAGACCAACATGTAGATGTAGCAGTCAGTGGGGCCCTACAATAAATGACAGTCTGGTGACTCTCGCATGTTCCTCCCCTTATGTCGAGTAGCAGACTACTAGCACCTCTGCAACATGCCACATCTGCAGTGGTCTACAGCTGAACAGGTATGACTGAGGAGGGACATATAGCAGGTAGTACAAGAGATATCAATCACTGAGCCATTATGTGTCGGTGCCTGTGAGATACTGGAATAAAGCAGTGCACTAAGCATGACCTCTCTATCTTACATCGGCAGTATTAGTAGGAGATGAGGCACCATTGTTACCATCACCACCATGTCCAGAACCCCAGTTGGAAGCACCAGTACAACCACCACCACCAGCTTCCTAACAGCAGCCACCACCACTAGAGCTGGGACACCAACCACCACCATCACAACCACCACCATCGCTGCCATCATCAACAAAAAGGAGTGATATAGACATAATCACAACAGAGGCAGATAGTGGCAGCAGTAGTATAAGCAACAGCAGTGGCTCCCCAGCATGGGTGGTGGCCACATCATAATTGGAAGGAGGAGAAGAGGAGGAGGGTCCCCGCAATGATGTGGTCCTCACCTTGTCCAGAAGCAAGAGCAGAAAGAGTGGCAGCATGTCCCAGGAGCATGCGGGAGAGCAGGAAGCACAGTGGGGGAAGGGCCACCAGATTTGGCAAATATAGAACAACATGGTGAGGAGGGGTAAGATGAGGTATGGAAGGGGAGGGGAAGGAAGGGAAGAGGAAAGGATATATATAAGAAGAGCATTGGGTTTAGGTTGGGAAGGCTCTGGTGGAAGGGGAGGGGTGGGAGGAGGGGCAGGTGAGGGGGAAGAAATGGTGGTTTAGAAGGGTAGGATGGTATGGCAAGTGGACAGGCCGTTGAACCTATGCAGCAGTCAGCCATCCTGTCCAGCTTGCCTGCTTGTTGGACCAGGTGCACCATTATGAGGTCCCCCAGGTCTTGTTCAAAACCAAAGTCCTGCTGCACCTCTCATCCCTGCAATAGGAGATGCATCAGGGCTTCACAAGGCTCATTAGGTCACATAACCTTATGGTCAGGTACCTGGAAGGCCCAAGAGCAGAGATACATGCATGGTAGTGGCCCCAAACCAGCTCATGGCATGTATCTCTGGTCAGTACACTCCAGGAAGGAGGAGGAAGTGTAGGAAATAGGGCAGCACCATGTGGTAGATCAGTATATGTATGTATTTATTTATTTAACATGTTTTCTATACTGCTTTATCATACATTCAAAGCAGTTTACATGGAACAAAATACAGCAACAAGCTTTTACATAGATCAGGGAATTAAAACTTGGATGATTATAAGGGTTAATAATACATTAAACATTTGTTAGCTATATACATAATTGTAATTGTGTCTTGATGGTATATTGGAACAGTCAGCAGTTACCTATTTTGCAGTTGTAACATAGCAATGAGATGTTATCGTCTAGAAGGGACCGTAGTATTTAAGAAAGAGATGGGTCTTTATCGCTTTCCTAAAGTCGAGAAGATCTTTGATTGCTCGTATTGATGCAGGTAGGTCATTCCATAGTGGGGGGGGGGGGGGGGGCATACAGAGAGAAGGCTCTGCTGCAAGTGGATTGTTTTGTTGTTTTGAAGTTTGGTGGTGTTTCCAGGATGTTGGGGTCTGCACCTCTTCTTGTTCTATTTGGACACACCTTCCTGATCAGTGGTTGAAGGGTCGTTTGGGATAAGTTGTTTAGTATCCTGAAGATTAGAATAATGTTCTTGTATTTAGTGCAGATTGTGACGGGAAGCCAGTGTAATTGATGGAGCATTGGGGCATATGGCTGTATTTTGCTGATCCTGTAATGATTCTTGCAGCAGTATTTTGTACCAGTTGCAATAGGAGTGTTGTTTTCTTAGGTAGTCCATGATAGATTGTGTTGCAGTAATCTTTTATGGGGGTTCCAATAGCTTGGCATACTGTTCTGAAGTCGTTGGTGAGAAGAGGTTTAAGTTTGTGTAGAGATCTCAACCTGTGGTACGCTGATCTGGTTGTCTTTTTTATTTGAGTTTGGAAGGTGAGGTGGTGGTTGAAGATTACTCTGAGATATTTGACTTCTTGTTTGTTGGTTAGGGTGTAGTCTGAGTGAGTCTGGAGGGGAGAATATAGGGTTTCTAGTAACATGTATCAATTCAGTTTTTTTAAAGTTAATGGAGAGATTCTGTTATTTGAGCCACTTTGATATTGATTCCAGGCATGCTCTAATTTGCGAGTAATTCGGGTGGTTGATGCTAATGTGGATGAAAATCATAATATCATCTGCATATATTCTGTAGTGGATGTTGGGCTGTTTTATAATGTTGCATATTGGTTGGATATATATGTTGAATAACAGTGCAGAGAGGGCTAAGCCTCGGGGAACCCGCTGGTATTGTATAAAAGGTTTAGATTGCTTGTTTTTCATTCTCACCTGTTGGTAACAATGAAACAAGTAGGAGATAACTAGTCTAGTACTATGCCATTTATTCCAGTTTCTCAGAGCTGCTGTAGTAAAGTGTTGTGGTTAAAGGAGTTAAATGCAGCGGTAATATCTAAGAAGCATAAGATGAAGCCATGCAATATATTGTCTATGCCTGCACCCAAAGTATCCATAAGTGATGTGATCAGAATTTCCATGCTGTGGTTTTGTTTGAATCCATATTGGGCCCTTTCACCTCCATGTGTGTCTATGTGGTCTTGTAGTTGATACTGTACTATTTTTTCAATTATCTTAGTGATGAATGTACGAGGTTTGAGCTAGGATTCTTTTTCTTGAGGTTATTGTGCTTTAGGATCGGTCTAATGGAGGCTTGCTTGAGTTGAGGGGGGAGGTATCCTTGAGTGAGTGACAATTCAATAATCTTTTGTAAGAATGATATTAAACATTCTTTAGTTTGTTTAATCCAGATAACGACATGGATCAATCGGTGAGGTTGTAGTGTTAATGTTGGTTATAATGAAATTAAGCTGTTTTCTTGTTGGGATGTGAAATGTTTCCCTGTAGCATCTGTGGTGTGTTGTAGGTTGGATTTGCTTGGTTTTTCTATTGGTGTCCGGGTATACTTCAGCTGAATGAAGTCTGTGAAGTCTTGTGGGGATACTGATTTTGATTCATCTGGTTCCATTGGTTCTTTTATCAGACCTACTATATTGAAGAGCTCCCTTGGTTTGTTAAGGGATTTCATTATTAAGTTGGAATGGTATTCCTTTTTGTAGTTATTTATTGTGTTCTGATATTGGGCTTGCATTTCAATGTATTTTGTTAGGTGGTGTTGGTTTTTAGTTTGTCGCCAAAGCTTTTCTATTCTCCATAGTTGCTTCTTCTGTTCATTGATTTCAGATGAGAACCAGGGGGAGTTGTTTCATTCTGTTGTTTTGTTCTGATTTGTCTGGAGTGGTTGCCGTGTTCTGGAGAGGTTTGTACCAGTTAGTGATGGTAGAGTCAAGGTCTGTTGCATTTTGATTTAGACCCGGCAGCACTTCTTCTAAGAATTTATCTTTGTTGATTGTTCGGAATCTCCTTTTTATTTTATGGGTTGGCTCAGGTGTGTCATTCATTATTGGGGAGGTTATGGAGAAGTTGATCATGTGATGATCCGACCATGGGATCGGTAAGACATATATGTTCATCACAAGATCTTTGGTGTGATGTTGGTTCGGTACAAAGATAAGGTTGAGGATTCCTCCCTTCCAGTATATGCAAAAACCTGCCCAAGAGGCCATGTTGCCTTGCAAATAAATGGTCAGTTAAAATTTCAATGTGAATTCTGTGTTGTGCTTTACAGAGCACCTACCCACCATTGTAACTCCCAACCATCCTTTACACACAGCATGATGCTGATGGCACCACCCAGGGGCACACAAGCACCTGTATACCTGGTATTGCAGCCTAGCCTGTCACATCATCCTCATCCTATGGCATTCTGGTAATACCTGGCCTAGTATAAGACCTATGCCAGGTCCTTCAATCCCCCATCCATAGCATTCCACCCTCCCACAGAGCTGTGTAACCCCAAAATTCCTTCCAGGAACAACAGCCATGTATCTCCGCCCCCATACACACAAACCTTGTACAGGGCATACCCTTCTTATTGCACATAGTCAATGCTAACATCTACAGGATGGTACAGGGGATGAGGTACCCAGAAAGAAATGGGCCTGTCATACAGACATACATCTGATGGGGGCCCTTTCACCTCCATGGCAATCTGCACACAATGTCTGAAGACAGACACCATGCCTCCACACCTGTCCACTGCATCTGCCCACAGTATTGGACAGGGCTCCTGTGGCACAGGTTGTCCATGGCAAACAATGACTGACAGCAGCTTGAGTCAGTAGCTGCCAATGACTACACAGGTGTCACCACATCCATTGATTGCCATTGAATATGCACCCATCTACTCTGAAGCTCATGCACCTATATTAGACAGTCAGTGTGCCCACTATATACTCATATGTAGAGGGAAACACCACAACAATTAGATTGGGGGCATGCCAATGTATCAGGCACCACACATATAAAAATGTAAAAGTAAGATGGGAGGAAGGTACTCAGTGTAGGTAGGTTCTTTGTTAAAGGTTAGCACACAGTGTAATCATACCATAGACACAGACAGGTCCACATGACATGGATGCTATATGTGCACAGAAGACATGGCAAATGAGAGGCACACATGGTGGGTTTCTGGCCCCCAAAACAGGCTGTGGGAGCCCTGCAGAAAATATATTTATAGAATTACTGACACATACAATCTAATTTCCCCACCCACCCCCACCCTGGTGTTCTTCTCTACTACTATTATTACTATTTATCATTTATATAGTGCTACAAGGCATATGCAGCCTTGTACAGGCAAATATTAAAGATGGTCCCTGCTCTTAAGAGCTTACAATCTAGTCAAGACAGACAACACAACAGCTAAGGACAAGGATACATCCAGAGACCCGGTGAAAAGTGGGATATAAATACAGTTAAATAAATAAATAAATAAATAAAATAAATAAGGATATAGATAAGAGACTAAGCAGAACAGGATCCAAAAGCAGCCTCAAAGAGGTGAGTTTTTAGCATAGATTTGAAGAGGGCCGAAGCCTGATGTTTAGACTTCGGTAGTTTATTCCAGGCATAAGGAGCAGCAAGATGAAAGGATTGAAGTCTGGAGTTGCCAGTGGAAGAAAAGGACACAGATAAAAGTAATCCACCAGAAGAGTGGAGTTCATGAGGAGAGATGTAGGGAGAGATAAGAGAGGAAAGGTAGGGAGGAGCAGCAGAATGAATGCACTTTTAGGTCAGTAGGAAAAGTTTGAACTGAATACAGAAATGGATTGGAAATGGATACGGAAATCGCCAATGGAGCGATTTGAGAAGAGAGGTTATACGAGCATAATGGGGCTGGCGTAAGATAAGCCATGCAGCTGAGTTTTGAACAGATTGAAGGAGAGAGAGATGACTAAGAGGGAGAGCAACAAGGAGGAGGTTATTAAAAAGTGGATAAGTGTCTTAATAGTGTGTTCAGAAAGGAAGAGGCAAATTTTGCTGATGTTATAAGGAAAGAAATGACAGGTTTTAGCTATCAGTTGAATGTGTGTGGAGAAGGAGAGGGAGGAGTCAAAAATGACCCCAAGGTTGCGAGCCGAGAAAACAGGGAGTAGTAGAGTGTTATCCACAGAGACTGAGAAAGGAGGAAGGGGGGAAGTAGGTTTAGGGGGGAAAATAAGAAGCTCAGTTTTGGCCATATTCAATTTCAAATGGCAGCGAGACATCCAGGCAGCAATGTCAGATAGGCAGGCAGAGATCCAAGCCTGGATTGACAGAGAGATATCAGGTGTGGAGAGGTAGATCTGAGAGTCATCAGCATAAAGATGGTACTGAAAGCCATGGGAGGAGATGAGTGTACCAAGGGACTGGGTATAGAGACAGAAAAGGAGAGATCTCAGGATGGACCCCTGAGGTACACCAACTGAGAGAGGGATAGCAGTAGAGGAGGATCCACCAGAGCAAACAAAGTGTGATGGGAGAGATAAGAGTAGAACCAGGATAGCACAGAGCCCTTAAAACCTAGAGGGAAATCAGAGAAAACAATATTTGTGGCTAGTTTTTGTACCACACAGAGCAGTCCCCCTCACCATCTTAGCTTTTCCTCAACATACAGCCACACATTGGAAGGAGGCAGTCTCCTGTGGATACATGCAGGTATAGCAATATCTATGGATATACCAGGGAACAACACAGTATACCTCTCATATGTGTAATGCCTTGAAAGGATTTGTGCACTGCACTCATATCCCATGGATGGCTTGGACGTAGCTGAGGTGCTCTGAGGTAGCACTCCACCAGCTGTTAATGATATGGCCATTTTGCATAGGAAAACATGCAGCCTACCTACATGACCCCCTTTCCTTTCTAAAATGGGTGTCACATATGTTTAATTGCCATACATGTGCCCAACTATGACCCATTTCAGAATAACATATGTGCAAATTGGGGACATGCAGGCACCATTCCTATACATATTTATATAAGAGGAAGACAGTGGTGTGCAGATCTATTTTAGAAACGCTGTGATTAATATGTGATTAGTAGGCATTACTATGGCTCCAAAGCAAAGGTTGCTCACCAGAAAGGACAATTTTTGCCAGGATGGAGTGGAGGTGCTCAAGCACCATAAAGTGCTCCTTGGCACGAGGTATGAATGCAAACCAAAAGCAGAGAATCTGGCCGGGCATCTGTCAGAGACTGAATGTCATATTGCACTGGAACTGAGAGCCCAATAACTTTAAAAGAAAGTTGAGGGTGGTTAAAAGGAAGACAAGGTCCAAGGCCCAGGAAAGATTTCCAGATGGCCTGCTGTAGTCCCTCACAGACTTGGAGCAACAGGTGCTCCAAACAATTGAGGAGAAGACTGTGAGAGTGGTGGGAGACCTGGATACATCAATAGCTTCTCAAGAGCGGAATTCCACACCTTCCAGCATCAGTCGTCACCCTCCTTACATGCCCTGTCACCTTCTACTGCTATCTTGCCTCCTACTTGGTGCTATGTTTAGGGATGGAAACACTTATCACCCAAACCCATGTGGGACGGCCATTTAGGATTTGCGTGACTGATGCTCTGACAGGGATGCATGTAGCAGGGGAGGTCTGGATCTCAGTCACCAATAGTATCTGACAGGCATGTACTCTGGTTGTTCCCCCTTCCTGAGGCAGGATTGCTGCACTTGCAGGATGCTTCTCTGGAATCCTCACAATCTGTCCTCGTTGTATATGTTGAGGTCATGACCTACACAGTGTAGCTGGGGTGAGGCATCTCGCTGTGCAGAGCCCTACTACCATTAATAGTCTGTCAGAGCATCTGATAGGGCCTCTAGGTATACCTAGACACTTCCTAGACAATCTCCTATGGTGGTAAGTGAGCAGGAATCACCTCTGCATGCTATGTTTGGGCCCTTTGCTCTAGTGCAGCACCAGGCTCATCACCACCCTCTTATCTAAATGCCATTTTGATACCACTCCATGTACCAGTTGCTACATCTGCCTCAGATTGTAGCCAGCACACATCTCTGGCCATGGAAGCTTTGGATGTGTGCCTCACTGTGGACATGGTGATGGGATTTTTGTATGTGATACCTCCAGACAATAAGCACAGCCTATACCCACCCACAATGTGTATTATTGATCATGTGGCTTTCTGTGGACATACAGAGTATGTGGCATTGGAGAGCACAGCAGTTATTCCCTCTCCAAGTCACTTCTGATCACAGCTCGCTTTGCACAAGGCTGCTGTTATGGGGCCTTGGCCACCACTCATAGTGCTTTCCACTGTCATACACAATGTATCACCACCAAGGGTATCTACCCTAGGCAAACTTTCAGCTGTGTGCCTACAAATCTTCAGCTGTGCACCCCCCCCCCCCCAACTCCAGCTCAAAGCCCTCTCCCCAAGTACAGTATCACCCTTTCCCTTCCATACTCTTCAAGTATACAACATATCCCTTGTTCTTTCCTACCACCCCAATGTCTAGCATCTTCCTTCCTCTTCCTTACCTCCCTTAAAGTATCCAGCATCTCCTCTCCTCTTCCCTACCTTCCCTACCAAGTGTCCAGCATATTCCTTCTTCTTCTCTAACCCCCCCCCCCCGAATGTTCAGCATCTCTCCTCCTATTTACTATCTCTGCCAAGTTTCCAGCAACCTCCCCCAATTCCTTCCCTACTGCTGTTGTTGCCATTGTGCTGCTGTTGCTATCCACCCTGGCAGCACTAAACAGCATCCACCCTGGGAGCACTAAATACCCAGCACTGAGCAACTGTGCATGCTCAAGCCCCATCCCTCCAAACTTCTTGTTTTAGAGGGTCAGGTCTAGAGTGCACAGGTATACGTAGAGGCCCCATGCCACTGTCTCAAATCACATTTAGTGTTGTCAAGGGGGTAGATACAGTGTTGCAATGGCAGTGCCTAGTGGGAGAGGTTGACAGTGCTAGCTGTTTTTTTTTACTACTGCCAATTTCTGCCAATGGCACCCCTAAAACTGTGCCACCCTAGGTGAACACTAGTCTGTCTAGAGTAGGGCCAGACCTACAAGCATCAGGAACTCAATGGCTATGCATCTGCCAAGCTCTTAAAGAGATCTCAGCCAAAATATCAGAGAACCATAGTAGAGATTACACTACGACTAAATTCCAAAAACAATATTGGGTTACACAGAGCTGTTAAGACACAAAAGAGAGGCAGTCCCTGTTCTTTAGAGCTTATAATCTAGCTTGATCATATTTGCAGGAACCAGATACATGAATGGAAAATCTACTTACAGTGGTATGATATACAGACCTCCCTTGCAGGCAGAAGAAAAAGATAGAGATTTAATTCACATTCACAATATCATTATGAAAGGGGAAGTACTACTGGTAGGAGATTTCAGTCTGACAGATGATGCCAGAAGTAGGAAGATCCTGGATTCTCTCCAGGGAGAAGTATTTTGACAACAAGCAATGGAACCCAAATTGGAGGAGGCAATACTGGATTTGTGTGTATGTTTACTAAAAGGCAATAAGGGAGCAAGTGTGCCATTAATGCCTTTTTTGGTACAACATAACTCGATATGACTGCACTGATGCAGTGGTGTACTAACAGGCAGTTACATGCATACAGCTGTAACCTACTTGTGCAACATGAGTCAGGTATTGCAACATGAGTCAGGTATGACACCATGACTGTGACTGTATAACTTTGGCTCCATTATATCTCTGCATTATAAGCAGACACATCCTAACCCTCAGATAGTCACCAGCAGGTATAAAATTATGTCGGTACGTGCCCCTTTTGCCCAGTTTGATCAACTTCTGTCCAGTTGTTGTATGCACTTTTGTCTGGATTGTTGTACGGTGGTTGGGTGGCTGGGACAAGTGTGAGACCCACACGTCTGGTATCAGACCTTACACGCAGCACTGACATGTTTTTCCCACACAGTACAAATGTGTTATGGATAGCACCTCTGGTGCCAGCTCATGCCACACTCTCCTCTGATGCCATCCTTCCTTTAGCCCATTCATCAATATCTGGCGGCTATGGGGGGGAGGGGCAAGCCATGCATTGGCACAGGTGCCAGCCTTGATTACCCAAGCAAGGGCATACCCACACACAGCAGGTGGTGAGGCCGCTGCACCCGCTGGTGGCAGTTAGTAGCAATGCCACAGGGCATGCAGAGCAATGGTAATGCCTGGTGCAGGGGGAGCTGTGGTTCTGCTGGGCACTGAAGGGGACCCCACCAGCCAGTGTGGATGCCCCAGACACATGCCCCAACCCCCAGCATCTGTGCCCCAATGCAGGGGTCTAGGGGGACCATTGGCAAAAACTACATATGTGTTGCCTGTCTGTCCCTGCAAGCAGATATGCCACCATTGCCTGCTACCCCCCATCTGGCTGTGGCAGCATGTTGATGATGGGATGCCACAGAACATGACAGATCTGCAATGGTGAGCAAAGCAAAAAACTTGACACCCTGGTCCTTACATGGTGCACAACAACCATGCAGTGATATGGCTTCTGAGGCAGTGGATGCCCCCTGCCATGGCACATGCCCACAGCTAAGGCCATGAACAGTCCACAATCAAGTACCATGGTGCCAAGGGATGCCTGTGTGCAACAGATAGGAGCAAGGGAAGGGGGGAGGACTGCAGAGGTGTCTGAAGGGCCCAGAGGGGTTACACAGGTGATGCAGTGGCCCAGATGGCACCATTGCTGGTGGCACAGGACACAAGTCAAAGGGCCAGGGTAG
Organism: Ichthyophis bannanicus; assembly: GCA_033557465.1. Lineage (NCBI taxonomy): Eukaryota > Metazoa > Chordata > Amphibia > Gymnophiona > Ichthyophiidae > Ichthyophis > Ichthyophis bannanicus. Next base: position 605,354,057 of record CM066035.1, on the reverse strand, counting down.
TGGTGGGAAGGAATGTGGTGGCAGATGCCAGATGTGTACCATAACATGCACCCTACATCTGCCACCCATGGGTATGCCCATGCCCCGAGGATGGGAAGGTCTCCAAACTGCAGCAGGAAACAGGAATGCACAATACGCAATATGGTAGTGCCCAACTGAGCCCTAAGATATATCGCAGTTGTTGAATGTCTTGTCATTTCAGTGCTTATCTCAAATAGTGAATGAACTTCCCCAACGCCAACTTCCTGGCACCTTCAAGGTGTTTTGTTTCTTCGTCAGGGGGTTGATTTTTCAAACAATCTCTATGGAAAGAGAATAGAATGATTTATTTCCTACATCCCATAAGCAGAATATATATCTAAGAATGGAGGCTTTTGTTCTTACCAAAGACTTAATTCTATGATGTACGGCTATACTGCTTCCAAACCCTTGTCCCTGGACGGGATCTGCTATGGAATTGCAAGATGTTTTGGTCTGGTTGAACGGTGTAAACTCTAATATTCAGTTTACATACACCTTTCATGAACAACAAATCGTTTTTCTTGATGTTGTTGTCCAGAAAAGCCTACAAGGTTGGGTTACTTCAATACATAAGAAATCTACAGATCGCAACACGTTGCTTCATTATTGCAGCAGACATCCTAAACAATTACGGGATAGTTTGCCCCTCTCTCAGTTTTTACGTTATTGCAGAAATTGTTCTCATTTGAATGACTATAAAAAACAAGCAAAGCATTTAATACGAGAATTCCAACAGAGAGGATATCCCCAACAGGTCATTAAGGGTGCCTATAAAAGAGCGCTCTATAACGACAGGGGATTATTGCTGCATTCACGCAAAAAAGTTAACTCCACCGATGACAATACCATTAATTTTATCACTAAGTTTTCTCCACTTAGTGGTAGTATCAAACAAATCATTAAACGACATCAGAATGTATTAAACACCATCCCTTGTCAACAAAATAAAAAAATTTGCTGCATTTGGACTCGACATTTTAATTTAAAGGAGAGACTTCGCCCAGCGAAGCTTAAGGCTTATCCGGCAGGAGCACGAGAGGAAATTCTGGCCATAAGAAATGTGGCCTCTGCAATGTATGTCAAATCTCAGAGGAGCTCAGTACCTTTCAATATCATGGACAAAACTACAAATTGAGACATTCCACCTCCTGCGCTTCTGATTACATAGTGTACGGCATTAGATGCCCGTGTGAGCTATTATATGTCGGGAAGACTACAAGACAATTGTGAGTTTGAATGAACGAACATAAGAGCAGATTGAAGTGCAAGGTACAAGAAGCTCCGCTAGTTTCACATTGCATGCAATATCATCACATTTTTGATGACTTGAGATGCTTCGGAATAGATCGGATAGTGGCCGGTAGATCATGCAATTCTCGGGCTAAAACATTACTGATCCAAGAACAACAATGGATCCATAGACTTCAATCAGTAACCTCAGGAGGTTTAAATAACATGATAGAATGGGGTGCGTGTATATAGCTGGCCAGCAAAGGTGAAGGAGCTCCCTTGATGTTCAGCTCATGTGATCAACAGAATATTTAAACTGTAGGTATTTTCTTAACCCACATGCGTGGCGTTTTGAGAGAAAACCGACAAGGGTTTGGAAGCAATATAGCCGTGCATCGTAGAATTAAGTCTTTGGTAAGAACAAAAGCCTCCATTCTTAGATATATATTCTGCTTGTGGGATTGACAATGTAGGAAATAAATCATTCTATTCTCTTTCCATAGAGATTGTTTGAAAAATCAACCCCCTGACGAAGAAACAAAACGCCTTGAAGGTGCCAGGAAGTTGGCGTTGGGGAAGTTCATTCACTATTTGAGATAAGCACAATCTCTAAACATACTTTGAGAGCATATTAAGAGTAGTCAACATAGGGTTATCAATGCTTGAACCCGTATCAAGAGTAGTCGATATTGGGATATAAATGCTTGAACCCATATATCTTTTTAAGAACCACTGTTAATGGTCGTTGATGCAAGCGGGCAAATTATCTTTAGGGTAGCAAATAATCGAAGATATTGCCGATCCAGTCTGAGACCATTTGGTTCTTTTTAAGCTGAAACTCGTTATTATAATAGAGCCATGGCTCAAAAAAACCCGAGGGCAACAATGGCAAATTAGACCAAACTCTTAGTATTGTATGAGGGGTATTTACTTTACTTTTTTGGAATATGTGCAATGTCATTGAAATCCACAAATGCTGTAGCAAGATGCGTTACACATGTGCTAGGGTAGCTGCTCGAAAGTGCATCAACAGTATACATTACATGAGTTCTACAGATTGATGCACTTGATAAAAATATAAGAAATGCCATAATGGGTCAGACCAAGGTCTATCAAACCCAATATTCTGTTTATAACAGTGGTCAATCCAGGTCACAAATACCTGGCAGTTTCCCAAAAAGACACACAGGTTCAACAATGTTTGTAATGGGGCAAGCAGTGGATTTCCCAGGTCCTCTTTGATAATGGTTTATGGACCTTTCCTCCAGGAACTTGTCCAAACCTTTCTTAAACCCAGCTACACTAACATCTTTTACTACATCCTCCAGTAACAAATTCCAGAGTTTGATTACACGTTGAATGAAAAATTATTTTCTCTTATTAGTCTTAAAGAGGTTATGCTGTAGCTTCATTGCATGTCCCCTAATCTTTCTACTTTTTGATGGTGTAAACAATTGATCTATGCTTACTTGTTCCACTCCATTAATTTATAAACCTCTATCATATATCCCCTCAGCTATCTCTTTTCCAGGCTGAAGAGCCCTAACCTTTTAAGCCTCTCCTCATAGCGGTATCCTTCCATCCCCTTTACCATTTTGGTGGCTCTTCTCTGTACCTTTTCTAATTCCGCTATGTCCTTTTTAAAATACATCAACCAGAATTGCATACAATATTCAAGGTGCAATCACAACATGGAATAATATACAGGCATTATAATATCATTTATTTTATTCTCCAATCCTTTCCTTAGAGAGATCAGTTTGCAGAGCCCATAATCTACATAGTTATATCATATCAGCCATTGCATTAGAACCTTGCACATTGCTGTCATTGGGCAAAATGCTTGTCCAAAAAATATATTATAATAAGTGACTACAGACATATATTCCTAACTTGGGGTGGACTGTGTGGTCCAGTACATTGGACCATAACATAGCAACATTGGAGCCTCATTGACTCAGGGTTGATAGATTACATACAGCAGATGACCTACCCCACCCAATAAGTTATGTTATCCCAATCTAGTGCCCTGGACTTGCATCTTACTTCACAGTGCACACTGGATGGTAGCATTATGCATCACATACAAGCCAGATAGGTTTTGCTGACACTGCATTGGAACTTGAGAAATAATGGTTATCAGGTGAGACCCCTCCAAAGTGCACTATAAATGCTCAGCATGCAGTTTGCTACATTTATGATGTGTTTCACATTTCATGACAACGCTGCCCTTCTCACTTCTCTCACAGCCAACACAAGAAGATATCTTAGTGGAACCAAAACTCAGGGCAGATTTGGGGAGCTCAGTCCTGTATAACACAATGCATCATGCTGTAAAATGGGAACCAATAACAGGTTGGGCTCACCTTTTTACATCCTTGCTCTTTGTGATCAGCAATATGTCCCTCTGGTCACCAGAGTGGTGCAGTGTACTGCTGCATGAGCTGTGGATGTGTCATTTATCATGAGGTCCTCTAAGGCATGAGACAGAATGCAGATGACTTTGCAAGACTGCTGACAATAAACATGAATGTTATTAATATGATTATGACACATATCCATAGCTTTACCTTGACAGCACTTACATGCAAACAACTTCTGTATCAGGAGTTTCCTGATCTCAGAGCTCACCTGTGTGTTCTCTCAGTCACATGCAGGATAGCACAGTGAATCTGACTCCATATCTGGGTTAATTTCAACTGAGATGCAATGTCTGATTGCAATGTTGTGCAGAATGTAGCAGGCCAGAATGATCTTAGCCACATTCAGAGGTTGGTATTGTAAGGCCCCACCTTTTTTATCCAGACACCTGAAGCGACTTTGCAATACACCAAAGGTGCGCTTAGTGACAGAGCAGGTAGTGGTTTGGGCATCATTGTAACTGGTCTCTGCATATGATTTTGGGAATGCACTGGGGTGAGAAACCATGCTCTGCATCTATACTCAGCATTACCTGCAGACAGAACATGTGATATTGTAACATTAGTTGCATATGTAGACAGTTAAGGTCTACATGAACATGTGCCCACTAGCCATTCACTCGATGCATATGACGTACAGTCTTACAAACAACAAGTGGAAACATTTTGCTATGTCCACACGGCTTGATGCCAAGAAAGGTTTTTTCAGGCCACATGCCTGCATTACCTCCACTGGCATTAAAGGGGCACACACTATCCCCGCCCAGTTTCTGCCCCATTAACACCCACTCTCCACCTCTTTTTACCTTAGCACTATGGGCCCACTTCTGCATGTTAATCCAGTGTTATTGGCATGTTCTGCGGTATTAACCACTCACGGATGCCAATAATACCTGTTAATGGCACCGTTTCTCCCTAAACACTCTTTAGTAAATATACTCCTAGGTGACGTTTTCCATCTTGTTGACATCTTTTATTGTAAAATAGGCAATCAAAATAATGTCCTATAGTATAGAATGAATTTCTGTTTTAGATAGGGCATACACAGTTCATATCTTAGTACTAATAAAATCAGTGATAACAATCAGCCTTTCTTGGACAGAGCACCCTTCCTTTTTTGCACACATCTCTAAAGAGTTCTGTCTCTGATCTTTTCTTCCTCTTCCCATACTCCAGAGATGCTGATGATCTTATCATGGGAAATAATTTCTGTCAATGGAGAGAAGGGGACAGGTGGTTGACCTAAAGACAAGAGAGAAAAGAGTGCCCCCGAACACCAACAAATATGAGTACAGTAGGCCTTCACATCCCCAGTGTGACCTTATGGAGCTGCAAACTTTAGAATAAACCGATTTACTGCAAGGACTGATCAAAGATAAGACCTAGGCATCTGAAAACAATTCAAGCATATTGACATGACGGGGATCTAGTGACTTGTTCTATTTGGCACCAACAGAAACCTAAAATGGGTTATGACCTTGGAAAGCAAGTGTGCAATGACGAACCAAGTAACCTTGAAACAGAAAGTAACTAGAACAAATTTAAAAGATATTATGCAAAAAGCGGCCCCAATTAGAACTCTAGCACTGCTTCTGAATCTGATCTTGCCCCATACAATCGGTGCCTGGAAGAGTGATAATCTGTAGACAGTCTGTCTTGACTGAAAGACATGTTACACCTGTTTTTAGAAATGTGACACTTCATCTTCACAGTTCTTGATGACATATTACCACTTTCACTACGACAATAATAAAAGAAATAATTCACAACCATCCATAACATTTTTTTTTTCATTTTGCAATGGACTACATTAGTCTTCAGTACTTATTAATATACTGCAACACCCAGCTCCCCTTATCGATAAATAAAAAGTTAATGGCAGTTTAATCAATGCCATGCATTCAGTGATTCTGAGCATTTTTATACAACTTCAGACTTAAAGAAAAATGCATCCTTCATTGCCAATTCATGTGACCTACTGTCCTTTGATGTGCAGTACATTTCATACTCACCACATGCTGTTAGATTTGCATTATACACTGACATCACGGGTATCATTATCGGTGAAAGTTTCAATATCACACTTGCTGGGGGTTTAATAGCATACGATGGTGTAAAATGTAACAATGTATTTTTCTGGCTGTGAACAGTCACTTCTGCAAAGCTCAGGGCCAACATATAAATAACTTGGTGAAGTAATTAATTACCCAATGAAAAAGTTGCTTAACTATTCTCCCTCTGTTTTTTTCCATTTTTCCATTTCGCTCTCAGTAATCATCTTGAAGGGCTTTTACAATTGAAAGCTAAAATTCCTTCACCATTGTGTTATCCAAGCAAGGGTACCCTAGATGTCAGATCCTTGCCTTTGAGTGCAGCACTTTACACAAGATAGTCCCCTGCTGTGATAAGCTATCACACTAGCTAATTCAGTTACTTAAAAAAAATTAAACAGCCAAGAGTCAAATCATTTCCCTGACTGTGAAACTGCATTAACAGTTAGCCTTTTCTGCCTTTGACAATGCTTTGCCTTCTGTCTTTTATGACAAAATGCATTTTAAAATTGTTTGTAATTGTTTGCAAACACCTAAAGGCAAGACAGTTCTTTTATTAGTGCATTAGATATTTTTTGTGCGTGAAGCTGTACGCTGTGGTGACATGAATTGATGTAATGGCTGCTGCCGGAATTAATATTAAATATGGCATACATCATAGTAGACAGGGATGTTTTAGGAAGAAAAGTGGCATTGGAATATATAGTATATTCCACAAGTTTCTCAGCGAGGTATGCTTTTATTTCAGAAGTCCACACTTCTTTAAGAAATTTGCAACCATTACATATTGCAACCATTACACTATGAAGATTTGTTTAGAAATTGGATGAAAGAGATTAGAAAAAGGACCTCTTGATTTGATAACACAGGTACACTAAAAAATTTATTTTTTTAACTGCCTCTAATGTTTTGATTGATTTTTACGTTTTTTGGTGCGCTGAATTCAAATCTGGTAACCAATTTGCTCCATCACGTACAGATTTTTTGCTACATTGGGTTAGCTGTTTGAGGTGAACGTTTCAGATTGAGTGCGATCGAGATAAAAGTTTCTTGGATGAATTCTTTATACTAATTGTTTAGTAGTTATTCAAATAAGAATAAAGAAAATTGTAACAAGGCAGCACATAAGAATAGAGTAATGTCAACAAAACACACTGTGATGGTAGCAAAATTGTCTGCACTTAAAACAGCCACATACATGTGCACAAACATTGAGCATATAAGAGCGAGGTTAGACACAAAGCAAAGCAAAGAAATGTGCAAAAAATGTTGTACAGGTATGTATGTAAGAATAGAAAACGCAAACCACACCATTGCAATACATGAAGACAAACACCCGATGGTGTGAAAATAAAATTCTAATAAATGAGATCCGACACTGTGGTAATAACTAGCAAATTTTTATTTCAAAGTCTAGTAAAAACACGATATTTGTCAACACAGTTTAGATTTTAAAGTCATTCTTGGGTCAATCAATCTCCTGGTGGGCCCGTTTCTTCTTCCCCCGAATGCTTCTCTTGGTGCGCTGCTTGGCGTATTTTTCATCTGGAGTTTCCCGCAGCAGCAACCAGCAGAAATCAGCCATCATAGTGGTGTTCCATCTTCCTTGGTACCTTCTCTCTGCGTCCTTGATGTCCTGGTGAAACCTTTCACCTTGTTCTTCACTGTACGCCCCCAAGTTTTCGGGAAAGTAGTTCACATGGGAGTGCAAGAAATGGACTTTCAGGCTCATGTTACAGCCATGTTCTTTGAAGGCATTGAGCATCCTGGCAACAATATCCTTATAGTTCTCATCCCGCCTGTTCCCCAAGAATTTGAGAACAACATCCTTGAAGGAATCCCAGGCTTCTTTTTCCTTCTCAGACATCGTTTCAGCGAATGCTCCATCTGAAATGAGTTTCCTTATATCAGGGCCAACAAACACTCCTTCCTTTAGCTTTGCTTCAGAAAGTCGGGGGAACTTTGAGCAAAGGTACCGAAAGCACTCACCATCTTTTGGAAGGGACTTGATGAATTGCTTAATGAGACCCAACTTAATGTGGAGAGGTGGTAATAGAATTTTATCACGAGGTACCAAGCTCTCATGAAGAACATTTTTCTCACCGGGTCTCAAATACTCCCGAATTGGCCAGTCTTTTTTCCCCCAGTGTAGGTCGCGGGCCCGGCTATCCCACAAGCAAAGGAAGCAGGGATATTTGGTGAAACCGGATTGCTGCCCTAATAGCATGGATAGAATTTTAAAGTCTCCACAAATCATCCACTTATGCTCATCATAACGAATCTTCTGAAGAATCAGGGCCAAATTCTCGTATTTTTCTTGGAGAATAACAGAGTGAGCAATAGGAACTGAAGCGAATGTGTTGCCATTATGAAGAAGAACACCTTTTATGCTGTCTTTTGACGAATCAATGAACAGCCGCCATTCAGCAGGATCATACTTGAGTTTAAACTTTTCCATCACTCCGTATATATCGTTGCAAAATACCAAATCTTCCTCTTTGCTGAAATACTTCAAAATTGTGTCTCGCGGTTGCGGTACCAATAAAAAGTTGTTCCTGGTGACAATAGATTTTTCTGTTTAAGACGAGAACCTAGCAGTTGGGCAGCATATTTCATATTCATAAATGACCTGGAAAGTGGAATAACGAGTGAGGTTATCAAATTTGCAGATGACACAAAACTATTTAAAGTTGTTAAAACCCAAGAGGATTGTGGAAAATTGCAAGAGGATCTTGATAAATTGGAAGACTGGGCATCAAAATGGCAGATGAAATTTAATGTGGACAAGTGCAAGGTTATGCACCTAGGAAGAACAACCCAAACTATGGTTACACGATGCAAGTTTCCACATTAGGAACCACCACCCAGGAAAAAGATTTAGGCGTCATTGTGGATACCATGTTAAAACCCTCGGCCCAGTGTGCAGCGGCGGCCAAGAGAGCAAATAGAATGCTAGGTATGATAAGGAAAGGAATGGAAAATAAAACAAAGGATATTATAATGCCTCTATATCATTCCATGGTGAGACTGCACCTTGAATATTGTGTGCAATTCTGGTCACCGTATCTTAAAAAGGATATAGAGTTATTAGAAAAGGTTCAGAGAAGAGCCACCAAAATGGTAAAGGGGATGGAAGGATACTCCTATGAAGAAAGGCTAAAAAGGTTAGGGCTCTTTAACCTGGAAAAGAGACGGCTGAGGGGAGATATGATAGAAGTCAATAAATTAATGAGCGGAGTGGAACGGGTAAACGTAGATTGATTGTTTACCTTATCAGAATATAGAAAGACTAGGGGACATGCAATGAAGCTACAGGGTAAACTATTTAAGACTAATAAAAGAAATTATTTTTTCACTCAACGTGTAATCAAACTCTGGAATTTGTTACCGGAGGATGTAGTAAAAAGGTTTGGACAAGTTCCTGGAGGAAAGGTCCATAAGCCATTATTAAGAAGGGACCCAGGATATCAATGCTTGAACCAATACAAGCATTGTGGAACCTGTGTCCCTTGGGGAAACTGCTAGGTACATATGACCTAGATTGGCCACTGTTGGAAACAGAATACTGGGCTTGATGGACCTTGGTCTGACCCAGTAAGGCATATCTTATGATCTTATGTTCTTATGTTATCTTTTGGGAGTCCTAAATCCTGGACTAAATCATTCAATTCAGCTTGAGAGAAAAGTTCAGGTTTCGGATCTGGTTCAGTTTCAAACTCGGAAGTACTGGACTCATCGGGAAAAGCCATCTGATGAGTCTCATCATGATCAGAACCGTCCACACAAATATGATCCAAAGATTTTGGTGGTTCAGGCACAGGTACTTCGTTGCTATGAGGCATAGGCCTAATTGCTGAGGGAAGGTTGGGGTAACTTATTACGTTCTTATTTTTTAAGTTGTATCCCTTCACAATGCAAGAGCAAAAATAGCAGTCACTGCTGTGGTCTCTTTGTTCACGCCACATCATAGGTATTCCAAAACGAAATGCTTGTTTTTACCTTTCATCCATAAGCGTAGATCTTCCTCACATGTCTTGCACACTTTGTGAGGAGCCCACGGTTTGTCTTGATCGCCTAACTTCAAACCGAAATAGGCAAAATATACTTTTTTAATAAATGCAGAAATGTTCCTCTGCCGCTTTTTCACGGTATATTCCCCACAAATAAAACAAAAACTGTCCGGAGAGTTGACGCAACCTCTGGCTCTGTGAGCCATCACAAATACACAGCACTGCAAACTACAACTGTAGTGAACCACTTCGGAATAAAGCTGGATTACGACTGAGCAAACAAAAGGTAATAATGAACTTGCAAGAAACTGAAATTTGACAGGAACGTTCATGTCGCAACCACCGTGTTTGAGCGAGCGAACGAGGCGAGGCGAACAGGAAAGAACATGCGCCAGCGCGAGTACTGGATTTAGCCCCCCGCCTCCCAATTGTCCTGTTAATGTATAAAATGAATACAAAACACTCTAAAATATCATGAGGGAGTGTTTATAGTTAGTTAACCATTACAACCTCTATTTTGGGTCAAGAAAATAAACTGCAGTCGGTAAAAAGAAATTATGTGAACATTCCTTATATGGGTAAGAAATCTAATTTTGCAAGAAAACGTGACGTGATGGAACATTTTGGCTATTTTTCCTGGATTCAGCACCCCAAAGTCTATAGGAATCAGTTGCAAAACTGGAGGCAGTGTTTTGGTAGTGTACCTGTGTAATTAAAGTGTGCTATGCAGTTAGCTCATGTTTTGTCATGTGCTGATTGCATGCTCGTCCTGAGTAGCACACAACCATCACAGAATAAGCTGATTTCTGCACTAACTGTGAGTCATTATGGTGGAGGGTGAAATGGGTCGGTTGGGGGCAGAGAGTAAGTGTGGTGAGCAACATGGTATCAGGGTGCGAGTATGCGCCATGTACTAACAGCGTGTGTTGCATTAGCAGGGGTGCAATTACCTCCTCCTCAATAGGTGAAACTGCCTGTGCCCGCATTATTTCCAGCTTGCATTAGTCGCTGGCACCATGCGTTTTCAGTTGGGGAAATGTGATCTACACTATGGTTTTGCACACTAAAGGCACATTAGGCACATAGAACACCTTAGTGAAAGGGCTCCATAATCTACACTTAAGCCAAGTAGCTGAAGAACTGTTGGAATTGTTGCCATGCAATTTTGATGGGGAATTCATTTTATTTATTTTGTATTCATTTGATTTCCACATTTTCAAGAAGGATTACATGACATACGAGGTATATGAAGCCAGCTATACAGAAGAAGAAAGAATGCATAATCAAGTATAAGTACATTAAGGGGTATGTTTACTAAATGACGCTAATGTAGCATCTGTAATGTTAATGCATGTTAATGTTATCAGCAGCGGTAAATGTCCCAGAGGGCGGGGAGAGGGCGGAGAAAAGGGGTCAATGGGCAGGGGGTGAGTGGGGAGAAGCTCCTGCTACACTAACGCTGTAACTTTAACCCCAGGACTTTATCCCCAGTGAAAACCTGTCAGTAAGTGCACTTTGGAGGGGAGAGAGACCATCTCAGTGTCAGCAATGTACAGCACAGACCGGGAACCCAAATAAAGTGATAGTAGTGCTCCATTAGCAGCAACAGCATGGTGCCCAAGTAGGAAAGAGCACTATGGTGATGGTACAAATGAGGCAAAGGGGAGAGGTGCATTCAGTGGGGGCAGCTGGGGCACAAGTCAGACTAGGCAGTCACCTAGGTGGCACATAGGAACACAGAAACTGAAAAACAGCAAGATAGCATCTGACCAAGGTCAAACATGCCCAGTATTCTGTGCTCCACAGTGTCCAATCCAGGGGACATGTACTCAGCAAGTACCCCAAACATCACACAGGGACCACTATGCCAGTAATGGGGCAAGCAGTGCACATCTGGGGACCAATCTAACAAGGGTCTATGGACCTTCCCCAGGAAACGTCCCAAACTAAACACAGCTAAACAAACACACTTTACTACAGCCCCTGGTAAGGCAGTGCAGGGTTAGACCACACGTTGTCTGAAACATATTTACACCCAGTAGTCCAAACTGGGTACACTGTAGCTGCATTGCATGTCCCCTAGCCTGTCCACAGTCTGCTGGCATAAAACAATCTACTTACATTTACCTGGTCCACTCTTGCCAATAGTCTCTAGACCTCCAACCTGACACCCCCCAGCCATCTCTCCTGCAGGTGGAAGGGACATAATATTGGCAGGCAATGATGGGGGGATGTTCAGATGTCCATGTATTCTCCCCCATCCCGGCCCCGGCACCCTAGGCACCCGCCTACCCACACATTGGATGGCCTGGGATTGCACACTGCCAACATCGACAGCACATGGATATGTCAGTATGGCGGGGTGAGGGGAGGGGTTGGTGGTGGTGAGGGCAGTGACACCCGCCTGCAGCAGACCAAGCCTATGCCCTGTTCCAGTGCACCATGCACAGTACAACATGTCAAAGTTTGTCTGATGAGAAACATGTTGGCTCTAGGGACAGCAGTGTTTGTGTAGCAGCACTGTGGTACACTGCACACAGTCAGTGTGCTGTGGAGCAGAGGGTCACTGGTTTCGGTCCCAGCTGTGGATCCTTTAGTGCATGTCACAACCTTTTACCCCACATTGTGGATACACCACCAACATGTGCAATCCCCAATGCAGCGGCCAACAGGGATACAAACACCCACACAGATAGGCTCCACTATTCACAGTTGGATGGAGAGTCAAGCTGTTGGCTCCTGCACACGGAGCAGAGGTTAGCACCAGAGCACTACTGCTAGCTCCTGCAGTAGTGCCTAAAGTTATGGTGCTCTAAAGGCTTTAAGGTGCCTTAACCTAAGGCACCTTAAGTTAGGGTGCCTTACAGCCCTTAGGGTACCTTAAGGCATGTTTGTCAGCCTTAACGTGCCCTAAGGTGCATACTTGTCACCTTAACGTGTGATGTCCCGTTAACATGCGTTAAACGGCCAAGGCACCCTGTTAACATGTGCTAAATGGCCCATTGCTCCTTTTACAGCAGAATGTCCCCTACTTGCCCTCTGCCTTATATGGCTTCCTTAATGCTGCCCTTACCACTGGTAACTTTACCGCAGTTTAGTAAACATCCTCCTAAGTATAGGAATGAAGCAAGAACACTCAACGGAATGATTGTGCATAAAGGATTGCAAGTGCATTGGTACAAGAATAATGGAAGATGCGCTGATCAGCAAAGGAGTATGCAAGTGACCTACAATAATGGTGAACACGAGGGAAGGAAGCTAGTTGGGGGCAGAGAGGGAAATAATAATGAAAAGTCTCTGCAGAGGTTCTAAGAGAACACGCAAGCACAGTTTCAGAAGTATTTTGCTCCATATTTTGAGTACAAAATAGGTGAACCTATGAAGCCTCATTCATATTAATCTTGCTGATTCTAGTAGTGGAGAAGACAGAAAGCTCACTGGGAGGATCAAAGTTTCCCCTATATTTATTTTTTATTTTTTTTAATTTATTTATTTATTTATTTACATTCTCTTATATACTGTGCTATTCTGCATCAGTGCGGTTTACATTGAACAAACTGAAATTACATTGAACAGGGCATTATAACTTGGAGATAACTATTTACAGGGAACATATGAATATGACTTAAGAAACATAGAAACGTAGAAACACGGCAGCAGAAAAAGACCATACGACCTATCCGGTCTGCCCTTCCTTACCAACTACTACAGTCCCTTTTTTTCCTTCAGAGATCTCCTGTGTTTGCCCCATGCTTTCTTGAAGTCAGAAATAGTCCTTGTCTCCACTGCCTCCTCTGGGAGAAATAATCTACCAATCTTTCCATAAAGAAATATTTCCATATATTACTTCTACCCCTTTCACCTTAATCCTATGAAGTATTTGTAATACTCTTTGAAATATAAAATTAAAACCAAATTCATTTTCCAAATATTTTACACAGTAAAATATCCTCTGTCTTAATTGAATAAAAATATTTGCAGCCTACCATACCCTGAGGCCAGGAATGCTGAGCGGCATAAAAACCGCCGTTTTCAGCACAGCGGGATTGAAGCTGTTCCATCGGGGGTGAGAGCAGGAGCTCCCCCTTCCTCCTTGAGGCCAGGAATGCTGAGCGGCATAAAAACCGCCGTTTTCAGCACAGCGGGAGTGAGGCTGTTCCATCGGGGATGAGAGCAGGAGCTCCCCCTTCCTCCTTGAGGCCAGGAATGCTGAGCGGCATAAAAACCGCCGTTTTCAGCACAGCGGGAGTGAGGCTGTTCCATCAGGGGTGAGAGCAGGAGCTCCCCCTTCCTCCTTGAGGCCAGGAATGCTGAGCAGCATAAAAACCGCCGTTTTCAGCACAGCGGGAGTGAGGCTGTTCCATCGGGGGTGAGAGCAGGAGCTCCCCCTTCCTCCTTGAGGCCAGGAATGCTGAGCGGCATAAAAACCGCCATTTTCAGGGCACGCCCACGCCTTGCGGGCCCGTGCCTGAGGGCCTCGCCAGAGGGCCCTTTGGCGTGGCCCTTAGGCGTTGGACCAGGGCGATGCATTATGGTTTGGATCATGATGCCTGCATTCGTGGTAACTTGCTGTCTCTATTTATCTCCTCTTCTTATCTGTTTGCCTGTTTCTTCGTCTATTCTGTCCTATCTAATAATGGCGTTCCTTTCCTATTTCCTCAAATGATAGTATTGTAAACCGCTTTAATGCCTTTTGGCCTAAGCGGTATATCAAATGTCTAATAAATAATTAAATAAATAATAAATAATAAAATTTATTTATTTAACAGTATTTCTAAACCGCCTTATCTTAATAATCAAGGTGGTATCACAGCAAGCAATCAGGTAAAGTGGGTGTGTTATACATGCAGTGAGGGAGAAACTTAGTTGTGTGTGGGCTGTGTTGTGTGCGGGCTGTGTTGTGTGCTAGATTTGTTTGAGCTATGTACAAAGTGGGCTTTCTACAGTGTTGCTAAGACACATTTTATATACATACTGTTAGGAGGTATGGTGTGCTGTTATACTTTCTCTTAGGTTATGTGATGTGTCCATAGTGCTCTATGAACAGCATGGTTTTCAGCTGTTTTCTGAAGTCTTTGAGGTCTGGAGTTGCCCTTAAATCGTCCGGTAGATTGTTCCATATTGTAGGAGCAGCCATGGAGAGTGCTCTGTCTGTTGTGTCCTTGCGTGTGTGCTTGTATTCATTTGGGGTACTGACTCAGTTGCATGTTTGTCTTCTTCTAGGACGTGTGCTGGTTTCTGGTTGTATGAGCGTGTGGAGGCTGTTGGCTGATGTGTGCTGTTTTATCTTAAATAGGTTTATGATAGTCTTGTATCTGATGCGTGCACTGATTGGGAGCCAGTGTAGGTCCTTTAAGGTGCGAGTGATGTGCTCCTGCCTTGCAGCTCCGGATATGATTCGTGCTGCAGTGTTTTGTGCCAGCTGGAGTGGTTTGAGGGCTTGTTTCGGTAGTCCAAGGTTTTCATGGAAGGGATATAACTCAGAACTTTCATTTAGCTGAAGTTTGTGTGCATTTTTTAACAGTCCCCTTTTTGAAATACTATATATTGGCTAGCACATTTAATCAGTGGCCAGTATTATATACTGTTGTTTATTATTTATTTATTTATCATGTTTAAGGCTTGGATTCGATTTCTGGGCTCACCTTTTGCCATCTGGACCATCCAGGTTAGAATTCACAGTCCTGCCTTCCATACATTTTCCTTCTGATGCAATCAGGAATCTGCATCCCTGATTGGTAGAGGGGGAGTCACATCAGGCAATAAATTCACTTGAGAGCAGTCTAGTACTTATGACAAAAGAAGACGGCATAGGAAACAAAGGCAGTTAGGTTGCTACCGCATAGCTTGGACTGAAATTGAACTTGTGACCCTGTATTGTAAGAATAGTCCAGTCTCTGCTGCAACCACTAGCACCATCTGTGAGTAGGATTAGCTAAGCATGTAGTTGCAAGTCACCCTGCCTGCTCAGTACATCTGTGACTGAAGCATGCATTTGAAACAACAGAGTTTGGCTTTATTTATTTGGTATTTTATTTATATACCACCTTTCAGTTTTATCAAGGCAGTTTACAATGAACATAACAGTTTTACGTGGAACGGGTATATTCAGCAAGTATTTTACATGTAGCAATTAGCAATTCTCTTGTATCCATTGACAATTAACTGTGCAACATTTCTATAACTACAAGGTGTGACAAAAAAGAAACAAGACCAATGTTCCCTCTAATTTTCTGTAGGCTGTGTGCGCATAAAATATCAGCTGTGTGCGGCTTTTGAAGGAAGGTTAAATTTTTGTGCGCCACATAATGACACTCGGAGTTATATACTTTAAAATTTAACTACATGTTAGAATACAGTATGTACACCACATTGATTTTAATCAAATTAAATGAAAATAGACTATTTCTAAATGAAGCGGGAAATTTCTAGTAATTACAATCATAACTTTTAAATTTTAAGACGTCTGTGTTGTTTTCTATCAGAATCAGAGCCGTAATTTTTGTGCGCTCTGTTGTAAAGTATGTGCGCTCTCTCGGCGAGGTGTGTGCGCGCGCACAGCTTAGAGGGAACAGTGAACAAGACTATCCCAAAAATGTTTTATTACAGAATCTACAGAGAAATTACGCATTGTCCCCTTCAAAATAATCCCCCCCAGAGTTAATGCATTTCTGCATTCGCTTCTGCCACATACAGAAGCACTCAATTAAGTCCTCCTCCTTGAGGTCCCTCAGCTCCCTCATCACAGTGTCCTTCTACATAGGCAAAATGAGTTCCTTTGAGCACAGTCTTCAGCCTGGGGAAGAGCCAGAAGTTGCACAGTGCGAGATCTGGAGAATAAGGAGAGTGGCCGAGAGCTGTGATCTGTTTGTTGGCCAAGAACTGCCTCACACTGAGCGGGATGTATGCAGGCGTGTTGTCGTGGTAGAAGCAGCCACGACTTGACTCTCCACAGAGCCCGCCTGCTGCGTCGAACCCGGTCATGGAGGCAATTGAGGACCTGCTAGTAGAAGTGCTGGTTGACTATCTGACTCTCAGATACAAACTCATGATGCACCACTCCCTTCTGGTTGAAGAATGCGATCAGCATGACCTTGATCCTTGATTTGGACATGCGCGCCTTCTTGGGTCTGGGTTACAGTCAAGTCTTCCACTGCAGGCTCTGTCTCTTGCTTTCAGGGTAGTACTGGAAGACCCAACTCTCATCTCCTGTGATGACTCAGCCAACGGCCTCTGGATCTTCTCCGATCTTCTCTAGCAAGTCTCGACAAACATTAACCCGGTGCTCCTTCTGGTCATCCGATAAAAGCTTGGGCACCATCTTGGCGCACACCTTCCACATCCCCAGCTCCTGCACCAAGATGGTCCGCACTGACTCCCTGTTCAGGCTGAGCTCCTGAGCTATCATCCGCACCAGCTGGTTCACTCTGTCAATGTTCTCAGCCGTCTTTGTCATGGAAGGCCATCCTGACTTGGGGTCATCCTCCACCTCCTCGCGGCCAGTCTTGAAGCATTTGTGCCACTCGAAGACTCGCGGTCTTGACATTGCATCTTCCCTATATAAGCCTTTTGGAGAAGTTGGAGACACTCAGTTGGGCTCTTCTCCAACTTACCCAGAAATTTCAAGTTGATTCTTTGTTCCATATTTCTGCCACCTCCAGTTGCGTGACAAAACGATGGAGCAGTGTGATACAAAAAAACCTGAAAAAGAAAAACAGAGTGAGAGAGATGAAAAATTGTATAGTAGAACAGTGGCGAGATATTGCACAACACAGTGACATAAGCAGTTAGCCAACTGGCATTGAGTCATGGGCATTGCTGCCATAGTCTCATTTCTTTTTTGTCACACCTCATATTTCCAGTGTAGCTTTAGGACTTTGTTTGGTGTGTTGTACACATTGTGGGTGGGATGATTGGTTAAAGATCTTGAATGTTAAGTCTGTGTGTTTGCTATGGTGTCGAAGTATTCTGTGAAGAGGTGGGTTTTTAGATGTTTTCGGAAAACAGCGATTTACCTAGTTGCTCTTAGGTGGTGTGGGTTCCACAGAGATAGGCTATGGTATTCAAGCACTCTATGAAGTGCTGTTTGGGAGGTGCTGGTCATGATAGAAGCTGTTGAGAGGGTGTTTTGGTGTTGCTTCCTTCTTGATCGAGTATCTGGAACCCTCTGGACAAGCTCTTTTAGGCATTCAGTGGACTGGTTGTGCAGGATCTTGAAAGCCATCATTACTGATTTCTATTTTATTCTTGATCGAATGGGGAGCCAGTGAAGGGATTTTAAGTTTAGTATGATGTATTCATGTCTTTTTGTTCTGGTGATTAGTCGGGCTGCTGTGTTTTGGGCAATTTGTAGGGTTTGAGTTGCACATTTGGGTTGTCCTTGAAGAATCAGGTTGCAATAATCAAGCTGTGTGGTGATTATTGTCTGACATAAGGTAGGAAATTGTTGTGGTCAAGTAGGGGTCATAGATTTTGAAGGATCTTCATTTTGTAGTAGGCTTTGGAAGTACAGTAGTTTTTTTGATGTGTGATTGAAAGTTGAGCATTTGGTCCAGATGTATCCCAAGGATTGGTTGGCTTCCTATAAGAAGATTATCTCGTGGGTTGAATGAGGTGTCTCTTCTGATTTTGAGGGCTTCAGATTTGTTGTAGTTAATGAGGTTGCGTTGCGCTAGCCTTCTGTGCTGTTCATTACTGCACACTACAACTGCAGACACATGTGAGTGTGTGATTAGTATGGTCTGTGAAGGATAGTGAAGGGACAGCCACCATGATTGAACATGATATATAGCCTGTAACAGTGTGGCATGAGCAGCTGCAGTACTGTGTGTTGTGTGCATCACGTAAGGCATGTGCATCATATCCAGGCCTGAGGTATGATATAGTATGGGCTCTAAATGTGTCTGTAAAGCTGAATGGTGTCATGGGTGTAGCACATTCTTTGCATGGACCTTCATCATCCCGAGTGACTGCCAGTACTGTGCCTGACTGTGTCGAGGTGTAGTCAAGGGGTCAGAGACCTGCCTATTTAAGGTATGGAAAAATGATTTTGGCTATACGGCATGTTCAATGGCTGATGAATATCCATGTAGGGTGATGGCTGTGAAATGTTGACTGTCTGCATTAATGGATGGACACACAGCAGTATGCTGCTTTGTCAACCAAGTGCATGTTGGGGAAACCCACATGCTATATGTGAACATGTCCTGCTGAGGGCTTGACCCTATTTGCTAGACTCAAGGGCATTGCAGTGGATGAGACCTGCACAAAACATGATTGCAGATGTAGCCTAATGGTTGAGTCTTGTGAAATGTTAATAAGCAGTCTGGGTTTAAATCCCTCCCAAGTGTATTCTGAGTGTGGACCACAAATCCTCTGTTTTCGTCAGTATGTATGGTTAATATGCAATGAGAATTATCTGGGGGGGGGGGCGCTCGTGAGCCTAGTAAGATGGCCATGACTTGCTGACACTCCACAGCCTTGTTTTCCCTTTTTTAAAACATCCTGCGGGCTTTCTGGAGGCATGTGGCCCTAAATATGCTCATCCGTTGGCGCTGGCAAGTCGGATTCCAAATATGCAGCCTGCCTTGAATTACGAGGCTTAGAAGGGCGGCAATTGCGATCGCAGTTTTGGACCGGCTGGGGTCTATGAGAGATCCAGAGAGGGGAGGGGGAGAGCCTAATCGTGGCCTCATGAAGATTGCGGCACAGTGAGTGGCATCATGCCTAAGTGGGCTTCCCCCTACTTGGATCGACTTTCCTAAGGTTGGGAGCAACTTTCCTACTACTTCAGCCAGAGAGCGGGAGGATCTTAGCTTGTCTGCGCTGGATTCTTTTGTCTGCGGGGCTGTGGTGCTGTGCTGCTTGAGAGGTCCCTTGGCTTTGTTAATTAATCCAAGTGCCAATAAATACCTGCTGTGAAGATTTGGTGTCCAGCGCGCTGATGTTTGGGCTCCGGGAGGCCACTGAGATGTGCTTTGATGTCCTGCAGGTCTGCTGTTGCTGTTTCCTAGGTAGGCATTATAGCCCGGTGATTGTGGAACGCATGTTGGAATGCAGGAGGGGGTGAAGCCCGAGGCGGGAAAGTTTCTGCTGTACTTCACTGGAACGCAAAGATGTGTGGCTTGCCTGCTTGGGGAGTTTCTGCGATGCCAGATGGAACGCATGCCTGTGGTCTCAATATGGCCGCCATCAGGAGCTAACGTCGTTGGAACGCATAGCACACCCCAAAATCGACGTGATATGCTAAGCAGCTTTGTGGATCATTGAGGCTCTGTGCGGGGCTGCTTCTACTCCTGTCCTTCTGAGGTGTGCGGATTGGCTCCCAGCGAATGATTGGCGCGTCCTGCCTCTCCTCTTTGTGTTCTCTGTTCTGGATTCCTGGGGCTAGTGGCTGAGTCGGCTTCACTGAGGACCGGAGTTTGCTACTCTCTGGTGTTTGCATCAATTGGCCTTTCATTTGATTTATGTCGGAGCACTTGATACAGGGATTGGGGTCTCGAAACGTGCACGTCGTGCCTCAGGGTGCCTCAGGACTCGGATGTTTGTTACACAGGAATGAGTTTGGCTTCTCTTCTATACCATTTGAGATAAGTTGGTGTTTTTTAAATAGTTAATCAATTGACCAAAGAACTTTTACATGAATAAAATGGATTTCATCTGTCTGGTGGTGTTAAGATGCCATTCTTATCCTCCCTCGGTGTGATCCGACAAGAAAAAATAAGTGATTCACTAGGGATTGTTTCAGAGATTTTGATTGGGAATTTATGCATCTCTGAATTAGGGATTATTTTATTTGTGTACAGGATATTGTAGCTTGACTATAGGGGAAGGTTAATGGTGACATGTACAGTGCCCTGTAAAAGTATCCATTCCATCACTGTTTTTTCTGTTTTGTCGCATGACAATCATTGACATTTGCATGTTGGGGGACAGTAGCATGTGAAGCACACAACATTGCCATGAACTAGAAGGTGCAAAGTATCCATAACTTTGTCACTACCATAATTGCAAAAAAGGTGTGTGCATGTGAATACACCATCCAGGGTCATGAGGGTGTTGAGGCAGCTTTTGATGCACCGCCAGCTGCAAGTCTATTGGTGTATGTCTCCATCAGCCCACCACATCCAGTCTCTGGGATTCTCAGACAGTCCTTGGGGCAAAACTGTTGCAATTGTTGAGTGGAGGAGTGGCCTAGTGGTTGGGGCAAGGTACTTCAGGCCGGAAGGTTGGGGGTTCAAATCCCACTAGAGGACAGCAACCTTGGGCCGGAAGGACTGGGATTTCTAGTCCCACAGGTGCTCCTTGTGGTCTTGGGCAAGCCACTTAACCCTCCATAGCCCATGTTCCCTGTAAAATAGTTATCTCCAAGTTATAATGCCCTGTTCAATGTAATTTCAGTTTGTTCAATGTAAACCGCACTGATGCAGAATAGCGTGGTATATAAGAGAATGTAAATAAATAAATAAAATAAATAACTCCTGAAAACTAAATGCTTTTCATTGGGGTACAACAGTCCACAGCCCATGGCAGTGTGTTGCAAGTGGAGTAAGGTTGAGGCCTGTGCCAGCCCATCAGAAGATATGTACATATTTCCCCTTGAAGCAGTATGAAATGTATGTGTAGGATCACTGTTGTGTTGGAAGGTGAACCTCTGTCCCACTCACAATGCTCAAGCAAAATAAAACAGGTTAGTCACAAATAGGGCCCCTTATGTAGTGGCAGTCTGTGTTCCAACAAACCTGACCAGTTTGCCTGTCCACACTGATGAGAAACAGCCCCACAACATGCTGTTGATACCATCATGTTGCACTGTCAGAATGTTGTTTGTGGGGTGATGGGATATGTGAGGTTATTGTTGCACATGGGTGATATGCATAATGGAGCTGGAGGTCAACTGTTTCTCCTCTGTTTCACATCTGAACAGAGACCCCTTTCCCATGTTTGTGGGGGTCCACCGCACGTTGTTGTGTAAACCCCAAAAGTGTGTCTCTTCCAGTTTTACAGTTCCCCCTGTGCAATGGCTGAGATATATATGAGAGCCTCCATCAAGACCATTCAATGGAGTCAATGGGCCAAAGTGCTCTTACAAGCTGATGTCCCCATCTCTTCTGTTGATCCATGCAGCCCATTCTTTGTTAATGTTGTTGTCTTTGTAGCATTGTGCATCAATGACCCCCCTGCCTGATCTGTGGGTCCTGATGTGTGGCTCCTGCGGTCCACTTTTGTGTGGCGCCACATTATTTCTAGTGCATTAGCATAGAATTAATGTTGGAGCATTGGATCATAGGAAGTTGGTAGATGGTGTGGAGTGAACAGTGTGGAGTGCACGGTGCTGGTGCAGAGTCAGAGGCCTGTCATAAAAGGTATCCACATATAGGTAACAAGTTACTGAACAGATGACCCAGACTACACCTAGAGGGAGCCTAATCCCAGAAAATTGTGCCTTTGGTGGACAACTATATGGACCAGATTGTACAAAGGGATGTCTTAGCATAAGGGATGACTACTTGTGACCTTGCAACCTTTCTATATTGCAATTTGCCAGTGTAACATACAAGGTGTCTATTTACCCTTCCACTCCACCAATGTGGTCAATATTACTAGGGCCAATCAGGAACATCAAAATGATCCTGCAATCACATCGCAGGAGGTATGTACACAAATAAAAAAGATCAGATCCTGAGAGGATGAAAAGCTTGACAAGGCACTGTACTGGCAACTCTGAGAAACCCAGACAAAACTGGATCATGACTAGATAACATATAGCATGTGTAGATAGTGACCCACAACACAGTGTGACACCTCTGACCAGGTATAGCCACAGGCTATAATTCATCACCTATCATACTTAACCTTGTCCCCAAATGCACCACCATCCATCAGATGTAGCAATCTGCCACAACATGTCAGGAATGCCAATCTGTGGCCCCATGCATATGCTGACATTGCCAATATGTAGCCATATTTATTAGTCCTTTCTGCCAGAATGACACTCAGAATTCTGAAATACCAAATAACATCCATCTGCCTAATCTCAACAAATGGGGATCAGTGCTACCTCACATCAACAATGGAACACAGCACCCTTGAGCCCAATGTCCAGGCCTAGGAAGATATGTCTATGGATTGGCTCTGTCACATCATGGGATTTAAAATACTCATCTCAGACATGATACATTTCTATTTGGTGCAATCACTATACCCGTAAACCCTCACAAACCAAAGGACATGAGAAAAAGTAGCACACATATGACCTATATGATACACAACCCTTATGCCTTAAACCATTACATATCTTGCACATAGCCCTCTGGCCTTAATCCCTTGAACCCATCAGAAAAATACACGTGCACATAGATAACAAATACAGGCTCCGTAAAATTGTATATATTAAACACACCCTGAAAGCCTCAGCACAAATAATATCTCTACCTAACCCTTAGGCTGGAAATGGATTTCTCAAGTCTGTAACTGCATACCACATATCTCAACACTGGATATCCTCAACTTATCACAATGCTGTTACAGGCGACCAAGATAGTGTATCCCCTCTGCTCCCTCAGGGGAACGATTGTCTGGCATTTCACCAGGGGCTTTCCCCATCCTCAAAGGAGGGTCCTGGCTCGCATTTTAACAGTAGGTTACCAGACCCAGGGAAACACACTACAAAACTTTGCAACACTCCTTTAATACACATTCACCTTCAAGAGAACTAAAATAGACCACCACCATAGCCAATCAAACATACCAACGTACCTTCAACATTGGCAACATTTCACTCCACATAGGAGATCACACTCACTGCATGTCTGCCAGTATGCTCATCAATAACAGCTGATATCCACCAAAGCTTTCAATCAGAGCACATCTTCTTAAAGCCTACTGGGCCACCAATCACAGCCAGTATTGATGCCACAGCCACCCCCAGCTGATGTCAGTCCTTCCACACCCATGTACTGTATATCATAGACCCACTGTTCTTCCCAAAACCAATGACCAACCCCTGGATTACAAACAAACAGTATCTCTCATGTTAACAGATTATCATTGAAGCATCAGATGTTTCTCACCCTCCCCACAGCTCAACAAACACTGATTCCATTTAACATGAGCAGGCTGTCCACCCGACCTCACAGTCTGTATCCAAAAATGCTAGTGTTGTTCTAACCTATCTAGTAATTGATCACTATCAGCCAATCGGTTATCTACAACAGCAACACACATATATTGCAGATCTGCCATCTCGTGGCCTTGTTCCATACAACCTGAAACTATTTACAGTGTTTGGAATTCTCCCCCTTGGCCACTCCTATGTTCACACATATGTGTTCTGAATGAACATTTCCTTTTATCCATTGACAGCAAAATATATAAAATACAGATGTTGAGGCACATATGGTAGAATGCTGTAGAACATATGCTGTACCCTCACATGAAAACTTTTATGTCAGAGTTAAATCACCACACAGTGAATACCCTGCCCAGGGGAAAAAGCCTCTCTCCTCCCTCCCATGTCCCTGCCCACGTCTCACATGGGATGGGCACATGATCCCCCTCAGTGGATGCCCACTTGACCAGACCAATCTGACATGCTGACACTCCAACCCTGTGATCATTATAGGATTTGAGGATTGACATATAAGACAATCTCCACACTCAGTGTGGAATATAGGGTCATAAAATGAACATCTCTTGTCTTATCACAGTACCTCTCTGCCCCAGTCTAAATACAGAGAAATCTATCCTGGTCATCAGACCTGGCCCTCAGATATGCTTGTTGAACCACTGAGGAAGGGTATCCGTTTGCCATGAACTGTTGCCCTAAGGGACCGTGCCTGCTGCTGTAAGTTGCTACACACAGAATAGTTCCAATGATATCTAAGAAATTGTGAGTAGGGTAACCACACCTCTTAAACGTAAAAGGTGGAGACTAAAGGCTGGTTGCATGCCTATCTGATTGCCCGCCAAACACATTGGTTATCCATTCATGCTCTCCCTCCTAATCAGAACATCAAAAAACTGCATTTCTGTAACAATCACACACCATAGAAAACAATATTAGAATCACAGTCATTCAGCCAACAATCAAACTGCAACATATGTTTGGAGAGACCATTCCACACCATAAAAATGTTGCCGAGATGCCTATGCAACATGTAATGGGGAAGAGACATCCTTTGCCATGCAAACAGAGGAACCTGAGAGAAGTAGGTCTGTTGCTGACAGGAAGGCAAAGCACAGGACTCCCAGTTGCCAGGAGCAACATAAACAAACCCAGCCACGAGTGCAGCAGCCCCGCCCAGCTAGCAAACAATCCCCATCTCTTGAGCCCAATAGTTTTCACCTGAGAGGGGGAAGGGCTGGATTAGCTCCAAACCAGACATATAAGAAACGCTCATTAGAGTTTCAGTGTGAAGGGCAGCAAAGGAAGCAAGAGAAGCACGGGAAGCAAAGAGCAGGAGGAGCAGAGGAACTGGAGAATGAGAGAGAGAGAGAGAGAGAAAGCTTGGACAGACCCAGCTGGGAAAGCTGAGTGAGCTGAAGTCTGAGTCTCAGAAGCAACGTGTGTTTCAGTGTGGAAGGAAGCACGAGAGAAAGTACGTGAGTGACTCAGAGGATTGTGATTCTGAGAGTGATAGAGAAATACAGGAAGTAACTAGCAGGAATAACTGGAGCAGCAGGGCCCAAAAACCCTGTGGCAAGAACTCCAGGCAATTGTCCTATTGGGAAGACACACAGAGGGAAACGTTACCGGTAAAACTATCTGGGAAGCACTTGCAAGCTCCAGGGAGTGAAAAGTATTCAGTGGAGGACATTTGCATGTCAGAGGAAGAGGTTGAGAAGCCAAAGTACAGAGGAAAACCTCTAAGGTTTAAACCCCTTCCTGACCAGGCTGTGCATGGACTTTCCCCTGTCTCTAAGCCAGAAGGTAGGCTGTCTAATTACTATAAGGATAAAAGTGGTTATAAGAAGTTCTCTTATAGAAACCCTAAAGGGTGTGACTCTCCTCTCTGCTATTCTAAGATATATGGTAATACTGAACCCTATCTCATGGAGGGCTTGATAGAGAAGCCTCAGGAACAGATAGAGGGTGGAAGTTTGGAAATGTTGTGTACCAAGCAGAAGTTATACTTACCAGAGAATCAGCATGAGTCAATGCTGATTGATCCTCAGGAAGAAGAAATATCAGATAACCAAATGGACCGTACTTTAATGGTTACAGATGATATAATTTCTCTGTGCTGAGCCAGGTGATGTGAAAGCTGTTTAAACTGGCAGTTGAAGAGCACAGGATTTTCCTTGCTTATACAAAGTGACTGTATGCTGTAAATACCGTGGAACTTTGGATTTAAGTTGAGAAGCTGTTATTATTTCCTTTCTTATTTTGTGCCAGAGTGTATGGCTTTTTGTCCTGAGTTATTTTGTGCTTGAATCCGCCCTGGGAGGGGAATTAAAAGCCTGTCATTGCCTGTACCACTCGCACCACAACTGCTTCTTTTTTTTTTTTTTAAACTTTTATTTTCATTTTGCAACAAACAAAAGAAACAACACACCAAAAGAGACAAAACAAGTATACAATAAGGAAAAGTAAACCCATTACCCCCCACCCCGATGCTTCGTCTCTACCCGATTATATCAGCATGTGGGCGCTGCCAAATAACAGTGATTATACATCAACGATCAAAAGAGTATCTACATACAGCATGATCATGGGACAGAGATCTATACAAAGTTCGACAGTCAGATGAGAGCATTTAGCAAAATGTACATAGTCATTGAGCATCTTCCATTGAGACCAATGAGAAGGAGTCTGAACGGAGGAAGCGACCAGACGAGGTATGTGTTCAGATATACGGTAAAGACAGGCATGATTCCACCATTCATTGGGGCTCAGATGGGAGCTAATTTTCCAGTATTACTTAATTAGGGAAATAGCAATGCCAAGCATAAAGTTCGAAAGGAGAGAAGCCATTTTTGGGAGAGAGGGGATCCCCGCAACTGGGCGAAGTCCCACTATCCTCCAAGAAAGGGGCTCCTGAGAGTGCGAGATAGACTAAATACGACCCCAGACCCGACTCCAGTAATACTGTAGTGCGGGATATTCATGCATAACATGAGGCAATGAACCAATGGCCGCAGGACGTGTCCAGCAACCATTGCCCTGAGTAGGGTTCCATTTGTCTAATCTGTGAGGAGTGTAAAAACACCGGTGGGCTAGAAAGAAGAGGGTCTGAGTGAGTGAGGTGGGTCGGGAACCCGTGTCCCTCTACTCCAGATAAGGCTCCATTGCTCCGAGGTCAAAGTCACATGCAATTCTCTCTCCCATACTTTCTGCGCTATAGAGGTATCTCAAGTGATAGCATTACATAAGGTTTAGGAAAATTGGATGCTACACCCGGTGAACTACCGAGAGATCGGAAAGTCTCCAATCAACCTTATGTAGAGAATGCCGATGGCGGGAGTACTCTAGTGCTCCGAAGGCGATGCTGAAGTTGCACTGACCAGAGTCGGGAGTCTAAAGATTGCATAAGAGTATTAAAGGCGAGACTTCCGGTGACGTCACCTACTGAATGGCGGCGTAGCGGAGGAGCTCCGCCACCAACCCGCAATAATTGAAGCGTTTTAGCCCCCACGGGCAACGGAGCGGTGAGCCGAGGGGCGACGGAGAGAGCGGGGAGTGCCGGCGAGCCACGGCGGCGGCGAAACAAGCGGGTGCGGAGGTGCAGAGAAGCTGGTGGGAGCGGACCGGACGAGGCAGCCTGACTTTCAGGGGGCTTCTGGGCCGGTGGCCGCGCTGAGCCGGACGTGTTGGGAGAGAGTCAGCAGGGCCAAAAGAGGCTTGCCGGTGAGCAGAGGCAGGGTGCTTCCCCGCGGAGGACGCCACGCCGCCGACCCCCCACAGACCACGTGGTGGCAGAAGAGGGTGGCTAACAGAGAGGTGAATCCGGAGACAGAGGGGGCCGAGAAGGCCTAGCACGTGGCTGGGAGAAGCAGGAAGCAGGGACCTATGCTAAGCTGCAGCCCACAAGAAGCAGAGTGCAGAAGCAGCCAGCAGTGGTGAGTCTCATGCCCCCCCAAC
The DNA here is from genome assembly GCA_033557465.1 of Ichthyophis bannanicus. NCBI lineage: Eukaryota > Metazoa > Chordata > Amphibia > Gymnophiona > Ichthyophiidae > Ichthyophis > Ichthyophis bannanicus. Next base: position 605,326,243 of record CM066035.1, on the reverse strand, counting down.
TGCACTAAGAAAGGGAGCAGAGGCAGAGAACTACCAACCACCAGAATTGTTCCCAGCAGAAGATATAGTGTGGTGAGTGGACGCCCTACCAGCTCTATAGGCCGGGGAGACCGGGGAGAGAGGGGCTAATCAGCCCAAAATGGAAAAAAATAATAAAAAAGAGACTCTGGCAAAAAAAAAGCTGGCCGAGTTCCGCTCCCCATATGCAACCACCAAAGGAGGGAAGAGGCGGAAAAAAAAGCAGGGAAACCTGGGACAGAAACCCCACAGAGCCCGGAGGGGAGCGAAGGAGGAGAGGGGGCCTGTCGACAGCAGAACAGATTAAACAATGGCTCCTAGAGTTAAAGGAGGAACTGAAGATGGAGATGTGTGGGGTAAAAATGAAATTAAAGAAGCAGTGCAGACTATGCGCCAAGACCTGCTGGAGCTGGGGGGACGTATGGAAGAGGTGGAGACCAAGTTGGAGAGTCAAGAGGAGACCCTGACGCAGGTCCAGAGCAGCTGGGAAGAGCTTCAGAGGACGCAGGAGACCCTGAAAGCCAAAACAGAGGACCTGGAGGACCGCTCGCGCAGATGCAACCTCCGAGTGAGAGGGGTGCCGGAGGAACCACAATATAAGAACTGTGAGGAGGTGGTCCAGCGGATCTTCCGGGACCTACTCGCAGCAGCCGGCCCAGGGAGACCTGCAGAGGAGACCCGCCTCGAAATAGAGAGGGCGCACAGGGGTATGGGGCCCATCCGAGACAATAGGCCAAGAGACATTGTGGTCTGCCTGCACTCCTTTAAGAGTAAGGAACTCCTGCTGGGTGCCAGCCGCAAGCTGAAAAATTTCCGTTGGGAGGGGCATACGGTGGAGCTGTACCAAGACCTGTCCCAAGGCACGCTACAAAGACGGAGGGAGATAAGAGAGGTCACCGCATATCTCAGACATGCTGACCTGCGCTACAAGTGGCTCTTCCCCTTCGGCCTCTTTATTACGGTGAAAGGACGATCGAGGACGGTGAGATCCAGTGTGGAGGCGTGGAGAGCACTGAGAGCTCGGTGCTGAGGAATCTACCAGAGCAAGCCGAGGGCTCTTTCACTCCGCCGAGAACGGGATCCAGGACCGGAGGAGCAGCACAGATGAAATGGCAGAGGGCAAGTGGACGTAGACTGGCAAGAACCACCAAGGACGTGCACCAGAACCGGACCACAGAACAAGAGACTGGCTGAGCTGAAGCATCTTTATAATGGACTGGCATTCTTGAATAAGTTGGGCTGTGGCGGGGGGGGGGGGGAAGGAGAGATGGGCAGTAGGCTAAGGGGAGAGGGAGAGGGGAGGAGGCGAGGACTAGGCTGAGAGGGAGAGAGCCCAGGCTGGGTGGAGAGAGGAGGAGGGTTTAGAGGGGGGAGAGGTGGCAGCGAGGGGGGCTTAGGCAGGGGAGTGGGGGGGGGCTAGGGAACAGTAGAGGTGGGTAGGTGGGGAGGGAGAGAAGGTCACCGAATTGGAAGTCGTATCTCCGCAGAGGAGAGTTAAGAGGGGGGGAGAGGGAGGAGGGGAGGGAGTAGCGAGGGGGGGAGAGGGAGGACGGGAGGGAACAGCGGGAGGGGGAGTGGGGGGTGGGGGGAGGAGGGGGTGGGTAGGGGGGGGAAGAGGGGGCCAGAGTGGGAGGTGGGGGCGGAGGGACTTAGGGGGACGAGGCAGGGATCTGGGGGTAGGAAAGGAGTTAAAAATTCTCACGTTAAATGTGAAAGGTCTAAATTCACCAATGAAAAGACAGAAATTATATAAGGAGTTAACAAGACACAATGCAGACATAGTGCTGTTGCAGGAGACACATCTATTGAGACAACATGAGACATTGGTGCAACCCCGGGGGTACAAGCACCGTATGTTCGCTTCTAATCTTAAAGAGAAGAAGAAAGGCGGGGTGGGGGTCTTCATCAGAGAGACAGGCCCCATGGAGGTCCAGGTAGTGTCCCGGGATAGGGGGGGGCGGTATCTCCTGCTGAGGGTAAAGATAGGTGCGGAGTGGTTTTGCGTGGTAAATGTGTATGCCCCTACGGGCCCGCAAACTGAATTCTGGGATGCTTTGAGTGCGCAAGTGGCGGCAATGGGGGATGGGGTCCTAATCTGTGGTGGGGATTTCAATGTGGCATGGGAGGTAGGGAGAGATACGACTGGGCGCAGGGAGGGGAGAGGCACAGATAGGAAACATTACCACAATTTTGTGCGGGAGAGAACGGCCTGATAGATGTATGGCGGACACTAAACCCGGGGCGGAGGCAATTTTCTTTTTATTCTGCAGCACATGGCACTTACTCCCGGTTGGATGCCATATGGGTAGGGAAGGAGTTAACAGGGCGGCTCCTAGGGGGCGAGATGGAACCCATTACCTGGTCCGATCATGCTCCGGTGGTGGTGCGGGTGCGGGTGGAAGGGGAAGATAGAGGCCGCCAGTTCTGGAAGTTGAATGAGGGGCTCCTTGAGGACGAGAGGGTGGTGCGGGAGATTGAAAGGCTCATCCCGGAGTACTTTGACCAAAATGGCGGTGGGGAAGTGCTGGATGGAACAGTCTGGGACGCCTTCAAGGCTGTAATTAGGGGGGTTCTCATAAAGTGGGGAGCCCGCCTAAAGCGAGAGAGGGCGCAGAGGGAGGACCGGTTACGCCGGCAATTGCGGGAGATGGAGGAAAGAGACGGTCAGGACAGAACTGGACAGGTACGGGGTGAGGTGCTGGCACTACGAGCCCAGGTGAATGCTCTTGAAGCGGAGAAGATACAATTCCGCCTGCAGCTGTTAAAACAGAGGTTCTTTGCAGGGGGGAATAAAGCGGGGAAACTTCTCGCGAGACAAGTGCAGAGGCGGAGGGAGTGGAATAGGATTACACAGATTAGGAGTACAGGGGGGGTAGTGCGAGAGGCTCCACGAATAAGGGAGGAATTTGTGTCCTTCTATAGCAACTTGTATGCAGCCCGAGCTGCAAGGTCGGGAGAGGACATTCGGGAATATGTGAGGGAAGCAGGGCTCCCGACTCTAACGGGAGACGAACAAGAGGGGCTCGACAGGGAAATACAAGCTGACGAAGTCAGCCAGGCTATCAAGGGCTTAAAAAATGGAAAGGCCCCAGGGCTCGATGGACTGACGGCAAAGTTTTACAAGCGCTTTGGGAGCCTCTTGCTGAACCCGTTGACCAGGGTATTTAATGGACCGGGAAGGGGGGAGGCACTGCCTGAATCAATGGGCTGGGCAGGTATTACGCTTATCCACAAAGAGGGGAAAGACCCGCAGGAGTGTGCGTCTTACCGTCCGATCTCGCTGCTGAACCTAGATGCGAAACTGCTGGCGAAAGTACTAGCGGTGCGCCTCAATGGAGTGTTAGGTAAATTGGTGCATGAGGACCAGGCTGGATTTGTACCAGGCCGGCAAGTGGCGGATCATATCCGCAAAGTGTTAAATGTGATGTGGTCGACACAGCGGCAGAGGACGGGGGCCTTGTTGGTATCACTGGATGCAGAGAAGGCCTTTGATCAGGTGTCCTGGGATTTTCTCTACGCGGTGTTGGAGGCCCAGGGGTTTGGACCGGGGTTCACACAGTGGATAAGGGCTCTCTATGCTAGGCCGAAGGCATGTGTTTCGCGTGAATGGGGGGTACTCTGGTTTCTTCCCCCTAGAAAGAGGGACGCGGCAGGGATGTCCACTGTCCCCCCTACTTTTTGTGCTATCCTTAGAGCCATTGGCAGCGAAGTTGCGCGGCAGCCCTGATATCACGGGGGTTAGGGTGGGACGGCAGGAATGCAGAACGTCCCTCTTTGCAGACGATATACTGCTGACACTCACGAATCCCAGCGAATCTCTGAGGGCAGTGATGAGAGAGATTCAAGATTATGGTGAAAGGGCGGGCTTCCGGATTAATTGGGGGAAATCGGAGATCTTGAGTGTAGGGGGGGAGGGGGAGGGGCAGCGTGACTGGCAGCAGAATTTCCCCTTCAAATGGGCAAAGACATCGATCCGGTACCTCGGGGTTCAACTCGGTAGAACCTTGGAGGAGTTGTATGACTTAAATTACAAGAAGTTGGTGGGGCAGGTGGAGGCGAAGCTACAAGGCTGGAGCAGGGGGTATTACTCGTGGTTTGGACGAATAGCGACGGTTAAGATGATGCTTCTCCCCCAGTTCCTCTTTCTGTTTCAGGCTTTACCAGTCCCAATCCCCCCGAAAGTGCTAAAGAAGATCCAACAACAGGTCGAGCGGTTTATCTGGGGGTCGAGGCGTCCACGGGTGGCGGCAAGGACGCTACAAGTCTCGGTACGGGAAGGAGGCTGGGGTTCCCAATATCCGACTATATTTGCGGCAGCACAATTGCGAGCAGTCTACGTGGTTGAGGGAACCCCAGAAGCAGTGGGTTCAGCTGGAACTGGCCGAATACAGGCCGGGTTGCACTTGAACGGTTAGTATGGGAGGGGAGGGGAGAGAAGGGGAGGAATCCCATTGTGGGGCATACTTTGAAAGTGTGGCAGCAGTATAGAAAGCGGCTGGTGGGTGACAAACGATGGTCGGCCACCATGTCATTACAAGCCTGCTGTGCGGAGAGCGGGGGACCGGGAGCCACAGTGCTCCGTAACTGGGCGGCGTTAGGATTGTCCCAGGTGTCTCAGATTGTGGTAGGAGGACATTGTAGTGGATTTGAGGGGGTCCGGGACCTCTCTCGTTTGGGGGTGGTAGATAGATTCCCGTATAGGCAGCTATGTTCGGTAGTGAGTACAACGGGAAGGGAGCACGGGGGATGGGGGGGAGGTGAATGGTTTGAGGGTGCCTGCCTGGGATCCCTGGGAAGCCAGGGGATGCTCTCCAGGATTTACAGAGGGTTGACAGCGAGGGGGGAAGACAAGTTGAAATACATGGAAGCGTGGGAGAAGGATTTAGGGGTAAGCTGGGGGGTGGAGGAGTGGGAGACAATGGCATTAGGTATAGCACGATTCTCCATTGCCACGACATTGCGAGAGAATGGGTTTAAGGTGCTGAGTCGCTGGTATCTCACACCGGAGCGGTTGTGTAAGGCAGGGGTGTTGCAAACGGATGAATGTTGGCGAAAGTGTGGGGAGCGTGGCTCCTGGCTGCATATGTGGTGGACGTGTCCGGTAGTGGGAGAGTACTGGCACCGCATAGGGCAAACATCAACAAAATGATGGGGGCGCACCTTGAACTTGGCCCTGAGATGTGTCTCCTGCATAGACCAGATGGGAAATGGGAGGGGGATTGGAAAATTATTTGGTATTGTGTCACAGCGGCCCGCTGCGAAATTGCATGGTACTGGAATAGACCAGCTCTACCCTCCATGGCGAGCTATGCACGCAGGGTGTCGCATCTTTATGCCATGTATAAATTGACTGGGGAGCAGGGAGGAGAGGGGAGCAAATGGAGAAGCGGTGGGCAGGGGTTTGGAGGTGGTTGCGGGAAGAGGGGTGGAAGTAGGGAGGGGGTGGGGGGATGGCAAATAGGAGGAGAAATGATTAGACTGTGTGTTAGTTGAAGAGTTGTCTCTTATGCTGTTTGCTGAACCCTTGATGCCTTGGAGTTGTTGAGTATATGCTAATGTAACTGTTACAAATGTTAATAAAAATTTAAATAAAAAAAAAAAAAAAAAAGAGTATTAAAGGCACCTAAAGTGTCTAAAAGCATTGGTGGATAGTGGAAGTCTGATGGGAGAGTCATACCAGGGAGAAAGGTAAAAGGAATCAGTTAGCAAAGGCCCGCTTCTATATCTAGCCACACAGGTCTACTCGGTACTGGATCTTCCAACCAACGAGCACCTTGTTTGAGAAGAAAAGATTGAGGGAACACTTGAGTAAAATCGCCACCAAGTATTAATGGAGTATTGGCAGAGGCCGAGGCCAACTGCGCAATACTTGCATAGTAAGCAGGGTTGTCCACATTCGGGGCATAATGCAAATACACGTGAATTCACTATCTCCAACCTCAAGGTGTACACGGGCCCATCTACCCTCCTTGTCAGCGCTAATATCAGGTACAGTAGCGTGCAAAGACTTCTTAACCAGAATGGCTATCCCGTACCATTTGGAAACGGTGGGAGAATAGGCAGCTACCATGTGAGGCCTAGCGTTGAGTTTCAGTGTTTCAGCAGAGTTTAAATGCGTTTCCTGAAGAAACACCAAATCAACATGCTCATGGCTAAGATAGCTAAGGATTTTCTTTCCTTTGAGTGGACCATTAATGCCTTTGACGATGAATAATAAGATTTTACATAAGGCCATTCAGGAAAGTTAAAAATTCTGAGCATGATAGCACACATAATTTCACTATGTCCCTCAAACTGACTGTATCTGGCAGTACACATGACATAGGAAAAATAAGCTAATATAATACAATGAAGCGCCCCACATTAACAAAGAAAACCACAGTACGGTAGAGGAGAAGCAAAACCCCAAAATTACTGGCGACCATGTGTCTGCGGGGAGAAACCCCAGAGAAGGCCGAAATTGAAAAAACACATAACCTGTAGGACTGTGCGTGCTCCGAATCCGACCGAGGCACACATCATGAAGGGATAGGAGACCAAAAAACAAAAGTCATACAGAGAAAGAAAGAAAGTCCAGGCTATTTCTGTGCTTGGCTATGACCGCCGCATCGGTGCCCTTCAAAATGGCGGATAGAGCCGGCAGATAAGAGTCCAAGATTTGGGATTAGCGCATCTGCTCTGCTTCTTTGGAGTCCAAAAATGTTGATAGTAGATCAGGATCCTCGAACGTCCTGGTCTGGTTGTGGAGAGTCACTCGGAGCTTCGCTGGATACAACAGGCCAAAGCGAGCCTGTAGCTGTTGAAGTCGAGGGCGAAAAGCAAGGAGTTTTCCTCCGACGGTCAACGGTAGGCTTTGCCAAATCAGGAAAGAAGGAGACCTTACGACCTTCAAATTCCAAATGATGATTCGCTCGGGCAGCATGTAAAATTTGTTCCACTTGTTGATATCGTAGCAAGCTAAAGATAATAGGCCGGGGGGTCGTGCGGTTGAGCGCCATGTGGGCAGGAACACGGTGTGCTCGATCGATTTCCAGTTCTCTGTGAAAAGTGATCTTCAGCAAGGAGGGAAGAGTTTTGAGCAAGAATTCTCTTATATCTCCTGCTTCCACCCCCTCCGGTATTCCGAGGAGCCTCACATTGTTGCGACGGGCTCGATTATTGCTATCTTCCAACTCCTTTTGAAGATTCTGTATCTGGCGCTCAGCCTTGTCCAGTTTGCCCAAGCGCACCTCGTGCGAGTCGAGGACCCCCGCCATATTGTCCTGCCGTAATGAAAGACCTTCAAGTCGGTCCTGGAGCACTCCAAAGTCTTCTCGCATGGCTCGAAGCGCTTCTCCATTGGACTGCACCAATTCCTTCACGCCGCGTATTTCCTCCAAAATCTCCAGGTGCATTGCGGGGTTTTCACGAAATGGAACCATCTTCTGTGGGGAGGACACCTCTGTTTTGGAGCGTTTTCCGTGAGAAGAAGAAGGAGACCCGAAGTCCAAGCGCGCTGGTTTATGGGCCGCCATCCCCCCGAGGTGCCCCGGTCAGCTCGGAGCGAAATAGTAAATTTGTATAGGTATTAAGTCAGGATTCTAAGTAGGCCTCTCGGGAGCTTCAACGCAAAGCGTCCTACCCGCTGGACATCAGGCTCCGCCCCCCCACCACAACTGCTTCTTATTGAAAAGGGAAAATACTACAACTCCCAGGAGGCAATGTAACCCTAAAGCATTGCTCCAGTGTTTCAATAAAGGGTCCCCAGGCCATCTATCCCGTATGCCTAAGCTACGGGCCGACTACTGGTGACAAACATCACAAAATGTCATGCATAAGGAGAGTCAAGCCCCAACCATTATGATGCATATGATGACATACAAGGTTCTTCTATAGATGGGGTAGCCATCGTTCCCATTGCAACATCTTTATGTTGACAGTACATCTGATCCCCAAAAGCAACATTATGCTCTTTCATGTCCAACACAGACCAATCCATCAAAACCTGTATATGGGTCTCTCCAGATTTGTCCCTCTGATTCAGTAATGACAGTATCACCTGTATAGCCAAATCCACTGGTATGCTGATATACACTAAAGTCAAATCCAGGGTCACCAATAAAACCCCATGATGTTACCCAGACTGGACACTCTCAGACAAAAGATGCAGAAAAAGTGTCTTATCTCAAATAACCAATGCAATATTATGCATCAAGGGATGTAAAAAGGTCCCAATCAAGCGATAGGGACAAAAGCACAATCCCCCTTGTAGATACTGTGGGGTGTACCAGAAGGTTATGGAAATCCCTATGTATCTTTGGGAACTGATAGAAAATAGCAAATACTGGGGCACATACATTTGAAAATGGTAACTCCTTCCATGTGCCAAAAATAGTTTCACTGACCTTCTCCATGAGCATCTCAATATGTTGTAACCTTGCAGTTTGATATACAGACAATAGCTCATGTACAGAACTATCACTCAGCTGTCTAGAAGCCACATCCCAATATGCAGGTCCATCCAAAAGCACAATACCTCCCCCATCATCTGCCTGTCAAATGACTCCATCATTCATCTCCTGTAACCCTTTCAGGGCATGCTGCTCAGTAGTCAATAATGTCCACAGCAATTCCATACAAGAAAAGGTCATGACAGTGGGCATATCCCTAGACACTACAGTTTGTAAAACAGCACAGCTGAAGGAGGTGGTCCCAGAGGGATCCAAAAGGATCTCACATGTAACATTTGTCTCTCAAAACCATTCAGAGCCTCATGCCCTTCAGCAACAGCCACCTCCATCATAATCTCTCATACGATGCCTGTCCCCGTGGCCCAGAAATGTTGCTCACATATGAACATTCTGTAAGAAATGTTCCTGATGCAAATATAACTGAAAGGAATCAAATCATATCGAGGGTACCAATGACCAACCTTTATCCAAAGCATGACCCTGTTGTGGAATGAGTGCAAATCCAGAGATATCCACCACTAAAGAGTGATCTGCCTCTGGTATCACATCAAAGAACATCATTGCACCACTAGCGGTTTGCCATCCCAAATGTGCTCTAGTGAGAACATCTGTTGCCTCCCAAGGAAGGAAGTTACCAGTGGTGTGCCCCAGGGATCTGTCCTTGGTCTGATTCTTTTTAACATTTTTGTTAGTGATATAGTGGAAAGGCTGTTGGGTAAGGTTTGCCTCTTTGGGGATGACATCAAAATCTGCAATAGAGTAGACACCCAGGAAGGTGTAGATAACATGAGGAAGGATCTAGCTAAGCTTGAAGAATGGTCTAGAATTTGGCAGCTGGGAATTAATGTTAAAAAATGCAAGGTCATGCATTTGGGCTGCAGCCATCTAAGGAAGCGATATAGTATAGGGGGTGAAGTACTTTAGTCCACTAAAGAAGAGTGGGACCTAGGTGCGGTTGTATCTGATGATCTTAAAGTAGCTAAACAGGTAGAAAAAGTGACAGCAAAAGCTAGAAGGATGCTTGGGTGCATATGAAGAGGAATGACTAGCAGAAAAAAGGAGGTGATAGTGCCTCTGTATAAGTCTTTGGTGCGACCTCATTTGGAGTATTGTGTGCAATTCTGGAGACCGCACCTTCAAAAGGATATAAACAGGATGGAGTCAGTACAGAGGGTGGCTATTAAAATGTTTAGTGATCTTCATTATAAAGCATATAAGGGCAGACGTAAGGATCTTAATATGCACACCTTAGAGGAAAGGCGGGATAGAGGTGATATGATTGAGATGTTTAAATACCTTCATGGCATAAATGCACAGGAGGAGAGTCTCTTTCGATTGAAAGCAAGTTCTGCTATGAGGGGACATGGGATGAGAGTGAAAGAGGATAGATTCAGGAGTGATATGCGGAAATATTTCTTTATGGAAATAGTGGTGGATCCGTGGAATAGTCTCCCAGTGGAGGTGGTAGAGATGAGGACAGTATCTGAATTAAAAAAAGCATGGGACAAACACAGAGGATCTCTAAAGGAAAAAAGGGGCTGTTGTAGTTGTTGATATGGAAGGACAGACTAGATAGGCCATGTGGTCTTTTCCTGTCGTCATTTTTCTATGTTTCTATGTTTTTAAGGGTGGCCTCCAGAAAAGACACATTTGCTCATGATCTGTTGTCTGCCCAGGAGGAATCATCAGAGATTTCCTCAGATTACACACATTAGTGTGTTTGACTGTGTCTGGAGATCCACTGTCAAAATGACAGCCAGGACCCTTCTTTGAGGAATAGGAGACCTGCAGGTAAAATGACAGCTAGGACCCTGAGGAAATGGAATGGAAATGTCATGTGCGTGACTGTGGCAGCATTGGGATCAGTTGATGATATCACAACTGCAGAGATCAGTAGTATGCAGTGACACCTGTGAGGAAGCCTTTCAAAGCATAAAGAATATATGGATATCTCAAAAGTGCTGAGGCATTAGGGGTGTGTGTAATAGATAACACATCATGGCACCTGTATGTGTCACATATCGGCATAATGTTCATGTCATGATGGGTCCATTTACCTATGGATGTGCAAGCATGCCTGGCTTGGGGGAATGGGACACTGACCAGACCACATAGAGGTACACATAGACATGCAGGGTCTGACATGCTGGCCCAGATGCACTGTATGGATCTGTCAGTCATCCCCCAGTCCACACATATAGCTATGTGGTGATGCAGCATATGCATGACTGCTGTGGTCATACAACAAATGCACATTACAGAGATGGTGATGGCACAGCAGGCATGTAATGTACAGCATCACATCCTTCCCAGGGTCAACATACACAATTGAATGACACTATATCATGTATATAGAGGCCACGGTTTACCATAAGGTGCCTGGTACCAAAGGCCTGTACCAATGGTGCTGACCCCTGGTCTGTGGAATCACCAGCTACCCTACAGTCCCTGACACATCCTCGGCTGAAATATAGGATGACAGATAGGGACCACATGGGCCATGAGGGCTCTCGGTCCACATATGCCTCATCAGCACCCACCCATTGTTCCATCAGGCATGTCTGTGTTGGTACATCTCTGCTGAATGCACAGTCCTAGTTGATATATGCCAGGGGTGCCCTGTGTCCACCCCAGCCCCCATTGCACACATTTCCCATTAATTCTCAAGGTACCTAAAGAACTACCATTCTCCGCCATCCGATAACTCAAACCCCAAAATGACACAGTTACCCTAGGTCAAATATCTGATATAAACAAAACGTATATAGTTATCTGTACATAGTTACTACATGTTAAATGTATATAGTTCCAATGTTCAATGTAAAACTTGTTGTGATGTTCTCTGTAAACTGCCCCTGATCTCAGGAAGGGGGGCGGTATATAAAACTTTGTTAAATAAATAAAAATTTCCACATTTTGGAAATCAATTAAAAAAAAAATTTCCAAAGTGCACACACCCCTTCAGATGGCTCTGGGAGACTGCATTATGCTGTTGTCACCCTGTCCTATCTCACCATATGTGTGCTTCCACTCTCACCCCATGCTATGATCCCTGCCTGGCTACCTTATATTGCTGCTGGGATGTGTTCCTGATGCCTGAAACAGAACATTGCTGTGGCCACATAATGGAACCCCGCACCAATACCCTCTACCTCCACTAACCCACTCACCCCATCCCTCCCTGTTTTGCCAATATGCCAACCTGCCAACATCACTCTTCAGTGCAACACACATCCTGTCACAATTACACACTGAGCATCCACACATACCACCACAAACAAACCACTAAGGCACCTATCTGCACCCTGGTCACCTAGCCAAGTCAAGATATGTTCCGACCTCCTCACTGATATACAGCACCTGTGGTCCAGCAGTCACCCCAATGGCCTGCACAGCCCTCTGATGTGCTTGTCACCTCTGCCATCCCCAGCAGTATCACCCCTTGGCCAGGTCACCTCACATTCCTCATTGGATGCATGTCAGATCTAACCTGATGATGTATGGATGCATGCACACTGCAGGTCACACACCCTCCCCCCCCCCCCCCCCAGAGAATACCATACACACCCTGCTGGGGAAGCTACAGTGCTGGGGTGCTTCCACTGTCTGTGCTCCCCCTCCCATTGTTCAGTGCAGACACCACAGGGGACATCTAGGGTTGGTAGGTCAGGTGCCCACCTGGTCCCAATCACACCAGTGAGGATCCAGCCCTCTCCCCTGCTGCCTACACAGGCTAGTTGACTCTCAGCCTCTTGTCTGTCATACCCACACCCCATGGATGCATCCCATCTGTGCAGTTAATATCCTGTTTGATCTGGGGAGACTGCATGCCCCACTGTGCATGGCTCACCTGCTGCATGGTCGATGGGTTGTCAGCTATGTACAAGGCTTGCAGGCATTGTGGCAGGTGATGACTGATCTGCAGCCACAGAACATATGGCTGACGTGGCACTCTCTGCCCCCATTGACATAGCCTGTAGAAAGAACAGCAGCACCTGGAGGGCCAGCAGGTATCAGGGACTAGCCTGGCTGGAATTGGAAGGCCAGACAGTGGTGGCAGTGGAGTAAGTGAACATGGCCAGAGATATGGAGGAGAAGAGAGAGGATGAAGGTGCAGAGGTAGAGGAGGAGGAGGAGGAGGTGGAGAAGGAAGATGAAGAGGACCCGGAAGTGGGAGAGGATGACTGGGATGTGGAGGAGGATGTGGATAATGCGGACGAGGAGGAGGAGGTAGAGGGGGAAGGGAAGGAGGAGGAAGAGGAGGGGGAGGAGGAGAAGGGGGAGGAGGAGGAGGCAGAGGATGAGGAAGGGGAGGATGTGGACATGGATATCTGGAATGTGGAGGGAGAGGAGGAGTGGGTGGAGCAGATGGAGGAGGAGCATGGCACAGAAGTGATACAGTCCCACACCCCTGAGGAGCCACTCTGCTGAACCAGCCCACCAGTGACCACACATCTGGGACCCATGATTGCAGAGGGCCCAGTGGAGCCCTGCCAGCTGCCCTACAGTCCCACAGTACCAGTGGAGACAACCCCAGGAATGGTAAGCAGTGCCTCAAACAGGGTATGGACTGAGGCTTCCACACAGATCCCATATACATGGGGCCTGGGGAGGGGGGTTCAGGACCACATCCTGGCTATGGCACTGATTGCCCTTGTGCCCTGACACGTACTGTGGGGCAACTGTTGGATGCCGTGGTATGGATGGCTCATGAGCTGCAGAGGCAGAAGGGTGTGGACCCAGCCTCTGTAGAGCATGAGCCATCCTCATGGAAGCCCCCAGGAGGACTTGTGGCACCATTGGGTATGAGTGCATCCTAGCCCTCTGCATTCCTTAGTCCCAGGTGTTGTCATCACTTCCTGGCCAAGGACCACAATGTGGTGGGCCCACATAATGGCTGCAATGCTGGCACTGTGTGCCATTAGAACAAATGTCCAAATGTTAAAAAGTATGTTTGTACAATGAACATTTTTATATTGTGGTTTTACTGGTGTAAATACAGAATTATATATTTTTGTTTAACCATGGCTCAGTCGTGTGTTCTTCTCTGTCACCTACTTGCACATTGGTGCACACATAGCATAGATTCCCAGGATTTCTGACAGGCACACATGTGTGACACACATGGTTTAGTCCAAATAGCAGACAATGGGGATGGTAATGCGTACTGCTGTATGCAATCTCCTGGGACCTCCCAGATGGCACTGCCCTCCCAGGCACAGCAGGGGAAATGTTGGTGCCCATGTTCTGCACACTGGACCCACATGCCTGGTGACTGGGACATGTCCATGTGTGCACACATGGCATAATGGACAAACAGTAGTGGATCCATGACAGAGCTGTGGGTCAGCAGAACTGAGTTTGTGCTAGGGGTAGCTGAGGTTTAATGGGCACATCCACTGCTACAGTGAGGGGTGACCCAGTGGGTGAAGGTGGTCAGCATAAAGCCTGCAACACTAATCAATGACATGGTCCTAAGGGAAGGGTGAGCCCAAAGATGTCAGCAGAGCAAAGCCCAGTAATTGGGAGGAAAATCCCTATTGGAGAAGGAACCTGAGAGATATAGTTCCTAGCACAGCACTCTTGAACCCTGTTGATGTAGAGCACTTACCAAATAGAATAACCAGTGTCATTCAAGGGAAGAGCTGTGAGGATTTCAGTTTTAAAGATTGTTATGTGCCTCCGAATACAGACTATGAGCAGATGCAATGGGAAAACCAGGAGTGTGATATAGAACTGGATTCCATGGATTGCACGCTTTGTCTGTCTGATGAAATTACATCCCTATGTTAGCCAGGCAAGCAAGAGTTCTGTGATACATTGTGCTGGTGAAGAGTTTTTTTTCTATACTGTGAAGAAACAGTTTTCTTTTGTGTTCCTTTGTGCTGTTCATAAAGAATCCTATGTGGGACGGGGAATAAAAGCCAAATTATTTATTTTGCCTTAATTACACGGCTACTGACTATTTCTTTAATAAGGCAACCCACACCTCACGGCCCTAGACGGGCACCTAAAAGGGCCAAAAGTGGGTGCTGGTGACAAAATACACTGACAGAATTCAAAATGGCATAGGACAGACACAGTGGATCCCTTTACAGCAACAGGATAAAATCAAAATAAACTTAACTATCTAATTTCTCAACAAATAGGGGTGTCCTACACATTGCGGTGGGTTCACCCTTAAACAAAGACATGGGGAGGGGTGGCCTGCACAGAGCAGCAGGTGCACCTATGCTGCCATCTTAATGGGCAGACTAGATGGACATACTGGTCTTTATTTGCCGTCATTTACTATGTTACTATGATAGATGTGTGGTAGGTACGGTTAATGAATGTAGTGTGGACCATGATTCTGCACATTAACCTATGGAAAGACAGTACAAAGATGTGTTAGAATGTGACATCCCACACATCACTGAGAATGTTATTATGTTGATAGCAATCCAGATGTGAACACCTAGACATATTTACACACATGCATCAATGATGACTAGCTGCCAAGGCCAGTTCTATGCAGTATCTCACAGCTGCAGTTATGAGGAATATTTGCACATTTCACATCTGCTGGATTTGTGGACCTTTACCCTGAGAATGTTTAAACACGCCATGTGGATATGTCAGTCATTTTCGCATCAACATGCATCCTGTGCACATCACAGATATCTTGGACAGGGCCATTGTCATCTGCTCACATGTATTGTTCTTAGAAAAGATCTCTTTTTGGAGAAACAAGATGCATGGTGGGTCTATAATATGGATCACTTTTGCCCCGTTATGAACCCATGTGCTATCCTTGACACAAACCCAGTCTTACAATGGCATACTTTATGTGTGTGTGTCAACAACATGAGGCATATCAGGTTCCTATTCCACCCAGCTGGCGGTTGGTCTTGAGATTTCCTTTCACATCACATAGTGACAACATGTCTGTAGCTTTCAGCTATGTTGAAAATGACCAACAGATATCTACAAGTGTTAGGTAGGGCCAACTTATGCATGCCGATAGAACATTTGGTTGTCTCAGATGACATGCATATCACACAAACATCATCAGGCACAATGTTGAGGTGAGGAATGGAAATGCTGCAGCATCACAAAGGTTATTGTCTGGGTAATCTAGATTGTGCCTGTATTGCACACAATGACATCTCCAGGCAGTCCCTGTCCATGACATGCACCCTACACTGGCTGACCTCCACATTGGATAATGTTTGGATAGCATCATCAATCATCATGTATATCGTTAGCTTGTTTGTTAGCGTTAATTGAGAATTCATTGTCCTGCTGCATTGATAGACATGATGAGGACTATGGCACACTGACATACATGCCTGATAAGATGTGAGCATAATCTTTACTGAATAGCTGGAATGTCCTACACATTCAATGACAGCTGTGTTATGCCAATGTAATGGTTTCATGTTGAATGATTCCTATGTGATATTTAAAACTTGCAGGCACCTTAATGATAACTCATGATGTGTGATGACAGGCATACCTATCTTTCTATTATTTTTTCCACAGAGCACCAACCACCCATAATAGCAGGGGCCAACATCATATCTGCAGTCACTACCACCAACAGGCTGGATGAGACAGCAACAACAGGTGATGATGTCTACAAAGCGGTTGCAGACAGTCATGATGGGAGTGCATGCCAATGCAGGACATTGCTATCTAAGTGGCAGATCAGGGTATCCAGAAGGGGTACAATGACCTGGTAAAACAATCTAATGTTGGGGTGGAGAGACCCCTTGGCACACCCAAGTTGCCACAGTCCCTTACCATGGGCCATCATCAACAAACCTCGAGCCTCTGTGCAGACACATCTGCCGAAAAAGACTTGGATATAGCTGTGATGCTCCATACACCATTACAGCCAAGGAGACTGAGACTGGTGCCGGCAAACATTCCGGCAGCAATAGCACTGACAACTGCACTCTGACAATCCTGAGTGTCATGTACACTTTGCTTGTTTTACTATGTCAGGCTTTATCACTGGCAACAAATGTTTAGGCAGGAAACAGCATCAAAATGGATTTGTACCGGCAGAGGCACAAGGCCTGATTCCATCCCAGATGTACAAGCCCTCTGTACGCCTGGTCTGAACTGGACATACAGTGGGCATCTTGATTTTGATCCCACGGGGCTTTTCTAGCCACACAGGATCAGAATCGCGATTAGGCCTGTATGTGCAGGCCGGGACTGCTATTCAGTCCGGTCTGCACACTCAGGCACTGCCCGACTAACTCATTTAGGGCAGTTCAATGGAATTGCAGTGCCACGGCGTGTGATTGCCATGGCACCGCAGCTCCATTGAAGAGCAGCGATCCCCGGCTGACGGCACCAGCATCGGTTTCCCTGCAGCCTGACCCCTGATCTGGTCTCCTAAGGTCAGGGTCAGGCTGTAGGTTATGTCCTCGGTCTCCCCTGTCTCATTCGTGTCCCGGGCCGCTGATTCCTGATGTCTAGGGAAGTTATTCCGCCTCAGAAGTAGAATAACTTTCCCGTACAGGTCGCCAACCCCAGACATACAGGACCGACATTAGAATCGGCCGAGTATGTCCAGGGCTGACAACCGCCTACCGCCCAATCTAACTCCGCCCCCGATCAACCCCTTCCCCACCCCCAACTAACTTCCCCTTACAACTGGCTGGGAAGTTGGAACATCCATCCGCACTATTCACAGGTCAGAATGACCCTGACATTGTGTATAGGGTGTGTTTTTTCCTGGACACCCTTGCGCTGACCAATTTGGCCATGACAGGCTGTCACACATCCACTACAAGGTGCACTACAACAACACACGTCATCTCTCTTTCCCCATATCCCGGAGTGATCCTCTGCATACAGGGTGTTACTGTGTCATTTAGGAATTTATGGTGTGCATATATGTGTGCACAAATATGTTAGGACACAGTGATATCACATGGTTAAAATTTTGGAAGGGTTACTTGACCATAATGATTATGTTTAGGAAGATCACAGACCATGTTGACCTGTTGTTTCCTAATAAAGATTAGCAATTATTGATTTGTTTAGAGATTACACAGTCACATGTGGGCTTCCTCCTGTGTCTGTCATGACAATGTGTCACACACATGGCAAGGGCCATTTTAGGATGTGCTTATCAGTATTTTCGCACATTGCTTAGATTGTGTATTCCATGTATATTCTCATACTTATACACCTCATGAACGAAGAGGCATACTGTGACATCCCAAAGCTGTTTTATTTAGCTGAGTCTGCATCTGTGAGAGAAATGTTTTTTAGTGTGCCAACATATGTGCTTCTCATAACTACCTCCATTTCAACATTGTAGATTATGGCCCAGATTACCTGTGTAAATGGTTTCTTGGTGATTTTGACAAGGCGCCTACTCAGGTGCTGGCCCTCTAAAATGCTAGGTACCTCCCTAATATGCCAATATGCTATGTGGTAGACATCAGAGTGTGTTAGGGGCATTCTGTGGCAAGGAATGAGCAGATAAACATGGTTGGTGGGTGGCTACATTTTTCTATGCAACACACATGGCCATCTGTGCATGAAAGCTTGGCAATGATTTTCCTCAGCTATCTTTCAGGCACAGGGCCTGGGCAGTTGGCCTGTTAATTTTGCCTTACCTGACTAGCTCCTGCACCCTCTCATCTGTGTGTGCAGACTCTGATTTTCAATACAAAACTGCATTTACAATCTTTAAAATAAGAAACAATCTGACAGCTGGGACATTGCAAGAATTGATAAGCACAAAACACAACAAAATGCCGTGGTGACAGAGCACTATAGACACCATCCCAACTCCCTGATCATACATGAAGGTCAACAAGACTACTGCAAAAAAGGGCACTCTCATTTGTGGTACCTGCCATTTAGAACTCACTTCCTGAAACACTCAGATCCACCAAGGACATAAAAGACTTCAGGAAGCAGTCAAAAACCTTTCTATTCAAAGACCACTTCAGGGAGACACATAATGCCCTGAATCCTGGACCACCTATCATCACCCAGACACTGGCTAATTTACCTCCTAGCATTTGTACATACGTTTTGCTGTAGATAAGTTATGCTTCCAAGCACCACCCACATGCAACCTTTCCCCAGGTTTCCTATCTAAGTTATTTGTAACGGTTTGAGTTGTAATCTAAACCGCTTTGATTTTAAGATAAAGAATTAAAAAAATCCTGTGTTAAATAAATAAATAAATAAATACATAAATATGACCATAGCATTCACATCAAGGTTAGACAGATGGCAATCATGCTATGCACCAACACAATGCTTTGCACTACCCAGATGAAAATTTGGGAACCATATATTTCAGCACATAGTATCCATACATGAGCTTGCCATTCAAACCTAACTCTGGCATTTGTCCAAGAAACTTATATTCCCAGAGCCATAACTGCATTTGCTTTCATGCACACTGACATGTAGCAGCAACATCTTCTCTGGATACACCTTCTCACTGCTACCTCGCAGACCATCAGAGGGCATGCATTGACCTAAAATTCCTGTGCCACATCTGAGAGTTTAGTGCCCCTGTAACTCACAATATCATTTGTTATCATTGCCTATACAATATCATTTGTTATCATTGCCTATACACATTTACTAGAACTATGTTGAAACATCAACCATGTCCCATATGTGATGTGGGAATTCTGGGGATAATGTAGGACACATCATTGCAGGCCCTCCAAGTCACTCGTCACACTGCCATCTCAACATCACCAATGTCATCAATGGCCAGTGTGGAGATATATAACAGACATATCTGTGATCAGCAAGGTTTGCCAAATATGGTATGCATGGTTCAGACCTCTGTGAGACAGCACATGTGTACAAAGGTGCACACCGCTAATGTTCAGATGTAGGAGCAATATGTTCACTGACTCACAGCCATTGGGGAGCCATTGGGGAGGTACACCATTTGTCTTTCACCCAGTCATTTCTCAATGGTAGCTATAAGGCTCATATATCTGCACACATCATACACCAACAGAGCCTTAATTACTAATATCTAACATGTGATTCACACAGACATCCCTTGCTAGAAAGAAAATGTTGCCAGATCAGTAACACAGTGTCTGAGACATAGATGACATGTGTACGGTATGCTCACATTTAGCTGGATCTTCTATTTCTTGCATAGAATCTGTAGCCCCTGTGACACATGTGGGATTGTCAGCAGCACCCCTGGTGCATGCAGCCACCGCATATATACATACATTAGCTTTACCCTTACAATAGAATATTGAGTAATATGCCAGATATCATGGAGGGACAAGGGAGGCAACATCTACATGATTGCTTACCAACATCACTGCACAAATTTGTTGTTCATGCTGCCCTCACATTGTGTTTGAATGTTACCCAGCCAGACTCTGTACAGCCACCTTTCATCGGGGCATACTGCAATAGATGCAATAGAGATACAACAGATGTACGTTGTGTGCACATGTGCAGAATGAGGCCTTATAAACTCAAAATGCATTCCATGGCACAATTTTCATTAGGTCCACAGCAAGCAGCTTCACAGCTGATGCAGCAGGGCCCTATAATGTCAAAGGAAGTTGCATAGGGTTGTGTCTCCATATCTGTGCAGCTCCATTATGGAGCTCATATCCCATCCCAGCAAACAACATTGTTATTGCCATGCTGCCAGAGCCACAATATACCAGTCCATAGCCAAGGTTCAGCTGCGTGTCAGCTCCTGCATCTCTTCCTGTCCACAGATATTATGCCACAGCCAGAATGACTTTGGGCAACTTGTTGGTCAAATAGCATCCCCATCTGACAGGCCTACAAAGGACATAGATGGCCTATGATAAATTTAGCATTGGGCATCCAGGTTGACGAGCGACAGACAGCCCCTACTTGCACCTCCTTGTACACACACCATCCCAACTGCATCTGGGGCTCTCCATATACCTTCAATGTTGGTGCAGGATATTCATGTGTTGGATTGTCATGGTTAAAATAACAGGCAGGAATGCAATCTAGGGCATGGCATCGATAATGAGTGTTGGTGGCTCAAAATAAATCACATACTATCTACACACAATCTCATGACAATCGGGCCTGCAGAAAGTAGGGCTGCAATGAGGGGCATATAGCACAATGCACATAATCCAGCTCCTACACCAGATCTGTCCTGGGGAAGAGCCTTGGACATAGCAGTGATTGTACATGGGACTTGTAGAAAACATACCTTGTGACCTTCCCATATCTGCACTACATACCAGCCCATCGACTGCTGACATGGTGGGGTACCTATGTTCACACATTGCAGGCAGACACATGCTGTTGCATTGTTTGTTAATTTTCCAAAGTTCAACATTTTAAGGGCCTAGCATCACGGTTCTTTCACTGTCCTTATACATATGGTTTATGGTTTATTAACTTAATATACCGCTAAACATAAGGAACATCAAAGCGGTTTACAGAGTGAAAATTATAGTGGTCACCATGAGGTAAGAGGAAAAGAAAGAAAAAAGGAAAAGAAATTACATCAGTAGATAGGAAAGCAAACTAGGCAGATTCTCACAACAGGACGATAGAGGGGAGAGTGAGGGGAGGGGGAAGGGGAGACAAAGTCATGTGGGAGGTTCAGGAAGGTCAAAGGCAAGGGAAAAGAGGTGAGTTTTAAGGCGGTTCTTAAAGGTGGCATGGTCTTGTTCGAGGCGGATAGAAGAGGGGAGGGAGTTCCACAGGGCGGGGGCAAGGAAGAAAAAGGCAGAGGAACGGGTGGATTGAAGGCGGGCACAGGTGGGTGAGGGGAGATGCAGGCGATTCAGGTGAAAAGAGCGTAGGGAATGGGTTGGATTATGAAAGTGAACAAGGTCAGCTAGATATTGAGGGGAGTGGGTGTGGAGGATGCGGTGGAGAAGGACCAACATTTTGAAATGACTGCGGAACTTGACAGGGAGCCAGTGGAGATGGATGAGGAGAGGAGTGATATGATCACGGATGGATGCATGGAAGATGAGCCGGGCAGCAGTGTTTTGAATACATTGAAGGCGTTGTAACTGGGAAACGGGGAGACCAGACATGACGGAGTTGCAGAAATCGATGCGAGATATGACCAAGGAAAGAAGGAGGGTAGTGAGAGCCTGTGAAGAGAGAAAGGGGCGAATGGCACGAATCTGATGCAGAAAATAGAACGAGGTCTTTGAGACGTGAGCAATGTGATCCCGAAAGGTGAGGCCAGGGTCGAAGAGGACACCCAAGTAACGAAAGGTGGAGACTAAGGGAATGGGGGAACCAGAGAAGGAGGGGGAAACCAAAGGGGGGTTTCCATCAGGTGAGAACCAGATGGCCAGGGTCTTGGTAAGATTAAGGTGTAGGCAGTGGGTGGTAAGCCAGTGGGCTACAGCGGTGAGACAGGTATTCAGGGGGGAGAGGTCAGAGAGAAGGGGAGAGGTGTGGTATAGAAGAAGGAGGTCATCAGCATAGTAGAAGGCAGAAATCCCGTGTTGTTGGACCAGTAGAGAGAGGGGTGTAAGGAAGACATTGAAGAGGAGGGGAGCCAGAACAGAGCCCTGGGGGACACCGCAAAGCAGGAGAGTAGGTGTAGAAGCGGTTGAGGAAGAGGAGGCAGAGAGAACTGAAAAGGACCTAGAAGAGAGAAAGGAGTGAAACCAATGAAGGACGGTGCTGCAGAGGCCTGCTTCACGAAGACGGGCTAGGAGAAGAGAGTGGTCTACAAGATCAAAGGCAGCGGAGAGGTCGAGGGAAACTGCCACCGAAAGATCACCACGGTCGTGTGCAGTGTGAATTTCATTCAGGAAACCAAGAACAGTTTCGACACTATGGCCGGGGCAGAAGCCAGACTGACGGGGGTGAAGAAAGTGGGTAGAATCAAGATGGGCAGAAAGTTGAGAGAAAACAGCTTTTTCGAGGATTTTAGATAAGAAGGGAAGATTAGAGACTGGGCAGTAGTGCGCGGGAACCCTGGGGTCAAGAGAGGACTTTTTAAGGATGGGTCGGACAAGGGCGTGCTTCCAGGGTTGGGGGAATATACCAGAGGAAAGACTGGAGTTAATCATAGAGAGGATAGGAGGGATAAGGGTTAAAGAGGGGGTGAGAAGCCAGGAGGAGGGGATGGGGTCCAGGGCACAGGAAGTTTTTTTTGAGGAAGTGATGGTTGCAATGAGCTCAGAGGTGGTGAGTGGGTGAAAAGAGTGCCAGATGTGGGAGAGGCGAGGAGAGCAAGGGGGAGTACAAGGGGGCGGGCTAGAGATGGGAGGAGGGCAGTGGGGTAAGGAGTGCCGAAGGGTAGATATTTTGGTACTAAAGTAGTCTGCAAGTTCGGAAGGAGTGGGGGAGGGAACAGGGGGCAGCGGGGTAGTGCGGGATTGAAGGGAAGTAAGGGATTGGAGTACAGAATAGAGGTAATGTGTCTGGTTAGGAACGGAGGAAATGGCAGTGGTAAAGTAAGTCCGCTTGGCTAGGTGGACGCGGGATTTGTAGTAAGAGTGCTCAGTTTTGAAACGAGAGAGAGAGGAGGGAGAGGGGGCTTTACCCATAGTCCTTCTGCTCGACGGAGCTGCGCACGAAGTAAGAGCAGACCAGGGTGAAACCATGGCTGAGAAGGACGGCGAGAGAGAGGCCGGGGATGGAGAGGGGCAATGAGATCGAGGGCAGCAGAGAGAGAGGAGAACCATGTGGTCACTTGGGAGGAGGGGGAGAGAAGGGGGAAGTCGGATGGAAGTAGGGCAGTTGCTGAAGGGAATTGTTGAAGAGTCTCAGGGGTGATGTGTCGAGAGAGGGGTGGAGGAGCGGGATGAGAGATAGAAGGGGATGAAGGAGAGATTGGGAGGAGAGGAGAGGAGGGGAAGAATTGAAAGATAAAGCAGGAGTGGTCGGTCCAAGGCAGGGAGAGAGCAGAGAAGGATTGGAGGAGATAGGGGGGAGCCGAGGGGGAGAGAAGCAGATCAAGAGTATACCCAGTGGAATGAGTGGGGAAGGGGATGAGTTGTCGAAAGGATAAGTCATGTAAAAGAGAGCTGAAAGAGCGGTCTCTAGCAGAGACAGGGGGATCGAGGTGAAGGTTGAAGTCACCTGCGATGAGCAGGTGTGGAAAGGCTAGGGTCAAGTCAGTAATAGAAGATGTGAGGGAATCCCAGAGGTCAGGGCAAGAGGCTGGAGGGGAGTAGAGGAGAAGAAGATGCAGGGGAGGGGTGAAATAGAGATGGAGGAGCAGAGCTTCGGGATAACGGAGGAGGGGAGATGAGATAGAGGTGAAGGAGATGGAAGAGCGAAGAAGAGCAGCTACACCACCGCCCGTGCGGCCGATGCAGGGGAGGGAGATGCCAGAGAAGTTGGGGGGTAAACAGCGGGCCAAAAGAGCGTCTTCACCCTCCTTCAGCCACGTTTCAGTAAGCAGAAGGATGTCTAAAGATTCGTGGGAAATAAGATCTGAAATGAGTAGGGTTTTAGAACGGAGAGAACGGCAGTTAAGGAGACCAAAGCGGAAAGAAGCAGACTTAAGTGATGAAGTGGGGGCCAAAGAATGTGTGTAAGTAGAGGACGGTGAGAGCAGACAGGAGAGAAGATTTGAAGGGGAGCGATAATGGGAGCTAGGGAGGCGCCGCTGATGGGGAACATCAGAGCGGTTGCCCCAGAACACAGGAATAGCAGACATGAGAGATAAGGGACAGCAAGTAACAGGGGGTAGGGACAGCAATGAGGGAGCTGGAGACAAACGTACCTGGAATGGTGTGGTCCATACGGGGAAGCCAAGTGAGTCTTGCTGGAGAGCAGAGGAACCTGTAAGTGGGAGACAGAGAGTGCCAAGAAAAGCAAAGTGGATAAAGTGGAACGCCCTGCAGGATACACCCCAAGGAGCGCACCTAAGGAGCACGGCGTACTCCTTAGGTGCGCTCCTTCGGTGCACGCCCCTGTCGCGCGCCGCGGCGGCATTCGCCACCGGCACGCAGATTAAATAGCCGGGGCTACCTGAGAGAGCGTGACCGCGTGCCTGCGGTCGCGTCACTTCCTGGGAAGACGGGAACAACGAGAGCAGCAGTGAGAGGGTACAGCTGAGCCTGAGAGAGCGCGACCGCGCGACCGCGGTCGCGTCACTTCCTGGGAGGGCGGGAACAACGAGAGCAGCAGTGAGAGGGTACAGCATAGCACTGCACAATGGAAATCACACTTATTGGTATGCAGCATGCAACCGACTCAACTGCATGCAGTGCAAAACAGCATGCTGCATCTGTATGTACTTGCCAACAGACATCATTTCCCATGATCTCTTTCATAAGATACAGAGGGCAGAAACATGCATCTGAGGCCATTTCTGTTTTGATGAGGTTTGGGAGATCGCACAGGGTTCTTGGTATGAGGGCAGCAGATATCTGACACATGAATTTAACATGAGTCAGGTCTCAAATCCAGTCCATGACATCAGATACTTTGAACCACAACATATATGTGCATAACACACAGATCATTCATGGTCCGATGAGAATGAGCTGACAGCCTGCTGATACATTGGAGGTAGAGACATAAATACATATATACATTCTCTTTACTAGTACATCTTCCCATAGCAAATGCTGTGTAAGGTTGGCACAGCACAGTGGTTAATGTTCTGTGTTTAGACACATCAGAGTGCCATTTCAATGCTCATTGGTCCATTTTGTTCTTGTCTGGTCCAAAGGCCATCCAAAAGGGTGCAGGTTCAGAAAAGCCCCAGGCACCCTTGTACCTATTCAGTGTGGGCTATTTCATGCATGCTCTTTTCTATCGATGCTATCAGACAGGCAGAGTGTGTTGCCTGAGCTGTGGCCCATTGGAGAGTGTTGGTAATGAGACCCCAACTGATCCATGAACCACACAGTGGACAGGCTTGGGAGACTGGACCCCTAACTGTGGGAGCTGGTCTGAGCCTCCATTGCACATATATTGAACATGTAGCCACATCCTACAGGGGTGATGTGGATCTATCAACCTAATTCAACATTACAGGCAGATACATACATTCCCTTTATTGGTAATTTCCTGCCATGGTAGCTGCTGTGCAGGTTTAGCATGGTGGTTAGAGCACTGTGTTTTGACACACCAGAGCGCCGGTTCAATATCCACCAGTTCTTTTCTGTTCATTTTGTTCTGGCCTGGTCCACATACCATCCAAAAGGGTGCAGGATCAGCAAAGCCCCAGGCACCCTTATACATATTCAGTGTGGGCTATATTTCATGCATGCTCTTTTCAATCAAGGCTATCAAACAGGCAGAGTGTGTTGCCTCAGTTGTGGTCCATTGGAGAGTGCTGGTAATATGACCCTAGCTGAAACATAACCCACACAGTGGACAGGCTTGGGAGACTGGACCCTAAACATGGGAGCCGGTCTGGGCCTCTATCACATATATACTGAACGTGCAGCCACATTCCTGATTCTATCAACCTGATTCAACATTGCAGGCAGATACAAACATTCCCTTTGTTGGTAATTCCTGCCATGGCTGTGTTTGGACACACCAGACACCAATTCAGTGTTTGTAATGGATGTTTTTTAAAACCCTCTTCATTCTTCTGTCCAGACTTGTGCAGTATCTGCGTTCTATCATGCACCCATGTCCCTATTCATGCTGATATATATTTCTACCATATTCATTACAAACATGACTATAGGACAACCAGACTGGTTTCCACTCTGCTGTGAGACCTGAGAGACTGTTGCTACTGTGACCACAGCACATGTGTGAGCCACAGACTGCAAAGGATTGAGATAGATGACCATGACTGTAACTGCACATCTTCCCCTCTGTACCATATATCCACCACATGTGGACACATACCACTAGAGTGATTTTGAGCAGACAACCTCTAGCTGCAGCGTATGCTGCAACACACATTCTCTTTATTGGTGCGGCATCTTCTGTGAGGTTCTGTGAATGTCTGGTATTATGCTTGCAGCACTGTCTTTGTGGAGTGTAGACCACATTTCAGATACCACATGTTTTCATCAGGGTTCTGTTACCCTCATCTGAAAATACTGTCAGCTGCAGGCCAGGGTGTGCCTTTACAGATGTAGCCATTCCACAATGGGGCCTAACATAGGTCAGGCATGCATATTGCACTCATGCATATCTGACAGCAATACTTTCTTGCCTCTGGCGTACAACATTGCAGAGGGTTGATGATGTTGGGCAAGCAAGTGTCTTATACACATGCAGAGCATAATTGAAAGATGGCAGTCTAACTTTGAATGGGCATTGGAAACTTTGCCATATATACATTGTACATGCAACCATATTCCACTCCTTCAATGCCCATCTGCTGCAATCCTCACGCATTCTTACTTGCTCCATATTCTGACTGAGAGACAGACATGCAGCTTTATTTCATCCTTATGTTTGAGGTAAATTGTGCAGTTGTGGGACCAGCTAAGGAAGCCAACACACCCACTGCAATGGTATTTAGGGTCCCCATGGCATACTTACATCTTGGACAAACAAACCCAAACTGCATGTGTGCCATCAAATTTGCATTATCAGATCGGCACAGACCTAACACACTCTCTGCTACCACCATCTGAACCACAGATCCACACTCAGAAGCCTTATGAGAAGAGACTTGAAGACCTATATATGTACACTCTGGAGGAGAGGAGGGACAGGGGAGATATGATTCAGACCTTTAAATACTTAAAGAATAATGAACAAACAAACCTCTTCCAAAGACGGGGAAGCTGTAAAACTAGTGGGCATAACATGAAGCTGCAAGGGGGTAAATTGAAAGGCAATATCAGGAAATACTTTTTCACTGAAAGAGTGATGGATGCTTGGAACGTCCTCCCGATGGAAGTGGTGGGGGCAAATACAGTGACAAAATTCAAAATGTCATGGGACAGACACAGTGGATCCCTTTACAGCAACAGTATAAAATCAAAATAAACTTAACTATCCAATTTCTCAATAAACAGGGGTGTCCTGGGAGGGGGAGTGGCTTGTCTAAGATGGCGGCAGTGGGGAACTAACCGACAATGCCTAAACGAAAGGGTAAAGCTAAAGCTCCTCCCAGGGAGCCTTTACCTTCTGCTGAGGGGCCCATGGATCGTTTTGTTCGGTTATCCAAGGAGCAGATTTCGGGGATTCGAGAGGGCTTGGAGGTGCCGACGGCTTCTGCATTGGTTTCCTCTGCCCTGGATATCACGCTCTCCCCGGATGGACGCTCTCCCCTGGTTCCTCCTAGACCTTCTGTCGCCCAGCCGCTGAGTGAGGACGCGCCGCCCCCAGTTGGGGGAGCTGCTTCGTCTTCGGTGCGGGGCTCGCCGCTGGTGAGTGCTCAAGGTCCAGTAGAGGCTTTACAGGCTCCTGATGGTTCAGAGTCACTATCTCCGCCTGTTACCGAGGGTAGTGTTTCCGTTGTAGAGGCTTCCAAAAGCTCGAAGGATAAACTGGACCTTGTTCCACCTCTACCTTCTTTTGTTTCATTTGCCTTGCCCCGTCCAGCTTCGGTTGCCTTGGAAAGCATTTGGGATGCAATTTCTAACCTCTCTGCCATGGTAGCAATTCAATTTACAGTACCTTCTAATCGGGTTGCTGCTAACGAAGAGGCTTATCATTTGATGCCATCTTTATTGGAGGATATTAATATTAAGCAAGCTACTTCGGATCGGCAGCTTGAAAGAATCGGGGACTTAACTGACTCTTTGGTTAAAGACAATACTGTCTTGCATGCTAAGATAGAGTCTTTGGAGAATGCCGCTCGTGCCTCAAATGTTCGCCTGCTGAATTTCCCGATTGTACCTGGGACTGCGCCGCTAGATATGTTTAAAAAATATCTTCGAGAAGCCTTATTGGTCCCCCCGGATTTGATGCCTCCGGTTTCCAAGATTTATTACCTTCCTTTGGGGAAAAGGGAACGGAAAGCTTCAGGGGGGCCTTAGAAATGGATTTCCTTAATGTCTCTGCGTTATTATCAACTCCCAAGGAAGAGGACTTAGCTGTATCAACTTTGCTCGTCACACTGGCTCTTTCTTCAGATAGAGACTGGTTATTGAAGTTATTTTATAAGAAACGTTCTGTCTTGTTCTATGGTAAAAAGGTTTTATTGTTCCCTGATGTGGCCCGGGAAACACAGAAGCGGAGGAGGGCTTTTCTTTTACTAAAACCTGGGGTGGTTTCTATAGGGGCCACGTTTACCCTTCGTTTTCCTTGCAAATGTTTAATCACTTATAAAGCGCAGAAGTATGTGTTTTTTTCTCCTGTTGATCTTTCCACTTTTTTGAGTGCTCATTTGTTGGTTTCCTCTACCCCTGAAACCTGATTCCATCATAAGTTTAGTAGCCCTTGGTGCACTGCCCTCACTTAGTTTTTCCTAGTCTTATTTCTGGATATAATTGTGAGTTTTGCTCTCCCTCATTTTGGGGACTACTTATGATCCTTGCATATTGTATTTTCTCATTTCCTTGTTCCCTTTTCTTGCAAGTGTCATTGTTCTGTACAAGTTTTTGCTTGTTTTTTTTTTTGTAAAATGCATAAAAAAAATAAAAAAATAAATAAATAAACAGGGGTGTCCTACACGGAGCGGTGAGCTCACCCCTAAACAAAGACATGGGGAGGTGTGCACAGAAAGGTGCACCTATTCTTGCCATCTTACTGGGCAGACTAGATGGACAATACTGGTCTTTATCTGCCGTCATTTACTATGTTACTATGTTAATATATGGCCGTCATATGCAGTCCTATATTTGACATGCAGCTGCTACACCATGACACATGCACCAACATGTGCGACTACTCAACAGATAAAACATACCTCTACTGGGACTGCTCTACATCACCACTCATGTTCAGTCCTTCTTTTGCTGAACATATGGATAGCATGCTGACTACACCCAGACCTCTCCTATGCAAAACTCTGACAGTAATGACACTGACATATGCAAACCACATGGCTACGTTATTCTTGGGTGTCATCTGCACATCACACTTACTGACAACAATATCTGCTGGCAAAGATTCATCTGGTCCATTAACTACCACCTGTCCATCCATCCATCAACTTTAGATTGTTTTCCATTGCTGCTCCTTTATCCTGCATTGAGGTTGCAGCCTTTTGTGTATGCTAAAGTGCATGCTTGTCACCTTAACGCACCAGGTTTCGTTAGCACACGCTAAAGGACACATAGGACACTTTACACTGCCACAGCCCCTACACGCCCAGGGTGCTTTCCACATGAAGATGCCTTATCGCTGCCGTTAGCGAGCACGACTGTGTGCTACCTTTGCACGGTTTAGTAAACATACCCCTAAGTGTTACTCAGCAATAAAAAGTGGGTAAATCTCCCCACATCTGCTTTCATGCTTTGCAGCTTCTTTTACGGGTTTAGTGGGTAGCTGCTACAGCTCTTGTCACATAGTTCCTTCACAAATTTCAGTCATTCAAAAGGAAGGAGTTCTTTAGCATAGTTCAGCCTTTATGTCAAGTACCAGCTTCAAAAAACAAAACAACCGCTAATCCGGTCCAGACTTTCTATTTGATCCAAACCCAGGGCTGTGGCTACTTCCCAGTTCCCCTTTGCCTTTTCTCTGGCTGGTAAGTACAGCTGTGTTTTCTGTTTGTCAGCACAGCCAGAAAGACCTTAAGCCATAGCACAGTCTTTAAACTATTTTTTCTTCTCTGTTGTAACTCAGCTTAACGAAAACAAAACAGTTTGGGGAAGGGTTATAGCGCCGCCCTTAACAGTAGCTTTTCACTGACTATCCCTGCAACTATGCTCTTTCCCACATGAGCTGCAAACTTAAAAATCCCCAAAGAAACTTTTCTACCTTCTGTTGGCAATATCTGTTAATCCTTGTTCCTCTATTTCCGAGAAATCCTCTGTGTCAGTATCTGTTGAGGTAGGCTCCTGATCCATACACTCCATGTGTCCTTTTTTATCCCTTTGCTAGTTCCGGTTCAGAGAGGTCACACACCTCTCCCTTGGGGCTCCAAGGGAGACTTTATGTGGTGACAGGGAAACTCCGCCTCCTCCTCCTTGCTGAGGTGCTTTGTTTCTCTGTCCTCCTTTCCCAGCCAGGCTCAATTGAGTCACCCTGTCCCCAGCTCTTAAGAGGACCTCCATTTCTTTCTCAGAATACCTTTTCCATTTTATTGCCCCCAAGGCTGGCATAAGATGATGAAGCACC
Organism: Ichthyophis bannanicus; assembly: GCA_033557465.1. Classification (NCBI taxonomy): domain Eukaryota; kingdom Metazoa; phylum Chordata; class Amphibia; order Gymnophiona; family Ichthyophiidae; genus Ichthyophis; species Ichthyophis bannanicus. The sequence goes on along the minus strand of CM066035.1, from coordinate 605,295,632 downwards.
CTAGGCAAACCTCATCCCTTGTGCCTCCTCCTTCCCCTCTCTGGCGCCCATTGCCACCACTGCCGTCTCTCTCTGGAACGTGCAGCAGCAATGGTTGCTAACAGCCCTGTGATGTTTACATGAAAGCAGATAAGTAAAGAATTAAATTATAAGTCTTAATGGACCTATGATGACCCTTTGAGCATACCTAGTGGCGGCCGTATAGGCTGTAATACTAGAGGACCATTTGAGGTCCTTTTAAGATTATAATATGTTTTTGATCCACTTTTATTGTTATTTGTTTACCTTTAAAATTCAGCACTGTGGAGTGGTTTGCTTCTGCCCCCTCTCTGATGCCTGTTGATGACTTCCTGTTTGCAGCATTGGGCGTCGGAAGGGTAGAAGCAAACAGCTCCGAGACACCAAAGTTTAAAGGTAAGCACCGTGAGGCTGTTTGCGATCATTGCTGCAGCTGTCTGTCCCTAGAGGGGTGACAGAGATGACAATGGAGGCCCTGGAGAGGGGAGGGAGAAAGCACAAGGGATGAGGTTCGCTCTAGGTGACCATCTACTTTGCCTAATGGTAACGCTAGCCCTGACTGACCCCCCCCCCCCTCCCTGTCTGGATCAGTCCTAGGGACAGGGACCCTCCTGCTTCTCCCCCCTCTGTTATCATCCCCTTCTCCACCACAGTATGTGTTCCTGCGGTAAATGCCAGGAACATGCTGGCCACACCCCTGACAATTACCATGGTTTAGTGCTAAATGGGTGTTAAGTGCAAAAACCTAATGCACTTCAGTAAAAGTGCCCTATAAAATAAAGACTTTCATGATACCAAGAAAGGCATCAGAATAACAACATCAAATTGAAGGAATATTTTGTACTCTAGACCAAAATAAACCTTTATTTGGTCTCTTCATAATGATTTGAGCATACCACAAGTTCATTTAAGCTTTGATCTTTTTAAAAATGCTGTTTCTTTTCTGCATTGTAGCAGTATCTTGTAGCCTTGTAAGTCAAGTCTTAAAGCAGATCCATAATCCATAATCTTCCAGGAGAAAAAAATTGCATTATGGTATATATTTTGTAAAATCTGCAGCGATCTTAGGCAGATCTATATAAAGTGAATTACAATAATATAGGGGCCCTTTTACTAAATGGTGCTAGGGAGTTTCATGTAATGTACCAAAAGCTTGCATATTAGGTGCAACGCTACTGCCTTAACTGTCAAGGGGGGGGGGGGGTGTAAAGCATTTCCATAGCATTTCCATGGAACATTTTCCAAAGCATTTCCAAAGCATTTCCATGGAACATTTTCCCCTAATGTGCACCGCATTAGCATGGGTGCACTTAATACTACCCAGTGAGGTGACATTAGGTGAACCCATGCTAATCGTGTGGCACTCAGCATGTGGTGTGAGCCCGGCACTAACTGCACTGAGCTCGCCACACCCACTCTCTGTCCTTACCCCACCCACTCACGACCTTAACAGGGCTTGCAGAATTGTTGCAGGAATTTCCTGCGCTCTCATGGCCCAGCTCTAGCTGGCAACCCAAGCCTCAGCGAGCCTTTAGCATATACTCGAACATGTGCTTCTAGCTAAGAGACCCCTTTAACTAATATGTGTTAAGCAGTTAATGCATGAATTAGTGGTAACTGTTACTGCACTGGCATGACAGCATGTGCTAATTGACGTTAACTACTTAATACACGAAGGAGTGGGGACTGGGCAGCTTGTGAGTAGAGAATGGACATGAACTGCATAATGCTGTTGGCACATGGCATTTATTATTTATTTATTTATTTAACTTTTATTTTTATATACCGCTTTTCAAATTATCAAAGCGGTTTACAGGGAACATAGATAACTTTGTATACATAGAACTTTTGGAACTATTTACAATAACAATTAACAGTGATTACATTCGTATTAGAACTATTTATATAAGTGAATGGACTCATACATACATGTTCATGAGGAGTTGGCTATTTCTTAACAGTTGTTATAAGCCTTGCAGTTAGTTAACTTGTGAGGGCTTAAAATGTTCAGTAAAAAGGTGAGTCTTCAAGGATTTTTTGAAGTTAATAATATCCATGGTGGCTCTCAGGTGATGAGGGAGGGCGTTTCATAATGTTGGGATGTAGAGCTCAAAAACTCTGAGTAGAGTGTTCTGGGAGGTGCCTGTAGGTATCTTGGGGGTTGCTAGGGAGTTTTGGTGCTGTGTCCTTCTTGATCTATTGCTGGGGAGTCTTTTAATTAGGGTTTTTAGGCAGTCCGAAGATTGTTCATGGAGTATTTTGAAAGCTATTGTTAGTACCTTGTATTTTATTCTTGAACTGATGGGGAGCCAATGGAGAGATTCAAGTATCTGAGTAATGTGAGCTTGCTTGTTAGCTTTGGTGATTAAGCATGCTGCTGCATTTTGGGCCATTTGCAAGGCTTGTGTTGAGCATTTAGGCAAGCCATAGAGAATTAGATTGCAGTAGTCAAGGTGCGGTGTGATTAGCGCCTGACATACTGTGCAGAAGTGGTTCAGCTCTAGAAGTGGTTGAAGATTCTGCAGGAACTTCATTTTGTAGTATACCCTTGAGGTGGTTTTACTGATGTGAGACTGAAAATTAAGCCTCTGGTCAATGTAAATTCCTAAGTATTTAACTTCTTTCTTGATGGGGATTGATTTGCTTCCTATTGGTAGGTTGTCAGGAGGGTTGAATGTATTGTTTCTTGTGATTATGAAAGCTTCTGATTTCTTGTAATTGATTTCCAGATTGTGTTGTAGTAACCATTCTGCTAACATACAGGCTGTTATGGGGGAGTAGTCGGGTTTCTTAGTGTTTAGGATTGGATAAATCATTGCATCATCTGCGTATAGATGGTAATGTATTTTGTGCTCTTGTAGGATTTTGCATACTGGCTGTATGTACGGTTGAAGAGGAGAGCGGAGAGTGCGGAGCCTTGTGGGAGACCTTGGGTTAGCGGAAAAGGTCTTGAAGTGTCAAATTTTATCTTGACTTTTGATCTTCTGTCTACTAGCTAGGAGCAGAACCAGGACAGCGTTATTACTACTAATCATTTATGAAGCACTACAATTGAACACATGCTGTCAATTTTGTAGTTAGTGTGGGTGCATTAAATGTTACCTCAAGAGGAGGGGTTAAGTGCACCTTCAATAATTGAAAATAAACATAATATGTAATAAAGGACTGCGGCCCAGCGATCGGACATCGGGGGAGGAAGCTGGAGCTGCTTACCCCTCCTGCTCCCCCCCACCAAGGACCAATCAGGGACTCGCCTCCACTTTTAAAAGCCCGCACGTCGCCAGGAGAAGCCTCTTCATCCGACCCTCCACACCATCACTGCTGCCCGGTGATCGGACATCAGGGGAGGAAGCAGGAGATGCTTGCCCCTCCCGCTCCCCCCACCAAGGATCAATCGGGGACTCACCTCCACTTTTAAAAGTCTGCACGGCGCAAGGCGTGCCCGCACCTGGCGGGCCCGTGCCTGAGGGCCTTGCCTGAGGGTCCTTTGGCGTGGCCCTTAGGCAGGGAAATTAAGCAACAGGAATGAAGGTATGTCTGTTTAAGCTTTATAACCCACTGGAACCAAACAACTGTAAAATAGCCGACATAATCATATATAAACTGTTTAAGACATATTATCTACTATAATCTAACAATTGTAAATTAACCGTCATAACCATATGTGAGCTCCACTGCACAGTGCCCATGTTACCCTCACTGTATGCACCCCTACACCAAAGAATAAGCTTATAAAGCATTAACAGTGACATCACTGATTACATACAAATACTATAACCCTAGCAATTACACTACTGTTGCATTGTATTCATCCTGTACCAACTTGATTTAAACACCTAGTAAGGCTGCCCTACTCAATCTCATCCCCTTTAAGCACAACAGTCGACCCAGAATCTAGAAAACTACAAACTTACACTATCCTAAGAAGCGCTAGATCTGTACTCACCAGCAACAACACAAGTAACGAACTTGAACACGAAAACTAAGAGAAATGAAATACAACTCCTTATTTGCACTGCTCTGTGCAGCAAACCTGCTAAGTCTGATCACCCCAGCAATACATCAAACTTGCCTCGCTAAGCAGATAACCTGCAACATACCTATAATCCCATACAACTATCGCCAAATAGACACTGATTACAGACACAAACACCTAGGAGGGACACAAAATAAACAACAAAGACGCATTCATATAATTCCATGCAACAACATACTTCATGCCCTACCTAAGAAACAGCAGACCCCAAGCAACATAACCTGCCTCCTAATAAATGCCAGATCAATATAAAACAAAATCCCCATAATACTGGACTACATGCAAGACAACAAACCAGAAATCATATTCATTACAGAGATCTGGCTAACTGAAACAGACTCAGTTCTGCTCAACCAGTTTAACGATCCGGAATATGATTCCTTTCACACCACAAGAAAAAGTAAGCATGGAGGAGGCGTATCAATACTAGCCAAGGTGAGCCTAAAACCCACCCTACTAGACACCATATGTTATGAAGACCTTGACACCATCCTAATTCAGACAAGTGGGGCAAAATTCTACCTTAAATACAGAGCATCTATAAAAGACCATAACTCCCTGAGCACAATACTTAACAGTATGCACCCATGATAATCCTAACAAACGATTAATAACACTTGGTGACTTTAACCTAGCATCTCTTCAAAATGTCCAAGCCCTCTCCTTCATTAAGCACCAAATTATGTTCCACCTCACAAATACCCCCAAGAGCCTTATTGCAACCTCCTCTGGATTCCCCAAAACTAAACTCATTCCCAACAATCTCCATAACCCAACTAGAAAAGATTGTCTCCACAATAAACACTACAACAGCCCCAGGAGATCCAGCCCTGTTACCTGGGTTAAGATGTCACATGATGCCCTAACCCCAGTAATACAAAAGATCATAAACCTTTCCTTAACTCAAGGCTTCATGCCCAAACCCCTTAAGCAGGCAACTATCCAACCCATATTCAAATCTAATAAACTAGACAAACTACAACCAAGCTCTTATAGACCAATATCAAGCCTACCTTATCTAACAAAAATAATAGAAAAAAACAATATAAAACTGACTACAGGACCACCTAGATTTGAACTCTCCTCTTGATACTCAACAGTATGGTTTCAGAACACACCATGGAGTAGAAACCCTACTCATAGCCCTATTTGGCGCACTCACCAAAAGTATTGAAAAACCCCAAAATGCAGTCATAATGATCTTCCTAGATATTACAGCAGCTTTCCATCCATTAATCACTCCATGCTATTAGCAAGACTCCAACAATTTGGAATCTCTGGAATAGCTTTTGCCTGGTTCACCTCATATCTTAATAACAGAACCCAACAAGTAAAAATAGACCATACAACTTCCCAACCTTTGAGCCAAAACCAGGGAATCCCCCAAGTGTCTGCATTATCTTCCCTCCTATTTAATATCTACCTTCAACCAGTATGCAAAATCTTCAAAAAACACAAAGTTTTCTATCATATTTACGCAGACAATATCATGATGTACCTCCCAATCAATACTTTAAAACTTAATCTACAGCAAATCGCAACATGCTATCACAAAGTCTCTGAATGGCTTGCCTCTAACAACCTGGCAATAAACATTAACAAAACAGAAGCCATATTGAAGAGATAAAGAATTCACACCACCATCCCAGATACACCTCGGAAAAGCAACAATCGCAATAAAAAACATAAGAACATAAGATATGCCATACTGGGTCAGACCAAGGTCCATCAAGCCCAGTATTCTGTTTCCAAAATGAGATAAAATATCTAGGAGTCATCATTGACAGGGCCCTAACCCTTACTGCACACATATCAAATGCAGCACAAGCCGTATACAGAAAAAACAAAATGCTTTAGCGGCTAAGACCACTCCTCGAACCATCAGACTTTAGAATGGTCATTCAAGCAATGATCAATCCCCACTTAGACTATTGTAATAGCATCCTCCATGGTCTCCCAATGCAAACACTATCGCACCTGCAACTTGCACAGAACACAGCAGCACATACTGTATAATAATGCATGCAAATAATACTGATCACACCAATCCTACAGAGCCTCCACTGACTCCCAATAGCCAGTTGAACCAAATACAAAAACCTGGTTATCATATTCAAACTGCTACATGACATAACACCATCACACACCACCACATTAATATCAAAAACACCGAACACTAGACTAAGAAGGGGTTGCACACAAAACTCTCTATGTCACCCAGACGACTTCCATAAAGCAACCAAAACCGCAAATAAAAGAACATTCTCACACTATGCCCCAACACTTTGGAATGCACTGCCACCAGATATGAAAGAAATAAAAGACCTCACTGACTTCCGAAGAAGATTAATGATATTCCTTTTCAATGAACACTATGGTCATTCCTACCCACAATCCCCTACCACAAGCCTGAAAGCACCTTAACATCACTCCATTTACCAGCCTCCCTGACTCAATTAATACAGCCATTCCTCGCTTAACGACCGAGTTCCGTTTCAACGACCCGGTCGTTAAGCGAATTGGTCGTTAAGCGAGGAACGTTTTCGTGGCTCACTAAACGGCATCTTACAGCTTATGGGAGAAATCGACGCGCAGAATAAGGTGATTTTAGCGCTTCCATACACATCCTGTTGCTATTATGCTGCATTTCTGACAAAGCTTTGGATAAAGCATACTGCCCCGTGGTGGAACCGTCGGTGAGATGGTCGTAAGTGTGAGCGGTCGTAACGGCGAAGCGATGGTCGTAAGTGCGAGCGGTCGCTAAACAGGTAGGTCGTTAAGCGAGGACTACCTGTATACAACTGTCCCTACAACCTCTTCCTTCAAGTCCTATATCAACACTATTTTATTTATTTTTATTTATTTAACTATTTCTTTTATACCGCCCCTTCCAGAGATCAAGGGCGGTTTACATATAACAGTTTAACAGTCATGTACACATTTGTATACATTTTACATTGAACAATAGAAGTCAACCATTTACATTGAACAATAAATTTAACTTTGTAGGTGTTAAAGCAAAGCAAAACATCAAACTTTTTACAAATGTATATTTACAGTGGTTGTGTGTGGTGTATAGGGCAGATATTGGTGTAGGTGCTGGAATTTAATTCCTTTTAAGTCGTCTTTGGGGCGTGTTATGTAAATAGTAATAGTTACTCTGTTATTGTACATAGTTAATTATGTTTAAAGTACCTTGTTCTGTTAATTGTAAACCGCCTTGATTACCAGATAAGGTGGTATATAGGAATGTGAAATAAATAAATAAATAAATACTGAGCATGTCCCCAGTTACCACATGACCTTTACACTTATTACGTGTTGATCTTTGCTCATAATGTGAGATAAGTGCAAAAACATCATACTTTAGTAAAACAGCGCCTAATTCTTTCTTATAAAGACTCAATATAAATAAAACTATTTTATATGCATATTAGACTGTGGAATTTCAATTCAATACAGGATTAAAATGATGTCTTATTTCAATAGTATAATATTCATCTTGATAAACAGTCAGAAAAATACTTAGAGCCTGATATTCAAAAAGTTGAACTCCTAAATTTAGGCACCTAGGTTAGGTTCCTGAATTTTCCTCTATTTTCAGACAAACAGGATCCTAACAGCCCAATACTTAACCAATGTGGCAATTAAATAAAATACATGTATTCAAACTGCTATCCAGATAGCAAGTGGCATTGAATATACATGAAAAGCGCAAATAGCAGTGATCTTAAGACCACTAGCCAGATACAGTAACCATCTAGATAAATGTAGGACAGGAAAAAGTTATCCAGAGAGCAGACTAAATATCATTGTATAGCATGGTGCTTGCTCCACCCATACACTGTCCACACACCATCCTGGCACTTTGCAGATATTGAAAGATGGCCTCAAATTTTCAGCAGGGCAACACAAATAATGCTGCTGAAAATACCAGATAGCTGCTGCTGTCATCTGGATAGTCCCCTCTGAATATCAGTTTATAATCTTTCAGCTTAGAATTCATCTAAATTTAGGAATTTTAAAAGCTATGGGCCTGATTCAGAGTTGGACGTGAAAGCCCTCTGTGCGCCCAATCAGAACCGGACGCACAGAGTGAGCCGGGATTCTGATCCCGTGGGGCACGTCTAGCTCCGTGGGATCAGAATTGCACCCAGGCCTCTATGTGCAGGCTGGGACCCCGATTCTGGACGTCCTGCATATACAGGCCTTCCCTGATTAACTTAGACAGGATTCTTGAATGGATCCACAGCGCCATGGTGTCCAGTTGCCATAGCACCACAGCTTCATTCAAGAGCCACGATCCATGGCCGTCAAACCTAAATGTTCATTCCCCGCAGCCCGACCCCTGATCTAGCCTCCAATGGTGTTTGTTGCCAAACAGTGTAATGCTTCATCCAAGCATTTCACCCCTACCTTCCAACACAACAAATCATTGTAGTGCAGATCATTGCATTGCAAATGCACACATCTTCAGCCTCTTGTGGACCACCTCTGCTTGCAGCACACATTAGCAGCACTTCCCCTATAGCTGAGATCAATGAGATACAAGTGTGCGCTCCGATTAAGGTTGCCAACCGGCCGGTTTTCAGCCGGCCTGACCAGTTTTTCAATGGCCAGGCCGGCTGCCGGCACAGATGCAAAACCGGCCATTGAAAAGCTGGTTTTTTGCTCTGGCCGCAAGATTGGGAGCGGCCAGAGCAAAAAAACGGCTTTTGTCCCGAAGTCCGCAGCGCGAACGCGAACGCGATTCCCCATAGCAGTGCAGCCGCTGCTTCTGCTTTGTACAGAGCAGCGGCTGCAATACACTTACATTGAAAACTAAAGATAAACTGTGTGAGGAGCCCTCCGGTCATCGCAGAGCCCGAGGAAGTGATGTCATGGGGGTGGGCTCCTCACAGGTTGTCTTTCCTTTTCAAATTAACTTTAGCTGCAATAAAGTAAATTTGAAAAGGAAAGACAACCGGTGAGGAGCCCGCCCCCATGACATCACTTCCTCGGGCGCTGCGATGACCGGAGGGCTCCTCACACAGTTTCTTTACTTTTCAAAGTAAGTGTATTGCAGCCCCTGCTCTGTACAAAGCAGAAGCAGCGGCTTGGGCAGGGGGGGGGTGGTGGTGTGAGTGAACCAGCAGGGGAGGGGGGGTGATGGTGTGAGTGAACCAGCAGGAGGGGGGTTGGTGTGAGTGACCCAGCAGGAGGGGTGAGTAAGTGACAGGGGGGTGGGTGAGTGAAACAGCAGTGGAGGGGGGGGGGTGTGAGTGAACCAGCAGTGGAGGGGGGGTGGTGTGAATGAACCAGCAAAGGAGTGGGGGTTGGTGTGAGTGAACCAGCAAGGGAGGGGGTGAGTGAGTGACAGGGGGGTGGTGTGAGTGAACCAGCAGGGGAGGGGGGGTGAGTGAGTCAGCAGGGGTGAGTGAGTGAGTGAACCAGCACTGAGGGGAGGGGGAGTGTGTGAACCAGCACTGAGGGGGGGTGTGAGTGAATCCTCGGTAATTTTTGTGGGTGGGGCTGGGGGCGGGGCAGGGGTGGGACTGGGGGCGGGGAATGGGTGGAGCATGGCGAGCCACAGGTGTCGGGTTTTTCTCAGTGAAAAAGTTGGCAACCCTAGGTCCGATGCATCCCGGCAGGGCCCCTAAGCTGTCCGCTTATACTGCTGGTTAGATCATTATACACAGGATGAAGGAGGGACTGCATGGCATGGTAAAATGTAGGATGGAGCTGGGGTTCAGCTGGGGTAGGTAAAAAGTACTGGAGTCAGAGTGAGAAGGGGATACAGACGGCTAGGGATGGGAGAACAGTAGAGGGGGGACAAAAGGCTTGCACTCGGAGGTGGGAGGGGGAGATGGATAGGGTCATGATGATGAGGAGAGGAAAGTTGAAGGAAACTTTTGCCTTGATCCATCAGGCACCTTAGGATGAGAACAGCGAGCGATTATTTTGCTCACAGATTGGGAGAGCAGTCTTCAAGCCTTTTTACTGAGGGTAAAAAACAGGATGGTGGGTTAAAGTATTTTCATTCTTTAACAAGGTGCATATTTTGATCCATAGTCTCAGGGCAGAGGTATGGAAGAGAGAGGAAGCACATGTATTTATTCCAACATATGTGCAGTGTCGATTGAAAAATTATCTTCAGGACAGTCAGGCATCGATATCTGGCAGATATTTTTCTCTGGGTAACAAAACAATACTGTCCACATAGTTTTGCTTTTCCAATATATACAAACCCTGCGAGTGAAAATTACCTACGGGATTTGTAACAACACAGGCAATTTGATTATTTACCCTTGTATGAACAACAGTCAAAACTATTGTATAGGCCCTTTATTTAAAAGATAACAATGGCTGGTTCATTTAGGGATATGTATAACAGAGGTGATGGGACTGATACACTCAATCTCCACACACAGAGAATATTAGCTCTATTGTTTGAAACAATAAACGGTGGCCCACAAGGAGTCAGCCATGTTTCCCTTTATTTCCCTAATTTATGAAGGATGTTTATTGCGGTATTTTTTTCTTTTCAAAATCACTAATGCAAATGACCACCTGCTTCTGAGAAATCCCCCCGGTTCTAGCTTGAGAGGATACTGACAAAGATAATGAAGTTCAGGTAGTAGAAGCCAAGGAAACCTAGTGATTCATGAGTTTAATGCAGTCTCTATTTTAAAGACTTTCAGTGAGGTGTAAACATAGTACATGCAACATAGGAAACTGAAGTTTGAGAGATAAAGCCGTAATTCCAAACTAACATTATAACTGTTTTGTCACAGTTTTCCTAAGATAGTTTCATGAAGTGCGGGTGAACAATAAACATAGCAGTCAAAGCTACAATATTTAGATAAGAAACCAATCCCACCTTCCATCTCTCACCCCCGCCTCTGACCCAGGTCTGGTGAAAGGATATAAACTGCTCTAGGTGAGCCCTCAGTCCTACGGCCCACTGCTTCAACCACCACACCCATGGCTGCCGGCAATGCCCTTTAAACTGCTATGCAGCACTTACCCAATCTCTCCAGTGCTGCTTTGCAGTTCTTGCCCTCTATGACCTGCTGCTTTTGCCCCCTCTGATGCAGACTTCCTGTTTTCAGGGGGCACTTCCACAAACAGGAAGTCTATATCAGAGGGGGGGGGGGGGGGAGAGGAAGGTTATAGTGGCCAGGAGTGTAATGCAACACCAGAGAGATCGGGTAATCATGGCTTTGCAATTTCAAGAGCATTGTCACTGTTACTGATCCCAGAGAGGGAAATTTGGCATTCTAGGTGACTGCCTAGTTCACCTATCGGGTCGCGGCAGCCCTACTCTGACTTCTTGTAACAGGGCCAGGGAACCTCTATTTCCTGAGGGCCACAAACAGATCAGGTTTTCAGGATGTTTCTAATGAATGTGCATGAGATAGATTTATGCCTTATAGTTTTTATTCATTTTTTCTATACTGCCTTTTCTGGATACAAAAAGCAGTTTACATTGAGAGCCAAGTACATTTTATTTTTCCTAGAAGAAAGGAAAGGAACTCCAGTACAGATAAGACAGCAGAAATGAGGAACAGGGAAAGAGCAAACCAAACAGCAGCACTCAACCTATGGAAGACTATTCACTCCAAGAAAACAGACACCCAGAGAGAGTCCTTCAGGCAGAGAGACCCCAAGCCCCAGCCACCAGGCAAAGTATAGCTAACAAGGCAAGTCAAAAGCCAGCTGGAAGAGGTCCATCTTGAGCTTGAGCATTTAAGGGATGGTTGCAGATGGAGCTCAGTAGGAAGGGCATTCCATAAAGAGGGTGCCAGGGCGAAAAGGTCAGCGCACATCTTGGCTTCAAGATGATTTTGAATCAGTGAAGGGATACGTAGCCTATTCCCGTGAATGGTATAGAAGGAGCACGTGGGGCAGTATGGAGTGATTAAGGCAGACAAGTACTCTGGAGCTTCCTGCTGAAATGGTTTTATAGGTGAGAACGAGAACTTTGTAGTTAATGCAAAATTTTATGGGGAGCCAGTGGTGTTGAACTAGGAGAGGGGTGACATTGTTATATTTATGGGCCTGGACAAGACTATTTTGCACTATTTGGAGTCATTTAAGACTGGAACCTAGATTTGCATGTAGTTTGAGAAAGTGTGCATAAAAATCTGTCTCATGCCTATTCATTACGAATATCCTAAAACGCGACCTATCTGCAGCCCTTTGAGGCCAGTAGTTCCTCACCTCTACCATATAGCATCAGAAACTTTGTTCCACATAGGTCAATCTTTAGACAATAGATAGAAAAATTAAAAATGAGGGGTCTGATATTCAAAAAAGCTGATCTTCTAAATTTAGACTCCTAAGTTAGGGACCTATTTTGTGTCCTACTTTTTCAGCTGAAAGTTATGCTTATAAATTTAGGCAGGCCATAGGCAGCAACAAGGGTGGGCCACAAGGGCCATGGCAAGGGATGACTCTACCATTAGGCAAATTAGGCAGTCACTTAGAGAACTGGCCCTCTGGGGAGTGCCCATTGCCCCTGCTGCAGACCTGGCCCCATGAATATTTTGCCCAATGCAGCATCAGCAATAAACAACTTTTGGGCAAGGCTGGAGATTGGTTTGCTTGTCCCCTCCAATCAAAATGGTGTTCTGCTGCCCCTAAGGCAGGCCATCCATTTGCTTAGACTTCTGATTCAAATTTAGGTGCCTGGTGCTGAAAATCAGTGCTAAACTTCTAACTTTTTTCCCTGCTCTAAATCTATCACTGTTGCCACCAACTTTTTAAACTCCTAAATTTAAGAGTTTAGTGAATTTTATTTATTTATTTATTTATTATTTATTAACTTTTCTTATATACCGCACTATTTGCAATCAGCGCTGTTTACATAGAACAGAAACATCCGACAATTTACATATGTCTGGTCATTACATTTAACAGGAAATGGAACTTGGAGAACAGGGTAAACTATATACATAGGAGGTGAAATGAGAATGGATACTGTTTGGTGTTTTACATTGTTGGGGATGCCTGTTGCGGGGGCTTGTCTGGTTGACTGCTACTAATGTTGAGGTGCTCGCTATTCGAGTATGACTGGGGTTCGGAGCTGTCAGTGAGATATTTGATGAAGAGGAAATGTTTAAGAGCCTTCCTGAACTGGCTCAAGTTGGGGATTGCTCTGATATGTGGTGGTAAGGTATTCCATAGACTTGGGGTGCAGAGTCGGAAGGCTCTGTTAGCTGTTGTTTTGGTGCAGCTTGTAATTTCTTTTGGTATTGCTAGCATGTTGGATTCTGCGGTTCTTCTCGGTCTGTTAGGTGCAAGTGGTTGGATAAGGTCAGATAGAGAGGAGGAGGAGAGCCCCTTGCCAGCTTTGAAAGTCATCAGCAAGGTCTTAAAAATGATCCTGGCTTGAATGGGGAGCCAGTGTAGCTGTTTCAGGAGGGGTGTCACATGGTCTCTCCTGGATGCTCCAAAGAGTACCTGCGCTGCACTGTTCATGGCAAGTTGCAGGGGGTTCAGGGTGGATCGTGGGAGTCCTTGTAGTATGGAGTTTGCATAATCGAAATTAGGAATGATCAGGGCTTGGTAAATGGTGCGGAAATCATCTGGTTCGAGTAAAGGGCGTAGGTGTCTGAGGGATCTAATTTTGAAGTAGATCGCTCTTACGGTATTGGCTATGTGTTTCTTCATGTCGAGATTTTGGTCCAACGTCACCCCAAGGTAACATATAACAGGTTTCACTTGTAGATCGGCATCATTTACCTTCACACAGCTGGGTGGTATGAAACTGGGATTTCTAGAGATGAAAAGAACCTCCATCTTCTTGTGTTGGATTCACAGATTTTGTGATAGGAGCCACTCAGATATGGTGTTGAAGCAATTAGTCAGAGGGGCAAGGTCTAGTCTATCCAATGATACTGGCATGTATAACAGCACATCGTCAGCATATATCATGCAACTAACATTGAAGGATCTAATGATGTTGCAGATGGGTTGGATGTATATATTAAACATCAAGGATGATAGGGAAGATCCTTGAGGCACTTCTTGACTTTGTTGAAATGGTTCCGATGTAGCCCCGTCTGCTCGAACATGCTGCCATCTTCCAGACAGGTAGGATCTGCACCATTCAAGCGCTGTTCCGCTGATACCTTTTTCTCTTAGCCGGCATAGGAGAATCTCATGGCAAACAGAGTCAAAAGCTGCTGCTATATCTAAAAAGATGAGTGCGAAACCATGTCGTATGTTGTCAACGCCTGAAATTATATTGTTGAAAAGGGCTGTGAGTAGTGCTTCCACTCCATGTGACTGTCTGAGCAAATCTCTGTCCAGGTCCTCTGGACCACACTAGTGGACATGCATCTCCCCTTTCCCAGAAAGTTCACAACACCTCCTCCTTTATCCTTATCCTATGCATTCGAGTTGTTGTTTTTTTAAATATCATTTTTCATCAAAAAGAACTACTCTTCCCTCTCTTCTTCCGTCCCTATTCTTCCAAAACAATTTAGCCTGCTGTGGTCATATCCCCTTCATTGAACTCATTGTGCTATGTCTTAATGATAGAAACATAGAAACATAGAAATATGACGACAGAAAAAGACCACATGGCTTATCTAGTCTGTCCTTCCATATCAACAACTACAACAGTCCCCTTTTTACCTTTAGAGATCCTCTGTGTTTGTCCCATGCTTTTTTGAATTCAGTTACTGTCCTCATCTCTACCTCCTCCACTGGGAGACTATTCCATGGATCCACTACTCTTTCCGTAAAGAAATATTTCCGCCACATGATAGCCACAATATCCAAGACTGCCTTTATCACAATGACTTGCAGATATGGAATTTTATTGCTTAGATCAGGGGTTCTCAACCCAGTCCTAGGACACATCTAGCCAGTCAGGTTTTCAGGATAATCACAATGAATATGCATGAGAGATAACCACAGTGAATATGCACTGCCCTCATTGCACTCAGATCTCCTGAAGTCTAGGCTGAGAACCCCTGGCTCAGACTGTGAACATGTTTGCTGCAAGTCTTCCAACTACAGTATTTCTCATTGGCTAACTCAGACTCCATGTAGTTTTATACTTGAAGTCTTTCTAAGCCAATGCAATTTTCCCCACAATATTCATTTGGTTTTCAGGTGTGAAGGCCTGATCAATCAGATTCCATCTGCACCTCCCTCTGACAGCTAAAACACTTCCCTGTGTTTATTAACTAGTTGTTCTGCTTCCCATGTGTTGCTAAGTCACTAGATTTCTCTTTACCATTCCTTACAAAGTCTTTTTAAAATCTGTATCCCATCTAGCTGCAAATGTTGGACAGTAGGATTGACTCTAGCATCTCCCATTATGGTGGTAGTCAGCTTTTTTCATCTGCTACATCAGTAAGCCAGCGCTCATCTGTCACAGTATCACACTCAGGTAATCCTCACAGTTGGCCCTTTTCCTGCGATACTGCTGACAGAGCTTTGCAGCTGCTTCTGATACTGGCATTGCCAGTTGGATGTTTGTTTCATTCTGACTGAGCTGTTTAAGATTCCCCTTCATTTCAGGGTTGTTGGGGTTTTTTTGCCTCAGTTATACTCAGAGGGTGGCATTTTCAAAGGCATTTACACTGGTAACTGTCCTAATTACCCATGTAAATGCCTTATCCGGGATTTTCCAAAGGTACCTTCATGGGTGGTGCCTTTGGAAAATCCCAGATAAGTCCCTAATGTGCCCAGATGCTATGCGGTTAGCATCGTGGCGTGTTGGGGGCATGTTGGGGGCGTTCCAGGGGGGGGGGGAGTGGGAGCAGAAGAAATGGCTAAATGGGTAGCAGCAATTTTCGATGCTACCCGCTTAGCCCTCTGCACATTAAAGTTAGGCTCACTTTACTGCAGAAATGAAAATCTGGGCTAAGGGGGTCGTAAGGCAGGCTATGCGCCAATGCAGCACATAGCCTGCCTAGATGAAAATTGGGTCCAGAGTTTCCATTGCTCCATATGTTGCTGAGTTTTCAGTCCTCTCTCCCATTTCCTCACCCCTCACTGATTGTAGACTGCAGCAACCAGGCCCCAAGACTCCCTCCAATACTTTGGTGAGTGGGAAAATCATCTTATTGCTTGCTGCCAGAAGGTCTTACTTGAACCAATGTGGCTGGTTTTGTTTTCCAGCCCAACCACAGACTCGGCTCGTCTGCTGTTTCCAGGTTCAGCAGCATTGAATCCACTCTTAGTCTGAAATCAGAGAGATCTGCAAACTTAATCAATTGAATTTTGTATTTATTTGCTTTGGGTTTGTCTAAAGTGAAAAAGAGTTAGGGAGACAAAATGAAATGAACTAAGCAGCTATGATGTTTGTCAGCTTACCATATGTAAAGCAGATCATATTAGAAAGTTTGCATATCATTTGTACATGTAAATCCCATACAGTTGTAAGGGGTCTAGTTACTAATCTGTGGTAAAATATCACATTTCAAAGCTGCTTAATTTACCACAGAAGTCATTAAGCTATGTTAACTCAATACCACAGGTTAGTAATTCCCAAAGCAAATGAATAATGCAACTTGCGATCGACCTCACAAGCTGTGTTATTCTGCTCCCTGGAAGAATCGAGCCACTAACAAGTGGCCCAGTGCTCCTTGGGGAGCCTTCTTAAAGGGATCCTGCTAAAGGGAAACGTGCCCCCACCGCCTCATCAGATACCTCAAAGGCATATGATGGCTCCCCATAAGAACCCACTCCCCTGTAAGGCATCATTCAACCCCTTTCAGAAAACATCCACCCTCCCCCCTGAAGATATTCTCCCATTGAAATACATCACTACCCCCCCCCCTCCCCCGAAAGCATCCTCACCCCCCATCTCTTAAAATGCATTACCAGATCCCCCCCCCTTCTTTACAGAACTAATTTCACTGAAGACACCCAAGAATCTCCTCCTATAGACCCCGGGATCTATTGGCAGGGGTGGGGGGGGGGGGGGGTAGGGAGGCCTGTTGTATAGGGGATGGGACAAGATTGATCTCCAGTCACAACTGCCCCGTCTGCCACTGACTTCAAAATGGTCCCATTTGACCCATAGTGGTAGTCTCATGGTGCTACCATTAGGGGTCAAATAAGGGCAATATTTTACTGGAGCTTAGAAACTAGTTCCCTTACACATATAGAGAATTTACCTGTATATATGCCACTATTTACAAGTGTAAATGCCATGCTAGACTTCTATTATGATATTCCTTATATATGGCAGGCTGACGAACATCATAGCTGCTTTGTCCCTTTCATTTCTCTCCCATGACGTTTTTGACCTGCCATTATTTTTCCAGAAATCATACCGTTTGTGAATTTCATTACAACCTGCGTTATTTAATTGTACTGAGGTGCTTTGTATTCATTTGCATGCTTTGCATCTTGTTGTTAAGTAACATGCATTGAGGTAAACTAGTATGCGTTAAAATAAAATAACACAGACTTTGTTGTTTAATGCACATTAAGAAGGAAAAATTGTGTGTCATCTTCATAGTAACATAGTATATGACATCAGATAAAGGCCAGTATGGTTCATCTATGCCCAGTAAGCTGGCTAGAGTGGTTGTAGCTGCTACTCCATGTAAGACACCCCCCTCTATGCCTGCGTTTAGGGATGCACCTGCCACTCTGTGCAAGTCAGCCCCCCTCTATTTATTGAAGTATAAAAGATACTTAAGTTTGCTTTGATTTCATCCTGTTGCTATAAAGGGATCCAATGTGTCTGTCCCATGCCATTTTGAATTCCATCACTGTATATGTCCCTGCCCTGTAAGTATTTAAAGGTCTGTATCATACCTCCCCTGTCCCTCATCTCCTCCAGGGTATACATATTTAGGTTTTCAAGACTCTTTTCATATGTCTTCTGGTGCAGGTTCCAAATCATTTTGGTCACCTTCTCTGAACCATTTTAAGTCTTTGTATATCCTTTGTGAGATATGATCTTCCAAACTGAACACAACTCTAAGTGAGGCCTCACCAATGACTTGTTCAGGGGCATTAATACCACCTTCTTTCTACTGGTTATTCTTCTCTGTACGCAGCCCAGAATCCTTCTGGCTATGGCTATCACCTTGTTGCATTGTTTTGCCACCTTGAGATCCTCCAAGATCCCTGTCCTGGTCTGTGCATATCTGCCTCTCACCTCTTATCACATACAATTCCTTTGGATTTCTGCATCCCACGTGCATGACTATCTTTTCTTCGCATTAAATCTTAACTGCCAAGCATTAGACCATTCTTCCAATGTTTGCAGATCTTTCCTCATGTTGTCCACTCCCTTAGAAGTGTCCACTCTGTTGTTAATTTTAAAATCATCTGCAAAAAGGCAGACTTTTACATTCAGTCCTTCTGCAATATCACTCACATATACAGTACATTGAACATATCAGTCCCAGGAGGCAAGCCACTACGCACTTTCCTTTCTTCTGAGTGAGTTCCATTTACCACCACCTTCTGTCATCTGGCAGTCAACCAATTTCTGATCCGGTTCACCACCTTGGGACCCATCCACAGGCTGCTCAGTTTAGTGATAAGCCTCCTATGAGGAAAAGTATCAAAGGCTTTGCTGAAATCTGGGTAGACCACATCCGTCACATGCCTTTGTTCTAGTTCTCTGGTCACCCAGTCAAAGAAA
Source organism: Ichthyophis bannanicus (assembly GCA_033557465.1). Lineage (NCBI taxonomy): Eukaryota > Metazoa > Chordata > Amphibia > Gymnophiona > Ichthyophiidae > Ichthyophis > Ichthyophis bannanicus. The sequence continues at coordinate 605,276,970 of CM066035.1, read as the reverse complement.
TCAATCAAATTTGTTTGGCATGATCATGTTGCCTCAGATCACGTAATCCATTGGTTTCTGGAAAGTCCAGTATTCCTTCTTTTAATACCATCTCCATTACTTGTCCACTACAGAGGTAAGACTTACCGGCCTTTTACCACTTTTGTGAAGAGGTATCACATCAGCCCTTCTCCAGTCCTATGGAGCCTCTCCTGTCTCCAAGAATCTATTTAAAACATCCTTTAAAAGCCCTGCCAGAACCTCTCTGAGCTCTTTCAGTATCCTGGGATGTATCCCATCTGATCCCATGGCCTAGTCCATTTTCATTTTTGCAAGCTGTTCAAAACATCATCTTCTGTGAATGGTGTGGTATGAACTCGATTCTCATTTGTATGTTTGTCAATCATACGTGATCCTTCTCCAGGATTTTCTTTTGTGAATGAAGAAGAGAAGTATTTGTTTAGCATTTCCAATTTCACTTTCCACAAATCTGTCCTCGGCACTTTTGAGTCTTGCAATTCCAGCTCTGATCTTCCTCTTCTACGAAATATACCTGAAAAATGTTTTGTCTCCACGTTAGGGACTATGTCTCTAAATAACAATTTTAAGAAGTTGTTATACATCAGTTGAGCTCTGCAGCACGCACAGACAGGAAGGGTCATGCCGTGGGCTTGATTTGGGCAGGCCATCAACCACACATGTATAATCCATTTTTACAGCGGCAATGCATGCATTGTTTAAAAAATCTGGACATTTCTGAAACAGGTAACAAGTGTCAGCAAGCAGCTCAATTATATCTGGGGTTTGCACAAGGCATTTAAGTAACAATTATTCTTACCTTTCTGGTGTTAAAAATCACCTCAAAAGTTCATAAAATGTAACTTTTCACTTGGCTCCTTAATTGTCTCTTCTTTGGCATCAAAGAACATAAGAACATTAGATATGCTATACTGGGTCAGACCAAGGTCCATCAAGCCCAGTACCCTGTTTTCAACAGTAGCCAATCCAGGTCACAAGTACCTAGCAGTTTCCCAAAAAACACACAAGTTCCACAATGCTTGTATTGGGGCAAGCAGTGGATTTCCCGGGTACTCTTTGTAATGGTTTATGGATCTTTCCTCCAGGAACTTGTCCAAACCTTTTTTTATACCCAGCTACACTAACAACTTTTACTACATCCTCCAGTAATGAATTCCAGAGTTTGATTATGCGTTGAATGAAAAAATATTTTCTCTTATTAGTCTTAAAGGGGTTGCACTATAGCTTCATTGCATGTCCCCTAATCTTTTTATATTTTGATGGTGTAAACATTGATCTATGTTTACCCGTTCTACTCCATTCATTAATTTATAGATCTCTATCATATCTCCCCCTCAGCCTTCTCTTTTCCAGGTTGAAGAGCCCTAACCTTTTTAGCCTCTTCTCATAGAGGTATCTGTATCTTTTTCTAATTCTGCTATATGCTTTTTAAGATATGGCGACCAGAATTGCACACAATATTCAAGGTGCGGTCGCACCATAGAACAATACAGAGGCATTATAATATCCGTTGTATTTTCCATTCCTTTCCTTATGATTCCTAGCATTCTATTTTTCTTCTTGGCCGGCAGAGGGTTTCAACATGTTATCCACGATGATGCCTAAATCTTTTTCCTGTGTGGTGGTTCCTAATGTGGAACCTTGCATCATGTAATCATAGTTTGGGTTATTCTTTCCTAAGTGCATAACTTTGCACTTGTCTACATTAAATTTAATCTGCCATTTGAACATCCAGTCTACCAGTTTATCAAGGTCCTCTTGCAATTTTTCACAATCCTCTTGGGTTTTAACAACTTTTAATAATTTTGTGTCATCTGCAAATTTGATTGCCTTCCCCTTTCTACATGGAATTTCAGTCCATAGAGATTCTACAGTTTATTTTGTTTCCTGCAAACTTTAATCTTGTGTGACTCAATGCCCTCTCTAAAATAGAGTGCAACCCCTTCACCAATTTGAGGATTTTATGCAATCTGCAACTTTCATGTGTAAGTACTGCACTTACACATGTAAGCTGCAAAATCAATGCTCACAAGGGGAATTCACGCATCCAGACTAGGATGTAGAAAATACCCATAGAGCCTCTTGTAAAATAGGTGCAGAACAGCACATTTATATCTGTCCATTTCCAATGGAAACAGTGATTTTAAAAAGCTATCCAATGCATATACCTAGTAGACAATAGATTTCAAAATGTCATCTAGACATCTACATGTCCTCGTTTGACCTAGATGTGCTCCCAGAAATGGCTCCTCTGAAGGAAGCTGAAATCTACAGTACATGATGTGGAACAACATGTGGATTTTTAACCCTGTTGAGAGGGTAATTTTCAAACAGCCAAATAATCTGGGCAAAATGCTTTTTACCCCTCTCAATTTGCCTTCATCTGATTTGCATATGACAAACAAAGTTTAACTCCATCACATAGAAAACACAAATAATTAAATGTAAAATCCAAATCCAATCTCAAAATAATGAAAGTTTAAAAAAAAATTAAACACCATATGCTTATTTTGCACTCAGCAATAATTAAACATTCGCATATCACCTTTTATCTACCCAGGACTCTAAGAAGGTAGTTTTGCAAAGTCATTCTCATGTGTAGGTGGCCACATACATGTGAAAAAGGCCTCTTATAAAATACGGACCTGGGTAAAAATACTCCCTTTGCCATTAAGGCAAATACTTTACCAGGAGGGCATGCACAAGGGCGGTGTTTGGGCAGTATGTAGGTGGAGTGCACAGACAAAGATCTCCATCTGCAATATTGGCATGTGCTAGGTCTGTTATGTTAATATTTTCAGGGTCGGTGCAAGGAGACGAAGTGCCCTAAGTGAACCTCATCCCTTATGTCTCCCCCCCCCCCATCTCCCGTGCGATGCCCATTGCCACCATTGCCACCCCCTCTTTAGGTTCAACAGCAATAGCTGCAGAGAGCCCTGCAGAGCTTACCTTCAGGCTGTGGTGCTGTGAGGCTGTTTGCTTCCGCCGCTCTCCGATGACTGATGCCAACTTCCCATGCAAACAGGAAGTCGGCATCGAGAGTTGGAGAGAAGCAGAAGCAAATAGGCCTGTGGTGCTGGAGCTTGAAGGTAAGTTCCATTGGTCTGTTTGTGACTATTGCTGCCGCTGTCGGATCTAGAGAGGGATGAGAGCGGTGACAATGGGGGCCCCTGGAGGGCCAGTGCTTTAGGCGACTGTCTAGTTCTCCTAATGATTGCACCAGCCCTGAGTATTTAAAAAAGACAAGGTGATGCCTACTTATCTTTCTAAAAGAGGTACATGGGTACCTTAAAACATGTTTTAAACAGGTACTCCTTATAAATTTGCCTTCTAGAAGTGCATTTCGGAGGTTTGCCAGTAATGAAGCAGTTCAGCAGGGCATCACATTGATATGTGCATTCCACTACACAATTCTGAAGCAAAAATATCAAAGTCTTCTAAAACATGATTCCTATGTACCATGAAATATTTACCTGATTAACAAATGTATTTAAGTAAGCTCTCTTGCTCAACTATAAACAATTCTTTGAAAGCTTATAAGAATCAGTACTGATCCACCACAGTCATCATTTTTTTAACACTGGCCAAGGCGACTAACAAAAAATCTGGATACCCAGCACTGGTATCAGGACAGATCTATAGAAATGTAGAAAATGACGGCAGATAACGATCATATGGACTATCCAGTCTGCCCATCTATAAGGTCTACAATCCCTTCCTCTTCCTCAGAGACCCTCTGTATTTGGATAGTGGCTGGCACTGACCATCCAGACGGAATGGTCAGTACTGTTGCTAACTGGATTGCGGTAATAGCCAGAGTCACTATCTGACTAGGTTAGGATAGTCTGTTTGCTGTCCTAAGATATTAGAAGAGTTATCTGCATAGCAGCGCTGAAAATCACAACTATCCGGATAATTCTCCGGGCTGCCCACAGACCAACCCATCACTATTCAGACAGTGCTGACATGGTCTACAAGGATAGACAACGGCACAATCTGGAGAGCGACTGAATATTCCAGTTAGCAGCACTCACCTGGATAGAAGCACCTGTTACGCAGATAAGTGCTTATGAAATTTAACCACACAATATTCTTTTTGTTTTAATAATTGAAGCAAAATTAGTTTCTTTTCTATTGACACGTCCTTTTAACATTTTTTTTTAAACTTGCGGTCCACATGACTTCCTTAGTAACATACAATTCATTTCTTATGCAGACTGGCAAAAAGATGCAAAGTATATGGCGGTGCATAGCTTTACTTCATTATTTCCCCATAGCAGAGCCTTGAAAATGTAATGTGTGAGAACGAAAGGTGCCAACATGACATTTACTACTGTTAATATAAATCTGATTAATTCTGCAACATGAAACATCTTAACTCTTCATACTCTTAAAGAAGCCAGACTGTTAGAATCAGTTTGATAGGTTGGCATGGGCTGCTTGCTACAATAAATAGACATTTTTTATTTATATTTTCCTTAAACGTTAATAGCCACACAAATACGATGTTGCAATAGACACATTGTTGCAATGTTTATCAAGCCGTTTCTGGAATATCCACTAGCAAATCTGGTTTTCAGGAAATTTACAGTGGTTATGGATGAAGTATTTGCATAAGTGGAAGCAGTGCAATCAAACCTATCTCATGCATGTTCATTATAGGTGTCCTGAAAACCAATCTGGCGGGGAGTACTCCAGGACAAAGTTTGGCCAGCTGGATTTAGATCTGTTTTTTTTTTGTTAGCTGGTCAGACGTAGCCAGCTAATACTGAAAATCAACTTAGAACATTGCCTCGGACATGCTTTCATGGCTGCCCATGTATTGGCTGGCTAGGGGTGCACACAGTCAAAAAAAGGTTTTGTTCATGCTCATTTAAAACAATTTTTTTCCAGATTTCCGTGCATTTTTCATGTTCATCTATTATTTAGGTGCTCACTGTATACATGTAGGAATTTTTTGAAGCATGAAACAATTATAATAGCATCAATTCATAGACATACAAATATACAGGGTGGCCCAAAAAAAGTGAGAACGTCTCGTAGCATATAAGTTATTTAAAAATTCAAAAAGACAGATATAAACGATTGACAAATTTTAAAAAAAAGACGGCGACCAGAAATTGTCAAAATAAAGACGTTATATAGCTAAGAAAGGTAAATAAGTAAACTATGTAAGCTTTTAATTTACGAGATGTTCTTACTTTTTTGGGCCACCCTGTATATATACAGTATGGGGGTCATTCTGGCCTGCGAACATCAGTGACGTACATCAGGTTTAGATGTGTAATCCCCGCTATTCGCAGAGGCTGTATTCTGACCCTAGAGTTCCCTGCACACCAGGGCCTTTGTGTGGGGAGCTCTGGACAGGGGCGGGAGAGGGCAGCAACTGGGCAGAGACTATACATCCACCGGAGGCTGTTTAGATGTGGGACTTATTCCACCTCGGGGGTGGAATAACTCCAGGGATGGCAGAGATCAGGGTATGCCGACCCCCAAAAGTCCCAGGGATGCTGAAGGTAAGGCCCTGCTGCCTGATCTCGTCCCTGACTGCATCAGCCGAGGGTCAGGTGGTGGGGAAAGGAAGCTGTCGGCAATGTCGGGCCTTCTGTGCTCCTGCTGTGTGTCCCGGTGCCATGGTAATGGGATGCCATGGCACCGGCGCTCCAGCAGGAACATGGGGTGGACTAGCCAGGCAGGAGGTAGGATGTCTCCCATGGCAGAATCGGGCCATGTCTGGGCTTTCTAAGTGCTCGATTCTGCAACTGCGAGAACATCTAGCTCCCGCAGTTGCAGAATCAGATACATGTTTAGCCCATCCATTTTTTAGCCATCCAAACAGCCCGCACATTGTGCCCCAACCAGAATTGGCTTACACACACACACACACAAACATATATATATATGCAGGCCCGTACCTAGCCCTGTGCGAGCGGTGCGGCCGCACAGGGCGCAAAGGCTTAAGGGGTGCATTTTAGCTGTCTTCCGTTGCCTGCCGCTGCCATTTTTTCTTCTCTCAGCAGTGGCAAGCAATGGCAGGACAGCTAAAATGTGCCCCTTAAGCCTTCTCGCCAGCAAGCTAAGCAGATCTTTTTCCCGCAAGAGCAAGGAGGGACAGATCTGCTTAGCATGCCGGTGACTTGCACATCGGGCGCGCCTCTTCTCTCCCGCTGCGGGGGAAGGGGGGGGGGGGAATGGCGTGCCTGATGTGCAAGATGCACAGGGCACAATCTTCCCTCGGTATGGCCCTGTATATATATATTAAAAAAAAAATATATATATATATATATAAATACAGACACATCTCTACTATTTGTCCCCCTTGCCATCCCTGTGCAAGGCCCCTTGTACAAACAGCGAAGTTGTACAGGGAGCCTTAGACAGGGGTGAGAGGGGGCAGGTGGAAGGCGAAGCAAAGGTGGTGAATGGGCGGGCTGTCACCCTGGATGTACAGGACCAATTCTAAGGTCAGCCCTGTACGTCCGGGCTATGCCAGTTAGATGGGAGACTTATTCCACCTCAGAGGTGCAATAAGTTCCCCTGAACGCAGGGAAGCAGCAGCAGCCAGAGGGGGATGCAAAGCATGGAGTCATGCAGGAGGTTCCCCATAGCCGGATCTGGCCATGCGAGGTCAGATCAGGGGTCTGACTGTGGGGAAAGGACAGTCTTGGCGGTGGCCAGCGTTCGCAGATCCATAATGGAGCCACGGTGCCATGGTAACGAGATGCCATTTCACTGTGGCTCCATTATGGAGCCAGGTTGAGTTAGCCGGGTATGCGGCCAATCAGAATCGGGGCTGGCCTGCACATCCAGGCTGGTAGACCCAATTCTGATCCCACAGTGACTAGATGCCCCCATGGGATCAGAATCGGATTTACTGTTGTAGGCCCTGATTATGCCCAGCCACACAAGGGTCTGGACGTCCAGGAGGGAATATACATATACACACACATATACAAGTGATTTCCATGCTGTTGAAACTTTTAGAGGGGTAGCCATGTTAGTTTGGAGTGGTAAAAATGACAGAGACATAGGGTACCAGATGCCTGTGACATCCTTGAAAGTTTTAGGTAGTCATGACTATATTACAAGTTATTTTCACCCAGTGAGATCTAGCTGACTATGTTATAACCTTCCCTGCTAGATCCCACTGAAAACTGGCTCCTATAAACCTGGATTCTGAAGGCACATATTCAGAAGGGTTTACCTGGTTAGCGGGATCTGATAACTGGATAAACCCCGCTGAGCACAATATTCATCAGCACTATCCGGACAATACCACTGAATGTTTTCTCTAACTACTACAGCATGATACAGATAGCGCCAGGGAGGTCTATCAGAGATACAAGGGAGGTGCAAACAATGATCCAGTCAGCCGCGACTTTCAGTCTGCTAACTAGATAAGAAACCACACAGAGTTTCCAAGCTACCCAGTCCCATAAGTGAGATTTTTTGCCAGTTGTGGTTTTAAATTTGAATTGCAGAGCAGTATGGTATTTGTAGTCCCTGATTTTACCCATTGGCATCAGTGATGCAGGTCCCATAATGCATCAGGATGAGATTGTCAGAAATCCAGGACTGGCTTAAAATCTCACTCACGGAACTGGTAGCTTGGCAACTCTGACCACATAAAGGTCATCGTAAAATAAGCAGGCCTAACTTTATATGACTTGGCTGTCCAGATAGCAGCTGAATATTGCCACTGTCTGGATAGCACACAACAGTCATTGCTGAAACCAGATGTTCAGCAGAAGCTGCTACTCAGGTACTTCAGTTGAATATCCATTTTCACTTTTGCCCACAGAGACTGACTTTAAAAAACGCTGACTGCCATAGGCTAATATCTGCCCTTGAGCTTCCTTCTCAATATTAAAAGTACAATCATTTGTCCCTTTGAGATCTTCTAAGATATTCCAACTCATGGCTTGTTATCTGTTCAGTTTCATGTGTACAAGGTAATGTGGTACATTTCAGAGAAGGGGGAATACCTGTGTTTAGAACTGTAGTAATAGGCACCCAAAGAGAGAGGGTGGTTTTAAAAGATTCTCAGTGGGAAAACAGAGATTAACTCATAGAAAAAGAACCTGTTCTTGCCCTTTCTTTTTTTAAATTGTGGAGGCTTTGAGCTGTGGCCAATCATTTTTGAAGGTACTGGGAGCATTGTATAGATATCCAACTGCAAAACTGAAATTTAATTAATGGGAGTATCTCCCAAGAGTGCAAGTTAGGTAGAGGCACGAGACAGGGATAGCCTCTTTCCCTACTTTCATTTGCCCTAACTTTCGAGCCCTTTGCCAAAACTACAGTATAAGGGAGAGCCTTCCTATTAGGGATATTGTTTTAGGGAGAGTGGAGAATAAATTAGCTATGTATGTGGATGACACCCTATTGTTTTTGAAAGACCCAAAAGGCTTCCTAGTGGAATTTATGAGAATGTATGATGTTTTTAAATGAATTTCAGGTACAAGCTAAACAAGACCAAATTTATACTCATTCCTGTGAATATATCAGCTGCATTAGAGGTGAACTTTATTTAGATTTTTCATTTGCCTTGCTGAAAGACTCCATTAAATATCTGGGGATGACAGTTCCTTTTAACTTAAGGAATTTGTATAGATATCAATAGCCACCTATGCTGGAGAGTATCAGAAAAAAATCTAAAAAGGTGGTTTTGTCTCATCCCCTCTTTATATACCAGGATTAATGTAGTAAAAATGAATATTTTTCCGTACATTTTATATCTGTTTATGATGTTGCAATGTGGGATCCAAAACACTTTCTTTAGGAAGTTTCATGCAATCATTTCTAGATTCATTTGCAACAATAAAAGCCTATTAATGTAAAGTAGAGGTCAATGGGGGCTATCTTTTCCAAATTTTAAAACGTATTATAGGGCAGCCCAACTTAGAACAATGTATTACTGGTATGATGAATGTCCAGATCAGTACTGGTCACAAACAGAAGCAGAGTATGTGAAGCTGTTAGGAATGAGTGTACTTTTCTTTATCTAGTTTAAAAGCTGCTCTATCCCCTTTTTAAAGGTTAATGCCAGCAGCCTGGTTCCATCCCAGTTAAGGTGAAGCCCATCCCTTCGGAAGAGCCCCTCCTTTCCCCAGAATGTTCCCCAGGTCCTAACAAATCCAAACCCCTCATCTCTGCACCATTGTCTCATCCACGCATTGAGACTCCGAAACTCTGCCTGTCTTTTGGGTCCTGCGCGAGGAACAGGAAGCATTTTGGAGAACACTACCCTGGAAGTTCTGGATTTCCAACTTCCTACCTAAAAGCCTAAATTTAGCCTCCAGAACCTCCCTACCACATTTTCCTATGTCATTGGTACCGACATGCACCAAGACAGCAGACTCCTCCCCAGCACTATCTAAGACCTTATCTAGGTGGCGCGTGAAGTCCGCTACCTTCGCATCAGGCAGGCATGTTACCAGGCAATCCTCACATCCACCAGCCACCCAGCTATCTACATGCCTAATGATTGAATCACCAACTATAACAGCTGTCATTACCCTTCCCTCATGGGCACATGGCCCTGGAGAAACTTCCTCGGTGCGAGAGGGTTTTACATCACCTGGAGGACAGGTGCTAGTTACAGGATCCCTTCCTGCCACACCAGGGCGGAATTCTTTATCTTCATCCTTAAGATGATGATCAGACTTGAATGAATTCCAAAAGAAATTAAAATCACATCTCTTCCAAGAGGAATACAACATAATCTTGGAACCAGAAACTAAACCCCCTTAGTCACATACTGTCAAAATAACCCTATTTTCATCTTGATAATAGGACACAGTACTATACAACTGCTGAACTCTTTTTTACCTGCACCCTGTATTTTCACTGTAAGTAGTTCAGAGGATTAATGTATTTTCTGTTATACAGTCTTTTTGACTGTTTAGTTCCCTGTAGAGCAGAGTGTTTCCTAAAGCCCTGTAAGACATGTTGGTTATCTTTAAACTGCTTTGAATAGTGGAAATGTGGTATAAAAATAAGTTAAAATAAATAAAATCCCTTCCCTTGGGTAATGCAGCAGGGTTGGATGGATATTTGAATTGGTTTTACAATCTAGTCAGCTTGTAGAATGCTTTACGATGTTCTACAATTGATTTTGTGCAAAATCTAAACTGTCATACTGTATGCAGTTGGCAGGGGTTGGTGCTGCTGCCCTCCAAGGTATCTGCAGACTCCTCTTCCATAAATAGGAAATGCAATGTCGTCATACACCATATCACAGTTGACAATCCACACTATGTCATATCATTGGTGACTACCTTTTCCACACATATATGGCATTAGATGCAGCAATCAGGGTTGGCCCAACCACCAGACCAGCAAGGTGCTCACCTAGGGTAGCAACTTGGGAGCAACAAGGAACAGCTACAGTCAAAGCAAAATAAGGGGTCCTTGCAGTCACACAAACTCAGCCATCAGTGTGGATTTTTACTTGCAGGAAGAATGGGCAAGAGGCAAATAGTTCATTTTCTTTTGTAAGTGGCTTTTTGAAATCTCCCTCATTGGGCAAATGTTTATGGTTTATTAAAATTTGCTATATCGCCCTTCAGACAGCAGAGCGGTATACAATAAAAACAGCAGAAAATCAAAAAAGGATCTCCAATAAAATAGGAAAGAAGGAGACATAATATACAAGACTGTCAGGACAAGACACATGAGAAAAGAGGAGAGGGCTAAGAATAGTACAGAGCAGTATCAGAGGAATGGAATGGGAAGGGGAGGGAGGATCCTGCACTACTGCAAGGCTAGGTTAAAGGCTAGTTGTTTACTTAATAAAGGGTAATATTTAAGAGTGTGATGTCCAAATACACGTTTTTATAAGATTGTTCTGGGATGGATGGTATAGAGATGATTACAATTGAGTTTAATAATTAAAATCTTGGTGAGGAGGGCATTAGGAGTCTGAAAGATAATTTCCATGCGCCACATCCTTATTCTTAGACCTTATCTCTCCTACTCTTAGAAACCCACACTGGTTGACATTGCCAATAGAATTTCAAATACTATGCAAAATTCTTTAGATTATATTTAAATCCTTACATTGATTTGAGCCAAAATACTTCACTGTTTGAAGCTTTATATTCCATTTAGGATGCTCTACACATCACGGCAGTCATTTTTACAAAATATTTATGAGGACATATGGGAGTGCACATGTATTTGCTGACATGTAGAGCTGAAGGAGACATTTTACAAATCTATATGCAGTAAAAATCATTAGAGGCACCTACATCTGTAGGTTGGTATTTTTCAATAAACATAAACCAAATGAGGGGACCCTACAGGCGGCAGCAGGGGAGGCCGTAGTGGGGTGGCGCGGGCAGCATGCTGGCATCGGCAGGGAGGCTGGAGGCATTGGTTCCCCTGCGCACGTGTGCGCGAGGGGAGCCAATGAGGAGGAGGAAGCGGTTGCCGGGAGGCGAGGAAGGGGCCAAGCAACAGCTTGCTGCTCCTCGCATTGGCCATTCTCCCTGCCTGCCTGTGTGTTGGGGTCCCAGTGCCAGTGTGGTGCCGGCTTGCCGATCGCAGTCACGTTTATTTAAAAAAAAAAAAGAAAGGCATAAGGGAAGTGAGGGGAGCCGGTGGATGGTGGCAGGCAGGCTGATGGAGCAGCAGGACTGAGGAACCAGCTGGCCCAGGGTGAATGAGGAAGACGTGTGAGGAGGCAATTGGTAGGGTAAGTGTGTGTGTGTGTGTGTGTACGGGGGGTTTTTAAAAAAAAACAAAAATGGAAAAAGAGGACAGAGAGGGGCGGGAATCGGTTGGCTGGGGGGGTGACTGTGAAGCCAGCGGTGGGGGCCTTGGAGGTTATGCCTCCTCAAAGAGGCTGAGGAGGGGGGTCTTTGCGATTGGGGCCGGCAGAGCTTTGGCAGTTCCGGGGCAGCCATCCACCTCCTCCCCATTGTGCGGGGAAGGAGGGGTTTGGGTCATGGAGCCGAGGGTCTTTTGGAGGTAGGGGGTTAAAGTGGCAGTTTCTGGGGGTAAGTCTGGCTGGTCTGGTCCTAGGCAGGACCCCACAAGGGCCAGGGGGTCAGGGGGCTAGTAGGAGGAGGTGGGGTCAGTAGCCCTGCCTCAGCGGGGTAGGGGTAGGTCCAGGGCCCGTGGGACACAGGGGCAGGGCCTTCAATTTGGAGGCAGGCAGGGGTCATTGCCTGGGGATGCGGTGGTCAGGGGTCAGGAGGGACGGTTGAGGGGGGTGGCAGGAGAGTCCTCCTGAAATTTGGGTGTGGGACCATCAATGAGCAGCATGGGCGGGGCATTTTAGGTCCCCAGTTGGGGAGGGACAGGGGGAGTCACCTCCTACCATGGGCGATGGTAGGGTCGGGGTTGGGGGTGGGATGTTGCTAGTTCAGGGAGCCCTCGATTCAGGGAGTGGGGGGGGGGCAAATGGCCTTTCCTTTTGGCTGGACGATGGTTCCGGGTGGATATCTCCTGGTAGGGGGGCCCATGGCGTGGGAACATTGGCTTGGTGGGGCCAGGGGGAGGAGGAGGTGACAGATGGTAGTTTGGCTGCGGAAGCCAGGGGGGAGTCCCTACGTTAGCAGCATTTTCAGAGTTATGGGAGGGAGTTCCTCGTGTCCTACGCTGTAAAATTCTGAAGCGGCGTTATATAGATATTTTCCACCTGTTGGAGGGTAGGCGGCGGTTGGGGGAGAGTAGGAAGAAGAGGAAGGAAGACAAAACGGCGGGTTGGATTAAAAAGGTGTTGCGGAATGTGGTGAATTGGATTAGAGCTTTTTTGCGCTTTGCTAGCATATGGGGGCATCAGGCTCCGGAGCAGTATGGGATGTTACTGGTGTATGCGGACTCGATTTTGGAGATGTCTCAGGTGCAAAACGGGTGGGCATGGCTGAATTATGATGAAAGCTTTTGGGACAAGATGGAGGAGAATAAACTCTTGTCGTGGGGTGCGCAGGACATTAACTTGTGGCTGACGTACATGTCGGCCAGGGTGGGTTCTGCCAGGGTTAGTGGGGCCAAAGGGGGAGTGGCATCCATGGTAGGGTTTGGTCATTCCTTTCGAGCAGGGGCGGTCGGGCCGCAGCAGAGAACGGTGGGTGGCAGGGCAGGGGACATTTGTTGGAGATTCAACAAGTCCACTTGCCCATTTCCCAACTTCAAATTCCAAAACTCTTGCTCCGTGTGTAGTGGAAGGCACTCAGCAGTCAAGTGCAGCAAGAAGGGGGCCCCATTAGTCCCTTTGCTGGTCCCCAAGTAATAAAGACTTATTCGGCCTGGCTCATACTCCAATACGGGTGGAGGCCTTGGCTTCAGTGTTATCCGAGGCGGGGAGATCGGTGGGTTTTGGAAATGGGGTTTCAGTTGGGTTTTGTGATACTGGTTCAAAGTTGTGTTGCTGCTGCGAGGACGCGCAATGCGCCTTCAGTGCGGTGCTTCTCGGTGATTGTGCAGGATAAGTTGTCTGTCGAGTTAGAATTGGTCAGGATCGCGGGCCCATTTACGGAGTGGCCTTTCCAAGATTTTATGGTTTCTCTTCTTGGAGTAATATCCAAAAAAAGAACTGGGTAAGTTCCGACTGATTCATAACTTGTCTTTTCCGCTGGGAGCATCCTTGAATGATCACATCCCTTGGGAGATGTGTGTGGTGCGCTATGCATCTTTTGACTTGGCAGTAGAGTTGGTTCAGAAAAGTGGTACCAGGACTCTGATGGCAAAAGTAGATATCGAGTCAGTCTTTCATTTGCTACCAGTGCACCCATCAGCATTTTATTTGCTGGGGTTTTGTTTTGAGGGCAAAATGTATTTTGACAAATGCATGCCTATGGGGTGCTCAGTTTCTTGTGCCTACTTTGAGAAGTTTAGCACATTTTTGCACTGGGTGCTGGTCCAGCAGATGGGCTATTCGAATGTGGTACATTATTTGGATGATTTTTTGTTTGTCAGAACGTCTCAGTTGGCAGAGTACCATAATCTTCTCGAGGGAATTTTGGGGTTGTACCATGATTTGGGCATGCCATTGGCGTCAGATAAGATGGAAGGCCCGGCGACACGGATGACATTTCTGGGGATGGAGTTGGATTCGGTGGAGATGGTGGCTCGTCTCCCTCCAGAGATGGTGTCAAGGTTAGGGGCGCTGGTGGCAATTGTGTTGGCTTTCCCACAAGATAACATTGCGGGAGATGCAGTCTTTGGAGAGTTCTTGGAACTTTGCTTGCAGGGTCATTCTGATGGGCCAGGTGTTTTTGCGGCCGCTGGCGGTGGCTACGTCGGAAGTGCTAAAACTGCACCACCGTATTAGGGTGTCAAAGAGTATGCGAGTGGACTTGGGAGTTTGGGATGTTTTTTTGGCAGACTTCAATAGGACATCGGTTTTGCTGGAGGCAGAGGTCACCAATGTAGACTTGCAGCTATTCACGGATGCGGCAGGCGGGGCGGGCTTTGGCATTTATTTTCGAGGGTCTTGGTGTGTTGATCGTTGGCCACAGACTTGGCATGATTCCAGTCTAACTATCAACATCACATTCCTTGAACTTTTTCCCATTGTGGTGGCATTGGAGTTGTGGCCAGACAGGCTTTGCAACCCCAGGGTAGTTTTGTGGTGCAATAATGCGGCGGTTGTCAGTGAGATTAAACACTATGCACCACGCTCTGCCCAAGTAGCAGCATTAATGTGAGATTTTGTATTAGCCTGTTTGTGTCTGAACGTGTCCGTGAGGGCTCGGCATATTCCGGGATGTATTAACAATATTGCTGACTCTCTTTTCCATTTCAAGTGGGACCTGTCCTGGACTGGCACCAGAAGTGGACACCGAGGGGTTTGCGGTCCCGGATCACTTGTGGCAAGTTGGTCAACAGAGATGTCAAGTGTTCAGCGTATTGTCAGGGTTTCAACAAGCTAGCAGACTTATTGGCGGCGCAAGGTTTGCAGTATGGCTCGGTGGAGGACCAGCTTGTTAGGCAGTATATCGTGTATGCTAAGCACCATGGGGTATAGAGATCGGGCATGTGAAGTCACTTGGCTGGGTTTGCCTTTTTTTTTGCAAGAGCTGTGGGCTGGGGCTACCCGGGGAGGGGTTTTTTGACCCGCAGGCTGCTACAGGTTTGGGAGCATTCTCAGCCAACCCTTTGGGACACCAGACATCTGATTACGCATGACTTGCTCCTGAGACTTTGTGCAGGGTTACCCACGGTAGCGGAATCACCTTATAAGGCCACCATTTCCAGGTAGTGTTTTGATTGGCATTCTTTGGGGCTTTTCGGATCAGCGAATTGGTGTCAAACTCCACCCGGGCTTCGGTTGGCTCAGGTATGTTGCGTCAGCATGGGCGGGTGGAAACAGGGCTACTCCAGATCCTGCTGACCAGATCTAAGATGGACCAGTTGGGAAAAGGGTGGTGGGTGGTCTTGAAAGCGATCGATAGCCTTCCTACATGACCAGTGGCCAGCTTGGCAGCGTACTTGGCTGCGTGGCCTGCGACTGAGGGATTGCTGTTTGTGCATGAGGATGCACGCCCTTTGACTCATTTTCAAGTTTCAGCGGTGCTGAGGATGGTCCTGCGGCAGATAGGCGAGGATCCTAGCCGGTTCACCCCACATTCCTTCTGCATTGGAGCAGCAACCAGCGCAGCAGCAGCTGGATTAGCTGACCATGGGATAGGGTGCATCGGCAGATGGCACTCACAGACTTTTAGGGGCTATGTGCGGTTATAAGTTGGTGGTGGCAGCTACTGTTGAGTGCTCTTAATTGTATTTTCATTTGCAGATGGGGGACCGAGTCATAGGTGCTGTTGGCTGATCGGTCATTCATTCGTGCATTGGGCTGGCCAGCGGGCAGCGGTGCGATTGTTGGGACACAATCTGGGACTTGATCCAGCGTTGGTGTCCATTTTATGGCTGGGCGAGTGTGGCCTACGCTGGACCCAGCTACTGCCTTTGCTGTGGCATCATAAGCGGGTGCAGAGTACTCCGGCAGTGATACTGCTCCATTTGGGGGGTAACGACCTGGTCTCATGGGCGTGCAGGCAGATTATCAAAGTGGCAAAAAGGGATGTGGCGGAAGTTCTGAAAATGTTCCATGATGTGGTGTTGTTGTGGTCTGACATTATTCTAAGGGCTTCATGCAGGAATCAGTGGCGCTGGTCAAAGGAATTGGCAAAGATCAATTGCCAAATTGGCCGCTGGGTTTGTGAGAAAGGGGGTTTTCAGATTATGCATTCCTGGGTGGAACTTGACTATGCGGGCTTGCATCGGCAGGATGGGGTGCATTTATCCCCAGTGGGGCTGGATTTGTTGCTCAATGACTGGCAGGAGGCCTTGGAATGTATGGTTTGATGGGATGCTTGCTGGTCGAGCTTTTGGGGGCGGCACAGGGTTGTTGACGTTACCTGCGCCAGTGGCAGGATCCTGGAGGTTTCCGGGGTCTGGAGACATTGGGCAATACTTTGGCGGGGGTTGGGTGCCCCCAACCCGAACAACCCCTGGCCGGCCTTTGCTAATGATATGTCGAGGTCGGATGCAGGGGGGGGGGGGATAAGTAAGCTTGCCGCTGGCTTGTTCACCTTGCTAATAGCATGGCTGGTGAGGTATTGTATCCGCTAGTTGAGCTGTTTTGAGGATTAATGTTGGTGGTTGGAAAAGTTCTGGATGTTAATAAAGCTGCGACCAGTTGTTCCCAATTTGCCTGTCTGGAGTTTTTTGTGAAGAAGCAGCGGGGGGGGGGGGGGGGGAGTTGGCAGAAATGGAGGGAAGGAGGGGGAGGGGAGGAGCACTGGATCTGAGTTGCCTCAGTTACTTGCATGTATATACATATAAATGCTATTTGAAATGGGGAATGCATGGGTAGAATTTTGACCCGCCCTTACCATATCCTAACCAAGCCCCCACGTCCCGTTACAATTTCTACATCTTATCAATATTCAGATGTAAATAGATCCCTTTATAAAATTGCTATTTATATATTGATGTCATTTCTATGTGTAAATGACATCAATATATAAATGTGTAAAAGTTTTCCAAATTGGCAAATTTGCTATGGATTTTTGAATAAGCAAGGCAATTTTTTCAAGCCTCCATAGACTGTTTCTCATTTCTTCCAAGCGTTATCCAAATACAACTTTAAAAATCTATAGGATTTTCTTAATGGATCAGAGGAAAAAAAATCCCATCAAAATAATCCGAAAATGGTCTAATCTGCAAATGATTTAGAACTGTTTGTGTACCTCTACTTAGGAATCAAATATGCATATATAAAAATATGCTAAGAACACTGGAGTCTGCATGACTCTATGAGGTCTGGTTCATAAAGGTAAAAGAAGCTACATCTTTGTTCCCTCCTTCTGATAAAACAGAAAAATGTCATGTAGCATTAGATTGTGCAGATGGGAGAAAAGTGGAATATATACAAGGTGACAGGAGAAAAGAGTTCTGTATCACAGCATAAGGTAAATTTAATGTAGTTATTTTTGAAACTCCTTCTGGCCATGTCATAGACTCGTGCTGTTACATCTGACATCCAGTCAAAATTAGGCACCCTAATAGTTGTGCATTAAAAAAAAATCCCTGTAGATGAGCAGCTGGTAAAATCTACATTATCCATATGTTCAAAAGTACATTTACCATGAACTGTCTCTGCACTTCAAATAAACCCATAACCAAACAATAATTTTTCATATAGTGATATGGTATTGGATAAACGATCTCCTGGCAGAATTCAGAGAACCCCCAACCATAAATTAAAATCTCCATATAGAAAAGATTCATTCTTACTCAACCAATCACTTTTCTTTTTTAGCCTACTAAAAATGAAATATGAGTTACTTAAGGCTCAAACCAGCCTAGCCTTATTTATTTTTAAGATATTTTTAACCTGCTACCATCTATCCTATAATATTATTAAAGGAACGGATTTTTGGGGAGCGAGGGTTAGAATAGCTCTGTCAGTAAAGCTTTTATCACCATTAGGACAGTTGTCTCTTTTATTGTATCTTAAGGAGTGGAATGGCAAGGGGAACCCTTTCAGGCGTGACATCACAAACGACAGGGCAATTTTTGCCATTTCTTTCCGCAAAAGCACATTTTCCTCTCATTTATGTCAAAGAAGGTCGGCTTTGTGACAGCAGATAATTTCAAACCAAAATGAAAATCATAATTTATCTTTCTTGAAGCAAGCTTAAATAAGTAGTTAGTGCCTTTTTGTACTAAAACAACACATACCATATTTAAATGGTTAGAAACACGATCATAAGAGGATAAGTACATACGATTAGCCATGCTGTATCAAATCAAGGTCCCCCGAGCACAGCATCCTGTCTCCACCAATAGCCAATCTGGGTCATAAGTATCCACAGATTCTAATAAACAACATAGTAGCATAGAGGCCAATTCAAACCTGTGCATCCCTGGGCCGTCTGGACGTCCAGACATCCAGAGATGCACCCGATTCCTCTTCGTATGCAGTCTAGACTCCTTCTGGCTTTGTGTTGTCTGTCTTGACTGGATTGTAAGCTCTGATGAGCAGGGACCATCTTTTACATGTGTCTGTACAGCGCCGCATACATCTTGTAGCACTATGCACATGATAAGTAGTAGTAGTTTTGGCCACTGGATTGTCACACTGTTTCACCACCTTGAGATCCTTAGATAGTATCGCCCCGAGATCACTCTCCTAGTCCAAGCACAAGCACACCAGCCTTTGACCTGCTATCGTAAACAGTTCCTTTGGATTTTTGCATCCCAAGTGCATCACTTTTCACTTCTTTGCATTACATCTTAACTGTCAAGCATTAGATTATTCTTATTAGGTGCATTTCACAAAAGTGATAGTGCCTATTGGGGAGGGTTGATTTGTTTTTCTTAGTTTTGGGTTTGTGTCTGTTTGTACTCATCAGTTTGCACATGCACAGTCAAACAGATAGGTATCGCCCCCTCCCCTCCAAAATAGCAGGTGGAAGAGCTGTGAGAGATACGGACCCCTGGCATGAAAGGGGGGGGCGCTACGGTTAGAAATTGCTGGCATGAGGACCCAGGTCCCACTGGCATGATGAATGGTGTCTAAATGCCAATAGTGGGAGCCCCATGTCCCATTGACATGAAGGGTGGGGCTGTAGCTGAAGACACCAGTAGGAGGCCATAGGTCCTGCTTGCATGAAGAGGGGGTTGGGCCTGAAGATCCCAGTAGGAGGACCTGGATCCCATTAGTGTTAAGAGCTGGGCTGTGCCTGGACATACCAGCGGGAGGCTCCATGTTCTTCTGATGTGATGAGTGTGGCTGTGGCCTGGCTGACAGAGAGGTGAAAAAGGCCAGGTAATGGGATGGAGCATGAAGAGAAGGGGTGGGGATAGAAGAAGGAAGCAGAGAACATAAGGGAATGGGTGGGGATAGAGAAGAGAGAGGGAGATGAGGTGCAGACTGTGCAGAGCATTAGGGAGGGGCAGGGTTAGAGGAAGGACTGAGACTTAAAAGAGTCGGGAAAGAGTGAAAGACAGGGAAAGGAGGGCATGCAAAGTTTGGAAGGGAGGAGGAAGTGCACTTCTGGGTGAAGTGAAGGAGAGAGTGGAGCAGGGAGAGAACCCCCATGGCACATGCATACATGCAAGCACCGCCAACACTCACAATGACACGCACAAAGACACATGAATCTGCAAACACCTCTCATGACACAGACACACTTATGCATTCCTCTGTCACTCTCCATGGCACACACACACACAAACACACACACACACACACACACACACACACACACATATATATATATATGTATGTGTGTGTGTGCATGCAACCTCCAACATCTCCATGACACAGACAAACATGCATGCACCCCCAATACCCTCCATAACACACATACACATTCACTCTTGCCCCTACACTACCATGGAACACACACATGCATGCACTTGCCCAACACCTGCTGTGGCACCCCCCCCCCCCAAAAAAACCCTCCATGACATACACACAAATGTACAAATGCCTCAGTACACCTCATGAGACACATACACATGCAGCTCCAACCCCCTCCACATGACAAACACACACACACACATGCATGCACACCCTTGACATGCACTCAGATGTGCGTAAGCATTCGGAGGCCTCATGGAAGGGGAAAAAGATGAGGTCCTCCCTTCCATGGGGCAGGGGTCCCAAAAATGTGGGAAGAGGGTGTGGTAGCCAGACAGACAGTGACATCAATGTGCCAGCGCTGGTGGTGGTGGTTGCAGACGATAGAGGTGCCCTTCTCTTTGATGTCCATACAAGTGGGGACACCAGGACACATAGTACTGTGGTGGCTTTCAGAAGTGCAAGAGGAGCATGGCACATTGAACTCAAAGCTAGGTCTGAGTAAAGGGCTTTTTTAATCCTTGAAAAACTTCCTCCAACTCTTTTAACCAGGAAGTCTCTTTAGTGTTCTCTTCTGTAATAGTTGGGTCAACAGTTTTGCATTCTTTGTGAAGTTTGGGATAGTCCACATGCCCTAAGAAGACTCCCACATTTTTCTTTGACTGGCCAATGACAACTCATATAATGGTGTCTACCATCTGAATTTATTGATGGACTTGATGCTTCCCTATGGAATAATCCAGGTTTTGGACCTCTTGTACTTCTAGGAAGCATTCCTTTGGATTTGTGGTCAAATGAATTTTTTTCAGACTTATAAAAGCAGCTTGAACTTTTTCTAAATGGTTTACCCAATCAGCACTGTAGATGACAATATCATCCAAATAAAATGCTTCCTAGTTGTTATGGGGTCACAGGAAGCAATCTACCAAATGCTAGAATAGCAATATGGTGAACTAGAAGAGCATCTCAGAAGTACAGAAGATTGTCCTTTCCTTGGATGCTGGAGTGAGGGGTACTAGCCAATATCCCTTGGTTTAAATCCAGTGTAGAAATATACTGCTGCCCCCGTCTTTTAATAAATTCATCAACTAAAAGCATTAATTAGACTTCAAATTTATTGAAATCCCATCTGGTGTAGGAACAAGTATTATGGGAGATGACCAATTACTACTGGACTCTTCAATTACTTCAAGGTTAAGCATCTCCCTCACTTCTGAGGCTACTATTTGTTAATATGCATCCAGAATTTGATATGGTCAAGGATGACTACTTCAGGGTCCGTGACAATATCATGACAAGCTAGATGCATCCTTTCAGGAATATCAAAGAAGACATCAGTCATTCTAAATCAACCTTTCTGTGTAGCTGATACCTGGTCCTTGAATGGGACATATAAAGGACAATTTTGCAAACTCTCACACTGGCAGTGCATGGCACCAGGCATGTATATCTGCCTTGTTTTATAAAGCAACATACATGTATGCCTCACTTTGTAAAATATTGAAACCACAAAAATACTCCTTTGTTGAAAAGAAAGACAAACTATATCTCCAAAATTCCTTCACTACTATAATGAATGTGGAAAGAACAGTGCAGACATATGGGGGGCCAGTTCTGCTCAGTCTGGCCCATCCCAACGTCCAAAATCTTGACGGACTGCATTTGCACCTGATTCTGCACCCGCGGGAGCTATATGTTCCCTGGGAGCAGAATCGGGACAAAGGGGTTGCATGGGCAGACATGCTCCGATTCAGGCTCTGTGCACGTACTGCACCCTCCCCGTCTAACCCTCCCAATGCTCCTGCATGGAGCTCAGTGCCATGGTGTCCCATCACCATGGCACAGGGGCACCATGCTATAGTCCTGATCCACCACACAAGTTAAAAAGAGTGCTTTTTCCCACCGACCATCCTCCGAAGGGGCCTGCCAAGGCTTGGATCAGGCTGCAGGGAAACCCATGCTGCTGTTCACCTGTTTTGCAGAGTCCTCTGTGACTGGTTGGCAATGTCGGCGGGAGTTATTTCACCTCTGAGGTGGAATAAGTCCCCTGACTATCCACTCAGAGCCAGACGTACAGGGCTGCGACCAGAATCAGCCCCATACATCAAGGTTGTGCACACCTCCTCCACACCGCCCACTCTCTCTTGGTCGCTGCCCTCTCCTGCCCCCATCTGAAGCTCCCCACACATATGCCCTATATGTGCGGGGAGCTCCTGGTGCTGAATCACTGAAGAGAGAATAGCGGGGATTATTTGTCTGTACTGGACATACATCCCCACTGTTCCCTGTTCAGAATGACCCCCAAATAAAATTTCACAAAAATGATGAGGTATATAAGTGACCGTCAGATTGGGGCCATGCACACTGTTGATTCAAATAGTGCATTCAATGTCCCTTTATCATTCATCAGTCCCAATATCCTTTGTGAAATGTCTTTTATATATCTTATATAAATATATATATATATTTCATCATTCATCATTCATCAATATATATATTATATATATATATATATATATATATATTTCATCTTTCCATAATACTTTAAAACACTGTCTCCAACACATAAAAGTTACTTGTGTGGGTTGCTAAGCACTTTACCATGATAGCGTACTTCACACATTGAAAAATATGTTTGAACTTAAGAAATCATTACTGCTAAGCAATTATGGCCATTATGGTTTGGTTTAAGGGCTTCAAGTTATACTTATAGTATCAGTATGGCAATGTAGCTGCTTATGCAAATCATACAGATTTAAATCTGTCAATACATCCTGGTGTGATGCCGCACTGTACCTGACCCAGTCGATGGAGTATGTGGAACTGCCTCAAAGGTTTCAGGCAAAGCCAAAAGAAGACACTAAACTCTTACGGATATGGCCCTGGCATTGAATATCCAGGTTTAGTGTTCAGTGGCAGCAGCTAGTTGCGTTAGATTGGCTAACCACCACTGCTGAATATATCCCCCTCCCCCCAATATTCATAACTAACTAATCCTTCAAAATGCCCACCCTTAAAAAAGCATCATTCAATGTTAATACATCACAGATGATCATTACAAGGGCTGATATTAAAATCTTTAGCCGGTGACCCATCCAGATAAGGGTGCTGACCACAATAGTGCCATGGAATATTTCCAAGCCCACTCTGATTAGTGCAGGGGCGGTTTGTGGATGGGCCGAGGGCATGTTGGCGCCACCTAGATAAGTGCCCATACTTATCCAGATAGAGTCACTCAACCTGGATATTCAGAGGAAGCCCCTATGTGGATCTTGTGAGTGAATAACCTGCCAATATTTAAGCATCATGGCAGACTTCCATGATGTTTGAATTTTAGCCTTTTTGAATATCAGGCCCACGATCTTGAATCCCTTCCATCATTTTGACGACCTCTAAAAAGATATTTGTCCCTAACTATAAATCTTCAACTTAATTTAATTTGATCAAGCCATAACATAAATAAGGCTTTTCAGTTTTCAAAAGGACTATTTAAACACCAAGGCAATCAGCCATGGTGCTCAAATATTGGTGGGATGTTTAGCTGAATCCAGATTCCAGTTGTTGCTCAATATCCAGGCTGAGCTTTGCTATCTGGATAAGTGCTAACCTTATCCAGATAGCAGCAATTTTCAGCCAGCACTTATCTGGATAACAACTTAGGCCTGCTTTTCATGCAGCTTAAGTTGCCTGCATAAATGCTGGCTGAAAACTATGCTATCCAGATAAATTCAGAATTTATCCGGATAGAGTGGCACCACTCTTGCTCTACCAAATCAATCACTTCTGCACCAAGCAGATAGTGCCAGGCTGGTCTGCAAAAATATTCAATAGCATTACCTACTCTAGATAGTTGGCATTACCCAGATAGTGCTGTTGAATCTCTCACTCAGCACTCTTATCCAGCTAGCCATATTTTCAGCTTTCATTGAAACAATAGACAATTCTTTACCCATCTTAAGTCCCTTAGAAGAATATTCCAGATACTTTCTGCTGTATCTTTCAAGGTCTGATTCTTTGCTAAAATAGAGGTTGTGGTAACCCACATCTTTAAAAGGCTCACATGGAAGACATAGACCTTTTTCCATGTTGCCAGTTCACAGGACCTCCTAAGAACAATATGAATGACACAGTAACTTGCTGTCCAATCACAGTAACAACATCAGAACTTGATTCCCTGGTTGGAAGACCCACAGGACCATGGAGCAGTTTTATTCCCTGGCTTGTGTGTTTTGAACTTTTTACAGACACATCCTGCAACCTCTCTGGCTTTCCTAAGCTGCTGTTAAATCCAAAGAACATAGTCCACCAGGTCCTGTCCCAGGCTTTCTTCCTGTTGTCTGTAAGCTTCTAGGATACACCTGTCTGCTCCAGAATAGTTATCAAAACTAAGAAAACCTTTAAGTCAGGGCAAATTGATATCATAGATAAAAAGCTCCCAATCTCACCACGGCTAGCTCCGACAAAAGAATAATTATTAAGATGGTCATTTAGTGAGATTGGGAGCTTTTTATCTATGCTCCAGAATAGTGGCATGGGCCTCAGCATAGGCTCTTCTCCATTTTGAGTATGCAGCATGGAAGGTGGCTTTCAGCAGGTTTCCTAGTTAAGTGGTTTAACTTACCTGTGGTCATGCTGCCAGACAAGAGGTCCACTCAAAGTTCACCAGAAAACATCTTCTTAGATGCCATATCACTCCTGCTTGTTGAAAATAAGTTAAATTGAATCCAAAAAAATCCCAAGCAATGCAGATCATGGGAAATTATCAGCAATTAACTTTTGCTCCAACATTATTAGGCTATAATTTAACTTTGCAAAAAACTTTAAAAATCCCTGGTGTGCACTTTGACCTAGAATTACATTTTGATAGATTTCTTCATCATACATACCTGTTACTGTACATTGCATCAGATTGATAGTATCTGTTCAATCTTAGATCTTAAGGACCTGCGGACTGTCATACTGTATTTGTACTAGTATTATCACATTTGATTATAGC
The DNA here is from genome assembly GCA_033557465.1 of Ichthyophis bannanicus. Classification (NCBI taxonomy): domain Eukaryota; kingdom Metazoa; phylum Chordata; class Amphibia; order Gymnophiona; family Ichthyophiidae; genus Ichthyophis; species Ichthyophis bannanicus. The sequence goes on along the minus strand of CM066035.1, from coordinate 605,252,134 downwards.
AATTCACTATATAATTGTCTTCCACTGACATCGATAAAACAATTACAATTGCTTCAAAATGTAGCCATTCGTTTGCTTTAACATAAACATAAACTTGATCACATTACTCCTCTCTTCAAATACATTGGCTTCCCATTTCTTATCATATCAAATTCAAAATAATACTGTTGAGTTATAAAGTGCTTTTAAAGGCAACTCCAGATTATCTTTTCAAGGCTCTAAGGTTTCCTATGTGAACCTTCAGCCTTGTGTCCTTACTCAACAAACTTTCAGCAATCTAGGTCCTCTTCCCTGAGATTTTGATAAAGACACAGCACTTTGATTTCTGCATCTATTTATAAAATGAAGGCTATGTGAAAATATGATGGTTCTTTGTAATTTTGTAGCTGTCAGTGCTTGTTGTTTTGCATTAAGTACAGCTGCTCTTGATGCCTAATTTACCTTTTGGATGGGCGAGCCCTGAATCTACTGATTCCATATGTTCTGACAAGAGTATTGCATTCCTCATAAGGCAGTTTATTGGTTGTTTCAATCCCGTACCAAAATAAAATATGAATTTATTAGCCACCATGCTTTCTAATGTTTGGCACCTATACTGTGGAATGCTCTCCTTAGATATTCGAGAAAGGAATCCTCTACTGCCAAATTCAGGAAGAGGCTAAAAGCCCATTATTTTGAGCTGGTGTTCAGGCACTTACCAGTTTATTTCTACTTTCTTTCCCTTAAATTTTCAATTATATTTTAATTTAGAGATGTAAAACTTTGTGCAATTATTAATGTTTTATCAGATTTAATTACAAATTTATTTATTATTTTTTTGTATTAATTTTACCCTGTTATGCTATGCCCCAAAAGGCAGGTAATCAAAAACAATAAGGCGACTTATAAACTAACTGATCACTAAAGTTACTGCTTGGGTTACAAATAGATTGAGTGGAAGGCAACAAAGAGTACAGGTAAATGGAGCTCACTCTGAGGAGAAGGAAGTTACCAGTGGTGTGCCCCAGGGATCTGTCCTTGATCCGATTCAATTCAACATCTTTGTTAGTGATATAACAGAAGAGCTATTGGGTAAGGTTTGCCTCTTTGCAGACGATACCAAAATCTGCAATAGAGTAGACACCCTGGAAGATGTAGATAACATGAGGAGGGATCTATCTATGCTTGAAGAATGTTCTAGAATTTGGCAGCTGGGATTTAATGTTAAAAAATGCAAGGTCATGCATTTGGGCTGCAGCAATCCAAGGGTACAATATAGTATAGGGTGTGAAGTACTTTTGTCCACTAAAGAAGAGCGGGACCTAGGCGTGGTTGTGTCTGATGATCTTAAAGTAGCTAAACAGGTAGAAAAGGAGACAGCAAAAGCTAGAAGGATGCTTGGGTGCATACGGAGAGGAATGGCTAGCAGAAAAAAGGAGGTAATTGTGCCTCTGTATAAGTCTTTGGTGTGACCTCATTTGGAGTATTGTGTGCAATTCTGGAGACCGCACATTCAAAAGGATATAAAAAGGATGGAGTCAGTACAGAGGGTGGCTACTAAAATGTTTAGTGGTCTTCATTATAAAGCATATGAGGACAGACTTATATCTTAGAGGAAAGGCGGTATAGAGGTGATATGATCGAGACATTTAAATACCTCCATGGCATAAATGCAAAGGGGGAGAGCCTCTTTCGATTGAAAGCAAGTTCTGCTATGAGGGGACATGGGATGAAAGTGAAAGGGGATAGATTCAGGAGTGATATGCGGAAATATTTCTTTACAGAAAGAGTGATAGATCTGTGGAATAGTCTCCCAGTGGAAGTGGTAGAGATGAGGACAGTATCTGAATTTAAAAAAGCATGGGAGAAACGCAGATGATCTCTAAAGGAAAAAAGAGGACTGTTGTAGTTGTTGATATGGAAGGACAGACTAGATAGGCCATGTGGTCTTTTTTTGTCATCATTTTTCTCTGTTTCTATGGGGTATGTTTACTAAACAGTCTTAATATTACCAGCGCTAGTTTCAGCGTTAATGTGAAGAATGCCATATAAGGTAGTGGGCGTTCCGGCGGCACGGTAGCAAGAATCTGTATCTTACGATAGTGGGTACCGTGGCATGCTAACACGCATTAACCCTAAGTTCATGCCAGAGCAGTGTTAGTGGCTGTAAAGATGTAGCCCACTGGTTACTGCAATGACTGTGGAGGCAGAGGTTATGGGTTTGATCCCACAGTGGTGTTATTTAAGAAGGCTGTCTGAAGCATATCCTTTTTATAATCTAAATCAGTGCTGTCTGAGGCATTTCCTTTTTTAAGTTAAATCAGTGCTGCCAGCAAAAACACCCTCACAGTGCCGTAACCTAAGGTGCCGCATAAGGCGCCCTATAAGGCACTCCATAGGGCACAGTATAAAGTGCCCTGTCTGCCAAGGCACTCTATAATGTGCCCTATAGGGCGCCCTATGAGGCACCTTAAGCTACGGCACTGTGAGGGTGATTCTGCTGGCAGCAGTGATTTAAATTAAAAGGAAAAGCCTCATTAAATGGCACCACCATGGGATCAAAGCCATGACCTTTGCCTCTGCAATCATTGACGTAACCAGTGGGTTACATCTCTATAGCATCTAACACACCAATGGCTGGCTACAGAAAGACTGCAGGTCACCACACAAATTGTCTGATGTGGTTACCAGGATAGGGTAAACCCACCCGTACCCATGATGCACTGCACATGCAGATCAGCATCCTACATCTGATCACAAGATGGGGTATGCACCTCTATAGCACCCCGGCCCGGAAGGGGGAACTGACCATGTGTGTTACTGGCACAGAGTAGCTATAGACCGTGACATTGTGCTCACCCTGAGGGTGAGGTGGAGCGCCCAGCACCAGGTCCGCAGCACCTGGCTTGGCTGAGATAGGCTGTGCTACAGGTCCCAATTAGTGTCAGTGTGTGATAGGTAGTCCATGCACCTGCGTCCATCTGTATTTCCCAGTCATGTTTAGCCCTTGTGGACTGTGATGCACCCAGAATAGTGTATATCCTGTGTGGTTGCCATGGTCACATGTTATAAGAGAAGGGTAGTATTTGGACCCAAAAGCATATTATGTAGCACCACCCAACCCGCCCTATGTGGGTCAGGGTGGGGGACAGGATCTCCCACCAACAGATCCACATTTTATATCTCTGCAATGGTGGCAGTAGAGGGGACCATCAACCCCAGTCCTGCTGGGGAATAGGCACACTACAGGGCAGTCAATGCAAATATGTACGCATCACCTAGGGAACTGGTAGACAGACAGTAGGCCTGGAAAAGCTTAGCTGCCACCCCACCACTATCTGACATTCACCAGCAGAAGGCACAGTCAGTCTCCACCCACGGCACTCTGCAAGGTGTTCCAACTATACATATGCTAACTGCAGACAGTCTGCTAGCTAGTACATAGTGCATGTTCCTGGAGAAACTGTGTGCACCCAAAAATGGGATGTGAGCACACACACCAAGCAAATATGTCAGTGATTAAGCCACAGAAAACAGAACTCATAGATATCACTTGAGAGAAATACTGTATAGCACTATGGGGGGAACCTAGCCATGCCATGGTCGCTGCTCAGTCAGGGTGAGAGTGACCTCCCAGCATGACATGCTTTGGCCACCTTGTCCGTGCAGGTGGTGGTCGGGCACTACAATGTCCCAGCCATTGCCCTATGCCCTGTGCAGATGCATCCTGCCCAGACTGCTGTGTCCGAGCCATACCCACAATACCTTGCTCCTCATTATGTACATTGGCAGGCTAATACTGGAGACAGTGCAAGCATTGGGGGCTCAGTAAGGTGTAGGCAGCCACAAAACACTGGGAAGACATACACACACTCCCACACCTATTTCAGCATTGTGCAAAGATAGAGGTGGTTGGCAGCCCTGGCCGCCACACCAGTCCTGGGCACAGTGCAGGCATTGCTAAGGTATGCAGTTGCTAGTATTGGTAGCTGCTTGCTCTGTGCAGGGCCTAAACAGCCTGACTCTCCATGAGGCTTTGGATAGTGGAGCCTGTGGGTGTGGGTGTTTGTGCTCCTGTTGGCCGATGCTCTAAGGCAGTGGTTCCCAACTCCGGTCCTGGTGGGCCAAGCACAATTCAGTTTTTCAGGCTGTCCCTAATGAATATGCATGGATACATTTGCATACAATGGGGGCACTGCATACCAATGCATCTCATGCATATTTATTAGGGACAGCATGAAATCCTGAAGGGTGTTTGTCCCTCCAGGACTGCAGTTGGAAACCTCTGCTCTAGGGAGTGCACATGTTTATGGTGTATGTGCTCTGTAGGGTAAAATGTAGGGACATGGTTTGCAGGAGCTACAGCTGGGACTTGAACCTGTGACTTTCTGCCCCTAAACACATTAGCTGTGCGTACTGCACCAAGCTGTTGCCACAGAGGCAGGTCATTCCCTGGGGATACCATTACTGTTCATCAGACAGCCCTTGTCTGTTGCATTGCACGCCAACCACCTGAACAAGGCTTGGCCTTGGTGTGCTGTGGGCAGATGCCACTGCTCCCTCCACCACCAGCACCCCTCCGCCACCATGCTGACATTCCCTTATGCCGGTGGTGCTGGTGGTGCGCTGTCCCAGGCCATCCAATGTGCCGGTAGGTGGCTGCCTATGGTGTGAGATCTGGGTTAGGGGTGCCTACATAGACATCCACGCTTCCCCCCGGCACCGCCTGTCACTCTTATGTGCCCTTTGGGGAACCTGCTGGGTGATGTCCCCTGGGACACTGTGGGACACACACTCGTGGGCATGTTTGAACTTGGTCAGTTGCTGGCTTGCTGATTTGCAATTTCTGAGTTCCTATGTGCCACCTAGGCATCTGCCTCTTCTACCCTGTGCCCCAGCTGCCCCACTGCATGTCCCGCCTTCAGTCCCCTGTACCCCATTTGCAGCCTCACCGTCGTGCCCTTTCGTACTTGGGCACTATGCTGTTGCTGCACATGTATCATTACTATCACTATACCTGCCTTTGCTGTACATTGCAGACTGAAATGGTTTCTCTCTCCAGCAAATGTGCCTCTAACGCAAGGTTTTCACTGGCATTAATTTTCAGACCTTTATTTCACAGCGTTAGTGTGCCTGGAGTCTCTCCCTGCCAACTCTCTGCCCATTGACCCCTTCTCTCCACCCTCTGGAGAGACTTACTCCACCCTCTGTGCACCTTAACACCACTGGAGACGTTATTGCGCGGTTTATCGCGCAATAACATTTATCATGCGATAACATCGCCGCTGCGACGTTAGCGCTATTTAGTAAACATACCCTTAAGTTTGTACATGAGGCAATGGGGGGTTAAGTGGTCAGTTGCTTTTTTAATATTAGGTTGGTGGATTACATTTGCACAGCTATGCAGCTTACTTTCCATGTACAAAGTATCCGCAGAAAAAAGCAAGTGCAACCATAGTAGCATAGTGGATGATGGCATAAAGACCAGTCTGCCCAGTAAGGTGATTAGGTTTGTATTTGCATACACACTGTAGGTAACGTCCCTCATGTCTCCGTTTAAAGGTGGCACCCACTGTGCAATGTGGGTTACGTCCCTCATGCTTTAATTTTTAGGATTTACCAGCTGCCTAGTACAGGTTACTTCCTCTATTCATTTGTTTAGGGTCGTTCCCCCCAGGTTACTTTCCTCAAGATTTCTTAGAAAAAGTGTCAAAAGTCATTTCACAGATGTTTTGAGCTGATGTACTCTGGTTTCCATCCTCCTGCTCTTTAGGGCAACTGATTGCCTGGAAAAAAAATGCTATCTGGCTAAACACATTTGGTGCTGGAGGGACAGAGAAAGCTCTACTGTTAAGTGTGTTTTTCACACATGGCCCCTCTTTTCAGCACTGCATATCAGCCCTCTCCTACTTACATAGGTGAGGCCCCACAGTGAGTCTCTGCATATTGGCCCTTTGTCTCTATATCACACACAGATTGTTCCTAGCTGAGGGCTTTCTCAGCACTGGTATTCAGTGTTAGCCAGCCATGCTGTCTAGGTAGCGCATGTTGCTCAAAAGCAGCACTAAAGTTAACCAGACAGCTTTGTTCGGTGAACTTTAGAGCAAATATTTATGATGAGCTGATTCAGGTTGAATATCTGGATACAATTAAACAGATACAGTTTTCTGGTTAACTTTATTTGGGTATGGTGGACTGAATATTAGTCTAAGGGGTATGTTTACTAAAGGGCGCTATTTGTGCTGCTGTCACGTTATCACATGATAAGGCGCCTTATCGTGCGATAATGGTGCTTTACTGGGCGATAAGGCGCCTTATCGCGTGTTAACGCATACAGCGGCGCAAACGAGCGCTGAAGGCGGAGAAAGGCTCCCAGAGGGTGGAGGAAGGCTCCCCAGGGGCGGAGAGAGAGGGTCAATGGGTGGAGAGTGGGAGGGTAGAGGCTCCCTGCACACTAACGCTGTGGATTCCTGGGCTGAAAACTAACCCGAGTGAAACCCTCGTGTTAGAGCAGATTTAAAGGGAAGAGAAAACCATGTACAGCAAAGCCAGGGAAACCTACAAAAAGTGATGTGTGATACATGTGCACGGAACAAAAGGGCAAATAAACATTGAAAATGACCTGAACAAACTGGAAAAAAAACATAACCAAGCTGGGCAATAGTGATATTAATGGGAAACATCAAAAAACACTACTGGGAAAACTCCAAAAAAAGGATATCAATTTTGGAAGGGCCTATGCTCTGTCCCCATACAAGTTGAATGATCCCACAGTGAAATAGCGCTCATCAGGGTTTTCCCTTTCTATTGGACAGGTTTCCTATGGCGTGCACAAGTCCCGCAACAGCATGGTGGGCATGTCGGAATGGGCAACTGGATAGATGCTGGAAAAGGGGATACAGAGGGCTGCAGGCGGCACATGCTGTGGTGCAGCTGGGCCACAGTGCGTACTAGGGTGATGCCTAGGTGGCCCATAGGAATTCTGAAACAGTAGAGACACCAGACAGCAACTGATGAGGGCCCAACATGGGCATGAGTGTGTTTCCCACAGTGTCACAGGGGATAGTATCCAGCAGGTACCCCCAAGGGCACAGAACATTGGCAGGCGGTGCTGGGGGGAAGCGTGGACATCTATGCAGGCAGCCCTACCCCAGAACCCACACCATAGGAAGCTCCCTACCGGCACACTGGATGACCTGAGACTGTGCACCACCAGCAGAAGGGCATGTCAGCATGGCGACAGAGGGGTACTGGTGGTGGAGGGGGCAGTGGTAGCTGCCCACAGCAGACCATGGCCTAGCATTGTTTAGGTGACAGGCCCTGTCAGACGAACAGTCATGGTATCCCCAGGGAATGCACTGTCCCTGTGGCAACAGTGTGGTGCAGTACACACAGTCATTGTGTTCAGGAGCAGAAGGTTACAGGTTCAAGTCCCAGCTGAGGCTCCCACCAACCCAATCCCCATATCTTACCCAGTACTAAACGGTGGTAATAAAGAGGGAACCTCTATTGCAGATAACATAAACATGCCTGAAATGCTTATATTTTACCCTACAGAGCACAGACACCATAGACATGCGCAATACCTAGAGCAGAATTTTCCAAATGCAGTCCTGGAGGGACAAACTCCATTCAGGCATCATGCTGTCCCTAATAAAGATGCCTGTGCTGCATGTCTATGCGCCGCCCCCATGGTATGCAGATGTATCCATGCATATTCATTAGGGACAGCATGAAAACCCGAACAGTGTATGGCCCACTAGGACTGGAGTTGGGAACCTCTGCTCTAGAGCAGCGGCCAACAGGGGCAGAAACACCCACACGCACAGGCGCCATTATCCAAAGCCTCCTGGAGAGGCAGGATGTCGGGCCCTGCATGCAGCACCATCTCCCAATACTAGCACTCGCATACCATAGCACTGCCACCCTAAACCTGGGAATACGGTACACATATATCAAAAGGTTGCTATGATTACTGGCAGATAGCAATCCCTAGGTTAAGCACAATCTGCTCATTGAGCTGTATCATAGCAACCTCTCTGATGTCTGTGGAGTGTGTTTCAGGTCTGGTGTCTGACAGTGTTTACCACCCTGGGGAGTGACCCCAACAGTATTGCTTACCATAGCCATTTATGTACTGTGCCCAGGACTGGTGCGGTGGCCGGGGCTGCCAAAAGCCTCTATAGTTGCACAATGCTGGCATAGGTGTAGGAGTGTGTGTCTGTCTACCCAGTGTGTGGTGGCTGCCAACACCTTCCTCAGCCCACACTGCTTGCACTGTTGCCAGTGTCAGCCTGCCAATGTGCATAATGAGGAGCAAGGTACCATGGGTATAGCCCGGACAGGGTGGCATGGCCAGTATGCATCTTCACAGGGCATAGGGCAATGACTCGGACATTGTAGTGCCTGGCCACCACCTGCATGGACAGGGTGGCCACAGCATATCCTGCTGGGAGGTCACTCTCACCCTGACTGAGCAGTGACCACGCATGGCTAGGTTCCCCCATAGTGCTATATAGTATTTCTCTCATGTGGCATTTATGGGTTCTCTTTTGGGCCCCAATCACTGATTTATCTGCTTAGTGTGTATGCCGACATCCCAGTTCTGGGTACATGCATCTACTCCAGGGACATGCACTATGGACTAGCTAGCAGACTGTCTGCAGTTAGTATGTGTCTGGCTGGAACACCTTGCAGGGTGCAGTGGCTGGAGGCTTGCTGCTGGAGAATGTCAGATAGTGGTGGGGTGCAGCTGAGCATTTCCAGGACTACTGTCTGTCTGCTATTGCTTTATGGATGTGTACAGATCTGCATTGACTGTCCTGTAGGGTGTCTGTTCCCCAGCAGGACTGTGGTTGATGGTCCCCTCTACTGCCACCATAGCAGGGAGGTAGAATGTGGATCTGTTGGTGGGAGATCCTGTTTCCCACCCTGAGCCACAGAGGGTGGGTTGGGTGGTGGTACATAATCTGCCTATGGGTACAAATACCCCCACTTCACTTACATCATGTGACCATGGCACCAACACAGAATATGCACTATTCTGGGTGCATCATAGCCCATAAGGACTAGACATGACTGAGAAATACAGATGGACACAGATGTACCATAGGTGTGCCTGCAGGAGCTACCTATCACATACAGTAGCACTGATGGGGACCTGCAGTATGGCATATTTCAGCCATGAAAGGTGCTGTGGACCTGGTGCTGAGCGCCCCACCTCACCCTCAGGGTGAGCACAGTACCCGCACAATGTGACGGTCTGTAGCTACTCTGTGCCAGTAACACCCACGGTCAGTACCCCTACCAGGCTGAGGTGCTGTGGGGGTGCACACAGTCAGTTCTCCCTACCAGGCAGAGGTGCTGTGGGGGTGCATACCTCATCTTGTGATCATCTGTAGACTGCTGATTTGCATGTGCAGTGCATCATGGGTACAGGTGGGTTAACCTATCCTGGTAACCACAGCAGACAGTTTGTGTGGTGACCTGCAGTCCTTCTGTAGCCAGCCAGGGGTTTGTTAGTCACTATAAAGCTGTAGCCCACTGGTTACTTCACTGCTTGTAGAGCCAGAGGTCATGGGTTTGATCCCACAGTGGGGTTATTTGATAGGGCTATCTGAGGCACTTTCTTTTTTAATTTAAATAAGTGCTGCCAGCAAAAACACCCTCACAGTGCTGTAGCCTTAAGGTGCCTCATAAGGCGCCCTCTAAAGCGCTCTATAAGGCGCCCTATAAAGCGCCTTATAAGGTGCCCTATAGGGAACATTATAAGGTGCCTTGGCAGACAGTGCACTTTATAATGTGCCCTCTAGAGTGCCTTATAGGGTGCCTTATGTGGCACCTTAGGTTATGGCACTGTGAGGGTGTGTTTGCTGGCAGCACTAATTTAAATTAAAAAAGAAAATGCCTCAGACAGCACTGATTTAAACTGAAGGGTAATGCTTCAGACAGCCTTATTCATCAAGCCCACTGGAGGATCAAACTCATGACCTCTGTTTCATCAGTTAATGTATTCACCATTGTGCTATACCTCTGTTGCTGTGTTTGTTGCTACACCTCTGTTGCTGTGTTTGTTGCTACACCTCTGTTGCTGTGCACCTAATTAAGGCTAACGCGTATTAACGTGCCATGGCTCCCTCTATCACATGAAAACATACCTTATCGCACGATAACCCTAAATGCTACCTTAAGACCGGAACGCCCACTACCTTATATGGCATCCTGCACACTAACGCCAGCTGCACGTTAAGACTGCTTAGTAAACATACCCCTAAAAGTGAATACAAATTTACCTCCCTTTGGCTTTTGTAGCATTAGCTATAAAATGGATTAAGTTTGGGTTACTGGAGAGGAACCATGGATTTGGATTATAAGAGTAACAGCTATCTTTGATCTCCAATACAAATCCAACAGAGCTATCTATGCTCCTTCCAAATCATATCTATCTACATCTAGAAATAAAAAAGACAACGTGTGGTTGCTAGGGGTGTGTATTCGTGAGCATACACTGGTTTCGTTTGGGCCCCTAAACATTTAAAATGCACGCAAATCACTTGTATGTACAACTTTCCATGTGTACAATTGATTTTCTCTCTTTAGAAAGGTCTAGTGAATACACAAAGAACAACTAGGTGAATGGAATTTGAAAAATCATCAAAAATAGGGAAAATCCATTTAAAATGAACATGAATCAAGCTTTTGTTGACAATGCACACCCCTATGTTTTGGTTCTTTGCTTCATTTAATTTATGTGCATATATTTTTGATAATATAAACTATGGTCATTAACAGAGCTGCAATCAAAAATACTCAAAACAAAAACCAGCTCCACCTACTAACTCCCAGTAGTAATACAATTTCCTATAGTTAAGTATGTTATAATCTAAAAGGATGGAGAAGCAAACCTCAGAACCCTCCAACACCTCCCACAGTTCACACAAAGTGAGCTCAGGTGTATAAAGGAGGTAAAATATATCAACGGTTCGCTAGTCCACCACACTTATCAAATTAACAGGAGTGCTATCCGATCCCAAAAACAACTGATATTTTCAAATGTACATTAACACAGGACTCCAAAGTCAAAGCTTCACAGAAGTAACACAATGTGAACACACATCCAAATGTTACAATGTGACCAAACATGCAGTTTTCAACATAAACATATATCCTAACGTCACAATATAACCAAACATCTCAAATGCTGAAAAATCAAAGTCTTGACGAGTAGAACTCCTGATTTGAACAGCCCAGATCAAAACCCGACGCCTGCCGAAACGTTCCTCTTGCGTTTCGCTGCTGCTGCTTCAGGGGAAAATGATTCCAAGCATCTTCAACAAATGACGCCTCCAAACAAAGCCGATCTCATCCGGCAAACTCACAACCACTGCTGGCGCCCGTGGAGCTGGTTTTTTGTTTTGAGCATATATTTTTGATATGCAGAAATTAATTTTTGTGTGCATAAGTTGGTCTTTTCTGCATAAAGAAGATTTTATGAGCCTAAAATCTAATGTGTGCATAAAGAAATGAAATGGAAGAAATGAAAAAAGCCCAATGAAGATATTTTGGAAAGGTGAGGGTGGGAGGTATGAACACTTAAAAGAAAGAGGAAATAGAAGAACTAGGAAAATACTAATGCTTGCTCTGAGAAAGAGACGGAAGTGCAGTGAAAATGCTCTACTTACCAGCATTCACAGAGGGTCACTGAACTACAATTCAGTCCCTATACTTCCTTCTGACTTCAACACTTTGACAACTGCTATAAGAATTTAATCATTCCTTTTGTGCTCCAGAGAAAAATTGCATAGAAAGATCATTCATTCCCCCTGATCTGAAAAATCATCATTTTACTTCTTATTTCTGGTTTTAATGTGGTTACACAGTTCATTATTTATTATGATAAATGTGCCATTAACTCTTGTACCTTGGAATTAACATATTGCTTTTAACAATTCTATATCATCTGGAAGGTAGCTTTGGTATTCATACAGAAGTCAATAAATTCTTTGGTCTATTTTTAGCGGTGTAAGTTACCGATTCTCTTTCTGTTTTACTAAAAATACATTTGGCAATAATTTAAACCATATAAAAACAAACACCTTAAATATCGCTAGTTAAAAGGGATGTAATTGCAAATCCAAATTTAGTTTTGTGATATGTGAAGGCAGATTTTAAATAGTACATAAGTACTCCCCAGTTACTGCTGCTTCTGCAGTGCAATTTTTAAGGGTGTTTCGCTTGCATGTCGCACCTATTATTGAGGGGCCAGCCGATTCGGAAGATTTTTGTCTGTCTGTGTGCATCTTTGTGCATTTATTTCTTTAAGCATGCATAAAAAACATGTATATGCTTCCCCTCTGCCCAAATCAGCAGGATGAAGAGCCGGGGGAGGGGGTTCCCCTTCCCACTTGTATGAAGAATGGTGCTGCAGATGACAAAGGCTGGTGGGAGTCCCCAATCTCACTAGCCGGAAGAGTCAGACTGCAGCTTGCAAAAGAGGAGGGTGCTGAAAGAATGGATAAGAGATGGGTGGAGTCTAAAGGAGGGGCAGGGTTGAGGGAAAGACATAAAGGAAAGGGAGGGTTAGAAGAGAAAAGGAGAAGAGATGGGGGAAGGGAAGAAAGGGAGGGAGCGAAAGGCCTAAGAGAGTGCAAGATTCTGCAAATGGGGAAATGTGCCATTGTGTCATATTATAAGGCTACACTTCTCAACTTGTTCAAAATAGTACCAGGTGCCCAATAACAGAAACATCATCTGTGACTTGTTAATGCCTCCTCCCCCCTCCCCCCCCCCCATCACAGAAAGGAAGGGAAGGAAGATGTTAGAGGTCTGGGAGGCGGTGCCAACTATTTTGCATAAGGTGTTGAGCTAATGGGAACATTCATTTTACTGACAGTTGGAGACAAACTATGGAGGGGCAGGGGAATTACGACTACACATAGACTGCTAGAAAAGTGTCTGGCTGGGAGAGGGGAGTGATGGTGAGGTATTTCTTGCTATCATCAGCCACTCCAAATATCATCTTCAGGAGAACTGGCAAGCAGAAGCAGCCTCTGCTGGTATGTAATGAAAAATTGTGTATACTATTTTGCTGGAAAACTGGCTATTTTAAAGAGGAAAAAAGTCAAGACAGTTTATTAAAGTAAAACTAATGCTATGTAGAACATGTCCCTTTTTGTCAATTAAAGCAAGCCAATTTTATGTGGGATTTTTTTTTAAGTTAACTCTATATGGAGACTGATCTTTTTAGTTTATTAAGGCAAACCAAATTCTCTATGGAGCTTATTCTTTTGAGAAATGCAAATTCTGTGTGTATAGATGGATAGTGTTGGGTGGGGAAAAGGGCATTTTCCTGTAGCGATAGATTTTTAAATCCAAAACCTCCAGGCATGAGAAATGCCCTCATTTTATATGAGATGCCAGAAGCAGGTGAACCTCTAGATTCTCAATGTGTGGATGAGATGATAGTTTGGGGAAGAGGGCAATAAGTATGCTAGGAAATGGAAAAGGTTTTGGAAAAGTGGGAGTCTATTCCATAAGAATGTGATTCACCTTAAACAATATGAAACCTTGCTGCCATTGCAAACATTTTAAAAAGCGAGATCAGCTTTTAAACAAGATGAAGGGGGGGAAGATCATCATCACTCAGGAGCTCATGGTTCAGAGTGAGGTATTTTATAAGGATAATGGCAAACCAGAGAAGCTAGAGTAATTTTATTACAGTGTGTCTAGTGTAGGTGCCTAAGGGGTGCACCTTAGCCACCTTATCTCTGATAAGATGCTGACTAGTATTTGGGATGTCATATTGAGGGCTCTATTAATTATAACCCCTAGGTATTTTACTTCTTGTTTGACTGGTAAAATGGTATTGTGTAACTTGATAGTAGTAGGAGGTGTGAAGTTTTGGTCCCTTGTAGCAAATAGGATTTCTGTTTTTTGTAGTTGATTTGTAAGTTGTTTTTGTTTAGCCATGATTCGGCTTCATGTATGCAGTCAATTATTTTGCCGAATTGAGAGTTTTTTATGTTTACTGGTGTATAAACTATTATATCGTCTGCATATATGTGATAATTGATTTTGTGTTTGTTGAATATGACACATATTGGTTAAATATATAAATTGAACAGGAGGGCAGAGAGGGCTGAACCTTGGGGTATTCCTTGTTTTGTGTTGTCTAAGCCACAGATACTTAAGGTGTGTTCTCTGCTACTTATGCTGGTATTTTATAACGTCAAGTACTGTACACTTTAATTTATAAAATAGGATTAACATAAGCATGTAAAATGAGTTACTGTAGCAAGGTGTGACTTTTCCCCTTTCTTTTGTGTATTTTGTAGTCATTGTAAATTGCTTTTGTTTTACACTTGTCTCCGCTGGTAGTGTCTTGATGTGTTGTTTCCCTTTTGATTTATTATTGTAAATCACATAGATATTGTATATTTTGATTTTCAGTATATCAAGGGCCTGATTACATCCTGGATGTCCTGGACCTCTGTGCACCCGATCGAAATCGGACGCACAGAGTTAGATGGGATTCTGATCCAGTGGGGCATTTCTAACCCCGTGGCATCAGTATCGCATCCAGGCCTGTGGCACCGTGGCTCCATTCAGGAGCTGTGATCCCTGGCCGTCAAACAGATTTTTTATTCCCCGCAGCCCGACCCACGATCTGGCCTCCCAAGGCCATGCTCGGGCTGTGGGGAATCTCCTCCACCCCCTCCTACCTCCTCCGCTACCCAGGCCTGCCATACCCCAACAACTTGGGGAACTTATTCCTCCTCAGAGGTGGAATACGTTCCCCAATCAGTCTGCCAGCCCTGGATGTATAGGGCTGACTTTGGACTCGGCCTTGTATGTCCGGAGCCGCAGACCGCAGACTGCCCACTGCCCACCCTAACTCCACCCCTGCACTGCCCTTTTCCCACCCCCATCTAACCTCCCTATACAACATACAGGGAAGTTAGTTGGGATTGGCAGAGGGGCCGAATAAACGTCCAATGGGACGTCCATCCCCGCTATTCACAGCTCGGAATGACCCCACAAGTGAATAAACTTAAAACTATTGGCATGCTATTCAAAGGCATTTACAGACGCTGTAAATGCCCCTAAGTGGGATGTTCAATGGCAATACCGTGGTTAGTTCTGCTGAATATCAATGGGTATCACCGCTACATGCCCTAATGCTAACCAGATAGCACTGTGGTGTTCCAGGGGTGTTCAAAGGGCAGTACCCAGGGGGGTCAGTGGTGATATTTAGTCACTGTCTGGTTATCTCTCAGTGGTGAAAGTGAGGTGCAGCAAAGTCTGGCCTAATTTCTGCTGCTGAGGTTAACTATCACTAAAAATCTCCAAACAACCCTCACACCACTTATTAGATCAAAAAGCAGTGAATATGGGTAAATCCAAACAATGAAGACAACAAAAATAACAGCCAAATCAAATGAGACTGACTAGAGGTGGCCCAAGATACCTGACCTGGCTTCTGTTTCAAAACCAGCTCGCTATATCTTTCACTCAGTCACAAAGGGGAAAGTGAATGGCCTCAGTACATGGGCTGGGGTTTGCATTTGTGGTAAGCCTACACCGCGACATCACACACAATGTAATAACCCTTATTATCATTTATAGGCCACCACAATTATTTTTACAACTTTTAAAGGCATTTAAAAACTTGAAAAACTTAACTTGGATAGATGTTAATCCTCAAACTCTTAGGACCAGAGGGACTGCCCAACCCTCAGTCATCAAATTGAGTTTCGCCCATGATTCTTTTAGGAGCTGCCTCAAGACAGATCAGGACAGTGTCTTAGTATGCCTTCAGAAAATGAAATAGCCCCAACTTAAGGGCATTTAACAGAAAACCGATCGCACGCAAGCAGACTGCCAGCCAATAAACTCAAATTGCTGACAATCAATCCAAAGTTTCATTCAATGCAATTGGCTGTACTGCCTTAAGATTAAAGATCCACCTCTGTTCCAATCTCGTTAAGCACCACTCTGTTTGTCCAGTGGTAAGATCCGCGATACAACCGAGTACCAGCCGCTGAAGTTGCTGCCATTGATGTTGATATTCCAAACAGTGGAGCACCAATGGCACCGTTAAGACCTTGCTACACAGCCATGATTTGTGTTCACTTAGACAAATTCAAATTTGTTGGCACATTCTTACTGCATACACCCAGGCACAGGGCCATAGAATTGCATATACCACCCAAGATTCTGACAATCCATTATCCACTTCAAGGGATAGGTAATCCCACTAGCGGGATTAGTCCATACATCTACATTTAAAGAAGTAGCACACATGGTGCAATGGCCACACGGGCCATGATGCCCTTTGTGTTGCACCCCCGAGACTTGCATGGAGAAGTCAGAATGGACCAAAATATTTCTTATGTTCTGGGCACGAGTGAAAGCAATATAAGGCCCTGTTTGAAATACTGTATGAAAAGCCAATACAAGCCAATGCTTGTAGATATCTTTTGTACTTGGTCTGAATATCACGGATCGGAGGGGCGCCCTGCGCTTATTCCAACTCAGAGGTGTCATAAGCAGGGTGTCCCCCTGCTGAGCCATGGACATACAGGGCCATCACCGGAATTGGCTCTGTACATCCAGGGGGAGGTACTGCCCATGCTCTGCCCACTTTCTGCCTGCATGCCACCCCATCCCCTGCAGCATGAACATAAGAACATAAGACGATAAGATAAGTCATACTGGGTAAGACCAAGGTCCATCAAGCCCAGTATCCTGTTTCTAGCAGTGGCCAATCTAGGTCACAAGAACCTAGCAGTTACCCCAAAAAACACAGGTTCCACAATTCTTGTATTGGGTCAAGCAGTGGATAATAATGGTTTTTGGACCTTTCCTCCAGGAACTTGTTTAAACCTTTTTTAAACCCGGCTACACTAACATCTTTTACTAAATCCTCCAGAAACAAATTCCAGAGTTTAATTACAGGTTGAATAAAAAAATATTTTCTCTTATTAATTTTAAATAGGTTACCCTGTAGCTTCATTGCATGTCCCTTAGGGGTATGTTTACTAAATGGCGCTAACGTCGCAGCTGCAATGTTATCGTGTGATATGTGATGTTATCGAGCGATAATAGCGCATTATTGTGCGAAAATGTCACGTATCGCGCGATAACGTCTCCGGCGGCATTAAGGTGCACAGAGGGTGGAGTAAGGATCCCCAGAGGGTGGAGTAAAGCTCTTCAGGGGCGGAGTTAAGGGGTCTATGGGCGGAGAGTGGGCGGGGAGAGGATCCATGCACACTAACGCCATGAAATGAAGGTCTGAAAATTAGCACCAGTGAAAACCTCGCACTAAAGGCACATTTGCAGGAGAGAGAAACCATTTCAGTCTGCAATGTACAGCAAAGCCAGGCAGACCAAGAAAAGTGATAGTAGTGATACATGTGCAGCAGCAGCATAGTGGCCAAGTACAAAGGGCACGACGGCGAGGCTGCAAATGGGGAACAGGGGGATAAAGGCGGGACATGCAGTGGGGCAGCTGGAGCACAGGGTGGACTAGGCAGATGCCTAGATGGCACATAGGAACACAGAAACTGCAAATCAGCAAGCCAGCAACTGACCAAGGTCAAACATGCCCACGAGTGTGTCCCACAGTGTCCCAGGGGACAGCACCCAGCAGGTACCCCAAAGGGCACATAACAGTGACAGGTGGTGCCGGGGGGGGGAAGCGCGGATGTCTATGTAGGCACCCCTATCCCAGATCCCACACCATAGGCAGCCACTTACCGACACACTGGATGGCCTGGGACTGCGCACCACCAGCACCACCGGCATAAGGGCATGTCAGCATAGTAGCGGAAGGGTGCTAGTGGTGGAGGGGGTAGTGGCATCTGCCCACAACACACCAAGGCCAAGCCCTGTTCAGGTGAGTGCTGTGCACTGCAACAGACAAGGTCTGTCTGACGAACAGTCATGGTATCCCCAGGGAATGATGTGCCTCTGTGACAACAGCTGGGTGCAGTACACACAGCCAGTATATTCAGGGGCAGAAGGCTACAGGTTCAAGTCCCAGCTGTGGCCCCTGCAGACCAGGTCCCCACATTTTACCCAGTACTAAACTGTGGTAATAAAGATGGAATCTTTATTGCTGATAAAATAAACATACCATAAACGCCTATATTGTACCCTACAGAGCACATACACCATAAACATGTGCAATCCCTAGAGCAGAGTTTCCCAACTCCAGTCCTGGAGGGCCAAACACCATTCAGGTTGTCAGGATGTCCCTAATAAATATGCATGAGATGTATTTACATGCACCGCCCCCATTGTATGCAAATGTACCCATGCATATTCTTTAGGGACAGCATGACAACCTGAACCGTGTTTGGCTCACCAGGACCGGAGTTGGGAATCTCTGCCCTAGAGCAGCGGCCAAAAGGGGCACAAACACCCACACCCACAGGCTCCACTATCCAGCGGCTCATGGAGAATCAGGCTGTTGGGCCCTGCGCACAGTAGCATCTACCAATACTAGCACCTGCATACCTTAGCAATACCGTCTTAAACGTGGAAACACGTTCCACATATATCAAAAGGTTGCTATGATTAATGTCAGATAACAAATCTTAAGTTAAACACAATTTGTTGACAGAGATTCATCATAGCAACCTTTCTGATATTTGTGGAGTGTGTTTTAGTTTTTGTTTCTGACAGTGTTTCCCACCCTGGGTAGTGACCCTACCTGTATTGAGTACCATAGCAATGCCTGCACTGTGCCCAGGACTGGTGTGGTGGCCAGGGCTGCCAACCACCTCTCTCTTTGCACAATGCTGAAATAGGTGTGGGAGTATGTGTATGTCTACCCAATGTTTTGTGACTACCTACACCTTACTGAGCCCAAAATGCTTGCACTGTCTCCAGTGTTAGCCTGCCAATGTGCATAATGAGGAGCAAGGTACTGTGGGTATAGCCCGAACAGGGCAGCCTGGGTAGGATGCATCTGCACAGGGCATAGGACAATGGCTGGGACATTGTAGTGCCCGACCACCACCTGCACGGACAGGGTGGCCACAGCATGTCATGCTGGGGGGGGGGGGGGTGTCACGCTCATCCTGACTGAGCAGTGACCATGGCATGGCTAGGTTCCCCCATAGTGCTATACTGGAGGAGTGGCCTGTTCAATGTAATTTCAGTTTGTTCAATGTAAACCGCACTGATGCAGAATAGCGCGGTATATAAGTATATAAATAAATAAATACAGCATTTCTCTCAAATGATATCTATAGGTTTCCTTTTCTGGGGCCCAGTCACTGACATACTTGTTTGGTGTGTGTACTCACATCCCATTCTTGGGTGCACACAGTTCCTCCAAGAACATGCACTATGTACTAGCTAGCAGACTGTCTGCAGTTAGGATGTGTATGGCTGGAACACCTTGCAGAGTGCAGTGGGTGGAGACTGACTGTGCTTTCTGCTGGTGAATATCAGATAGGGGTGGGGGCAGCTGAGCTTTTCCAGGCCTACTTCTCTGTGTGATGTGTACAGATCTGCATTGACTGTGCTGTAGGGTGCTTATTCCCCAGCAGGACTGGGGTTGATGGTCCCTCTACTGCCATCATTGCCGAGATATAGAATGTGGATCTGTTGGTGGGGGTTCCTGTCCCCCACCCTGACCCACAGAGGGCGGGTTGGGTGGTGCTACATAATCCACTTTGGGGTCCAAACAACACCCTTCACTTATAGCATGTGACCATGGCACCCACACAGGTTATGCACCATTCTGGGTGCACCATAGTCCATAAGGGCTAGACGTGACTGTGAAATACAGATGGACACAGGTGTATCCTAGGTGTGTCTGCAGGGACTACCCATCACATACTGGAACTGATGGGGACCTGCAGCACAGCCTACCTCAGCCAAGCCCAGTGCTGCTGACCTGGTGCTGGGCACCCCACCTCGCCCTCAAGGTGAGCACAGGAACCTATGATAAGGAAGCTTATCATAGCTCAGGAAGGAGCTATAGAAAAGGTGAAGTGTCTCTGAACAAGCAACCTGTCAGTTCTGGTAGAAATAAGAAAACAGAATTTTCCCATAAAAGACTACCAGTCCCAGAATGCACCAGGTTTCCAACAGCCATTAGAGGAGCTGAAGTGGGGAAACGTGTGTTCAATCAGGAGGGCTATGAGGTAATCCCTAAGCACTCATCTCAAAGGGCAGGGCCTGATTCAGCACAGCTGCGCTGTGTTAGGGAGGAGCACTCATCTAAGCAGAATAAAGGTAGAGTTTATTCTACAGAGAATTATCCTTATCCTGAGAATCAGCTTGAGCTTGATCATCAGTTTCATCTGAAGGATCATCGGAAGCAGAAGCCAAACCGGACGGACAGAGAGGGAAAGAAACCCTTTGGAAGAAGGAAGAGAAAAGCCTTTGAGAGGTCTAGAAGAGTCCAGAGCAGTACGTATACTGGGAGGCATTTCAAGGGCCAGCATACACCATTGGACTGGGGAAAGCCAGAGGAATGGTGCTGCAGAGCTAGGAATCTCCAGACGCTACCTGTGAGGGAGAGACGGCTGCACGTGGAAGGGACCCTAAGACCCGTGCCAGAAGGTATGTGAAGAGAGATCCAGTGTCCAGGGATCTGGATTGGAAGGCTGGACATAAGAACTGGACTACATACTGGCCAGGCTATAT
Source organism: Ichthyophis bannanicus (assembly GCA_033557465.1). Classification (NCBI taxonomy): domain Eukaryota; kingdom Metazoa; phylum Chordata; class Amphibia; order Gymnophiona; family Ichthyophiidae; genus Ichthyophis; species Ichthyophis bannanicus. Next base: position 605,231,491 of record CM066035.1, on the reverse strand, counting down.
AGAGAGGAACTCTAACAGCAATGGAAGCTCAGGTATGAACACTGATCTATGCCCTAGCTATAACCTTGAAAGACAGCAGGGAAACAAGTATTCTCCTGAAAGTGCTCCATTGAGAGATTCATCTGTGCCAATCCATGATATTGAACCCATGCTTGTTGAAGAAGGGGGAATGATAGCAGATGAAGAATCTGTTTACATGGACTGCTCTCTGTCTAAACTCCTTTGATGATTTTCTGTTATAAAGTACAGCAACCATCACAAAGAAATACAAACTTGTTCTTTAATCTACTCAGAAAAGCTCCTGTGTAGGATTTCTGGCCACGCTGTAGAAAGCAAGCCAGCTAAGGGGTTTCAGCTGGATAACTGCTAGCAATTGAGCCTTACCTAATTGCTTGTGAGCTAGGAGAGAATCACTTCTGAATCGATGTGGGAAGTTATCAGAAGTTAACCTGAAAAGAACAGTTTTTTTCTTGCTTTGTGGCTTTTGGTTTGTTGTTTGATATATGCTAAGAAAACATTAGCTAATGCCTGACAAGTTTGAATGTTGTTTTCCTGATTTTGATTTTGTTTTTCCAAGTTAAACACTGGAAGCAAGTAACCTGATTTATGTGCTACCAAGCATATCTGTGTTGGGAGAAATAACCCCATAAATAAATACCTTATTGGCTTTAACACTTGAGCACAACTAAATTATTGTCAGCAGCTGTGTCTGGTGTGAATGAACTGCATTGCCCACAATCCCTTGCAAATCATATAGATATATGCACTTGCCAAGACTGTGAAGATTCTCACCCAGGCAGCCGTCTGACAAACCACACAATGTCACGGTCTGTAGCTATTCTGTGCTACACACAGTCAGTTCCCCCTACCAGGCCCGGGTACTATAGAGGCGCATACCCCATCTTGTGATCAGATGTAGGCTGCTGATCCATCATGTGCAGTGCATCATGGGTACAGGTGGGTTTACCCTATCCTGGTAACCACAGCGGACAGTTTGTGTGGTGACCTGCAGTCTTTCTGTAGCCAGCCAGTGGTATATTAGACATTATAAAGATGTAGCCCACTGGTTACTGCAATGACTGCGGAGGCAGAGGTTATGGGTTCGATTCTGCAGTGGTGTTATGTAAGAAGGCTGTCTGAGGCATTTCCTTTTAATTTACATCAGTGCTGTCTGAGACATTTCCTTTTTTAAATTTAAATCAGTGCTGCTCCAGCAAAAACACCCTCACAGTGCCGTAGCCTAATGTGCCTCATAAGGCGCCTTATAGGGCACCCTATAAGGCACCCTATAAAGTGCCCTATAGGGCACATTATAGGGTGCCTTGACAGACAGAGCACTTTATAATGTGACCTATGGGGCGCCTTATAGGGCACCATATGTGGCACCTTAGGTTAAGGCACTGTGAGGGTGTTTTTGCTGGCAGCACTGATTTAAATTAGAAAAAGGAAATGCCTTAGAGAGCACTGATTTAAATTAAAAGGAATTGCCTCAGACAGCCTTCTTACATAACACCACTGTGGAATCAAACCTATGACCTCTGCCTCTTCAGTCATTGAAGCAACCAGTGGGATACATCTTCATTGCTTCTAAGTCTGCGCTAGTGTGAATTTAGGGTTAATGCACGTTAACATGCTACAGCGCCCACTATGACGCGATACAGATTCTTGCTACCTTGCGCCGGAACGCCCACTCCTTTATGGCATTCTTCACATTATCGCTGCAACTTGCACCGGTAACATTAAGACGGTTTAATAAAACATACCCCTTAGTCTTTCTATATTTTGATGGCGTAAACAATCGATCTACATTTACTCGTTCCACTCCATTCTTTAATTTAAAGACCTTTATCATATCTCCCCTCAGCTGTCTCTTTTCTAAGTTGAAGAGGCCTAACCTTTTTTGCTTCTCATCATAGGAGTAGCCTTCCATCCCCTTTACCATTTTGGTGGCTCTTCTCTGTACCTTTTTTAATAACGCTATATCCTTCTTAAGATACGGTGACCAGAATTGCAAACAATATTCAAGGTGTGGTTGCACCATGGAACAATACAGAAGCATTATAATATCCTTTGTTTTATTCTCCATTCTTTTCCTTATGATACCTAGCATTCTATTTGCTCTCTTGTTCACCGCTGCACACTGGGTGGAGGGTTTCAACATATTATCCATGATGACACCTAAATCTTTTTCCTGAGTGGAGGTTCCTAATGTGGAACTTTGCATCCTTTAACCATAGTTGGGTTGATTTTTCCTAGGTGCATAAGTTTGCACTTGTCCAAATTAAATTTCATCTGCCATTTGAATGTCCAGTCTTCCAATGTAGCAAGATTCTCTTGCAATTTTTAACAATCTTCATGGGTTTTAACAACTTTAAATAATTTTGTGTCATCTGAAAATGTGATTACCTCACTCATTATTCCCATTTCCAGGTCATTTATGAATGTTAAAAAGCAGCAGACCTAGCACAGATCCCTGGTGTACTCTGCTATTTACCTCTCTCCATTGGGAAAATTGGCCATTTAGCCCTACTCTCTGCTTTCTATCTTTTAACCAGTTCCTGATCCACAATAGTACACTGCTTCCTTTCCTATGACTTCTTAATGTTGCCAAGAGTCTCTCATGAGGGACCTTGTTAAAAGCTTTCTCAAAATACAGATACACTATATTAACTTTTGTCTACCTGTTTATTCACGCCTTCAAAAAAACATAACAGATTAGTAAGACAAGACCTTCCTTGGCTAAAACCATTTTGGCTGTCTCCCATTAAGCCATGACTATCTACATGTTCAGCAATTTTGTTCTTTATAATGGTTTCTACCATTTTTCCTGGTACTGACATCAGGCTCACCAGTCTGTAATTTCCCAGATCACCCCTGGAACCCTTTTTAAAAATTGGCGTTATACTGGCCATCCTCCAATCTTCAGGTATTAGAGATGATTTTAATGATAGTTCACAGATTACTAATAGTAGGTCTGCAATCTCATATTTCAGTTCTTTCAACACCCTTGGATGTATACCATCTGGTACAGGTGATTTACTATTCTTCAGTTTACCAAAAAGTTGTAATTCATCTTCCTGGAGTATCGATATTTCTTTCAGTTCTTCTGTGGCATCACCTTTAAAGACCATTTCAGTCATGGGTAAGATCCTTGCATCTTTCTCAGTAAAGTTCAAGCAAAGAATTCATTCAGACTCTCTGCTATGGCCTTGTCCCCTCTAAGTGCCCTTTTTACCCCTCTATCATCTAATGGTCCAACTGACTTTGCCACCCGTCTTGACTACTGTAACCTGCTACTTGCATTCTGCATTCTCCATTTCTGCATCTATTTCAAACTTCTCCTGCTGACCTATAAGTACATTCGCTCTGCAGCTCCTCATACCTTTCTTCTCTTATTTTTCCTTACACCCCCTCTTGGGAACTCCGCTCTTCTGTCAGATTGCTTCTATCTCTGCCTTTCTCTCTATTGCTAACTCCAGACTTCATTTCTTTCACCTTGCTGCAACTTATGCCTGGAACAAACTACCTGTATCTGTATGCCAGGCACCTTCTCTGACCCTTTTCAAATCCAGGCTGAAAACTCACCTCTTCGCTCCTGTTTTGGATCTTGACTCACCTGATCTCCTTGTTTCTCTACCATTCCCCCTTGTTTTATCCCTGTTTATACCTTTTGTGTTGACTGTCTTGACTAGATTGTAAGCTCTGATGAGCAAAGACTGTGTCTTACATTTCAGTGCAGTGCTGTGTACATCTTGTAGTGCTATACAAATGCTCAGTAGTAGTCATAGTTGTAGTAGGCTTTTTGCTATGAATGTACTTGAAAAGTCTCTATTACACATTTTTGCTTCCACATCAAGATTCTTCTCAAATTCTCTCTTTGTCTGCCTTATCAATGCCTTGCATTTAACTTGCCAGTGCTTGTGTTGTTTTCAGTTTTTGTCATTTTGCTCCTTTTCCCATTTCCTGAAAGATGCTTTTTTTTGGCAACAACAGCCTCTCTGACCTTACCTTAAAAACATGCAGGCGGTTGTTTGGACTTCCTTCCTCTTTTCTTAAAGCATGGAATACAGCTGGTCTGGGCTTCCAAGATAGTATTTTTAAACAACATCCATGCTTTGCAACTGCTCCTTTCAGTTTTTTCTTAACTATTTTCCTCATTGATCACTGGAAGGAGCGGTATAAAAATGTAACCAAATAAATAAATAAATAAATACAATTTTACCATAGTCTTCCTTTTGAAAGTTAAAAGATGATACTGTGTGGAGTGGAGTGGCCTAGTGGTTGGGGCAAGGTACTTCAGGCCGGAAGGTCAGGGGTTCAAATCCCACTAGAGGACAGCAACCTTGGGCCAGAAGGACTGGGGTTTCTAGTCCCACAGGTGCTCCTTGTGGTCTTGGGCAAGCCACTTAACCCTCCATAGCCCATGTTCCCTGTAAAATAGTTATCTCCAAGTTATAATGCCCTGTTCAATGTAATTTCAGTTTGTTCAATGTAAACCACACTTATGCAGAATAGCACGGTATATAAGAGAATATAAATAAATAAATACTGTGGATTTCCTTACAGCCCTCCTCCATTTATTAAATCAAACGTGATCATGCTATGATCACTATTGTCAAGTGGCCCCAACACCCTTATCTCTTACACCAGATCTTGTGTTTCACTAAGGACTAGGTCCAAAATGGCTTCCAATCTGGTCGATTCATCGACCAGCTATTCCAAGAAGCAGTAATTTATTTCATCTAGAAACTTTATCTCCCTAGCATGTCCTGCTGTGAACTGACCCAGTCGATACCGGGGTAATCAAAATCATCCATTATTATTACTGTGCTGTAACCTTTGTCAGCTTCCCTGATTTCTTTGAACATTTCATCATCCATTTGTTCATTCTGGCCAGGCGGTCGATAGTACACCCCAACTGCCATCGCCTTTCCCTTCCCCTTTTTACAACATATGCAGGCCCCAATGAATTGCCCAACAATGGTGCAAACATCCACACAGACAGGCTCCACAATCCTCAGATGAATGTGGAATCAGGCTGACAGCACTGGCACACTGAGCGGCTCCTAACATCAGAGTGTACCACTAGCCCCTGCACAATGTGCACACCTTTACAATGCCTGAGCAGAGCTCCGGAACAGAGTGGCAGGCAGGAATAGTAACATAGTCACATACAGTACTTTATGATGGAAGATCAAATATACGAGACCCATATGTGCACATAGTATTGATTCAACTGTGTGTGTGCGTGCGTGTATGTCTGTCAACATGTTACAGAGGCAGCAGCCAACTATGTCCACATAGGAAGACAACACCACATGGCCACATGCATCTTATCCAAACACCTAAGTATACCTATACAGCCATTGCATCCAGTAGCCCTGTGGCACAAAACCTATGGTCACTCTATACATGTCTATAAGTTGGCGGGTTCAAGGTCAGGCTATGAAGTCCCACAGCTGGACTTATTTCTTTTTATATCAACATACCATCCTGGGACATGATCAATGGGTATCAGTCCCTCCAGTCTCAACGACATGCATAGTCCACTGCATGTACAAGGGCGACCTCTGTCATTGTGAGCACAGACACATCCAACCCGATCACCCTTAAGCAAACCCACCCTGCACCCCAGTGAGCCACTGCCCTCTGATGCAATCTGTGAAGAAGGAAGCATATACTGTATGTACCCCAACCAGGTTGCCACCTATAGCTCTCACCCTTATCACAGACCCTACATGTGAGCCATCACACACACTGTTGTCAAGGCCAACCATGGCTCCACAATGAAACTGTAGGTGCAGCTGTCCACTAAATCTCAGAACCAGCAGACAGCTAGGTGCACATAGGCACACATGACATCAGGCCCACATGAAGCTAGACAAAGGACACCCAAAGATGATGACAAACAAAAGTATAGCAGCTCTGTTACACCAAGCACAAGGTCAGTGTGCGACTGAGACAAGGGATGTAGGAGTGAGGCCGACATGTGGAGTAACAATGATAGAAATGAATGTCATGTTTCGTATGACCAGGAGGGCTTTAGTCTTAGTGTAATTGATGTTTAGGTTATTTTGGGTTAACCAACCTATCATTTCTTCTAAGCAGTCTGTCAATTTTGAGTAGTCTGGGTTGTCAAGGTTGATTAGAGAGTAGATCATTATGTCATCAGCATATATGGTGTAGTGGACCTTGTGCCTTTTAATGATTATGCAGGTGGGCTGAATGTATAGGTTAAATAAAAGAGCAGACAGGGAGGATCCTCGAGGTACGCCCTGTATTGACCAGAATGTGGTAGAGTTGCTTGTTCCACATTTCACTTGTATTTGCCAGTTGTTGAGGTAGGAAGAGAACCAGTTGATCATGGTGTTGTATAGACCAATGGCTTTTAGTCTATCTGGTAGGATGAAGTGGGAGACCATGTCAAAAGCTGAGGAGATATCATTGAATATTAGGAGAAAACCCGTCTTGATATGTCGATACCTCTGATTAAGTTGTCAAATAGATATATGAGTAGAGTTTTGACTCTATGGTAAGGTCGAAAGCCATGTTGGTGGGGGTCTAGTTGACGGACAATTTTCTCTATGACCTTTGTGAGGAAGGGGAGGCTAGAGATGGGACGGTATGCTGCAGGGTCATCTTTCCTTAAGGCTGAGTTTTGGGGATTTGGTTGGACTGTAGCAAGCTTGAGGGTGCAAGGCATGTAACCTTGGGATAAGGATTGATTTACAATGTTGTGGATGAGTTGGCTTAGTTCTCCTTTGGCTGATTTAATCCAAGTTTCCGGGCATGGATCCAATGGAGCGATGCTGGTGCTTAGCTCTGAGATGATTTGTGTTAACTGATCAGCAGATGGGATGCTGAACTCCGCCCAGATCTGTTTGCTTTGTGTTGGGCTAGTAGTGGTGTTAGCTGTACCATCGGGGGAAGAGGTTATTTGGACTGGAGGAAGTCAGCAAATGTTTGTGGGTGTATGATTTCATCTTCTTTGCGGGTGGGTTCTTTATTGAGAGTTCTTACGGGTGGGTTCTTTATTGAGAGTTCTTACAATTTCAAATAATTTTCTGGGTTTGTTGGCAGATTTGAGTATAAGGTTGGTGTTGTATTCCTTTTTGTGTTGAATAATTAGGTTGTTGTATTCTTGTAGTTTCGTGTGATAGAGCTGCAGAGTACGCTTGGTTTTGTTTTTTCTCCAATGTCTTTCAATTTTTCGTATGGGGCCGTTCTGGACCTTTTTATTGCAGGCTTAAAGTATGGAGCATCTGGTGCTTTTGCTGCAGCAGAGATAGTCATGTCCCAGTTGTCGATTAGTTTGTCCAGGTCACTGATGTCTTGGTTCAAGTTTGGGAGGACATCATGAGGAAGTGGTCCTTATTGTAGCTCTTGAATCATCTACCCGGGTTGGAAAGTTCCACTTGTTGGTTTGTGTTTGGGATCTGTATATACAGCAGTATCATGTAATAATCAGACCAAGGCACTGGGGTTATCTTTGGGGTTGATACGTTGTTGCAGTCGAGGAGTCTATTAGGTACGAACATGAGGCCTGGAGAGGAGCCAAGCCGGTGCGTGAGTGCGGTAATGAGTTGGGTGTATTTTAGTGAGCCCATGGCATCAAGGAAAGATTCGGCCTCTTTGATGGTTTTTGACGAGATTAAAATCACCAAGGACCACCAGCGGTTTGTGGGGGGCGTAGGCTGCACAGACTGATTCAAGGGTTGCTGAGAGTTCATCGGAGGTAGCTTTTGTGGATATGTATGTGAGACATATGGCAATATGCTTATTTTCTATGATGGTGGTGTTTGTGTGTGTTGTGGTAGATATCTGCAGGAGTTTAAATCTGAGGTTACTTTGTGCAAGGTTAAGAACACCTCCTCCCTGTTTATTTGTGCGTGGCCAGTTGAATGTTTTATGTGTAAGTGGAGTAAGCTGATTGAGGATGACCTGATCCGTGGGGGAGATCCAGGTGTCGGTTATGCATAATATATCGGTTTGCTGTGACTTTAGGTGGTCTGCGAGGGTGTGAATTTTGTTTCTTAGGGATCTTGCATTGATGAGCTCGATGCTGATAGGTATGTGTGTGTGTGTGTGGGGGGGGGGGGTTGTGATTGTGACGCATGAGTGGCAGTGGTGATGTATGGGGCGTATGACTGTGAGGTTTTTTTTGCTCGAGCGTTTTTGTGCTGATTGCCAGCATGGGATATTTGTGGTATAGATGGATTGGTAGAGAGGTGGTGTTGGGATTAGGTATGGGGATATGGGCAGGAATTGTGTGCTGCAAAGGAGAATATTTGTGAGAATGATTGCAGCAAGAAGATAGTTTGTAGCTGCCATGTTGTTTGGGTTTTACTGAGTGGTTTTTTTTTTTGACAGTGTAGTGTTAGCTGAATAGGTAGGACCAGTCCATATTCATACTGTGTTGTCTGAATGGATCCAATGGTGTGCTGTGACATATATGGGATTTGGGATCTGCTATCAAAGTGCAACCCACATCTATACGTCCCCAGGACACTATCTCTGACTAGATAGTATCTCAAAATGGGTTACTTTGCACACACTATGGCAGTTGTTCACCTCACATCTAAGCCAGTGTATGTAGAGTATGATCTGTGTCTCTCAACTCAACTGCTAATGCTTGGTGTAATACCTGCATCATGCCAAAGAAAGCCACCTGCTGGAATCTGTAAAAGTTAACATGTATGGGTACATGAGAAAAATAGAAACATAGAAACATGACGACAGAAAAAGACCACATGGCCTATCTAGTCTGTCTTTTCACATCAACCACTACAACATTCCCCTTTTTTCCTTTAGAGATCCTCTGTGATTGTCCCATGCTTCTTTGAATTCAGATACTGTCCTCATCTCTACCACCTCCACTGGAAGACTAATCCATGGATCCACCAATCTTTCCGTAAAGAAATATTTCCACATATCACTCCTGAATCTATCCCCTTTCACCCTCATCCCATGTTCCCTAGTAGCAGAGCCTGCTTTCAATCAAAAGAGGCTCTCCTCTTATGCATTTATGCCACGGAGGTATTTAAACATCTCAACCATAACACCTCTATCCCGCTTTTCCTCTAAGGTGTAATTAAGATCTTTAAGGCTGTCCTCATATGCTTTATGATGAAGACCACAAAACATTTTAGTAGCCACCCTCTGTACGGACTCCAGCCTGTTTATATCCTTTTGAAGGTGCGGTCTCCAGAATTGCACACAATACTCCAAATGAGATCGCACCAAAGACTTATATTTATTTTATTTATTTATTTAGCTGTATTTATATCCTGCTTTTCACTGGGTCAAAGCGGTCAATTGGGGGATACATTTAACATGAGGGGATATGAGACACATATGCTAATACTTACAGGGAACATGGGCAATGGAGGGTTAAGTGGCTTGCTCAAGACCACAAGGAGTGCCTATAGGACTAGAAATCCCAGTCCCTCCGGCCTGAGATTGCTGTCCCCAGATGGGACTTGCACCCCCGGCCCTCTGGCCTGAAGTACCTTGTCCTAACCACTAGACCACTCCTCCCCCAAGGAGGAGTGGTCTAGTGGTTAGGACTAGGCACTATCACCTCCTTTCTTCTGCTGGCCATTCCCCGACAGCCCTTCCGCTATATCACTAAGAAAGATGTAAAAAAAAAATCAGACCAAAGACATATCCCTGGGGCACACCACTGGTAACCTCCTTCTCCTGAGAGTGAGCTCCATTTGCCTGTAACCTTTAACACGAGGGGATATGAGACACATATGCTAATACTTACAGGGAACATGAGCAATGGAGGGTTAAGTGGCTTGCCCAAGACCACAAGGAGTGCCTATAGGACTAGAAATCCCAGTCCCTCCGGCCTGAGATATCCCTGGGGCACACCACTGGTAACCTCCTTCTCCTGAGAGTGAGCTCCATTTGCCTGTAACATTTAACACGAGGGGATATGAGACACATATGCTAATACTTACAGGGAACATGGGCAATGGAGGGTTAAGTGGCTTGCCCAAGACCAGAAGGAGTGCCTATAGGACTAGAAATCCCAGTCCCTCCGGCCTGAGATTGCTGTCTCCAGGTGGGACTTGAACCCCTGGCCCTCTGGCCTGAAGTACCTTGTCCTAACCACTAGATCACTCCTCCCCCAAGGAGGAGTGGTCTAGTGGTTAGGACTAGGCACTATCATCTCCTTTCTTCTGCCGGCCATTCCTCTCCCTATGCAGCCAAACATCCTTCTAGCTTTTGCTGTCACCTTTTCTACCTGTTTAGCTACTTTAAGATTATCAGCCACAATCATGCCTAGGTCCCGCTCTTCTTTAGTGGACAAAAGTACTCACACCCCTATACTATATTGCTCCCTTGGATTGCTGCAGCCCAAGTGCATGATCTTGCATTTTTTAACATTAAATCTCAGCTGCCAAATTCTAGACCATTCTTCAAGCTTAGCTAGATCCCTCCTCATGTTATCTATACTTTCCTGGGTGTCTACTCTATTGCAGATTTTGGTATAATCTGCAAAGAGGCAAACCTTACCCGACAGCCCTTCCGCTATATCACTAAGAAAGATGTAAAAAAAAAAATCAGACCAAAGACATATCCCTGGGGCACACCACTGGTAACCTCCTTCTCCTGAGAGTGAGCTCCATTTGCCTGTAACCTTTGTCGCCTCCCACTCAACCAATTTCTGACCCAAGCAGTAACTTTAGGGTCCATCCCTAGGGTGCTCAGTTTGTTTATCAGTCACCTGTGAGGAACGGTATCAAAGGCTTTACTGAAATCTAAATACGCTACATCTACGGTTCTCCCTTTGTCCAACTCCATGATCACCAGTCAAAGAAATCAATCAGATTTGACTGACAAGACCTGCCTCTGGTGAATCCATGCTGCCTCTGATCCTGTAATCTACTGGACTCCAGAAACCTCAGTATTTTCTCTTTCAGCTGCGCTTCCAATAATTTACTCACCACTGAAGTTAAACTAACTGCCCTGTAGTTTTCAACCACATCCTTACTTCTGCTTTTGTGTAAAGGGATCACATGTGCCTCTCTCCAGTCCTTTGGCACCGCTCCCGACTCCAACGAGGCATTGAAAAGGTCAGTCAGTAGAGCTGCTTGAACGTCCACAAGTTCCCTCAGTATTCTAAGGTGTATCCCATTCGGTCCCATCGCTTTGTCTCTTTAAGTTTAGCTAGTTTCTCACAAACACAGTTTTCTGAAAATTGTTCAAGATGCCCCTCGCTTCTTTTCCTGTTTGTGGATGTTTTCTGATGTCCTGCTCCTGGTTCTTCATCTGTGAACACAGAACAGAAGTATTTGTTAAGCAATTCCGATTTATCCTCATCAGCTTCTACATATTCCTCCCCTTCATCCTTGAATACCACTTTTGCCCTTCCTCTTCTCACTAACATATCTGAAAAAATGTCTTATCATCCCATTTAACTACATTGGCTATTTCCTCCTCTTTTTGAATCTTTGCTTTCCTGACTACTTTGCTAGCTTCTCTAAGTTTTTTCAAATATAGATGCCTGTCTTCCTCTCTCCATGATCTCTTGTGTTTTATGAAGGCCTCCCTCTTTTTCTTCACTTTTTCAGCTACTTCTTTCGAAAACCATAGCGGTCTCCTTTTCCTTTTACCTTTATTTACCATTTAAACAAAAAGGTTGCCCTTAAAATATCCCCTTTCAGTTGTGCTCACTATTTTTCTACATCCCCCAGTTGTTCCTATCCCGCTAATGATTCCCTGAGGTATTGGCCCATCTTGCAAACTTAGTTTTCCTAAAGTCTAAGACCCTTGATTTTTTTATGTATTTTAACAGCCTTAGTCCTAATACTGAACCACACCATCTGGTGATCACTGGATGCAAAATGATCTCCCACTACAGCATCAGAAACACTTTCACCATTGGTAAGCACCAAGTCCAGTATGGCCCCTTCACATGTGTGTTCTGTTACCAGTTGCCTGACTAGTTCTCCCTGTAGGGAGTTCAGGATCTGCTTACTTCTAGATGATACTGCAGCAGGAATGTGCCAATCAACATCTGGCATATTGAATCCCCTATCAATAGTGCTTCCCCTTTTCTATCAATTCTGCATATGTCTTCAATTAACTCTCCGTCCACCCTCCTGTGAGGGAGCTCTGTATAACACACCAATGCAAATGGATTTCTCTTTCCCTCTTTCTAGTTTAACCCACAGTGCCTCCTCTCTCCCTTTCAAGCTCTGTAATTCCAAAGCTTTAATATTATTTTTTACATATAGTGCCACTCCTCGTTCCCTTCTTCCTACCCTGTCCTTTCTGAATAAAGTATATCCTGTTAAAGTTGCATCCTAGTCATGGTTTTCTGTGAACCATGTTTCTGTAACTGCAACTAAATCCAAGTCATCCTCTCCCAGTAAAGCTTCTACATATGGGATCTTATTTCTCATGCTACGGGCATTTATACACACCACTTTCCATATGTTTTTCCTTTTACCCATTTCCATAAAGGTATTTAATGTTTCACTTATCTGGGAGTTTCTTCACCCATCCCCAATGAATCTAGTTTAAAGCCCTCTTCAGTAGATTAGCCAGTCTGCTACCTAAGACATGTCAACCTTTCTTGGATAGATGGACGCCATCTCTGCTCTGCAACCCTTGGAACAGCATCCCATGGTCCAGGAAACCAAAACGCTTTCGATGACACCATCCACGCAGCCATGCATTCATCTCCAGAGTGCGAGCTTCTCTGCCTTGGCCTTTACCCTCAACATTATTAAGATGTGCTTGGAAGGTCTTCTTTATCAAGCCTGTGGCTCCCTGTATAATGGGAAATATATCTGTACCTTCCTGCTACATTTTCATGGTCTCTGACTGCATCTCATGGTATGTTAAGATCTTCTGCCTCTCCACATGCTTCACAGAATAATCACTTGGTACCAATGCTGCTATGATCAATGCCGTTCTGCTATTCTTCTCCTTTACCACTTTGACAAAGATCGATGACACCTGACCTGTTTGCCCATCTATGCTGAGGAGAAACATCCTCACAACCTGCAGTTCACACCACCAGGCTGCACTGTCAAACTGTTGCGTGTTGGGGATGGGATGTGTTAGCTCAGTGTTGCACATGGTGTATATGAATGCTGGTGCTGGAGTTCAAACAAACCCCCTCTGTTCAGATATGAACAGACACACTCCATCCATGGATGTGTGGGTCCACCATATGTTTCCTCAGAAACCACAAATGTGTGTCCCTTTCAGTTCTACAGATCCCCCTGTGCAATGGCAGGGATACAAAGTGCCCTCACAAACCTATTTCCCCATCTCTATTGTGGGTCCATGCAGCCTGTTGTTTGTGAAAGTTGGTATGTTTGTTGCAATGGCAGCAATTATCACCCTGGCAGGTCTGTGGGTCCTGTTGTGTGGCCTCTGAGGTTATGGACCAGATTGTACATAGGGGTGACATGGAAAAAGGTGTGACAAACTGTGGTCATGCAACCCTTTTGCACTGAAATCTGATAATGTGCCGCACAAAGTGTCCATAGTATTGTAACATGGCAACATGGCAACTGGTCTCGTCCATCATGTCCGCCAAGCAAGGTGGCAAATGTAGGGGCACCTGCTGATCTGTGAAGGTCAGCCCTCCCCATGCCTTGGTTCAGGGGTATTCACACAGCTCTGTATAGGTCAACCCAACCTAATCAGATAGATGAGATGGTCATGTTGTGTTTGCTAACATGCTGTTGCCCTAAAGGGATCAGCTGTGTTGGTCCCATGCCATTTTGAGATCTGTGACTGCATTTTCCATCACCACTTCCAGTGGGGGCCATTCCAAGCAGCTACCACCCTTTAAGTGGAAAGGTATCCACAGACATTGCCTTATGGTTGACACCCATGCAGCTGCATGTATAGTGCCATACTTTTACAGCTCTCATCTCTTTGGAGGAGGTTTGTGTGTACAGCAAGACCCCACAGGTCTGAAACTTCTGATTCAAATCTCCCCTCTCCCCCCCCCCCTCCCCTAGAGTGGACATATGTGGGTCCTCAGGTCCCTTCCCATAGGTTGTCTGATGAATGCTGAAGATGATGTGACCAACTGTCCTATGAACCTTTTCCAGCTGTTTCATGACCTTCATGAGGGATGGTCTGCAAACATTAACACAGTATTCCATGTGATGCCTTGCTACCACCCTGTACAGTACCATACATACCTCCACCTGTCAATCGATCATACCTCGCTATGTGCAACCTTGTAGGCCTCTGGCCTCTGCCACTGTCGTGTCATGCTTTCCTGCCAACGTCAAGTCCTCAGACACTATCTCAACAAGGTACATTCCCTGGTTTGCGCGCAACAACCTCTCACCCCCATTGCAGATGATTCCCTGGGATGTATGATTCCCAGTGTCTGACAGTGCCCCTCTTCATGTCATAGTGGCACTGTCAAGCATTATAACATTCCTACAGTATTTGTTGACCTGTCCTCATGTTATTGACTCCCTCAAGGGAATCCACCTCTGTTTGACATCTGTATGTCATCTGCAGGAGGATAGACCTGTCCAAACAGTCTTTGGCAACTCTCACACACACATACATAGAATGGTACTTGTCCCAGGACCCTACCCTGGACCACACCACTAATTGCCACCCTTCCATCCAAGTGGGTTTCGTCCATCATCACCCTCTGTCATCTGTCAGTCAATGCATTTCAGATACTGATTAACATCCTGGAACACATCCCCAAGCTGTTGGGTATATTGATAAGACCCCTATGAGTGATAGTATCATTGGTCATGCTTAAACATGGGCAATAGCACTGGGGCCAATACAGAGCAGCAAAGAGATCATGGAATCACAGCACATGTTGTATGTAGACAAACACCAAAGTGAAATCTTGAGAGGAGGAATAGCCAACAAGGCACTGAACTGGCAACTCTGTAAAAACTCTACCAAGCTGGACCATGACCTGACAATGGACTGCATATGCAGGTAGTGACCCACAGCATGGTGCAACACTGCTGACCAGGTGTAGCCACAGTCTATGACATACCACCTATGAATGTCAGCCTTGACCCCAAATGCACTGACATCCGTCTGATGTTCCCAACAGTCGTACCATGTCTGGAATGCCAACATGTAGCCATATGCATATGCTGACAGTGCCAACATGTACCCACATTCTGCAGTCTGTCCTGCCTGCCTGCCTGACACAGAGCATTACAAATAGTGAGGTTTCTGGAGTCCAAAAGATTACCGGATCTGAGCAGCATGGATTCACTAGAGGCAGGTCTTGTCTGACAAATCTGATTGATTTCTTTGACTGGGTGACCAGGGAGTTGAACCGAGGGAAAGCCCTAGATGTGGTGTATTTAGATTTCAGTAAAGCCTTTGACACCGTTCCACACAGGAGACTCATAAACAAACTGAGCACCCTAGGGATGGACCTTAAATTACTGCTTGGGTTAGAAATTGGTTGTGGGAGGCGACAAAGGGTACAGGTAAATGGAGCTAACTCTGAGGAGAAGGAAGTTACCAGTGATGTGCTGCAGGGATCTGTCCTTAGTCTGATTCTTCTTAACATCTTTGCTAGTGATATTGCAGAAGGGCTGTTGGGTAAGGTTTGCCTTTTTGCGGATGATACCAAAATCTGCAATAGAGTAGACACCCAGGAAGGTGTAGATAACATGAGGAGGAATTTAGCTAAGCTTGAAGAATGGACTAGAATTTGGGAGCTGAGATTTAATGTTAAAAAATACCAGATCATGCATTTGGGCTTCAGCAATCCAAGGAATCGATACAGTATAGGGGTGAATTACTTCTGTCCACAAAAGAAGAGCAGGATCTAGGCATGATTGTGTCTGATGATCTTAAAGTAGCTAAACAGGTAGAAAAGGCAATGACAAAACTAGAAGGATGCTTGGGTGCATAGGGAGAGGAATGGCCAGCAGAAGAAAGGAGGTGATAGTGTCTCTGTGTAAGTCTTTGGTGCGACCTCATTTGGAGTATTGTGTGCAATTCTGGAGACCACACCTTCAAAAGGATATAAACAGGTTAGAGTTGGTGCAGAGTGTGGCTACTAAAATGGTTAGTGGTCTTCGTTATAAAGCATGTGTTGACAGACTTAAGGATCTTACAGTGATATGAACACTTTAGAAGAAAGGCGGGACAGAGGTGATATGATTGAGACATTTAAATACCTCTATGGCATAAATGCACAGGAGGAGAGCCTTTTTGATTGAAAGCAAGCTGTTCTATGAGGGGACATAGGATGAGGGTGAAAGGAGATAGACTCAAAAGTAATATGTGAAAATATTTCTTTATGGAAAGAGTGGTGGATCCATGGAATAGTCTCCCAAGATGGTAGAGATGAGAACAGTATCTGAAATTTAAAAAAGCATGGGACAAACACAGAGGATCTCTAAAGGCAAAAAGGGGACTGTTGTACTGGTTGATATGGAAGGGCAGACTAGATAGGACATGTGGTCTTTTTCTGCCATAATTTTTCAATGTTTCTATGTTTCTAAATGCAGCACTGCACGAGACACACAGGGCTGGGACAATGCTTTTATTTGCAACAGGCCGCAGCAGCTGCGACTGCCATCATCACTCTCAAACGATGCTGACATGGCAGCCTGGTGGCATTGGGTATCGCATGTCTCTTTTTGATAGTGACAGCAAGTCTTTGTGCTGCTATTGTCACTGTGGAGTCATGATGGACATCACAGATGTGCACCCTAAGCAGCAGCCTGGTCAGCTGTGTGGACGAGCCAGCCCCAGTGCATTACCTATGTGACACCTCCTTTGCCAAATTGGCACCATCAACATAGTACCCTTTCTTAATGGGGCACTATGCTATTGCTTGGGATCTCACTGTGTGTGGAGCACGTTGCAGACATTTAAATAGGCTCTCTCCTCTCAGAAACAGCCTTTTCCATGAGGTTTCAGAGGATATTAGAGTTCCCAGCGCTGGGGCCTCTAAGATGTGATTGTGCAACCAGGCAGTATGGAAGCACACGCTGTCCATGCCCGCTCACCACCCTATTAATGCCCACTCTTCACCTCCTTTCCCCTTACCGCTGCAGACCTCTCTAACGATCATTAAGGCAGCATTATCGGTGCATCCTGCATTAACCGCTTGCAGAAACCAATAATGCGCATTAATGGCACACTTGCTCCCTTACCGCCCTTTAGTAAACAAACCCCTGAAAGTAAACTGTTTCCAGCTGAAAAACCAGCTTCTATTTCACTCTCAACAGAAGTTGATCTATATTATCTTCCCTTCATGAGAGGTATACCACATTCAGAAGACAGTTTCACACATTAAAAACTATGTTTCACATGCAAACAGCGTTTGTCCAAAAAAGCTGTGGTGATCTATCTTTCAATACAGCTTTTGTGTTCAACTAATCTGCTTCTAGATTCCCTTTTGGTTTTATCTATGCAAATCAAATTACAAGGACATTGAATCACATAAACCACATAGCATTAATTAAAATTTGAAAAAGTCTGCAACTTGAACAACTGTCCAGTATGAGGACATAAAAAGAGTCTGTCTGCATCATCTGATCGCAAAATGAACAATTGCCACATTTGAAATGTCCAATGGGTAGGTCAGCCTTACGTATCAAAGGTAAAGCAGAAGGGAGCAGAGCATCCCTGAGGTTGCACCCTCTTGTATGTGCTATAAAAATCTTGTTTCCTTTGAAACATTTCAGACCTTGTACAACATAATCGGCCAATATTTCCTTATCATCTTTTTAATATCTTTGGCTAGATGTGAAAATTGCAAAGTACAGACTGTCCGGGCTGTATCCGTATTTGGAATTTTGCATAACAGCTCCTTTCAGTCAGAAATGCGAGCTCTCCAATATGCACATTGAACATATGTGGAGCCCAATTCCCTAAGGGGAACGTCCAGCCTGTCTGCATCGATGTGGGCATGTCCTTCCTGTGGCACCATGTGCCCACTGCCCACCGTGACCCTGATTCCCCACCATTCAACCCCAACAGGGGCCGCTGGGGCCCAGATCAGGATTCACCAGGGACTCACCAGGTACTCGTCATCAGTGACCATTTATTCTGGTTGGGGGCTTCTAAGCTCTGGATGGGGCTGCTGGCCAGGTTCAGGGGGCACCCCACTCTTATTCCACCAGAGGTGGAATAAGCGGGACGCTCCCCTGGCGATCTCCCCTAGGGCTGTCACTGGAATCGGCCCTGTATGTCCGGGGGTCCGTCCCGCTCATGCTCTACCCTCATTCTGCCCTCGTGCTGCCCCCATCGCCCGCAGCATGCACACCGGCTCTGTGTGTGCAGGGGGGACGGGAGGCAGCATACCCCAAAAGAGAATAGTGGGGCTGCACATCCCGCTGGGACGTGCAGCCCTGCTATCTGCCTTATAGTATCGGGGCCCTAGAGGGATAATCTCTATCTTTGAATCTCTACTTCATTTCATCTACCTGTTATTTCAAATTCTTTTTTTGTAGAGCAGATCTGCAATATTATACCCGCATGTAGAGGTAGTCTAGATTTACCACCATCTCCTTCTAGCCAGTCTTTGTTCCTCAGGATTTCTGCCTCTATGACTGGCTCCTGCCCTTCGTAGGATCCACCTGGTAGTTTCTTGATGCTTTGGTCATCGGCTACATCTACCTAACTTTTCCATTGTGTAAGCCATGCAGATTTGACCATGCGACCCTTCTTCTAGCATCTCAGCACTAGCTTCCTGTGAATTTTACGCTTAAAATTAAGTTCCTCATATTGACCTGCAGAGCCCTGCACTTAGATATCCCCTTGTATTTATCAAAATGTCTTATCTCTTGTGGTCCTTTGTGTCTTCTTTGATCCCTATATGAGAATCTTCTCACCATTCCTTTCCCTGTGCCCATTCATTTTGAAATCACCCGGCAGACTGCCTTTTCTCACCTGTCCTCTTCTCTCCATATAGAATCATCTTACCAGAGATTCAGTACAGGCCATGAACTTTTCTGTTTGTCACAAGCTTTTTTCCTTAGGTATGTACTGTAACTCTGATTCTGGTTTGACATCCAGATTGTGAACTTGCTGTTAGTAATATGGAAAGTTTCTTATTTCCCATCCCACCATTACTCTCTTTTCTGGATATTAAATCTGGTTGTTATGTTTCAGTATTGGTGTTTATGTGCGTCTTCCCTGTGTTGGATGTAAGTTATACTAGTCGTAAATTTAATATATGAATTTTATTTATTATCAATTGTCTTGCCAAAACCCAACCCAGATGGTACATCAAATTTTAACCAAACCAAACTAAGCATTTTTTTCTGCTTATAATATGCCCTAGAAGACCACACTAGTTTCTATGACTTTTGACCTCAACAGCCTCCTGGCTATAGCGGTATTGCTTATTCTACCCCTTTCATTTCCCTGTTTACAGAGTCTTCTGCTTTCCTGGTGAGGTAGCGTACCTTATCTCTTGTCTACTCCCAGAATGCTGCCAGAATCCTTTTTCTATTATAGATTACAGCCTCCAAAGGCATCTTCTTCTTTAATGCAACAACCTTATAACAGCCTGTCTGTTCTATGTCTGCATATTGCTTCCTAGCCTTGGTTCTGTCACACCTAAATAGGAGTTGTAAGGTATGACAATTTTCAAAGTTTGTGCTTTAAAAGCATGAATGTTATTTGTACCTGTCATTTTGTTTAGGCAGCTGAGAGAACTAAATTAACAGATATGCTTATGAAAATGCCATGTATACTTGCCTCTTGTTATTGACTGGACCTACTGCAAAACTGAGCTAAGCCTAACCTGTTGACAGCAGGGAGAGATGGTCATGAGATTTCTGCTTCCCTACCAAGCAAGAATCCCATAAGCACTGGAGAGGCTATATCCAGCTCTATGCTTGCTAAAGCGAAATCCTCACTAAGCCAAAAGATAGGCATGTAGAACTCGTTCCCTAGCCCTTTATAGAAGCCTCCCTACAGAGAAAGGCTCTAACTGTATCTTTCTTAGACTACACCCCTTGGTTCAGATACACTGCCACAGACCCTGTATAGGTGCGGTTATGGAATTATTGGGTTAATATAGATGTGCATTCACTGTCTCCATTGCTTGCATCACGGTGGATATCCTGACAGACTGACTGACCAGGGGTCCACTAGGGCAGATTTGGGAACCACTGCTGTATCTCATTTTGGGGTAAAAGGGGTCACTGAGTGTTGGTTTTAATAAGCTCTTAATGAGCACTTAGTAGATTCCCCTTTGCCTTTTCTTTTAAATGCTAAGGTCACAAGTATGGTACTTTTAAAGAGAAGAACACCCAGCACAAACAGCAAGGAACACGTTAGTGGGGAAAGCATCCAGAGTATAACAAAAGCACGGTTACTTGGGACTTCCATGACACCAAACACAGTAACACTGATTCCTTACCAATGACTAAAAACCCAGCATTGATAAAATCAAATTAAATTCAAGAAGGTATTTTGCTGTAGTGCAACTTCATAAAATATATTTCTTAGAAAGAAACAAGCAAAATAGTGACTGCCCCTAAGCTTTAGAATAAAACACACATACAGACAGGAAAAATAAGCAAAGAAATTCTTTCCAATACCACGTTTCAAGAATATAACTGCTCTCCTGTGCTAGGATTTACAGCCAGCCAAATAAAATATCAGTGTTCCACTAGGAAATAGCTAGTCAAACAGAAAATGCAATGAATCTGCAGCTGGTGAATATAAGGATTTCTCCATGTAGTCCCTTGTGTCAAAAATTATTATAGAGGCTTTTTGTAGTTTAGGACATTCCCGGGAATGGTTACTTAGTGTTCTGTAAATGACAAATAGCTAGGAATAAGAAATGGGCGGAAAAAGAAAACTTGGCTTGAACGAATATGCCATTTGGCTGCAAGGAAAGGAGCTTAATGCAGATTTGACTAACAGGTTTGAAGTAGTTTCTTATCTTCCGAAGTAACACCTTAGCAAACGTCAGTAAAATTTATTCATCATTTTTTGTAATGAAAAACTGAGATAGGTGGTTTTAAAGTATGACTGGATTTAGTTTTAGCTTCTTTTACTGAAAGATGGATTATAATTTGGCAGTCAGGGCAGGTGAGTCAACAGCACTGAACTGGAGCGTTCATCTTTTCATTATTATTAATCAAATGAGAGTTAAAAAAAACAAATGTTACTAGCTTCATGTGTTTCCAGACTTCCATGCCAAAGGGCATGTTTCTTGTTCTGCAGGACAAAGAAGTGGAGTCATTTAAGAGCCCTTATGACCTGGAAGGATAAAAAGGAAAATTATTCAGTGTCTGCATAATAAAGTGCTATCTACATCCAGCTGGAATATTTGCCATATTACTAAAGCTTTTCAACAGATTTGACCACAACATCAATAAGACTAATTCCCTACCATAGGTATATTGAACTAGCATATTTAAGCTTATACCCTTTAAAGACGCAATGATCTTTTTAATTTAGGTTGATATATTTCTTCATGTTTTTTGGCAATTTTTAGATTGGTGACCTTAACCAAATGCCTTTAATTGGTCTATTTTTTAGTAACCTGCCCAGCAGCAAGAAAGCAATGCATTAGAAATATCAAAATTAGCTCTCCCAATTTCTTGGAAAAACAAGAATCCCCAAATTGCATTGTGTTGTTGAAATGGAATCAGGAATTGGGTGGGGTTAATTTTCCTGTTTTTCAAGCATTACTATTGACTATTCCTCCTTTGTGAACGGAGCAGTTGGTTTCGGAATTTGGTCAGGGCTGAGAAACCCATTTAGCTTCAGATGGAAGAAACTTTGCCTGCTCCTAATTTATTATACTTGGTACTAGCTATGGGTTTGCTAGCTAGAATGGAAACATACTTAGCGATTTCGGCCACTATGAGGCTTTAAGAAAAGTATGGTTTGTAAGATTAAAAATCATTTTTCAAGGGAAATAACAGTTTAGAATGCTGTTCATATTCATAACAAAAATACAGAATTTGGTTCATTGCTAGAATAGTACAGTGTAATAAACTAACAATATTTTATGATCTTCAATTAGAATTTGGATTCTGTAATAAACAATTTTATCAGTAGGTCTAACTATATCACTGTCAAAGGTCCAATAAATTGGACTTGAAAACCATAAGTGATAAATGGGAGCTGAAACAAGCAATGGAGGTATAGTCTAGTGCTTGGAGTAGTGGGCTGAAAGTCTAGACTGAAATTCCACTGACACCCTTGACAAGTCATTTAACTTTCCGTTGCCTCAGGTAAAATGTAGATTGTAAACCTTTTGGGAACAGGGGAATATGTACTATATCTGAATGTAACACACCTTAAAAGTAATACAGGAAAGGTGTGAGCTAAATACAAATGATTAAAGTATTATCAACAACAAAACAAGCTTCTACATTTTATCAAGTAGTAATGGAAATACCTGGTGTTGCCCAGGCAATTAGATACTGTATCCTTGACATAGTAGGCTAAAGAGCGTTAAGAGATATTGAACCATCTGGCCAACATCCACAACTGACTGACTTGAATGACAGTTTGGGTTCTCCACTATTACTACATTACTACTACTACTACTACTACTACTGCTGCTACGGATCATTTCTATAATGCTACCAAACATACGCAACTCTATACACATACCCATAAGAGCAAGTCCCTTCCCTACAGAGCTTACAATCTTTTGAAGACAGACACAAAGAGTAAACAGGGGACTACGGTAAATCTTAAGGGAAATGATTAAAACACACATGGGTGCAACAGGAGAATAAGTAGCGTAAAAAAAAAGAGCCTCAAACAGATGAGCTTTTTTGCCTGGATTTGAATTAGACCAGGGATGGAGTCTGATGTACTGACTTGAGTAGTTTATTCCAGGCATATGGCGCAGCAAGGTGGAATGAATTGAGTCTGGAGTTGACAGTAGATGAGAAGGGCAAGGATAAAAGTAATTTGCTTGATAAATGGAGTTGCCAAAGAGGAGTGCAGGGAGAGATGAGAGCTAATGAGGAGTTGCAGAATGAATGCAGTTGTAGGTGGGTAGGAGAAGTTTGAACTGTATGCAGAAACGGATAGGGAGCCAATGAAGTGATTTGAGAAGAATTAGGTGAGTGAGGTGACACTAGTGGAAGATTAGCTATGAAGCAACAGATTGAAGAGGAGATAGATGATAAAATGGGAGACCAATGAGGAGCAAGTTCCAATAAAGGTATAAGAAAATGGATAAGGGTATTGGTCCCTCACTTGGTTTGCAGCTTGTCGTGCTGTGAGGAATTTTGTGCATCGGTGATGCTGAGGGCTAAGCTATCAGTAGTTTAACTACTGGCAGGGTCTCCCAAGATGGTCAGGTCTCAGCTGAGGTGCTAGACCAAGACAAATCATCCATCTGGGCAGCAGTAGAGTGAGACAGTGTTGGCGCCGGAGGATCCCATTTCTGCGACAATAGCAACAACACTAAAGTTAAACTGTGTGGAAGAAAGGCCTGGCAATCTACTTTGGTATCTTGCCATGAAAACCCACTGGATAGTCACAATAAAACAAATTGCACTACAGTGCTGAAAGATGAGACTCCCAGGTCGGAAAGCACTCAACTAGCTACTGGGGAGGAGCTGAAGACTTTTCAGAGTAAAGCATTTATGATGTGGTTGGATCAAAGCCTTTGAGATGTCTGACTGCTGATGTAGCTGCACATGAAATGAGAGTCAGAAGCTGTAAAGATGTCTTACATATTGGGACATGGAATGTACAAAGCATGAACCAAGGGAAGTTAGAAGTAATCAAGAATGGAATGGAACGTGCACAACTTGATCTGTTGGGTGTCAGTGAACTGAAATAGACTGACATCGGGCACTTTGCATCAAATGATCACATGGTCTACTATGCTGGAAATGAAAGACAAAGAAGAAATGGTGTTGCATTTATAATAAAGAAGAAACTTGCAAGAACTGTAATGAAATACAATGCAGTCAGCGAATGCTTAATCTCTATTCGTCTACGAGGAATGTCTATCAACACAACTATAATTCAAGTATATGCCCAAACAACAGCTGCAGAAGAGGATGAAATTGATGAGTTCTATGAACAAGTACAAGCTGAAATTGATAGAACATGCAAACAGGATATTCTGATAGTCATGGGTGACTGGAACGCAAAGGTTGGCGACAAAGAAGGCAAAGTGGTTGGAAAATATGGACTTGGCAACAGAAATGAAGATGGAGAAAGACTGATAGAATTCTGCAAGACCAACGATCTATTCATCTCAAATACCTTCTTCCAGCAACACAAGCGGTGACTGTACACATGGACTTCACCGAATGGATTGTACAAAAATCAAATTGACTACATCTGTAGAAGTCAACGATGTAAAAGCTCTATAACAGCAAAGACAAAACCTGTAACTGTCTGTGGTACAGATCACTAACTACTATTATGCAAACTCAAGCTAAAGTTGAAAAAGAGCAAGCCACTCATGAATGCAGCAAAATATGACCTTGAGAATATACCACAGGAATTTAAAGACTGCCTGCATAATCAATTTGCTGCTTTAGATACAAATGACAGAGCTCCAGAACAGTTATGGAATAACATCAAGAAGGTTTTGTTGGAAGAAAGCGAGAAGTCTCTACAAAAGGTGAAAAAAGCAAAAACAGCCATAATGGATGATGGAAGAAACCCTGAAAAGTGCCCAGAAATACAGAGAAGCTAAAGCTAGAGGAGAAAGAAAGACAATCTCAGAACTCAACAGAGATTTCCAACATGCAGCAAGACAGGACAAGGAAAAGTACTACAATGACACATGCAAGGAAATAGAATCAGAAACTATTAGAGGAAGAACAAGATCGGCTTTCCTAAAGCTATGAGAGTTAAAGAAAAAATTCCAGCCTCAAATTGGAATGTTACAAGATGCTCAAGATTCTATGTTGATTGATGCTGAGAAGAGCAAGAAAAGGTGGAAAAAATATACAGCATTTTTATATGATAAAGAACAAGTGGACCAACAGTCGTTTCAACCTGTACCTTATGATCCAGAACCATTGCTGATGAAAGAAGAAGTCGAAGCAGCATTGAAAGACTTATCAAAGAACAAAGCACCAGGCATTGATAGCATTCCCATAGAAGTATTACAGCAATCTGATGCAGCTGTTACTCAGATGACAAGACTGCGACTTTCATACTTTGGACATATGCAAAGAGAGAGAGATCATTAGAGAAAGACATCATGCTTGGCAAGATAGAAGGTCAACGCAAAAGAGGAAGGCCAGCAATGAAATTGATTGATGCAATAACACCAGCTATGGGTACCAGCCTGTCAACAATGAGCCACCTGACTGAAGACTGAACACAGTTTAGGACAACTATCCAGAGGGTTGCCATGAGTCGACACCGACTTGACGGCACTTAACAACAAGGGTATTGGTAGTGTGTTCAGAAAGGAAGGAACAAATTTTGCTGATGTTGTTGTTGTTAAATGCCTTCGAGTCGGCCTCGAATCATGTTAACCCTCTGGATAGTTGACTTAAACTTAAACGGTCTTCAGTCAGGCAGCTCATTGTTGATAGAGTGGCACCCATAGCTACTGTTATTCTATCGATCCATCTCATTGCTGATATTATAGAGGAAGAAATGACAGATTTTAACTATCTGTTGGATATGTGTAGAAAAGAGAGAAAATAGTCAAAGATGATGCCAGAGTTGATGAAGAGGAGGCAGGAGGAATGATAGGGCTATTTACAGAAATAGAGAAGGAAGGAAGAGGTGAGGTGGGTTTAGGGGGGAAGATAAAGAAGCTTCTTCTCAGCCATGTTCAGTTTTAGAAACACAGAAGGACCTCCAGGCAGCTCCAAGCTGTGAAAGGTATTTCTCTTCTATGGTGATCATTGAGTCCTGTCTGTCTGTGGTCTGTTGTCTCTGATGGTCTGAAAGTTATTTGTCTTGTAAACTGTCAGGTGTGTCTGTGGTCTAGAATCTTGGCTTTACAGACTGGTTATCGAGTATGATCTGGCCTCTGCTGCTCAGATGCCCAGTCATTCACAAATGATGATGTCTATTCAGAAGAGCTCTTTATTTTGTGGCATTTTGTAGTATCTTCTTCTTATACATATAAAGCAGAATGCTTGTGAGTCTGTTTGAAATGTGCTGGTCAGTAGTTCTCCTAAACTGTTGAATGCAACAAACTCATAAGTGAGATGGACAGGAGGGCCTGTTGAAGGCAGGCAGGGGACCAGTGTTTGCAAGTTTATATGCCTGTTTGTTTGAAGCGCCCTGCTTTCCGATAGTGTGGAATACCACAATCTCATTGGTCGGAAAGGTGGGCAAGTTGCAGGTGATGGACCAATGATTTCTCCCCAAAAAGTACTTATTGACCTCCTGGATGAGAGGATGGTCTCTGAAATGTTTTGTTGCATTTGTTTGTCTGTGAGTTTGTTTGAAATGTGCTGCTCTGTATTTCTCCATTGCTATCAAATGCTACAATCTCATTGGTCAGATATATAGGCAGGCCTATGCAGGCAGGGGCCCAATGTTAGCAAGTTTCTTTCTATGTTTTGCTTGACATGTTCTGCTCAGTAGTTTTGAAATGCTGTGGAATACCACAGTCACATTGGTCAAAAAGGCGGGCATGTTACAGGCAGGGGACCAATGTTTTCTCCCCAAAAAGTAGTCACTGGCCTCCTCCTCGATGAGAGGCTGGTTCCTCGAAGTTTCATTGCAGTTGCTCATACGATGTCCAAATTCATGAAGAAGAAACAAACATACAAACAAACTTTCTTCTTTATATATATTGAAAAAGAAGATTAATAAATGGTTAAAAAAATATTAACCAGAACCAAAAAGGTATGGGGCAGATTTCAAGGATGTCTTAAGGCCTGTTTGAAAATCTTTTGGATAAACTTTTATGGATATCTTTATTAACAGGCAACAAAACAAAGATCTTCATCAGGGGGAATCTCAAAGAGAAACAAGTATATAAAAAATGTAAAATTAGGAAATATACTTAAAACAGTCAGGGATAAAAATAAGGTAATGCAAATAAATAACATTTAAATGGTATTGACCATATAAAAACATATAAAAGCAAAGAATAATAAACATGGGTCAACATGAATTATAATGCACTGTATCTATAAAACACTAAAGTGTTAATATAAGTAAGATAACCATATGTAAAGATGGACAAATTAATGACTAAAGATAAACATATTAATTAATACTATTTTATATAATAAAGTATATAAATCATTGCCCATTGCAATGGGGAATGTAAAGAATTATGTGTATTGCCTAAACATGAAACAGAAGTCATCACAGAGAGGGGAAATTGAGAGGAAACACAGACAACTTATTTTGAAACTGTAGGACAGTGAAAACTTGGTCACTTATATTAGCAAGTGCTTAAAAGCACTACTCTCTATATTAAAAAGGAAGAACTATAAACCTCCATTAAAAATTATGTAAAAAATTGAGAATAGAAAAACTAAAATCAATCAAATTAAGTGAGCAACATAAGCATCATTGATAATGTGAGGCATGAAGGAGGACATGCATTAAAAATAAAAGAGAATATTAAAAACCTTAAAAAGACCTTAAAAAGGTTGGTAGCATAAGATATTCCAAACATAAAACATGGCTTACTATATTCAAGATTATATAGGGGTATGTTTACTAAAGGGCGTAAAGGGAGCAGGCATTAGCGAGTGTTAACGGCAGTGATAAGGGATGTTACATGCGAAAAGGGCTCTGGGCGTGTAGGAGGCATTCCGGCGTTAAGGACATTATGGGCCACTTAACGTGCATTACCAGGACATCGGGCATTAAGGTGTTAAGTAAGCACCTTAATGTCCGAAAACGGCTCTAACCCTATCGCTAGGAAAGTCAATCTGAAGGTGATGGATGGAAGGACAGGTGGGTACAGATGGACCTGCCAGATCTGTGGGTATCCTACGTGGCAGCCAGCAAGGGGGACGAGCATGTGAGAAGCAGCTTTACCAGTGCACAGTAGGGTGCCAATGTAAAATGGTGCAATGTCAGTGTGGGGCATAGGATGGGGAAGACATGTTCCCCAGCAGAGTCAGAAGTGGCAGGATGTGTGCAATGACAGGAGGACAGAGTAGGAATGGTGATGTGCAGATCAGGCACAGGAGAGGCGTGCGTGAAGAGCCGAAATGCGGAAAAGAGTACTGTGTAGTCATGGTGTAGCATCTTGTACAAGAAGACATGACTTCAGACAGCGAACAGAGGCGGATGGATGGGCTGAAGGAAGGATGATGGCTGAGGAGAGGGTGGTATGGGCTGGGATCACCGATGTGCCATAGGTGCCATCCCCAATGTATTAGTACTATGCGTGAAAATATGTGTCAGTGACACTTGGAAGGCCTGATACCAGACATGTGGATCTAACGTCTGTCCCAGCCACACAACCACCATACAACACCCCAGACAAATGTGCAGATAACAACTGTACAGGTTGTCAGACGGCTGCCTGGGTGAGAATCTTCACAGTCTTGGCAAGTGCATATATCTATATGATTTGCAAGGTATTGTGGGCAATGCAGTTCATTCACACCAGACACAGCTGCTCACAATAATTAGTTGTGCTTTTGGGTAAAGCCAATAAGATATTTATTTATGGGGTTATTTCTCCCAACACAGATATGCTTGGTAGCACATAAATCAGGTTACTTGCTTCCAGTGTTTAACTTGGAAAAACAAAGTCAAAATCAGGAAAACAACATTCAAACTTGTCAGGCATTAGCCAATGTTTTCTTAGCATATATCAAACAACAAATGAAAAGCCACAAAGAAAGAAAAAAACTGTTCTTTTCAGGTTAACTTCTGATAACTTCCCACATAGATGCAGAAGTGATTCTCTCCTAGCTCACAAGCAATTAGGTAAGGCTCAATTGCTAGCAGTTATCCAGCTGAAACCCCTTAGCTGGCTTGCTTTCTACTGTGTGGGTCAAATCCTGCTTCAGGAGCTTTTCTGAGTAGATTAAAGAACAAGTTTGTATTTCTTTGTGATGGTTGCTGTACTTTATAACAGAAAATCACCAAAGGAGTTTGGACAGAGAGCAGTCCATATAAACACATTCTTCATCTGCAATCATTCCCCCTTCTTCAACAAGCATAGGTTCAATATCATGGATTGGCACAGATGAATCTCTCAATGGAGCACTTTCAGGAGAATACTTGTTTCCCTGCTGTCTTTCAAGGTTATAGCTAGGGCATAGATCAGTGTTCATACCTGAGCTTCCATTGCTGTTAGAGTTCCTCTCTATATTTATTTATTTATTATTTATTTATTTATATTTCTTCTATACCGCACTCTTTTTCATCAGCGCGGTTTACATTAAACAGGAATACTCATTGCAATCAACAGACTGTGGTGAGTTTACATATAACAGGATAATACAACTGGGATTTTAACTTAGAGAAACTTTGTACATATTTGTAACATGTAAAGAACCTATATACACCGGATAGAATTTCTTATCATCATCTTGAGTAAATAAGGCATTTACACTTTTATATATAGCCTGGCCAGTATGTAGTCCAGTTCTTATGTCCAGCCTTCCAATCCAGATCCCTGGACACTGGATCTCTCTTCACATACCTTCTGGCACGGGTCTTAGGGTCCCTTCCACGTGCAGCCGTCTCCCTCACAGGTAGCGTCTGGAGATTCCTAGCTCTGCAGCACCATTCCTCTGGCTTTCCCTAGTCCAATGGTGTATGCTGGCCCTTGAAATGCCTCCCAGTATATGTACTGCTCTGGACTCTTCTAGACCTCTCAAAGGCTTTTCTCTTCCTTCTTCCAAAGGGTTTCTTTCCCTCTCTGTCCGTCCGGTTTGGCTTCTGCTTCTGATGATCCTTCAGATGAAACTGATGATCAAGCTCAAGCTGATTCTCAGGATAATGAGGATAATTCTCTGTAGAATAAACTCTACCTTTATTCTGCCTAGATGAGTTCTCCCCCCTAATACAGCGCAGCTGTGCTGAATCAGGCCCTGCCCTTTGAGATGAGTGCTTAGGGATTACCTCATAGCCCTCCTGATTAAACACACGTTTCCCCACTTCAGCTCCTCTAATGGCTGTTGGAAACCTGGTGCATTCTGGGACTGGTAGTCTTTTATGGGAAAATTCTGTTTTCTTATTTCTACCAGAACTGACAGGTTGCTTGTTCAGAGTCACTTCACCTTTTCTATAGCTCCTTCCTGAGCTATGATAAGCTTCCTTATCACAAGGTGTCATCCAAACTGGGCAAATGGGGCACGTATGGACATGAGGTGATACCTGCAGGTAGCTATCCAAGGGGTAGGATGTGTCCGCATGTATTGTAGTGATGTTGTGGTAGGCGACGGCCTATGATCCATGCTAATTGAACTAAGCAGACAGGCCTGAGCAGCTTGACCTGTAACTGAAGCCTGTAGTTAGGCCCAGAGGAATGAAAACCCCCCTGAATGATGACACCATAGAATTGAAACTTAACTCAGTTTAACTGAACATAGCTAAGCAGAAACGAAACTTATAAAAGACAGAAAACAGCTCTAATTGGTACTGATAAGAGAGCACAGCTTCTATGGAATTAATTAACTCTGCAAAAAGCAAGGTTACAGTGCCCTGCTTCCCATATGTTTTAACAAGCTCAGCGACCTTGGAGGAGAGAAGTAACAAGTTGGAGACACTGACCATTGTAATTGGGACTAGAAGGGGGGCAACCAGGTGCTGGGCCCAGACCAGAGTCCCGATTGGGTAGCCATATCAGTACCGGGACCAATAGATGGGTGAGAGGGGTACTGGGACCAATGAAAAGTTTGCCTATGCTTAGAATGGACAAGAAAGCTATAAAAGTTGTTGTTTTACTAGAAGCCATTGCTCAGCCATTTTGAAATTGCTTATTGCTTGAGCCATGTGCACATTAAACTGGCTTGGATCCTTGAAAAGACTCCTGGATTTATTTATTGCATGCTTATCTGCTGCTACATTCTTGGTGCGTTGGCCGAGAAGTGCGAGTGGTGGATAGTGTTCAAGTGAATAAATCCACGTAATTCGCCTTGAGGTTTGGTCCAGTTGGAACCATGCCAATCCGACGCAGGGGAATCTCCCTGGGCCCACCGATCCTCTTGTATCGGAGGGAGTTCTGCCTGGCCTCGGCAGGCACTGAGTCCAGCTGGCTAACACTTCCGACCCGGGGGAGTCCAGGATCCAACTCAGAAGCTTGGGAACCAGATCTGGTAAGTATAGTTTTGAAAACCTGTCTAGACAGATGAGTTAGAACTGCAGTTTGAAACTTGTAACTTGTAATCTCGAGAACTTGGAACTTGGAATTTGGAATTTGGTAATGAGAGCACTGATCCCCTCTCAAGGACGGTCCTATTAACCTTGCATGAGTATGCGCGAGGTGAAGCCATCGTCCTTCTTGTTTGGTAAGACTTAAGTCTTTGTTTGAAAATCCTTGCATGAGTATTCGCGAGGTACAGCTGTTTAAAAAAAAAAAAAATCATGATTTAGTCTAGTCAGAACAGACAGGAACTTGGAATTTGTAATCTCGAGATATTGGGAATTGGTAAGAGAGCATGATCACCTCTCAAGGAAGGGCCGAGTAACCCCGCATGGGAATTCGCCGGGTGAAACCCTCATCCTTTTTGTAATTGGGAAAAAGACTAGTCAGAATAGATAGAAAGGAATGCATTCTGAGATACGTTGCTAGCATGATTGTGTGAATGAAGTGTGAATGAGAGGTCTGGCAGCACGGACCAAGCGAGAGTGGACTCTGGACTAGCGCAGTTCCTAGTCGGGTGACTGCGTCTAGGTCGCGAAACGGATGAAGCGTTTGGTGTATTGTCTGTCCTGTGTATTTGATTTTTGCTATCTGTTGAAACTGCGAGTTTCCCTTCTGTATAAATATGAGATTATTCTGTTGAGTAATTTGTGACAGTTCACTGGTTAAGAAATTGTATTAATAGAGCAGAATGAAGACCCAAAACACCTACGGTCATTTTTAAAAATCCAAAAGCTGGTCTGACCCAGTTTGCCTTCCTACTGCACAGTGTGAAAAACTGACAGGGGGCGTGTCTGAAGGAAAGAATGTGCAGTGTCTTTCTAACTCTGTTCAGGTTTAAATCTCAATGCTGTTAGTTTAATAATAATGTTCCTTCTGCTGTGGTTATGTAATATATATCATTTATATATCATTTAATAAGAATGTTTAGTCAGGATTATGGGTCCCGATAGTTTTGGGGCTTAGCCTGGAATGCCGGCATGTCTCTGTCTCTGTGTGTGTGTGTGTGTGTGTGTGTGTGTGTGTGTGTGTGAACAGCTAAGCTGTTTCCAACGAGCCACACAGCAAGAGGACAGAAAGAGAAAAAAAAAAAAATATGAAACCGCAGTTCCCGATTGAAAAGTTTCTTGCTTGTTTAAAATAAAGGATTCATTCAAAGTGTGATAGGAGATGAATTTATAATTAGTTTTCTAGTGATTGCTTTAAATTGTACTTAGCCGGGAAAGGGTTAAATTCCTGCTCGAATTCCCGTACAGATCAAGCGAGCAGAAATCATGTAGGTCTCCGGTTTCAATAGGAAAGGATGTTTGTATTTTCCCTTTGCCCCACAAAGCCGTGGTTAAGAACACTGACAGGACTTTGCAGATCGCAACTTAAAAAGTGCTTTGAATCCTGAGTGAATGAGGGGTTAATCGTGTATGAGTTTTTCGTTCCTGATACAGCAAGCGCCTCATAGAAGACATGTTTATTGTTAATAAAATGAACTAGGAAGGAAAATGTGTATTTGTGTTCTAGATGTCCACCCGCTTTATTGAAAAAAGTATCCGGAATGTCTTTTGAATATCTCCTTCCTAAACTGTAATCTTTTGCAGAGACGTTATTCACCTTAAGTGCAGATTACGGCTGGCAGCTAGTTTCTTCCAGCCATACGTAATAGTTCTCTCTGTTGGGATTGTTGTTTATAACATGTTGCAAAAAAATAGTTTTATATTTGAAGGAATTTATCTAAATTGTATTTATTTAGAATGAGATTATTATGCCTAGTCACAGGAAAATGCAGCCTGACAGACCGCCTTCTGTCTGTTGTTAACTACGTCACCATGGGGGGAGGAAAGGGGGTCAGAGTCCATGCAGATTCCAGAGTTACTTCATGGCCCCGTAGTTTCCCGTGTTTATCAGATTGTACAGAGAATAGTTCCCCTATATAGGATTCTTGGTTAAATGTTTAAAAAAAAAAAAAAAAAAAAACCTGCCTGTTTATTTCCCTGAGCTCTGCCATCATCCCGGGCAGAGCCTGGAACAAGGGGGGGGGGGGGCGGAGGGGGGATGACTTCTCCCTACAGATTCCCAAGTAGTTTGCTAGCCACCTCTGCAACAGGGGAATGTCCACCCCCTCCGGACTAGAAGTGAAAGTCAGCTGACCAGACTTGTTTAGAACTGAAAAAAACTGCATTATACACTGAGAAGTTTTAGGACTTGATTGAACTAATGAACGGAAATTGCAAAGAACTGGATGAATTTGCGGGCATAATGGTTAAATGAAAGTTAATCAGAGGGTGTGTGAATTGTGAAAATAAATGTAACAGAGAAAGTGAATGATATTTTAGTTGAATGATGTGAGGAGATTATCCTAATCGAAGGAACAGAGGAAGTGAAAAACTGGGTGTGAGTACGCCCATTATAGAAAAAGAAGGACATTAGAGAAGTGAATGCCCGTATCTTGACTCCCGAGGGAGTACTTGATTGCAAAGTCATAAAACAATAAACCAAGCACAGTGTTTCAGCACGAGAGTGAAGCAGCTATAGCGTGAGTGGCAGCCGAAGAGGGCTACAGCATGGATGAAGACTAGGCCAGACCGGACTCTCCAGTTTCCCTGGGTCCCCAGGAGTCAGTCTGAAAAATAGGGGACCAATATATGGACTTTTATGGGGGATACAGGAGCAGAATACTAAAGCCAGTAGCCCCTGTGTTTTTTCTCGCAAAGCCTTTTCTGCAGAACCACATGTGTGAACTAGAAAAAAATAATAATAATAATAATGTACCAGTTCCTGTATATGCCTGAATGCCCTATTCCATTTTTGGAGCCGAGATCTGCTTGCAAAGCTTCAAGCACAGATATCCTCTGTTGAAGGAAGAAAAAAATGAAACTCAAACTGTCCCCAAGAAGAAGAATGGCGGTTCTATTCACCTGCATCCAAAGCAACAAGCTGTACACTTACCAACCTCATAGCCCCACCTGGAGGATGGGCAGAAGATAATCCACCTGGCCTAGCGAAGAACATAGCCCCTGCCATTGTCACCCTCAAGCCAGTCAAGAAGCCTGGGACAGGTGATTACCGCCCAGTGCAGGATCTAAGAAGAATGAATGATGCAGCTGAAACTATACAACCAGTGGTACCAAAATCCTTATATTCTCTTGGAACTGATCTCTGCTGAAGCTATACATTTCATCATTCTGGACTTAAAAAGATGTTTTTTTTTCTGTATACGCTTAGCCCAAGACCCCACTACAAGGAGGTAGGGCCAACTCACCTAGACAAGATTACCACCAACTCAGAAAGTGAATGTCCACCAGCCACCAGTGAACTCTTGCACCTTTTTAATGAGGCTGGATACAAAGTCTCAAGAGCCAAAGCATAATTATGTCAAACAAGTTAAATACCTAGGATTCCAGTTGTCCAGCGGAATTCGACGCCTGGAACCCTTACCAGAACGCAGAGCAGCTGTATGCAGTATTCCTACTCCAACCACCAGGAGGCAAGTGAGAGCCTTCTTGGGTGCCACAGGGTACTGTTGTATATGGATCCCCAATTTTGCGCTGCTAGCAAAACCATTGTATCACATTGTATCAAGCTACCAAAGGAATGAAAAAGTCTCCATTGGAATGGGGACTTGAATAGGAATGCAGTCTTTTGATCTTTGAAAACCCTCTGATGTTATCACCAGTTCTGGGTCTACCCGATGTCCAGAAAACCTTGCAGTCTCTATGTTCATGAGTCGCAAGGAAATGTTCTGGGAGTGTTGACTCAATCTCTTGGACCTTATTTGAGAAGCTGTTACAGCTACAGCCTTCCTAGTAAGCAAAAACTAAAAGAAAAATCCCTTTGAGACAGGATCTTCAAGTTACTGTACCACACTCTGTTCTAACCAATATGAAATACAAAGGAAATTACTAGCTAACAAATCTATGAATGTTGAAATATTAGAGTATGTTGTGTGAAAACCCCAGATACAACTGAAGGGTCAGTCAAGCTTTCCATCCTGCTATGTTATCAGTTAGTCTTGATCCCCTGATCATGACTGTTTAGAAATTATGGACACTGTATTCTCAAGCCACCTGGATTTGACTGATGTCCCTCTGGAGAACCCTGAACAGACTTTCTTTGTGGCTGAAGGCAGTTTCATCATCAATGGACATTGTTGTGCTAGATATGCAGTGATGACCCCTGATTTGGTAGTTGAGTCCTCAGCCCTGGCCCCAGAAACTTCACCACAGAAAGCTGAACTGATAGTCCTCACTAGAGCACTAACAATAGGAAAAGAGCCCTGTCTAAATGTGTACCCAGATTTCAAGTATACCCTTACAACCTTGCATGCATATGGGCCCCTGTACAAAGAATGAGGATGGATAACCTTAGGAAGCAAGTCCATTAAGTATAGCCCAAGATATCGATATTAATAGATACATACTGCCTATAGATCTCAGAATTTAGGAAAAGTAGAATGTATGAATAGAACCCTGAAATCTCAGTTGTCTAAACTTTGCCAAGAGGTTTACCTGAAGTGGCCCCAGGTTCTTCCCATAGCCCTTCTTAGGATATACTTAGCCCCTGCTAAGTCTATAGGAGTCTCCCTTTTTGAGATTCTGTATGGGCAACCCCTGCCTATTGTATAGGAAATAAAAGGAGATATGAGACAGATAGGATCTGAAATTATTAGATATGAACTATTGGTTTTAAGTTCTGTTTTGCAGGAGTCTTCATACCTGAGTACAAAATCGATTACTCATCAATTTGCCTGCACCCCTGCATCCTTTCAAGCCTGGAGTCTCGGTGTGGATCAAAGAGTGGAGAAAGATACTGTTAGCCCTGCATTGGAGAGGACCCTATGTCGTCATCCTGTCAACTCCAACTGCAGTAAAAGTCGCAGAATTTGATCCTTGGACCCATCATAATCAAGTGAAGCCAGCAACTGCTCTTGAACCTGATCACTGGACTACTGTACAGCATCCTGAGACTCCATTGCACCTCACCCTACAACAACAACCACGGACCTAAGACTTATTGGTCCCTCAGAAACTGCACTATTTCAAGACTGTTTGTTTATCTGAAGGTAAGCCTCGCATCTGAAAAAACCTGCAATCATCAGAAAGAGACTGTGTTGTGTTAAGAAATTGAATCTTCTAAGAGACTGTGTTTAAATACTCTGAAAAGACTGTTTTGATCTCCTAAAGAGTGAACTGCTCTAAGGAAGCAATAATAGCCTAAGAGACTATGCTATGATATTTTAAGAAATTGAGACATCCCAGAGGACAGTGATACTTTGGAATCTACAGCCCTACTCCTGCCATAAAGCTGGTAGGTCTACGTACGGCAGAAGCTTGAGGATCTACAATCAACCCTACATCTGTTATCTGTTGTGGAAGTCGACAGTTCCACCAATTTTCCAGAGACTATGCCCATTATGAATTATTATTATTGCTTTATTTTGGCAGCAGCCTTGGAGTGCTTTGAAATGACTTTTGCCTTATCTCCCTGGGCAGCCTGTATAAGTACAACATGAACTGGACCGAAGGTCACTCAGACCTTGTTTTATCATTCTTCCTATACTTGCATTGGTATACTCTCCAATCCAAAAGTTGTTCTAGATCTTGACTTTCTACAAGGCTATGCAAGCCACCGTTGCAATTCCTCATACCACCACCAGAACTTGTTTCTTGAACTTACTGGAGCAATAGCATCTAGTCTCCACACTTCTGACTGTTTCTATTGTGGAGGAACTAAGATGGGAGATCAGTGGCCCTGGGAGACGCAAGAACTGAACTATTCTATCCTATACAATCAGACTGATTTACATAATACTACTAGTGAGTGGGTATTGGCCCACCCCATTGTTGACAGTTTGTGTTTTGTTCGGACTGGACCACAATC
Source organism: Ichthyophis bannanicus (assembly GCA_033557465.1). Taxonomy (NCBI): domain Eukaryota; kingdom Metazoa; phylum Chordata; class Amphibia; order Gymnophiona; family Ichthyophiidae; genus Ichthyophis; species Ichthyophis bannanicus. Next base: position 605,194,410 of record CM066035.1, on the reverse strand, counting down.
TACTACGAAGGATGGACAGCTGGTCTGTCTAAATCAGAAGCTTTACGACAGCACAACAAAGATGCAACCGAACCTTCTAATCCTTTAGTTCTTTTTCCCACTCTTGCCAAACTATGGACTTTGACTATCTGCCTGTTGCTCCCTTGTTTCTTGCCATTTTGCTTGCAAATGATAACTTCAGTTATTAATAACACTGTAGAGCGTAAGACAGCTACAAAGATGCTAGCTATGTGAACTTACTACCCTATACCACAGAGTGATACCTTTACCTAGTATTATGTGATTTGATTCTCACACCTTATTAACATGCGGGTGAGAATAATCAAAGGGGGGAATGTGGTAGGCGACGGCCTATGATCCATGCTAATTGAACTAAGCAGACAGGCCTGAGCAGCTTGACCTGTAACTGAAGCCTGTAGTTAGGCCCAGAGGAATGAAAACCCCCCTGAATGATGACACCATAGAATTGAAACTTAACTCAGTTTAACTGAACATAGCTAAGCAGAAACGAAACTTATAAAAGACAGAAAACAGCTCTAATTGGTACTGATAAGAGAGCACAGCTTCTATGGAATTAATTAACTCTGCAAAAAGCAAGGTTACAGTGCCCTGCTTCCCATATGTTTTAACAAGCTCAGCGACCTTGGAGGAGAGAAGTAACAAGTTGGAGACACTGACCATTGTAATTGGGACTAGAAGGGGGGCAACCAGGTGCTGGGCCCAGACCAGAGTCCCGATTGGGTAGCCATATCAGTACCGGGACCAATAGATGGGTGAGAGGGGTACTGGGACCAATGAAAAGTTTGCCTATGCTTAGAATGGACAAGAAAGCTATAAAAGTTGTTGTTTTACTAGAAGCCATTGCTCAGCCATTTTGAAATTGCTTATTGCTTGAGCCATGTGCACATTAAACTGGCTTGGATCCTTGAAAAGACTCCTGGATTTATTTATTGCATGCTTATCTGCTGCTACAATGTAATGGAGCCCAAGCTCTACAGTCACAGTCATGATGTCATACATGGCTCATGTTTCCCAAATAGGTTACAGCTGTATGCATGTAACTGCCTGTTAGTATACCGCTGCAGCAGTGCAGTCACATTGGGGTGCATCTTGCCGTCAATTGGTAATGTCTGATGATAATCAGGCACTGAACGGACCTGTAGTCAGCAGAGCCATTGGTAGGTTAAGTGATTTGCTCAAGGAGGTATTGTCAGTCCATGAAGGTTGTGGCACATATAAAATGCAAAGCTAACACATTCTGAAATGTCATATAAGGAGTGGTAGTGGGCCTCAAACCCTGGTATTTTCCCCCTCCCCCCCCAAAAAAAAAACATTGCCATGATCTTCACACCACACCTCCAAGCAGGGACCTGACATCTTCAGGATGAACATGTCTAATCCCCTGCAATGGGCTGCAGCAGAGCCAATAAAGTCATGCTCTCAGAAGGCCGTGATGGGGAATAGCATGTTTACCCACCCAAAATGTGGCCAGAACACATAAAAATGTAAAAGATTAGGGTCTGCAAGTCACAGCAGAGCCAGGACTGTTACAGACAGAGAAATGACCTGAGTAACACACAGGCCCAAAATGAACAACTGAGAATCAACCTCTCAACCCCTTATGAAGGCATTCCACTAACCAATAGGCTACACCTCCACATTGCACTATATAGCAATGTCTGAATATAAAGATCCTGTATGTCTCTGCCTAAACTGTTTGCTGTGTGTGCCAGTATAGGTTAGCCACTCCAGTATCCATGAGGCACTGCACATGCAGAACAGCAGTCTTCAGCTGATCACCAAATGGATAATGAACTGACCCATCACATCCGTTTAGAAAGATGCACTGACATTGTGTGCTACAAGCACATAACAGCTACAAATTGTGTTACTGAGAAGTTTTAGCAGTCACTCTGAGGGTAAGGATGGTCACCCAGCACCTGGTCCCCAGAACTTGCACTGCTAGAGATGGTCTCTACCAGCCATGTGGCAAGTTCACATCACTGCCAATGTGTTACACTGATCACCTTGTTTCATGTGCAATTGCAGTATGCTGTAGGTGCCAGTCACAGATGAGCTCCATGTCCTGCCCTGTTAGAGGCCCTCCTAGAACAATGCATATAAGTTCCCAGTGTTAGAAAGCTGATGACATACCGGTATGTAATTGGGGCTTCTTGTGTGGGGTTGCTGTTACTTTCCTGCTATGACCACAGTCAATAGGCCAGTAACAACTGCTGTCCCAACCATCTAGGACTAACAATCCACCACAGCAAGTTCAATCAGGCTGTGCCTGCTGCCCCCACTGGGCTATTTCAGCCATGCATGTATCAGCTGCAGCCAGTTTGCTGATCAGCATACAATGCATGCACATAGAGCAACCATGTGCACCATGGCTTAGGGTAAGTGGCATGGACACCCAGCTTTTGGTTCAGTGATTGAGCTCGTCAGACAAAGATTATACCCACTTCACTAGAGCCAGATGTTGTATAGTACTATGAGGATACATAGCCATTCCATGGTCACAACTCGGTCAGAGTGAGATGTCCTCACACAGTGTGAACTGCTGTGGCCACTCAGGCCATGCACGTGGCAGACAGGCATTACGAAGTCTCAGCCATTGATCCTACCTCTGATTCAGGCACATATTGGGCAAACGGCTCTGTTTATGGACATTCCCACAATCCTCTGCTCCTCATCATGCATATTTGCAGACTAACACTGGGATCAGCCTAGGCAATGCAAGGCACAGTGCAGTGCAGAAGGCCTTAGAACTCTGGAGAGAGAGACACACACACATACACATACACACATCACTGAACTGTGCTGAAGCGGGGATGTTGGCATTGTTGCTCTGTGCCTTTGCTGACTGGGAATCTGTTGTATCTGCTGTCTCCGTATTTGCTAACTCTCCCCTGGTGTTTGCTGCCTGCTCTGCTTACTGTCTGTTTTCTACTCCTTTAAGGTACCCCATGTTGGCTTTCCTCCAATCCACTCACTTCCAGCTGATTGCCTGATCCAATCACCGTGGACCGGAAGTGACGCAGCCGCATGAAGCAAGTCCGTGTCCCCTCAAGGTGGCTGGTCTCTATTTAACTCTGCCTGGTGCAGCATTAGGCGCCGCGGGCGCACACTGAAGGAACGCACCCAAGAAGCCTGTAGCACTCCTTGGGCAAGCTCCTTGGGGCGAGTCTGAGGGCGAGTGCCAGGGCCCTATTCCCTCACTCCCATCCCACCTTTGCACCACTACCGTCCTCCTCACTCAGATCCCCCACACAAGGTAAGTTCTCCATGTCTTGTATTCCACTCTTGACCGCTATTGTGTGGTGCCTGTGCATGTGCATGTGTTCCATCCCAGTCCATTGGGGCCACCGCCCCCTGGTAAGATACCCCCCTCACATCCACACCACATCTTCAACCAGAAACCCTCTCAACCTTATTCCGTGCATGTCTTCATCTAATCATTCCTGTGCCACTCCCCCTCCGCTCTCCACCGCGGTTTTACTATCTGCATTACTCAACTGCCGCTCCCTATGTGCCAAAGCCATCCCTGTCCACGATCTGCTTTTTCATCATTCACTAGACACTCTTTTTCTCACAGAGACCTGGCTTCGGGATGGGGAGGAGCCCCTCCTCAACCATTGCCTCCCCCAGGCTATTCTGCCTTTTCCACTCCCCATCGTGGCAGAATTGGTGGAGGAGTCGCTGTCCTCTGCCGCTCCTACCTTTCTATCCAAGAGCTCTCCTCTCCAATCCTTCACTATCCCGAGTCTCTTCTCCTTCATCTTGGCTCCTTCCCTGCTCTCCATTTCCTTCTGATTTATGCTCCCCCTTCCCTCCAGCCCCATCTTTGGGACTCGCTTCTTATTACTCTTACCGAGGCCTCACTTCACTTCCCTCACCTCTTAATCTTAGGCAACTTCAATGTGCATTGTGATTATCCCATTAGGTCCCGAGATACCTCCTTTCTTACCCGCATTGCTGACCTCTCCCTTCAGCAGCATGTCTGTATCCCTATCCATTCTGCTGGCCATACTCTTGACTTAGTTCTATCTCCTCAGAACTCTCCCTTTACCCCCTCCGCCTTTTGATCTCTCCCGGTCCACTGGTCTGATCACCACTGTCTCTTTTTTTCTACTCACTGTCCCTCCACTTCCCCTTCTTGTTCCTCCCCTTCTGGACCCCCCCCCTTCCTTGGTCCACTGTATCAATACCACAACCTTCTCACATTTTCCTCCCTCTGACTCTCTTTTCCTCGTCGACTTCCATCTGCTCTCTCCTAATTCCCAAGTCCAGCTCTGGAATTCCACTCTTTTAACTACTCTGGATGACCTTGCTCCTCTCCAGCCCGTGTCAGGCACACGTCTCCCACGTTCCCACCCGTGGTATCACCCTGGCCTCCTCCTTCACCGTTCCCACCTCTGTCGGGCCAAGCGTCTTTGGCTTAAGCACCCCTCCCCCACTGCTCTGGCCCATTATCATGATTGTCTCTGCCACTATCGATCCCTTCTGTATTCCAGTAAATTAGCTTACTTCTCTGACCGCATTTCTTCCACTTCAAGTTCCTCCCGCCAGCTTTACTCTATTTTGTGCTCCCTCTCCAACCCCCAGTCCTTCGCCTCCACAGCTTCTTCCCAGCCTACTCCAGACCCAGCTCCTCTTGCTCTGTACTTCACTGATAAGGTCCATACCCTACACTCATCCTTCCCCTCCTGCCCCTCCTGCCCCTCCTGCCCCTCTCCTCTCTCCCCTACCCCTCCTGTCTCTTTGCCCACTTCCCCTTCCTATGACCATACTTGCCCTATTTTCTCCCACCTCTGGTTATCCTTCCATCCCATCACTCTCCCAGAATTGACCAAGACCCTAGCTTCCACCCATAAGACAACCTGCCCTTCCGATTCTATCCTCTCTATCTGGCTCTCTGATTCTTCTTTGGCCCTTGTTCCCCTCATTTTCTCCATGTTTAGCTCCAGTCTTCTCACCAGTTCATTCCCATCCCTCTGGAAATAGGCTTTAATCAGACCCATTCTCAAAAAACCCACCCTTGATCTCTCTGTCCTTGCAAACTGGCGTCTCATTTCTAACTTCCCGTTTCTCTCCAAACTCTTGGAAAAACTGGTCTTCTCTCAACTCTCTTCTCACCTTGATGCTACCCTTTCCTTTCACCCCCGTCAATCCGGTTTCTGTCCAGGGCACAGCATGGAATCTATCCTCCTCTCTGTTATGAATGAACTTCACTCCGCACATGACCATGGTTCCATCTCCATTGCTGTTTCCCTTTACCTGTCCTCTGCCTTTGATCTTGTCGACCACCACACCTTACTCCCTCGTCTTCATGATACTGGGATCTCGGGCTCTGTTCTCCTTTGGTTTCGCTCCTTTCTGTCTAACAGATCCTTCTCTGTTATCTCTGGTTCCTCCTTCTCCTCTGCTCACCCACTCACTTGTGGTGTCCCCCAGGGTTCTTTTCTGGCCCCTCTTCTGTTTAATGTCTTCTTAGCCCCCCTCACCCTCCTGGTACAGCAATTTGGTGTCTCCGCTTACTACTATGCCGACAATATTCTTCTCCTTCACCACACCGACCCTTCCTCACCTGATCTCTCTTCACTTAACTCTTGTCTTTCCTCCATTTTCTCCTGGATGTCCACCAATTTCTTCCATATCAATCCCTCCAAAACTGTGGCCATATGGTTCACTCTCAGTGGTCCAATCCCCCCTATCTCCTCCTTCCTCTCTTCCTCTCCCATTCCTATCGTCCCCTCTCTGCGCTACCTTGGGGTCGTCTTGGATTCTGCTCTGTCTTTTCATGAACATATTTCCTCAGTAGTTCAACGCTCCTTTTCTCTCTTAGACAGTTACGTGCCATCCGTCCCTTCCTCCCTGTCTCTTCACTGATCACTTTGCTCCTCTCCCTCACCCTCTCCCGCTTAGACTATTGCAATGTTTGTTTTGCCGGACTCCCCCAATATCAAGTCCATAGGTTACAGCTCATTCAAAACACTGCGGCTCAGCTCATCACACACGCTTCCTGCTTCAACCATGTCACTCCCCTTCTTATCGGTCTCCATTGGCTTCCCATTCCCTATCGAATTCAGTTCAAAGTCCTCGCTTTTTTCCACAGGGCCCTGCACACTGGTGTCCCCACTATCTCTTCGACCTGGTCCGTCTTCATGCCCCCCAAAGTTCCCTCTGTACTATCCATACTAACCGTATGTTCCTCCCCTCTCCCGCCTCTGCCCGTCTTGAATCTAACCGCTCTGCCACTTTCTTCTTCCTTGGCCCCAGGCTCTGGAACTCGCTCTGCCCCGCTCTCCGCCTTGAACCATCATTCACCAAATTCAAAACTGAATTAAAATCCCACCTTTTCTGTTCTGCCTACGACCTCCCCCCCTCCATCACCACGCCCCCCCCCCCCCTTAAGCTCCCCGTCCTGTCTTGTCTGTCTCGGTTTGTCTGCCCCTTTCTTTCTTTTCAGCCTATGTTTTGCTTTCTCTTTATCTCTGATTCTATTTCTTTCCTATCATACTAATGGAGTTTTGTTTCCTCTATCCCTCTTTTCTAGCAGCAATTTTGACTCTGATTCTGTTTTTGCCTATTGTAAACCGCTCTGGTGCCCATGGTGTGGGCGGTATATAAAGAAACAAATAAAGATAAAGACATATCAGCTTAAGCATTGTTAACCTGTGCTTGTGCTAGTAGCACTCTCTGACATTAACATCTGCTCAGTGTGCTCATGCTATTAGGCTGACTTTCCATGCAGCTGTGAATAGTGGAGTCTGTCTGTGTGCTGATGGGTGTCTGTACCCTTACAGGCTAACTCATTCAGAGTTGCACAGGCTGGTGCTATACCTGCACTGTAGGTTAATGTTTATCCACATGCAATACATGATCCACAGCATGGTCTTGAACCTGTGACTCTCCACTCATATAAACAGTGGCTTTGTGTGTTGAGCCACAGAACTACCACCTTCTGGGTTGTCTTTATTTCAACACTTGAATGACCACCCACTCAGAGGCATCAGAGTGGTTTACAATAAATGGGCTGCAGTTAAATTAGAAAGGAACACCAAATTACCAAATAGGAAAGTGGAAAAGAAGGGCACACAGAGACAACCAGAGGAAAACAACCATAGCAGTTAGGAGGAGCATGTAACCAGTTCTGGGGTTGGGGAAAGGTCAAAGGGGAAGTTGAAAAAATGGGTCTTTAGCATTGTCTTGAATATGGATACACCAGTCCCTGGGGCTGCTATGTTACCCATTAAGGAGACCTGGGCACATGTTGTAATGCAATTGGCACACAGGACCAAGCCATGGGTCCTGTCTGCTGCAGGCAAGTGCTGCTGCACCTGCTGCTGACACCCCCACACCATGCTGCCTTGCCAGCATACTATCAGAGGGGGTGGTGTGCAGTACCGACCGGTCCATCATGTGGTTTTGGCAGATGCTTAGGGTGCCAAGTCCAGTTGGGTGGAGCAGAGGCTCACATTGAATAACGCGCCACCCCTCCAAATAACTGCTGCTGCCAGTAGACCATCACCACCTGCTTTTGATATGTCTTGGGGGGTGGCAGCTGTGGCATTTCTCCTGGCACATGGATTTTGCAGCTCCCTGTAGCGCTACAGCTGCTGGTGCTATAGTTCTCTTCCTCCGGAGCTGTCTTCAGCAGCAGTGGAAAGAGGCTGGCCAGGGTCCCTGCCTAGGGTGCCAGGAAACCTTGGCCCACCCCATCTGGTGCATCACCTTCCCAAAGCAGCAGCATGCCTATGTGCTGTCAATGTCGATTTGGGATCATGACGGACATCACAGATGTGCCACCTGGGCAGCTGCCTGGTCTGTGTTGCATCCCAGAAACCCCCACTACATGACCAATGTGCTACCTTCTTTGCCCCATTTGTACCATCAATATGGTGCCCTTTCATACTTGTGCACTATGTTGGTACTGCTAATGAAGCACTACTATCACTCTCTTGGGCTTCCCTGTCTGCATCACATTGCAAATGTTTAAATAGACTCTCTCCCCTCAAAATACACCCTTTCCGTGAGGTTTTACTTGGCGTTAGGGTTCCCAGCGTTAAAGGGCTTTAACACACGTTAGCACAACAGGTGTTAAGGTAACACTCATTGTTAACACCCACTCGCCACCCCATTAATGCACCCTCTCCACCTACAGCACGCTTAATGATGCAAGAGCCTTTAACGCCCATTAATTCAGCTTTTTCACAGTTACTGTAAGGGTGCAAGAGTGCTGATAACAAGCATTAAAAGCACACTTGCTCCCTTAATGCCCATTAATAAACATACCCTTAGACTTAACATGGTAACAATAGAATTACTGTGGATTAGTAGGACAAAGAGAGAACTTGTATAGCTATCTCAAGATATTGTCCACAATTTGGGTGTCCTTTTCGACTTAACATAAGAAATGCCATACTAGATCAGACCAAGGTCCATGAAGCCCGGCATCATGTTTTGAACAATGGCCAATCCAGGTCAAAAGAACCTGGCACATTCCCAAAAAGGCCCTCAGGTTCCACAATGATCGTCCTAGGGTAAGCAGTGGATTTCCCAGGTCCTCCAGGAAGTTGTCCAAACCTTTTTTAAACCTAGCTACACTAACAGCTTTTGCTGCATCCTCTGGTAACGAATTCCAGAGTTTGAATATGCATTAAGTAAAAAAAAATATTTTCTCTTATTAGTCTTACAAGGGTTACCTTGTAGCTTCAATGCGTGTCCTCTAGTCTTTTTACTTTTTGATAGTGTAAACAATTGATGCACATTTTCCCATTCCACTCCATTCATTAATTTATAGACCTCTATCATATATCCCCTCAGCCATCTCTTTTCCAAGTTGAAGAGGCCTAACCTTTTCAGCCTCTCTTCATATGGGTATCCTTCCATCCCCTTTACCATTTTTCTTGCTCTTCTCTGTACCTTTTCTAATTCTGCCATATCCTTTTTAAGATATGGAGACCAAAATTGCATAAAATATTCAAGGTGCAGTCATACCATGGAATTGTATTAATTTATTTTAAAGGATTTTTATACCGCTTTATCCTGAAATCAAAGCGGTTTACACATCAAACAAATCAAGTGGTAGGGTGCGTGGGAGTGGGCATGCAGTGGAAAGTAGACAGAGTATGTGTGTGAGTGGTGTACAAATGATTGCATGGTGAGCTAGATACAATGTGAGCTATGAACAGGAACTACATACATGTTGCAGGAGAGGGGAAGGGGGGATGCTGAGGGAGACAGGAGGAGAGGTGGGCAGGGTGAGCGACCGTTGGTCAGGTCATGTGATGTCTTTATAGTGCTCTGTGAAGAGCGTCATTTTGAGCATCTTCCTGAAGTCCTTGAGGTCTGTTGTTGATCTCAGGTCATCAGGGAGTGAGTTCCAGAGCACGGGTGCAGCCAGGGATAGTGCTCTTCTTGAAGTAACTTGTCTTGTTTTAGCAAAGGCTCTGGGTATGTTGATGGTGTCTGAAGTGCCTCTCCTCCTGGGTCTGGTGCCTGGGTCAGATCTGATGAGGGGTTTTAGACTATCTGCTGAGAGGTTCTGTTTGATTTTGAATGTGTTTAGTAGTATCTTATAACGGATGTGGAAGCTGATTGGGAGCCAGCAGAGGTGGTTGAGAATGGGGGTGATGTGATTGTGCCTTGAAGATCCAGTTATTATTCAGGTGGCAGTGTTCTGAGCCATCTGTAATGGTTGGGTTTCTTGTTTTGAGAGTTTGAGGTAAATGGGGTTGCAGTAGTCTAAGATGGGAGTGATAAGAGCTTGACAGACGGTGCGGAAGTGATCCTGTGAGAGGATTGGCTTGAGGCGTCTCATGGTTCTCATTTTGAGGTATGCGTTCCTGGTGGTTTTGGCAATGTGAGATTATAGGTTCAGTTCTTTGTCGAGAGTAGCACTAAGATACTTTACTTTGGGTTTTATTGGTATTGTGATGTCATTCAGCTTGATGACAGGAGGAGGGGAGAAGGCAGAGTTTCTGGTGATGAGTAGTGCTTCTGTCTTGTTGTAATTTATGGTTAAGTTGGTTTCCAGAAGCCAGCTTGTTTGTTTCAGACAGTTGGCTATGCTGAAGTAGTCTGGGCTGTCCAGGCTGATAAGGGTGTATATCATAATGTCATCTGTGTAGATGGTGTATTGTATTTTGTTGTTCCTGATGATAGAGCAGATAGGTTGTATGTACAAGTTGAATAACAAGGTTGAGAGGGAGGAGCCTTGTGGAACACCCTGGGTGGCTCTCAGTGGTTGGGAGGTGGCTGAGCTGCATGACTTGGTGGTGTCTGTCTGTGAGGTAAGATGTGAACCAATTCAAAGTGGTGCCATGTAGACCAATTCCCTGAAGTCTTGATTGCAGGGTTCTGTGGTCGACGGTGTCAAAAACAGAGGAGATATCTATAAAAATCACGATGATGCCCTTCTTGATATTGTCAATAACCTGGATCAGATTGTCAAAGAGGTAAATCAGTAGTGTTTCAACGCCATGGTTTGGGCGGAAACGATGTTGATTGGGGTCCAGGGGGCATGGCTGTCGATGTGATCTTGGAGTTGTTGTTGAACCACCTTTTCGATGATCTTCGACAGGAGATGAAGGCTTGAGATGGGTCTGTAGGTGGCTGGATTGGTTTTACTTAGTGGGGATTTTTTCGGGATTGGGCGTATTGTTGCTAGCTTTAGTATGCTAGGCATGATACCTAAGGTAAGGGAGTTGTGCACCATGTTTCGGATGAATTGGATGAGCTCCTCTTTTGCTGCTTTTATCCAGAACACAGGTCATGGATTTGTGGGGGTCGTGCTGGTGTTAAGCGATGCGATGATGTGTGATATCTGATCAGTCAAAGGGATGCTGAACTTTTGCCAGATTCAGTTGGGTAGTGGAGGTTTGTATGTATCACTCATGGTCATCTGGGGGGAGGCGATGAATTTGGCCTGTAGGTAGTCTGCGAAGGTCTGTGGATCTATTTGATCAGATTTCTTGGGATTAGGTTTGTTGGTGAGGGTTTTTATTATATCAAATAGTTCTCTAGGTTTGTTGGCCGATTTGAGAATTAGGTTGGTATAGTATTCCCTTTTCTTTTGATTGATGAGGTTGTTGTATTTTCTTTGCTTTGAGTGGTATAAGTCCTGTGTGGTGGAAGATTTAGTGCGTCTCCAGCGTCATTCTATCTGTCCTAGGGCTCTTTTTGCGTATCTGATTTTCTTTGAGTACCAGGGGGTGGACCTGGTTTTAGTGTTGTGTGCTTTGTGAGTACTGGAATCAGTGGCTTTGGCAGCAGATGTGATGGTACTGTTCCAGTTTTCAATTTGTTCATTTATGTCCTCTGTATTTGTGAGCAGGTGGGATAGAATGTCCTGAAGGAATGTGTCTTTGTTGAAGCTTTTAAATCTCCTTCATGTAGCTAGCTTGTCTTGGTGACCGTTGTGGCCTGTCGACTGTAAATTGACTTTTATTATGTGATGGTCCGACCAGGGCACTGATGTGATCAATGGTCTTGTGATGATATCTCTTTCAATGAGGTTGTTGGGGGTGAAGATGAGGTTGGGAGATGATCCGTGTTTGTGAGTAGGGGCGCTGATGATTTGGGTTTATTGAAGGGAGTCCATGGCTGTCAGAAAGGCTTCTGCATCCTTGGTCATAGCAGATTTAAGGTTAAAGTCCCAAGCACCAGCAGAGGTTTGTGGAGGTTGTCCTGTTTTATCACATTACATACAACTGGAATGAAAATGAAGGTTCATTTGGATGTTAGGTAATGGACCAAACAATATAGTCCAAATTGGTGAAGTGAAATGACAATAAAATAACGTGTATATTTTAAATAACAAGTAAAAACTGAAATGTGAGTGCATATGCATTCATCCCTTTTGCTATGAAACCCCTAAATAAGGTCTGGTCCAACAAATTAACCTCAGAAGTCACATAATTAGTTGATTAGGGTCCACCTGTGTGCAATCAGTGTCACATGATCTGTCACATGATGCCTGTATAAATATACCTTTTCTGGAAGGCCCCTGACTCTGCAACACCACTAAGCAAGCAACATGAAGACCAAGGAACACACCAAACACAGACACAGACACAGTTGTGGAGAAGTATAGATCAGGGTTGCGTTATAAAAAAAAACATCCCAAATTCTGAATATCCCATGGAGTACCATTAAATCCATTTAACAAAATAGAAAGAATATGGCACCGCTACAAACCTGTCAAGGGAAGGCCGCCCACCAAAACTCACAGACCGGGCAAGGAGGGCATTAATCAGAAATGCCACAAAGACACCAAGGATAACACTGAAGGAGCTGCAGAGATCCACAGCAGAGATGGGAGTATCTTCCATAGGACCACTTTAAGCCATACACTCCACAGAGCGGGGCTTTATAGAAGAGTGACCAGAAAAAAGTCATTGCTTAAGGAAAGAAATAAGAAAACACGTTTGGAGTTTGCACAATTTGCAAACACATGGAAGAAGATTCTCTGGTCAGATTAGATGAAAATTGAACTTTTTTCAATTGTAATGAATGTATGTAAAAGAATGAATGTAAAGGTTAGAATGTAAAAAGTTTAAAAGTTATAATATAAAAAGTTCTAAAAGCTGTTTTATGTAACACGTTAGTTATCTATAAACCTCCCCTGATCTCTGGAAGGGGCGGTATAGAAAACTGCAACAAATAAATAAAATAAATAAATAAAAACTTTTTGGCCATCATGGGAAACACCATGTGTGGCACAAACTCAACACTTCCTATCACTCTGAGAACACTATTCCCACAGTGAAACATGGTGGTGGCAGCATCATGCTGTGGGGATATTTTTCATTGGCAGGGACAGGAAAACTGGTCAGGATTGAAGGAACAATGGATGGCACTAAATACAGGGCAATTCTCGAGGAAAGCCTGTTTCAGTCTGCCAGAGATTTAAGACTGGGATGAAGGTTCAGCTTCCAGCAGGACAATGACCCTAAACATATGGCTAAATCTGGTTTAAAGGAAAACATTTAAATGTCTTGGAATGGCCTAGCCATGGCCCAGACCTCAATCCAATTAGGAATCTGTGGCATTACTTGAAGATTACTGTACACCAATGCAACCCATCTAACTTGAAGGAGTTGGAGCAGTTTTTTCTTAAGGAATGGGTGAAAATCCCAGTGGCTAGATGTGCTAAGCTAATAGAGACATACCCCAAAAGACATGCAGCTGTAATTGAAGCAAAAGGTGGCTCAACAAGATATTGACTTTGGCGGGTGAATACATGTGCACACTCCTGCTTTCAATTTTGTTTTGTCTTAATTATTATTTGTGTCACAATAAAGGATATTTTGCACCTTCAAAGTAGTATATCACGGTTCTAACCCCCATTTTAATTCCAGGTTGTAATGTGACAAAGCAGGAAAAACACAGAGGGGATGAATATTTTTGCAACGCACGGTAGGTTCCAAAATGCTTGCTCCGGGGTAGGCAGTGGATTTCCTGGGTCCTCTTTAATAATGGCTAATAGACCTTTCCTCCAGGAACTTGTCCAAACTTTCTTTAAACCCAGCTACACTAACAACTTTTACTACATCCTCCGGTAACTAAATATTTTCTCTTATTACTCTTAAATGGGCTACACTGTACGGTAGCTTCATTGCATGTCCCCTAGTCTTTCTACTTTTTGATGGAGTAAACAACCAAATTTGTTTACCCATTCTACTCCATTCATTAATTTATAGACCTCTATTATATCGCCCCTCGGCCATCTCTTTTCCAAGTTGAAAAGCCCTAACCTTTTAAGCTTTCCTCATAGGGGCATCCTTCCATTTCCTTTATCATTTTGGCGGGCCTTCTCTGTACCTTTTTTAATTCTGCTATATTCTTTTTAAGATACGGCAACCAGAATTGCACACAATATTAAAAGTGCAGTTGCACCATGGAACGATACAGAGGCATTATAATATTGTTTCTTTTCTCCATTCCTTTCCTTATGATTCCTAACATTCTATTTGCTTTCTTGGCAGCTGCTGAACACTGGGTGGAGGGTTTCAACATGCTATCTTTTTCCTGGGTGATGGTTCCTAATGCATTGTGAAACCGTAGTTTGGGTTGTTCTTTCCTAGGTGCATAATATTGCACTTGTCCACATTAAATTTCATCTTCTATTTGGACATCCAGTCTTCCAATTTATCAAGTTCAAAAAACAAAGGGCGGTATATCAAATGCAATAAACGATAAATGATAAGTTATTCTTACAATTTTTTACAATCCTCTTGTGTTTTAATAACTGAATAATTTTGCATCAACTGCAAATTTAATCACCTCACTCATTATTCCCATTTCCAGGTCATTTTTGAATATATTAAAAAGTAGCAGACCCAACACAGATCCTTGGGGTATGCCACTCTTCACCTTTCTCCATTGAGAGAATTGTCCTTTTGGATCCAAGATGGCGGTGGAGTAGGACGCCGATGCGGGAGCGCTGACCTGGTTAGCTGCCTTGACTTTCCGATGGGGAAAAAGAGGAAGCAACAAATCCTAAAGCCCTCCAATATCCTCTCTCCTGCATGTGGCATGGTGCAGCCCTCTATAGCCGGGTTCTGTCTTCCGTCGGCATCTTCCATGGCTTTGGCTGATCTGCTGGTTTCCTCAGCAGATCTGAGCAATGGGGTGGAATTGAGCTCCATCCAAGTGCTCATGCCACAACCCGGAAGTCATTTTGAGGAGGAGCAGTGTGAGGCAGCATCTCTGTGTCGGGAGGTTCCTGATGCTTTGGAGTGCTCACCATTGAAGCCAATGTTGGTGGTGACTGCAGCGGGGAGTAGATCCTTGGTTCCTTCTCCCAGGGGTAGTCTAAGCACGGAGCAAGTGAAGACCAGCTCCCCTAACACCTCAGCTGACCATACGTTTGGCTGTTTGGAAAAACCAGCGCTAGTAACACTTTTACTCAAGAATTGGCATGTGTTAAAGCTCAGTGTTTGACGGTGGAGACAGAGTTAGCAGGGCATGCTTTACGGATAACCCAGCTGGAAACCAGGTGGAAGTGCTGCATACCCTTGGTGGTGTGCATTCCAGGGAGCATTTGATTCAAGCATGGAGGATTGAGTTTATGGATAATCAACTGCATCATAATAATTTGAGATTTCTGAATTTCCCTCGATCCCCATTGCTGGAACCTGTGGACTTGGTCCGTAAGTACTTCACAGATGTCCGGCAAATGCCTATTGAAACTTTGCCCCCTATAGTGAGGGCACAGTATGTGGTGATATCTCCTTCTGTGTCAGACATGGAGTTGGACTCTGGAGGTGCTGAGGGACCTGCCAGGTTGGACCTTTCAGAGTTTTTAGAAAGCTCCCTGGAACTGGTGACCAGTCGATCTACCCTGTTGGTGTGTTTTGCATTTGAATCCGACCGGAACATTGTTCTTCAGTTATATTTCCATAATATGTCTGTTTCTCAGTTTATGGGGTCAAAAATTTCTATATTTTCTAATTTGGCTAGGGATACCCAGAAGAGGCGGAGAGACTTCCTGACCTTGCGCTAGAGAGTTACCGCTCTGGGAGCGCAATTTAGATTAAAATATCCTTGTAAATGTATTGTGTTGTATCAGTCGAAGTGATTTCTGTTTTTTTGAGCCCCACCAACTTGTGCAATTTCATCAGAGTAGTGAAACTGAGGGGCGGGTATGAGTCTCCTGTACTGGCTGCCATGTATGCCATCTATGCTCTTATGATTTCTTAATTTCTAAGGGTTATGTTTGGTTCCCCTTTGTAACTTTTTGTTTTTCTTTATTTGGGTCCTTATGTGGTGTATTTTGTGGACTAGACCAAGTTGGTACAATTTCCTTTAGGCATTTTTTTTTTTTTGGTTTGAACCTTTTCAGTAATTCGTATTCAGATTTGTTTTTCTGGATAATTTTGTTAAAATCTTATAAATAAAAATTTAAAAAAAAATTGTCCTTTTAGCCCTACTTTTGCTTTCTATCTTGTAACCAGTTCCTGTTCCACAATAGTACACTGTCTTCTATCCCATGACATTTTAATTTCACCAAGAGTCTCTCATGAGGGACCTTATCAAAGGCTTTCTGAAAATCAAGATCGACTGGCTCACCTTTGTCTACCTGTATATTCACACTCAAAAAAATGTAACAGATTAGTAAGACAACACTTTCCTTGGCCAAATCATGTTGGTTTTCTCCCATTAAACCATGCCTATCTACATGTTCAATATTTTTTTTATATTTATCTATACCATTTACGGTTCAAATAAGAACAAAGGAAATAAAATCCCAATTCAGAGATTATACAGAACAAAAGAAGAACAATGTCATTATCAAAAAAACAAAAGGAATCATTAGCCCACATCATGGGGAGCATCAGTAAAACAAGAAAAATTTAAAAAACTGAAAATGGCAACAAGGCTATATAAATGCTGCAAACAAACTTCACTCCGACATAGTGCCGTAACTAGTGGCATGACTTACCCTTCTAACACCAAGGGGTATGTTTACTAAAACCCCGGTAGAGTGCGGGCCGCGGTAGAGTGCGGATGCCATATAAGGAGTGGGCGTTCCGTCCTGAAAAAGAAAAGCCGGAATTTAAATATGCGCTAAGGTGCGCGGCGCCCTTGTGCGCCCTGCACCTTAGCGCATCAGATGGCTGCGCAGGAGGCATATGTGGTACGCTGATGGACAAGCAGAAGAGCAGAGCCACAGCACAATGGTTAAGACACCTACCAATGGTGCAGGCATCAGGGGCTTGATCCCCACAGAACCCAATAAAGACAACTGGCTGAGGCATTAATTTAGGAGGCATTGAAATAATGGGCTGCATAAGGTGGCACACTAATGTTTTTGGAGACATATTAATACTGGGCGTCATAAGGCGGCGCGCTGATGTTTTTGGTGGCATATTAATACTGGGCAGCATAAGGCAGCGCGCTGATGTGCAATCACAGGAACAGAACCACAGCACAATGGTTAAGACACTGACCAATGGTACAGGGATCAGGAGTTCAATCCCCCAAAGTGCCCAATGAACAAGGCTGGCTGAGGCATAGCATATTATGGGGAAGATTGCTTTAGGAGGCATTTTAGTCATATTTTAATTACCACTACTAGCAAACGCACTCCCAAAGCGTGTTAACATCAGGTGCCCTATAAGGCACATTTTAAAGTGCACTGTCAGCCAAGGCACCCTAGAATGTTGCTTATAGGGCGCTTTAGAGGGTGCCGTATGAGGTACCGCAAGGTCAGTGTAATGTTTTTTATGGCAGCACTGTGCAGTTTAAGGAATTAAAAGCATACATAGGTGCACTGACAGGCAAGGAGGAGCAGAAGTGGAGCACAATGGTTAAGGCACAGACTGCTGATACAGGGGTCATGAGTTTGCTCCCCAATGTGCCTAATACGTAAAGCTGGCTGTGGCATCAGCTTTGCATTGTACATATTTTGTCCTGCAGCACTTTATATTTATGTTATTAATTGCTGCCAGCAAACACGCCCTCACGTGCCGTAATTGAAGGTGCCGTATAAGGCACCCTATAAGGCACACCATAGGGCACATTAGAAATTGCACTGTCCGCCACAGCACCCTAAAATGTCCCCTATAGGGCACCCTATAGGTTGCATCACAGGAGAATGTATAGTGCACCTTATATGGACGGGCACCATAAGGTGCCCTATAGGGCGCCCTATAAAGCACCCTCAGAGGCACCTTATGGGAACAGTACGCTGAGGGTGTTTTTGCTGGCAACAAAATATGTGCATTAAAAAAAGACAATGCATTGGACAACTCTATCAAATAACCCCACTGTGGGTTTGAACCCATGACTTCTGGCTTCAGAAGCAGTGCAATAACCATTGGGCTACACCGCTATAGCTGCTAGCAAGCCCCTGGCTGGCTGCAGAGAGCATGCACGTCACCACACAGACATTCAAAGGTGAGGATCTTAGACTTTAGGAAGACTAACTTTGCGAAGATGGGCCAATACCTCAGGGAGTCGTTAGTGGGATGGGAACAGCTGCGGGATGTAGAAAAATAGTAGGCAAAACTGAAAGGGGATATTTTAAGGGCAACCAACCTTTTTCTTAAAATGGTAAATAAAGGTAAAAGGAAAAGGAGACCACTATGGTTTTCGAAAGAAGTAGCTGAAAACGTGAAGAAAAAGAGGGAGGCCTTCATGAAATACAAGAGATCACAGAGAGAGGAAGACAGGCATCTATATTTGGAAAAGCTTAGAGAAGCTAGCAGTCATGAAGGCAAAGATTCAAAAGGAGGAGGAAATAGCCAATGCAATAAAATGGGGGGATAAGACATTTTTCAGATATATTAGTAAGAAGAGGAAGGGCAAAAGTGGTATTGTCAGACTCAAGGGTGCAGGGGAGGAATATGTAGAGGCTGATAAGGATAAAGCGGAATTGCTTAACAAATATTTTTGTTCTGTGTTCACAGATGAAGAACCAGGAGCAGGACCTCAGAAAACACCCACAAATAGGAACAGAAGCGAGGGACATCTTGAACAATTTTCAGAAGACTGTGTTCGTGAGAAACTAGCTCAACTTAAAGTAGACAAAGCGATGGGACCGGATGGGATACACCCTAGAATACTGAGGGAACTTGGGAACATTCTAGAAGCTCCACTGACTGACCTTTTCAATGCCTCGTTGGAGTCAGGAGTGGTGCCAAATGGACTGGAGAGAGGCTCATGTGGTGCCTTTACACAAAAGCGGAAGTAGGGATGTGGTTGAAAACTACAGGCCGGTTAGTTTAACTTCGGTGGTGAGTAAATTATTGGAAACGCTGCTGAAAGAGAAAATAGTGAGGTTTCTGGAGTCCAGCGGATTACAGGATCCGAGGGAGCATGGATTCACCAGAGGCAGGTCTTGTCAGACAAATCTGATTGATTTCTTTGACTGGGTGACCAGGAAGTTGGACCGAGGGAGAGCCCTAGACGTGGTGTATTTAGATTTCAGTAAAGCCTTTGACACTGTTCCTCACAGGCGACTTATAAACAAACTGAGCACCCTAAGGATGGACCCTAAAGTTACTGCTTGGGTTAGAAATTGGTTGGGTTGGAGGCGACAAAGAGTACAAGTAAATGGAGCTCACTCCGAGGAGAAGGATGTTACCAGTGGTGTGCCCCAGGGATCTGTCCTTAGTCCGATTCTTTTTAACATCATTGTTAGTGATATAGCGGAAGGGCTGTCGGGTAAGTTTTGCCTCTTTGTGGATGATACCAAAATCTGCAATAGAGTAGACACCCAGGAAGGTGTAGATAACATGAGGAGGGATCTAGCTAAGCTTGAAGAATGGTCTAGAATTTGGCAGCTGGGATTTAATGTTAAAAAATGTAAAGTCATGCATTTGGGCTGCAGCAATCCAAGGGAGCAATATAGTATAGGGCATGAAGTACTTTTGTCCACTAAAGAAGAGCGAGACCTAGGCGTGGTTGTGTCTGATGATCTTAAAGTAGCTAAACAGGTAGAAAAGGTGACGGCAAAAGCTAAAAGGATGCTTGGGTGCATACGGAGAGGAATGGCTAGCAGAAAAAAGGAGGTGATAATGCCTCTGTATAAGTCTTTGGTGCGACCTCATTTGGAGTATAGTGTGCAATTCTGGAGACCGGACCTTCAAAAGGATGTAAACAGGATGGAGTCGGTGCAGAGGGTGGCTACTAAAATGATTAGTGGTCTTCATTATAAAGCATATGAGGACAGATTGAAGGTTCTTAATATGTACACCTTAGAGGGAAGGCGGGGTAGAGGTGATATGATTGAGATGTTTAAATACCTCCGTGGCATAAATGTTCAGGGAGAGAACCTCTTTCAATTGAAAGCAAGCTCTGCTACGAGGGGACATGGGATGAGGGTGAAGGGAGATAGATTCAGGAGTGATACGTGGAAATATTTCTTTACCGAAAGAGTATTGGATCCATGTCTACCAGTGGAGGTGGTAGAGATGAGGACAGTAACTGAATTCAAAAAAGCATGGGACAAACACAGATGATCTCTAAAGGTAAAAAGGGGACTGTTGTAGTTGTTGATATGGAAGGACAGACTAGATAGGCCATGTGGTCTTTTTCTGTCATCATATTTCTATGTTTCTATGTTTCTATGTTTCCCCTTTTCTTTACAATTTAATTTGAGGGGGGGGGGCAAGGGGCAGACTCTCCCCTCTATAGAGGCATTTTTAGGTCTCCTTCCCTGCCTGCACATGTGTGCTCAGCCCTCTGTTGTCTCTTTGCCTTGGTAAGAGCAACTCCATACAAGCCTCTGCTCTTAGCTCCTGACATTTTTACTGCTTGCTTCTGAGTTTTCAGCCTGTCTATACATCCGTATCTATATCCTTATTTATTTATCATTGTTAGTGTGTTTTGTATCTTATCTGTATTTTTTTGTAATATTGTTCAGCCTCCTGCTGTCTTCTGCTGGCTGAGTCTTTCTCCTCCTCTGCCTTCTTTATTAATCCTCCATCCCACCCCCTGTACAACAGTCTCATACAAAGGTCTCATGCTTATTAGCACTATTACTCACAGAGGCAATCTAATCTCTGGGGCTCTCTCTCCAGGCTATCATTCATATATTTCCTCAGACATCTATTCCCCTCTCCATCTCTTTCCTGTGGCTCCACATCACTTTCTCTTCTTAATGTTGATACAGTACTTCCCAGTCTTCTCCCCTCATAGCAATGACTTCAAGCCTTCCCTTCTTATCATCCCCTCTTTATTATCCTCTCCTCTCCTGCCAGCATGTCATCTACCACTCTTTCCATAAAGAAATATTACTCCCGAGTCTATCCCCTTTCACCCTCATCCTATGTCCTCTCGTAGCAGAACTTGCTTTCAATCCAGCAATTTCAAATAAGTAATCTGCCATAGGATAGATGAGTTTAAATACTATGGCATATCACTTATTTGAAATTTCTGGTTTCAGTTACCCAATTGCTGGTTTTCATGCCAATAGTTGGCATGCCAAAAGTTGCCTGACAAAGGCCTTTGTTTCGCAAAAATACCTGCTGCTTCAGGGGCCAGTATTTAAATCCACATCTTCTTAGAGATGACAGATAGAGCTCATGCTCTTCCCAGGTAGAATACATTTCTTTGACATCATTTATTCTACCTGAGTAGAGCATGAGCTCTGTCTGTCATCTTTACGGAGATATGGACATAAATATTGGCCCCTGAAGCAGCAGGGCTCCCCATCCCCCTTCCTCAGTCTCACCCAGTCTCCTCCAACCTCTTTAAGAAACTTCATACCATTTACCCTTTCGCGTTCTACACTACTGTCTCATCACTTCTTTCCTCCACTATGTTATCTGAATGTGCTGATGATGCAGTATCCTCCTATAACACTGCATTCTGCTCTAGATGTTCTTGCTCCTTCCATTCCATGTCCTGTGAGATATACTGTACCTCAGCCCTGGCTGTCCTTGACAATCCACTACATACATTCCTGTGCCTGCTCAGTTGAGTGCATTTTGCTCAAAATCCTCACCCTTGCAAACTTTCAACACTTCAAATTCATACTAGCCTCTTTCCAGTCAGTGAGAGCACTCACCAAACAAGATTATTCTGTCCACCTGACTAACTTTTTTGCCTCTGACCCTTGCCGTCTCTTTACAACCCTCAACTCTCTTCTCAAGGTGCCTCTGCCTCCAACTGCTTTTTCATCTCTGCCCAGACATTGGCTAACTATCTCCATGACAAAGTCCACAAGATTACCCTCAAATTCCCTGTGAGGTCATCTCCATCCTCTCTTCACTCCAAACAACTTCTCTAAACATCTGCTACCCTTTCTTACTTTTCTAAGATCTCTGAGGAGGAAACCACACATCTTTTTTCCTCCTCCAAACTCATTAACTGCTCCTCTGACCCTATTCCCACCCATCTACTCAGCGCCATTTCCTCTGCAGTCATTCCTTCTATCTGTCATATCCTCAACCTATCGCTTTCCACTGCAACCTTTTCTGCAGACTTCAAGCATGCCATGGTTACACCTCTCATCAAGAAAACCTCATTAGACCCTACCTGTCCTAATTATTGACTCATCTCCCTCCTCACTGCTGTTATCTTGACTTTTCCTCTTCTCAAACTCTTCTGGATCCATTGTAATTTGGCTTTCATCCTTTACAATCTACTGAAACGGCTCTTGCCAAAGTCTCCAGTAACTTTTTCCTGGCCAAATCCAAGAGCCTTTAATCGATCCTCTTGACTTCTTGACTTTTTTGCTGCTTTTGACACTGTCGACTACAACCTTCTTCTCGATATCTTGCCTTGCTTGTTTTTAAGAGCTCTATTCTATCATTGTTCTCATCCTATCTCTTCCACCGTACTTTTTTGCTTTCGTTCTGGTGAATCCTCCTCTACTGCTATCTTGCCCTCAGCTGTTGTACTACAAGGATCTGTTTTGGGACCACTCCTTTTCTCTCTGTATATGCAGTCCCTTGCTGTGCTTATCTCCTTCCATGGTCTTCAGTAACATCTTTATATTGATGACTATCAGATCTACCTCTCAACACCTGCAATCTCTCCATGAATCCAGGCCTGTATCTCTACCTGCTTATCTAGCATTGCTGCCTGGATGTTTCACCGCTGTTTGAAACTGAACATGGCCAAACTGAGTTTCTTATCTTTCCCTCTAAACACAATTCCCTCCGTCCTCCTTTCTCTATTTCTGTGGATGAAACTCTACTCCTCCCTATTTCTTTGGATTGAAACCTTGGGATTGTCTTTGACTTATCCCTCTCCTTCTTCACACATATTCAACTGATAGCTACAACTTGTCATTTCTTTCTCTATAACATCATCAAAATTTGCCCATTCCTTTATGAACATTTATTCACTCTTTAGTTACCTCCCGTCTAGACTATTGCAACCTCCTTCTTGCTGGTCTCCCTTTGAATCATCTCTCTCCCCTTCAATCTGTTTTAAACTCAGCTGCATGGCTAATCTTCCTCCAGTCTTGTTATACTCACATAACCCCTCTTCTCAAGATGCTTCATTGACTCCCTATCCATTTTGGTATGTGGTTCAAACTTCTCCTACTGACCTACAAGTTCATTAATTCTTCTGCCCCTCACTACCTTTCATCTCTTATCGTTTCCTACACTCTTGCCTGGGAACTCCGCATTTCTGGCAGATCACTTCTATCTGTATCCTTTTTAACACTGCCTATTCCAGACTTCGATCTTTCCACGTTGCTGCTCCTTATATCTGTAACAAACTACCTGAGTTGATACATCAAGCTTCATCCTTGGCCCTTTTCAAATTCAGGCTATAAACTAACCTCTTTGAGGTTGTTTTTGGATCCTGATCTGCATAGTCTCTTTCTCTCTATGGGCCTAATTCAGAGAGGTGACTTGTGTCACTGCCTCTATTCCCTCTCAGGCCCACTCTGCATGGCTAGAGCAGCAGTATGGGGAGACCGATGGAGGGCGGAAGGGGTGGAATCTGAGAGAAGTGTGGGTGGGCTGAGGGGTCAGGGGAAACATGCTGCTTATTCCACCTCAAAGGTGGAATAAGCAGCATGAGCCTGGCAATTAGGGCCGGAACCCACCGCCAGAGGTCGGGGCCGGGGGCAGGTAGGTCACCCCCACCCGATCCAGGCCCCAGCTGCCCAGCCATGGGTCAGGATGCAGGGAAGAAGAGGGTCAGCGCCTCAGATGACAGGGGAGCCTGTGGGGAGGACGTCCTCATAGGTGTGCCGGGCCATCCTCAAGCCTGATTTTGTAAGCCACGGGAATGTTTTACTCCTATTATAGAATCGGGTCCTAATGGGCCCATCCTGCTCAGGACCATCTGGATTGCCTGGATGTGCCCCTTTCTAAATCGGGCTCCACGTGTTTTCTTACCACTCCCCTTGATATATCCTAGCTTCCAACTGTTTTGTTGTCTGTCTTGACTAGATTGTAAGCTGTAATGGAGCTACCTAAGAGTAAGGCAGACCTGTTGAGCTACAGACTGCAGCAATGGAATCTCCTGTCAGGTGATGTCAAGGTTTCCATGTTCTATGAATGTCAAAAGGATCTTGTTACATTCTTCTTCGTGGAAGGTGATCTTGTAGCCTGCAACAACATTGATGGTCTGTTGGCAGCCCTTAACATCATTCATCTTCCAGATAAGTGGAGATTGTTCATTGATTCATTGAAGACAGACCTTAAAGATGTTTTGCTGCATAATGGCAATGTTTTACCATCATTCCAGTTGGCCACACAGTCCAAATGAAGGAAACCTATACAATATAAAACAGCTGTTTAGATGCATAATCTACGACCAACATCAGTGGCAGCCTCCTTGTGGTGATTTGAAAGTCATTGCTCTGTTTCTCAGTCTACAGACAGGATACACAAAGTACTGCTGCTTTCTCTGTGAATGGGATAGTCGTGCAAAATATTCCCACTACATTAAGAGAGATTGGCCACTCTGACAGTCACTGGTGCCTGAAAGAAAAGTGTGCAGCATCCTCCAGTTATTGAATTAAGGAAGAATTTGTTTCCACCCTTACACATTAAGCTGGGTCTAATGAAAAATTTTGTCAAAGCTATGGACAAAACAAAACTAGCTTTCAAGTATTTCAGCTGAAAATTTCCAAGACTAAGGGATATTTTTACTAAACAGCGGTAGCGGCTTCTGTTCAATTTTGGAGCCGTAGCCCCATTGATTTTAAGGAAGGTGTTTTGTTGGTCCTCAGATTCGTAAATTTCTTTGAGATGATGCATTTAACTGTACACTACATGGCAAAGAAAGGATGGCATGGGAAGCCTTCCAGTTAGTGGCATCAATGTTTTTCAGAAACAAGGTAGACAACTACAGGAAGTTAGTGGAAAAACTCCTCAGTGGATACAAAAGTCATGGCTGCAACATACCAGTCAAGCTACATTTTTTGCACTCTTAACTTAATTTTTTTTCCACTGAATTGTGGAGCAGTGAGTGTTGAGCATGGTGAGCAATTTCATTGGGGCATTGCAGCAATGGAGAAAAGATATCAAAGCAAATGGAGTCTACCAATGCTTGCGGACTATTGCTGGACTATGATGAGAGATACTCCATTTAGAGAATACAAGAGACAAGCTAAGAAAAAGCGAGTAGACACTGCATAAGATCTGAAATGAATACCAAAGCATACATAGTCATTCCTTGCTTTCTACTTCATTCTAACTTTTTTAATAAATTACATTTAAATAACCCTTTGGTTGATTTTTAAACTTTTAAACAAAGACAACAGATGAAATACTATCAAGGTCATATATATGGCAACCATAAACAGATGAAAAGACCTAGTAATAATTTGTGGTTAAAACTACTACCAACAAGCTATATATACACATAAAATGGAAAAGCTTAGATGTCTTGGAAACAGTAGCCAATCAGCAGTTTTAAGTATCATTTTCTAATTCAGAGCATCAAAATCCATAAGAATTGGCAGATTTTATCTCTGAGGCAGACAGCTTTTAAAAAGGTTTCAGCTGTGTTTTATGTTGCTCAAGCATGCTGCCCTTCCCTTCTGAAGCATTTTTTTTCCTTTCGTTCTCTTTTGTTTCTTTTCCTCTGGACTATCTTTCTGGGAAAGGCTTTCTCAGTTGGACTGGAGCAAGTGAATGGTTGGGTGGATTCTGACTTGGAGAGGGCCTAAGCAGGGTAAAATCTTCCTCCATTTTTATATTGGCCTTTTTTTCATTTTTGAATTGGCAAAATGCCCAGTATTTGCCCTCTGAGTCAAACTACCTATTTGTGTGCATATTGTTTTTTTAAGGATCATGTTTACTAAATTGTGCTAACCTGTTAGTCCAGGGTTTCTGTGTGCTAAATGCACCACACTAACAGTTAGAGCACAGCACTGCACTAAAAATTCCATGTTAACCAATTAATGTACGATTGGGCAGGGACTGGGTGAGGAAGGGGCTAAATGTGGGCACTATTGGCACATCACAATTGGTGCAAGTATTTTGAGCATGTGCTAACTGCATTTTTTGTCGTTAGCGCAGGTGCACCTAATGCCACTTCAATGGGTGGTGTTAAATGCTGCTGCATACCAGTTAGTGTGGTGCTGCTCATTAATATTGCACTATCAGCAGGGGGACAGACACACATTTCCCCTCCACCCACCCAAAATTAGCCAGGCCTCTACACTAATTTGGCAGCACAATTGTTGCTATCAACTCACGCTTTTGTAAAATGTCCCTTAATGTGTGTAGTAGTTTTTTGTGAGTGTGTTTGGAGGGGTAGGAGGGAGAGGGATTTAATTATTTTATTTACTGATTGATTTTATATACCGCACTATTTCACATTCAGTGCGGTTTACAGGGAACAGGAACAGAACTTACATAGAACAAGTTAGATAACATAGTAACTTAAATAGAATAATCCTATGAGCAATCACAATCAGAATTAAATAGAACAGATTTAGTTTAGTGTTCTGATATAAATAGTGCAGTACTGTCTTCTAGAAAACCTCTATGACAAAATCAGGGGTGGCACTGTTCACAGATGCAAATGAAACACAATTCTGATGTCATCTATTTATGATTTTTCCTGCACCTCTCTTAAAGTTAAAGGCCTTAATGCATCGGTCAAGAAACTTCAATGGATAAGAGAACCAACACTTGAAATTTTATCGGGACAGTGCAAGACATTTAACAATGTAATACATCTCACTGTGAGTTTTATCTGGGACAATTATTTTTAATGAATATGCTGTATTCTCACTACCGGGTGGTGAACTCTGCACCATAGTGATGTCATCAAGATACAACGTAGGAAATATGCTAAAATGCTGTGGGAGTTGTGTCATGCCACCACAGGCATACCAATGAAGGGACATGACAAAGGGGCTCTTTTCATGCAGACTTTATGCAATCAGAGTTTGTAATTTATACCATATCTTTTTTATAATTGGTATCCTTTCCTCAGGCATAGAGTGCTATCATATCGAAAGTTTGTGCAGTTGGAGGACATAGGATGAACTTCAATTTTAAAAGGGATTTAATGTATGCAGAGGGCCCTCAGTGATTTGCCACTACCACAAGAAGATAGCAGTGAGAAGGTAGATAATAGTATACTACAGGTGAATTGTACCTTTGTCAATTCTGAAGAAACAAAACTTATGATATATCTTATTATATTACAGAAAACTGTTGAAATTTCGTGTATAGCTAAAACCTAGTGTACCTCAGCAGACATACTAACTATTAAAAAGTTATGTCCTTTAAATTATTATCTCTAATTGGACAACCAGGATCTAGATGAGGTTTGGTAAATGTCTCTGATTGTATATTTTGACATGGTTTTACATAATTTCTAGTATAAGAACATGGCGAAAGACAAATCTTTGGAATAAATTTATAGAAGAACAAGAATCAATAGATTTTCAAGACAAAAAAATCCAGGAAGGGTTTTGCAGGAAACAGGATCAAAGATCACCAGCAATACAAGACACAGTTAAGAGCAGGCTGGCTAGAGCTAGCCCCCATGGAGACATGATAGCTCTTCCTGCAAGATACCTGCCTTTTAATGGTTACTGGTTTGAGATGCCTATAATGACACGTGGGGGAAGTACAGAATTTTGGATTTTTTAATATTGTGTTCAGATTAAGAACAATATAAAACAACATAGGAAATAGCACTGATATTTCCCATGTCATTTCAAACGAATGCACATCCCAAATTTACATCCATCATAGTGCAGGTATAAGTGTTCAAGCCTAGTGTACACATTTGGGGGTCAATTACACCCTATTCTATAAAGTAAAGCACATGCCTCAAGCAGACCAATATAGAATTATCCTCTTATGTCACTGGCCCACATTTCATATCCCGGCATTATCTACTGAGACATATAACAAAGGTCCTGTAAACAAAACAAAAAGATCTACCTTCATGCTTTCACAATCCTACTCACTCCCCTGAAGCAATCCACCTAAGAGAGTATACCCTGATCAGATCCCCCAATCAACATCCCCCTAGGCACCAACTACAAAAGAGCATGACTAACCCAAAATCTCCTCTCTTTCAAGATTCTCTCCCAAAATCACTCCCCTAACAGGACCCCCCTGAAGAGAAGTCCCCTAAACACCATACCCTGATCCTCCCTCACCCCTCAATCCTCTTGGAATTCACTCATGGATTTCTTCTGGTAGTCTAGTGGACCAGAATGGAAGTATTCCCCTTCTTCTCCCACCCCAGAACTGCCAGGGTTGAACTAGTGGCTATAACCTTTTGGTGGTAGTCTCACAGTACTACCACTAGAGGTCAATCAGCCATATTAGGTGGGCCTTTAAAAAAAAGTAGTTCTGTTAAATAACACAGGTACACTACCAAAAAACTGCCTCCAGTTTTGCAACTGATTCCTATAGATTTTGGGGTGCTGAATTCAGGAAAAATAGCCAAAATGTTCCATCACGTCACGTTTTCTTGCAAAATTAGATTTCTTACCCATATAAGGAATGTTCACATAATTTCTTTTTAGCCGACTGCAGTTTATTTTCTTGGCCCAAAATAGAGGTTGTAATGGTTAACTAACTAGAAACACTCCCTCATGATATTTTAGAGTGTTTTGTATTCATTTTATACATTAACAGGACAATTGGGAGGCGGGGGGCTAAATCCAGTACTCGCTCTGGCGCATGTTCTTTCCTGTTCGCCTCGCCTCGTTCGCTCACTCAAACACGGTGGTTGCGACATGGACGTTCCTGTCAAATTTCAGTTTCTTGCAAGTTCATTATTACCTTTTGTTTGCTCAGTCGTAATCCAGCTTTATTCCGAAGTGGTTCACTACAGTTGTAGTTTGCAGTGCTGTGTATTTGTGATGGCTCACAGAGCCAGAGGTTGCGTCAACTCTCCGGACAGTTTTTGTTTTATTTGTGGGGAATATACCTTGAAAAAGCGGCAGAGGAACATTTCTGCATTTATTAAAAAAGTATATTTCGCCTATTTCGGTTTGAAGTTAGGCGATCAAGACAAACCGTGGGCTCCTCACAAAGTGTGCAAGACATGTGAGGAAGATCTACGCTTATGGATGAAAGGTAAAAAACAAGCATTTCGTTTCGGAATACCTATGATGTGGCGTGAACAAAGAGACCACAGCAGTGACTGCTATTTTTGCTCTTGCATTGTGAAGGGATACAACTTAAAAAATAAGAACGTAATAAGTTACCCCAACCTTCCCTCAGCAATTAGGCCTATGCCTCATAGCAACGAAGTACCTGTGCCTGAACCACCAAAATCTTTGGATCATATTTGTGTGGACGGTTCTGATCATGATGAGACTCATCAGATGGCTTTTCCTGATGAGTCCAGTACTTCCGAGTTTGAAACTGAACCAGATCCGAAACCGGAACTTTTCTCTCAAGCTGAATTGAATGATTTAGTCCGGGATTTAGGACTCCCAAAAGATGCAGCCCAACTGCTAGGTTCTCGGCTTAAACAGAAAAATCTATTGTCACCAGGAACAACTTTTTATTGGTACCGCAACCGCGAGACACAATTTTTGAAGTATTTCAGCAAAGAGGAAGATTTGGTATTTTGCAACGATATATACGGAGTGATGGAAAAGTTTAAACTCAAGTATGGATCCTGCTGAATGGCGGCTGTTCATTGATTCGTCAAAAGACAGCATAAAAGGTGTTCTTCTTCATAATGGCAACACATTCGCTTCAGTTCCTATTGCTCACTCTGTTATTCTCCAAGAAAAATACGAGAATTTGGCCCTGATTCTTCAGAAGATTCGTTATGATGAGCATAAGTGGATGATTTGTGGAGACTTTAAAATTCTAATCCATGCTATTAGGGCAGCAATCCGGTTTCACCAAATATCCCTGCTTCCTTTGCTTGTGGGATAGCTGGGCCCGCGACCTACACTGGGGGAAAAAAGACTGGCCAATTCGGGAGCATTTGAGACCCGGTGAGAAAAAATGTTCTTCATGAGAGCTTGGTACCTCGTGATAAAATTCTATTACCACCTCTCCACATTAAGTTGGGTCTCATT
The DNA here is from genome assembly GCA_033557465.1 of Ichthyophis bannanicus. Classification (NCBI taxonomy): domain Eukaryota; kingdom Metazoa; phylum Chordata; class Amphibia; order Gymnophiona; family Ichthyophiidae; genus Ichthyophis; species Ichthyophis bannanicus. The sequence continues at coordinate 605,164,460 of CM066035.1, read as the reverse complement.
AAGCAATTCATCAAGTCCCTTCCAAAAGATGGTGAGTGCTTTCGGTACCTTTGCTCAAAGTTCCCCCGACTTTCTGAAGCAAAGCTAAAGGAAGGAGTGTTTGTTGGCCCTGATATAAGGAAAACTCATTTCAGATGGAGCATTCGCTGAAAACGATGTCTGAGAAGGAAAAAGAAGCCTGGGATTCCTTCAAGGATGTTGTTCTCAAATTCTTGGGGAAAAGGCGGGATGAGAACTAGAAGGATATTGTTGCCAGGATGCTCAATGCCTTCAAAGAACAAGGCTGTAACATGAGCCTGAAAGTCCATTTCTTGCACTCCCATGTGAACTACTTTCCCAAAAACCTGGGGGCGTACAGTGAAGAACAAGGTGAAAGGTTTCACCAGGACATCAAGGACGCAGAGAGAAGGTACCAAGGAAGATGGAACACCACTATGATGGCTGATTTCTGCTGGTTGCTGCTGCGGGAAACCCCAGATGAAAAATACGCCAAGCAGCGCACCAAGAGAAGCATTTGGGGGAAGAAGAAACGGGCCCACCAGGAGATTCATTGACCCAAGAATGACTTTAAAATCTAAACTGTGTTGACAAATATCGTGTTTTTACTAAACTTTGAAATAAAAATTTGCTAGTTATTACCACAGTGTCGGATCTCATTTATTAGAATTTTATTTTCACACCATCGGGTGTTTGTCTTCATGTATTGCAATGGTGTGGTTTGCGTTTTCTATTCTTACATACATACCTGTACAACATTTTTTGCACATTTCTTTGCTTTGCTTTGTGTCTAACCTCGCTCTTATATGCTCAATGTTTGTGCACATGTATGTGGCTGTTTTAAGTGCAGACAATTTTGCTACCATCACAATGTGTTTTGTTGACATTACTCTATTCTTATGTGCTGCCTTGTTACAATTTTCTTTATTCTTATTTGAATAACTACTATACAATTAGTATAAAGAATTCATCCAAGAAACTTTTTTCTCGATTGCACTCAATCTGAAACGTTCACCTCAAACTGCTGACCCAATGTAGCAAAAAATCTGTACGTGATGGAGCAAATTGGTTACCAGATTTGGATTCAGCGCACCAAAAAATGTAAAAATCAATCAAAACATTAGAGGCAGTTTAAAAAAATTTTTTTTTAGTGTACCTGTGTAATTTACAGGGATCATTGTATGTTTTTAAAATAAAGTTGGTCGTGATACCTTCCTGATGCCGGTCCCTACCCTGAGGGTTTTGTGGGAGATTGGATTATAAAATAAAACACAACCTCATACTGACATTTCTGAAGAAGTGATACTGAAACTTCGGTTTTGAAGTGAGCACACTTAAGTCTGAGCTTGGGTAAAATCACGGTGTTTTACAGTAATATCATGAAGCATTTTAAATATATGTTTTATCGCTGAGTACTTTTATGTCCCCTCCGACCCATATAAATAATAGGGCTCACAGAAGGTTTTAATTTTTTTTGGTTTTGGATGCTTTTTATATCTTTTAGCATTGATTTGCTCTGCTTTACAAATTAATGATTTCAAGATGCAACTGTTGGCTGCAAATCTTATATTATGTTCTTAGGCACTGGTTAGCCCAGTTACTTAACCTGTTTTGGACCAGCGTATGTTTTAGACATAAGGTTTCCATACTTACTACTCAACTATTTACTAATTAATGGTTATAAATTCAATGGAACTATGGGGCTTGTTTACAAAGCCGCGGTAGCAGCTTCCACCCAATATCGGCCGCGGCTCTGATATTGGACGGAAGCTGCTACTACGGCTTTGTAAACAAGCCCCTATGTTTAGCTATTATCGTTATGTCAAAGAGCGTTATATACAGATTTTTTATTTGAGATTTATTTAGTTTAATAGGTATTAGAAGTTTGCTGATTTTGACGGTACTGGCGGCTCAACATAAAAAGATCACAAAAAATTGTAAGTAGCTTATAATGCTGTAATAGCTACTATTTTGCAAATAAAAGTATTTGTAGACTAGAAAATAGGTTTAGATAACTGTAAGTTACTTAGGGGTATGTTTACTAAAACCCCGGTAAAGTGCGGGCCGTGGTAGTGTGCGGATGCCATATAAGGAGTGGGTGTTTCGTGCTGAAAAAGAAAATCCGGAATTTGCATATGCGCTAAGGTGCGCGGCGCCCATGTGCGCCCCGCACATTAGCGCATGAGATAGCTGCGCGGGAGGCATAAGTGGCGCGCTGATGTGCAAGCAGAAGAGCAGAGCCACAGCACAATGGTTAAGGCACTGACTAATGGTGCAGAGATCAGGGGTTCAATCCCCCACAGTGCTCAATGAAGATGGCTAGCTGAGGCATTAATATATGAGGCATTTTAATACTGGGTGGCATAAGGCAGCACGCTAATGTTATTGGAGGCATTTTGATACTGGGCAGCATAAGTGGTGCGCTGATGTGCACACAGAACAGCTGAGCCACAGCACAATGGTTAAAACACTGATCAATGATGCAGGGATCAGGGGTTCAATCCCCCACATTGCTCAATGTAGACAGCTGGCTGAGGTGTTACTTTAGGAGCTTGTCTAATATTGTGCTGCATAAGGCAGCGCACTGATGTTATTGGAGGCATTTTAATACTGGGCGGCATAAGTGGTGCGCTGATGTGCACACAGAAGTGCCAAGCCACAGCACAATGGTTAAAACAGTGACCAATGGGACAGGGATCAGGGGTTCAATCCACCACATTGCTCAATGTAGAGAGCTGGCTGAGGGGTTACTTTAGGAGCTTGTCTAATATTGTGCTGCATAAGGTGGCGCGCTGATGGGCATTAGGAGGCAAGCTATTGATTTAGGAGACTGTTTAATATTGGGTGGCATAAGGTGGCACGCTAATATGTAAGCACAGGAACAGAACCATAGCACAATGGGTAAGACACTGACCAATGATGCAGGGATCAAGGGTTCAATCCCCCACAGTGCCCAATGAACAAGGCTGGTTGGGGTATTATGGGGAAGATTGCTTTTGGAGACTTTTTATGTTTATTTTAATTATCACTACTAGCAAACACACTCTCAAAGCGTGTTAACATAAGGCGCCCTATAAGGCACATTTTAAAGTGCACTGTCCGCCAAGGCACCCTAGAATGTTGCTTATAGGGCGCTTTAGAGGGTGCCGTATGAGGTACCGCAAGGTCAGAGTACTGTTTTTAATGGCAGCACTGTGCAGTTTAAGGAATGAAAAGCATAAGTAGGTGCGCTGACAGGCAAGGAGGAGCAGCAGTGGAGCACAATGGTTAAGGCACTGACTGCTGATACAGGGGTCATGAGTTTGTTCCCCAGGGTGCCTAATATGTAAGGCTGGCTGTGGCATCAGCTGTGCAATGTACATATTTTATCCTGCAGCACTTTATTTTTATTTTATTAATTGCTGCCAGCAAACACGCCCTCACGTGCTGTAAGTGAAGGTGCCGTATAAGGCACCCTATAAGGCACTCCATAGGGCACATTATATGGTGCACTGTCCGCCACAGCACGCTAAAATGTCCCCTATAGGGCACCCTATATGTTGCGTCACAGGATAATGTATAGTGCACCTTATATGGACGGGAACCATAAGGTGCCTTATAGGGCGCCCTATAAAGCACCCTCAGAGGCACCTTATGGGTACAGTACGCTGAGGGTGTTTTTGCTGGCATCAAAATATGTACATTAAAAAAAGATAATGCATTGGACAACCCTATCAAACAACCCCACTGTGGGTTTAGAACCCATGACCTCTGGTTTCACAGGCAGTGAAGTAACCATTGGGCTACAGCTCTATAGCTGCTAACAAGTCCCTGGCTGGCTGCCGAGAGCCTGCACGTCACCACACAGACAGTCTGCTGTGGTCACTAGGATAGGGTTAGCCCACCCATACCCATGATGCACTGCACATGCAAATCAGCTGTCCACAGATAAACACAAGATGGGCAATGCACCCCCACAGCACCTCGGCCTGGTAGGGGGAAGTGACCATGTGCACCTCCACAGCACCTCGGCCTGGTAGGGGGTACTGACCGTATGTTTTACTGGCACAGAGTAGCTACACACCGTCACATTGTGCGGGTACTGTGCTCACCCTGAGGGTGCAGTGAGGCACCCAGCACCAGGTCCACAGCACCGTCCATGCCTGAAAGAGGCCATGGCAGAGGTCCAAAGCAGTGTTAATGTGTGTGTGATAGGTAGTTTCTACACAAACACCTTGAATATGTTTGTCTGTGTCAGTCAGGTGTAGCCCCCATGGACCATTACCACCAGGGCCAAAGGTGGCAAACAGGGTCTCCCATCAATAGATCCACATTCTACCTCCCTGCAAAGGTGGCAATAGAGGGGAAAAGCAACCCCAGTCCTGCTGAGGAACAGACACCCCACAAGGCAGTCAATGCAGCTCTATACACATCCATAACACAAAAGCAGACAGACATTAGGCCTGATTTTTGCTAAGCTGCACCCCCACCACTATCTGATATTCTCCTGCTACAAGCCATCAGCCACTGCACCCTGCAATCCACTCCATCAAGACACATACCAGCTGCAAACAGTCTGCTAGTTAGTCTATAGTCCATGCACCTAGAACTAGGAGATCAGCATACACAGCAAGCAGATAAATCAGTGACTGGGCCCCAAAAGAAAACCCATATCTATCACATGAGAGAAATACTATATAGCACTATGGGGGTGCCTAGCCATGATGTGGTCACTGCACAGTCAGGGTGAGAGTGATCTCTCAGCAGGACATACAGACGTCACCCTGTCTGTGTAGGTAGTGGCCGGGCACTAACATGTCCCAGTCAGTGCCCTACGCCCTGTGCAGATGCACCCTGGCCAGGCCACCCTGTCCGGCCTATACCCATGGTACCTTGCTCCTCATTATGCACATTGGCAGCCCAAAACTGTTTTCAGTCACCACACACTGGATAGACAGCCAGCCACCCCCACACCTATGCCATCATTGTGCTACTATAGAGGTGTTCAGCAGCCATACCCACCACACCAGTCCTGGGCACAGTACAGGCATGGATATGGTACCCAGTACTGTTGGGGGTCACTCCCCAGGGTGGTAAACACTATCATAGACCAGACCTGCAGCACACACCGCAAACATCAGAATGATTGTTATGGTGGAGCTCAAAGAGAAAACTGTGATTAAGGTAGGAATTGATATCTGCCAGTTAGCATAGGAAACGTTTGATAGCTGTGTACCATATACCCAGGTGTAGGGTGGCATTGCTAAGGTATGCAACTGCTAGTATTGGGAGATACAGGCAGGGCCCAATGTCCTGCCTCTCCAGTAGGCATTGGCCAATGGGGCCTGTGTGTGTGTGTGTGGGTGTGTCTGGCCCTGTTGGCTGCTGCTTTACGGCAGAGTTTCCCGACTCCAGTCCTGGTGTTCCAAACACTGTTCGGGTTTTCATGCTGTCCCTCATAAATATGCACGAGCTACATCTGCATACCATGGGGGTGGTGCATAGATATGCAGCACAGGCATCTTTATTAGAGGCAGCATGGAACCTGAATGGTGTGGGGCCCTCCAGGACTGCATTTGGGAGACTCTGCTCTAGGTAATGCGCCTGTTTATGGTGTCTGTGTTTGGTGTGGTAAAATATAGGTGTATTAACCATGCGTATGTTCTCAGCAGTAAAAGTTTGTCCTTACTATCACGGTTTAGTTTTGGGAAAAATATGTGGACAGGATTGGCAGTAGCCCCTGCTGGCCTTTGAACCTGTGACTTTCTGTTCTTGCACACACTGTTTGCGTGCCCTGCACCACCGTGTTGCCACAGATATGTTGTATTCCCAGGGGAGTCTATGACTGTACATCCAACAGATCCTGTCTGTTGCGGTGGACGGTGCCAGCCTGCACAGGCCTAGGCCACTGTCTGCTGTGGCTTGCAGCCACTGCCCCCTCCACCACCTGTACCCTTCCGCCAACATGCAGACATGTCGTAATCTGGGAAAAGGCATATGAACTGATTGAGTTGTGGCACTCCAGGACTGAGTTTGGGGGACTCGGCTGTAGGTACTGCCCATTGTTATGGTTTGTGTGCGGTGTAGGGTAAAATATGGGTGTTTGAACCATGCTTATGTTCTCTGCAATAAAGGGGTGTCTTTACTATCACTGTTTAGTGGTGGGTAAAACTATGGGGACTGGGTTGGCAGGAGCCCCAGGCGGGATTTGAACCTGTGATCCTCTGGCTCTACCTGCACTGTCTGTGTCCGCTGCACTACACTGCAGCCACAGAGACAGTGCAGTCCCTGGAGATAGGAAACCTGGCCGGACGAGTCAGAAACCCTGCTCTGCACATTTTTACTGTGGGCCCATTTACCTTGTATGGGGACAAAAGTGCAAATAAACCTCACAAATGACCTCGAAAAAAGGGGAAAAAAACAAAACCAAACTGGGCAACAGTGATAGCAATGGGCAACATAAAAAACACTCCCAGGAAAGCTCCACAAAAATGAAATGATTTTTGAGAGTCTACGGAGCGTAGACCCTTCCAAAAATCATTTCTTTTTTTTGGAGCTTTCCTGGGAGTGTTTTCTATTGTTGCCCATTGCTATCACTGTTCCCCAGATGAATTATAATTTTTTACATTTTTCTTGTGGTCATTTTCATGTTTTATTTGCACTTTTGTTCTGTGCACATGTATCACACTGCTCACGTTGTTTAAGTTTCCCCAGTTTTGCTGTACATTGCTGACGGAAATGGTTTCTCTTCCCTTTAAATGAGCTCTAACGCGAGGTTTTCACTCGCGGTATTTATTTGACTGAAATTAAGCCCCGCTCCTGTGCGGGGAGCCTCTCCCCTCCCACTCTCCACCCATTGACTCCGTCCCTCCGCCCCTCGGGAGCCTTCCTCCGCCCTCGGAATTCCTTTTCACACCTCTATCGCACATCAGCGCGCCGCGCACTTTTACGGGCGGCGCGCACTTGTGTGGGCGGCGCGCACATGTTCGGGGCACTAAAAATGCACTATTAGCGTGCGCTAAGGTACCTTAGTGCACGCTCAAGTGCGCCCCGCACAATTGCGCGGTTTAGTAAACATACCCCTTAGTGTCAGAGTTATTGGTGCGTATATCGGCCTTGTATGTTTCTCATATGCTGGGCTAATATGTTGTCGAGACTAATTGCTGTCTCACGTTCGGTTCTAGGTGTTTCAATGGTGCAATATCGAAGCACTGCATCAGAGGTGTTTTCAGGTGTATCATATTCCGCCATCAGAATTTACTGTTGACAAACTATATTATATCATAATAAATGAAATGAAATGAAAAATGCAGATTCAATAGTATCATACAGTATGTCTATGTAAATGAATATTGGAACTGAATTATAACTTTTCTGATCACTTGGAAGACGGACATTGGATCAGTGTATGAAAAACATACACTATGGGGTATGTTTACTAAAACCCCGGTAAAGTGCGTGCCCCAGTAGTGTTCGGGTGCCATATAAGGAGTGGGCGTTCCGTCCTGAAAAATAAAAGCCAGAATTTACATATGCGCTAAGGTGCGCGGCGCCCATGTGCGCCCCGCACCTTAGCGCATGAGATAGCTGCGCGGGAGGCATAAGTGGCGCGCTGAAGTGCAAGAAAAAGAGCAGAGCCCCAACACAATAGTTAAGGCACTTACCAATGGTGCAGGGATCAGGGGTTCAATCCCCCACAGTGCCCAATGAAGATGGTTGGCTGAGACATTAATTTATGAGGCACAGAAATACTGGGCGGCATAAGGCGGCGCGCTGATGTTTATGGAGGCATTATAATACTGGGCAGTATAAGAAGGGCGCTGATGTGCAGGAAGAAAAGCAGAGACACAGCACAATGGTTAAGGCACTTACCAATGGTGGAGGGATCAGGGGTTCAATTCCCCAAAGTGCCTAACGAACAAGGCTGGTTGAAGCATAACATATTATGGGGAAGATTGTTTTAGGAGGCATTTTATTCATATTTTAATTATCACTACTAGCAAACGCACTCTCAAAGCATGTTAACATAAGGCGTCCTATAAGGCACATTTTAAAGTGCACTGTCAGCCAAGGCACCCTAGAATGTTGCTTATAGGGCGCTTTAGAGGGTGCCGTATGAGGTACCGTAAGGTCAGTGTACTGTTTTGTATGGCAGCACTGTGCAGTTTAAGGAATGAAAAGCATAAGTAGGTGCGCTGACAGGCAAAGAGGAGCAGCAGTGGAGCCCAATGGTTAAGGCACTGACTGCTGATACAGGGGTCATGAGTTTGCTCCTCAGTGTGCCTAATACGTAAAGCTGGCTGTGGCATCAGCTTTGCATTGTACATATTTTGTCCTGCAGCACTTTATTTTCATGTTATTAATTGCTGCCAGCAAACACGCCCTCACGTGCTGTAATTGAAGGTGCCGTATAAGGCACCCTATAAGGCACTCCATAGGGCACATTATTAATTGCACTGTCCACCACAGCACCCTAAAATGTCCCCTATAGGGCACCCTATAGGTTGCGTCACAGGATATTGTATAGTGCACCTTATATGGATGGGAACCATAAGGTGCCCTATAGGGCGCCCTATAAAACACCCTCAGAGGCACCTTATGGGTACAGTACGCTGAGGGTGTTATTGCTGGCATCAAAATATGTACACTAAAAACAAAACGGCATTGGACAACCCTATCAAATAACCCCACTGTGGGTTTAAACCCACAACCTCTGGCTCCACAGGCGGTGATGTGACCATTGTGCTACAGCCCTATAGCTGCTAGCAAGCCCCTGGCTGGCTGCAGAGAGCATGCACGTCACCACACAGTCTGCTATGGTCACCAGGATAGGGTTAGCCCACCCATACCCATGATGCACTGCACATGCAAATCAGCTGTCCACAGATTAACACAAGATGGGCAATGCACCCCCACAGCACCTCGGCCCGGTAGAGGGAAGTGACCATGTGCACCCACACACCACCTCGGCCTGGTAGGGGGTACTGACCATGTGTTTTACTGGCACAGAGTAGCTACACACCGTCACATTGTGCAGGTACTGTGCTCACCCTGAGGGTGCAATGAGGCACCCAGGACCAGGTCCCCAACACCTTCCATGGCAGAGGTCCAAAGCAGTGTTAATGTGTGAGATAGGTAGTTCCTGCACAAACATCTTGGGTATCTCCATCTGACTCAGTCAGGCATGGGCCCCTGGGTGGTCCATGCACCACCCCCACCAGCCAAGGGCAGCAAACAGGGCCCCCCCATCAATAGATCCACATTCTACCTCTCCACAAAGGTGGCAGTAGAAGTATCCATCAACCCCAGTCCTGCTGAGGAGCAGACACCCCACAGGGAAGTCAATGCAGCTCTATACACATCCATAACACAATAGCAGACAGACATTAGGCCTGGATATGGTAAGCTGCACCCCACCACTATCTGATAGGTCTCCTGCAGCAAGTCATCATCCACTGCACCCTGCTCTTTTACAACACATGCCAGCTGCAAACAGTGTGCTATTTAGTCCACAGTGCATGCTCCCAGTGGAGATGCATGCACCCAGAACTGAGATGTCAACATACACAGCAAACAGATAAATCAGTGACTGGGCCCCAAAAGAAAACCCATATCTATCACATGAGAGAAATACCATATGGCACCATGGGGGTGCCTAGCCATGCTGTGGTCACTGCATAGTCAGGGTGAGAATGATCTCTCAGTAGGACATATTGAGGTCACCCTGTCCGTGTAGGTGGTGGCCGGGCACTAAAATGTCCCAGTCAGTGCCCTATGCCCTGTGCAGATGCACCCTGGCCAGGCCATCCTGTCCGGCCTATACCCATGGTACCTTGCTCCTCATTATGCACATTGGCAGCCCAATACTGGCAACATTGCTGGCAGTGTGGGCTGTGGAAGGTGTTTGCAGCCACCACACACTGGATAGACAGACAGCCACCTCCACACCTATGCCAGCATTGTGCTACTATAGAGGGGTTCAGCACCCATACCCACCACACCAGTCCTGGGCACAGTACAGGCATGGATATGGTATGCAATACTGTTGGGGGTCACTCCCCAGGGCGGTAAACACTGTCAGAGACCAGACCTGCAGCGCACACCGCAGACATCAGAATGATTGTTATGGTGGAGCCCAGGGAGCAAAATGTGCTTAACGTAGGAATTGATATCTGCCAGTTATCATGGGAAACATTTGATAGCTGTGTACCATATACCCAGGTGTAGGGTGGCATTGCTAAGGTATGCAACTGCTGGTATTGGGAGATACAGGCAGGGTCCAATGTCCTGCCTCTCCAGGAGGCATTGGCCAATGGGGCCTGTGGGTGTGTGTGTGTGTGTGTCTGGCCCTGTTGGCTGCTGCTTTACGGCAGAGTGTCCCAACTCCAGTCCTGGTGTTCCAAACAGTGTTCGGGTTTTCATGCTGTCCCTCATAAATATGCATGAGCTGTATCAGCATACCATGGGGGTGGTGCATAGATATGCAGCACAGGCATCTTTATTAGAGGCAGCATGGATCCTGAATGGTGTGGGGCCCTCCAGAACTGCATTTGGGAGACTCTGCTCTAGGTAATGCGGCTGTTTATGGTGTCTGTGTCTGGTGTGGTAAAATATAGGCGTATGAACCATGCGTATGTTCTCAGCAATAAAGGTTTGTCCTTACTATCACGGTTTAGTTGTAGGAAAAAAATGTGGACTGGATTGGCAGTAGCCCCAGCTGGGCTTTGAACCTGTGACCTTCTGTTCCTGCAAACACTGTCTGTGTGCACTGCACCACCGTGTTGCCACAGACATGCTATGTTCCCTGGGGAGTCCATGACTGTACATCCGACAGAGCCTGTCTGTTGTGGTGGACGGTGCCAGCCTGCGCAGACCTAGGCCACTGTCTGCTGTGGTTTGCAGCCACTGCCCCCTCCACCACCTGTACCCTTCCGCCAACATGCAAACATGTCCCTATCTGGGAAAAAGCATATGACCTGATTGAGTTGTGGCACTCCAGGACTGAATTTGGGGGACTCGGCTGTAGGTAATGCCCATTGTTATGGTTTGTGTGCGGTGTAGGGTAAAATATAGGTGTTGGAACCATGCTTATGTTCTCTGCAATAAAGGAGTGTCTGTACTATCACTGTTTAGTGGTGGGTAAAACTAAGGGGACTGGGTTGGCAGGAGCTCCAGCTGGGATTTGAACCTGTAACCCTCTGATTCTACAGGCACTGACTGTGTCTGCTGCACCACACTGTGGCCACAGGGACAGTGCAGTCTCTGGAGATAGGAAACCTGGCCGCACGAGTCAGACACCCTGCTCTGCACAGTTTTACTGTGGGCTCGTTTACCTTGTATGGGGACAAAGGTGCAAATAAACCTCAAAAATGACCTCCAAAAAATGGGGAAAAAACCAAAACCAAGCTGGGCAACAGTGATATCAATGGGAAACATAAAAAACACTCCCAGGAAAGCTCCAATAAAATGCAGTGATTTTTGAGAGTCTACGGAGCGTAGACCCTTCCAAAAATCATTTCTTTTTTTTTTTAGCTTTCCTGGGAGTGTTTTTTAATGTTTCCCATTGATATCACTATTGGCCAGCTGAATTATAATTTTTCTGGAATTTGTTGTGGTCATTTTCAATTTATATTTGCTATTTTGTTCTGTGCACATGTATCACACTGCTCACGTTTTGCAGGTTTCCCCGGTTTTGCTGTACATTGCTGACGTAAATGGTTTCTCTTCCCTTTAAATTGGCTCTAACGCGAGGGTTTCACTCGCGGTATTTTTTTTTTTGCTGAAATTAAGCCCCGCTCCTGTGCGTGGAGCCTCTCCCCTCCCACTCTCCACTCTCCACCCATTGACCCCGTCTCCCCGCCCCTCGGGAGCCTTCCTCCACCCTCGAAATGCCTTTCCAGACCTCTATCGCACATCAGCGCACCGCACACTTGCGCGGCCCCGTCAGTGTGAGGCGCACGTGTGCAGGGGCCTGTTAATGTGACGCGCACGCATACGTGGCACTTAAGAGCACTTAAGTGCATCATTAGCGTACGCTACTGTGCGCCGCGCACGTGGGCGCGGTTTAGTAAACATACCCCTATGTGAAACTTCTATTTTCTGCAGTTTTAATATTTTTTTCATTACTGCCTGTATTTCATAGTTGTTTGAGTGTAACAAATCTAATAAATCATCCAGAACAGAGAAAGAATATGCGAGCTGTCCAAAACGGAGGGCTTGTTGATTTTGGGATATTTCTTTTAAATTCACATTACTCAGCCTCTTTTTTCTTCTCTCTTCTTCTTCTTTTTTTTCTTTTTTAACCTCTTTTCCTGTTCAATAAACCCTTCCTTTTTCCTTGTCTCTAGGCAGACATCAATGCCTGCTTGACTATTGTCTCGCCTCTGCTGATTTGTTTCCCAAATAAAGTCTACAAGGAAGGCTTTTGCTGAAACATATCGGGCACCCACCTATGTAATGGATTATATTTGTGCAATATGATTACATTTGTTTTATATTTGGTATTGGTGTGTTTTGTTAAAATTGTATGTGCATAACTGAATGAGTAAATTCATATATTTTCAATTCAATATACACTATCTCCTAGCTGTTTTTAATGGTATTTGTATATTTGTTATTGTTGGTCATTTTCTCATCTGTTTTCTAACCCTGCTGCTATTTTTGGTGATCAAAATGTTGTACAGTTGGGTACACCTCTTTTTCTGTGTGCTACGAAACTAAAGAGTAGCAAATCACCTGGGCTACAGGGTATATCCCCAGGGTACTGAAAAAACTAAAAAATGAAATTACAGACCTATTATAAATAAATTGTAATTTATTATTTTTCATTTAAATTTTTATTAGGTTATTACATTCATGAATAACAGGAATGAAATAGCAAAAAAGATGATATATAAATCCCAAATACAATAAAGAAATCCAGTACACCAAAACCCATTCGATATACATCACCAATTTTTAGACCACAAACAAAAGACAAAATTAGAGGGGGGGAGATGCTGATAAGATGCTGCAGCGGCTGGAGCAAAGATATATTTTTCAACTAGATTCTTTGGCCCCACATGGGCTCAATTTAGAGAGAGACTTGTCAGTATTTTTATAGTCTTTGTTTTGATACATAAATATGAGGCCCCCAGTAGCATAGTTTGTAAGGAAGCTGATACTAGTAAGTCACTGGTTCCAATCATGAGAACACTTGTTTAGGTTTATATTTATAGTTATACATTATGATTTATTATAATAATTGATTTACATGTTATAATCCGCTGGTAGTTGGTTGATCTAACTCTAGGTAGAACCGCAAATTCCTCATTGGATAGTCTATAATGTTACTTGGGGCTGATGTTTTTATCAAATTCAACTATTTATCTAACTAGTATTTATTACTTCATTTAACTATTGTCACACCTCCTCTGGCCAAGCGGTAGCCTCCTGTATTGCAAGGCCCCTGGAGGGTGGTAGTTGTGCCTTTATGAATATAAACGCAAACACTTCTTTCTTCAAATCAAAGGGTTTTTATTCCCCGTCCCATTGAGGGTATTTCATCTTCAAGGAACATAAATTATATGCTTTGCTTGGACATCTCATGTACAATAACAAATGTAAACATAACTTGCTTTCTTCAGCTTTTAAAGGAGAAATAAACAAAAGAACAAAAAGCTTAACTATTGCTGTAAGGTTCTCTCCCTGGTAGCTATGAGTAGAGCAACCTCTGTTCTGCCTCGAGAGAGAGAGTTACAGGCTTGTTGCTGTATTACTGAAGTTTAAGACACCAAGTTACTTTCCTTATCTCAGGGAGAATTCAGGTTCAATTAATGATAAAGAACAATCCATTAATTCCTGTGTATCATTCTCCTCAGCATTCTGGTATTCCATCATCTCTGGTTGACTGGTATATTCATTCTGTACTTTGGGAGCACTATGAGAGACTTGCTGCCTAAGCACGTCAACCAGGAAGTTCTTTTCTTTCACCGGGCTAGAGCCTCTCTGGGTATTACCATATATACGGGAATAGAGATTTCCCAGGCGCTGCCCCTGCTGGTACTTCTGAGTAGAGCTTAGCCCCTTACTTGCTCTGCTCGTGGGATAATTAAGGGAACTTTCCAACCTATCCAGGTTTCCCTTTTGTAACCCAGCTGAGCTGAATCGGAGTGCTCGTGGACGGAGTTTCAGACGGAGCTGTGAACTTACAATTACAAAACTCTTCAGCTTTAGCTGGTAAGTAAAAGCTTTTCTCTTGCTCATACACACTATTTGGCTGTGGATATCTCTCTGATTTATTCAGGTCCTCGGGTTCCCTCTGACCTTCATATGGGCAACTCTAATTGCTCCAGAGTTTCTTTATCACTCTCTCTTGCATTCCCATACCTGTGCCATACTTCCCGGGGCTTTAGCTGCCCTCTCTGTATTTTCTCCAAGTGTGTCCTTGGCTGCCACGGCTTCTCTCTCTCTCTCTCTCTCAGCTCCAGCACCAGCTCCTGGCTTTGCCTCAATCCTGATCCGAATCCTAAACTGTCTCTGAATGTCTGAGAGCTTGTTTTAAACCCACGTTCGCTGCTCCACCCTTAGTTAGCTGAACCCTGTCAGGTGAGGTGAATTCCCTTCCTGTGCTAGCTGGGTGTGTCCTGATTGAGCTTTTGCACGTGTTCCTGCGTTGCTCAGGGTAACTATCTGACACTTTCTTGTTTACCCTGTCAGTTTTTCTGTTTTCACTTGTGCTGGCCTGCATTTCTTCTGTCTGTACAGGGTCTACCCTGTTACATATTCCCCTCCTTAAAATATTACTTGTTGCCGTATTTTTTAACGGGACAGCAAGTAATTCTCTGCGGGGTCCAACAGTGCTGTTCATGATAGGCCAAATTGGCCGTTAGCTACTCTTTCTTTCCACGGTTTTAATACGTTTATGTGGTATACTTGCTTACGTCCGCGGTCATTCTCCACTAAGTATGATATGAAACCTATCTTTTTTATTTACTACCGCTGGCCCTTTCCAGCGGGACTCGAACTTCGGACCTGGGTCCGCTACTTGTATCAAAACCTTATCGCCTGCCGCCAGTTCTCTAGTTTGCGTATCCCTGTCATAATAACGCTTCTGGCGCTGTTTGCTACGGGTTAGATTCTCCCCCGAAGCTTGGGATGTCTTTCTTAGGCGGGTCCTTAATTCTTTCAGGAATTGAGGAATCCCTACTTCTGGCACTTTCGGCTCTACCCATTCATCCTTTAAGATGTCTAACACTCCCCTTGGCGTTCTTCCAAACAATAACTCAAATGGGGATACTCCCCAGCGAGGTTTGTACCCGCTCTCGGCAAGTATACATTACGAAAGGGAGTAATGTATCCCATTCTCTCATTTTCATCCTTTCTTAATCCCCTTCGCAATAGGTGTTTTATCGATTGGTTAGTGCGTTCTACCAATCCATTGGTTTGGGGATGATACGCCGATGTCTTAACGTGGCGTATCCCAAATGCCTCCCAAACTCTCGCAAGGTATCTCGAGACAAAGTTAGTGCCTTGATCAGTTAGGATTTCTTGGGGGAACCCTACCTCACAGAATAGCTTTATTAGCTCCTGTGCTATAACTTTAGCAGAGATGTTTCTCAGGGGTATGGCCCATGGGAAACCGGGTCGCATGGTCCACGATGGACTAAGAGATACTGAAAACCCCTTGGTGTTTTTGTTAACGGGCCTACGATATCCATCCCTATTCTTCTGATAGGGGCAGCAATGGTGGGTAAATGGTATCATGGGGGCTCGCTTTGGGTCTGGTTACAGAAACCCTCTGACATGCTGGGCATGCATCACAGTATCTTTTTGTCTCCTGATATACTACGGGCCAGTAAAAACGTGCTAAAAATTTGATCAAGGGTTCCTTGAACACCTTTATGCCCCCCAATCGGATGGTCATGGGCTAGGCGGAGAACTACTGCCTTAAAGGCTACCGGCACGACCAATTGCTTCCTTATTGCTCCAGTATATGGATCTAAACCTTCTATATATAGGATATTGTTATCCAGTAAGAACCGGGGTAAAACCTCCCGCTCCTCTTGGGCCCATTCAAAAGCTCTTTTAAGAGCCAGGTCTGCTCTTTGCTCCATTGGGAACGATGGAAATTTTTGTACAAGAGCAGCTGGGACCCAGGGTAGTCCTTCTCCCATTTCTAACTCTCTTCTTTCATGGGCTCTTTTGTTTCTTCCCTGCTGTTTTTTAGCCCTGGTTTTCTTATCTCCTCCCTCAGGGTTCTGCACCAAATCATCATGATTAGGCAGTGGATTCACTTCCTCTGCCTCTTCTGCCTGTTCCTCAGGAACTTCTTTTTCCCCTTCTTCTGTGGGCATTGCCACTTCCTCTACGGGAGTTTCTTGGGGTGTATCTATGGTGGTCTGGGATCGTGTTGAAACTAAACCTGTTTTCATGGTTATCCCCTGACTCAACCCACCTGTAAAAGAAGGCCAGTCCCTGCCTAAAACTAATTTTTGGGGCAGCCCAGGGACCACTGCTACTTGCACCTTCCCTTTCCACTCCTAGTGCTTTTACCTGCACTTGACATAAAGGGTAAGGACGCTGTGCGCCATGTATGCATTTTATATCTATCTGTTTTTGGGCTACTGGACGAGACTGTCTCAGAGTCTCCCAAAATTCTCGGGCTATTAAACTTTGCTCCACCCCTGAATCAATCATTGCTAGAGCATCTGCCCCCTCAACTTGTACCTGTACGAATATTCCTTTTGGAACTGACTTCCCTGCCCCTACCATAAGGACTGTTTTAACTCGGCAATCCTTTTTCATGTGACCAGGTTTGTTACACCTATAACACTTTCTAGTGTTCCTATCTCTGCCCTCCCTGCTAGGGTCATATGCAAAGACGCAAAAACAAAGCTCATCTTAATAAACATTCGATCCATACGAAACAAAATACCAATAATCAACGACATGATAAAAGAAGAAAAACCTGAAATTATATGCATCACCGAAACATGGCTCTCTCCCACAGACACTGTACTACTAAACCAGCTAACCACACACCAGTATGACATATTCAGCTGTCATCGAGATGCAAAGAGAGGTGGTGGTACTCTCATACTCACCAAAAAAAGACCTACAATACACCTTAACAAGTTTAAATAATATAGACGGAATGGACATAATCAACATAGAAAATAGAACCCTTGCACTCACCCTCATATATAGACCCCCTACAGCTGATCAAAAAAACCTCTCTCCCATCCTTGAACTTGCTTGCACAACATCACCAAGCAAACCGCTCATAATCCTAGGTGATTTAAACCTCCCTCCCTAAATGATTCCCAATCAAATAACTTTATGGACACCATGTTCCAAATGGGATATACACAGATAGTACAAGCACCCACCCACACAAAAGGTAACACTCTAGATCTCATCTTCCTCCCCAGCTCCTTTATCAACCACCAGCAGCACACCCCTCCAATAATAACAGAAGTACCATGGTCCGACCATCACCTCATCACACTCCACCTCCCAATACAAGCAATGCAGAACTCTACGCACCACACACCTCATATATCACGATTTGCACACTTCAACAAAGACACTTTTCTGGACAAAGTACTACCCATACTCAACACAAACCTCCCAGACATCAACTCCACCGTAAATCACTGGAACCTTACAGTTCAAAAAGCAGCTGCCCCCACACAACCCACACATAGACAGTTAAAAAAAAACAGAAAAATGGTTCACGAAAGAACTAGTGAACCTAAAAAAACAACTGAGAAAACAAGAAAAGAAATGGAGGAAAACTAAATCTGCTGAGAATAAATCCCAATACTTAAACACACTCAACGAATACAAGAATGCGATTAATAAATCAAAAAAGGATTACCACTCCAAGGTAATAAACTCAGCTATCAATCGCCCCAGAGAACTATTGCAATTGTAAATACACTGACAAAAGTCAAAAATCCAGAACCAAAACAATCTGCAATAAGTATACAA
This sequence comes from Ichthyophis bannanicus, assembly GCA_033557465.1. Classification (NCBI taxonomy): domain Eukaryota; kingdom Metazoa; phylum Chordata; class Amphibia; order Gymnophiona; family Ichthyophiidae; genus Ichthyophis; species Ichthyophis bannanicus. The sequence continues at coordinate 605,146,511 of CM066035.1, read as the reverse complement.
GCCCTTGCAACCCACTTTGCAGAAAAACTAAAATGCAAACTTAATACTACACCAACACTAACCCACACAAACACCGAAACTAATAACAACAGCTGGACAACCTTTCATACGATAGATCGGAAACACCTCCTCAGGATTATAACAATTATCAACACCACAACTTCCCCACTCGATCCATGCCCCGTATCATGGATCAAAAATACTAAGGAAGAACTAGCTGGAAACATTCAATACATAGTAAATCAATCCCTCTCCCAGGGCATTATGCCTGATGCCCTAAAACTCACAACAATCCGCCCAATAATAAAAACAATAAACTCGACCCAAAAGACCCAAACTCATATAGACCAATAGCCAGCATTCCATTTATGGCTAAAATAATAGAAAAAACTGTCCAACTTCAATTGCAAGAACATATAGATGACCACAACTCCCTTGACTCCCACCAATTCGGTTTCCGCCCCTTCCATGGGGTAGAAACCCTTTTAATTACTCTGATGGACTTCCTCATAAGACATACAGATGATAACACCCAAGGCCTCCTACTCCTTTTCATAGACATTTCCGCTGCATTTGACAACATCAACCACCTTACACTGATTAATAGATTAGAAAACTTAGGAATAGGTGGGACTGGCCTTAATTGGTTCAAGTCCTACATCACACACAGACTAATACGAGTTCAATTAAACCAGGAAGCATCGGAAACCTTCCCCCAAGGACAAGGAATACCACAAGGATCAGCCCTTTCTGCTCTCCTTTTCAACCTGTACCTGCAACCCATCACAAAAATATTTAAAAAACACAAAATCAATCACTTTATCTATGCCGACGACATCATGCTCGCCCTCCCCATAACCACGAAAAACCCTAATTATAACACTCTATCCGAATGCATGGCGGAAACCTCATCCTGGATGGGAACCAACTTCCTCAGCATCAATCTCAAAAAAACTGAGGCAATGTTTGTATCAAGATCACCTGTGGCTGAAGATACCTACCCAACAACAATCTCCATCAATAACACAACGATACCTGTTAAAAAAGAGGTAAAATACCTAGGCGTTATAATCGATCACACACTCACCATGCTACCTCACATAAAACAGACGGTAAAAACTATATTCTACAAACTCAAAACTATTCAACACTTAAGGCTCCTCCTTGACACGCATGACTTTAGATCAGTCGTTAGTGCCCTCATAACCCCTCACTTTGACTATTGTAATAGTCTCCTAATCGGCCTCCCACAAAAGAATATCTACTTATTACAAAGAGCACAGAACATCTGTGCAAAAGTAGTCACTAAAGCCCACCTAACAGACCATGTAACCCCTATACTGCTAGATCTACACTGGCTCCCCATAAATTATCGAATCAAATACAAAATACTACTAACAACCTTCAAACTACTAAACGATATTGCCCCCTCACATCTATCCACACTCCTTCACGTCCCAAATGAACTAAGAGCCCGCAGACTAAATGCAACCCTCTCACTAGAGCTGCCAAAAACATTCACGAGGACCAAAAACTCCACCAGTGCCAGAGCCTTCTCATTCACCGCTCCCACACTTTGGAATGACCTCCCAATAGACATCCGAATCATAAAGGACCTCTCCCAATTCAGGAAAGAACTCAAGACATACCTATTCTCTGAGCACTTCGGAATCCCCTACCCTCCAAGTCCAGACACACAGCGTCCACAGACCACACAAACAAAAAAACCCGCAGAAACACAATTAACTGAACACACAACTCCTCTTCTAACAGCCCCCAAAGACACCCCAAACAACCCACGAAAAAATGGAAATAAATTCCATCACACACAAACCCACTCACATACACACACAAACACACGCACACTTATACACACACACACTCACACATACACACACACACACACACACACCTGAATAGCGAATCATGTATTCTTGTAAATAATTTCTATAAATAGCAATGTCAGCTCGCTGACATTCCCCTGTAAATTTAGCAGTATACAAAAGTATACACCCTGTAAATAGTTCTGACAATTTACTGTTCTGTTATATGTAAAAAGTTAAGAAGTTCTTGTTCTATGTAATGTTATGCAAATGTATGCAATTGTTCCATGTAAACCGCCCCTGATCTCTGGAAGGGGCGGTATAGAAGAAATAGATAAATAAAAATAAAAATAAAATAAATAAATATGCAGCCATTCCATCCCGTGCGTACTTTCCACATTCATACCTTTCAGTCACACTTGCACCCTTTAAAAAGTTCAACTTAAAAGTACTGGCATGTGCTGCCTCCCTGAACACTTCAGCCATCTGGGCTGCTTCACCAGTGTTCGCACAATTCTGCAGGGTCAAAAACATTTTCATTTCGCCTGGTATAGACATTAAAAACTGTTCCAGAACAATTTCATCAAGAATTGACTCAAGCGTTTTGCCATCAGGATCCAACCATTTATAGGCTAGGTTCTTGAGCCTCTGGCATAAGGCTTTTGGAGTCTCATTTTCACCTATCACAGCCTCCCTAAATAATCGCCTGTAATGTCTCGGCGTGAGACCAAGGCGGTCTTTCACGGCTTTTTTAATTTCCAGATAATTGTTGGCTAAACTAGCAGGCATAGTTTTGAACGCAGACAAGGCCTCGCCACTCAAAATCATTGCGAAACGCATGGCCCATTGTTCCACAGGCCATTTTGAGTTCTCAGCAATGCGCTCAAAGGCCTCAATGAAATCGTCGGGGTTATCTGCCCGCCCTAAATGTTTGCATACAAGTCCCGTATTCATTTCTACTTGCGGTATTGTAGCTTTGTCCTCTTGAGCCTTTTCCAATAGCGCTGCCATTGCTTCCCGTAATGGCTTCTGTTGTTCCTTCAGCGTAGCCATATACTGTCCTTGCAGGTGTTGGAGCACCTTGGCCTGCTTCTCCTGATGCTCATTCATCCACGCGAGTACATCTTGGGGATCCATCTTCTTTTTCTGCACCTGAAAAAAACAGAGAAGAGACTCACCAAGTGCGGCACACACACAAAGTTGTGTTTTTCTTTCTTTTAGCTCCCCCTTTCTCATGGTATCCTTATACCGGTTTACCCAGGCTACCAATACCTTAGTCTCCTGGTGATATCAGCATGTGAGAAGCGTCTTTTCCACCGCTGGCCGCTCTGCCAGCCGAATCCTCCTGTAGCAGTGCTTTAAACACTTCTTTTGCTTTTCAGCAATGTCCTTTCAGGCAAATCCTTTTTATTATGCCCCCCGAAAATTTTATCCTCTTCTCTACGCCAATTATGTCACACCTCCTCTGGCCAAGCGGTAGCCTCCTGTATTGCAAGGCCCCTGGAGGGTGGTAGTTGTGCCTTTATGAATATAAACGCAAACACTTCTTTCTTCAAATCAAAGGGTTTTTATTCCCCGTCCCATTGAGGGTATTTCATCTTCAAGGAACATAAATTATATGCTTTGCTTTGGACATCTCATGTACAATAACAAATGTAAACATAACTTGCTTTCTTCAGCTTTTAAAGGAGAAATAAACAAAAGAACAAAAAGCTTAACTATTGCTGTAAGGTTCTCTCCCTGGTAGCTATGAGTAGAGCATACCTCTGTTCTGCCTCGAGAGAGAGAGTTACAGGCTTGTTGCTGTATTACTGAAGTTTAAGACACCAAGTTACTTTCCTTATCTCAGGGAGAATTCAGGTTCAATTAATGATAAGAACAATCCATTAATTCCTGTGTATCATTCTCCTCAGCATTCTGGTATTCCATCATCTCTGGTTGACTGGTATATTCATTCTGTACTTTGGGAGCACTATGAGAGACTTGCTGCCTAAGCACGTCAACCAGGAAGTTCTTTTCTTTCACCGGGCTAGAGCCTCTCTGGGTATTACCATATATACGGGAATAGAGATTTCCCAGGCGCTGCCCCTGCTGGTACTTCTGAGTAGAGCTTAGCCCCTTACTTGCTCTGCTCGTGGGATAATTAAGGGAACTTTCCAACCTATCCAGGTTTCCCTTTTGTAACCCAGCTGAGCTGAATCGGAGTGCTCGTGACGGAGTTTCAGACGGAGCTGTGAACTTACAATTACAAAACTCTTCAGCTTTAGCTGGTAAGTAAAAGCTTTTCTCTTGCTCATACACACTATTTGGCTGTGGATATCTCTCTGATTTATTCAGGTCCTCGGGTTCCCTCTGACCTTCATATGGGCACTCTAATTGCTCCAGAGTTTCTTTATCACTCTCTCTTGCATTCCCATACCTGTGCCATACTTCCCGGGGCTTTAGCTGCCCTCTCTGTATTTTCTCCAAGTGTGTCCTTGGCTGCCACGGCTTCTCTCTCTCTCTCTCTCTCAGCTCCGGCACCAGCTCCTGGCTTTGCCTCAATCCTGATCCGAATCCTAAACTGTCTCTGAATGTCTGAGAGCTTGTTTTAAACCCACGTTCGCTTGCTCCACCCTTAGTTAGCTGAACCCTGTCAGGTGAGGTGAATTCCCTTCCTGTGCTAGCTGGGTGTGTCCTGATTGAGCTTTTGCACATGTTCCTGCGTTGCTCAGGGTAACTATCTGACACTTTCTTGTTTACCCTGTCAGTTTTTCTGTTTTCACTTGTGCTGGCCTGCATTTCTTCTGTCTGTACAGGGTCTACCCTGTTACACTATTTATTTATTTATTTATTATTGGTTTACAATTTTATTGGTTTACAATTCAATACATCATCTCTAACCATTCACGTAGTCAGGATACTTCATTTAATTATTGATTTCATTCATTTTTATGCAATTTGTTATTAATATTATGAATAATCACAGTTGGAAGAGTTATCCGATTATTTTAATAATTTTATATTATCAATTCTAGACATAGAACCATGATATATTTACAATGGATACACAATTGCACTGGACACACGCACGGTTTTGATAATGAACGGGGTCATTGTTATATCCCACATTGAAGCTCGAGTCTTTACCTAGCAACTGATGACGCAAGAATTATTTTACAATATAAGAATAGTCGGAATCATTCTAATGAACGTTTTGAACATATTCACCTAATTAACTAGGAGATTAGTTCTTAAGATTTTGAATTTATGTAGCCGATCTAGTACATGAAAGATAGGACCATCACACTAGGGGGGATGTTTACTAAAAACCGGAAATGTGCGCACCGCAAAATAGCACACGGAAACGCGGCACTGAAACGCTAATAAACGCGTTTAAACGCCCCGCACACGTGCGTGTTACCCCCGCAAAGGTGTGCGGCACACTAACGGGCCCCGTACAAATGCGGGCCCGCAAATGTCCGATAGAGGCGTGGAACGGCTAAAGGAGGGCGGAGGAAGGCTCCGGAGGGGCGGAGGGACGGGATCAATGGGTGGAGAGTGGGAGGGGAGAGGCTCCCCGCACAGTATCGGGCCAGAATTTGCATGTAAAAACTACCGCGAGGGAAACACTCGTGGTAGAAAGCATTTAAAGGGAAGAGAAACCATTTCCGTCAGCAATGTACAGGAAAACCTGGGAAACTAGCAAAACGTGAGCAGTGTGATACATGTGCACAGCACAAAAGTGCAAATAAAAATAGAAAATGACCACAACAGAACTATTAAAAATAGTAATTCAGCTGGGGAACAGTTATAGTGATGGGCAAATACAGAAAACACACCCAGCAAAGCTCCAGAAAAAAGAAATGAATTTTGGAAGGGTTTACGGAGCGGAGACTCTTCCAAAAAACATTTCCTTTTGTGGAGCTTTCCTGGGAGTGTGTGCTATGGTTGCCCATTAATATCACTGTTGCCCAGCATGGTGATATTTTGTCCCCCATTTCCCGTGGTCATTTCCGGGGTTTATGTGCACGTTTGTCACCAGACAGGGTGCATATGCCCACAGTAAATTTGCGTAGAGCAGGGTTTGTGACTCCATCCTGCCATGCTTACTACCTCCAGGGGCTGCACTGTCTATGTGGCCATAGTGTGGTGCAACGGACAGAGTCAGTACCTCAAGGGTCAGAGGTTCAAAGCCCAGCTGGGGCACTTGCCAGCCCAGTCCCTATATTTTACCCACCACTAAACACAGATAGCGCAGACACCCCTGTATTGCAGGGGACATAAGCATGGGGAAAACACCCATATTTTACCCAACAACGCACACACACCACAACAATGGGCATTACCCACAGCCAAGTACCCCAAATGCAGTCCCGTACTGCCACATTCCAATCAGGTCACCTGCTTTTTATGGGAGAAGCTCATGCCAGCATGTTGGCGGACGAGTACATGTGGTGCAGGGGGCAGTGGCTGCTAGCGACAGAAGACAGAGGCCTAGCCATGTGCAGGCTGGCACAGTCCACAGCAAGAGACAGGCCCTGCCGGATCCACAGTCATGGACTATCCAGGGAATTCAGCCAAGCTGTGGCTACACGGTGGTGCAGTGCACACAGACAGTGCATGCAAGACAGAAAGTCACAGGTTCAAAGACCAGCTGGGGCTACCAGCAATCCTGCCCACATATTTTCCCCACAAATAAACAGTGACAGTAAGGACACACCTTTCGTGACGAGGACATATGCAATGGTAATACATCTATCTTTTACCCCACTGAGCACAGACACCATGAACAGGGGCAGAACCTACAGCAGAATCCCCCAAATGCAGTCCTGGTGGGCCACACACCAGTCAGGTTCCATGCTGCCACTCATACAAATGCCTGTGCTGTATATCTATGCACCACCCCCACGGCATGTAGATGTAGCTCATGCATATTCATGAGGGACAGCAGGAAGACCCGAACAGTGTGATGCAAAACTGGGCTGGAGTGGGGAAGCGCTGCCGTAAAGCAGCAGCCAACAGGGGCAGACACACCCACACCCACATCCACAGGCCCCATTGGCCAATGTCTCCTGTAGAGGCAGAACATTGGACCCTGCGTGCATCTCCCAATACCAGCACCTGCATACCTTAGCAATGTCACCCTACACCTGAGGTACACAGCTCTGAAACGTTTGCTAAGAGTACAGGCTGATAGATATCCCTACGTTACGCACATACTGCTAGTTGACCCCATCTGAACAATCTGTTTGGTGTCTGCGGTGCGTGCTCCAGGCCTGGCTTCTGACAGTGTTCACCACACTGGGGAGTGACCCCCAGCAGTACTGCGTACCATATCCATGCCTGTGCCGTGCCCAGGACCAGTGTGGTGGCCAAGGCTAATCACCCCCTCAATAGTAGCACAATGCTGGCATAGGTGTGGGAGTGTGTGTCTGTCTATACAGTGTGTGTTGGCTGCAAACACCTTACCCAACCCACACTGCCAGCACTACTGCCAGTATTGGCCTGCCAATGTGCATAATGAGCAGCAAGGTACCATGGGTATAGGTCAGACATGGTGGGCTGGCCAGGATGCATCTGCACAGGGCATAGGGCACTGGCTGTGACATTGTAGTGCCAGGCCACCACCTACACAGACAGGGTGACCTCTGTATGTGCTACTGGGGGAGCACTCTCACCCTGACTGTGCAGTGATGACAGCATGGCTAGGCACCCCCATAGTGCTGTATTGTGTTTGTCTCTTGTGATATATATGGGTTTCCTGTTGGGCTTCCTCACAGAACTCTCTGCTTGTGTGTGCTGCCACTCCAGTTTTGGGTGCATGCATTTCCATCAGGGCTAACCAGCAGACTGTTCACAGCTGGTATGTGTCTTGATGGAGTGCCTTACAGGGTGCAGTGGCTGATGGCTTGCTGCCTTGCTGCAGGTGAATATCAGATAGTGCTGGGGTGCATCTTTGGATATCCAGGTCTAAATTCTGTCTGATATTGTGTTATGGATGTGTGGAGCTGCTTGGACTGCCCTGTAGGGTGTCTGTTCCCCAGCAGGACTGGGGTTTAATGGTCCACTCTACTGCCATTGGTGCGGTGGGGGGAGGAAATCTGTTTGCCACCCTGGGAGGAGGGGTGGGGTAACTTTGACCACCTAGGGGTCCATGGGGGTTTCCACTAACTGAGACAGACAGAGATATCCAACATGTTTCTGCAGCACCTTCCTATCTCACATGTTAGTACTGTTTTGGAGCTCTGTCATGGCCTCATCCAGCCATGGCTGGTGTTGTGGACCTGGTCCTGGGCCACATTCACACCCTCAGGGTGAGCACAGTACCCGCACAATGTGACGGTGTGTAGCTACCTCTTTGCTGGTAGTCCACCCGCTCAGGACCCCCTACCAGGCCGAGGTGCTGTGTGGGTGCACATGGACAATTCCCCCTACCAGGCCGGGTAGCTGTTGGGGTGCATTCCCCATCTTGTGTGCATCTGTGGACAGCTGATTTGCATGTGCAGTGCATCATGGGTACGGGTGGCCTAACCCTATCCTGTCTACAACAGCAGACTGTCTGTGGTGTGACGTGCAGGCTCTCTGCAGCCAGCCAGGGGCTTGCTGCCAGCTATAGAGCTGTAGCCCAATGGTTACATCACTCCCTATACAGCCAGAGGTCATGGGTTCAAACCCACAGTGGGGCCCTTTGATAGGGCTGTCCACAGCTTTATTTTTATTTACTGTACATATGTCTATGCCGGCAAAACCACACACAGCTTACTATACCCATTAGGTGCCTCTGAGGGTGCTTTATAGGGCGCCCTATAGGCCACCTTATGGTTGCCATCCATATAGGGTGCACTATAAATTATCCTGTGTCGCAACATACATGTGCCCTATAGGGGACATTCTAGGGTGCCTTGGCGGACAGTGCACTGTAACATGTGCCTTACGGGCATCCGTATGTTAACACACTGTGAGAGCGGGTTTACTAGTGGTGGGAAATAAAATATAAATGGAAGGCCTCCTACAGCACTCCTCACCATGATACATACTGCCCCAGCCAGCCTTGTTCACTGGGCACTATGAGGGGTTGAACCCCTGGCCCCTGCACCATTGGTCAGTGTCTTAACCATTGTGCTGTGGCTCTGTTCCTGTGTTTGTGCATCCGCGCGCAGCCTTGTAGCCATCAGCTTGCCATCTTGTGGCGCACTAAATTAACAACGCGCCACCTTATGCCGCACAACATGGAAATGCCCCTAAAATAATGCCTGAACCAGCTGTCTTCAATGGGCACTGTGGGGGATTGAACCCATGATCCCTGCACGAGTGGTCAGTGTCTTAACCATTGTGCTATGGCTCCACTCCTGTTATTTGCACATCAGCGCGCCACTTATCCCTCCCACTATTGGACTGCCCCCTCACACATCAGCGCGCCGCCTTCTGCCCACCGGCTCGCCGCCTTCTGTTGCCCCACATTTATCAGCGCACCGCCTTCTGCCGCCCAAACTTACCAATGCGCCGCCATCTGCCGCCCACACTAAACAGTGCGCCGCCTCATGCCGTAATAAAAATAACAGTGCGCCGCCTTCTGCCGCCCAAAATTAATATGCCTCCTAACCACTTTTGCCCATAAATGTTGGTGCCTCAGCTGGTTGTTTTTGTTGAGCGCAATGGGGGTTTGAACCCCAGGCCCCTGCACCATTGGTCGGTGTCTTCACTGTTGTACTACGGCTCTGTTGCTTGGTTTTGCAGCAGCGCCCCACTTAGCCTTCCCACGCGCTAATGTGGGCCCCGCACATTAGCGCGACGCACACACGTACGGTCCGTTTTTTTGCTTTTTTCTGCCTGGCCCTCCCACTCCTTATATGGCACCAGCACACTAACGGGAACTCGCACAGCAACGGTGTTTAGTAAACATGCCCCTAGGTTTGTGATAATTAAAGTGGTTAATATATGAACCTGCAACGCCCATACCTTCATCAAGTAATTTGTGAGGTGTATGATTACGTAGGTAGTTACGTCACTTTTCCCGCGGTTTACAAGAGCGCAAGTGCGGGCGTCTTTGATGTAAAATTTTCTTTGTGAAGTAGACGGCGGTTCTTCTTCATTCCCTCAGAATTTTGTGACAGTAGGTGTTATCAAAGGCTTTTATTATCTTCATGTACTGTGACGAATAATAGAGAAGTTTCGAAGGCATGGGTGATATAACATTAGGTTATGGATAGAGGATATGTGTTTGAAGAGGATAATCATATGATGGCAAAGGATCGATTGAACTTTGTAGTCTTACATAGCATTACCATAGATCAGTTTTAGAAAAAACGGCAACTCTATATAAGGATAGGAATGTTCCTATTTGTGCCGCGGTATAATGTGGATAAACATTGAAAGTCTCTTTACGCAATTGAGTCGCTATCTGTTAGAATATTCAAAGCATGGCCTCGAGAGATAATCCTTCACGGCTTAGAGGGAACAGTGTCCACAATGCTTGTATTGGTTCAAGCATTGATATCCTGGGTCCCTTCTTAATAATGGCTTATGGACCTTTCCTCCAGGAACTTGTCCAAACCTTTTTTAAACCCAGCTACACTAACAGCCTTTATTACATCCTCCGGTAACAAATTCCAGAGTTTGATTACACGTTGAGTGAAAAAATATTTTCTTTTATTAGTCTTAAATAGTTTACCCTGTAGCTTCATTGCATGTCCCCTAGTCTTTCTATATTCTGATAAGGTAACCAATCGATCTACGTTTACCCGTTCCACTCCGCTCATTAATTTATAGACTTCTATCATATCTCCCCTCAGCCGTCTCTTTTCCAGGTTAAAGAGCCCTAACCTTTTTAGCCTTTCTTCATAGGAGTATCCTTCCATCCCCTTTACCATTTTGGTGGCTCTTCTAATAACTCTATATCCTTTTTAAGATACGGCGACCAGAATTGCACACAATATTCAAGGTGCGGTCTCACCATGGAAAGATACAGAGGCATTATAATATCCTTTGTTTTATTTTCCATTCCTTTCCTTATCATACCTAGCATTCTATTTGCTCTCTTGGCTGCCGCTGCACACTGGGCCGAGGGTTTTAACATGGTATCCACAATGACGCCTAAATCTTTTTCCTGGGTGGTGGTTCCTAATGTGGAACCTTGCATCGTGTAACCATAGTTTGGGTTGTTCTTCCCTAGGTGCATAACCTTGCACTTGTCCACATTAAATTTCATCTGCCATTTTGATGCCCAGTCTTCCAATTTATCAAGATCCTCTTGGCAATTTTTCCACAATCCTCTTGGGTTTTAACAACTTTAAATAGTTTTGTGTCATCTGCAAATTTGATAACCTCACTCGTTATTCCACTTTCCAGGTCATTTATGAATATGTCAAAAAGCAGCGGAACCAGCACAGATCCCTGGGGTACACCACTATTCACCTTTCTCCATTGGGAAAATTGGCCATTTAGCCCTACCCTCTGCTTTCTATCTTTTAACCAGTTCCTGATCCACAATAGTACACTGCCTCCTATCCCATGACTCTTTAGTTTTGCCAAAAGTCTCTCATGAGGGACCTTGTCAAAGGCTTTCTGAAAGTCCAGATACACAATATCAACCGACTAACCTTTGTCCACCTGATTATTCACTCCTTCAAAAAGACATAACAGATTAGTAAGACAAGATCTTCCTTGTCTAAAGCCATGTTGGCTGTCTCTCATTAGTTCATGACTATCTACATGCTGAGTAATTTTATTCTTTATGATGGTTTCTATCATTTTTCCCGGTATTGACGTCAGGCTCACAGGTCTGTAGTTTCCCGGATCACCCCTGGAACCCTTTTTAAAAATTGGTGTTACATTGGCGATCCTCCAATCTTCAGGTATTAGAGATGATTTTAATGATAGTTCACAGATTACTAATAGCAGGTCTGCAATCTCATATTTCAGTTCTTTCAATACCCTTGGATGTAATACCATCCAGCCCAGGTGATTTGCTACTCTTCAGCTTATCTAATAGTTGTAATACATCTCGCTCGATGTATCGATATTTCCTTCAATTCTTCTGCACCTTTAAATACCACTTCAGTCATGGGTAACATCCCTACACTCTTCCTCAGTAAAGACTGAAGCAAAGAATTTGTTCAGTCTCTCCGCTATCGCCTTGGTCGCCTCTTAGTGCTCCTTTAACCCCTTTATCATCTAATGGACCAACTGACTCTCTCACAGGTTTTTTGCTACGAATGTACTTGAAAGGTCTTTACTTCGCGTTTTTGCTTCCGCAGCAAGCTTCTTCTCAAATTCTCCCTTTGCCTGCCTTATCAATGCCTTGCATTTGACTTGCCAGTGCTTGTGCTGTTTCCAGGTTTCGTCGTTTGGCTCTTTTTTCCATTTCCTGAAAGATGCTTTTTTGGCAACAACAGCCTCTCTGACCTCAACTTTAAACCATGCTGGCAGTTTTTTTGGACTTTTTCCACTTTTCTTAAAGCGTGGAATACAGCTGGTCTGGGCTTCCAAGATAGTATTTTTCAACAACAGCCAAGCCTGATGTACGTCTTTAACCTTTGCAACTGCTCCTTTTAGTTTTTTCTTGACTGTTTTCCTCATTTTATCATAGTCTCCCTTTCAAAAGTTAAAAGTTAGTACTGTGGATTTCCTTACTATCCCTCCTCCACTAATTAAATCAATGGCGATCATGCTATGATCACTATTGCCAAGTGGCCCCAACAACCTTATCTCTTGCACTAGATCTGGTGTTCCACTAAGGATTAGGTCTAATATGGCTTCCCCTCTGGTCGGTTCATGAACCAGCTGCTCCAAGAAGCAGTCATTTATTTCATCTAGGAACTTTATCTCCCTAGCATGTCCTGACGTGACACTGACCCCCGTCGATACCGGGGTAGTTGAAATCACCCATTATTATTACTGTGCTGTAACTTTTTTGTTAGCTTCCTTGATTTCTTTGAGCATTTCATCATCCATTTGGTCATTCTGGCCAGGCGCTCGATAGTACACCCCCACTGCCATTGCCTTCCCCCTTTTACATGGAATTTCAATCCATATAGATTCTACAGCAGATTTTGTTTCCTGCAAAACTGTAATCCTTTCTGACTCAATGCCCTCTCTAACATAGAGAGCAACCCCTCCACCAATTTGATCAGCTCTATCATTACGATATAGTTTGTACCCAGGTATCACAGTGTCCCACTGGTTGTCGTCCTTCCACCATGTCTCTCATATTCCAATCATATCTAACCTTTCATTTAGTGCTATATATTCTAACTCTCCCATCTTATTTTTTAGACTTCTAGCATTTGCATACAAGCATTTTAGAGAATGTATTTTATTCATATTAATTTGTCTGTTAGACATGAGTAATTTGGGATCTTTAAGCTCTGTCTGCTCCATACTTGAGGGCATTTGGGCTACCTTACTCTTTTGTGGAACCTCACTGCTTTTGGTAGTATCCTTCAAAGATACATTCTTCTGAACCATCTGCTCTTGGGCGACTGTCAGCTTTCCCCTAATATCTAGTTTAAAAGCTGCTCTATCTCCTTTTTAAAGGTTAATGCCAGCAGCCTGGTTCCATCCTGGTTAAGGTGAAGCCCATCCCTTCGGAAGAGCCCCTCCTTTCCCCAGAATGTTCCCCAGTTCCTAACAAATCCAAACCCCTCATCTCTGCAACCATTGCCTCATCCACGCATTGAGACTCCGGAGCTCTGTCTGCCTTTTGGGTCCTGCGCGTGGAACAGGAAGCATTTCGGAGAATGCTACCCTGGAAGTTCTGGATTTCAACTTCCTACCTAAAAGCCTAAATTTAGCCTCCAGAACCTCCCTACCACATTTTCCTATGTCATTGGTACCAACATGTACCACGACAGCAGACTCCTCCCCAGCACTATCTAAGACCTTATCTAGGTGGTGCGTGAGGTCCGCTACCTTCGCACCAGGCAGGCATGTTACCAGGCGATCCTCACGTCCACCAACCACCCAGCTATCCACATGCCTAATGATCGAATCACCAACTATAACGGCTGTTCTAACCCTTCCCTCATGGGCACATGGCCCTGGAGAAACTTCCTCGGTGCGAGAGGGTTTTACATCACATGGAGGACAGGTCCTAGTTACAGGATCACTTCCTGCCACACCAGGGTGATGCTCTCCTGTCACGTGACCTCTCTCCTCCATGGCAACAGGGATGCTGCCAGACTGGAGGTGGGACTTCAGGACTATATCCCTGTAGGGCTTGTCTATGTACCTCTCTGTCTGTCTTATGCTTTCCAAGTCTGCTACTTTAGCCTCTAGAGAACGGACTCGTTCCCTGAGAGCAAAGAGCTCCTTGCACCTAGTGCACACGTAAGACCTCTCACCAACTGGGAGAAATCATACATGTGACACTCAATGCAAAAGACTGGAAAGCCCCCATCCCGCTGCTGGACTGCTGTCTGCATCTTAGTTTTAAGTTTGTGTTTAGATCTAAGTTCTTTACTTACTAAGGGTTGCTATGGATATTTATACTAATAAAACTGAACCTAATATAATATACCTTGTTCACCTGAAGCTTAACTAATCTCAGGTCCTTAGTGTATGACTGATTTGGGTAATGAGCTTCATCTGAGAGCACCTCCTGTCTTTTAAGATGTGTAAGTACCTATAAAGCTACGATTATCCCAGGGGTGGGTGGGTGTGGGAGGGTGGAAGGGAATTAACACTTATTAAAAGAGGGCTGCTACACAGTACCCTGTCTTGTGCTGCTGAGGTAAGCTATATTCTGATTTGATTTAAATTATAGCTCTTAGCTGCTGCTAGGCTCTAACTTCTTATGAAATTTAAAGTACAAGCTCTCTGCTGGGTTCTAAATTTAACCAGAAAAGCTCTTTTCTGTGTTGTAAATTTAAGCTAAAAGAACTTTGCTGATGCTAGGCCCTGAGTGACTATTAAATGTAAACTACAAGCTCTCTGCTTGGTTCCAAATGTAACCAGAAAGCTCTCTTCTGTGTTTTAAATTTAAACTAAAAGTACTTTGCTGTTACTAGGCCCTGAGTGACTATTAAATTTAAAGTACAAGCTCTCTGCTGGGTAGGAAATGTAACCAGAGAGTTCTCCTCTGTGTTTTAAATGTAAACTTAAACTGCTGCTACTAGGCCCTGACTGATTTAACAAAAATAGTGGATCACAGATTAATTAGCTTTAATACAAAGAATTCCTTTTAGAAAATTACCAGAAGTAAATACCCACAGTTGCAGATCTCCCTCCAGAAGCAACAGTCCCCCTTACCAGTCTTTCAAGACAGAGGATCACAGAGCTCTGGTTGAGCTATTTATGCCTGTGTTGCTGAAGTAAGCTGTGACCAACTTCCTGGGTAATTAACAGTCCTTGCTTGGATAGGAGGAGTCTTTCAAAATGGCCTTTTGATCTGCCACCTGGTGTTAACACCTATTGAAAATGTTTCACAGGTTTCTTGCCCCCTAGGTAGAAGGCCTCTAGAAAACTTTATTTGTTGCTCAAAAAGTACAGACCCTGCTTTGCTTTTTGTGCTAAGCTAAATTCTGATTTGATTTAAATTATAGCTCTTAGCTGCTGCTAGGCTCTAACTTCTTATGAAATTTAAAGTACAAGCTCTCTGCTGGGTTCTAAATTTAACCAGAAAGCTCTTTTCTGTGTTGTAAATTTAAGCTAAAAGAACTTTGCTGATGCTAGGCCCTGAGTGACTATTAAATGTAAACTACAAGCTCTCTGCTGGGTTCCAAATGTAACCATAAAGCTCTCTTCTGTGTTTTAAATTTAAACTAAAAGTACTTTGCTGTTACTAGGCCCTGAGTGACTATTAAATTTAAAGTACAAGCTCTCTGCTAGGTATGAAATGTAATCAGAGAGTTCTCCTCTGTGTTTTAAATGTAAACTTAAACTGCTGCTACTAGGCCCTGACTGATTTAACAAAAATAGTGGATCACAGATTAATTAGCTTTAATACAAAGAATTCTTTTTAGAAAATTACCAGAAATAAATACTCACAGTTGCAGATCTCCCTCCAGAAGCAACAGTCCCCCTTACCAGTCTTTCAAGACCTAATATAAATCCCAAATACAATAAAGAAATCCAGTACACCAAAACCCATTCGATATACATCACCAATTTTTAGACCACAAACAAAAGACAAAATTAGAGAGGCCTCAGGAAATTAATGACAAAGGAAAAGAAAGAAACAAATTACAGAGCAGAGACTTAAGCGTCAGCCGTAGTGGTCGCAATTTGCACCTCAATTCCCTCCCTAGCTATCAGAAAATCCAGCAACTGGCTTGGTTCAAAAAATAGCAAAACTTTCCCATCATAGGAAATTACACAACGAGAGGGAATTCTTAATTGAAAACTAGCTCCCAGGGATAGAACTCTAGAGCGCAAGCCCAAGAAATCTTTCCTCCTCACCTGGGTAGGATGAGATAAATCAGGAAACATATACACTTTAGATCCCAAGAAGAACAGGCGACAACATTCCGCACCGCTATGTCAGCGATGGCTCTGATGCAGATCATACAAGAACCCACTCATGACAAAGGCAATACTCTAGACCTCATATTCCTAAATTCCATAACCGCCACCTCTGGAAAAAAACCCACAAATTACGCCGGTACCCTGGTCTGACCATTACCTCATCACCATTTCCTACACCTACCAACATAAGACCAACAAAGAAGAGGGACACCACATAAGACGATTTAAAACCTTCAACAAGGAGGACTTCCTAGCCCAAACTCTACCCCATCTCCAAGCAAACTCCAACAACATCAATGACCTAATACAGAACTGGAACACCACGATCTCTACAGCATCTGAAGAACCAACGAACAAAGCCATCACCAAACCTTCTTCCACAAAGGCCAGATGGTATACTCCCAACCTCCGGAAACTAAAAACAAAACTTAGAAGAACTGAAAGAAAATGGAGAAAAACCAAAGATGAAAACGACAAAACAAAATACCTACATGAACTCAAAGCATATCACCATGAGACTGACAAAGCAAAGAAAATCTACCACATGAAAATCATAAATACCTCCATAAACAAGCCTTGTGAACTCTTTCAGATTGTCAAAAAACTGACAAAGACACCCCAGAACTCTGACCAACTTCCGAAAATCCCACCAAAACTATTAGCCCATCAATACAAACAACTACAACGACCACAAAACTCACAGCTAAATGCAGAGGCCACCATAACAGATCTCCACCCTAACCTACACAGCGACTGGACCACATTCAAAGAAACCTCACCAGAAGAAACATCAACCACCATCTCCTACCTCAACACCACCACCTCCCCGCTAGACCCCTGCCCCACAGACTGGATAAAGAAATCCAAAAATGAACTGAGCACACCACTAGCCCATATCATCAATGAATACTTCTCCCAAGGACACATGCCAGATACCCTCAAAACTACAATCATCCGACCATCCTTAAAAAAGCAAAACCTGGATCCCCTTGATCCAGCATCCTACAGACCCATCGCAAGCTTACCTTTCACTGCTAAGATAATCGAGAAGATCGTCCAACAGCAACTACAGGAACACCTGGACACCAACAACATACTGGACCCGCAACAACACGGCTTCCGCCCTCTCCATGGGGTTGAGACCCTCATGACCACACTGATGAACACTCTTCTCCTGGGAACATAAGAAAAACACTCTGGATATGCTATGATCTTCCTCGATATATCTGCAGCTTTTGACACCATCTCACACAACCTCCTCATACACAGACTACGCACAATTGGGATCAAAGACACCGTACTAAAATGGTTCCAGTCCTACCTTACTAACAGGAAACAACTAATCCGTACCAGCACCATGACATCCCCCCCATTCCAGCAACACCAAGGGGTGCCCCAAGGATCTACACTATCAGCCATGCTCTTCAACATCTACCTTCAACCACTCTGCTCAGTCATACGCACCCACAACATCAGCTTCCACATATATGCTGATGATATCATGCTTTACGCCCCCATTACAACCAAGGACCCAACAAACACCCATCTATCAGCATGCTTCGCCGAGGTGTCCGACTGTTTACGAGCAAACAACCTATCCATCAACATGAAGAAAACAGAAGCCCTCATAGTCACTAGAGACCCAGATTTCACCCCCACCTACACACCTCACTATAGGACCCACAAGCATTCAAATACAACCACAAATACGATACCTGGGCATAATTATTGACCAAGCCCTCACCTTAAAGCAGCAAATCACCAAAACCTCCAGAACTATATTCCACAAAGCAAGAATGGTGCAACGTCTTAGACCCCTGCTTGACCATCAACACTTCCGAACTGTAATGCAAGCCATGACACTCCCACATCTGGACTACTGCAACATAATCTACCACGGCCTGCCAGCCACACAGACAAATCCCCTCCGAACAGCACTAAACACCATGGCAAGAATCATCCAGACTGCAAAGAAAACCGACCACATCACCCCAATTCTGAAAGACCTACACATACTTCCCTTCGAAGCAAGGTCTAAATACAAAGCCATCCTACTCACCCACAAAGCACAGAACTCCCAGGTTTTCACCCTACTGTCTCGTCCAGCCCACGGCAGAACTACCAGACAAACCTCCAGCAATTCCCTCACCATCCCCCACAAAAGAACTAAATGCTCGCAACGGACCTGCAACCGGGCTTTTGAACTTTATGCTCCATCCCTATGGAACTCTTTACCGAGTTATCTCAGGAACAACGCCGATCTACCATCTTTCAGGAAAACAGCTGAAAACCACCCTGTTCCAGGAATACCTCAACACGACCCCCACCAAAAAGCGAACTAACCTCTGAACCTCGTCCACCAAGAACCTCTGATTCAAAACTACAGTAACCTGCCCATGTCCAATGTCTGTCCCATGTCCAAAGTCTGTACCATGTCAAAATCATTAATGTTGTCTCCCTGGTGATGGCCCCGCCCTACCACCTTAATTTCCCCCCCCTTCTATGTAACACCGCTTTGACCCAGCGAAAAGCGGGATATAAATACAGCTAAATAAATAAAAATAAATAAGTTACAATTGAAATTTCTGAAATACGCCCGAAGAATTAAAGATTTATCAAGCTCCAAGGCCAGAGTCACAAGTAAAGTAGTACGGCCGGTTACCACCTCTAAGGAGTCCTCCAGGAATGTGGTAAGATCCCCAGTTCCCACCACCGGGCTCCCAGAGGTTGGCTTACCAGTACCGCTCCCTACAGTTAAATATTGTGCTCGAACGATTGGAGGTAAATTATCCGCAGGATGTTTAAGCACCTCCTGATGATATTTACGCACCATATCAATAGAAGACATGACTGGGGATTTAGGAAAATGTAACAACCTTAAATTATTCCTACGAGTGTAATTCTCCAAGTACTCAGTCTTTTTTGATAATAAGATCTTATCTTTAGCTTGGGCAGCACATAACCCACGCAAATGTTCCAGTTCCTTTTCAACTCCCTCCAAACGTCGAACTTGCTCCATCTGAACACTTTTTGCTTCAGAAATATCATTATGCACCGATAGAGAATCTTTTTTCAATACCCCAACAACTGCCATAAGGGAAGTATTAACGGTAGCAACAGCATCCCACAGTGCTTCCATATCTACATTAGATGGCTTAATCAAACCTCACAAGTCTGGAAGCGTATCCAAACCATCTGGTGACTTTGTAGGACTTCCACTCTGTTGAACATTCTTTTCCACTCTTCTCCCATCCGCAGAGACCTGCACAGAAGGTAAAAATGCTGACAATTCTCCCACTGGAACAGTGCCCTCTTCGCTTCCAATCGCCGACGAGCATCTCACAGCCCTGGCAGGAAGCACACTGCAAACCGGGTCAAGGCTTCTAGGTCGAGGAGGGGGGGAATGCAACTCCGGTGACAACCACACCCCCGATGCACTCAGATCCGACGCCTCCAATATCGCCAGCTCCACCATCGCCGGCTCCACCGAAGACGCTGCTCCATACCCCGTAGAGGTAAATTCGCATGCTGCCAGCATTTTCTGCCCTGTTGCTCCAGAAGCAGGCAACCCCAAGGGTAAGGAAGCCTGCTTTCTCTTTCGACGTCCCATCCCGAAAGACAAACGCCGAAACGGCAGCCGGGCACACAACAACTGCGGCACCGCTTACCAGCAGAGAAGCTCTGACGCCATCTTGCCTTCAATTGTAATTTATTATTGAAATCACCTATGGTACCTGTAGATTGTAGGTTGGACAACCTAATGCCAATTTTTTTAAAAAGGCTCAACAGTAATACAGAATCTTCATAATGATAACTCTGATGTCATTGCCAGGGAAAATTATGGAAACTATTGTAAAGAACAAATTAACTCTACTTACTGATAGTCATGGTTTAATGGAACAGAACCAACTTGGAGTTAGCCAAGATACATTTTTCCTCACAAAGTTGCTATATTTTTTTGAAGGCATGAATAAATATGTGGAAAAAGTGACCTGGTTGATATAAAGAGAAATTGTAAATAGGACACAGACCCTCGGGGGGGGGGGCGGTTGGGGGGGGTTAAAGGGGATTAGTTGTAGGTTTGTGTCCTCTGGGGTGGAGCAGAAACAACCCATCTTGGAGGAAATCTGGGGCTAGATTGGAGGGGGAGAGGGGAGGAGCAGGGAGCAGGGAGCAGGGGGAGGGTAGGGAGCTGGTTGAGATGAGAGTTAAATGGGGAGAACTCAGCTTTACCTGGGAGCTGCCGCGTTTGGACCAGCTGCGGTGCTGAGCTACAGGCATTGTGTGGACGCTCCTGCTCCAAGGATCCCCCCTCCGGTTCCCATAAAGCACTGTTTGCTCACTCGCAGCCACGAGTCGCGGCTCGCGTGGTCACATCCTAAGGGGCGCATCACAAGGGGTAGGTCTGGCTCCTTTTGTGCTCCTTCAGTGCTCCTGAGAAGGTCTCTGAGCACTGTTCGTTACATTGTAGTGTCCATGGGGAAGCGGAAAGTGAAGTCGGGTGCTAAATCTGGCCCTGGTGATGGAACATCAGGAGGGAAGCTGGTTGGACCCATGGACAGACATGTGACATCGTTACTGCCTGCCATTTCGCCGGATGAGGTCTCTTCGAGCCCTGAATCTCGGCTGCCCCCTCCTTTTCCTCAGCCATTGTCTTCTACGTTTCTTGACGCTCCTTCAGATATTGCAGCTCTTTCTTTGAAAGCTGTCAGTCCAATTGGTGATGATGTGCCTCTTCCTACTCCAACTGTTTCTGCGTTATGTGCTTTTACGCAAGATGTTGTGGGTAAATTTGTAGATGTTGATAAACAGATAGGTTCTTTGGTTCGGACTTCTGCCCTTGCAGATTCTCAGCTCCAGTCGGGTAGGAATAGTAATGTTGCTTTAATTAGAGATGTGTCTGCTGTTTCTTGTCGACTGGAGAGTTTGGAGAATCAGCATAGGGCAAGAAACCTTCGTTTTCTTAATTTTCCTTCTACTCACCTATTGTCTCCTGAAATTTTGTTGCAAAAATATTTTTCTGAGATACTACATTTGCAGACTACTTTGGAAGTTGTTTACGTCTATTTGTTTACTCGTGTTTCTGCAGCGTCTCACCAGGTCGGGGTTCCTACCCCTCCTGTTGAGTCTGTTGCTCAGGATCTTACAGCTTTTTTGGAAGATACGTTGGATCTTATACCCAGGCATTGCACTGTTGTTGCAACATTTGGCTCTGAGACCAGCAAATTATCTGTCCTTAGGGCTTATTTTAAGCATAAGGATGCTTTATTTTGTGGCTACAAACTCCAAATTTTCCCGGATGTAGGGCGTGCTACTCAACTCAGACGTAAGCAGTTTCTGGAGCTGAAATCAAGAGTTGTTACTTTGGGGGCGTCTTTTTTTTTTAAGTTTCCTTGTCGCTGCTTGATAACTTACCAGGGGCAAAGTTATGTATATACTGATGTGATGCAGCTACAGAAATTTTGTTAAATAATGAAATGGCTAAGAAGTGGGTTGGTGGTTGTTTTGTTTAGCTCCCTTATGTGGAGTGTAATTACTCTTTATTGCTTATTTGTTTATGTAAGTTTCCTATTTTTGCTGACTCTCTCTCCTTGATGTGATTTATTATGTGTCAATTTTGTATTTTTGAATATTTTTATTCTTTTGTACGTTTGCTTTTTTCTTTTTTGCTTTGTATTCAAGAAAAGCATTAAATAAAAATTAAAAAAAAGAGATGAGAGTTAAATAGTTTATTATTTGCAAAAACAAAAAAAGGTTAAATATATTGTTTATCCATATGATATATTGCCCATAACTATCTGCTCTTTGCCCGAGAATGCCTGATGGGTCTGGGGAAGATTGTGGCAAGTTTTGGTGGCACACATGTGTACATGTGCCATGTGTAGTTTGGCTGGTTGGATGGCATGGCAGGGTTGTCTCTTTTTACTGATTGTGATTTCTTTGTTCTTCACACTTTATTAATAAAGAGATTTAAACATATAAATAGGACATAGAGAAGGGAATTAGGACTTTGAAGACAGTACATGGAAAATTCCCATTATATTTTAAAAGCAGCTCTCCCAGATGCAGAGCCTCTTGTAAAGTACATGTAAGAACAAGCAGGACTAAATGTTGATGTATCCCCATCTCCAGTAAGAATTACAATTTTAGAAAGCTGCATGTGGGAACAAATGTGCATCTATACCCCACACATGCATAGAAGCAGACTTAAAATTGCTGCTCCCAATCTCCACATATACCCTGTTCTTGGACCATAGGTTTCTCCTCCTGATCCCCCCACAGTTGCACTCTCCCCATTGACCACTTAAATATATGATTTGCTCTCACATCACCAAGACATACAGTCTCCTCAAAGTATTCGATCCCCTCCAAGGCATCTAATCTTCCCTAAGCATTTTAAACACCCACCAAACTCTGATGCATTCTTTGAGTATATAGAGGGAAATTGTTTTCTAGAGACTTTTTACAAATAGGCCTTCCAGTTAGGAGGCAAGAGAACTGTGAAATTGTTTTAAAAAGGTGTTAAAGCGAAGTGACAGATCAAAGGGTCAACTTGAAAGACTCCCTCTATCAAACCAAGGGCAGTGTGAATCATCCAGGAAATTAAGAGATTTCCTTGGCAGCACAGATATAAATAAGTTATCCCTCCCACCGCGGGCATAATCCTTGATTTATAGCTTACTGAACTAGTTAAGGAGAAGGGGGTGATCTTACTCACTTTCAGATTTAACTGATTATCTTCATCAGCAGGTTATGAGGTCTTAGGCATAGATTAATTAAAGTCCTTGCAGTTCACCTTGATGGAACAATAAAAGTCCTTTAAACTTATTAGGTATAATTGTATTGGTTCAAGTATCCTTATTCCCCTAGCAACTTTACCTAAATTAACAACTTTAAAGAAATCTTTAAATCTAAGATGCACATAATAGTCTAACAGCAATATGGAGGCTATCCAGTCTTTTGCATTGTGTTACATGTATGATTTTCTCCTAGTTGGTGAGAGGTGTTATGTGTGCACCAAGTACAAAGAACTCTTTGCTGTCAGGGAATAAATCTGATCTAAGGAGGCTAGAGTAGCAGAATTGGAGGAACTAAGGAACACAGAGAGGTTATATAGATGAGACCTATAGGGACATAGTACTGAAGTCCCACCTCCAGTCTAGCAGCTTCTCTGCTGCCATGGAGGAGAGAATCACCGTGGTGCAGCAGGAAGTAATCCTGTAGCTAGGACCTGTCCTCCAGGTAATGTAATACTCGCTCACACCGATGTGTCTCCAGGGCCTTGTGTCCATGAGGGAAGAGTTAGGATGGCTGTTGTAGTTGGAGATTCAACCGTTAGGCATGCAGTTATCTGGGTGGCTGGTGGACATGAGGATCACCTCATAATATGCCTGCCTGGTGCAGAGGTAACAGACCTCATGTGCCACCTAGATAAAGTTTTAGCGCTGGGGAGGAGCCTGCTATTTTGATACATGTTGGTACCAATGACATAGGGAAATATGGAAGAGAGGTTCTGGAGGCCAAATTTAGTCATTTACAGTAGGTAGAAAGTTGAAATCCAGAACTTCCAGGGTAGCATTCTCAGAATGCTTCCCATTCTATGTGCAGGACCCAAGAGGCAGCAAAGTTTGGAGTGGATAAGATGATGGTGCAAGGAAGAAGGTTTTGGATTTTTTAGGAACTGGGCAACAATCTGGGGAAGGGGGGGCTTTTTGAAAGGATGGGCTCCACCTTAGTCGGAGTGGATCCAGATTGCTGGCATTAACCTTTAAAAAAGAGACAAAGCATCTTTTAAATTAGATAATGGAGGAAAACCAACAGTCAATGAAGAACACACGGTTCAGAATAATGTATAATTGAAGGATACTAGCAAAACAGTGAAGTCAGGGCATCCTAATAGAGACATTCCAAAAAAAGGCAAACATAACCAAGGTGAATTTAAGTAAAAATCAGAGTTGAAAGATTCTAAATTAACCCTGTCATCAAATAGTCAGACTGTTAATATTAGCAAAAAGCAATCTTTGAAATGCCTGTATGCAAATTCTAGAAGTCAAAAAAATAAGATTGGAGAGAGAATATATAGCAATTAATGAAAGGTTAGATAAAACAGGCAACTCAGAGACCTGGTGGAAAGAGGATAACCAATGGGACACTGTGATACCAGACTACAAACTATTGCAAGAATAGGATAGATCACGTTAGTGGAGGGGTGACTCTATATGTTAGAGGGCATCACATCAAACACGATAAACCTTTTGCAGGAAACAAATACACTGTAGAATCTCTGATAGAAATTCCATGTAAAAAGGGAAAGGGACTAGCAGTAGGGGCGTACTATTGTCCACCTGGACAGAATGAACAGACAGATGATGAAATGCTAGCAGAAATTAGGGAAACTAGCAAAGTTTACAACACAGTAATAATGGGAGATTTCAATTACCCAATTATTGACTGAGTAAATGTCACATCAGAATATGCTAGAGATAAAGCTTCTAGATGAAGTAAATAACTGCTTCATGGAACAACTGGTTCAGGAACTAGCAGGTAGAATGCTATTTTAGACCTAGTCCTCAGTGGGATGCAGGATCTAGTTCAAGAGATAAACAGAGTAGGCCACAGGGCCTGGGTCCCAGCAGCTGCCCAGTAACCAGGTGCCCCGGCACCTTGGCCTCTGCCGCCTCCTGCTCAAAAACTCATGGGCGGGTGGGGTGGCTAGTCCTGGGAATGGTGGCAACATTTGAAATCACCCTGCATCAACAGTGCAGGGTGATTTTATTGGACAGCGGGGGCGGTGTGCAGGGGGGCTGGCTGACCTGACTAGGCGCTGCATTCCGTTGGCCAGATTTCCGCCTTGTCGGCAGAAGATGGGTGGCTGTGAGTGGTTGGCGGCATCTGACTCCTGGTCCGGTGCTGTTCAGGACAGTTGTGAGTTGTTGGCAGTAGGCACAAGGTGTGGGATGTTGGCAGTGAGCGGGACCTCATCTCTTTTAGAATAAAAGCATGTAGGACGTTGGGCAGGATGAGACGGGGAAATGCGCGAGGAGGGTGGCGCATGTCAGAATGGCGTGGTGGTCTATCTCAAGCAGTGGCGCTTGAAGGGAGGGATATTTCACTGTTGCAGCAGCGGGCTGGGGGGAGAGGACAGCAGAATCAATGAGGTAGGGAAAGGGCCCCTCATAGCAGCACTGATGCACGGGCCCATGATTCAGTTGTTGTGCAGGGCCAGGTGTTTTTAGTGGGCAGAAGAAGGGGGGGGGGGGGTTGGAGCAGGCAGGTTCTGGCTACAGACAGAAGCAGGGGTAGGAGGGACTTTCTGGATGGGGTGCAGGGGCGGTGAGACTAAGTGGAGATAGGAGTGGGGAGGGTGTAGGTAATCAAGGGGTCTCGGTGGCTGATGGGGTTGGGTGGAATGTGGGTAAGGCTGGCCGGTGGAATTTTTGGGAGGCAGGCCTAGTGAGTGACCCATCAGGCTTTACTACAGTTTCACAGGACATCATAGCTGTTAGTATGGGTATGGAGGGACTGGGGGTACAAAGGCTGGGTGGTGCTGGAGTAGTGGATGGTCAGAGTCCCCAAGTAGAGGGCTCCCCGGGCTTGAGGATAGTGCGGGATCCTGAGGGGAGGGACATGGGTCAGACTGATGGAGTGGTGGAAGTGGGAGCGCATGGGAGGTTAGGCATTAAGGGCCCTATGAGGATTCCAGGACCCCGCTGGCTGGGGGGTGCATTACATCCACCTTTTCCTTCCAGGGTGGGAACACTGTGGCCATCTGGTTATGGCCAATGGGTGACTGGGTTTGCAGGGCACTGGGGTTATGAATGGGGAGACTGGCCTAGGTATGGTCTCAGTAGATATGGGCCCACACTGGCTGGGAGTGCGGCCTCCTGGGCTGTGGGGGGGTTGGGGTCGTCAATCACAAATTGGGGGGGTGGGTCAGACAGGATCATGGGTAATGTTCCAGGTGTGGTTTCTGGTGGTGTATTTTGTTTCCCATCATCCCAGGTACCTTCAGATCCAAGGGCAGGTGCAGCCACTTTTGAGTCGCTTGGTACAGAAGGAGAGGGTTCGGCGGCTCGGATGCAGGGCCACGGCACACCAGCTGCAGACATGCAGACTTCATTGGACCAGACAAGGACAGTATCGGCTTAAGGTGAGCATGCAGGAGGGGACATGTGTGATGCTGGGGGTGACAAGATCGCAGGTGTCGGATCAGGCCGAGAGTCGGAAAGCTAGAGCTAAGCGTAAGCATGTCCGGAGGTGTTGGCATGGTTCGTCATTGTCATTATCTTCCACTTCATCAGGGGTGTCCTCGGCAGCATTCACAGAAGCTGCATAGGCAAGTAAAGGTGGGTGTGCTCCCACGCTAGTCACTTATTTGGAACTTTGGGAAGGGGTTCTGCGCAAGTTGCAACATAAAATCAAGAAGCATAGATATATTGATATTTTTTGCTTGTAAGAGGGGCAGAAATGCTCCGAGGAGAGAAAGAAGAAACAGAAAGATGATGAGGAAGCCGGCAGGGTTTGTACGGTCTCCTGCATCATGCTGAATTGGATGAGAGCCTTCTTGAGACTGGCTAGTGTATGGGGGCACTATTTCCCAGGGCAGTATGGGCCTCTACTCACGTATGCAGATATGATATTGGCGGCATCTCAGGCACAAGAAGGCTGGGCTTGGTTAAATTATGATGAAGCTTTTAGGGATATGACAGAGGAAAATGTACATCTATGTTGGGGGATGAAAGGCATTAACTTATGGCTTACCCAAATGTCTGTCAAACACACGGTGGGGGGTGGGTAAGGTGGTGGGGTCCAGATCTGGGGCACAAGGTTTGCCATCCAGGCTTCGATCCTTTCGTAATTATACAGGGAGCACAGCAACAGCAAAGGGGGGGGGGGGGGTTTGCGGGTGGAGACTTATGTTGGTGCTTTTACAAGTTGTATTGTCCCGGACTGCAAGTTTAGGCATGCCTGCTCATCATGTGGGAGCATCATGCAGCAACCAAATGCAGCCAAAAGGATGTGGCGGGGGCCCAGCCTGCTAGCAAGTGATGACCCGCGATGGCATATGGCCCCCGACCCCAGTGAAGCTAGAGGTTTTGCAGCCATGGCTTATATGGTATAGGGGCTGGGGTGTGGGAGGGCAATTATTATCAGGTTTTGAACAGGGGTTTCGTATACCATTTTAGGGTCCAGTGCTGGACACATCTGCACTGAATTCTTTGATGTTGTGCCTGACGGATGTCGTTCATGACAAACTTAAGGCGGAATGTGCTCTGGGAAGAATTGCTGGGCCCTTTGATGAACCCTCTTTTTGCCCATTTATTATTTTCCCATTAGGAGTCATCCCAAAGAAGGAACAGGGCAAATTTAGGTTAATTCATAACCTGTCCTAACCATCTGGCAAGACAGTGAATGACCATATCCCTCCAGAGCTTTGTACAGTTAGGTATGCTTCCTTTGATGCAGTGGTGTCCTTAGTTCATGAGTGTGGGGAAGGGGTGCACATGGAAAAGGTAGATATTGAATCCATGTTACGGCTACTATCAGTCCATCTGTCAGCTTTTCGACTATTGGGTTTTCAATTTGATGCTCGCTTTTATTTTGACAGATGCATGCCAATGGGGTGTGCTATATCCTGCTCCTATTTCCTACATTGGGTTCTGGTTCAAAAGACGAGATTGTCATCAGTTGTTCATTATTTGACCGAATTTTTATTTGTGGGTCCCAAACAGTCTTACGCATGTGACAGATTGTTGTTAGCTTTTACAGCGATGGCATGGGAGTTTGGGGTGCCCTTAGCGGTTGGGAAGACCATCAGTCCGGTAATGTACCTGACATTTCTGGGGACAGAGCAGGACTCAGTAGTGCTAGTGGCACAGCTGCCGATGGAGAAAATTGGAAAGTTGAGAGATCTGGTGGCGACAGTGGGGTCAGCATTTAAGATTACACTTTGGGACCTGCAGTCTTTGGTAGAGTATCTTAATTTTGCTTGTAGAGTCATTCCGATGGGATGCCCCTTTTCTAGATGTTTGTCATTTAGCAATAGCTGGGGTAGCAAAACCTCATCACCACATTAGAGTTTTACAGGTCATGCAGGAAGACTTGTGGGCCTGGGATGCTTTCCTAGCGGACTATAATGGGTGCACAGTTCTGCAATTTCCTGAGGTGTCAAATGTTGATTTGCAGTTGTTTTTGGATGTGGTGGGTAGTTGAGGGTTTGGGCTGTTTTGCCAGGGGGCTTGGTGTGTGGAGGCCTGGCCTGTGGAGTGGCATCTTTCTGGGTTGACTCAGAATATTGCCTTTTTGGAGTTATTCTGTATTGTTGTGGCCTTGGCCATATGACCCGCCCATCTTCAAAACAGAAGGGCTATATTTTGATGCTACAATGCAGCAGTGGTTGAGACCATCAACAGGCAATCGCCCAAGTGTCCGCGGGTAGCAGCTTTAATGCGAGTATTCGTACTAGCTTGCATGCGCTTCAATGTAACAGCCTGAGCTATGGTAGGCAGAATACCATAGCTGATGCTTTGTCATGTTTTATTTGGTCTCAGTTTCACCAGTTGCTGCCTGGAGCAGAGGAGTCAGCCACGACAGTCCCGGCTCATCTCTGGTGGATTGGAATCCAGATGTGATCACCTCATTGCAAGCCTCAATAGCACCTGCAACGTGGGGAACATACCTGCGCAGATGTAGAAAGGTAGTTGCCTATCTGTCCAGTATGTCAACCTAGCAGGCGAATTGTGGATGAGTGGCTAGGCCTCTTTGTAGTATGGGCCAAGGTGGTGGGATGGTCCAGGATGGCAGTTCAGTCATCGTTGGCCGGCTTTTCATTTTTCAGCAAAGCTGCTGGCTAGGACAATCCTCAAGCCACGTTCGTGGTTCAGCATCTGCTTGCGGGTTGGGAATGGCTGTCCCCTGGTCCACAGGATTGGCGTCATCCCATGTCATACAAGCTCCTGGTCTGGATACGGGAACCATCACTAGCAGTCACTTCTTCTGACTTTGAGTTGTTGCTTTTTCAGGCAGTCTTTGCGATAGCCTTTTTTGGGGCATTCAGAGTCAGTGAATTGGTTCCGCAGTCTGGGAAAAGGGGCGTGGTGTGGGGGGGCTTAGATTCAAAGCATGTGTGGGTCGAGCAGGAGCATGTCCATATTTTTCTTCCTTGATCCAAGATATCAGAGAGGAAGAGGGCGTTGGGCGGCTCTTAAGAGAATTTACCCAGTTTCCGCTTGCCCGGTGCACAATCTGTAGTCTTATGTGGCTCAGTGCCATAGGAATGAGGATTGATTATTCCTACATGAAGATTCGTACCCAATAATATAGTTTCAGTTTACAGCGGTGCTCCACCTGACTCTGCGGCACCTGGGTTGCGATGAGTGGCAGTTCGCGTCTTATTCGTTCCGTATTGGTGTGGCTACCAGGCCACCACGGCGGGACTGGATGCAGCGGTGATTCAACAAATTAGTCGATGGCGCTCCTGTGTCTATGCAGGGTATGTCCAACTGCAGGATGTGTGAGCGGGAGCCATGGGGCAGTGCTCTGGCTGCGCTCGGGAGGGGGAGGGTCAAAGGGTATTAATTGTTTTGTTATCTTGCAAATCTCAGCCATCTGGGTTCGATCAAATGGCTTTGCCTCATTGCAGATGGTCACACTTCCCAGGAGGACTGATGGATCTTGGGCCATTCATTTGTTTACTGGACTGGGCAACGGGCCGCCTTGCGACTATTGGGACCTCATCTCAGACTCGTGCCAGCGGGCATTCGGCTTCAAGGGATGGGCCAGCGGTCTGACATCAGGCCAACCAGCACTGACAGCTGACAGGACTTGTTATTCCTCTTGGGGTCAATGATCTGTCCAGCTTAACATGTAAACAGCTCATTTGGGCTGTGCAGTGTGACATTGTGTTTATATGGTCCATGTTTCCTGGTGTGCTTATTGTATTGTCGGATATCATTCCAAGGCCGGCATGCCAGTCACAGCATAGGTGGTTCCGGGGCCTAGTGAACGTGAATAGGCAGATTGGGTGCTGGGTCCAGCAGACAGACTGCCTCCAAGTCCAGCACCCATAGGCAGAAGTCAGTTGTCTGGGTCTGTACCGCACAGACAAAGTTCATCTTTCACCTGCTGGGCAAGATCTTTTATTAAATGACTGGCAAGAGGCATTAGAGGTGGCATCGCAGAGGACCCAAACTTGGTCGCAGCTTACTTTGTGGGGGAGGGGGGCAGCGTAAGGATAGTCGTCCTACCTTGCGCCGATGGTGAGGTCCCGAACCAACGCATATGGTGACAGCGAGGTCGGATCACCAGTGTGAGGAAGCAAGGGGGCAAAGCTCTTCATGAGGTGGTAGGGGGAGATCTCGGTGGGAATCTCCACCTGGTTCCTGAAAAGGGTTCCGGCCTTTGCTAATAATATGGCAAGGCTGGCGGTGACAGGAAAAGGGGGAAGGGAGGATGATGCACCACTACCTTGCTAATAATATGGCTGGTAGGGAGCATTGCCCGATGAGGGGACAGAGTTTACTTATGTATATCATGAGGAGTTGTGTTGGCTTGGGTTAGACTCTTGTTATAAGTTGTTAATAAAGTTGCGAACAAGGTTGTTACCAAACTGAGTTTCATGTGTTTTCTACAAAGCAGGGATGGGAGTATGATGTTGGGTGTGGGCCAAAGAAGGGGGGGTGGGGACTGGAAGGGAAATTGGATGCGGCGAGACCTGGTGTCCGACCTACCCTGGTTACTGTTTTGGGGCAGCTTGGCAATAGTGATCATAACATGGTCACATTTGATTTAATAAATGGAGGGAGGATAGCTAGGAAATTGACTGCACTAGCATTCAATTTTCAAAAAGGAGACTATAATAAAATGTGGAAAATGGTTAAGAAAAAACTAAAAAGAGCAACTGCAAAGGTTAAGAGTTTACATCAGGCCTGGGCATTATTTAAAAATACTATCTTGGAAGCCCAGACCAGATGTGAAGGTGGTAGAGATGAGGACAGTAACTGAATTCAAAAAAGCATGGGACAAGCACAGAGGATCTCTAAAGGAAAAAAGGGGACTGTTGTAGTTGTTGATATGAAAGGACAGACTAGATAGGCCACGTGGTCTTTTTCTGTCATCATATTTCTATGTTTCTATGTATTCTATGCTTTAAAAATTGTGGAAAGAAGGTCAAATGACAGCCAGCATGGCTTAAAGATAAAAGTCAGAGAGGCTGTTATAACTAAGAGAGAATCTTTCAGAAAATAGTAAAAAGGCCATATGACAAAACAGAAAAAAACATAAGTACTGTCAAGTTAAATGCAAGGCATTATTAAGGCTAGCAAAGAGAAAATTTGAAAAGAAGCTTGTCATGGAAGCAAAAGTGTATAATAAAAGCTTTTTCAAGCATATTCATAGCAAAACACATGTGAGGGATTCAGTTTTGGACCATTAGATGATGGAGGGGTAAAGGTGCACTGAAAAAGGACAAGGCCATAGTGGAGAGAATAAATGTTTATTTTGCTTCAGTCTTTACTGAAGATGATGCAGGAAAATTACCCATGCCAGAAATGATATTTAAAGGTGATGTATCAGAGGAACTAAAACAAATCTCGATAAATTGCAAAGATGTAATGTAGCTAATTTATTTATTTGTGCTTATTTACCACTTTTCGTGAATCAAAGTGGTTTACAAAGAACTCAAGGCAGGTAACAAAATACATTTAACAGAATTGATAAACTAAAGAGCAGCAAATCACCTCGACCAGATAGCGTAGATTCTAGGGTGTTGTGGGGACACCTGGCCCACTCATTCGACACTACCCTTGCAGCCCCTTGAGAAAGGTGGCTGGGAACATCGGGCCATGTTTTTGCAGCCCAATGTTCTCAGCATAAAAATAATGCCAACTTTGATCTAAGAATATCTCAGATTGTGGCAATTTATCACAAGCTATAGAAGTCATTTGAGTACTAATGGGGTGTTTCCCATTAGTATTCAACACACGTTATGATGAGAATGTGTGCATTTTGATGTAATAACACGTTATCACCTTTAAAAGAAGAGCAACATCTGTCAACCTGCTAATCACACCAAAGGCATCGACAAAGTGCAACAAGACAACCACAAACAGAGCGTGCAGTTTCTATATCCCCAGATGCTGGAATGCTCTACCCCCTGACATTAGAGCCATAACCAATCTATATCAATTCAGGAAGGCACTCAAAAACCTACCTCTTCATCCAATACTTCCCAGACACCCTTTGAGACTAGATATCCCTCAAGAAATCACCCCTCTAGAGATGCCCCCTTACTTATGACCTGATTTTACCTATCCTGCCAGTGTAAATAGTTCATATATATAGTTAACCCAGTTATCCAAGTTTCTTTTCCCTGTTCAATGTAAAACCAGACACCTTGTCGTATGGTAGTTATGTTATAATGTAAACCGCGCTGATGCCGAATAGCGCGGTATATAAGAAACTGTAATAAATAAATAATAATAAATAAAATGAATTAAGACCAATGACATGTTATTGCCAAAATGCACTTTAGTAACTATCCAGTGATGTGCCTTTTGGTATCTTCATGGCTCTTAAGATTTACCGTCCTTCAAGGTCTTTATGAACAGAAGGTGAATGTTTATTATCCCACTGGTGAAATATTTTCATTTGTCTAACATACTGGAGTGTATATCTTATATAGTTGGGCCTGTGCTCTGGAACACTTTACCTCAAGGGCTGCACAATTTGTCCCACTATTTGCTCTTTCAGAAACAATTAAAAGCTTATTTATTTCAGCAGGCTTTGGCCAGGTGAAACTAATAGGGCTACTGAGATGCTATTTCAATATTAATTTTAATTGTTTAATTTTAATTTTGTTTTGTTGATGGATTTTATAGTATACTCTGTATATTATTACTTTATGGTTTGATTTTTACATTTTATTTGTTTTAATTTATTATTATTGGTCATAGGATTGTAGGATTGTGTGTAATATACAATCTACTAAATGAACAAATAAATAAATAATATGAATTGATGCAGCACACTTCCCCACTAGTGTGAGGCTACGGGCACCTCCGCAAGCACTGCTGGATATATATACATGAAGCCATTTTTCGCAGCCTCTCCCCACTCATTCCCTTCTGCTTCCACCTCCTAATCAATGTTTCTCTCTAGAGGAGATAGCCTGATTGTGAATATTAATTTATGGAACATGCAGCAGACCATAAGATGCCATAAGCTTTGGAGGGGTTGTAGTGGAGCTCTCCTGTGATCTTTTGAGGTACTTGAAATATGTCTTCACAAGCCAAAATGTCCCTTGCATCACTGTTTTTGCCTACCATTGTGACCATTGTGTAGAGCTCCTGTTTTTCCCCTGGCAGTTGGCTATAAGGGACATCAGCCATGTCTTGAAGGGACAGCCCATTTCACCTGCAGTGAAGAAGGCAAAGGAGATAAGTGATTGGGTCCATGGTGGTTTGAGGCTTATAGGCATAGCAGAGATTTGGTACTTTCTAAGCTGAACAACCAAAGGGAAGAGAGGCTTCTATAAAAAGAAGGAGATATGGTGTAGATTATGCATGTGAGTGATGTTTGCTTACCTAGAAACCAGCCATCTATGATCTTGCCACGCTCAAACTGATCATGTATATCCAACTGTGGCAATGTTACAGTGCTGCAATGCTTGTTTGCTGTACTTCTCTTCACAAAAAAACATAATATCAAAGTGGTTTACAAAGCCAGACCAAAAGAGAAAGAAAGAGAGGAACAGAGACATGCCATGGGCCCAAGACTGATAAAGCTAAGCCCTGCTGATCAATCCTGCTGAAGAGCCATATTTCGAGGTTGGTAAAGAATGCTTTCCTTGTCAAACCTAAACCTGTAAAGACATTGCCCCTTAGATACCTCCAAGAACCGTGCCCTTTTCCTGTACATCCTCTGCAGAAGATACCTCTTTCTCCTCTCTTAACTTTGCCTAATAGAAGTCAAAGCACACAGGAACCACTCAAGCATACCACTTATTGTAGCTATCCAATCCATCACCAGCAACAATAGACCTATCACCTGAACCAAAAATTTAACACATCTTCTATGAAATGGCATTTCAGCATGCACATACACTTTTTTATCTTGTGTTCAAAAAGGAGCCATTTTCAAAATGTTCATTTTCGGACAAAGTCTGTGGGGCATGTTTACTAAAGTATGGCAGATAGCACAGAACAAATACGTACTTAGCATGTGTTTTTACCACAGTAGGGTATAGCGGCCATGGTAGGGATGTACCACCACACTAAGCACATTACTACCGTGCTACCATAGTGCATTCACACAGTTAATATGCTTGCAACATGAGCCTGAGTCCTGCCATTGTTAGCTGCCAGTGCATTATTAACACGGCAATGGGCTACAGAACCACTATAGACAGTAATACATGGGGTCCCTATGCCACCACCAGGACGGTAGTAACTGGACAGTGCAGGATAGAGAGGGATGACCAGGAATAGGCACAGCCAGCAATTGAGCTAAATGCAAAAGGGAGAGGCATGCAAATCAGGAAAGCAAACACATTCAGAAAGTCTATGCTGCAGCCCTGGGAGATAGGGTGAAAAGGCGGCATTTGAAAGAAAAGGGGGCCTTGTATGGGATCAGGCAAGATGTCTGCAGTGTCTGTCATGTAGAACAGGTACCTGAACCCTCTCACCTTGATGCGTCCAGAATGCCTGCTCAACTAGGGTGCAGTGAAAACAGTACAAGGCCTCTGGTGGTGGAGGGGTTGGGATGCCCTTCTTTGTCACTCCCCCTGTATGGTTGGGACAGCGCCCTAGCCATTGAGTAGTGTGTCCTTCATGTGGGAGAAGGGGGGTGCTAGCACCAGCAGATCATCTGGTCAAACACAGCGAGCACTCAGTTATGGTGGGCACACATGGTCAGGGTACCCTGAAGCCAGAACCTCTACTACATGGCATCCATGGTTTCCAGAGGCACTCCCATGGCCCACCATATAGGACACCCACCCCAGTGGTCTAATATCAGCCAGGGGGGTGGGAGGCAGTCCACATAGGCACTAATTCTCCCCCCATAGGCAGAGTTCTGGGGGAACACTGCAGTGCAACCCACATACCCCCATGTAGGTGGGCAAACCCAATCAGCCTTTAGGCTGAACTTCCCAGGTATCAGGGACCTCCAAGAGCTCCCCAGGTCTGCTGTTTTATATGCCCCCTCCCCACCCATGCAGCAGAGGTAGGGGTCTGACAGCACCTTTTGGTGCCAAATTATAATTTTGTCAATGGTTTCAACACCACTGCTCCCTGTTGTGCTCTGCTGGCTCCACCTCTAGCTATGCAGTCAGTATTGGCTAAATCACAGAGCACAACTCACAACTCCCCCACAGCATATCACGCAGCAACCCTCCCAGCTTTGCACATACACAAGCCGACTTGTATAAAATTGCCATAGAGGTATGCATGCACAAAGGTATGTGCTACTGACGATTAGTGCATATTTCGGATGAAATAAAGGTGCAGGTATACCAGAGGGCATAGAGCGAGCAGAATCGGCACTTACATATTTCTTTATGCATATTGCCAGTTATTACGGACACACACATGCACAAATGTATACCTACTTCAGACCATTTGTGTGCTTTTGGTGATAAATATAGGAGCCTATTATAAAGGCACACTCATGCATATGTTGCCTTTAGAGAACACACACACACACACAAATATGTTCACGAAAAGAGGTAAGAAATAATACATCCATCAAGTCAAAACCTCAACCTCTCCAAAAATATTTGAAAATAGAACAATTCCTTCTTATTACATTGATGTACACGTACAGTGACTTTTTCTCAGTCCCTTAAATCTATATGGCCTACCAATTTCTTTAGAAGTAGATCAATATGTCAATGGACAATTTTTAATTTTAATATAACGCCTGGAAATAATTAAAAATCACCCCCATACTTAAAGAGCATATAAGAGGAGCAATAATCCGATTTTTCTACTGTAGAGATAAAGATTTGCAGTCCTATATGTTACAATTCTAAGTTTTTCTGTGTTCAAATATTTTTAAATGGGATGAAGTTTTGATATGATGTGTGACGTTATAGAATAGGCATACCTACATTTTTTCACTTTTTCTCTAAGCACCCTTTTATAACATTACCCATTACTTTGCTTCTCTAGCTACAACACTTCTCCATGAACATTCCATCTTCATGTGGCGATCATTATTTTTAGTTACATTGAAGGTTGGCAATTTTCAAGTGTCAATTTACACCATAAAACCCTTCTTTTCCTCGCAGAAAAAGCTGTGAAAATTTCCCTCTCTAGTTTTAGTGCATTGACCCCTAGGAGGGTAATTGTCTAAGGGCTGCCTATATGTATGCGTGTTGAAGCACACATATTACAAACCTATTTTTTAAAAAAATAAGGTATATGCCTACTTTTCTTTAGAATACAGAGGTGCAACTAGTTAAAAAACATTCATTAGACTAGGTGCAAGCTCTATGGCTGCCATAAATGCCTATGCATACATTTTTCAAGAACGAACATAAATAGTAGCATTTTATAACTTACACCCAAATGTCCAAGCTCCGTTCATGTGCATGCCAACTATATTATGTGCATAAGTGGTCACTTACATGTACAAATTGCTAAAATTCTGTCATTTACATGGGAGACCATGTTTGTAAATACAGTATAGGCGACTCTTATAAAACTTCTCTCTTCCAATCCAAATAACATGAAGCTACAATGGAACAAAATCTTGAAATTCATGTTTCTCCATTTCTGTATTTTTCTGAATTTCCAAAAATTATTTTTTGGGTGATTTTTTTAACATCTAAGATGTAGCTGAATCTGTAGATAACATTAACACTTTGTCAAGCATTTGAATTGCTTCCAGCATATTGTAGTATAATCCGCTGTCCACAAACATCCCCTTCATTATTGCCTAATTACATGCAAATTTCATAATATGAATGAGTTTTAAGTACTTGTCAATCTGTCATCCTAGGAACCACTGAAACATTTTGACTGCTATATAAATAATCAGCAATAATCATGCAATGCAAATTTGATATTTTCTGTACAATTATCTGAAATCATAAGTAACTGGACACAAAGACATTTGGCATTCACTCAGCAACTGATGACCTACAGGTTTTTTTTCCCCTTGCTGATGTGATAGTGTAATGTTTAAAAATTATGAGTGAATATATGACAGTGATGGGCAAGAAGACACAGCGATCTTAAACAGTTCTCTTTTCCCATTTGAAAAAAGAATGATTTATTTTTTCTTCACAGCTTTTTATGCCTTCATTCTAAATGTTTCCATTTATTTGTTACCTGCATGTTTTAAAACTCATGTGTTTGTCGTATGTGTCCTTTCCCCATGTAGTAAGGCTCTCCTATAGGGCTGTGTATTTGTTATCATGCATTTAATACATTTTTGTCTTAAAATTTTAGTGTGTACAAAAAATATTTAATGCAACCTAACCTATGAATTAATGTTTGTGTACGGGGGGGGGGGGGGGGGCTGATATATCTCTGGCCTTCTAACAAAATAGAAAACTAGGGCCCACTTTCGTTCCAGAGTCCAAATGACCTCTCTGCACTTTCGTTTTACTTAGTACCAATTCTGGTGCCAAATAAAATGAAACTGCAGAGAGATCATTCAGACCTATGGTACCAATATGTGTCCGTAGCTTTCTGTTTCATTACAAGGCCAGAGACTTATCAGCCTCACCCCCCACCTGATTTCTGTGCATTAGAAATCCTAATGTGGTTTAAAAGAATTGTATCACCATAACTGTGTGAAATGAGCAAAAAATAAAACAAAACTTGGAGGGAAAAGACTCATTTTCTGAAACAACGCAACGGCATTTTCTGAAACAACGCAACGCAACAAAACCCTGACTGGACAAGAATCCTTAAGCAAAAGCACTAACTGCATTGCTCAAAATATCAATTTTCCTCATTAAACTTCAGCTATGATTCCAAATCAACTTTCCTTGTTGTTCTAGTTTATTTCATTGTTAGGATTTGCATAGCTCAGCCAAAGATTTACACTGACCTGACTGTAAATTCCATGGATTAAGAACACTAGAACATCATACGTTTAATAGCACTTTAGAAATGATAAAGAGAAGTAGTAGTAATAATTTTCTCCTTATCCTTTCCTCTAATATTTTCTTTATTCTGTTCTTTTCACTACAAAACTATGTTTCATTTCCAGTCTCTGTTTCATTTTAAATTGTCTGTACTTCTTTCAGTTTTTAAGTTTTGCCCTTTTCTTTTGTCTTTCAGCTCTTTCACTTTGTTGTGTCTTTTTAATTTTAACTTCTGTGCTTATTTTCTCATCTCACTGTTACTTTTCATTCTTTGACCTCTCAGCAAGTTCTTTCTCTTCATTCTCTTGTTCTCCTAATACCCCATCTGCACTGCATCTTCTCTCATCTCTCTATTCCCTTACAATGTCTTTTTCTTTTTTCGCTTTGCCATTTTATAGCACATATCAAGGAGTGACTTACTTTTTCTTATACTATACTCATCTTCCCTCATATGTGGTCCCAGAAAGGAAACAGATGAGAGCCTTTGCTGTGGAGTCTGAAAAGCAAAATATTTATCATGTATAACCAGGACTGTACTAAGGACTGTACGAGCAATGCGGCCGCACAGGGCACAAACACAGAAGGGGGCTTGGATATCATCACCGGGCTTCCAGGAAGCTCAAATAGAGTGAGTTACTGAACATGGTTGTGTAGGGGGGGGGGGGGGGGCACCAGATTTGTTGGTCACACAGAGTGGATTTCTAACTTGGTACAGTCCAGTATATAACCTAGGTATGTGCATGGGATTATTTCATCTTTGGAAGATTATTTTTCTTTTTTTATTTGCTTATGGCACATGCCTCTCCAGTAGCAATTCATGGTGAATTACATTCAGGTACAATACGTTTTTCCTTGCCCCAAGAGGACTTACAGGCGAAGTTTGCACCTGAGGCAATGGATGGCTAAGGGATTTGCCCAGTGCCACAGGGAGCACCAGTCTCTCTGGAACCCTAATCTCTCTGACTCCCAGGACACTGCTCTAACCATTCGTCTACTCCTCCACTTGGAAAGTTATTTGGGTTTGTTTCATATGTTCATGTGAACACATTTTTTAAAAAGTTAGATCTTTCTAACATGCATTAATCAACTTTATGCATGTTAATTAATTGGTTAGTGCATATTAAATTAGTTATTTTAGAAGTCCTATTTCGGTTTTAAATGTGGATGCGGTGCCAGAAATAAATGTGGAAGCCACAAGATACTCATTTTTGTGCTGGGCATGTCAGTCTTTGCACATCTCCTCCAGAGGTGGTCCATTGGCAATTCGGGGCATGGCCAGGTTGCATCGGTGCCTGCACATCTATGTATTCCACATATGTTGGTGACTTGCAGAGCAGGTTTTCTGAACATGTCAATTAACACCTGCTATAAATCATGAATGCATTGGGACTTTAATGTCTTTTGGGACTGCATGTGGCACTGGTGACTAGAGAAGCTTGACTTATGAGCTGTTGGTCTGCCGTCTGTGCCCATATATGTATTGTTTAAGCTACCATTGGTTTCTCTACAGTCTATCCTGTGCCTTTCTTAAACCTATCCTCCTCTTATTTTCCAAGAACCCTGTATATTCCATTCCCTAATCCCCTCTCTCCCCCAGCTATGTCAAACCTATAATCTTAGTGCCCGATTCTGTCCTGCACATCCATCCCCTTTGTATGTATGGTCTAAATCGGACGTACAAAGAGGATCATGATTCTGATCCCGAGGGGCACATCTAGCCCCGCAGGATCAGAATTGCGAACAGTCCTGCATGTGCAGGCCAGGACAGTGATTCTGTCTGGCCTGTATGTACAGGACTGCACCCAGCTAACTCAGTCAAGGCTCTTCAATGGAGTCACAGAGCTATGGTGTCATGTTGCTATGGCAGCACGGCTCCATTGAAGAGCCGTGATGCCGGCTGCTGGAGAATAAAGTTCATTCCTCGCAGCCCGACCCCCGATCTAGCCTCCTATGGCCAGGGCTGGGCTGTGGGGAATGTTCTCCGGCCTCCCTGCCCCATCCACACCCCGACAGCAAGCAAAAGCAACGTCCAGGGAAGTTATTCCACAAAGAGGCAAACCTTACCCAACAGACCTTTCACTATATCACTGATATTAAAAAGAATCGGACCAAAGACAGAACCCGCAACACACCACTGGTAACATCTTTCTCCTCAAGGTGAGCTCCATTTATCTGTATACTTTATCGCCTTCCATTTAACTGATTTCTAACCCAGTCAGTCACTTTATGGTACATCTCTAGGGTGCTCAATTTATTGATAAGTCTAATGTGCCAAATGGTGTCAAAGGCTTTACCGAAAGCTAAGTACACCATATCTAGGGTTCTCCCTCTGTCCAACTCTCTGGTCATCTAGTCAAAGAAATTAAACAGATTTGTCTGGCAAGACCTGTCTCTGGTAAATCCATGCTGCCTCGGATTCTGCAATCCATTGGATTCCAGAAACCTCACTATCCTCTCTTTTAGCAGTGTTTCCATGAATTTATTCACCACGGATGTCAGACTAAGAGGCCTGTAGATCTCAACCTCATCCTATGTCTGCTTTTGTGTAAAGGGACCACATGCACGTACCTTTCTGCAATCCTCTGGAACCACTCCTGATTCTGAAAAAGCAGTCAGTCATTGGAGCCACTAGAATGTCCCCAAGTTCCTTCAATATTTTCGGATGTATCCCAACCAGTCCGATCCAACTTTCTTATTACCCATTCAAAGAAATTAATGAGATTTTTCTGACAAGACATGCCTCCTGTAAAATCATCCTGACTTGGATCCAGAAATCCATTGGATTCCAGAAACATTGATATCCTCTGTTTTAGCAACATTTTCATTAATTTACTCACCACAGAGGTCAAACCAACTAGCCTATAGTTCACAACCTCATCCTTACTTCCACTTTTGTGTAGAGGGACTACATGTGCCCTTCTCCAGTACTCTGTGAATACTCCCAATGCTAAAGTAACATTGCAATGGTCAGACAGTGGAGATAACAGAACTCCGCTATGTTCCTTCAGTACTCTCAGATGTATCCCATCAGATCAATCTTTTTTTCTACCTTTAGCTAGATATTCAAGAGCACAACCTTCTGAAAATTGATCAATATCTGCCTCACTTCTGTTACCTTTTGTGTGTGTTTTCTGAGTTTCTACAAATGGCTATTCATCTGTGAACACAGAAAAAAATATTTGTTAAGCAATTCTGCTTTATCACCAGCTTCTACATATACTACTACTACAACTATTAAACATTTATAAAGACACTTTTTCACTTCCTTCTATTCACTAACATTTCTGAGAAATGTTTTATCTCCCCATTTTACTGCTTTGGCTATTTTTAATTCAATTTGTATATTTGCTTTTATGACTGCTTTCTTAACTTCTCTTAGCTTTTCCAAATATTGATGCTTGTCTTCCTCTTTCTGTGATCTCTTGTGTTTTATGAAGCCCACCCTCTTTTTTTTTTTTTTTTTTTACC
Organism: Ichthyophis bannanicus; assembly: GCA_033557465.1. Taxonomy (NCBI): domain Eukaryota; kingdom Metazoa; phylum Chordata; class Amphibia; order Gymnophiona; family Ichthyophiidae; genus Ichthyophis; species Ichthyophis bannanicus. The sequence goes on along the minus strand of CM066035.1, from coordinate 605,104,679 downwards.
ATTTCAGCTACTTCTTTTGAGAACCATACTGTAGTGGCCTCCTTTTCCTTTTACATTTTGTTTATTTTTTTAACAAAAGGTTTTGTTGCTCTTAAAAATTCCCTTACATTATTGCCCACAGTTGTTCTTATTCAGCTAATGATGCCTTGAGGTAATATACCATCTTGACTACATTAGTCTTCCTAAAGTCTAGGACCCACATTTTAAAATAAACTATCTCAGTCCTTGTCCTGATGCTGCACCCACCATCTGGTGATCACTGCAAGATGATCACCCATTATAACATCAGAAAATTTCTTCCTGTTTGTAAACATCAGTCTAGTATGACTCCCATACATGTCAGTTCTGTTATCAGTTGCCAGAATAGTTCTTCCTGTAGAGAATTCAGGATGTCTATACGTCTAGAATATATTGAAGCAGGGATGCCCCTATCAATCAATCAATAAATAATCAAATCAATAAATAAGTAATATTGATAGTTAAAAAAATGCTAAAAAGTGTAGGAACCAATGGTAAAAAAGTGGTAAAGGGAGTAGGAGGGGAGAATGGGGACAGGGAGGGGTGGGGAAGAGTGGGGAAGGGGGAAGGGAGGAAGGAGGGGAGGGGAGAAGGAGGAAAGGGAAGGGGAGGAGGGGGAAGGGGAGGGAGGAGGGAGGAGGGGAAAGGGAAGCAGGGCGAGGATGGGGAAGGGGGAAAGGAGGGAGGGGAGGGGGAAAGGGGAAAGTGGCAGAAAGTGGGGGAGAGGGGAGGGAGGGGTAAGTGGGAGGGGGAAAGGGGAGGAGGGGAGAGGATGGGGAGGGAGAGAGGTAAGAGAGAGAAGGGGAAGGGGAAGGGGAGGATAAGGGAAGGAAGGGGGAGGAGGGGGGGGAGGAGGTGGGGGAATAGAGAATGGAGAGGAAGGGGGGAAGGGTGGAAGGGGAAGGAGGGAAGGGGGAAGCCAGACAGGGACACTGTGCTAGGACTTAAATCAGGCTATTGTCCACATGTAGAGGACTTCATAAAAACGAGGACTTCATAAAAATGAGGACTTCATTAAAAAAACATCATAAAAATTGGAGAGTCCCATTTTTAGGATTTAGTGTATCCATTTCATGAATCAATCTCTGTTCTAATCTGAGAAGGGACTTTATAACATCCTCACTACACCAATGTGGACGCACCTTCCTCAATAGCAGAAACCTTAAGTCAGAGGGGCTGTGAGATGCCTCAATCCAATGACTTATAAGTGGTTTTTGAAGCACTAAACACTGAATAGCACTTCACTGCTCAATAATTCTGGTTTTAACACTCCGGCTAGTTTTACCAATATATAGTAAATCACATAGATACTTAATGGCATATATCACATTTTCGGAATTGTAATTCGTGAAATCTTTGAGGGGATATTTTGCCTGTGTTGCTGGATGCACAAAAAATCCCTTACTAGTAATAGCAAGTAGGCAAACAGAACAGGAGCCATATTTAAAATGGCAAACAGTTGGTGGTTTACTTTGTGAGATTGGTAAGGCCGAAGGTACCAAGATGTTTGACAAATTTGGGTTCCTTTTATAAGTGACAGTCAATTCTTGGGATTCAAAACCTGGAATGGTCTGAACTATGTGCCACTCTTCCTTCAAAATGGAAGCGATCTTCTTAGAATGGGTAGAAAATAATATGGGGCACACAACCTTTTTCTTCAAGGCCCTGTCACCTTTAATCTTATTCATATCCCTCTTCTTTCCCCTTCCACTCTCCCTTTCTCATGTGCCTTGTGGAACGTACACTCCATCTCTAATAAACTTACTTTTACTCATGATCTTTTTATCTCTAATGCTCTCCGTCTTCATGCTCTGAGACCAGGCTCCTCCCAGAAGATACTGCATCTGTCGCTTCTCTCTGAAATGGGGGCTATCAGTTCTCCCACACGCCTCGTCCCACTGACCATGGTGGTGGTGTTGGGCTTCTACTTTCTCTTCTTGCAAATTCCAACCCCTCCTGCTGCCTCAGTCTCACTCCTTTCCCTCTTTTGAAGTCCACTCCATCCGCCTTTTCACTCCATTACCTCTTCGGGTAGCTGTTATTTATCGTCCTCCTGAAAAGTCTACTTCTACCTTTCTCACTGACTTTGACTCGTGGCTTTCCTTCTTTTTGGATTCCTCTTCCCCCACTCTTATTCTTGGGGATTTTAACATTCATGTTGATAGCCCCTCTGATCCTTGTGCTTTAAAGCTCCTCTCCCTTACCACTTCATTTAATCTCCAGCTTTGCTCTGTTGCCCACACTCACCAGCATGGCCACTGCCTTGACCTGGTATTTTTCTCTAGTTACTTACCCTCTAACTTTGTAGCTCAGCTCTTCCCTTATCTGACCATCACCTTTTAAGTTTCACTCTTCATCACCCGCCGCCTCTACCTCGTCCAGTCCCCTCCAACCTATTTAGAAATCTTCATGCTATTGATCCTTTGGTTCTCTCATCCACTTTTTCTTCATATCTTTCCTCCACTATGTCATCTAAATCTGTTGACGAGGCAGTAACTTCCTATAACACTGCACTCTCCTCTGCTCTGGATGCTCTCACTCTGCCCATGCCACGTCCTGTGAGACATACTGCATCACAGCCGTGGCTTTCATCCACTACCCGCTATCTACGTTCCTGTGCACATTCAGCTGAGCATGTTTGGCTTAAATCCCGCTCTCTTGCTGACTTTCTACACTTCAAATTCATGCTTGTCTTTTTCCAGTCATCCCTAGCTCTTGCCAAGCAAGACTATTATGTCCATCTGACTAACTCTCTTGCCTTTGACCCTCGCCGTCTCTTTACTACTCTCAGCTCTCTCCTCAAGGTGCCTCCATCTCCGACCCCTCCTCCCTTTCTGCCCAAACCCTGGCTGACTATTTCCATAACAAAATCCACAAGATCACCCTCCAATTCCCCACAAAGTCAACTACTTCCTCTCTTTCCCCTCTTCACTCCCAACTTTCCCCCGGTACCTTTGCTACCCTCTCTTCCTTTCCTGTTATCTCTGAAGAAGAAACTGCACACCTTCTTTCTTGCTCCAAACTCACCACCTGCTCCTTTGATCCCATCCCTACCCATCTCCTAGTGTTGTCCCTTCCATCTCTCATATTCTCAACCTATCGCTCTCCACCGCAACTGTCCCTGCAGCCTTCAAGCATGCTGTAGTTACACCTCACCTCAAGAAACCCTCACTTGATCCCACCTGTCCTTCTAATTATTGACCCATCTCCCTCCTCCCCTTCTTTTCTAAACTACTTGAACGTGTGGTTCATCGCCACTGCCTTGACTTCCTCTCCACTCATGCCATCCTGGATCTTTTACAATCTGGTTTTCGTCCTCTACATTCTACTGTTCCTGGCTAAATCCGAGTGCCTTTATTCAGTCTTCATCCTTCTTGACCTCTCTGCTGCTTTCAACACTGTTGACCACAACCTTCTCCTCGATACTCTGTCCTCACTTGGTTATAAGGACTCTGTACTATCCTGGTTCTCCTCCTATCTCACCCATCACTCTTTCAGTGTTAGTTTTTGTGGATCCTCCTCTGCTGCTATCCTGCTCTCAGATGGTGTACCCCAAGGATCTGTCTTGGGTCTGCTCCTTTTCTCTCTCTATACCCAGTCCCTTGGTGCGCTCATCTCTTCACATGTCTTTCAGTACCATCTTTATGCCAATGACTCCCATATCTACCTCTCTACGCCTGAAATCTCCCTGGCAATCCAGACCTGGATCTCTGCCTGCCTTTCTGACATTGCTGCTTGGATGTCTCACCACCGCTTGAAATTGAACTTGGCCAAGACTGAGCTTCTTATCTTTCCCCCTAAAACCTCCTCTCCTCTTCCTTCCTTGGTGTTGTCTTTGACTCATCTCTCTCCTTCTCCACACACATCCATCTGATAGCTAAGACCTGCTGTTTCTTTCTCTATAACATCAACAAAATCTGCCCTTTCCTTTCTGAACACACTACTAAGACGCTTATCCACTCCTTAATCACCTCTCGCCTTGACTACTGTAACCTGCTCCTTGCTGGTCTCCTTTGAATCATCTCTCTCCCCTTCAATCTGTTCAGCACTCTGCTACGTGGCTAAACTATCGCCAGCCTCATCATGCCCATATTACTCCTCTTCTTAAGTCACTTCATTGGCTCTCTATCCGTTTCCACATCCAGTTCAAACTTCTCCTGCTGATCTATAAGTTCATTCACTCTGCAGCTCCTCACTACCTTTCTTCTCTTATCTCTCCTTACACCCCCCCCCCCCTCGGGAACTCTGCTCTTTTGACAAATCACTTCTATCTGTGCCCTTCTCTTATATTGCTAACTCCAGACTTCGCTCCTTTCACCTTGCTGCACCTTACATCTGGAACAAACTATCTATGTCTCTATGCCAGGCACCTTCTCTGACCCTTTTGAAATCCAGGCTGAAAACTCACCTCTTCTCTGCTGCTTTTGGTTCTTAACTCACCTGATCTCTTTGTTTCTTTTCCATTCCCTCTTGTTTTATCCCTGTCTGCACCTTCTGTGTTGTCTGTCTTGGCTAGATTCTAAGCTCTGATGAGTAGGGACTGTCTCTTGCATGTCTGTGCAGTGCTGCGTATGACTTGTAGCTCTATACAAATGCTCAGTAGCAGTAGTAGTAATTTATTTTATTTATTTTTATTGTTTTTCAAACATATCACAAGTAAACACACTTGCTTAGTAATGAGGGAAACTTCAGAAAATACCTAGTACAACAAGGAAATAAATTAACAGCAATAATCACAAAGTAAACCCCTCCAATAGCCCACTATACAGGGAATCCAGGAAGAAGGAAACATTTACTCAAAATATACAAAGGAAATTTCACAGCCATAAACAGTCTATAAATAAACTAAGCATCTAAAGAGCTCGCTCATTCACCCCCATTTGGTACCCTCGAGTTTATAAAGGAAAGTAATTGAGAGGAATAAAGAAAAATATAAGAATTACCCTGAAATTTTACCAAGCATTTACACGGGTACTTCAGAAAAAATAAACCCCCAAGCTGGAGAACCCGTGGATGCAGTATTAAAAACTGCGCTGCCTGGTTTCCCGAGCCAGGTCCGGTAAAATACGGACAAGACATCCCTTAAATAAAAGGTTCCTTTTCCTAAAAAAAAGCCTTAACAGCCACTCACGGTTATAAACCAATGCAAAGGTGACTAAACAGGTAGCCGGTTTCACTAAAGTTGTATCTGAACTTTCCAATAACTCAGAAATATTAAGCTCATCTAATTGTACAGACCCGGCTGCCCCAGTAAAAACTGAGGCCTTCCGAGCTGTAGGAAGGTAGTATGCCTTTACAATGGGAGGACAGGAGTCCCCAGGGACCCACAAACTCTCAACCAAATATTTTTTAAACATTTCATTTGCAGGAATATTAGGTACACAAGGAAAATTGACCAACCGAAGATTAGCAAACTTAGAAAAATTCTCTAATTGCTCCAATTGATTTTCATCTGATCGGAGTCCTTAATAAATGTCTCCGATAAAGTCTACAGCTGAATATTCTTTTCAGAAACATCATCCAACTTTACTTTCATTAAATTCAAATCCTGCTCCATTTTAACAATACTAGTAGTATTTAATACAACCTGCCCCTGTATCCCATTAATCTGGGTACAAAGGTTTTCCCTAGATGGTTAATTGCAGTCCATATCGACTCCAGGGTAAAGTGATCCGGTCGTTGGAGAGAAAAGGAAAAAACAGATCTGTGTTGAACACCTAGCAAGACTCCACAGGGTCGAAAGCTTCCAGGAGGGGGAGTTCTGGCACCACTTCCAGACGCCACATCGATGCTCCCGGTCTCTAGCCCTGCTCCAACATCTTGCCCCGTCGAGGGTAGAACTCCCTCCGACATGCTAGGCACACGCGGCCCCAATAAAGATTCAAGGGCTCCCAACATAGGAGAGCCAACATCTCCACGCTGCACCGAGCAGACTCTGGGCAGGGCTGCTTCGAGACCAGATGAACTTCCGGGGGCGTAAGGACGCTGCTCGAGGGAAACATCGAGCTACCCAGCCTCGAGCACTCTCCAGCCGAGCCACCGTCCCTCGCTGCTGGCTGCGGCTCAAGACAACGATACACAAAGGAATCGAATGGTCCTGTAACCAGAGTTGAGGTCTGCGCAGAAGCCTGGGGCTGTAAATCGCGCTTCACCTTCCTCTTTCGTCCCATCAAGAAAAGTCAGTCAGGAGCCTAAACGCTGCGTCAGTAGTAGTAGTAGTAGTTTGAAGGAGTGAATTCTAGTCTGTAGTGCAGACTCACTGATAGGCCCTGTGAATAAACTTCTTGGGATACCCTTTCTGGCCAAACCGTGTAGCAAGAGTATGTGTGCTTTTCTCAAAATCGACTGGGTCAGAACAGATCCGTCTGATGCGTAAAAATTGTCTAACCAGTAAGTTATTTTTAAGAGAGCTATTATGGAAGCTACAAAAATCCAAATTATGGTTACGATCTATTGGTTTCCTAAAGAGGTCTGTGCAGAAACCCACCTCAATTTTAATGACCATAATATCTAGAAAAGAAATCCTATTATGATCAAACTAGGCTTGGAACTTCAATCTATGATCTAGAGCATTGATCCATAAAAGAAACTCCTCCAAAAGATCTTGATCACCATCCCAAATTAAAAGCATATCATCTATATAAGGTAGCCATAACTTCACATGTGATTTATAAGCATGTTGGGCGAGGAACTGCGTCTCAAAAGCGGTAAAATACAAATTGACGATATCAGGTGCCATCGATGACCCCACTGCAGCTCCCTTCATTTGTCTGTAGAACTAGCCATCAAACTAAAAATAATTTTCAAAAAGCACCAAACCGGCTAATTGTTCCAAAAGAAGGTTGAGATCCTCTTATGTTGGGTACGAGCATGTAACCTTTGTTCAACAATACAAAGTGCCTAATACTGTGGAATATTCATATGTAACGATTCAAGATCCAGGGTTAGCAAGAGTTACCCATAATGAAAACCTGAAAATGTCTGCAAAATCTGAAAGACATGGACCAAATCTCTTATATAAGATGGATTCCACACAACAAATGGATGTAGTAAAACATCTAAAATTTTTGAAAGAGGTTCAAAAAAAGAACCAATAGCAGAGATGATTGGTCGCCCAGGTAGGTTAACCATAGATTTATGCATCTTGGGTAAAATATAGATAGTGGGTATCACTGGGTGAGAAACTGTAAGAAACTCTGCTTCTTTCTTAGTGAGATACCCTGCTTCTTGGACTAAAAATATCAAGAAATCAGCCTTGTTTTTAAGAAGCAGTGTCGGGTTACGGTCCAATTAATATAAATTTGGGTATCACTTAATTGTCTTTTAATCTTGGATACATAATCAGTATGATTCATCACCTCTATAACCCCTCCTGTCAGATGGCTTAATAATGATTTTATGATTAGTCTTTAACGAATCAAGGACCCTCTTTTGTTATACAGAGATATTGCAATATGCATGACATGGTCCTTTTTCAAGATCTGAGATCCGTTTAAGAACTGTCTGTTCAAAATAAAATCAATGGCCAGATTTCCCCCAGGTGGAAGGACACAACTGGATGGGCCATATATGATTGATAGATCATTGCTAGAATCTTGGTGCTTGTTAAAGAAATCTTTGATCTTGAGTTTCCTTATAAAATTGAATAAATCTACTCATGTACTAAATAAATCGCATCAAAATGAAGGGACATACTGTAAGAGAGGCCCTTGTTTAGGATTTCCAATTGCGCTATTGTTAATGAAACATCTGATAGATTGATTACATTACTGTCTATTCCAGATATGAGACCCTCTGGTATTCCATCTGCATTCTTCACCCTCTGCCTCTCCCCTTGTACTGGTACCGGTGTTGATCCACTCTGTGCTCCTGTTCCACCTTCTTGGGTAGTTGACGGGAAAAAGTCTTCCCTCCACCCTTCCAGAGTTTGTCCATTGAAAAATCCAATTTATCAGTGTGTTTATCTGAACTGAACAGGTGAGCAGAAGGATCGACATGGTCTTCGGAGTGCTTCTGCTGCACTTCTTAACTGATATGACAGACTCCTTCATAGGTTCTTCTCTATCTGCCATTTGCCTCTTTTTGTTATTATTCCTGTGTCTCTGGTAGTTATCCTCAGAGTATCATTTCTTGCTTCAAGGGTAGACATATCCAAATTTGTAGTCCTCTTCATCATGTCTAAATTTGGACAGTTTTTTTTATCTCTAATCTCTTTTATATAATTATTTAAATTCTTATTGCAATCTGACAAAATCTTCTTATATCTAGTATCTTGTTCTTGTAAGGAGTTCAACTTGGCCTTCCTCCCTCCCCTCCCCTCCTCTCCCCTCCCCTTCCTTTCCCCTTTCCCCTTCCCCCTCCCTTCCCCTCCCCTTCCCCTTCACTACCCCTTCCTCTTTCCTCCCTCTTCCCTCTCCCCCTCCCCTTTCCCCATTTCCCCCTTCTCCCCTCCCCTCCACTCTCCCCTCCCTCCCTCCCTTCCCCTTCCCCCTCCTCTTCCTTCCCTTCCCTTCCCCCTCCCCTCTCCCCTTTCCTCCCCATCCACCTCCTCCCTGCTCCCTCCTTCCTTGCTCCCACCTTCCCCCTCCTCCACCCTACTCCCCTCCCCTCCCTTCCCTCTCCCCCTTTCCCCCTTCGTCTCCTTCCTCCCTTTCCCCTTCCCCCTGCCCTCCCCTCCTCCCCTTCTCCCCCTTCCCCCCTTTGCAACCTTTTTACCATTGGTGCCTACATTGATGACATTTTCATTTTATGGAGAGGTGAAATTGATCTGTTACCCCAGTTTTTGGAATGGTTGAATACACAAGATCACAATCTTAAGTTCAAAATGCATTTTGATACTGATGAAATAGCTTTTTTAGACATCCTTATTAAAAAAAACACTTATGGTTTACATACTGCCATTTCATGCAAACCAATGGACTAGAATAAATTACTCAGACATAACAGTTTTCACACTAGCAGTCCGAAAGGAATTCACCCACTTCTCAATTTCTGAGTTACATAGACTATGTACTCAGTCTAATGATATGGGTCAGAGGTTTGTTGACTGTGGTTTTCCAGCAGGTTGTTTTGCAGAAGGTTATCAAAGAGCAAAATCTGTTTGTAGACAAGATCTATAATGTACTAAGGAGAAACAAATTGATAATAAGTATATTTGTACTCTCCGTTTTTCACATCTTTCATTGTATATACAAAGAATAATGAACAGACACTGGCATATCTTGCAGAGGAATTCCTGCATTTCTGATCAAAGGTTGGTTATTGCTTTTAATAGGGAGAGGAATTTGGTAGATTTCCTGGTAACATCTTATTTGCCTTATGATGTGGATGCCCATCCACAACATTTTGTAAATGTGGCAAGTGTTCTGTTTGCTTTTATGTTCATTGTTTGTATTCTCCTTTAGTTTTATATATTTTGTTATCTTTTAATGTACATGATTAAATTAATTTCTTGGGATGACTTTTATAATTTTTATATAATTCTTTGGTTATGTATATATTTATGCTTTTATGTTTTTAGACCCTTGATGCAAGCCAAGTTGGGTCCCCTCAATAATTTTGTTTTGTTTTTGAAGACATGCCTGGTATGGCCATGGTCTTTCTCTGCTTTTGGTCTGGACTGTGCTTTATGCGTAGTTTTCTTCTCCTCTTTTTTCTGTGATATAAAGCCACTTTCACAGGCAGAAGAGGTGGAAAGAGATTTAATTGAAGACATTCATGGTATTGTTATTAAAGAAGAAGCACTACTACTAGGTGATTTCAAAATGTCAGATGTTGATAGGGACATCCCTGCTTCAATGTGTTCTAGAAGTATGGACATCCTGAATTCTCTATAGAAAGAACTATTCTGGCAGTTGTTAGCAGAACTGACATGTGTGGGGGCCATATTGGACTGATGTTTACAAACGGGAAGAGATTTTCAGATGTTATACTGGGTGATCATCTTGCATTCCATGATCACCACCAGATGGTGGGTGAAGCATCAGGACAAGGACTGAGATAGTTCATTTAGAAATGAGGGTCCTAGACTTTAGGAAGACTAATGTAGTCAAGATGGGATATTACCTCAAGGAATCATTAGCTGAATAAGAACAGCTGTGGGAAAAATGTAAGGGAATTTTTAAGAGTGACAAACCTTTTTGTTAAGAAAATAAACAAAATGTAAAAGGAAAAGGAGGCCACTACAGTATGGTTCTCAAAAGAAGTAGCTGAAAAGGTAAAGAAAAAGAGGGTGGGCTTCATAAAGCACAAAAGATTACAGAAAGAGGAAGACAAGGATCAATATTTGGAAAAGCTAAGAGAAGCTACGAAAGTAGTCAAGAAAGCAAATATACAAATGGAGGAAAAAATAGCCAAAATGGGTAAACAAAACATTTCTCAGAAATGTTAGTGACAGAAGGATGTGCAAAAGTAGCTTTACAAATGTTTAATAGTTGTAGTAGTAGTATATATAGAAGCTGGTAGGATAAAGGAGAATTGCTTAACAAATATTTTTGTTCTGTATTCACAGATGAATGGCCATTTGTAGGACCTCAGAAAACCAACACAAAAGAGAAAAGAAGTGAGGCAGATCTTGATCGATTTTCAGAAGGTTGTACTCTTGAATAACTAGCTAAAAGTAGAAAAAGAAATTGGTCAAATGGGATACATCTGAGAGTATTGAAGGAACATAGCAAGGTTCTGGTATCTCCACTGTCTGACCATTTCAATGTTTTTTTTAAGCATTGGGAGTGTTCCCAGAGTACTGGAGAAGGGCACATGTAGTCCCTCTGTACAAAAGTGGAAGTAAGGATGAGGTTGTAAACTACAGGCTAGATGGTTTGACCTCTGTGGTGAGTAAATTAATGAAAATGTTGCTAAAACAGGATATCAGTGTTTCTGGAATCCAATGGATTTCTGGATCCAAGATAGAATGATGTTACAGGAGGCATGTCTTGTCTGACAAATCTGATTAATTTCTTTGAATGAGTAATGAGAGAGTTGGATCAGACTGGATGGGATTCATCTGAGAATATTGAAGGAACTTGTGGACATTCTAGCTGCTCCAATAAATGACCTTTTCAATGTTTTGTTAAAGTTGGGAGTGGTCCCAGAGGACTGCAGAAAGGCACATGTGGTCTCTTTACACAAAAGGGGATGTAGGATGAGGTTGAGAACTACAGGTCTGTTAGTCTGACCTCTTTGGTGAGTAAATTCCTGGAAATGCAGCTAAAACAGAGGATAGTGAGGTTTCTGGGGTCCAATGGATTGCAGGATCCAAGGCAGCATGAGTTTACCAGAGACAGGTCTTGTCAGACACATCTGATTGATTTCTTTGACTGGATGACCAGAGAGATGGAAAGAGGGAGAGGCCTAGATATGGTGTACTTAGCTTTCAGTAAAGCCTTTGACATTGTTCTGCATAGTAGATTTATCACTAAATTTAACAACCTGACTGGGCTAGAAATCTGTTGAGTGGGAGGCGATAAACTATACAGGTAAATGGAGCTCACCTTGAGGAGAAAGATGTTACCAGTGGTGTGCCACAGAGATCTGTTCTTGGTCCAATTATTTTTAACATCTTTGTCAGTGATATAGTGAAAGGGCTGTTGGATAACCTTTGTTTCTTTGTGGATGATACCAAACTCTGCAATAGATACCCAGGAAGGAGTAGATAACAAGAGCAGGGATCTAGCTAAGCTTGGTCTGAAATTCGTTACTGGAGGATGTAGTAAAAGCTGTTAGTGTAGCTGGGTTTAAAAATGGTTTGGACAAGTTCCTGGAGGAAAGGTCCATAAATCATTATTAAAGAGGACCCGAGAAATCCACTGCTTGCCCCTATACAAGCATTGTAGAACCTGTGTGTCTTTTTGGGAACATGCTATGTATTTGTGACCTGGATTGGCTACTGTTGGAAACAGGATACTGGGCTTGATGGACCTTGATCTGACCCAGTATGGCATATCTTATGTTCTTAACTTGGCTGCGGAGATTTAATGCTAAAAAATGCAGGTTCATGCATTTGGGCTGCAATAATCCAAGGGAGTTGTACAGTGTAGGGGGCGAAGTACTTCTGTCCACAAAAAAATAACGGAACCTGGATGTAATTGTTTCTGATGATCTTAAAGTGGCTAAACAGATTGAAAAGGTGATGGTGAAAGCTAGAAGGATGCCTGGGGGCAGAGGGAAAGATATGGCCAGCAGGATAAAAGGAGGTGACAGTGCTTCTGTGTAAGTCTTGGTGAGACCTCATTTGGAGTATTGTGTGCAATTCCAGAGACCACACCTTCAAAAGGATATAAACAAGATGGAGTCAGTGCAGAGGATGGCTACTAAAATGTTTAGTGGTCTAGATTTTAAAGCATATGACAGCATACTAAAAGTTCCTAATATGTATATGTTAGTGGAAAGACAGGATAGAAGAGATATGATAGAGATATTTAAATATCTCTGTGGCATAAATTCACAAGAGGAGAGCCTCTTTTGATTGAATGTAAGCTCTGCAACAAAGGGGCATAGGATGAAGGTGAAAGGGATAGATTCAGGAGCAATGTTCCCGCTAACCTGCGCTGGGTCCGCCGCCAACATTCCTGCCGGCGGGGGGAGGTGCAGAGTGATCGACGCTCTGCACCTCCACCCACTGGCAGGAATGCCGGCGGAGGACCCGGCACAGATTAAAGAGAACATTGCAAGGGTGCTGTGGCGTGTGTTAGACCCTGTGTCTAACACATGCTGCAGCACCCTTGCAATGTTCTCTTTAATTTGCACCAGGTCTTCCGCCGGCATTCCTGCCGGTGGGGGGAGGGGCAGAGCATTGATCACTCTGCACCTCCCCCCTCCGGCAGGAATGTTGGCGGTGGACCCAGCGCAGGTTAGCGGGAACATTGTTCAGGAGTAATATGCAGAAATATTTCTTGGAATAGTCTCCCAGTGGAGATAGTAGAGACGAGGACAGTATCTGACTTCAAGAAAGCATAGGACAAACACAGAAGATCTCTAAAGGAAAAAAGAGGACTATAGTAGTTTATTTATTTAACTGTTTTTCTATACTGCCCTATCTGGGAATCAAGGCAGTTTACATGGAACATGAACTCAACAGATTTACATCGTATATTTAGTTGAATTACGGTAGAAATGTGTTAACAGTTGAACTTAACTACAGTAAACTATGTACAGAAGAAGAGGTGTGTGCTGCTTGGTGGGGTGAGAGAATTGTGGGGGAGGACATATGAGAGCGTCCAATGGACTGTTACATGGAGAGTAATGATCAGAGGAGAACATTGCTGAGGTATTAAAATGTTCCCTAAAAAGAAGCGTTTTGAGGTTTTTGTGAAAGTTTTTTAGGCCCTGCATTTCCCTGAGGCTATTGAGGAGCTCGTTCCACAGGTCAGGTGCGTAAGTGGAGAAGGCTGTATTGCGAGTGTTCTGTTTAATGCGAGTTGTTTCTGCTGGTATTTCGAGCAGATTAGTGTTACATTTTCGCCTTGTTCTGTTGGGCGTTGATGTGCTGATGAGGGATTCTTGATACGTTGAGAACTGACCATGCAGTGTTTGGAAGATGATCATGGAGGACTTGTATTTGACTCTGCTGTGTACAGATGGCCAGTGTAGGTTTTTCAAAATTGGTGTGTTGTTTATCACTCCTTGCATTTGCAAGGTTGCGTGCTGCAGTGTTTTGGGCCCATTGTACCTTGTAGAGAGTATGCTTGGGGAGTCCTTGATATATGCTGTTGCAGAAGTCCAGTATGGGATATATGAGCACTTGGAGTACAGAGTGGAAGTCTGAGGTTACTAGAATGGTTTGTAGATTGTGCAGTATCTTTATTTTGTGGTATATTGATTGTGCTATTTTGTTGATGTGGAGGGTAAAGGTGAAGTGTTGGTCGATTGTCATGCCCAGGTATCTTACTTCAGATTTGCTTTCTAGTTTGATGTTATGCATTTTGAAAGTTTTGGGGTTCAATGTGATCTGTTTATGAAGATATGTAGGACGTCCATTTTCTTGTGGTTGATCTATAGGCCATGTTCGATCAGCCATTGTGATATTTCTTTGAAGCATGAAGAAATTCCATATATGTTTGGATTACTGACTTCATAGGGTGTGAACATCATAATATCATCTGTGTAAATTCTGTACTGAATATTGTGCCTGTGAAAAATGGTGCAGATGGGTTGGATGAAAATGTTGAAGAGAAGAGAGGATAGAGTGGAGCACTGTGGGACTTCCTTGTGTTGGTTGTATGGGTTTGATTTGTTTTATCCAGTGCGTACCTGTTGTAGTCTGTCTGTGAGGTATGATTGTATCCATTTGAGGGGAGTACCTCCAACTCCTATGGACTCTAGTCTGGTGAATAGTAGGTTGGGAGGGATGGAGTCGAAAGCAGCAGTTATATCCAAGAAGATCAGGATAAATGTGTGGTTGGTCTTGTCAATGTCTTTTGTTATTGCATCAGTTAGGGATGTGATGAGAGTTTCAACTCCATGGTGCAGTAGAATCCATGTTGGTATTGATCTAGTGGGACATATTAGTCTATACGGTCTTTGAGCTGTTGGAGTACTATTTTTTCAATCATTTTGGAGATGAGGCACATAGCACTGCCCAAGTGAAAATCGGCCCATTGTAACTGACACAGATAAAGACCAGCATGGTCCATACAATCTGCCTTGTAAAGTGGCTAGAGTTGTAGATTTGCACCTGCCGCTATATGCAAGTTATGCCCTGTATGTCTTTGTTAAGGGTTGACTATATTAAATAGCTATCTCCTCACAAAGAACAGGTAAAACCTTCACACAGAGAAAAACCTCTTGTTCAAAAAACTGCAAAGAACACCATATCTAAATCATAACAAACATATAATTCTTGCTAGGAGAAAAAAAGAGCTCAATTTACCGCCGGGTCTACTCAAAAAGACTCAAAAAAGGGTGATGTTAACCTATAAAAAGATATTTCCTGGTTTAACTCATACATCAAGGATTTAAAAAACCTCTTAGCCTGCAGATGACTAAATATCAGAATCCCTATAAATGATAGGATATGATGGATACAATGGCTGTGATACAAAATATCTGGCTTACTACACAGCAGTGAAAACCAGCAATGATAAAGTGAACATTTAGCTTTTTTGGATTCTGAAGCTGTTTATCATTGTTGTTTACCACTGCTGTTTTGTGAGGCTGATAGTTTGTAAATACCCACTTTGTTAGCTCCAAGTTTGCTTCCATTAATTATATGTAATCACATATTGTTTGTGTTTGTTGTTCCATATAAACCACCTTGGTATAAAGACGGTATAAAAAAATCCCTGTCAAATAAAATAAATAAATAAATAAATATTATGATTTAGATATGGTGTTCTTTGCAGTTTTTTGTTTAGGGTTGTACATGCCACTCTGTGAAAGTTACTCACACTATTTATGAAGTTATTTAAACATTCTTTGATTCCACCCTCGTGTTATGTAACAATCCTCTGGGTCTGTCCCATGCTGTTTTCAATTCTGTCATTATTTCTGCTTCCACCACCTCAGTCAGGAGGGCATTCCAGTCATCCACCACCCTTTCCGGGTAAAGTATTTTCTTATGTTGCTTTTAAATTCATCTCCTCGCAGCTTCATTTTGTGTCCTCTAGTTCTACAGCTTTCCCACTTTTGAAAAAGGGTTTTTTGTTCATTAAAACCCTTTAAGTATTTAAACATCTGTATCATATTCACCCTGACCCTCTTCTTCTCTTGGGTATACATATTTAGGTTCTCAATTCTCTTCTCATACACCTTCTGGCACAGACCCCATATCATTTTGGTCATGTTCCTCTAAACAGTCAGCCACTTATCAGGGTAGCAGGACATGCAGCCATGATACATGCCACTGACCTAGGCCAGCCCTGGATTTTCAGCGGCATTCTCAGGTTAATGCTGTTGAGAATCACTGCAGACTGCTCCAGCACTCTCTGGCTAGCGTTGGGACAGTCTATGAATGGAATGAGCCTCTGAAGGTATTTGGATAGCAGCAATATTCAGTTTGATAACCAAATAACTATCCAAATAAAGTTAGGACAACAAAAAGCTTGTCCTAACTTTAACCATTTAGCTATCTGGATAGTGGTTTGAATAATGCTTGTTGGATATTCAGCACTGGAAACTTTCGAGGTACTGGCATTGAATACTGGATCTATTTCAGCAATGGCAGCCAGTGTTTAAAAAAAAAAAAAGATGACCATCCCAGCTGTATACTGACCCTGATGGTTGTACCTATGCTTTGACTTACACTTCAAAAGCAAATTTTACTTCTTACACTGCCTAATGCTGAAGTTAGTAAGGGGATTCCTGGTACAAAACTTCGGTTGTGCCTTTTCCATTCTCTGACATTGCGGTCTCTTCCTAACATTGCTTACATGTGGAGCCCAATTCAGGTAGGGGCATATCCGGGCCGTTCGGATGGCCCCAAGCAAAACAGGCACATTTGGATCCAATTCTGATTGGACTACGGGAAGAAGACGTTCCCACAGTAGCCAGAATCGGACCTGAGGATGGCCTGGCGTGCCCCTGATGCCGGCAGGGACATCCTCCCTGCAGGCACCCCCAACTCCCGTGGCTCCAGCTCCCATTTTCCCCACTGCCTGACCCACGGCTGGCTTGCCATGTCCTGGATCGGGCAGCAGAGACCCCCCTGCACCTGGCCCCGGAGGAAGGGATCCATGGACCCAGTCGCCTTTGAGGTGGAATAAGCAGAACGTCCCCACGGTCCCGGCAGGATGTACAGGGCTGTGACCTGAATCGACCCTGTATGTCCTGCCGGGCAGGCCCATCCCCACTCTGCCCTGATCCCGCCTCCTTCTGCCCCAAGTAGCTCTCCCCATCCTGATGCTCAGGACATACGGGAAGAGCCGGAGGGAGAATTGGGCCCAAACCAGCCATGCCATCAATTTACATGCTTTGCAATCAGTACTTTTTCACATAAAAGCAGTCTTCCTCCTCTGTCTACTTTGCACCTTTCTTGGTGCCTTGGGGATTAGTTCTAGTGTTACTGGTGCAGCTTTACTCATTCTATTCTTCCTTGGGGGTCTTTTTCCCTCTAAAGTACAGAGAATAAATGATTGCTGTACCTCCTAACTACCAATTACAAAGGATCTCCAGGACAGCATTTCCTCTTAGGCTAGTCAAGTTTATCTACACATTTACCTCAGGAGCTCTTAAATATCAAAGCTATTTCTAATGCTGATCTTTCCACTTAAAGTCAGTAGCCTAATATTTGTGAGTAATCCCTCCCCACCCACTGAAAAACCAATGCCCAAATGTTTTGTCTTCATTTTCTTAGGGTCTTCTTTCCATTGCTGATGCTATTTTACCTCTCTTTCAATGCCTTGGGATCTTCCTGCTAATACTGGTGCTGCCTTGCCTTCTCATGGTATCCTAGAGCCTTCTGCAGCTATTTATTGTTTTCATGTTACAATGCTATTGTTTCATTTGTATTTGGGACTGGTCAATAGCAGCTCCTTTGTGAGGATCTGTGGAACATTATAAAGTAAAGATGAACATTCAGGTTACATTCCAATCTTTGATTCAAAGAAGGAGCCCTTTCATGTGATCTTTCTGGCAGTGAAATAGAAGGTATGCACTTGCTATTAAATTCTCTTGGACAACTCTGTCTATGAAGACACTCCTTTACTGTACCTAGCTTTCAAATGGGCTTGTTTTCCAACAAAACTCCAACCCTGACCTGATCCTCTTGGTACTTCTGTGTCCTATGCTTTGTGGTTTTGGGGCGTTCCTACCAGTATAGGTGCTTCTTTTCCTCTGTCTGGTACCTTGTTTTGTTTTGGATTTTTTTTTTGTCAATTTTGAGCCCGCTCGATACCTCTCCCAGAGCTTTTGAGTCTTCACTCTCTGTGTCACTTTGTCCTTCTGCCTATGGCTTGGAGTCATCATGTCATGTCTCGGAGTGCTGGTGTGTCTCTGGCAGAGACTTTCCAGCAGGTCTTAAACAGGTTTGATTACAAATGAATGGAAAATTAAATTCTCAGAGTGTAAAATTGTTTTCTTCATTGACTTTAATGGACTAAAATGATCTGATTGATTGGGAGTCTAAAGATGAACCAAACTTGAGCCTGACCTGAAGAGAAACCAAATTGAAAATTTTTTCCATTCAGCCCCTAGTGAATGTCCATTTGTGGGTAGGATCTCAGCCCAATAATGGATAATGTAGACAAGTTGTGCTTCCTGCATTCTTTAAATATTTTTTTCAGAACCTTCCTAATAACATTTTTAAAGTCTTAAATCACATTAAATAGCTTCAGAATAACACCTTTGTGACAGTAGATATTTAGGGAAATACTCTAGTCCTTTCAACTGCTATTCATTTCCAGAAGGCCAAATGTATTGGGTTGTTTTGATGCCTATAATTATTGTTTACATCCTTCCAATACCATTTCCAGAATTAGTAATTCAATCATGTACTTTTATTGTTGAAAAGGTTGTCATAAATTTCTGAACCTAATTAAAGCAGATAAGAGTATCTATCAGGCAGCCTCCTTTCAAGTGTGATCTAAGCATTGTTCTTAGATGCAGGACCTTAGGGATTTTTATACAGGAATTGGAAGATGAGTTGAGTTATCAATCACATGAAGCTCCTTTAATTTTATCACAACATTGATGTCTGTTGACATTAAATGACACACACTTGACCACCTATGTCCCTGAAGTGAGCCATTTCCACATTTTTGCAAATGCTAATTATAATTTTGACCTTAAAAAAACCCCACTACCTTCTTCTATGAAAGCCATTTTTCCCGTAAAGAGAACACTCATTCACTTACAATTGCTAGGGTTTGCCGATGAGGTTAGTTTTCTATTAGTATAGTAAAGAAAGGCAAAGATACAGCAGTAATGATATTGGACTTCAATGAAAAGAAGAGGAGAAACTGCATAATTATGAAGATATATCAAAGAAATCATACATTATGGCATAGATTTCATTTTATCACACTGCAGGTAGCTATGATAAACACAGAGAGGTCTCTTTGCAGGGCTTAGCTTAAGAAGGGGGAAACAACAAGGAAAACTGAAAGGGATAGTTACTAAAGTGCACTAAGAAAATAGCGCACGATATTTGCCCCTTAATATGCGTTGAGGCAAAATTTCTAAATTATTTTATCATAATAAGACATGTCAATTTTCTACAATGCATGTTGCCTCATAATGAGATGCAAAGCATGCAAACACATGCAAAACACCTCATTATGATGCAAGTGGAATAACACAATTTATGTCAAACTGCATTGTTCCTGGAAAAATAATTCCATCTCAAAGCTGGCATTATTTTTTCTCCTAGGAGCATCAAACCCCTAACATGTGGCCCAAAACGTCTGACTGACTTTTTAAAGGGGACGGTACTTTATCAGGAAAAAAAAACAAAACAAAACCTGGTCCAGGGATCCCCTCCCCCAGGCTGCCACAAAGTCAGTGCCCACCCCCAAGATTCTCCCCTTCCCAGACAGACACTGGCCTCCCCAAGTTACATTCGAAGTCCATCTGAAAACCCCTCCCCCCCAGATCCTGAAGTCCTTCCCGGGCCCAACTTAAAGTGTCCCTGGTGATCTAGGGGGACCCAGACTGTCATGATCCCCATTTGTTCCTGTACTGGGCTATTTAAAAATTGTGCCCATGACCCTGAAAGGTACTCTCGTGGTAGTATTGCTAGGGATCAAGCTGCCATATAGGACTTTTTGGTTCCATTGGCTCTCTCCTAGATCACTGCAGTGCCCTTTGCAGAGTTCAATATCCCTCTCCTTCATTACTTCTGCTACTACTACTGATTTAACGATAAGGCGGTATAGAAAAACTGTTAAATAAATAAAATAAAAATACTTATCATTTGTATAGCACTACAAGCTATGTGCAGCGCTGTACATATAGATGTAAAAGACAGCCCCTGCTCATCAGAGCTTCCAATCAATCAAGACAAAGAACATTACAAAACCAGGGACTAGAGTATGGTAAGGTACACATAAATGGGGAACAAGAGAGTGAGGGGCATCTGGATCCAAAAGCAGGCTCGAAGAGATGGGTTGTTAGCCTTAATTTGATTAGGTCTAGAGAAGGAGCCTAACATACTGACTCAGGAAGTTTTGTTCCAAGCATATAGAGCAGCAAGGTGAAATGAGCAAAATCTGGCATTGACAGAATATTCACTTGCAGAAGCTTCATTTGTATATCACAGGAACTTCCTTCAGCTAACCCCTTTCCTGTAGAATCAGAACTATAAATATCACATTGCATTGAGATGTAAATTCCAAACCTGAATTGGCAAAATCATTTCCTTTAAAGAACTGGTTGATTTCACGTTGGCAACTTGTAAGATTTAGAACATAGACCGCTTGCTCATTTCATACTTCTACATTTTCCATATCATCCCTCATGTGTGTATTTTTCCAGAACTTATTCTGAGACATTACTGTGTGTGTTTCTAAGTAGTCACCACTGTTGCAATGGCTTTTTAATCACCTTACTTTTATTCCTACCAGATACATATGTTCATGATTCATGCTCTCAGCATTCCTATAGGAAAGGTATAGAGTTTAAACCACCAACCCCACAACATATTCCTGTTCTCACATGTTCTACTACTCCTCTCAATCCTTTGTCTCTACTACAAGGTCATTGGGGATAGGATGCTCTACTGCCGTGACATTTTGGTTTTCCCTTGTATTGAAGGAAATGTTCTATTATTTTCAAGATCGGCCTCAAGATTTAAATGACCCTAGGCAGGATTGAAGGGTAAGAGCAGGGATCCTCACTTGGAGCTTCGATAGTCAAGGGATGGAGACTCAAAAGCATGAGACAGAATTGGCCAGAGTGCTGATAATCATGCATCTTTGAGGTAGCATTGGGGATCAGCCCTGAAGTAAGTGGGAAAACGATGCTTTTTGGCCTGGGTACTTGGAACCTTCAACAGTTGTCACCCCAGGCAGTTGCCTATCTTGACTATGCCTAAATTCAGCCCTGATTCCAGGCCTGATTTTTTTCTGAGGGAAATCTGAGAGGAGACTAAACTTTGTGGGTAAGTAAAAAATATTTTGCTGGCAAACTTGGTGACTTAATGTTTGGGATAGAGAACAGATTATGGATTTCTTTGAAAAATTCTGGTTTTGATTTCTTTAAAAAGGCAACAAATATTTCTCAGCATGTTAAGAGGTTTAAAATGAATTTGTGCTAGATTTAGGTAGGCCCTTATAGCTCTAAAAGAAAGTAGTATTTTCCCACCCTCCTCATCACTCATTCACCCCAGACACACCCTTTAATTTATAGTTAGTTATCCAAATTAAGAGTAAAAAAGTGAAATTTGACACCACAGTATATTTTCACTAGCAAGTGATTAACCCTTAACAGATAACCATTCATTGGGAATCAAACACAACAGGTTCAAGGTGCAAGGTTCAATTTATTTGATTGACCACCTAGCAAATGATACCTAAATGGCTTACAGTGGTAAAATAAAATATAGTACAATAAAATTATAAAATAAAATAAAAGAATACAATTTAAGCAAAAGAAAACAACAGCATGACATATACCAAATAATCCTAAAGGTCTTTATAATACTTTAAGTATATCTATTCCTTTTGCAACTTTAAACAACTAAACAATTCACTAGTGCAAGAATGCAGATAACATGGAGGCTATCCAGTCTTTTGCAGTGAGTGCCACATACATGACTATCTCCTGTTTAGTGAGAAGTCATGTGTGTGCTAGATTCAAAGAGCTCCTAGGTCTCAGAGAATGAATATGATCTCTTGAGGCTAGACTTGGAGAAGCTAAGGCAGACAATATGCATATAAAGGAATCTTACAGTCCCACCTCCAGTCTGGCGTATTCTGTGCTGTCTTAGAGAATAGAGGTCACCTAGAAGGAGGACATCACCTTGGTATGGCAGGAAGTGATCTGTTTTCCAAGGGATAAAATATCCTCTCATAATGAGGATGTGTCTCTATAGGCGTATGCCTATGAGGAAAGGGTTAGGACAGCTGTTTTAGTTGGTGACTCAATCATTAGGCATGTTGATAGTTGGGTGAGGATCACTTAGTCACATAATAGCCTGGTGTGAAGTCGGTGGGCCTCATGTGCTGGGTAATAGCTGGCTGTCTTATTACATGTTACATGTGGGTAACAATAACATGGAAAGTACAGGAAAGAGATCCTGGAAGATAAATTTAGGCTTTTAGGTAGAAAATGGCTGGGAAAAATGGTTGAAATCCATGTGCAGAACCCAAGAGGCAGGCAGAGTTCCAGGGTCTCAATGGTGCAGGGTAAAAAGCTTTAGATATGTTAGGTACTGGGCAACATATTGGGGAAGAAGAGGCCTTTTCTAAAATAATGGACTCCACCTTAGCCAAGGTACTGGCACTAGCCATGAAGAAGGAGATAGAGCAGTTTGCAAACACTGAATGAAGAGGTAGATATAATTGTCATCTTGGAGACCTGGTGGAAGGAGGATAACTAATGGACTACTGTGATACTAGGATACAAATTATAACATAATGACAGGATAGATTAAATTAATGAAGCAATGGTGTTAACAAAAATTAAGTATGCTAACAAAATTGACATCACAGTAAAAATGGGTAATTTAAATTACCCCAGTATCGACTGGGTCAGTGTCATAAGAGGACATGTGAGGGAGATAAAGTTTTTAGATGAAATAAATTACTTCTTTATGGAGCAGCTGGTTCAGCAACTTACATGAAGAGAAGTTATTGTAGAT
Organism: Ichthyophis bannanicus; assembly: GCA_033557465.1. Taxonomy (NCBI): domain Eukaryota; kingdom Metazoa; phylum Chordata; class Amphibia; order Gymnophiona; family Ichthyophiidae; genus Ichthyophis; species Ichthyophis bannanicus. The sequence continues at coordinate 605,081,929 of CM066035.1, read as the reverse complement.
GTACTCCTTATTGGAACACAGGATTTGGTGCGAGAGTTAACTCTGTGGAAATAGTGATAATTTATTTATTTATTAACATTTATTAGCCATAAGACTAAGACGGTTCCTTGTGGCTTACAAGAATTCAGCATCAGCAACAGTTCCCCCACCCTACTAAAGCCCAAACATTTCCATAAACATATTCTTGAAAAACAATTATTTTACCAGCAACAATCTACCTCTTCCTACTAATACTGTGACATGGTGGATTCCTCCAGCCCTGTAGAAAGAGCCAAAGAGGAGGAATCTGAGGCAGTGCTGGAGTATAAACAAAAGCACATGGCTGGTAGTTACCAGGGAAACCAAGCACAGGAGAAAGAAACACGCCCTTGCTACCGGTTAGCTCAGGACTCAAGAGCTAATTCAGAGCACCTGCTAGGGGGAGGAGTCAGGCACTACCCTAAAGGGCAGATACAAAAAAGAGGCCTCAGGGAGAAAAAGAAGAGGTCCATTAGAAGCTGGAAGGAGAGATCCGTTAGAAGCTGGAGAGGAGTGTTCATTAGAAGCTGGAAGAGCGTCTCCATTAGAAGCTGGAGTGGGTTCTCAATTAGGAGTTCCAGAGAAAGTTCCAGCCCAGGCTCAGCTGGGAGGTTACTTGCAAGGCCAGCCGAGGGTTCCGGTGAGAGGCCAGCTAACAACCCAGGAGGAGAACCAGGGAAGAGTCCAGGTTCCAAGCCCAGGGCCAGAGCTGAGTTCAAAGGTAAAAGGAGAACCTTTTACAAAGCTTTATTCAAGAAAAGGATACAGCAGAAGCAAGCCAGGCTGTCTGCAATATCCTGGGGATTACCAAGAGGAGAGAAAGCCAGGAAGGCAGTTTCAACACTCATTGCATAAATTAGGTGGAGATTCCACTACCGGGTCCAAAGTCCAGAGAAAACCCTTTGCAGCCAAGCACAGAGGTAAGCCCAAAGGCTGGGATTTTTATAATCAAGGTGATTCTACTTACCCAGAAGGTTGGGGCATTGATTATAATGACTGTAATGAAAAGGACTGTTTTAAGCAGTACATGATTCAAGAATATAATACAAAGCTTAAAGCAGGGAGGAAGGGCGGAGCCCAAGAAACCACAATACAAACATTTCCTACCTCTCAGGAGGACTTAATGGAAATAGAGCCAGGTTTTGAAAGTGTTCCTGAAGATATGATGGACTGTACGTTTACAATATCTGATAAAGTATTATCCCTGCGCTGAATGTATGCCTTGCAGAGAATTACAGAGGTATTGAGATAAAAAGTACAGAGCTGGGAAAACAGAGCTGTTTCATTCTGATTGCTGAGAAGCAAGTGTTTTATGCTGAAGGAAGCTGTTTATGTTGGAAACTTTACTTTGTCCTTTTGCCAGAGGTGTCTGGTTTTTGTTACCTTTATTTCCTTGTTGAAAATCCGCCCCGGGAGGGGAAATAAATCCTTGTTGCTTTAACCACTTTTTGAAGTCACACTACTCTTCCTTGGACTGTGAAAGAAACTACATATCCCAAGAGGCTTTGCTTTAGGAACCTGTAGAGTAGCTGTTCAGGAAGAAAACAACCCGCTTAAACCCTACCTGCTCTTGCTGGAGGGCACTAAAGAGGCGGGGTCGCAATACCCACTTTTACCCAGAAATGCCTTCCTAAATAAGTAGATCTCTTTGAAAGAGCTTCAAATCATCCATGAGATGCAAACTCTTAGAGAAGGAATTCTATGGATGGTGGGGTGGGGGTGGGGGTGGGGTGGGGGGGGGGGCTGTACCAAAATAGCACAATCACATGAAAGGAGGTTAGTAAGAAAATCTATTGTACTAGCATTTAGTTTTCAAAAGTGACACTATAGTACAATGGGGAAAATGATTAGAGAAAAAAGGAGCAGCTGAAAAGGTTAAGAGTTTACATCAGACCTGGACATTGTTTAAAAATACCATCTTGGAAGCCCGCATGAGATATATTTCACACTTTAGAAAATGTGGAAAAAGGCCAAATGACTGCCGGCATTGTTTAAAGGTGACCTAGGAGAGACCATTATAGCCAAAAATAATCATTTAAAAAATGGAAAAAAAGGATCCAAATGAAGAAAACAGGAAACAGCAAGTGCACTGGCAAGTTAAATGCAAAGCATTTATAGGGCAGAAAAAGAAAGAATTTGAAAAAAAGAAGCTTACCGTGAAAGTAAAAACTTATAATAAAAACATTTTCAGGTACATTCAAAAAAAGAAACCTGTGAGGGAGGCAGCTGACCCATTAGATGATAAAGGGGTAAAATGGACACTAAGGGAGGAAAAGTCCATAATGGAGAGACTAAGGAGGGTAGTTACTAAACTGTGGTAAAATTAGGCATTTTATCACAGCATAGTTTACAGCGGGAGTCATTAACCTGCAGTAACTCTGTACCGCACGGTGAAGGAATAATGCAGCTTATGGTAACAACCACAAACTGCATTATTCCATGGGAAAAATAATACCAGCTTAAAGTAATATACCAGCTTAAAGCATCATGCTGCGAACATGTGCCTGATACTCCAGGCTGCAACATTAAAGCTGTCACACCTAGCAATAGATCAGACCCCTTACCCCAGCACTACCAATGAGTTTCTTCAACCCAAAACTACCTCTCCACTGGCATTCCCCAAAGTCTCAGTACAAATTCCCTAAGACCACCAGGGCCTACCTTTGGTAAAGTGGAGTAGGCTGGCAGGACAGATCCCTCTTTGTTCATGCTGACATCCAAATTGGTACCCAGGATCCCCTAGCAGTAGTCTTGTGGTAATAGGGCAATTTGACAAACTAAAGAGTGACAAAGCTCCTGGACTGGATGGTATATATACCAGGGCATTGAAAGAACTGAAGAATTCAATTTTTGACCAAATTTTAGTAATTTCTAAACTATCATTAAATCATCTACAGTACCTGAAGATTTTTAAGAAGGGTTGCATGGGTGGCCCAGGAACTACAGACCTGTTAGATGATGTCAGTGCTGAGCAAAATGGTAGAAACCAATTTAAAGAACAAAATAACTGAACACTTTCTGAAAATCCAAACACTTTATTTATTTATTTATTTATTTATTTATGCTTATTTCTATACCGCTTTTTCCAAAGATCAAAGGCGGTTTACAGGTAACATTTAGTGAACATGGTTTTACATAGAACATCGTTTTTTTCATAACTATGTACAGTTAACATGATAAACGATAACATGGAACATTGTTACAGAACTAAATACAGTTTAACATGGATTATTGTTACAGAACTATATACATTTTAACATTAGTTAGTAATGCTTTGTCTATTTACATTGATTCTTTGCTAAATTAAGCTTTGTTTCTTAAATGTAGTGAGTGTTGAGGCTTGTTGAGCTGTAGTTAAGGAGGATTGTTATGGTTGTGTGGTGTGTTGGGTGGATAGGATTCATTTGAATTTGTGAAGTGTTCTTTAAATAGAAATGTCTTCAGTTCTTTTCGAAATGTTTGAAGATCTTTTATTTTGCGGAGTTCTAGCGGGAGTTTATTCCATAGGGTGGGGGCTGCATAAGAGAAGGCTCTTGAGCTTGTGGTCTTCTTTGTTTTCCGGATGGATTTTTTTATTTCTAGTGAGTAGGTTGCGTTTTGTCTGCGGGTTCTAATTTCTTTTGGAGCTTGAATCAGAGTGGTTAAATGTGAGGGTGAGATGCCGTTTGTTATTTTAAATGTGGTTAGGAGTATTTTGTATGTTATTCTACTATTTATGGGAAGCCAGTGTAGTTCGGCTAATACGGGAGTTATGTGGTCAGCGAGGCGGGCTTGTGCTGTTACTCGAGCACAGATGTTTTGAGCTCTTTGGAGTAGGTTGGTGCTTGTAAGAGGGAGGCCAATAAGTATGCTATTGCAATAGTCGAAATGAGGAGTGATAAGTGTGCTGATGACAGATCTGAAGTCATGTGTGTCCAGTAGTGGTCTTAAGTGTTGGGTGATCCTAAGTTTATAGAATATGGTTTTCACTGTTTGTTTTATATGAGGAAGCATACTAAGTGTGTGGTCTATTATAATGCCTAGGTATTTTACTTCTTTTTTAACTGGGATTATTGTGTTGTTAATTGTTATAGTTTCAGGGAGATTAGAGTCTGGTTTTCTTGATACTATCATTGCTTCAGTTTTTTTTAGGTTGATGCTGAGATTATTGTTTTCTAACCAAGTATTTGCTTCACTGATACAGTCTAGTAATTTCTGGTATGTGGGATTATTTGTGTTTATCGGTAGGGTGAGCATGATATCGTCAGCATATATGTAGTGGTTTACTTTATATTTTTTAAATATATTTGTGATGGGTTGAAGATACAGGTTGAAAAGAAGGGCAGATAGTGCCGAGCCTTGTGGGATACCTTGTCCTTGTGTGAAGGGCTCTGAGGTGGTTTGTCCTAATTTAACGCGTATCGATCTGTTTGTGATATATGATATGAACCATTGCAGAATTGTTCCACCTATTCCTAGGTTTTGGAGTCTATTAATGAGTGTGTTGTGGTGTACATTGTCAAAGGCTCCAGTTATATCAATGAATATGAGGATGTATCCTTGGTTGTGTGAGTCAGTGCCTTTGATGAGGTCGTTCATAAGTGTTATTAGTAGGGTCTCGACTCCGTGGGATGGTCTGAAGCCGAATTGGTGTGAGTCAAGTGGAGCATGAGTGTCAATAAAGTCTTGTAGTTGTATCTGTATTATTTTTTCTATTATTTTGGCAATAAATGGTATGCTGGCTATTGGTCTGTAGGAGTTCGGGTCTTTCGGATTGAGTTTATTATTTTTTACTATTGGGCGTAAGGAGGTAAGTTTTAGTGCTTCAGGCATGATACCTTGTGATAGTGATTGGTTCACTATATTTAGTATATGGATAGCAAGATCAGCTTTGGTGTTCTTTATCCATGATACGGGGCATGGATCAAGGGGGGAGGTAGTGGTGTTGATCATTGATATTACATTGATCAGGTGTTTGTGATCAATGTTTTGGAAGGTTGTCCATGTATTTTTTGTTTCTATGTCTGTGAGCGTAGTTATGGTTGTGCTAGATGAATTATTTTTAGTTTATTAGCAAAATGAGTTGCAAGGGTTTGTGCACTTATTGTTGTTTGTTCTGGTTCTGTTGTTTGGGTTTTTGTTAGTGCTTTTATAATTGTGAATAGTTCTCTTGGGCGGTTGACTGCCATGTTTATCATTTTGTATGGTATTCTCTTTTTGATTTATTAATTGTGTCCTTGTATTTGTTGAGGATATTCATGTATTGATCTTTATTATCGCTCGTTTTATCTTTCCGCCATCGTTTTTCTTGTTTTCTTAGTTGCTTTTTTAGGTTAGAAAGGTCTTTATTGAACATTTTTTCTGATTGTTTTTTTATGATTTGTTTTGGATTAGTTTGTTTGGGAGTGGCTGCTTCTTTTATTATTGAGTTCCATTGGTCTATTAAGGTGTTGACTTCTGTCGAGTTATTTGTGAAGTTGGGTAATACAGTATTTAGGAAGGTATCTTTGTTAAAGTGGGCACAACGGGATTTATAATGTGTTGGAGTTGTTTCAGTGTTGTTGTTAGGTTGTTGTTTATATCAACCAGCTCTTTCTTATCTACATGTTTATTAACTCCTTCAAAAAAAATATAGCATTTTGGTGAAGCAAGATTTCCCTTGAGTAAATCCATGTTGGTTTTGTCCCATTCAACAATGGATATGGGGATCATTTTAGAAGCCCTATTCATGCTTTGGATGTCTGAAAATGGGCTTAGGGACATCCAAAGCACAGAGATGTCTCCCCAGCATGAGGGTATCCAAATCTGAATGGGAGCATGGAAGAGGTGTGGTTGGGGCATTCTCAGGAACTTAAGAGGCATAACTGGAGCATTCCTAGGATCCTCGATGTCCCCGCTTGATCTCAGAAATGTCATGGACATTCAGCATTGCATCTAATTTTAGAATTGCTCTAGGCACCTGAAAAGTGTTTGTTTTAGCTAAATTACATCCAAAGAGTGTAGAGAAAGTATGTTTATGTTTATGTTTATTACATTTGATATACCGCTCAGGCCAAGAAGCATCAGAGCGGTTTACAATCCTACATTTATGTTATGGAAAATAAGAAAAGAATGCCATTAATAAGATAGGACAGAGTAGGAGAAACAGATAGACAAAGTGATAGCACAGATAGGAGAAAACAGAACAGCAGACTACCTTCACAAACTACAGGCATGACAAATAGACTCACAATTTCTGTATGATTTTAATCATTCACCACGGACCCCGCCTAAGGGCCACGCCATCATCCCCAGTATTCAGCACAATGTCAAACAACAGTAGCAGTGGGATTTGGTCCATGATTGCACTGTTCCTAAACCACTACTCTAACCCTTAGACTATCCTAGACATCCAAGTTCTGAAATATGGTTCCTGGGATGTCTATGCAGATGCTCCTGCAAATGTCCATGTCAGGCATGCCCACATTTGAGAAATATCTGCACCTGGATGCGCCTGCTTTGTTTTCTGACTTTCTGGCTTAGAGGTCCCAGATTGCACTTGGACATCTCGTTCACACTCTCTGCACTGTTCTTTAACATTGACATGCAACCACTCTGAAAAACACTCCAATCTTACAACATCTCCTTCTACATATATGCTGATGACATCATGATATGCACACCCTTCAACACCAACCACCACTCACTCCACTTCCTCCAGCGGAGCTTCTCAGATGTATCAAGATGGCTTCAACAAAACCACCTCTCCATCAACCTGAACAAAACAGAAGCTTTGTCACCAAGGACAGCTCATTCACTCCACCCCCACCATCACTCTCAATAATTTCAAAATACAAGAATGAAGTCAAATACATCAGAGTCACACTCAACCAGCTGCTAACCATCAAACCACTAATCGCAAAGACAACAGTCTACTTCAAAATCCAGACCCTTCAATTCCTTTGCCCACTGCTAGAATCAACTGACTTCAGATCAGCCCTACAAACCTCACCATTCCACCCATAGACTACTGCAATGCCATATACCAAGGACCCCCCCCAATCCACAAATAGCCCTGCACCGCTGTCCACACTATCCAGGGGCTTACCAGAACAGACCATATATCACCCATCCTGAAATGCCTCCACTGGCTCCCACTACAAGCCAGAGTCTTATACAAGACCATACTCCTTACATTTAAAACCATCAACAAACTATCAACCATTCACCTTCAAAAGTTACTCCACCTCCACACTTCAACCCGACCCACAAGAAAATCCACTGCAAACACCCTCACAATACTAGCAAGCCTGCCAGAGATCCTTCAAACTACCCACACCTTCCCTCTGGAACACCCTCCCTAATGACCTCAGAAACTCCACAGACCTCACCACATTCAGAAATATGCTAAAACCTCACCTAGTCACCAAGTACTTCGCTGATATAACATAGCCAACCTGCAACCCTACCACCCACATGTGAACCCCACCTCCCCATCCCCCAGTAACCATTTGACTGTAATCAACCTGTACATAGCAAAGTGCTTAAAAACATTGTATATAGTTTTTATTTATTTTATTTATTTATTTATTTGGTTCTTCATTACCACCTCTTACAGAGATCAGGGCCAGTTTACATTTAACACAAAATATTAAAAAGAACAGAGATTGAACTATTTATATAAAGCCAGAGGTGCATTTAACAGGAAGCAACTACTTCATATAGATTGTTGTCTGAACTGACAACTAGTAACTATTTACAGTTTACTGTTTGTGTGTATGTTTATGAGTTTAGAAATAAATAGGGTTATTGATTGGGTGGGTAAAGGGGGCTGGGTGGTGATCATAAGGTGTGGTGAGGTAGGTGTTTGTGAGGTAGGATTATCATTGGTGTTACAGTAGTGTTCAGTAAAGAGTTATATTAATCGGCCTTGTAAGCCACGTTCAACTTTTCAAATGAACATTATTATGCATTTCTTGCAACTCTATATAGTTAATCATTCTCTGTAAACCAGTTTCAAATTGTTTTTTGTAAGCCTCTTTGACCCTGTGAAAGGTGGTACAATAATATTGCTAAATAAATTGGTGTGGGTTCGCCTAACACCACCTCAATAGGTTGAGTTAAGTGCACCTGCTCTAATGTGGAACATGTTAGCAGAACCAGGGAAAAGCTTTCCACACCCCTAACAGTTAATGTGGTGGTATTCTACAGTATCTAACGCTCCATAGTTTTGGTGCTGTTGGCATGTTAGGTGCAGCAACCTAGCACGTCTTGGTAAATTGGCTCCTAAGTTTCGGATTAGATTTCCTTCCATGTGTCATCATAGTACTTATTTTTTTCTCGCCTTGCTGCATGTTGAAAATTTTTCATTACATCTCTCTCCTCTCTAGCTTTAGCTGCTCTGAGCTTCTGAGCAATTTTCTTCAGTCATCCATTTATGCCGTTTTTGCTTTTTCATCTTTTGCATTTTTTCAGTTTCTTCAAGCACAATTTTCTTGACGTCACCCCATAGCTTTTCTGGTGCTCTCTCATTTGTATCCAAAGCAGCAAAAGAATTTTGCAGTCAGTCTTTAAATTCTGGTTGTATATTTTAAAGATCACACTTTGTTACATTCATGAGTAGCTTGATCATTATCAGCTTTAGCTTGAGTTTAAATGCTAGTAGTTAGTCGTCTACACCACAGTCTGCTCCAGGATTTGTATTTCTTGATGCTATTGAGCTTTTCCACTGTTGACTTCCACAGTTGTAGTCAATTTTTTTTGTACAATGCATTGAAAGATTGGCTTCTCCCGCCTCCAGGGGTGTCATCAAGACATTTTTTACAGAGCTTTCTTTGCTTACTCATTAGACACCATTCTACCCCATACCCACCAAATAAACATGTGCATGACTGGGGTTATAGAGGGAGAGCAGCCATTGGCTTAGGTGCACACACAGAGCATTCCAAAATTGTTGGATTTTACTGCAAGTCCAAAATCTGTGTGTGAAAGTTTCCTGGTCTCTTTGGCATAGGCAACAGACATCCGTAGACATCAAGCCTACCCAGAGTGCCCAAATATCATGTACATAAATCCTCCATAGGAATTTATATTGTAGTTTTTGGAGATAAACACATTCCGAGACGGCCATATAGCACACAAAAGCCCCTTGCAGTAGTTCAACAGTCATGGACAATAATCCATCTTTACACCAACACACAGCCAGCATTTCTAGGCTCAATATATCCAGAACAGGATAGAGCTCCTCCTGCACCATCTTTGTGGTTAGCCACTCCTCCCACTCTTCAATTAACTCCACCATGCCATTTGGCTGCAACCATAGGAGCTCCATTTTCTGAATAGAGTTCACATAATGCCATACTTACAAATAATGATAGAATTCTCGTGATGAAAATTGATACCATGTCTGCAGCTTCAAAAAGGACTCTATTTCCGTTCCATTCAGCATCTTCACATCTCTGAGCCACTCCTCCCTCCTATAAGGGAGGAGTGGATCAGTGGTTGGGACAGGTTACCTCAGGCCAGAAGGCCAGGGGTTCAATTCCCACATGGGGACAAGCAACTTCAGGCCAGAGGGACTGGTGTCTCTAGTCCCATGGCCACTCCTTGTGGCCTTAGGCAAGCCACTTAACCCTCCACTGCCTCAGGTACACTTAGATTGTGAGCCCTTCAGGGACAAGGGAATTAAAAAGTACCTGTTAGTATACATGTAAACTGCACTGATTCTAAAGAGCATGGTATAAAAAAGAAATAAATAAAATAAATCTCAGATGCACACAATGCCCTTCTGACTCCATCTCCCTGGCACTCCCTGTTGTTGCCCCAGGATAAAGCCATTATTTCCCTCTAGTGGCAGAAGGTCTATCCTGTGCCACTGGCATCCACTATGTCTGCACAAAATCTTTCAAGCCTGTCTTAATGTCCCCACGTAGTGCGTTTCCTCAGGCTGCTGGGAGTGCAGAAGTCTCTGTGTGCAGCAAGTAAATTCTGTGGCATGGAACTGACATTCAGTCTACTATATCGCCGGGTGTACATTCCGAGATGCAATTTAGAATGTCTGGGAGTGGATGCAAGAGGCACACCAAATTATAAAAATGCAAGGAAGGCAGATTGGCTCCTCCTGCCTCCAGGGGTGTCATCAAGACCTTCAGTGCTATCCGAAGTCAGCGTCCCTTCAACAGAAACCTATTTAATTGACTATGCAAGACCACCTAATCCCTCCTTCTGACCCAGATCAGCAAGTGAACTCACCTAACCCAAACATCTATCTCTGAAATAGCTAAACCCATCTAACTTACATCATTGTATATATATTCTTTGTACATAAGTTATGCTTGATTGCTTCACCTGCATGTCTCCCTCCCCCTTCCTCCCCACCCTAGCTCCTTCATAAGTTAATGTAATTACTTGGAGTGGAGTGGAGGGGTGGCCTAGTGGTTGGGGCAAGGTACTTCAGGCTAGAAAGTCAGAAGTTTAAATCCCACTAGAGGACAGCAACCTTGGGCTGAAAGGACTGGGGTTTCTAGTCCCACAGGTGCTCCTTGTGGTCTTGGGCAAGCCACTTAACCCTCCATGGCCCATGTTCCCTGTAAAATAGTTATCTCCAAGTTATAATGCCCTGTTCAATGTAATTACAGTTTGTTCAACGTAAACCACACTGATGCAGAATAGCACAGTATATAAGAGAATGTAAATAAATAAATTACAAGTTTCATAAGTTCTCTGTAAATATGAGTTCAATGTAAACCACTTTGATTTAACGATAAGGCAATATATAAAAACTGTTAAATAAATAAATCTGTGTCCCATTGTGGGAGTTCCATCATCTTGAAAAGAATTATTCTGCCCCTTAAGGAGACAGGGACGTCCTGCCACTGCTTCAGTTGCTCTGTCGTGTGACCCAGCTGTGGCTTGATGTTATAAGCATAAAGGGTAGACATATCAGCTGGGAGCTGGATTCCCAAATACCATATTTATGAGTCCGCCCAAACCAATGGAAATTCTCCTAGCCATGCACTCTGCAACAGACTCCCCACATCTAAGGCCATTGACTTTACTCTGGTTTATCTTTAAGCGTAAAAAATGTCCACATTTTTCAATAAGTTGTAGCACTGCAGGCAGGGACTGGGTTGGGGTCTGGAAACAAAGAAGTAGGTCATCCGCCAAATCACCCAATTTAACGTCCCCATACCCCAGTGCAATACCTTGTATTGTCTCTGCCTGTAGCAAGGAAATTAGTAGTGGCTCAAGCGAGAGTGCAAATCACAAAGGGGAGAGGGGGCATCTCTGCCTCATCCCCCTCCCCAAAGAAAAGAGAGGGGACTGTATGCCCCCTACAATATCGAGGCCAAGGGATCTGCACTGAGTGCATGGATCCACTGTAGGAACAAACCCCCAAAACAAAAATGGCATTAACACTTCAAACAAATAAAACCAAGAGACCTGATCAAACGCATTCTTGGCATCAAAGCTTACCAGAAGGACAGGCACTCGGTGACGCAAACAGTGCTCCATTCCCAACAGTATCTTGCTAATGTTCAGGAAGGCTTCTCTGCACTTCACAAAACCAGCCTGGTGTGTGCCTATTAATCTAGGCAATATGTCTTGAAGCCAATTTCCTAATACCGTAGCCAACAACTTCATATCATAATTAATTAATGAATAAGTCTTTAGGAGGCAGGGTCATCTGGATTTTTACCCGGTTTGGGTAAGACTATAATTACTGCTCGCCTCATGTCTCTCGGAAATTGCCCTTCTTCCAGCACAGCAGCATACATTGCTGCTATTGCTGGTGTCAGCTGGGGTCTCAATATTTTATAGTATTCTGCTCCAAATCCATCAGGGCTTGGGGTCTTATGCAGGGCCCCTGCCTTAATCACTCTCTGGATTTCACTCCCCAATATTGGCCTATTGAGCACTACTGATTCCTTCTCCATAAGGGAGGGGAACACCACTGCAGAAAGTCTAGCTCTACCTCCCTATCTTCTGGGCCAGCAGTGTAGAGAGTCTGATAGAATTTCCGAAAGACCTCTGCTATTTGCTTAGGTTCATTGTGGCGCACTCCAGAGGAGTCCTTAATTGTCACTACAAAACATGAGCCCCCCCTCCCCCCAGTCTCGTACTACTCAGGCTAAATGTTTCCCCGTCCAATCCCCATAGTAGAAGAATTGATTCTTATAGTAATGCATATTGGACAGGGCACGGTTGTGCAGCAGGGTATTTAGTACCGTCTGTGAGGCAACATATGCATTGTTTGTCGTTTGAACTGTATTCCCCAATGCTGCCCATTTCTGAGCTTGTAGAGTCTGTTCAAGTTGCAAAATGCTTTGATTGAGGTGTTTATGATGCTTAGCTACATAAGCAATAATTGCCCCCCTGCATGACGGCTTTCTCTGCCTCCCAGTATAGCTTTGGAGTGGCCATATGGACCTCAATTAGTTGTTCATAATCCTCCCATTGCTTCTGGATGTGAGCCCGGAAGTCTTCCTCCTCCTACAAGTGCCATGGAAAGGACCAAGATCTTGCAAGAATCCCCCTCTCCACCCCATCCATCCATACAATAGCGTGATCCGCCATTGAGATTGGTTCAACCTCCAACTTCAAAACACGCCCAAAGCTACCCACCAAAGCCAAATATAGTCTATATGAGACCATGTATGATGTGCTCTTGAAAGATGTGTAAAGTGCCACTCCCTAGGATGTAGGGTCCTCAATATATCTACCAAACCGCCCATTCGGCAGAGATATCCCGCCCCTTTATTTTTCCATCCTCCTATCCTCACAGGGCCTGTTCTGTCATAAGAACATAAGATATGCCATACTGAGTCAGACCAAGGTCCATCAAGCCCAGTATCCTGTTTCCAACAGTGGCCAATCTTACGTACCTAGCAGTATCACCAAGAGACACAGGTTCCACAAAGCTTGTATTGGGTCAAGCATTGATATCCTGGGTTCCTTTTTAATAATAGTTTATGGACCTTTCCTCCAGGAACTTGTCCAAACCTTTTTTAAACCCAGCTACACTAACAGCTCTTACTACATCCTCCGGTAACAAATTCCAGAGTTTGATTACATGTTGAGTGAAAAAATATTTTCTCTTATTTGTCTTAAATAGTTTATCCTGTAGCTTTATTACATGTCCCCTAGTCTTTCTATATTCTGATAGCGTAAACATTCAATCTACATTTACCCGTTTTACTCCATTCATTAATTTATAGACCTATATCATATCTCCACTCAGCCGTCTCTTTTCCAGGTTGAAGAGCCCTAACCTTTGTAGCCTCTCTTCATAGGAGTAGCGTTCCTTTACCATTTTGGTGGCTCTTCTCTGTACCTTTTCTAATAACACTATATTCTTTTTAAGATACGGCGACCAGAATTGCACACAATATTCAAGGTGCGGTCGTACCATGGAACAAAACAGAGGCATTATAATATCCTTTGTTTTATTTTCCATTCCTTTCCTTATGATACCTAGCATTCTATTTGCTTTCTTGGCCGCTGCTGCACACTGGGCAGAAGGTTTCAACATGTTATCCACGATGACTCCTAAATTTTTTTCCTGGGTGGTGGTTCCCAATGTGGAACCTTGCATTGTGTAACCATAGTGTGGGTTGTTCTTTCCTAGGTGCATAACTTTGCACTTGTCCACATTAAATTTCATCTGCCATTTGGATGCCCAGTCTTCCAATTTATCCAGATCCTCCTGCAGTTTTCCACAGTTTTCTTGAGTTTTAACAATTTTAAACAGTTTTGTGTCATCTGCAAATTTGATAACCTCACTATTATTCCCTTTTCCAGGTCATTTATAAATATGTCAAAAAGTAGTGGACCCACTACAGATCCCTGGGGTACTCCACTATTCACCTTTTTCCATTGGGAAAATTGGCCATTTAGCCCTACCCTCTGCTTTCTATCTTTTAACCAGTTCCCGATCCACAATAGTACACTGCCTCCTATCCCATGACTTTTTAGTTTTGCCAAAAGTCTCTGATGAGGGACCTTGTCAAAGGCTTTCTGAAAGTCCAGATACACTATATCAACCGACTCACCTTTGTCTACCTGTTTATTCACACCTTCAAAAAAACATCAGATTAGTAAGACAAGATCTTCCTTGTCTAAAGCCATGTTGGCTGTCTCCCATTAGGCCATGACTATCTACATGCTGTGTAATTTTGTTCTTTATGATGGTTTCTACCATTTTCCTCGGTACTGACGTCAGGCTCACCGGTCTGTAATTTCCCGGATCACCCCTGGAAACCTTTTTAAACATTGGCGTTACATTGGCGATCCTCCAATCTTCAAGTATTACAGATGGTTTTAATGAAAGTTCACAGATTACTAATAGCAGGTCTGCAATCTCATATCTCAGTTCTTTCAACACTCTTGGATGTATACCATCCGGTCCAGGTGATTTGCTACTATTCAGTTTATCAAATAGTTGTAATACATCTTCCCGGTGTAGCGATATTTCTCTCAATTCCTCTGCAGTATCACCTTTAAATACCACTTCAGTCTTGGGTAACATCCCTACATCTTCCTCAGTAAAGACCGAAGTAAAGAATTCATTCAGTCTCTCCGTTATAGCCTTGTCTCCTCTTACTACCCCTTTTACCCCTCTATCATCTAATGGTCCAATTGACTCTCTCACAGACCTTTTGCTATGAATGTACTTGAAAAAGTCTTTATTTCGTGTTTTTGCTTCGGTAGCAATTTCCTTCTCAAATTCTCGCTTTGCCTGCCTTATCAATGCTTTGCATTTAACTTGCCAGTGCTTGTGCTGTTTCCAGTTTTCGTCATTTGGCTCTTTTTTCCATTTCCTGAAAGATGCTTTTTTGGCAGCAACAGCCTCTCTGACCTCACCTTTAAACCATGTGGCAGTTTTTTGGGCTTTCTGCCACTTTTCTTAATGCGTGGAATACAGCTGGTCTGGGCTTCCAGGATAGTATTTTTAAACAACACCCAAGCTTGATGTAAGTCTTTAACCTTTGCAACCACTCCTTTTAGTTTTTTTCTTAACTATATTCCTCATTTTATCATAGTCTCCCTTTCAAAAGTTAAAAGGTAGTACTGTGGATTTCTTTACTATCCCTCCTCCACTAATTAAATCAAACACGATCATGCTATGATCACTATTGCCAAGTGGTCCCAACACCCTTATTTCTTGCACCAGATTTGGTGTTCCACTAAGGACTAGGTCCAGTATGGCTTCCCCTCTGGTCGGTTCATGAACCAGCTGCTCCAAGAAGCAGTCATTTATTTCATCTAGAAATTTTATCTCCCTAGCATGTCCTGCTGTGACAGACCCAGTCGATACTGGGGTAATTGAAATCACCCATTATTATTACTGTGCTGTGACTTTTGTTAGCTTCCTTGATTTCTTTGAGCATCTCATCATCTGTTTGTTCATTCTGGCCAGGCGGTCGATAGTACACCCCCACTGCCATCGCCTTCCCCTTTTTACATGGCATTTCAATCCATAGAGATTCTACAGCAAATTTTGTTTCCTGCAAAACTTTAATCCTTTCTGACTCAATGCCCTCTCTAACATAGAGCGCAACCCCTCCACCAATTTGATCAGTTCTATCATTATGATATAGTTTGTATCCAGGTATCACAGTGTCCCACTGGTTATCCTCCTTCCACCATGTCTCTGAGATTGCAATCATATCTAACCTCTCATTTAGTGCTATATATTCTAACTCTCCCGTCTTATTGTTTAGACTTCTAGCATTTGCATACAAGCATTTTAGAGACTGTATTTTATTCATATTAATCTGGCTATTGGTAGGCATGAGTAATTTGGAATCTTTACGCTCTGTCTGCACCATACTCAAGGGCATTTGGGCTACTTTACTCTTTTTTGGAACCTCACTGCTTTTGGTAGTATCCTTCAAGGATACCTTCTTCCGAACCATACGCTCTTGGGCAACTGTCGGCTTTCCCCTATTTTCTAGTTTAAAAGCTTCTCTATCTCCTTTTTAAAAGTTAATGCCAGCAGTCTGGCTCCATCCTGGTTAAGGTGAAGCCCATCCCTTCGGAAGAGCCCCTCCTTTCCCCAGAATGTTCCCCAGTTCCTAACAAATCCAAAACCCTCATCCTTGCACCATCGTCTCATCCACGCATTGAGACTCCAGAGCTCTGCCTGCCATTTGGGTCCTGCACGTGGAATCGGAAGCATTTCGGAGAACGCTACTCTGGAAGTTCTGGATTTCAACTTCCTACCTAAAAGCTTAAATTTAGCCTCAAGAACCTCCCTACCACACTTTTCCTTGTCATTGGTACCAACATGTACCAAGACAGCAGACTCCTCCACAGCACTATCTAAGATCTTATCTAGGCAGTGCGTGAGGTCCGCTACCTTCGCACCAGGCAGGCATGTTACCAGGCGATCCTCACGTCCACCAGCCACCCAGCTATCTACATGCCTAATGATTGACTCACCAACTATAACAGCTGTCCTAGCCCTTCCCTCATGGGCACATGGCCCTGGAGAAACGTCCTCAGTGCGAGAGGGTTTTACATCACCTGGAGGACAGGTCCTAGTTATAGGATCACGTCCTGCCACACCAGGGTGATTCTTTCCTGTCAGGTGACCTCTCTCCTCCATGGCAACAGGGATGCTGCCAGACTGGAGGTGGGACTTCAGGACTATAACCCTGTAGGTCTCGTCTATGTACCTCTCTGTCTTTCTTATGTTTTCCAAGTCTGCTATTCTAGCCTCTAGAGAACGGACTCCTGTTCTGGATTAGGAGGGCAGTTGAAATCGCCTGCTAGTATGATTGGGACCTGTGGGTTTCACGCTATCCATTTAAGGATGTCCTTAAAAAATGTATGGTTGTAATTATTGGGTACATATATATTCCTTAATAGAATCTCTTCCTGATACACTTTCACCTGCATAAATATAAATCTTCCCTGCAGATCTGCATTGCTGGTCATAGCCTCACAGGGGACCCCTCACCTTATCAAAATAATGACTCCACATTTGTGGGTGCCGAAGATGCCCCAAACACCTATCCCACCCAGTCATTTTTTAATTTGGAGTGCTCCAGCGCACTCAAGTGTGTCTCCTGGAGGAGGGCCACATGTGCCCCTATTCTTTTCAAGGTTTGTAAGATTTTAGTTCATTTAATGGGCGTGCCACCCTACCTATGTTCCAGATTATAATACATATGCTACATGAAATCTGAGGTTACCCTAGAGTTCTCCAAGCCGACCTTATACAACTTGCCCCTAGGAAACAGAGTACCCTTAGCGAGCCACAGAGACATCCCTCCCTCCCCCCTCTCCCCTCCGCCTTCTCCTCCCTCCTCACTCAACTCCCCCCACAGTTCTCACCCATCCCCCCAGCCCCCCACCAGGACTGCCCCCCCCCCCATGACCCCCCACACACGTCCACACACCATCCACTCCTCCAGGCACTCTCCGTTCTCCTTTCAGTCCCCTCCTCCCAACCACAACATACAACATGACAGTTAAAATGAAAGCAACCCCTTTTATAACATTCCCATACTCACCCATGTCTCAATTCAGTAAAACTGGGCCTGCTGTTGACGCCACAGGGCCACCCCACTTTCTCCCCCAATCTATCTCTGATCATTGCTGTGTGACAATACAGCAGTCTTAGATGACTCCCATGACCAATATCCTCTCCATCCTCCGCTGAATTCTCCAGTTCACCATGTCTCAAGAATCAGTTAACCATGTTAATTGTCTCCCATATAATCCCACACACTGGCTTACTCTCAACTACAAAAGTGGGTGACCCCCTAATTGGGTCGCAGGAAACCTGAGGCCATGGTAGTCATAAACTGGAAGTAGTCCTCCTGCTGTACTTGCTTCGCTCAGGCATTTGTCGGGCTCTCTGTACTCAAGTCTGCGATGAATTTTCATGCTGCAGAAACATTGTCAAAAGAATGAGCGTGTCCTTCGTGATGCACCCAAAGAATCGCTGGATAGGCTAAGGTGAAATGAATTTTCCTTCGGAATAGATCAGCATACAGCGGGGTGTATTCCTTATGTTTGGCCACCACCATAGTGGAGAAATCCTGGAATAAAAGGATACGATAGTTTTCCAGTGAGATTTCTCCTTTTTTCCGTTACGCTTGCAGAAGCTGCATTTTATGATGAAAGTTTAGAATCCACACTATTACCACTCATGGTCTCTGTTGTGACTCTGCGCGGGCTCACATACGGTGTACTTTCTTCACCTGAATCTGGCCCAGAAGTGTCTCAATCCCAGTTCTTTAAGGAGCCAGGTTCAATCAGTGAGACTAGACCATGATCCGCCCAGGTCTCCCAATCAGCTGTAAGTTGTTTCTTTGTGACCTATTTTCTAGATCGTCGACTTTAGAGAGAAGTGCCTCTATTTGTATTTTTAGGGCCTTGCTTTCCCACTCATGCTGCCCCTTGGAATCCTCTATGGCCGCTACATGATGCTCCAGCTCATTCACCCAACAACCAATATCCGCTAGTGAGTCACCCACATCTTGCAGCTTTTTAATAATGTGGTTAAATTTTGGATCCAGCAACTGCACCATTTTCTTGGCTAATTCCTCTGGAGCTGAGTCGGTACTTTCTGTTCCCGGTGATGCAGGCACTGCAGATGTTGAGGCCGTAGTCATCAGCTGACTGGCTTTCTCATGGTCTTTTTAATTTTGAAGGCATTCTGGATCAGTACTGCATCAAATCCAGTTGCAGGTTGACTTTATAAGTACACCTGTCTATGCCCAAGCCACTTATTGGGGAAATTCAACTCTATTTGCAGATTATTCACCGGGATGGCTTCGGAGCGAGGAGAGGAACATCCTCACTCGCTCATGCATCACATGGACCATTTAATCAGTGGAGATAGACACATGGCCTAATGTAGTCCAAACCAATGTTTTCATTCCAAAGAGTAAAAAGGTGTAAAAGAGACTTGACTCAGCTGAGTTTCGGCAAACTAACCTGCATCAGGGGTCATTGGGAACAAAGTCAAAATCCTAGCAAAACATTAAACAAGATCATCTCATAAGGTACTTCCTCTGAACAAACCTTTAATGTTTTGCTAGGATTTTGACTTTGTTCACAATGACCCCTGATGCAGGCTAGTTTGCCAAAACTCAACTGTAGGTCCAAAATTTGTAAAAATTTAGGAAGTGCCTTAGGTGTATCCCTAAGAGCTCCAACCACAACTAGCATTACAGGAGACTTTTTTTCCAAATTGTTTCAACTTCAAACTAATGGTCTCTATATATTTTGGAGGGAGGAGTGGCTCAGTGGTTGGGACAGGTTACCTCAGGCCAGAAGGCCAGGGGTTCAATTCCTACATGAGGACAAGCAACTTCAGGCCAGAGGGACTGGGGTCTCTAGTCCCATGGCCACTCCTTGTGGCCTTGGACAAGCCACTTAACCCTCCATTGCCTCAGGTACACTTAGATTGTGAGCCCTTCAGGGACAAGGGAATAAAAAGTACCTGTTAGTATACATGTAAACCACACTGATT
This sequence comes from Ichthyophis bannanicus, assembly GCA_033557465.1. Classification (NCBI taxonomy): domain Eukaryota; kingdom Metazoa; phylum Chordata; class Amphibia; order Gymnophiona; family Ichthyophiidae; genus Ichthyophis; species Ichthyophis bannanicus. The sequence continues at coordinate 605,062,464 of CM066035.1, read as the reverse complement.
CTAAATAGCACAGTATAAAAGATATTTTTTGTCAATTTCGCTTATTCTTTGTCCCCAATTCAGGTATCATCTGGAATTGCCACTGTCTAGAAACGATACGTTTTTCTTTTCTATAACAGTAGCATCAGGCATGGAGTGGAGGAGTAGCCTAGTGGTTAGAGCAACTGCCTAATACCCCAATGATCAAGGGTTTAATTCCCACTGGCACTCCTTGTGACTTTGGGCAAGTCAATTTACCTTCCATTGCCTTGGAAGAAAAGGCTGGCAATCTACCTCTGATGATACATTGCCAAGAAAACCCAGAGGTAGCTGGGTCACTATGAGTCAACACTGACTTGATGGCACTAAAAAAACAATCAAGCATATTATGTTCTAAATGTCTGTCTGGTTGTGTTTAGAAGTTCCACTGGATCTTGAGTAGCTCATTTTCTTCAGCATTCTTGCCACAAGTTCCCAGAAGTCTTTTTCAACAGGAATACCATATTTTTTACACAGATTCCAGTGGACGATCTCTGCCAGCCTAGCATGCCTTTGTTTGTTTGCAATTTTGCTACAGCTACTAATTATATGATCAACAGTTTTCATCTGTGGATTTATCTAATCAGCATGGGCTGTCATCCGGAATATATGGAATTTTAATTTTGATGGCATTAGTTTGTAAAACCTATTCTTGGGCTGCCATTATTAAGTCTTCTGTTTCTTTAGTCAGTGCTCCAGATGTTAATCATCCTACATTATGGTCTCTTCAACTTTCAGTCAATATTTCTGATATATTGATCATGCAGTGTCTTCTCTTTCCAAATATCCAATCTATTCTGAATTATTTCGTTCTTGTATGCTATTTGTGTTTTAGTTATTTTAAGGAGCTGTTCTTTGCGAATTTCCACAAGCAATGCTTCTTTACATTTTGTAATAATCATTTAGACCACATTTTTCTTCCTCAATAGTTTGATTAATTTGCACAAGGCCTCTACCACCATTCTTACGGTGCAATATAATCTATCAATGTCACTCCTAGGATGCAGTGCATGGTGCGTTGTCATCAATTTTCTTGTTTTCTGATCAAGGTTATCCAATTCTGCTTGGGTTCAGCCAATTACTCCTGAAGGATTTCTAACTACAGATACTACCCAGGTGTTTATCGCCTTAATAACAGTTCTGCTGTTGAGTTTTGATTTTAGAATTTTATGAACTCTTTTTATGTAGTTAAAGCTAGTGTTTTTCTTGATTTGGTTGTGCAGCAAATACTGTATGAAGCTTCCATCATACCTAAGTACTTGTAACCTTACGCTGGATTGAGTTGTTTAATAGTATTTCCATTTATCAACTTTATTCCATTTTCTTCTATGATTTTTCCACCTTTGATTACTAGTGTTGCACATTTGTCAAGACCACATTCTATTCCTACATCTTCAATAAAGATGTGGACAGTGTTCAATAATGAATTAATTCCAGCTTTTGCTTTTCCAAATCATTTTAAGTCATTTATATATAATAAATGACTAATTTTGACTTTGCTTAGGAAGTTGGTAACCGCATTTTGTTTTATTTAGAATGGCTGTTAGTGGAATCATTATCAAAATTAATAATCCTACTGCTATTACTACTACTACTATTACTCCTCATTTGTATAGCATTTCAAGGTGTATGCAGCACTGTAAGACACAGTTCCTGCTCATCAGAGCTTTCAATCTAATCAAGATGAAAAAATATCTCAGAACTGGGGACTAGAGTATGGCAAGATACACATAAGTAGTGGACAAAAAGCAGCCTCAAAGAGGGGTTATTTTATGTTTATGTTTATGTTTATTAAAACTTTATATACCGCCCAATACAATTAGCATCTGGGCGGTTCACAATACATAAAATCAATTAAAATTGCTAAAAAAAAAAAAAAAAGTCAAGCCTGGACTTGAATAAGGCCAGGGAAAGAGCCCAACACACTGACTCAGGTAGTCTCTTCCGGATATATGGAGCAGCAAGGTGGACTGAATGAAGTCTGGAGTTGGCAGTGGCAGAGAAGGGTGCAGATTAAAGGGATCTGCCAGAGGAGCTGAATTCCCGAGGAGGAGTGTAGAGTGAGATGAGAGAGGAAAGGTAGTGAGGAGCCGCAGAGTGAATGCACTTGTAGGTACTGTCAGTAATAGAAGTTTGAACCGGATGCAGAAACAAATACGGAGCCAGTGAAGTGACTTGGGAAGAGGGGTTATATGAGCAGAAGATAAGCTGTGCAGCTGAGTTTTGAACAGATAGAAGGGGAGAAAGATGATTCAAAAGGAGACCAGTGAGGAGCAGGTTGCAATAGTAAAGACGGGACAAAGAAAGGAAGGGACAAATTTTTCCAATGTTGTAGAGGTTATAATGAATCAACTTGGAAAATTCCACTCTTGATTTTAAAATCTCCCATTTCTTTAGAATTTATAAGCTTTGTCCTCCAACTAGCCATCAATACTTCCAAAAATCATCTAATATTTCTACTTATGCCAAACGTTTCTAAGCCTTTGGTAATCCAATTGTGTGGAAGCAAGCCAAATGCTTTTTGTAGTGAACTCATGCTATAAATAAATTTATTTTCCTTTTTTTTTGAAATTTTAAGAATCATTTTGTCAATCAGTAACTGATCCTTCCTACCACATACGTTTTTGTGAATTACCTTCTGTTCTATTGGAAATAGACAATTTTATTTCAAAGAAGAGTACATTTTCTTTGCAGTAATAACTCCTGTAAACAACTTGAAAGTTGTTCGCAGGCATATTATCGGTCTGTAATTGCTTGGGTCATTCCCTTTTTCTTTGTTCTTTTATATAGGAAATGTTCTTCCATTTCTCATCCATTCTTCATTTATTCTGCTTTATAAAAGCTCAGTTAATTGTTTTGCCAGCCTAGAGTGTAGCTTGTCAAGTGTTTGAGCCAGAAGCCATGCACTTCATCTTTTCCAGGGGCACTCCAGTTTTTAATCTTCTTAGTTTGAATTTGAATTATTTCTTCTATACATAATAACCACGTCTAACATTTCCTTTCCTTCAAATTCCTTTTGAACTGTGTTGATCCACCGGGCATTTTTATTATGTTCTTTATTATTTTTGCATTCGTATTTCCAAAATCGAAAGGCTTATTCCTTGTCGGGATTTACATTTCCATCTGTATTTACTTGGTCCGCTTCAAGAGTTTTGTAGAACAAATGTTGGTTTGTTCTAACCAAAGAGTTTTGTTTGAACTGGTTTATTCTACTCTCGTATCTGGGCTACTGCCACAATCCTTTGTTTTAATTCTTCAGAAACTTACACAATTGTTTTGGTTCCAATATTGTATCATTTTATAAGGCTAATTTTTAACTTTTTGGGCCTAATATTCAGCGGCGGTCTCTAGTGCATTTACGGCATTTAGCCATCGCTGCTGAGCCCTAGACCTGGATATTCAATGCCGAGTTAATATCTGGCCACCCGCATTGAATATACAAGTCAGCAAGATAGCCAGAAAGTTAACTGGGCTGTAGCGATATTCAGTCACTGCCTGGTTAGCTTTGGCGGTGAATGTTAAGCCAGCTTTTACTGTGCCCAACTTTCAGCATCAAGGGATAAACGAACATTGGCTGAATATCACTGTTGACCAGTTAACCTCGGGTGCTGCCTCCGCACCACCCACAGAACGCCCCAGTGTTAGTCAGTTAGAGGCACATTCTAATGTGTGAGTCCAGGCCCCTGTGCATCAGGTCAGAATCGGGACACCCAAGAGTAGACCCGATTCTGATCCCGTGGGGGCTAGATGTGCTCCACGGAATCAGAATCAGGTCTAGGGCCTGTACGTGCAGGCTGGGACCCGATTCCGATCAGTCTGCACATACAGACCCTTACCTGGTTACCTCTGTCAGGCTCCTGAATGGAGCCACAGTGCCATGGTGTCCCGTTGCCATGGAATTCAGGAGCCGCGATTCCCGGCCATTGACCACAATCATCTTTCCCCGCAGCCCACCCCCCCCCCCCCCCGATCTGGCCTTCCGTGTTACTATAAGTTCCCTTCTCCTAGTTTTCCATACATGGATACTTCTCTATGCAGGATACTTTTCAGCAATCAACTCTTGGGTGATTTTTCTGGCAGACTCTTTCCCTGGTCCTTCTCTAGGTATCTGCAATGATACTCCACTCTTTCTTATAGAAGCATACATGTATGGAGAACCTGGAGAAGAGAAGATTTATTATTTTCCAGCCTGTTGATTTATCTATGTTTATCAGTGCTAGATTACCTGTTACATCTTCTCCTGCTGATACTGGTGGTGGGGATCAGCAACCGCGGTTATATCGACTAATATGCTTTGGTCCCTCTTCAGCTTTCTTTTTCCTTTGTGATTTAATTGTTGTAATATTTGCAGATATGCTCCTCTGGCCCTTCTGCTTTTCTTTTTTAGGATGTACTCACGGTCCTAGCTACAGTAAACTACAGTCATTAATGTTATTTAATATTTTCTTGATATTTTTCCTTGGACGATTTGTCATTATGCCTTTTCTGTACAAATTTATTCTTGACATATTGTAAAATTATTTAAATATATAATAAAAACCATGTAAATGCCTTTGAATATTTGACCCAAGCATCCTATCATAGAATTACCCAACATTTTTACAAACTATGTGCATATATTGCAACTCCACCCCATTCCACCCCTACTAGACCCCTGAGAACACCCATACAGGGTGCTCCTGTAAGTACTCACCATCTTGTTAACATGGGTACTAATTTGTGTGTATAACAGTCCTTTTCCACATAAAAATAAAATTCTCTTGATGATTGCCGCCTATATGATGCACATAATGAACCAATTTAGTTTTTAGTCAAATGAAATTTTATTTTTACAGAGACACTTGTTTTCACCAGTTGGAAGTAATAACAGGCAAGAAAGAATCTGTTACTGATTTTATCACAACTCTTTCTCTTTAAGGTTCAGAACATTATTTTCTCCTGTTTGTTTTTGTTTACAGGGCCACAAATAATTTCAATAATGTTGGAATATGTGAACCTTTTGGTCAGGAACACCTATTCTTTTACAAAAAAATGTTCTCCATAAAAAATGAATGCTTAGTTCTCTTCAGTTTATTTAACTTTTTCTTTTGATAGGAAATTCACCAAAATTTTACAGAGGGGAAATAAGAGCTTGCCAGCTTTTTAGAAATTATTTGCAAATACTTATATTCCATGTATCATCAGTTCTACAGCCATATGAAATAATAAGTTAGACAAGTAGAAATACCCATTTAACCCAAATAATCCCTATAGCCAACTATATTCTTTCTTTTACAGATGTATGTAGTTAAAGATTCTTCTATCTTTATCTCTTTCACTACAGAAAACTATAGAAAGGTATATTTCCGCATAGTTTCAATAGCCATTATTATTACTGTGGCTTTTATTCAATAGCCATTATTATTACTGTGTTGTAACAAAGGTTACAACACAGTAATAATAATGGGTGATTTCAATTGCCCCTGTTATTTATTTATTTTTATTTACATTCTCTTATATACCGTGCTATTCTGCATCAGTGCGGTTTACATTGAACAAACTGAAATTACATTGAACAGGGCATTATAACTTGGAGATAACTATTTTACAGGGAACATGGGCTATGGAGAGTTAAGTGGCTTGTCCAAGACCACAAGGAGCACCTGTGGGACTAGAAACTCCAGTCCTTCCGGCCCAAGGTTGCTGTCCTCTAGTGGGATTTGAACCCCTGACCTTCCGGCCTGAAGTACCTTGCCCCAACCACTAGGCCACTCCTCCACTCCTAGGTCAGTGTCACAGCAGGACATGGTAGGGAGATAAAGTTTCTAGATGAAATAAATGATTGCTTCTTGGAGCAGCTGGTTCATGAACCAACAAGAGGGGAAGCCATTTTGGACCTAGCCCTTAGTGGAACACAAGATCTGATGCAAGAGATAAGGATGTTGAGGCTACTTGGCAATAGTGCTCATAGCATGATTGCATTTGATTTAATTAATGGAGGAAGGATGGCAAAGATAACCGCAGTACTACTTTTTAATTTTCAAAAGGGAAACTATGATAAAATGAGGAAGATAGTTAAGAAAAAACTAAAATGAGCAGCTGCAAAGGTTAAAGATTTACAATAAACATGGGTGTTGTTTAAAAATACTATCTCGGAAGCCCAGACCAGCTGTATTGCATGCTTTAAGAAAAGTGGAAGGGAGTCCAAAAAACTGCCAGCGTGGTTTAAAGGTGAGGTCAGAGATGCTGGTATAGCCAAATGAGGCATCTTTTTAAATATTTAGTGTATCATGATCATTTCCTTTGAAGTTATTCCTTCCTTCCAGAAGACTTCAGGCCCAATATTCAAAAGGCATTTACATGGTTTACATGCTCCGATGCTAACCGCTTAGCATTAGGGCATGTTGTGGGCATTCAGAGGTGGTGACAGTCACTACCCAGTTAGCGACCTGCGGGTAAAACTAGTCATAGTTACAAATACCGTTCTATGTAAAGTATACAGAAGTATACAAAAATGTTAACTGTTCCATGTAAACCGCCCTTGATCTCTGGAAGGGGCGGTATAAAATAAATAGATAAATAAATAAATAAATAAATAAATAAGTAAACTAGTCGAAGCAAAAGCTGGCCTAGTTTTACCCAAGGGAGCTAACCAGGCAGTAGTACAATATCATCACTACCCAGTTCATTTCTGTGGCTCTGCGGTATGTGCGACGATCCTGGATATTCAATGCCATGGCCGCATATGACTATAGCATGGATATTCAATGCCGTGGCCACATATGACTATAGCATGGATATTCAATGCCGTGGCCGCATATGACTATAGCATGGATATTCAATGCCGTGGCCGCATATAACTATAGCATGGATATTCAATGCCGTGGCCGCATATGATTATAGCATGGATATTCAATGCCGTGGCCGCATATAACTATAGCATGGATATTCAATGCCATGGCCACATATGACTATAGCATGGATATTCAATGCCGTGGCCGCATATGACTATAGCATGGATATTCAATGCCGTGGCCGCATATGACTATAGCATGGATATTCAATGCCGTGGATGCATATGACTATAGCATGGATATTCAATGCCGTGTCCGCATATGACTATAGCATTGAATTTCCAGGGTTAGATGTCGGCAGGTAAGGCTATGCGCTATAGCGGTGCATAGCGTCTCAATTCAATATCAGGCCCTCCATAAGACCAATATTTACATGATATTGAGAATAGAGCATTTTTAAAAATAGATTCAAGATTATGGAATATGTTACCTCCAACATTATGTTTATGCTGTGACCTTAAAAATCTTAGGAAGAGTTTAAAGACCTTTTTATTTAACAAAAACTAGTAAGAGTACGATTTTAGATTGAGTGATATTTTCTGCCCTGTTTTGGATAAAGCCATGCAATGTTTATTAATATAAGATTCTGTAAGTTCATTTTGGGTATAATTTAGGTATGCCTGCTTAATTTGTGATTGTTTGGGTGTGAATGTCAGAGTACACTATTAGTGCCTGCACAATGAGCACACATTAACAATGCTTGGGCTGTAACCGAGGCAGGCGGACCCGGCGCTTCGGGCCCTACCATTCCCCCCAACACCCCCCCCAAACAAGACATGACACCATACTTCATGGAACACAACTGGTCGCAGCTTTATTAACCATTAACAATTGGAACAAAACAACATCAATTTTCAAAACCCCCATTAGCGGCACCCGGCTGCACCAGCCATACCTTAGCAAGGTGCCCGCCACCGCTAATGCCATAACTTGCCTCCCGGCAAGTTGCCATGCCCCTCTCCCCGACTTCGCCATGCACATAGCAAAAGTCGGCAGGGGTTCAACCGGGTCAGGGGCACCCCGCCCCCGCCCAAATGAAGCCTGCTGCTCCGGACCCCGGAAACCTCCGGGATCCCGCCCCCCCAAAGCTGCAACACCCCAGAACACGCCCCCAGCGCGGGAGGGAGGGAGGGATGCTGGCACCCCGAAGCAGCCTCCGCTTGAACTGCCACGCGGAGGCTGCTGGCCGCAACTCCCCCCCTCTCCACCACTCAGCAACACACCCCCCGATTGGCTCCCACGCGGCGCAGACCGCGGGGAGCCAATCAAATTCAAAGTCGCACTCGCGCTCTCTAACGAGGCCGCACACGGGGTCCCAGCGCCGGGCCGCACGCCCGGTTAAAGTCGGCCGCCGGGACCCTGCCTGCGGCCTCGCAATAACCGAGGCAGGCGGACCCGGCGCTTCGGGCCCTACCATTCCCCCCAACACCCCCCCCCAAACAAGACATGACACCATACTTCATGGAACACAACTGGTCGCAGCTTTATTAACCATTAACAATTGGAACAAAACAACATCAATTTTCAAAACCCCCATTAGCGGCACCCGGCTGCACCAGCCATACCTTAGCAAGGTGCCCGCCACCGCTAATGCCATAACTTGCCTCCCGGCAAGTTGCCATGCCCCTCTCCCCGACTTCGCCATGCCCATAGCAAAAGTCGGCAGGGGTTCAACCGGGTCAGGGGCACCCCGCCCCCGCCCAAATGAAGCCTGCTGCTCCGGACCCCGGAAACCTCCGGGATCCCGCCACCGGCACAGAACCCTGTTCCTGTGCCACCCCCCCAAACCCGAAGCTGCGACCAGCGAAAAATCATGGACAGACATATACTCCAAGGCCTCCCGCCAGTCATGAATGAATAGGTCCTCCCAACTGGCAACAAATGAACCCCAATCCAGCAAAAGCTGAAAACCCCCCCTCCGCCAGACCCATCGACAAGTTGTCGATAATCTTAGTCAAGCCCCGAGACCACCGCCGCTGGTCTCAGCAAGCCGGCCTTGGAATAATGTCAGACCACAGCAAGACAAGACCAGGAAACCAAAGCACCACCTCCAGATCGTCTGGTACTGCCCGGATCAATTGCCGGCTGCCGGCAGGGCTAGGACACCAAGCATCGTCCCCAAGATGCACAGGCAGGGCTCTCGTCCACTGGAATGTCCTCCCATGGAACTGCAGCAAAGGTAGAAATTGAGAGCAGCGAAGTCCTCACACCCAGCCATGTCACAGCCTCAACCGCCGGGTCCAGTCCCAATTATCTCCGATAAGTCGAGCAGCCGCACGCCGTCCCGCCCAGTGGACAAAGAGTGGCCGGCAAACCCACAGTCGCCAGGCCCAGCACCCCCATCTGCAACAGAAATAAACAGTTAAAGCCCCCCCCCCACAACCCAACCCCAACAGACGAACACAACCTTTCAAGCCCGGGATCACCACCCCCGATACCCTGAATAACCTGCTTGGGGACCCCCACCGCTGCCGCACTAGCGGCAGCCCCAATTCAAAAGGAGTGGGGCGCCAACTGCATAGGGACCGCACCCCCCGCCCGCAAAGCCCCCACACATACCACCGCCCGCCCGAACTGGGCAAGCCCGCAGGTCCCCAATCGCAACCAACCACCTGCAAACCTCTCCATCGGACCCGTCTTGGATTGTCCAACCGCATCTGCAACCGCCCCCCCCGCCACCCGCACCTGCTGTGCCTGCAGCCCCATACCACCCCCCCCCCCGCCCAGAGCCCGCAACCAACGCCACGACTCGAAAAGCCCCCGAAAGCAAATGCAAAGCACCGCCTGAAACAAGCGGCCGTGTACGCCGACGGCCCCGCAAACCTATAACAATAGCCCAGATGTAATGGGCAGCTGGGTAATGGGCAGCCGGGAGTCCAGCGGTGTAGGCCAAACCCTCTCCCATCCTTGCAACAAACCGCCGTGGCAAAACCCCTCCAGAAGAAGAGCCCAAACCAACCACGCTCGCAAAAGTGCACACCCCGCCAGGTGCACCCTGCCGATCACGAGAAACTGGCGTGCTTAGCCCCCACAATATAACTACCAATCAATCCCGGCGGAACCCCAACCTGACCCACCAAAAGGCAACCACCCGGTCACATCCTCGCTGCTACGCTGACCAAGTCCCTGCATATCTAGCACCACCGGAGGACAATGCTCCACCAACTCTCTGGGACCACAGCACCGTCCCCGTCCGCTCCAAGGGCGAGAGCCCGTAACCGACCCCACTGAACACGAGAAAGAGCATCAGCGACCTCGTTAATGCACCCCGGGATATGCCGCGCCTAGACCGACACATGCCGCCGGAGACAGGAGAACACCCCTCCCACATCAAGCCCGCCACCCTTGAGCACCTAGGAGAGTAGCAATCGACCACACTGACCACTACCTCATTATCGCACCGCCACAGAACCTTACAGATCCGAAGCCGTTCCGGCCAAAGCCCCACAACCCCACGAACCGGAAAGAGCTACAAAAAGATGATGGTCCCGGTCAAACCCTCGATGGGCCACGACACCGGCCAGCGATCCGCACACCAGGCCCCAATGAAGTCAACACCCAACCCCCCCCCCTCTGCCGCATCAGTGTATAACTGCCAGGAAGCCATGGACACTTCAGACTCCCTCAAAATAGCAGACCCCATTGGAGCCCTCCAGAAAACGACTCCGCACCTTCATATCTGCCCGCAGGGCCCCAGTGACCCGAATGTGATGAGGAGGCTTCCTCACCCCGGCCGTGGCACCATCCCTCCGGAGTGAAAACACCCTCCGCATTGGGATCACCCTACACACAAAGTCTAATGACCCGCACAGCGCACGCGGCTCCCCCAAGGAAGGCGTGCAAGACGACAACACGGTAGCCATCTAAACCCGCAAGCGGGTCACCTTATCCTGCGGCGAACGCACCACCCACTCCTCAGAATCCAACTCCACCCCCAAAAGTCAATCGTGCCGTCGGACCTTCTGTCTGGCCAGCCACCAACGGTACACCGAACTGCCGTGCCAGCCGAAGAACGCAGACGACATCTCCCGGCATCCCCCCGACGGCGCCATACCCACAAACAAAAGTCGTCAGATAGGTACCACAGGCGACAAGCCGTACGACTGAACCAGCACACACCGCAAGAAGGTGCTGAACATTTTAAATTAAGCGGCACGTGCCAAAAGAATACCCACCTTGAAAACAACCTGTGCCAGCAGGGCAGCCAGAACGGCCCCCCCGAACCAACAGAGCCGCCCCGTCAAAGGACGCATACCGTACCGTACAGAACCCACGCGGAATGTGATCGTTAACAGAAGCACCAATGAGACAAGACAAATTATGAATCCACCAGAACTTCCCTGACTCGTCCCTGGGTACAATACCCAACGGGGCTCCAGGAAAAGCACCCGCCACTCTCCCCACCGCCAGTCCCCCGCTAACTTGTCATGAACGACTGCAGCCCAACGCCGTACTGACGGGGAGTGCCGCACACTCGAGGCCGACACCACGCTGCGCACCAAGATAAAGCAACCAAACCGACAACCACACGACCAAACCACCGCCACCCGCTTCCTAGGGTATCGCCGCAGCACCCCAAAACGACCCCAACCCGTATCGGCGAGGACGCACACCCCCCCACCACTCACTGCCCTGCCGCCGAGGGTCCAGCCACCCCAGCGGCACCTTTGTAATGCACATGGTGGCTGAGTGAGGACCTCCGCACCAGGAACAAACGTGCTGGAATGTGCCGTCTGGAAAAAAGGGGCAAGCGAACCGATTGAAGCGCCAGCACCCATCTCTGCCCGCACCGCCCCCACACTACCCTTACCCCCACCTCCCCCCACCGCCCCGGCACTAGACCTAGCCGACATCTACGTCAGCCGAATGTTACTGTCCCGCGCACCCCAGGAAAACGCACGGTACGCTTCCAGTCTACCCCTGATTAGTTCAGCCAAGCCCATCCGTCCGGCGACAGAGACGGTACGCTTCCAGTCTACCCCTGATTAGTTCAGCCAAGCCCATCCGTCCGGCGACAGAGACGCCTCCGGGATGGAATCGGCGTACGCGAACAACATCGCATACCGGCCCGGATCGTGGTGGCCCCCTACACTAGCCAACCGCAGAATAAGCATGCGTCCAGTTCACCACATTATGTGCCACCGTCCTAACCTTACCCCCTTCCAGTCACCTCCCCTTCCTCCGACTCTCCCCCGGATCGCTTCCTCCCCACAAGCGAGCGGAAGATAACGAATATCACGCCACTTCCCCATCTTGCGCCGCAGCTGGCGTGGCACTCCCTCCCACAATGCCGGAAAATCACCGCCGAAACGGCACCGCCACCCGAACTAGAGCCCTCCGTCCCCCCGCCTTTCCCGCCCCGCCAAAGCAGCCCGCCGGACCCACCAGACGAACCGCCCGAAGAAGAAGAGGAGGACGAGGCAGAGCTCCAACGCTGCCGACACGACCGCCTGCGCTTTCCCGCGAACCACCCCCCACCTTCGCCGCCAGCGACCGCCCACCCACATCGCCCATACCCCCAAGCAACTCACCAGTCTCACCCTCCGCAGGCACTGACACCGCAGTGGCCCCGTCCTGCTGGACCATCTGCACCTTCGGCACCCCCGCTATCCTCAGGCCGGCCTGTGCCAACTCCGCTCCATCCTGCAGCGACGCTCCCGCTGCCGAAGACGAACAGCCCTGGCATCCCACGGCACTCGACTGCCATGCGGTTGTGCCAAATTCGGTCCCTGTGGAGACATAAAAAGAAAAAGACAGGGGGGGGGGACTACCCTTGACCACGCCGCAGGCCAAAGCCCACCCCAACCCAACCGAGATGGTCCCTGCCCCCCACTCCCACCACGCCCATGTAAATGGGCCCCGGGAGGCCCCATAGTCACCGTGCCCCAGGAGCCAGCCAGCGGGCCACCATAGCCACTGACCAACTGGGACCCCTCAAGCCTGAACCCACAACACTCCCCCTGCTACCCCATACCCCCTGCTGTACAGGCAGCACCTCCCTCCCCCCCCCATGCACTCCCCCCGCCGCTACCGCAGTACCCCGAAGCCCCTCGAGCACTCCCGGGGTGCCACCGGGCGGCACCACACCCTCGTCATCCCCAGCACCCCCCCACCGGGATGCCGAGCCGTCCTTGCCCCCTTTTGCCCTGGGCAGCTCCAACTACAGAGCCCCATGACCTCCCTACCAGGGCTGAGTGGTTCCTTACCCGTCCCCACAGACCCTGAGTCAGAGACCGCCCCCAGCACCCCCCAGGGCCGAACCCCGTGCCCCGGCCCGACCGTGTGGTGCAGGCATCCCCCAAGGCAGATAATCCCCAACCGCTAGCCGAGCTACAAAACAGCAGAGGCTGCCAGACATGAAAAGACCGGGGAGGGGGGGGACCTTTATATGCAGTTATATTAATTCATTATTATTATTTTTTTGATCTGCCCTTTTAATTTCCACCCTTTATTTTCATTCATTTGTTGTTGTTTTTTTTTTTTTGTTAGAACGGAGGAGCTATGTGTCCCCCAAGTTTCCTCCCTTTTATAAGTCACTCTTGAAGGGGATCGAACCGGGGACCTCCTGCCTCCGCTTTCCTCCACAGTCCGTGCATTAACCGCTGCACTACATCCCTCTACCACACATCGGCAATACCAGGCCCCACCAAAGACCAGACGGCCCGAACTTGCCCGCACCTCGCGAAGATCAGCTGCTCCTGAACGCCGGCACCCCGAAGCAGCCTCCGCTTGAACTGCCACGCGGAGGCTGCTGGCCGCAACTCCCCCCTCTCCACCACTCAGCAACACACACCCCGATTGGCTCCCACGCGGCGCAGACCGCAGGGAGCCAATCAAATTCAAAGTCGCACTCGCGCTCTCTAACGAGGCCGCGCACGGGGTCCCAGCGCCGGGCCGCGCGCCCGGTTAAAGTCGGCCGCCGGGACCCTGCCCGCGGCCTCGCGAATATGGAAAACAAAGTGGCAGGCAAGAATACCAACCATCCTCACTTTTGGGAGGAGTGGCCTAGTGTTTGGGCAGTAGCCTCAATCCAGAGGGACCTGTTTTCAAGCCCCAGTGAGAGACAGTAGCCTCATGCAGAGAAACTGAGGTTTCAGTCCCACTGGTGCTCTTTGTGGCCTTTGGCAAGCCTCTTAACCTTCCATTGCCTTAGGTACAACCTTAGATTGTGAGCCCTTTTGGGGACAGGGAAATACATACAGTACCTAAATTAACTTCCTTAACCACCTAGCTGCTTTAGGTGGTATATCAAGTAAATAAAACAAATACATAAATAAACTATATCTTAGTGCTACCAGCCCTTTGCCTGGGTGGCAAACTTCAAGCTTTAGTCTTGAAAGACTACAAAAAGGGACTGCCACCTCTGGAGAGAGATCTGCAATTTTAAGTATTTACTTCTGGGAATTTTTCTAAATCTTGGTGGAAAAGGAATTCTTTAGATTAAAGCTGATTAATCTGTGAATCCAGTGTGAATCAGCAAAGAGTTTTTACCTAAATTAAAAACTCAACAGGTAACTTTCAGTTTAAGTTTAAAACCCAGCAGAGATATTCTAGTTTCAATTTAATACTCAGTCAGGGCCTAGCAGCAGCAGCAAAGAGTTTTCTGTTTAAATTTAAAACACAGCAGAGAGTTTTCTGGTTAAATTTAGAACTATCCCTCCATGAAAAGCACGGAGAGATAATTTTATTCATCATATACCTCCGGTTCCAGCACGGTTTGGAGTATTATTGCCTTTTAGTCAAGCTAAATAGGGGGTGGTTTGGTGTTGTTGGCTACCTTCACCCGGTTTTAAGTGTGGGTTCGCACTACCTGTTTATGAGGGCTGAGGCTTTCTGGAATAAAAGGGTTCTTCCAACATAGGGAGGTGGTTGTTTCCTCCCCGCCTCTCAGGTTGGTTGTTCCTGACAAAAAAAGAGAAAAGGAGGACATTGAGGATAGTTACCAGGTTGGCGTCTGGTTAGAATTTCAATGACTATATTGGTTTGTTATATGTGGTGTCATTGAAGAGCTGAGGTTTTTGATGATCTGATTAAATTTAGAACTCAGCAGAGAGCTTCCAGTTTAAATTTAATACTCCGTCAGGACCTAGTAGCAGCAAAGAACATTCAGCTTAAATATAAAACACATAAAAAGACCTGGGAAGCATTAGAATAAACCACATGACTATACCTAAAAAAAACACAATTGCCATTTAAACAAACACATTTTTTTGTCGGGATCCACCGACCTGAGATGGAGAGAAGAAAAAGCTCCCCACTCGGTGTCGGTAGAGGCCTTTTGTTTGTATTTTCAAAAACCTTGACTCAAGTAATATAAATCAGATCGTCCGGAAGGTCTTTGGGCTTGTCAACGGTGCAAATATTGTGCCCTTACTGAAGAGGGTGTTTGTTGGTCACATGCGTTTTCTAGTAAATCTTTTTCTTTTACTGGTCATTCAACCTAACACCCTATGTGGTGTATATTATCACCTGCCCGTGTAACCTGTCATATATTGGGAGAACCATTCGCCCGGTCCGGGTTCGTCTGGGCGAACATGCCTCCCGATTGACCAATAAGACTGTTTCGGCTCCTATAGTTGAACATTGTCTCCAACATCACCATGTTTTTACGGATCTTCGTTGGAAAGTGATTGATTTAATACCTTTGGATCCCCGTGGTGGTGATCGGGAGCAGCTGCTTCAATGCTGTGAACAACGCTGGATTTTTCAACTCAACACAGTAATGCCTATGGGCTTAAATTTGGAGTGTGATTGGTGGAGTTTGCTTTAATCATCTTTCTTCCTTTTTTCTGAGATTAAAAGTTTTTTCATTGCTATAAAGTTTTGGAATCTCCTCCCTGTTGACGTCTTTCATGACATGTTGGTGACGTTTTTTTCGGCCGCCATTCACGGATGTTTTGGTGCTTTAAATGACCTGGAGTATCTGGCGTTTTTCAGGGCATGCATTTTTTGGAAACAGCTTGATACAGAGCCTTCTCTGGCTCGAAACATGCATGTCGCTGCTTGAATCCTGTGCTGCCCCATTGATACACTATCAGATAAGTGATTTATATTACTTGAGTCAAGGTTTTTGAAAATACAAACAAAAGCCTCTACCGACACCGAGTGGGGAGCTTTTTCTTCTCTCCATCTCAGGTCGGTGGATCCCGACAAAAAAATGGAGGTTAAACTTTTAGGTAGGAAGTTGAAATTCAGAACTTCCAGAGTAGCATTCTCTGAAATTCTTCCTGTCCCACATGCAGGATCTAAAAGGCAGGCAGAGCTATGGAGTCTCAATGCATGGATGAGACAATGATGCAAGGATGAGGGTTTTGTATTTGTTAGGAACTGGGGAACATTCTGGGGAAAGGAGAGGCTCTTTTGAAGGGATGGGCTCCACCGTAACTGGGATGGAACCAGGCTGATGGCATTAAGCTTTAAAAAGGTGATAGAGCAGCTTTTAAACTAGATAATAGGGCCCAAGAGCACATGGTTCGGAACAATGTATCCTTGAAAGATACTAGCAAAAGACTGAGGTTAGGGAATATCAGCAGAGAGGTTCCAATAAAGACAAAAGTAGCCCAAATACCATTGAGTACAGAGCAGATGGAGCTTAAAGATTCCAAATCACCCCTGCCTACCGATAGCCAGATTAATATGAATAAAATACAGCTTCTAAAATGCTTGTATGCAAATGCTAGAAGTCTAAAAAATAAGATGGGAGAGTTGGAATATATGGCACTAAATGAGAAGTTAGATATGATTGGTATCTCAGAGACATAGTGGAAGGAGTACAACCAGAGGGACACTGTGATGCCTGGATACAAACTATATCATAATGATAGAGCAGATCAAATTGGTGGAGGGGTTGTGCTCTATGTTAGAGAGGGGATTGAATCACAAAGGATTAAAGTTTTGCAGGAAGCACAATTCACTGTACAATCTCTATGGATTGAAATTCCTTGTAAAAAGGGGAAGGGGAAGGCAATGGCAGTGGGGGTGTACTATCGGCTGCCTGGCCAGAATGAACAAATAGATGATGAAATGCTCAAAGAGATCAAGGAAGGTAACAAACGTTACAGCACAATAATAATAATGGTTGATTTCAATTATCCTGGTATCAACTGGGTCAGTATCACGGTAGGACATGCTAGGGAGATAAAAATTCTAGATGAAATAAATGACTGCTTTTTGGAGAATCTGGTTCATGAACCAACCAGAGGGGAAGCCATTTTGGAACTAGTCCTTAGTGGAACATAAGATCTGGTGCAAGAGATAAGGGTGTTGGGGCCACTTGACAATAGTGATCATAGCATGATCATGTTTGATTTAATAAATAGAGGAGGGATTATAAGGAAATCCACAGCACTACCTTTTAACTTTGAAATGAAAACTAGCATAAAATGAGTTAAATAGTTAAGAAAAAAACTAAAAGGAGCAGTTGCAAAGGTTAAGGATTTACATCAAGCTTGGGTGCTGTTTAAAAATACTATTTTTAAAGCCCAGACCAGCTGTATTCCATGCTTTAAGAAAAGTGGAAGTCCAAATAACTGCCAGCATGGTTTAAAGGTGAGATCAGAGAGACTGTTGTTGACAAAAAAAGCATCTTTCAAGAAGAAATGGAAAAAAGAGCCCAATGATGATAACTGGAAACAACATCAGCACTGGAAATTTAGATGCAAGACGTTGATAAGACAGGCAAAGAGAAATTTTGAGAAGAAGCTTGCTATGGAAGCAAAAATGCATAATAAAGACTTTTTCAAATACATTCGTAGCAAAACACCTGTGAGAGAGTCAGTTGGACCATTAGATGATAGAGGGGTAAAAGGGGCAATAAGAGTGGGCAAGGCCATAGAGGAGAGACCAAATGAATTCTCTGCTTCTGTCTTTACTTAGGAAGATGTAGGGATTTTACCCATGACTGAAATGGTATTTAAAGGTGATGCTGCAGAAGAATTAAAAGAAATATCAATATGCCGGCAAGATGTATTACAACTATTTGATAAACTAAAGAGTAGCAAATCATCTGGACTGGATAGTATAAATCCGAGGGTGTTGAAAGACCTGAAATATGAGATTGCATACCTACTATCAGTAATCTGTGAACTATTATTAAAATCATCTGAAATACCTGAAGATTAGAGAATGGCCAATGTAACACCAATTTTTGATAAGGGTTCCAGGGGTGATCTGGGGAACTACAGACTTGTGAGCCTGATGTCAGTACAGGGAAAAATGGTAGAAACCATCATAAAGAACAAAATTACTGAAAATGTAGATAGTCATGGCTTAATGGGAAATAGGCAACATGGCTTTAGCTAAGGAAGGTCTTGTCTTACTAATCTGTTATGTTTTTTTGAAGGTGTGAATAAACAGGTAGACAAAGGTCATTCAGTTGATATAGTGTGTCTGGACTTTCAGAAAGCCTTTGACAAGGTCCCTCATGAAAGACTTTCTGCAAAATTAAAAAGTCATGGGATAGGAGGCAGCTTACTATTGTTGATTAGGAACCGGTTAAAAGACAGAAAGCAGAGGGTAGGGCAAAATGGCCAATTTTCCCAATGGAGAAAGGTGAATAGGAGTATCCCTGGGATCCATGCTGGGTCCGCTGCTTTTGAACATATTCATAAATGACCTGGAAATGGGAATAATGAGTGAGGTTATCAAATTTGCAAATGACACAAAACTATTTAAAGTTGTTAAAACCTATGAGGAATTTGGAAAATTGCAAGAGGATCTTGATAAATTGGAAGACAGGGCATCCAAATGGCAGATGAAATTTAATGTGAATAAGTGCAAAGTCATGCACCTAGGAAAGAAAAACCCAAATTATGGTTACACGATGCAAAGCTCCACATTAGGGACCACCCCCCATGAAAAACATCTAGGCATCATCGTAGATAATATGTTAAAACCCTCCGCCCAGTGTATAGCAGCGGCCAAGAGAGCAAATAGAATGTTAGGTATCATAAGGAAAAGCAACAATATTATAATGCCTCTGAAACATTCCATGGTGTGACTGCACCTTGAATATTGTGTGTAATTCTGGTTGCTATACTGTATCTTAAAAAGGATATAGCAGAATTAGAGAAGGTACAGAGAAGATCCACCAAAATCGTAAAGAAGACGGAAGCATACTCCTATGAGGAGAGGCTAAAACGTTTAGGGCTCTTCAACGTAGAAAAGAGATGGCTAAGGGGAGATATGATAGAAGTCTGTAAATTAATGAATGGAGTGAAACAGGTAAACATAAATCAGTTGTGTACACCATCAAAATATAGAAAGACCAGGGGGCATGCAATGAAGCTACAGGGTAACCTATTTAAGAGAAAATATTTTTGTAATCAAACTCTATAATTTGTTACCAGAGGATGTAGTAAAAGCTGTTAGTGTAGCCAGGTTTAAAAAAGGTTTGGACAAGTTCAAGGAGAAAAGATCCATAAATCATTATTAAAGGGGACCCAGACTATCCACTGCTTGACCCAATAAAAACATTGTGGAAGCTGTATCTTTTGGGGAAAATTCGAGAGGCTGCAGGGCCGGGTCCCGAGGCCATCAATAACCGGGTTCCCGGGGCCTGGCCTCTGCCTTCGACCAGCGGTGTAGAGAGGGGGGAATTGGCTGGAGGAGCAAGCATCATTTGAAATTGCTCCACGTCAAAAGCAGAGAGCGATTTCATTGGCGCTTGTGCTGGGGGGCGGGACTGGAAGCTGTTGGGAGCCGCGTGGATCCTTTGCTTTGCGGCACGGCTCCTTCATGGTGGACGTGATCCTTCGGGCTCCGGCGGAGTTGTGAGGCCTGATCTTGGCTGCGGCGAGGGGACCGAGGATCCGGAGGTGGCAGCGGTGGTGAACGACCAGAGGCATCAGCCGGTTGGCGTTCGGGCTGCCGAGTGACAGTGGACAGCAGGTCGGCAGACATTGGAGGAGCGGGGCCTTGAAGAGAGGAGCAGTCTGGAAGGTGGGAACTTGGGGCGCGAATCGTGGTTAGAGAGGGTGAGCGGCGTGAGTTCCTGCTCTGGGGGGGGGGAGGGAGGAGAGTTGGTCGGTGCGGATAATTTTACTTAGCTGGCATTAGGGGTGTTACGAGCAGGTGTTGGGGAGTGGAAGAAAAGGGGTGGTTAGTCAGTCTCAGAGGAGTGAGCAGTAGGTTTGGATAGGGTTGCAGTTGGGGGACATGGGGCACATAAAGAAGGGGCAAAGTGGGAAAGAGCAGCCTGGGGGAAAAGGGGGGAAGTCTTTTGGGGCTGGGTTGCCCAGGGAGGCTAGGACAGGCAGGCAGACTGCTCAGTGGGCTAAAGGAGGGGCCAAGCCATGTAGAAGGGGGGGAAAAGGAAGGAAGTCGGGCTCCATGCCTGAGGGGTGGGGTGGGTTGTTAGGTACAGGGATAGCCAGGAGTGCTGTTTTGGAGCCCCTGCATCCGGAACAGGATGGCCAGGGGTCTGTAGGGGAGGGTGTAGTGGGGGGGGAGGCCATTCCAGGTGTGGCTGGTGCTATGGGGTCTAACATAAGGGGGTTGGATGGAGGTAGGAGCAGGTTGGGGCTACTTCGGAAGCATGTGTGGGTCCGGGGTTGGCGGCGGATGGGTTTAGTCCAGTGGGGGTTCCCTTTAGGATGGGGTTTCCTGGCAGTTATATACCGTGGTGTCAGGGGGGGCAATTTTCACAGTATGCACCGGGAAGGGGCAGGGGAATTGGGCAAATGGAGGGGTCAACAGGTGGGAGTGGGGCCATTGGGATGCGGCTGGGGGGACTGGTATAGACTGAGGTTTTCTGGTGGAGGATCAGCAACAGTGAGAGGAGGGGCCGGGTGGGTCCTGGGAGGTATAGGCACGTCTGCATGGAATTGGGTGTTGTATGGGGGGGCCTGTAGGCATGGGGAAATTTCTGCTGGTATTGGTACTTCCTTCCCTGTGCAGGTGCCGGTGAGGGAAACTTCGTGGACCGGTGGAGCTGACCTAAACCAGACTGCGAGGTTGTGGATCCCTGAAATGTCCAGTCCGGCATCGAGAGCGCCTGTAGCGGCTGTGTCAGACGAGTGAGTCCCTGGTGATGGGGGTGGACCGTAGCTTCGGCATAGGGGTGGCATCAGGTGGAGAGGCGCTTACGGTTGGCCACAAGGCTAAGGCGAAGCAGAAACATGGGCATTGCTGTAGTCATAGTTCATCGGCGTCATCATCCACGTCTTCGGGAAGTTCGCCGGCGGGCTCGGCGATGGCAGTTGGCAGAAAGGGGGATAGGGCTGCGCCTTCGGTGGTTCATTGTGCGGAATTATGGGAAGCCATCCCACGCAAATTGAGGTGAAGGATTCAGAAACGGAGGTATATTGATATATTCCAGCTCTTGGAGGGGATGAATCAGTCAGGTGAGAGCAGGAAGAAGCGCAAAGAAGACGAGAAAGCGGGGAGGGTGCGGAAGGTTTCGCGCAATACATTGAATTGGACTCGGGCTTTCCTGAGATTAGAAAGTGTATGTGGGCATTACGACCCAGGCCAGTATGGGGCGTTGTTGGCCTATGCGGACACCATATTGGCAGCATCGCAGGCGCACGAAGGCTGGGCATGGCTCAACTATGACGAAGACTTCCGTGATATGATGGAAGAAAATATGCAGTTGTCGTGAGGGATGAAGGATATTAATTTATGGTTGACCCAAATGTCCGCCAAAAAAGGTACTGCGAGCGGAGCAAGTGAGTCAGTAAAGGTGGTGGGGCAAACTTCGTCAGTGGGCCTTAAGTCCTTTCGTGCGTCATGCGGTCTCCCTGTGTCGCCAAAAGGCAGGCCAGGAGGAGGGAACCTCTGCTGGCGATTTAACAAATCTTCCTGTCCCTTTCCAGATTGTAAGTTCCGGCATGCCTGCTCACTCTGTGGGGGTGGACACCCTGCCACGAAATGTAGTCGAAAGGGAGTGGCAGGGATGCCAGTAAGTGGTAAATAAAGATGAGAGTATGGAGTTGGCACCTACTCTCATCAAAATCAAGGCATTACGGCCTTGGTTGGCGCGTTTTGGGGGTGTGAAGGCAGGGCAAGGCTTGGAAGATGTTATGGTTGGGTTTTTTGGAGGGATTCCACATACCTTTTCTAGGTAAGGTGTCTGATGTGGTAGGGGAAAATACCAGCTCGGTTCGGTTGCGGGGGGAGGTCGTTCGTGAGATGATTGTGGCGGAATGTGCATTGGGCAGAATAGCTGGCCCCTATGGCGAACCGCCATTTTCGCCTTTTATCGTCTCATCTTTGGGGGAGATTCCTGAAAAAGAGCAGGGGCATTTTAGATTGATTCACAATTTGTCATTTCCACCGGGGGACTCGGTTAATGACCATATCCCTCATGAGTTGTGTTTGGTCCGGTATGCATCGTTTGATGCTGCAGTGGAGCTAGTGTGCCAATGTGGGGCAGGTGCTCTTATGGCAAAGGTGGATATCGAATCAGCCTTTAGGCTTTTACCGGTTCACCCCTTCGGCTTTCCCGTTGCTGGGTTCTAAGTTTGGTTCACAGTTTTATTTTGATAAGTGTTTACCTATGGGCTGTGCAATTCCCTGTGCTTATTTTGAGGCTTTCAGTTCCTTTTTACACTGGGTCATGGTGCAACGGTTGGGGTGACAATCCATTGTTCATTACTTGGATGATTTTTTGTTTGTGGGTCCAGCACAGGCCGGAACTTGTACTACATTGCTAAGGTCTTTTCAGGAGATAGCTAGTGATGTCGGCATCCCGTTGGCGGCGAAGAAGACGGTGGGGCCAGTGACATGCCTTTCCTTCTTGGAAATTGAGATAGACTCGGTGGGAGCAGTGGTCCACCTACCAACTGATAAAGTAGAGTGGCTTAAGACATTGTTAGCGCTGGTGGGGTCTCCTTCGAAAGTAATGCTTAAGGATTTGCAGTCGCTAGTGGGTCACCTTAATTTTGCTTGTTGAGTTGTCCCAATGGGGAGGCCTATTGCACGGCGTTTGTCATTGGCAATGGTGGGGGTAAGACATTCATATCATCACATTCGAGTATCGTCAGGGATGCAGGAGGACCTGCGGGTTTGGGATGCGTTCCTGTCAGAGTTTAATGGCTGCTTAATGGTACAATTTTCAGAACTGTCGAATGTAGATTTGCAGTTATTTTCGGATGCAGCAGGTAGTTCTGGTTTTGGCTTATTCTGTCAGGGGTTGTGGTGTGCCGAGGCGTTGCCGCCCGCCGGGAAGGAGTCGGGATTGACTCATAATGTAGCATTCCTAGAGTTGTTTCCCATTGTGGTGGCCTTCTAGGTCTGGGTGGAGAGGTTGCGGAATAGGAGGGTCGTGTTTTGGTGTGACAATGTAGCGGTAGTGCAAATTATCAATAGGCACTCGCCCAAGTGTTCGCGGGTAGTGGCGCTGATGAGAGTATTTGTGCTCGTTTGTCTGCATCTTAATGTCACGGCCAGGGCGCGTCATGTGCCAGGTGTGCAAAATTCAATCGCTGATCCTTTGTCCCGTTTTCAGGGGTCACAGTTCTGGGTGTTGGCCCCGGGAGCAGAAGAAGCAGTGTCGGTGGTCCCGGAGCACCTTTGGAAAATTGGGACCCTGGAGTGATGGCGTTGTTGCGGGCCTCAGTAGCTCCAGGTACATGGTCATCGCACCTGCTTGGATATGCTAAGATGCGTGACTTTCTGTCGGGAAAGGGTTGGAAAGGGGGGCGAGTAGCTGACCAGTTGTTAGATTTGTTCATAGCGTGGGCAAAAGAAGAAGGCTGGGCGAGGTCGGCGGTGTTAGCAGCGTTGGCAGGGTTCTCCTTTTTTAGAAAAGCTGTGGGGTGGGGTAGCGCCAGAGGGTCATTTTTGGTGAAGCGGATGCTGGTAGGGTAGGCGAAAGAGCATCCAAAGTTGCAGGATTGGCATCTCCCGGTATCTCACGGGTTGCTATTGAGGATATGGGAGGTTTTGCCAGGGGGGTGGGGGTGGCGGTATCGGAGTTTGAAACGGTGTTGTTTCGAGCTTTGTTCGTAACTGCTTTTTTCAGGGCTTTTTGGGTCAGTGAGTTAGTCCCGCGGTCCAAGAAGCATGGGGCATTTGGGGGTTTGGAGGTTCAGCATGTCGTCCTGAAGACAACGCAGGTGCAAATATTTCTCACACAGTCCAAGACTGACCAGCGGGGGACAGGTGAGTGGATGTCACTTAAAACTATTCCAGCTTTGTCTTCCTGCCCGGTGCAGAATTTGTTGGCATACAGGTACCGGCGGCCGAAGGTGGCAGGCTATTTTTTTTATCATGAGGATGGTAAGCTTGTCACGCAGTTCCAATTTACTGTGGTTCTTCGCCTGGCCTTATGGCAGTTGGGTTGCAGTGAGACACAGTTTGTGTCGCATTCCTTCAGGATAGGGGCTGTGACTAGTGCAGCGGCAGCTGGGCTGGAGGGGGATGTGATTCAAAGGATTGGTAGGTGGCGCTCTGGGGCATATGCAAGCTATGTCCGGCTGGGAAGAATTGTAAATTAGATCCCGGGGAAGGGATAGTAGGGGGGAGGAGGAGTTGCACTGGGTGGTATGGGGGGCATTAATGATGTTTTTCCTGTTGCAGGGTCCCGGGCGGTTGTTGTCCCATGGATCAGAGGGGCAGGTGATGGCCCAGTGGGTGAATGGTGGCTCGTAGGACATTCCTTTGTGTACTGGGCGGAGCGGAGAGCAATGTTGCGCCCTCTGGGGGTGCACCTGGGCCTGGCAACCTGCAACATTCAGTTGATCTGGATGGGAGAACGGGGCATGCGATGGTGGCAGCTTCTTCCCTGGGTGCGATGGCAAGCAAGTCAGCAGCAGAGACTGGGGGGATTGTTGCTTCATTTGGGAGGCAACAATCTCTCCAATTGGACTTGTAGACAGCTCATTTGTGCTGTTCAGCAGGACATTATTTCGCTGCGTGAGGAGTGGCCACGGGTAGGTATTGTCTGGTCGGACATTATCCCTCGGCCTGCCTGCCAGTCCCAACGTCGGTGGTCTCGGGACCTGATAAAGGTCAATAGGCAGATCGGACGTTGAATACAGCAGACTGGCGGTTGGCAGGTGCAGCATCCCTGGGCAGAGGTGAAATGTGCAGGGCTGTACCGTACGGATGGGGTTCACCTTTCTCCAGTGGGGCAGGATTTATTATTGAATGATTGGCAGGAAGCACTGGAGAGGTGGGTTGGTCGCAGCTTTATGGGTGGGGAGCGACGCGAGGATAGGTAGACTACCTCGCGCCGGTGGCAGGGTAGAGGGCTAGCACTTGCCGAGGCGGTGGGGTTTTAACTGATTGAGGTGCATTGGGGGAGCGAAGTGCTCCCCAGGTGGGGCGAGACATCCCGGTTGGGGGTCTCGGCCCGGTATAAGGGAGTGGGGACCGGCCTTTGCTACTAATATGGCAAGGCAGGAGCGGGGTTTGGGGGAGGATGATGCTCCACCTTGCTAATAATATGGCTGGTGGGGGCATTGTCCGAAGGTGGGGGTGGGGATTATTGTTAAGGTTTTGGAAATGTTGGGCCCGTGTTTGGGCCAGTGGTTATATGTGATAAATAAAGCTGCGACCAAAGTTCTTCCACAAGTGGTGTGTTGGTATTTTGTTATGCGGAGATGGGGAAAATGAAGGGTTTGTGAGAAGTGAGTGGGGGGTGGGGGGCGCATGGTAAGGAGAGGCGAGGAGGAGGCCTCCGGGATACCCTGGTTACTGCTAGGTACTTGTGACCTAGATTGGCCACTGTTGGGAACAGGATACTGGACTTGATGGACCTTGGTCTGACCCAGTATGGCATATCTTATGTTCTTATGTTCTTTGTCTACTAGATTCTGAATGTACTATTGTAAACCACCAAGAATTCTGCAATTGGAAGTATTGAAAAATTATTAAACACTAAAAATTAATGTGGAAGAGTATAAAGTGATGCACCCAGGGAAAAACAAACCTAACTATAGTTATACAATGTTGGCTTCTGTATTTAGGGGCCCTTTTACCAGTGGCTGTTAAATGTTAACATGCATTTGAGCAGGCAGTGATGGCCCACGGTAACTGTAACCACAAAGGAATGACAGTTATGGCCACTAAAACACACATTAATTGCCTATCACGAGAAAGGATGGGGAAGGAGCAAGGTATGGGTGGGAGTGTGGGTGTGGGTGTGGAGAGCACATTGCAGTTAACAGGGGGTACATATTTAAGGAATTATCCAGAAAGGAATGGAGAATAAAAAAAACAACATTATGTCTTTCTGTAGATTCATGGTGCAACTGCACTTTAAGTATTATGTGCAGTTATGGTTATCCCATCTTAGCAATGAAATGATAAAGAAGATAGGACAGCTGCTTTATGCAGAAATGCTGAACTGATTTGACCTCTTCAGTCTGGAAAAAAGGAGAGTGAGAGGGGTTATGATGGAGATTTATAAAATTGTAAATTAGTTGGAAGAAATTAATAGGGAATGGTTATGTATTTTATTTATTTATTTATTTATTTATTTATTTAACAACTTTTATATACCGCACTATTTACAGTCAGCGCGGTTTACATAGAACAATGAAACATCAGATAAGATACATATTATCCGTTTTATTTTTACATAGAACAGGAACAAAAACTTGGGTAACCAGGGTAATACTTTGAAATAATACTCAGACTAGGGACAATCCATGAAACTAAGAGATAGCAGACAAAAAACTAATTGGAGAAAGTATTTTTTCACT
Source organism: Ichthyophis bannanicus (assembly GCA_033557465.1). NCBI lineage: Eukaryota > Metazoa > Chordata > Amphibia > Gymnophiona > Ichthyophiidae > Ichthyophis > Ichthyophis bannanicus. Next base: position 605,035,964 of record CM066035.1, on the reverse strand, counting down.
CAGCAATCAAGCTATAGAATTTGTTGCCAGAGGATATACTCAAGGCACTTGGCTTAGCTGGGCTTAAAAGGGATTTGAGCTAGCTTCTAGAGGGTAGGATTTGTTGCATGCATTTGGTTCGTTTGGACACCTTGTAAAGTTTAGTGCATGCAGAATTGATATATGTATAAACCTACATATTAACACATTCACATAATCAATTTTCATGCTCTAAAAAATTCTAAAAAGTACCAAAAATGATTAAAATTAATATATAAAATAAACAGAAAAAAATCTGAAAATTGGAAAAAAAATCTGAAAATTCCAAAAAACTAACCACCTCCTGAGTGATTAGTACGAGTTCCTCTAACACCACCTCAATAGGTGGAGTTAAGTGCACCTGTACTAATGTGGCACACATTAAGGAACAGAGCTCTGCATTAACAGCCATGAAACTGCTGTTCACACTCCCCAGCAGATAAGACAGCGGTTTTGGTGCATTAGATGCAACATCTTTGTGTCCTTTAGAAAAAGACCTCTACCTGTTTTGCTTTTCATTGTAAAGGTGGCATATCAGATCCTAGGTGTTTATCATTGAACAACTATGCTTTGTAAATGGTTTATGATTTATTGAATTTTCTATACTCTTTCCCAAAGAGCAGAGAGGATAACAATGAAATAACAATTCACATAAAAGAGGAATAACTCCAATCTATCATAAAAATAATAAAATGACATTGTCTCTGATAGTGTACTTAGATATGGTTTCACAGAATTTCTGGCAGAACATAGCAAAAGTAAAATCTTTGGAGCAAATCCATACAGAAAGAATCCATAGATATAAAAGGCAAAAAAATCCAGTAAGCATTTTCCATGGAGCTGCAAACCAGACACATTTTGGGCCAATCAAAACAAGAGGGAAGATCATCAGCAGAGTTAAGAGCAGGCTATCTAGAACTATCTTCTGTGGAAGTATGATGATTCTTCTGCAAGATACCTGCCTTCCAACTCCAAGGTTGTTGATATACTGTAAAAACAGTCTGTGACAAAGCTGGAAGGGAAAATAAATTTCAGAATTTTCATTGTCCTTTTCAGATTGAAATGAAATAGAACATTTTGTTGATATTTCCTATGTGGTATCAAATGAATGCCGGCCCCTACCAGATATATCCAACTATAAATTAAATAATTGCTATTCTAAACTTAGCATGGGTTTTCAAATTTTAAAAATGAAGTAAAACCAGATAGAGAAAAAGTCACTCTAGGAATCAATTTTCAGACTTATATGTTCACTAGCTGCTAGTGAACATATAAGGCTGTTATCTGTGTAATTTGAAACAGGGCCATACCAAGGACTATGCGAGTGATGCAGCCGCACAGGGCGCAAGCACAGAAGGGAGAACTGATATCATCACTGGGCTTCCAGAAAGCTCAAAAAGAGTGAATTACTGAATATGGCTGGGTGGAGGAGGGGGGGAGGGGGTACCAGATTCATTAGTTGCACAGGATGCATTTCTACTACTACTCCTATTAATAGAAACATAGAAACATAGAAACATGACGACAGAAAAAGACCACATGGCCTATCTAGTCTGTCCTTCCATAACAACAACTACAACAGTCCACTTTTTACCTTTAGAGATCCTCTGTGTTGGTCCCATGCTTTTTTGAATTCAGTTTACTGTCCTCATTTCTACCACCTCCACTGGGAGACTATTCCACGGATCCACTACTCTTTCCGTAAAGAAATATTTTCGCATATCACTCCTGAATCTATCTCCCTTCACCCTCATCCCATGTCCCCTCGTAGCAGAACTTGCTTTCAATTGAAAGAGGCTCTCTCCCTGAACATTTATGCCACAGAGGTATTTAAACATCTCAATCATATCACCTCTATCCCGCCTTTCCTCTAAGGTGTACATATTAAGATCCTTAAGTCTGTCCTCATATGCTTTATAATGAAGCCCATTAATCATTTTAGTAGCAACCCTCTGCACCGACTCCATCCTGTTCACATCCTTTTGAAGGTGCGGTCTCCAGAATTGCACACCATACTCCAAATGAGGTCGCACCAAAGACTTATACAGAGGCATTATCACCTCCTTTTTTCTGCTAGCCATTCCTCTCCGTATGCACCCAAGCATCCTTCTAGCTTTTGCCGTCGTCTTTTCTACCCGTTTAGCTACTTTAAGATCATCAGACACAACCACGCCTAGGTCCCGCTCTTCTTTAGTGGACAGAAGTACTTCACCTCCTATACTGTATTGCTCCCTTGGATTGCTGCAGCCCAAATGCATGACCTTACATTTTTTAACATTAAATCCCAGCTGCCAAATTCTAGACCATTCTTCAAGCTTAGCTAGATCCCTCCTCATGTTATCTACCCCTTCCTGGGTGTCTACTCTATTGCAGATTTTGGTATCAGCCACAAAGAGGCAAACCTTACCCGACAGCCCTTCCAATCATTTATATAGCACTACAAGACACACGGGATGCTAAACAAACACATATAGAAGACAGCCTCTGCTCGTAGAGCTTACAATCTAGTTAAAATGGCACAATACAAGAGAAATAAAGGGTTCAATACGAAGAAGAGACACAAGGGGAATAAGAGATTAGGATCTAGAAGCGGCCTCAAGCATGGATTTGAAGAGAAGAGGGAGAGAGATAGGACTTGACGTAAGGACAGAGGAAGCTTGTTCCAGGCATAAGGAGCAGAAAGGTGAAGGGATTGAAGTCTGGAGTTGGCAGTAGAAGAAAAGGGCATAGAGAGAAGAAAGCTTAGTATGGTCCTGGTTTGATACACAGCATGAAAAGTTTCAAGGCAAAAATCCATCTAACTAACCCGACACTGTCTGTATAGTGAAGGGGCAGAGGAATAGTGGTGCAAATGCAGATTGACAAAATTATCCAGATAGCAGCAATTTTCGGCCACTATGCAGATAATCCATGAACCCGATATTCAAAGGCATTTACATGGTTTACAGACCTGCAAACCATATAAATGCCACTAAATGAGATATTCAGAGGTGCTAACATTATTAGTGCTGCTGATCATCCCTGATTAATGCTGCTACCCACCCCGATGCTAAACATTACCATCGGGGTGTGTCATGGGCATTTCAGGACATTCTGGGAATGGCACAAGCCGCTAACTGGACAGCAGTGAAATTATACCGCTGCCTGGTTAGCACCCATGGGAAAAATTATAGGCACAGCAAAAGCTGGTCTATCCTTACCCATGGGAGCTAACTGGGCAGCGACTCAATATCTCCGCTTCCCGGTTACCTTCTGCGGGCTTCTGGGCTGAACAACGATCCGGGATATTCAATGCCGTGGCCCCATATGAACCCAGCACTGAATATCTGGAGTTAAAGTTCAGAGGTGACAGCTATACACCATAGTAGCGCATAGCTGTCCCAAAATATATCGGGCCCTATATGTTTAGTTTAAGTCTGCTGAATAGCAGGCCTACTGTAAATAAACATATAGTAGCACCTGTCAACAGACAATACATATATTCAGTACTTCCAGATAAAAATATTAGTTGAAATCTCAGTGCCAGTGTACAAATTAAGTTGCTTGCTGCTGCTACTGAATCTTACCCCATTAATAGCCTCATGGTCACTATAGGTAACGGCTCTCTGAAGTAAACAGAATGCATAAGTCAATCATAATGATTATTCCCAGCAGAGCGCTATACGGCGGACTCCCATGAGGTTTATTCTATGCACTATTGCAATAGCCAATCATGCAATGCTTACTTTTTTTTAACAGATCTTTGCTTTTGCATTTTTTTATTAAAAGGGAACTGCAATGTGTCAGATGTTATAGTGGAAGAAAAATGATAACATGCTTAATTCACTGTATATTTTAAATAGACTAATTACCTTAGCTGTTGTTTTCCTTTTCACTTACATACGGTACACTTCAACTTGTTAATTTAAAGTAATAAAGTGTTCTCGTGGTGCTCTACATAAACATCCTATCTTCTTAATAAAAGCTTTCAGGTATTACCAATAGTGGCCTCACCATTTCATATTATATGGAAAATAATTGTAAGCAATTTCAGATACTGGGCATACCGTCCCCTTAAAAGTTTACACTAATTAACCATAGTTGCTTTAATGTTTTTAAGCTGCCCTTCATCCCACTATTCCAGACACACCACTCAGCTTCCTCAACAGATAATATATTCAACAGCTTCTGTTCACACCTGACATCAATTTCCTTTGATGTTCACAGTCTAAATGAGAATGGTACAGCAAGCTGTATTTGTGAAGTACACAGGATGCCTTTAAAATGATGGCAGGTATTTTCCTCATTAAAGCAGCCATAACAGATAGTTAGATATGGTGCTGTCCCTCACCTTCCAGCTAATTAATGACTATGATTGCAACCCAAATAAGATCAGGCAATTAAATGTGATAACATTTCAGAAGTGAGGAAAATATACAATCTTGGAATAGCTTCCTGAAGATAAATAAAGTTGATCGTAGTGAAATTAACATATAAATGTGTTACTCTATCAAACGCCCCCCCACCAAAAAAAATCTTATAAACTGAAGAATATAGTTATTTTGCTTTTAATTGAAACATAAGATGCATGCCCCATTAAATTAAAATGATATGAGTCTGACCTAAGCTAGAATTACAAACAAGAGTTGGCTTTGTCTTATTTTTAAAGTGCCATGTTCAAGCATCTTTATATACCATAATGCAGGTTATCTATGTTTTGGATTATTTAGTTCTATTCCAAAGGTGGGACTTTGAAGCCTAGTGTGTCTGATGCATGCATAGTTGCAAATATTTGCAAAGCTTAAAACAAGGAGTAGAAGTAGAGCTGGCTCAGAGCTGAGCACTGCCACGTAGAAGATCTGGGTCTGATTACCAAGCCCAGTTTCTTGTAGCCAGACTAAGGGCCCAGGCTAACTGGGTCTCCAAGGGAGCCATGGCTGAGGACTGTTGCTGAGATAGCTAAGATGGGAGAAGAATATGCAATAGGGAAAAACTCCGGCAATTGTTAACGAAGGCTCATGGCACCATAGTCAGTAGAAAGTGGTGGCAATTTAGCTGGAAGCTTAAAAAAACAAGATAAAAATGGTGGGTGAAAAGGAAAAAAGCACTGTGATCTTATTACTGACCCGTGCTACTTTGTTTTGCATTATGGTATTTATAAGGGCTCATGTGACCTTACAGAATGGTGATGTCAGTAGTGGCATTAAGTTGATAGTTAATGCTGAGATTCACAGTGGATTGTGCCCTTCCTTTCCTCTGCTTTTTGCTTTTCTTCTGACTTGTTGATTGCTGGTGTAGAAATCAATGAGCCATCAGTTTTTTTCTCATAGAGGAAGTGAAAATTTACTTTGTTCCTAGGTCTTGGCCTCCTTTCTTTGTTATCCAAGGCACCCTTGGGAGGATCATAGAGACAGTGGAGAGGAAAACCAAGTCAGTCGGAAATCTCATACATTTATTTCCTTTTCAAAATAATGTAGTGAATTTTCAGTGTAGGCTGATGAACTTTGCTGGAAATGCTAGTGCATGAATTTTGTTTAGAAGGAAATTTATCTTTGCTGCTAGCAAAGCGCTATTGCCTGTCTGAACTTTTGCTGTGGAAACTGCTAGCATTTTCATTTTTAAAGGCACTCTAAAAATTATATTTGAATAAAATTGGAATTATAGGATCGCTATTTCATGATTTGGACAGAGCTTATTTCTGGATCTGGGATTGAATGAGTTGGAGGTTGCAGGCAGACCTGCACCTGAAGAAGGCTTTCACTTAGAAGGGAAAAGACTGTTCAGCAATAGAGGAGAACAGATCCCTTCCCAAAGAAAGGAAATTTGGCCAGGGTCACAAATAAAGCAGAAAAACATCAGAAACAGGCACACTTTTAAACCACACATCAAAAACAAGTGGGAAGAAGCGGGCAGAGCAAAATCAATGCAAAATACACGCAAGCCAGTTAAATGCTGGAAAGCAATGAGCACAAATGCTCGAAGCTTAGCCATCAAAGTTCCGGACCTGGAAGCCTTAATGGTGGAAATGGACTTGGACATTGTGGCCATTACAGAAACATGGTTTAATGAATCGCATGATTGGGATATAGCTATAGCTGGCTATAATCTATTCAGAAGAGATAGAGTAAATGGAAAAGGAGGAGGAGTAGCCTTGTATGCCAAAAGCAAAATTAAAGCTACTGGAATGCAGGGGGCATGGGGAAAAGAAGAAGCACTCTGGATTGTGTTGGAAAGAGGAGATCACACTGTCATCCATACTGCTGTAGTCTACAGACCTCCAACTCAAATTGAAGAGATAGATAATGAATTGATTATAGATATTGCCAAGATAGCCACAAAGGGGGAAGCAAACATATTGGGTGACTTTACCCGATATGGATTGTATAATTCCTTCTGCAAATCTAGAAAGAAGCAAAACAATTGTGGATGCTCTCCAAGGTGCGTTACTTAGACAAATGGTGATGGAACCAACCAGGAAAAGCTCAACAGTGGATTTAGTGTTCACCAACGGTGATAGCGTGTCAAATGTACGGGTAGGCGCTCCTGTGAGCAACAGCGATCATCACACGGTGTGTTTTGAGATAAAAACCAAGGTGTAGTCCAATCATAGCAAACTCAAAGTCCTAAACTTAAAAAACACTGACTTCAGTAAAATGGCCAAGTACCTGAAGGAGGAGGGGTGGGAGGGGATAAGGGAAGTGGACTTGCTATGGGCTAAACTAAAGGTGGCAATAAAAGGGGCAACAGATAAATTTGTAAGGAAAGTAAATAAAAACAAGAGGAGAAGGAAACCTATTTTGTTCTCCAAAGAAGTGGCTGCTCAAATAAAGGCAAAAAGCACAGCTTTCACAAAATTCAAAAGCTTGCAAACAGAGGAACACAGAAATGAATACAGGATCAAACTCAAAGAGACTAAAAGAGAAATCAAAGGCAGAGGAAAAGATGGCTAAAGATGTGAAGTGTGGCGACAAAACTTTCTTCATGTATATTCGGGAAAAGAAGAAGATCAGAGGTGGAATTGCAGGACTCAGAAGTCCTGGGAATGGTCTCGTTGAAAGTGACACTGAAAAGGAAAAATTGCTAAACAAATACTTCTGCTCCGTTTTTACTAAAGAAAATCCTGGAGAAGGACCACCTGTGACTCCCAAATATAAAAATGTAAATGAAGTAGATACCACACCATTCCCAGAAGATGAGGTGTTAGAACAACTTGCAAAACTGAAAGTGGACAAGGCCATGGAACCGGATGGGATACATCCCAGGATACTGAAAGAGCTCAGAGAGGTTCTTGCAGGGCCATTAAAGGATGTTTTCAACAGATCCTTGGAAACAGGAGAAGTTCCTCAAGACTGGAAAATTGCTGATGTCGTACCTCTACACAAAAGTGGTGACAGGGAAGAAGTGCCAAACTACAGGCCTGTGAGCCTTACCTCGGTGGTGGGAAAACTAATGGAGGCGCTCCTGAACAAGCAAATAGTGAACTTTCTCAAAACCAACAGGTTGCAAGATCCGAGGCAACATGGTTTTACCGAAGGACGATCTTGCCAAACAAATCTGATTGAGTTCTTTGACTGGGTGACAGAGATCTAGATCAGGGGCATGCAATGGATGTCATCTACCTGGATTTCAGCAAAGCCTTGGATGCTGTCCCTCCTAGGAGGCTCATCAATAAACTCAGTAGCTTGGGGATGGGTCCCAAGGTGGTAAACTGGATCAGAAATTGGTTGACTGACAGACTACAGAAAGTGATGATTTATTTATTTATTTATTTAGTATACATTTTGTATACCGCTACTTCCAGCGATCAGCAGCGGTTTGATTACAGATTGGAAATTGTCAAATCATGACAGGAAATTTTTTGAGGAATAAACACATTGATTAGACAGGAAAGCACAGCACACAGAGAACTATTTTACAGGGAACATGATAAATGGAGCTCACTCGGATGAAAGGAAGGTGATTAGCGGGGTGCCCCAGGGTTTGGTCCTGGGCCCAGCACTGTTCAATGAATTTGTGAGTGATAAGGCTAAAAGACTGAATGGAAAGGTCTGTCTTTTTGCAGACGACACAAAAATTTGCAACAGAGTGGACTCCCCCGAGGGAGTGTGAACATTATGCAAGATCTACAAAAGCTGGAAGAATGGTCTAATGCTTGGCAATTAAGATTTAATGCAAAGAAATGCAGTGTTATGCACTTGGGTAGCAGAAATCTAAGGGAAATGTACGCGATAGGGGGAGAGAGGTTGGAGTGCACGGATCAGGTGAAAGACCTTGGTGTGATTATTTCTGTAGATCTCAAGGTGGCAAAACAGTGCGACAAGGCGATGGCAAAAGCCAGGAGGATGTTGGGCTGCATACGAAGAGGAATTACCAGCAGAAAGGAAGAGGTACTAATGCCACTGAATAAGTCACTGGTGAGGCCTCACTTGGAATACTGTGTTCAGTTTTGGAGACCGTATCTTGCAAAGGATGTAAAAAGAGTAGAAACTGTTCAAAGGAAGGCAACCAAAATGAATTGGAGCCTGCATCAGAAGCCTTATGAGAAGAGACTTGAAGACCTAAATATGTACACTTTGGAGGAGAGGAAGGATAGGGGAGATATGATTCAGAGCTTTAAATACTTAAAGAGAAATAATGAACAAACAAACCTCTTCCAAAGATGGGGAAGCTGCAAAACTAGAGGGCATAACATGAAGCTGCAAGGGGGTAAACTGAAAGGAAATGTCAGGAAATACTTCTTCACTGAAAGGGTGGTGGATGCTTGGAATGCCCTCCCGATGGAAGTGGTCGGGGCGCAAACAGTGACGGAATTCAAAATGGCATGGAACAGACACAGGGGATTCCTTTACAACAACAGGATAAAAGCAAAATAAACTGGGCAGACTAGATGGACCATACTGGTCTTTATCTGCCGTCATTTACTAGGTCACTATGTTACTATGTTACTATTTATTTTTTATTTATTTATTTAACATTTCTTATATACCGCCTTTCATGATATCAAGGCGGTTTACATTGAACAAACTGGAATTACATTGAAAAGGGCATTATAACTTGGAAATGACTATTTTACAGTGAGCATGGGCAATGGAGGGTTAAGTGGCTTGCCCAAGACCACAAGGAGCACCTGTGGGGCTAGAAACCCCAGTCCTTCCAGCCCAAGGTTGATATGATATGGTTCACTACATCAGTTGCTCAACTACCCTTCTAAGAGCCCTCATAACCAAGGATAGGATTTCAATGCCTTCATCAAACAATTCAGAGGTGGCAGATTGCCACAAATTCAATCTTCATCTCACAAACATGCTTATGATCATATTTGGTTCTGGTTCAGAGTGAAATGTCACATTTACAACGCATTCTTATGGTATCTTGCTCTCTGACAGTGTTTGGTTCAGTTTGTCCTGTCACTTCATAGCAGATCTCTGCAGGGAAGGTCATGATAATCAGCTCTTTGTTTGCTGGGATGGAGTGGGGATTGAGAAATAAAGTATTTAGGAAGGGAAAGAAAAAAAGAGTCTATGTTTGTGGGGGGAGGGGTGTTAATCTGAGGTTAGAACAGTAGCAGAAGAAAAATAAAGGTTATTTTCTCAATTTCAGCAGTAGATTTTCAAAACAGTTGAACCACCTAACTATGAAATTAGGCAACTAGATCAAATCATATAGATTTATGGGTGACTAGAATTAGTTGCTCAAATTCTGGACAGTCCCAGGAATGTGGTCAGTCCCAGAAGCGATTCAGCCAGCTAATGTAAATTTTCAGCACCAACCTGCTAAGCCAGTTTTCCATTTGTGTAAGAATAGGTTACTTAACTCTAGCTGGATAACTGGAATAACCAAATTAAAGGCAGGAAGCTAATGTAACTAAAGATAGCCATTTATTTTTAGGAAAATTTTCAACTGCAAAACAACTAACTAGCTTGCCGCAGAGCTGCTTACCAAATATCTACCTCAGTATGTCTGCAAAGAAAAAGATCCAGGCCTGGAAGAGCTAGCAATTAATTTCTCAACACTTGTAGCATAGAGTACTACTGCTTTGTGCCGGCATAAAACAAGCCTGCAGTGTGACCAGAAGTAGATTGCCAGGCCTTTCTTCCAAGGCAATGGAGGGTTAAGTGACTTGCCCAAGGCCACAAGGAGTGCCAGTGGGAATCGAATGCTTGTCTTTTGGTTCAGGGCATTACCGAGGGAAGATCTCGCCCTGTTCAACTTGCACATCGGGCGCGGGCCCCCCCCCCCCCCCGCGGTGGCAGAGAAGAGGCGCGCCCGATGTATAAATCGCCGGCATGCTAAGCAGATCTTTCCCTCCCTGCAAGAGCAAGGGAGGGAAAGATCTGCTTAGCATGCCAGCGGAAGGCTTAAGGGGAACATTTTAGCTGTTCTGCAATTGCCTGCACCCGCTGAGAGAAGAAAAAGTGGCGGCGACAGGCAACAGAAGACAGCTAAAATGCGCCCCTTAAGCCTTTGCAGCCTGTGCGGCCGCACAGCTCACACAGGGCTAGGTACGGGCCTTGTCTTGGTTACTAAGCCAGTGCTCAAACCACTAGGCTATTCCTCTCCTCATGTGTGGGTACTTTATGAATATATCCACCCATACCGCACTGATTGGAATGCTTACCTGCCGATCATGTAATAGCGGGTGAATTCTTTCTATATGCTCATGATTTACACAGGTATGTGTCCACACAATTTTATCAAAGTCATTTTCTATGTACGAAACAGGCTTTATGTGTGGAAAAAACTTTAAAATTACCCCTCATAACTTATCTTTCACCTCACATGCAACTATTTTAAAATCACTGCACCTGCTGTCATGGTATGAAATCTAGGTGCAGCCCTGTGCATTCTTGAATATATTTTATAAGAAACGCCAATTTATTTATTTAATTGGTTTTATATACCTTTTTTCTATAAGGCAAAATGGTTTACATAGAAAAATAAAGGGAACATTTACATAGAACAGATGAACATATGTACAGGAAACTTAAATAAAAATATAACTAAATATTGCTAGCGTGAGAATGCTTACATGGAACAAATGTAACTATATACAGGCAGCTTGGAGATTAAACAGCTAGGCATTGGGAACAACTTCTAGCAGGGGGATAGCTGGATAATGTCAGGGGTGGGGAGGTTGAAGGAGCAATGAGGTGAGGAAGGTGATATTTGCAATGTAAGTTGTTGTTTGAGGGAGGGGGTGGGTCATGGGTGTGGTGAGGAGGAGCAAGGGACATTCTTGTTGGGTGTTTACTGCTGTAGGTGCAATAAAGTGTTCTTCAAAGAGAAAGGTCTTGAGGTGTTTTTTGAAAAGGGTGTGGGATTGGAGGCAACGTAATGTGGGGTCGGGAGTTTGTTCCAACTGGTGGGAATGTAGTATTGGAAGGCTCTTGTGCAGGTGCATTGTGGTCGCTTGTTAATCTGCGCTGGTGGGAGGAGAAGATTTGTTGCATTCTGTTGTCGGAGTCTGTTGTTGTCAGGACGTCTAACTAATTATTGTAGCTGTGGTGTCGAAGAGGGCTCTATGAGTGATGATGAGTGTCTTAAACCTAATGTGGGATGCAACTGGCAGCCAGTTTAGGGATTTTAATATGGGGATGATGTGGGAGTGTATGGGAGCACTGGCAATAAGTCGTGCAGCTGTGTTTTGGGTGAGCTGTAGGAAAACAAGGGTAGTCTCGGGGAGCCCATGGAGGACAGAGTTTCAATAGTTGATGAGAGGAGTGATGGAGGCTTGGCAGACTGTACGGAAACTGTCGTAAGATAGGAGGGGGCATAGGTTGTGGAGAATTCAGATTTTGAAGTAGATGCTTATGGTGTCATTTGTGATGTGAGGTTGGAAGTTCAGAAGATGGTCAAGGGTCACACCGAGGTATTTGATCTGGGGGTTTTGACTTGTACTTAATGTCGCCCAGCTTGATGTTTTGTGAGGGGGGGGGGGTAAAGATGGGATCTCTTAAGACATGAAGGAGCTCTGTTTTGCTGAAGTTGATTGCAAGGTTGTGCTGCTGTGATGATTTCCATGAGGCAGGCGATGAGGGAGGAGTAGTCAGGGGAGGTAGTGTTAAAAGGGGTGAAAATCATTATATTGTCTGCGTAGAGTTGATATCCAATGTTGAGGCTCTGAAGGATGTGGCATAGGGGTCTTATATAGACGTTAAAGAGGAGTGAGGAGCGAGCGGAACTTTGAGGGACTCCTTGAGGGACAGTGAATGGTGAAGAGAGTGGTTGCCAGTTCTTACTTGTTGAGTTCACTGGGAGAGGTAGGAGTGACTCCATTGGAGTGGGGAGCCAATTTGGCAAAGCCATTGCAAAATACTGTGGGAATTATGCATGTCCTGACCGGAACATCTCAATTCCCTTCTGCATAACCTATTTAAATAAAAGAGCAGGGGCAATAAAGCAGAGAGCAAATCTTTAATGATGCCTTGGATTTAGTGGCAGTTACAGAGACATAGTTCATGGACAACCATGACTGAGATGTAATTTTACCGGGCTATACCTTATTCAGGAAGGATAGAGTAGGAGGGAGGAGGAGTGGCACTATATGTAAAAAATAACATTAAAGCTATAAAATTACAGGGCTTAAAAAGGGAGAGAAGAGGAACTGAGGGTTAAACTAGAAAGAGGGAAAGAGACATCAATTTGCATTGGCATGATATACAGGCCTCCCTCACAGGAAGAAAAAGTAGATGGAGATTTAATAGATGGCATACGCAGTATTGCTAGGAAAGGGAAAGTGTTATTGATAGGTGATTTCAATATGCCGGATGCTGACTGGCAAATCCCTGCTGTGGTGTCATTTAGAAGTAAGGAGATCCTGGATTCTCTACAGGGAGAACTATTCAGGCAACTGATAAGAGAACCCACACATGAAGGGGTGGACTTGGTGCTTACCAATGGTGAAAGTATTACGGATGTTATAGTGGGAGATCATCTCACATCCAGTGATCACCAGATGGTGTGGTCCAGTATTAGGACTAGAGCTGATAAAATCCATTCAAAAGCGAAGGTCTTAGATTTTAGGAAAACTAACTTTGCCAAGATGGGCCAATACCTCAAGAAGTCATTAGTGGGATGGGAACAGCTGGAGGATGTAGAAAAACAGTGGGCAAAACTCAAAGGGGATATTTTAAGGGCAGCAAACCTTTTTGTTAGAAAGGTAAATAAAGGTAAAAGGCAAAGGAGGCCACTATGGTTCTCAAAAGAAGTATCTGAAAAGATGAAGAAGAAGAGGGAAGTCTTCATGAAATACAAGAGATCCCAGAGAGTGGAAGACAGGCATCTATATTTAGAAAAGCTTAGAGAAGCTAGCAACATAGTCAGAAAAGCAAAGATACTAAAAGAAGAACTAGCCAATGCAATAAAATGGGAAGACGAGACATTTTTCAGATATGTTAGTGAGAGGAGGAAGGGCAAAAATGGTATTGTCAAACTCAAGGTTGAAGGGGAGGAATATGTAGAAGCCGATGAGGATAAAGTGGAATTGTTTAACAAATATTTCTGTTCTGTGTTCACAGATGAAGGGCAAGAAGTAGGACCTCAGAAAACACCTACAAAATAGGAACAGAAGCGAGGAACATGTTTATGTTTATGTTTATTTAAAATTTGATATACCACCCATACCAAAAAAGGTGTCTGGGTGGTTTACAATTAAAATTACATGGCTGCGGAAAACAGGAAAGGAACGCCATTATTAAAATAGTAAAGAGGAAAGAAGGCAGAAACAAGAATAAAACAAGGACATGACTACAAGGGTGGGACAGGAGGAGAGCAAGAGAGACAGACAAACGAAGGGCAGACTATGGGGGAAGGTTGAATGCCGTGGTGAATAGATGGGTTTTTAACTTTGCTTTGAAATGGTGGAAGGATGTTTCAGTGCGGAGGGAAAGAGGGAGTGGATTCCAAAGTCGGGGACCCAAGAAGTAGAAAGCCGAGGAACGGGTGGATTCCAGGTGGGCTTGTGCAGGAGGGGGAAGGAACATACGATTGAGGTGAATAGAACGAAGGGAACGGTAAGGAGTGTGAAAGTGAACCTGGTCTGCAAGATAGAGAGGAATACCTGTGAAGAGGGCCCTATGAACAAAAATTAGGATCTTGTAGTGAATGCGGAAGGGTACCGGTAACCAGTGTTGTTGTAGAAGGAGAGGAGTGACATGATCGAATCGGGAGGCGTGAGTTAAGAGGCGGACTGCGGTATTCTGAACACGTTGGATGCGAGCGATTTGAGACTTTGGGAGACCGGCCAGGACGACATTGCAGTAATCAAGCTCGGATATAACTAAGGAAAGTAGTAGCGTGGCCAAAGCAGAAGAAGAAAGGAAAGGGCGGACAGCTCGTAGTTGTTTGAGTGAGAAAAAAGACCGCTGAACTACTGAGGAGATGTGCTCCCGAAAGGATAGAGAGGAGTCAAGAACCACACCGAGATAGCGAAAGAAGAAACCAGAGGGACCGATTGGGTGGAAAAGATTGGAGCGCAGGTGGGTGGGGTGCTTCCTAGTGTAATCCATGTGGCGAATGACTTAGAAGGGTTAACGTGAAGATAGTTAGAAGAGAACCAGGAGGCAACAGCAGCGAGACAGTGATTGAGGGGCGAGATGTCTGGGTTAAGAGAGTCAGTATGAAGTATGAAGAGGAGATCATCTGCGTAATAGTATGCGGAGATGGCGAATTGCTGAACAAGAAGTGCAAGGGGGGCCAAGAAGACGTTGAAAAGAAAAGGTGCGAGGACAGAACCCTGGGGCACACCGCAAGAGAGAGGGGTTGGGGCAGATGTGGAGGACCCTGATACAACAGTAAAAGAGCGATTGTAGAGAAAAGAGTGAAACCATTGAAGAACTACACCAGAGACACCAGCGTCGTGAAGCCGTGTAAGAAGAGTGCGATGATCTACCAAGTCAAAAGCTGCAGAAAGATCGAGGGAAACAACAAGGGAGACAAGTCCGTGATCGTGCGCATGGTGAAGTTCGTTAAGGAGGGAGAGAAGAATAGATTCGGTGCTGTGACCAGAACGGAAACCAGATTGTTGAGGGTGTAAGAAAAGAGAGGATTCTAGGTGGGAGGAGAGTTGGTGAAAGACAAGTTTTTCAAGAAGCTTTGAGAGAAAACAAAGATTGGAAATAGGGCGCCAGTTGGAGAAAATAGAGGGGTCGGAAGTATGTGATTTCTGGATGGGCCGAACAACAGCGTGCTTCCAAGGGGTTGGAAAAATACCAGAGGATAGGCTTGAGTTGAAGAGGATAAGTATGAAAGGAGAGAGGAGTAATGAGGGATCCAGTAGCCAGTGTGAAGGAATAGGGTCTGCAGAACAGGTTGTCTTACGGATGGAGAGAAAAGTTTTGTGTAGTACAGCTGAGGAAATTGGCTCAAAAGAGGACCAGGAGTGGGATAAGACAGGGGAGGGGGAGGTAGGGGAGGAAGAACAGGGGGGGACTATAGGAGGGGGGGAAAGAGGTGTAGGACATGAGGAAAAGGACTGACGAAGATTGTGGACCTTGGCAATGAAAAAGGAGGCAAGTGCTGAGGGGTCAGGGGGAGCCGAGAGGGAGGAAGAGGGGACAGAAGTAGATGAGTGAGAGGCGGTGAGATTGCGGAGAACTGTGTATAGTTGACGAGAGGAATTGGAAGAGGAGGAGATGAGTCTAGAGTAATAATCACGTTTAGCAGAATGGAGGAGGGAATGGTAATGAGTGTGACATAAGTGAAAGGACTGTAGAGAAGATGGAGATGGATGAGTATGCCAAAGACGCTCAGCTCGACGAAGGTATTTCCGGTGTAAATGAAGACCAGAGTGATACCAAGGGTGATGCGGATGATGCCGGGAGGGGGGGCGGGGACGAAGGGGGGCGACACTATCCAAGGCAGAGATAAGAGAAGAATGCCAGAGGTGCGCCTGAGTGTCAAGAGGCAGGGAACCAAAATCATCTGGGAAAATAGAGGTGGAGGGGGGAAACTGAGATAAAGTGTCAGAGGAAATCTTGCGGGTGAGTAACGGCTGGGCTGGGGTGCGGCCAGGGGAATGCAGAGGTGGGGATGAAGGGGTGAAGGAGACAGGTAGGGAAAAAAGAAGGCAGAAGTGATCGGACCAGGGGAGAGGGAAAGAGGAGAGGGAAGAGGGGGGAGCTGAAGAAAAGGCAGAGGTGATGATAAGATCAAGGGAGTGCCCTGCATTGTGGGTGGGGAAGGAAACAAACTGCCGGAGAGACAAATCGGACAGAAAGGTGAGAAAAGAAAGGTCCCTAGCAGAGGAAGGAGAATCTACGTGAACATTGAAATCGCCCAGTATCACAAGAGAGGAGTACTGCAGCGAGGCTTCCAGAATGGTGGCTAGAAGAGAATCCCAAGCAGCGGTAGTGAGAGATGGGGGGGCATAAATAAGAAGAAAGTGGCAAGGGGAGGGGGAGGAAGCTAGTCGAAGGAGTAGAGATTCCGGATATGATAGGGTAGAAGAAGCTGGAAGCTCAGAAAGGGGGAGGGAGGAGCGGTATATAGTAGCAACCCCTCCACCAGCCCTTCCCCGACGAGAAGTAGAGAGAAAAGAATACCCAGGTGGTAAACAACGGTTGAGAAAGGGCTCTTCGCCCTCCCTCAGCCATGTTTCCGTTAAGAAGAAAAGATCCAGGGAGTGCTGAGAAATGAGGTCGTGTACTAGAAGAGACTTAGAGCGGAGTGAGCGGCAGTTCAGTAGAGCGAGTTGCAAAAACAAAACAGAGGGAGCAGAGGGAGAGGAGGAAGGTGGAAGGGTACGTGGACAGACAATGAGGTTTGGGAGACAACGAGCAAGGGGCCCAGGAGGGGCGGGGCCTGATGGAGAGGGGCGCCAGCCCCAATGTACGGGTATAGCAGACATGGCCAAAAGGAAACAAAGCAGAACCGAAGGAGTAAACGGCCAAGGCCGATGACAGCAATGAGGGGCCAAGGGGACACGGGAACAACCAGCAGGGATAGGGGCACTGCGATGTTTCCCCCGTCCCTCGCCCCAAGGAGCTCGCACAAGGAGCAGGTCCTGCTCCTTGTGCGCGCTCCTTCGGCGCGCGCCCGTGGCGCGGGATGCGCCGGAGCAGTTCTTATGCAGGGCTAGGCTGTCCGTCACTTCCGGTGGGTCGGGCCAGATGGAGAGCTGTAACGGAGGGGGTAATTGTACCTGGGGAGACACAGCACAAGCACGGTTTCAAGCAGCAACAGAGCAGATAGCAATAAACAGATGACAGCAAGCAGGAGGTAAGCAGGCAGCAATGATAGTCAGTAGGATGCGCCGGAGCAGTTCTTATGCAGGGCTAGGCTGTCCATCACTTCCGGTGGGTCGGGCCAGATGGAGAGCTGTAACGGAGGGGGTAATTGTACCTGGGGAGACACAGCACAAGCACAGCACAAACATCTTGAACAATTTTCAGAAGACTGTGTTCATGAGAAACTAGCTAAACTTAGACAAAGTGATGGGACCAGATTGGATACACCCAAGAATACTGAGGCAACTTGGAGATGTTCTGGCAGCTCAACTGACTGACCTTTTCAATGCCTTGCTGGAGTCAGGTATGGTGCCAGAGGACTGGAGAAAGGCACATGTGGTCCCTTTACACAAAAGCGGAAGTAAGGATGTGGTTGAAAACTACAGGCCGGTTAGTTTAAACTCTGTGGTGAGTAAATTATTTATTTATTTAGCTGCATTTGGAAACACTGCTCAAAGAGAAAATAGTGAGGTTTCTGGAATGCAATGGAATCCAGTGGAGGCAGCATGGATTCACCAGAGGCAGGTCTTGTCAGACAAATTTGATTGATTTCTTTGACTGGATGACCAGGGAGTTGGACCGAGGGAGAGCCCTAGATGTGGCATACTTGGATTTCAGTAAAGCCTTTGACACCGTTCTTCACAGATGACTTATCAACAAACTGAGCACCCTAGAGATGGATCCTAAAGTTACTGTTTGGGTTAGAAATTGGTTGAGTGGGATGCGGCAAAGGGTACAGGAAAATGGAGCTCACTCTGAGGAGAAGGAGTTTACCAATGATGCGCCACAGGGATCTGTCCTTGCTCTGATTCTTTTTAACATCTTTGTTAGTGATATTGTGGAAGTGCTGTTGGGTAAGGTTTGCCTCTTTGCAAATGATACCAAAATACACCCAGGAAGGAGTAGATAACATGAGGAGGGATCTAGCTAAGCTTGAAAAATTGTCCAGAATTTGGCAGCTGAGTTTTAATGCTAAAAAATGCAAGGTCATGCATTTGGACTGCAAAGGTCCAAAGAAGTGGTACAGTGTGTGTGTGAGGAGTACTTCTCTCCACAAAAGAAGAGCAGGACCTGAGAGTGATTGTGTCTGATGATCTTAAAGTAGCTAAACAGGTAGAAAAGATGATGGCAAAAGCTAGAAGGATGCTTGGGTGCATAGGGAGAGGAATGGCCAGCAGAAGAAAGGAGGTGATAGTGAATCTGTATAGGTCTTTGGTGCAACCTCATTTGGAACATTGTGTGCAGTTCTGGAGACTGAGACCACACCTTCAGAAGGATATACACAGGTTGGAGTTGGTGCAGAGAGTTGCTACAAAGCATATGAGGACAAACTTAAGGATCTTAATTTGTATACTTTAGAGGAAAGGTACAATAGAGGAGATATGATAGAGATGTTTAAATATCTCTGTACTAAAACAATCTTAATTGGTCTTAAAACTTGTGAGTAATGTTACAGTTGAGCCAATGGATAACTAAATTACTCTAATAGCATGAGATCATCATATTGAGATAAGCCTGACTTTATACATTATTCTTGTCACGATTTGGAACGTCTATTTTTAATCACTTGAACCTACAGCACCAGGGTTCCATAAAACTTAAAAAATGGGTCGTTGATGCTAAAACAAGGAGCAGTTAATGGCAAACGCCAATGCGAGAGCTCCCTACAAAAGTCTAAGACCCGCTAGATAAAAAATATATAAGTAAAAGCAGGTGATTGCACGTATTCAAGCACATTGGATAGTGTCAAGTTACGTTTGGAATTTGAGCTCATGCTATTAGAGTAATTTAAATATCTCTGTGACATAAATGCACAGGAGAAGAGCCTCTTTCGATTGAAAGCAAGCTTTGCTACATGGAGACTTAGAATGAGGGTGAAAGGGGATAGACTCAGGAGTAATATGTGGAAATATTTCTTTACGAAAAGAGTGGTAGATGTATGGAATAGTCTCCCAGTAGAGGTGTTTGAGACAAGGACAGTATCTGAATTCAAAAAAGCATGGGACAAACACAGAGGATCTCTAAGGGAAACGAGGGGACTATTGTAGTGTCGATAAGGAAGGGCAGACTAGATAGACCATGTGGTATTTTTCTGCCGTCATGTTTCTATGTTTCTGTGGCCTGTGTCAGTGAACAGTTGCCTGCATCCAGGGGCAGATATGTCTCAATGTTATAATAAGTGAAAAAACGATGTAGCACTTTGTTGTGTTACCAGCAGATGTCACCTTCTAGTGTGGCAAAGGAAGCGGTAAGAGTTGCCCTATACCATGCACCTCAAAATGAACAGTGCCATCAAACTAAAAATAATTATTTTTAAGTACAAATTCAACTGAGAATCTGGAATCTTCTTGAAAATCTTTTAAGGTTTGACTTATCTATTCCAGTGCTTCTTAGGCAAGTCACTAGCCCTCCACTGCCTCAGGTACAAACTAAGGGTTCATTTTACTAAAGCCCACTAAGGATTTGCAAATAATGTGCTGAACATACGTGCATTATTTGCAAAGCCTCTGCATTAGGTGTCGGTGGTGTGGCCACTATGTTCCCAGCAGCTAACATGTGATAGGCAACTAAAGCATGTACTCTGCAATGGCGGGTGCACCTAGTGACACTCACAGAGGAGTATATAACTTGTAAATAGTTTGAAAAGCTCTGTTATAGTTAATGTTCAAAATATGTTCAAAATGTTGTTCAAAATTTGTTCAAAATATGTTCCCTGTAAGTACACCTGTACATAGTTAAAGCATAATGTTCCCTGTAAATGTATACAAAAGTATACAATTGTTCTGTTTAATGTTCAATGTAAACCGCCCCTGATCTCTGGAAGGGGCGGTATAGAAAAGACTGTTAAATAAATAAATAAATAAATAAATAAATTAGGTGCACCCATGTTAAGAGCTGCATTGTTGCAATTACCCGGGCTCCCATGCTAATACATTTTACATGCCTGTGCTCCACCCATTCCTCACCCCATCCCACAATTGGCTGTTAACAATTTTTTTAGCATGTAGCTGTGGAACTGCTCATGCGTTAGTGTTCCCGACTCCCTGTTGCCATGCATTAGGGGCCCTTAAATAGGAAACCCTCTGGAAATAGGAAAAATGTCTTCTGTATCTGAATGTAACTCCTGAGAAAAGACATGAGCTGAATCCAATTCCCCCATTTTCCTTTTAATCTTGAGGTATCTGAGTGCAGTAAATAATGAAATGACATCAAATGTCACCAACCATATTTCACCATTTACGTGGAGGCCAGTTCTGAGCGGGGCACATCCGGGCCATCTGCATGCACAAAAGTTATATGGGGCAAATATGTACCAAATTCTGCAACCACAGGAACTATACATTCCCATGATAACAGAATCAGGGCACTTGGACAGCCTGGTGTGCCCCGCATTCAACTGCAGTAGACTTCAGAGCCCTGCCATCCAGCTCTCCCAAAACTCCTGCTGGTGTGCTGGTGCAGTGGCATCTTGTTGCCATGGTGCTGGCACATCCAGCAACAGACACTGCAGTTAAAGCACTCCTTCTCCCTACCACCAGGCCCTCAGGGGCCCCAAGCCCTGGATTGGGCCCTGGGATTATCCCTGCAGTGGCTCGCTGGGCTGAGGACAGAAATCGCTGTAGCACCCGGCACTTATTCCACCTTCGGGAATAAACTAGCCATGCAGCAGAAGGACGGTGGACATAGAGGGCCCTGACCTGAATAGGCGCTGTACATCCAGCCACATTGCCACTCCCTCGCTCTGCCTCTGTCCTATCCCCCCTCCCCCCCCCCCCATCCAGCACTCCCTGCACAATGGTCCTGTACGTGCAGGGAGCAGGAGGGGCAGAATATGATCTTGGGCCTATTCGGGTGTTGTATGTCCAAACCAGACGTACAACCCCACTTTCGGCGATTGGAATGACCACTTTAGTCAATATCATTCAGTATCCCTAATATGTGTACTGTATCTTGAACAAAAAATTTAACCAAAAATGTTTTATGTTTTAAAAAAATTCCAAAAATTGTGCCAATGATGCTAATAATAGTCTTTTCAAAGACACAATGGAGGTCATTTTAGAAGCTCTACTATGATTTGCACAGCTGAAAACACCCATTCAGATGTACCAATCACAGCCATGTCCCAAGAGCCATTTTAGAAAGCCTCAAATTTACACATGTCCAGTGGGATCATGTCTATGTATTACAGGGGCAAGGTGGAGCCAAGGGACACACATGTATGCCCACTGTGAACACATTCATATCTATACCTGCTCCTAGGGATGAATATCCATCTGAAAAGTGTCCATTTCAGCAACATTAAAACTATGGAGAAGAGCAGAATGCTCTCTCCCTCCCCCAATAATTTTCACTCCCTCAAAAAAGCATGCCAGTGAACAGAGAGGCCTTTTCCTAGCTACTGCACTGCTGTACTTCTCTATTGCCCAAATGGCAGGTCGTGATGTGTTCATCAAAATAAACATAACTATCTCTTATATCTGAACAAATAGGGGTACCCTACATGGAGCGGTGGGTACACCCTTAAACAAAGGCATGGGGAGGGGTGACCAGCACGGAGCGACAGGTGCACCTACTCTTGCTGCCTTGCTGGGCAGACTAGATGTATCATACTGGTCTTTATCTGCCGTCATATACTATGTTACTATGAAAAAGCTTCACAGACATATATATCTATGTTTCTGGATCCACTATCATCCACATGTGATGTGCAAGTTTCTACAATTGATTGAAAACCAGGCACATGTTTGACCCCTTATTCTATGTGACCCCATTTCTTTTTCTCTTGCCCACCTTCTCTGATGCCTACTTCATGGAATTTCAGAAGTCCCGGATTGCACCTAAATGACTTTTCTAAAGTGTCTTCATGGGTCTTCCAGGAGGATTTTCAAGAGTTTTATGAATTTTAAGTAAGTAATATATCACAGGAATTTTAAAATATTTCACTATTAAAAATGATGTCCTTTTTGTTAATATATACTGAATTATAATGCAGATTCTACTTTTGATCTAATCTGCCATTGTCAATCAGCGGTAGAATCTTCCTCCAGACTTCAATAAAACTCATAAATCCCATTTTATGTTGTGGAAAACTTTGCACATCAACTCACCTCCCCCACCCCCATGTCTGCTCTTAATAACTAAATCATGATTGTAATGATTGTACCTCAATTCCATTATCTTCTCTTGTCATGATATAAATCCCAGAATTAGGCTTCATTTCTTCTTCAATATCATTTATAATCTCGAAGATCAAGTCTCTAAAAGTTCCAATTTAAGGGTCTAAAATCCCAGGAGGCACCCATTTTGACTTTGACAGCACAATTGAACCAAAAAATAATATAATTTGTAATTTTGCAATAAATTTGAAATAAACAAACCCGAGTTTGAAAAGGATCAAAATTAGGAACAAAATAAGACATACATTTAAGACCCTCTCTTAAGCCACTGTTAATGATACAGGACTTAAATTTATAACTACAAATTCCGAATGCTCTGGGACCTTGTAAGTAGTCCTTGCTAATCCATTTGATGGAACCTCCTTGTCTCCTTCACTGTGATCACTGCCTGCATCCTCAAATGCTCCTGTAGTTATCTAAAAAAACTATAAGTACAAATGAACTATTAACCATTTCTTCACCACTATATTCAGATTCCTCTGAGAAGCTGCCAAAAATTATTCTTAACTTAACTCCCTGCTCTGCAACTTCCTTGCACGTTCATGGATAAATGCTGCCTTTTTGGGGTAATCATTTTCATCTTTCTTTAGCTTTTTAAGTTTAACCTGCTATATTGATTCTTTAAATTGTGCCATCACTTGTTTCAATTCATTTAACTGCTCTTCAAACTCCTTTGGCTAGGTGCACTGTTTTAATTGCTCTTCTGATTTCTTAATTACCTCCTGAATTTCCATATCCATCTGAGAGGTAGTCTCGACAATTAAGATCATTATATCCAGTGCACATTTATTATGAATAGCTTTCTACTGCTCAAGAAATTTTTGGTCTTGTACAACTACTTTTGGATCCTTCAATAATCCTAAGGCTCCTTAAGATCATCTTCTGTTTAACATATCGTGCCAAAGTAGCATCATGTAACTCAGCTTGAATATGTCACTTATTTAATTTAGACCACCTTTGAATTAATTCAGACCAGCTCTGAACGTGACTAAATGAGCATCGGAGTAGGCTAAAAACTAAATGGGTCATTCCGAAATACAAATAGGCCTCCTGGATGTGCGGAATAGACATTTTTCTCATGAAAATGTCTAGAACCGTTTTCTGAAAACACACGGCTCTGCACGTACATGGTATCAGAAAGCGAGTGGAAGGGGGCAGAAAGGGGGCGTGGCCAGCCATGGAGACGTATAAAGTGTATTCGGGAAAGGCCCGTGTATGTCCTGAGAGTTTCCCGTGGATGCCTCTGTTATACCAGCAGCAACATGGAATAAGGCTAGCACTTAGAAGATTTTCTGCTTTGATCTGCAATGCGTCCCATAGAGATGAACAGCTGTGACAAGTCTGTATTGAATGATGTGTCTGCTATCTGGGAGGGCACAAGATGCAGTTGTAAAGAATAGAATACCCAGGTGAGGGACATGCATAAGGTGAAGTAACAATAAAAAACACCCCCACAGAAATATTAAGCACTACAATATCCTTTATTCTGGCTATGCTGGCATTTGCTATTTGTGCTAAAGGGGCTATTCTCGGCTTCCCTAACAAGTCCTGTATTCAGAGAAATGTGAATGTAGATGTGGGGATGGTATCTGGGCTAGTATGGAGCAGAAGTGTGTTTGGCTGAGAAGCGTGGTCCTGAGATGCCCTGCTATTATGTATTACCAGCAGTTGTTTATAGGTGCAGGGCATTGTTTTTGCAGGGGTATGTTATTTGTGATCAAAGGTGGAAGTGTGTGGTGTGTGTGTGTGTGTGTGTGTGTGTGTGTGTGTGTGTGTGTGTGTGTGTGTGTGTGTGTAGGGGAGGCTCTGCTGTGCTGATTCACAACTATGGGAAAGCATGTATGCCTGGCTAATACCTGGACTGTAGGGCTGGTGGCAGCATCACCAGGTGCCAGTGTGAATAGGCAGTAACCTCTGTGCAGCTGCCCTGCAGCAACATAGCAGGGCATGTCCTGTGGGGGACCCTCGGAGTGCGGGCATGCAAATAGTACCAACACATATCCAAATGCACCACCAGAGGACTCTAACATTGTGCACATTTGTTAGGACAGATGATGGTGCCTTTGGGCATGCACTTGTGATGTCTGCACTGTTGCATGTTCCCATCTCAGTGGTTTACTTTGAATGACGGGATATGTTTTGACATGTAGCTGTACAGACCCCCTTCCTTTTTTTCTGGCCCATTCTTAGCATTGTAAATACTGTTTGCAGTGATGACCACTGAAAGAATAACTAAGGTATCCATCAAATGCCATGTATCTTTGTCAGCAGGGTCTGTCAGGACAAACATCTCACTTTCTACTTGCTTTTACAATGGCTCTGGCACACTTAGGTAACCTTGTAGTCTTATGGGCATGAGACAGAAGTCATGTTATCTCATTGTATTTTTAAGTTACACTTAATAGTTGAATGTTCTTTGTTCTAAATCTGTTCTATGTAAAATAGTTCTTTGTTCTAAATCTGTTCTATGTAAAATAATAGTGCTCTATTATTAATGTTTGTTACCTGTAAACCGCCACTGATCTCTGGAAGTGGCGGTATAGAAAAGATGTATAAATAAATAAAATAAAAATAAAAAATATATATAGTCTGGGTTGCATGCCCTTATCTGTTTCATCAGTATTAATGTGTTTTTTGCATGAGCACAACACTGTCAGTGTGATCATCAGCTTAAGAGATGTATATTTTTCCAGCAGAGGCGTGGTCACATGGAGACAGGAAGCATTGCAGATGTATATCTTTTCAGGATATGGCGAGCACGGGGACATGCAGGCCGTTTACTGTGTTTATCCGTGTCCCATTATAGCAGCGAAGACCCATGTTTTCCCAAACGTGTAATTCGTGCCAAACCAGAAATCTATATCTCCCTGATCCCAGGACCATGGGTGCATCTCTATGCTCAGTATTGGAATCGGGTGTATTACGTGCCTGTTTTCACTTTAGACATTTCTGCCGACAGGACATGGATTGGACTCTAAGGGGGGAATATTCAGTGGTGGCAGCCAGTGCTATTAAAATAGTTGGCCATCACTACTTTAACTTAAAACCAGCTATGCAATGCCGGGCCATATCCAGTCACTGGCACTTAATAGCTGGTTTGGCCAGATAACATTTTAGTTAGCCGGTCAGTTGCGATACTCACCCATTAGCCAGATAGCTAAAACATTTAAAGTTAGGACAGCCTTTTTTTGTCCTAATTTTGCCATTTTGGTTAGCTAGTTAGCATCTCAATATCACCATTGACCAGCTAGTTAATGTTGTCACCCCCAGTCTACTCCCTGCTATACCCTGACACTAGCCGATTAGCGTTGGGGCATTTAGAAGGCTTTGGAAGGGATATTCAGCAAGTATCAGTGAATATCTCAGTCTGAAAACCACATAAATGCCTTTGAATATGCCCCTTTAAAATTATAACAGCTCCTATTATTGATCTTTGTTTGGCAAGCAAGCACCCTATTTCTGGATTTACGATAGTGAGTGTTTGATA
The DNA here is from genome assembly GCA_033557465.1 of Ichthyophis bannanicus. Classification (NCBI taxonomy): domain Eukaryota; kingdom Metazoa; phylum Chordata; class Amphibia; order Gymnophiona; family Ichthyophiidae; genus Ichthyophis; species Ichthyophis bannanicus. Next base: position 605,010,078 of record CM066035.1, on the reverse strand, counting down.
AAGTCCAGCACCATTGGAATGAGGAGATCAGGAGCGGCTATTGAATTGCAGAGAACTGTTCTAGATTTTCACTTTGAATGCAATAAACCTGCAAGATTAGATGCAGACATAGGATGGATGTTTCTTTTATGATTGCTTCATATGACTATGGGACCGACTTTTTGAAATGTGTATATTTGAAATAAGTGTATATCACATAACTATATGTGATATCATCCGCTCCTTCAATATTTCTAGCCTTATCTATGCAGATGATGTATTGATATTCACCCCAATCAAAATCATGCACCCCGATCTCTCCCCAATAATAGAGTGCTTCAACGCAATCACTGATTGGCTCTTGTCTCAGAATCTACGCATAAACTTTAAGAGAACCAAGGTCCTATTCATAACCAAGAACAAGAACTTCTCTCCCCCCACCTCATTGAAAGTACGAGATGCAGAGCTTCCATGTAAATCCGTGATACGCTACCTGGGTGTCACAATAGATCAACAGCTCAACTTCAAAGAACACATAAAGAATACCACCAAGTCCATCTACAATAAAATACAGACACTAAGACACCTAAGACCACTACTAGTCCCAGACGACTTCAGAACAATATTTCAGACACTCGTTATGTCACACTTTGACTATGCCAACATCATCCTACACGGCCTCCCTAAGAGCACTCTCAATCCAATGCAGATGGCGATGAATGCAGCTGCCCGCATTCTCTGCGGCATTTCCAGAATGGATCATATCACACCCATACTTATGGAACTACACTGGCTACCGTTACAATGCAGGATCACCTACAAGGCACTACTTCTATCGTTTAAAGCAATTAACCGGCTATCCCCTTCATCCCTCTCTGCACTCCTGACCATCACCCCTACAGACAAGCTAAGAAGGTCAATAGCTGCCAATACGCTGAATGTACCACCTGAGTCTACTAAATGTACTCAAACAACCAGAAACAGAGCCTTTACATTTTATGCTCCTAGGTGCTGGAACAATCTCCCACCTCATGTCCGATCAATTGGTGACCTCTCACAGTTCAGAAAAGCCCTTAAACACCACTTATTCTGCTGCCACTTCGTCTACACTAACCTAACACAATCACTTCCGGCACCTCAACTAGCCCACACAGCCTCCAACATTCCAACAACATAACTCTTGACGATGTGCAAAACAGACCCACAACGAGCATAGATTACACGTCTCTTGCATTATGATTCCAACATATAATATATACTGTAAATAGTTTTGACAACAACCACTGTTGCTGATTTGTATATAGTTACCCTTGTTACAATCCCAAGTTGCAAATCCTGTTACAATGTATGCAAAAGAGCTTTTGTTCTGATGCAAATTTTGTTATTTGTAAACCACACTGATACTGAAGAGCACGGTATATAAGAATGATAAATAAATAAATAAATAAATATTTAAAATTTATTTATTTAACATTTTTTATATACCGTCTTTCTACGAATCAAAACGGTTTACATAGAACAATAAAAAGCAGTATATTTCAACTGTTTACAAGGAACGAATAGCAGGATACAGAATAAAACATCATGAAGAACTAAATTATATTATACAATTAATTACAGTGAACAACGATCAACTATTTACATATTTACATATGTATGTGTGAAGCTACGGATGGGAGTATTGTAAAGTTTGATGGAACAAGAGCAGGGAGGTAAAAAATGAGGGGTTTAGGTATTAGGGTGGGAGAGAAAATTGATCAAGGAAGAGATGGGTCTTTAACTTTTTCCAGAAGTCAGTGTGGCTCACGCAGTTGCGCAGCTCATGTGGAAGGGAATTCCAAAGGGATGGAGCATAGAGGGAAAAGGTCCTGTGACAAGTGGATTGTTTACAGTGTTTTTTAGTAGTAGGTATAGTCAGTACGTTTTTAGTGATAGAACGGTGATTTCTAGTGTTGTTGGAGAAGGCAAGGAGAGGGGAGAGGCATGGAGCTGACTCCTTAGAAATAATTTTGTGTATTAGAGTAAGAACCTTGAATTTCACTCGGTGGTGAATTGGGAGCCAGTGGAGATCATAGAGGATAGGTGTAATATGAGCTCGTCTAGGATTGTTTGTTATGAGACGTGCTAATGCATTCTGGGCTAGTTGGAGGGGTTGAATAGAGTTCTTGGGGAGGCCCTGATAGATCAGATTACAATAGTCAAGCGAGGGGGTTGTAAGGGCCTGACAGACAGTGCGAAAGGAGTCAGGGCTTAGGAGAGGTTTGAGGTTCCTGAGGGTGCGTAGCTTAACGTATACTGTGTTAGTGGTTTTCTTTATTTGATCAGAGAAAGATAAGTTCTGATCGAGTATGATTCCAAGATATTTCACCTGGTTTTTTATAGAGAGAGTGAGATCGTCAAAGGTGAAGGTTGTGGGGGGGATGTATGAGGGGTTAGAGAAAACCTGGAGTGCCTCAGTTTTGGATTGGTTGATTATTAGGTTGTGTTGAGAGAGCCAAGATTTGAGGCTGGTTAGACATTCATTTAGCTTAGAGAAATTAGGGTTAGAGAGGTTAAATGGGGTGAAACACATCATGTCGTCTGCATATATTTGATACTGGATGCCATAATTTTGGAAGATCGTGCATACAGGTTGGAGGAAGATATTAAAGAGTGACGCAGAAAGACTGGATCCTTGAGGTACGCCTTGTTTTAGTGTAAAAGGGAGGGAAGTATCACTTCCAATACGGACCTGTTGGGTTCTATCGTCTAGGTAGGATTGGAACCACTTTAGGGTTGTGCCTCTCAGTCCTATATCATGAAGTCTGTATAGGAGTTGATGGTGGGGGAGGGAGTCAAAAGCAGCGGATAGGTCTAGGAAAATAAGTAGACATCCTTGGGTGGAGTTCTGGATGTGTGCATACAGGGAATCTAGTAAGGAAGAGAGGAGGGTTTCAACTCCGTGATTTTTTTTAAATCCATGTTGGAATAAGTCAAGGGGGGAGTGGTCATCAATATGGTTCTGAAGTTGGATTTGGACAAGTTTCTCGGTTATTTTTGCAAGGAAGGGGATACTAGATATGGGTCTATAAGAATGTAAATAGAATGGATGCCCTGTTATGATTGGCTAAATAGGATCATATGATTGGTTCTTCAAAAAATGAAAGGAGGGTTTGGGAATTTAAATAAACACTCACCATCTCATTTTTTGCAGGATATTAAAAATGATGAAATGTGAACTCAGCAAAAAAGTGAAATTGGGCAGCTCATCCCTGATGCAGTGATTGGTCGATACATGATATCATGTCAGGGGACCGACTCGTCATTTTGATTATGACAGATGGATGGACAAGTGTAAAGCCAAGGGGCTCTTTTTAAAACATTGGTTCATTGGACATTGATTGTTAATATTTGTATTTTTTTAAATGCAGTTACAAGAAAAATCCTTAAACAATGATTTTACTTTGGACCAATGATTAGAAACTAAACAGAGGGTTCTGTTATATAGGAATATGAAATGCGTATAGTACCTAGATGTAACTCCCTTAACCACCTAGTTGCTACCCACCAGAGGTGGTATATCAAATAAAAACTGAAAAAATAAAAATAAAATAAGAGCATAAGAACTGCCGTACTGGGTATGATCAAAGGTCTACTGTGCCCAGTATCCTGTTTCCAATAGTGGCCAATCCCAGTCACAAGTACGTAGCAGGATCACAAATAGTAGACAGATTCCATGCTATTTAACTTTTATGAATAAGCAGTGACTTTCTCCAGGTCTATTGACTTTTTTCTCTAGCAACTGATCCAAAGCTGTTTTTCAAACTCAGCTATGCTAGCTGCTTTTACTACGTTCTCCGGTAATGAGTTCCAAAGCTTAACATACATTGAGTGAAAACATGTTTTCTTCTATTTGTTTTAAACATATTACTTTGTAACTTCATGGTGTATCCTCTAGTCTTTGTACATTCTGAAAGAGAAACCAATTGATTTGTGTTTACCTGTTCCACTCCACACAGGATTTTATAGACCTCTATCATATATCACTCAACCTTCTTTTCTCCAAGCTAAAGAGCCCTAACCTCTGGCTTTTCCTCATAGGAGAGTCTTTCTATCTCCTAAATCATTTTGGCCACCCTTTTCTATACCTTTTATATTTCTGCTATATCTTTTTGGAGATGTGGTGATTTAAGTTGTGGCTGCATCATGGAACCATACTAGCACTGTGTCCATGAATTTGTATGTGTAAATGATTTTGCCCCCAGTTTTCAAAATGCCCATTTCCCTGTATAAACCTTGTTTGTTGCGTAGAAATGCCTGTGAAAATTGCTCTTGTGGGAGGTACTTTATATGCAACTTGATTATGTAGAACAGCATTTTAGAGACTCAGAGAGGCATTAATAAAAATCACTGGGATTCTGCAACCATAGAAGTAGGAAGTCAATGCAGAGCCCCTGCATTTATGTAATATATGGACATGCATTCCCTGAGAACAGAGAGTGAGCAGCGTGGGGCTGGGATCGGAACTACTTGCTGCCTCAGAGCAGGTGTGATTTTGTGTGGGAACTTTCAGAGATGCATTTTCTAAAGCACTGAGGCACATAAGTTGACTTTATAAAATATATTTATTTATTTATTTATTTATTTATTTAACATTTTTATATACCGCGCTATTTATTATCAGCGCGGTTTACATAGAACTACAAAACATCAGATAAGATACATATATCTGTTTTTACATGGAACAGGAAGAAAAACTTGGAAAACCGGGGTAATTATAACAAAGGATAATAAACATTGAACTAAATATACCCAATGTGCTATTTCTGCCTAGATGCCTTGATATAGAATTGTCCCCCATAGAAATAATGTTAGAAGCCCTTTTCCGTACATAAGGCAGTGATTTACACACAAAAATTGATGCTTATTAATTATTCTATAAAACCATATATAGGTCACTCAAGGAGGGGTACAGGAATAGAATAAAAAAATAATTATCCTCATATCAAAATAATCACAAAAACAACCCCCCCTCCAAAAAAAATTGCCCTGGGGTATACGCGCATAAATGTACATGCTGCTGGCATATAGCACATACTTTTATGTACATGCATCAGCATTCCTGTGTGGGACAGGACGTAGAGGTCTCAGCAGACTTTTAAAATATGTGCATAGGTTCAAAATACATATGTATCTTTCAAACTTAGGCAGGGATAAATGTGCATGCCTCTGAGCAGGGATAAATGTGCATGCCTGCTTTAACAGTGGGATAATTTTAGGAAGGTGTAAAGACTTTGATATTAATAGGCATTACATATACACCTATGTAATTTCACAGCTTAGGAGCTCTGACCATTCTTAAATATACTAAGGCATTGATAAGGCAGGCAAAGAGAGAATTTAAAAAAGAAACTTGCCATGGAAGCAAACATGCATAATAAAAACATTTTCAAGTACATTTCTAGTAAAAAATCTGTGAGATGATAGAGGGGTAAAAGGGGCACTAAGGGAGAACAATGCCATAGCGGAGAAACTGAATGTTATGTTATATTACTCTTTATTTGGTATGCCACATATCTATAACGCTATGCAGTTTACATTAACATTATATAAAAAAAATATCAAGGAAAAGAACACCATAATAAAACAGAAAGATATGACAGGAAGAATAGACATGCCAAGATAAAACATAAATAAATTCTTTGCTTCATTGTTTGCTGAAGAAGATGTATAGAAGTTACCCATGCCTGAAAAGGTATTTAAAGGTGATATATTGAAAGAATTGAAATAAATCACGATAACCAGGAAGATGTGTTATAACCTAACTGGAAGATGTAGCAAATCACCTGGACTGGCTGGTATATATTCCTGGGTGCTGAAATAAATAAAATATGAGATTGCAGACCTACTATTAGTAATCTGTGAACTATTATTAAAATAATCTGGAACACCTGAAGACTGGAGAATGGCCAATGTAATAACAATTTTGAAAAAGGGTTCCAGGGGTGATCCAGGAAACTCTTGATCAGTGAGCTTGACATCAGTACTAAGCAAAATTGTAGAAACCATTATAAAAAATAAAATTACTAAACATATAAATAATCATGGTTCATTGGGAAAAAGCCAACATGGATTTAGTAAAGGAAAGTCTTGTCTCACTAATCTCCTATTTTTTTGAAGGTGTGAATAAAAATGTAGGTAAAAGTGAGCTGATTGATGTGGAGCCTGATTCTAAAAGGGGCATGTCTGGGCCGTCTGGGCATCCAAACCCCCGGATGGGCTCGGCTCGTACCCAATTCTGCACCATGAAGCTAGACATTCTCACGATTGCAGGATTCGAACACCAAGATAGCCCGGCGTGCCTTTGAGTCCACCACTGGAGATGTCCTAACAGCAGCATGGTCAGCCTGCCCAATGCTTCTACTGGTGTGCTGGTGCCATGGAGTCCCATTGCCATGGCACCAGGATGCCCAGCAGGAACGTTGAAGGCCCAACACAGAGATAGAGGTAGTTTCCCCACTGCCCAACCCACAGTGGGGCCTGCCAGTGCTGGGATCAAGTGGTGGGGCCTCACAATCCACTGCTCCATTTTTTGGGGGGCTGCTGGGCCGAATTGCCGCCATAGCCATTTCATATTCCACCTCTGATCCCCCACCCGCCAAACATACAGGACCGTGACCTGTATAAATGGGTGCCTCAGTCTGTCCCCGCTCTGCCCACTCCCTGCCCCCTTCCAGCTCTTCCTATACAGTGGCTCTGTGCACGCGGTGAGAGCATGAGGCAGCATACAGTCCCAACAAATAGCAAGACTGCACATCCTACTGGGACGTTCAAACCCGCTATTTGCATCTCAGAATCACGTCCATAGTGTATCTGGATTTTCAGAAAGCCTTTGATAAGGTCCCTCATGAGAGACTCTTGGTAAAATTAAAAAGTCATGGGATAGGAGGCAGTGTATTATTGTGGATCAGGAACTAGTTGAAAGGTAAAAAACAGAGGGTAGGGCTAAATGGCAAATTTTCTCAGTGGAGAAAGGTGACTAGTGGAGTACCCCAGGGATCTGTGCTGGGCCCATTGCTTTTTAACATATTTGTAAGTGACCTGGAAATAAGAATAATTAGTGAGGCGATCAAATTTACAGATGACAAAAAAGTATTACAAGTTTTTAAAACACAAGAGGATTGTGAAAAATTGCAAAAGACCTTGATAAACTAGAAGACTGGGCTTCCAAATAGCAGATGTAATTTAATGGGGACAAGTGCAAAGTTATGCATTTAGGGAAGAACACGATGCAAGGTTCCATTTTAGGAACCATCAGCCAGTAACAGGATCTAGGTATCATCATGGGTATTACATTGAAATTCTCTGCCCAGAGTGCAGCCACGGCCAAGAAATCAAATAGACTGCTAGGAATCATAAGGAAAGGAATGGAGAATAAAAGGATGGATATTATAACATCTCTGTATCATTCCCTGGTGTAACCGCACCTTGAATATTGTGTCTATTTCTGGTCACTATATTTTAAAAAGGATATAGCTGAATTAGAAAAGGTATAGAGAAGAGCCACCAAAATGGTAAAGGAGAAAGGCTTAAAAGGTTGGGGCTCTTCAACTTGGATAAAAGACGGCTGAGGGGAGATATGATAGAGGTCGATAAAATAATGAATAGAGTGGAATGGGTAAACATAGATCGGTTGTTTACTCCTTCAAAAAGTAGAAAGACTAGGGGACATGCAATGAAGCTACAATGTAGCCCATTTAAGACTAATTTATTATTTATTATTATTTATTTATTTATTTATTACAATTTCTTATATACCGCACTATTGTCAGCGCGGTTTACATAAAACAAAATGACCATAACAAACTGTTTGGCTTCACATAGAACAGGAGAAAACAACTTGGATAACATGCTTCTGCTTTACATAGAACAGGAGTAGTAACTTGGATAACGGGGTATGCAAACTAAACTACTTACATATGTACTTACATACTAATACAAGAAAATATTTTTTCACTCAGCATGTAATCAAAATTTGAAATTCGTTACCGGCATACGTTGTAAAAAAATACTAATGTAGCTGGGTTTAAAAAAATGTTTGGACAAGTTCATGGAGGAAAAGTCCATAAACCATCATTAAAGAGAACCAGGGAAATCCACTGCTTACCCCAAGATAAGCAACATGAAATCTGTGAACCTTTTTGGGAACCTGACAGGTATTTGTGACCTGGATTGTCTGCTGTTGGAACAGGAAACTGGGCTTGATGGGCCTTGCTCTGACCAGTAGGGCATTTCTTTTGTTCTTATGTTAAGTTGTCAAATACCTGAAGGCCAGTTTTAGATAGGATGTGCAGAGGGAAATTCCGACATCCATGTCAGGACATAGAAAATATCTGTTCTGTTTTACAAAGGATCTGCCAACTACAAAGCATTTTGTAAAATAAGTGTAAGGGTATGCAGACATGCATTTTGATGCCTCACCATGTTCAGTGGGAGTAACAATTTTTAAAAGCTGCATGTGAGGATAAAAAAGCATGTAGCCTTACCCTAAATGCATGTGGAAACAGCCTTTTAAAATTACTGCTAATAGTCACATATCCTGAACCCCCTCCTACCATCAGCGCAAGACCCTCAATCACCCACAACATCTAGCCCCCCCCCAACAATCGATCCCCTCCCCAATCACCCCCCCCCCCTCAGCATCTAGTCCTTTACCTGAGATCCCCCAATATTAATACCTTCATCGGAGGAGGGAGGGAATACACTTACACTATTTATGGTTACCTGCTTTGCTCTGGTTTTTGTAAACTACACTGATAGCAAGGCAAGTTGTTGAACTGTGGTATGTCAAATGATTCATAAATAAATAATTAAATAGAACCCCCTAGAAAATCCCCTCCCCCCCGAGTGGACTCTCTACCCAACCCCTTTCACCCTACCCAGCTTCAAGCTGCACCTGGCTCCCCTCAAACATCAGAACAGACCCTAGTCACCCTCCGCAGACTCCCCACCCCTTGATACCATCCCCAACTCTTATTGGGCTCCTTACTAGTCTAGTGGGTGTGAGAGTGATACCTGGATTCACAAATGGCACCAATCTTTTCGAATGCAATGCCTCTTGATTTACGATTGGAGAAATCATCAAAGAAATTTAAGCTGGGACTAAAGCACATTTAAGGAGACATAGATCCTCCATGTCATTTGGATATGATGGCCTCATTTTTACCCTCCTTTTTGTATCATTGAATCATGGTATAATGATATTGGTATTTGATTGTTGTGCTATTCAGCCCTTACCTTTTGTGTCTGTTTATGTATAGTCATTTCAAGGATTCATTGTTTTGGGGTATTGTAAACTGCGTTGATGGTCATTGAACCGAATTGGGGTAGATGAAATTCTGTAAATAAATAAATAAATAAATCTAGGTCACAAGTACCTTCTGGGGAAACTGCTAGGTACTTGTGACCTAGATTGGCCACTGTTGGAAACAGGATACTGGGCTTGATGGACCTTGGCCTGATCCATATTGGCATTTCTTATGATCATATGTTCTTATGTTCTTAATAAGTTTCTACTCTGCTACTAAATATCCGTTTTTATATAGCCACGGCAGCCAGCATTTTAAAAAATTGACAACCCTATGACCTATGGATATTCAGCACTGGTATTCAGATAATGGCTGGTGTTGAATATCTGATAATTGCAGTCAGTGTCATCACAATCATATAACAGCAATTTTCATCAGTGCTATATGGGTAGATGGACAGATAGCCATTTAGGACAGTTTGTTTTTGTTTCAGCTATCAGTCTTGTCATGAAGGTGCACTCTTTACTACTAGGTCTAGCTGGGGGCTTGATCTGGGTGGAGCATAAAATACTTTAGCATATTTATCCACTTTTATATACCGCTGTATCTTAAAATCAGAGCAGTTTACTGATATCACTAGAATGCATTAAGCAATGTGTCAATTGACAGGGAGGTGTTGGTATAATATCTGAGGAGACTGGAAGAAGGGCAATGGAATGAAACATGCAGGTTAACATAAAATCAAATACAAGACTGCTACAAGTTGCATTACGAGCACGTTCGCTTGGACTCTGAATAGGGCTAAGTTACATACTTTCTGAACTTGACTGTGAACATTTACACTTGTTGTCGAGCCCATGTAAAGGTTTATACCTGCCTTAAAAACATGATTTCTTCCACTTAGGCTAGATTTTATAAAGATGAAAGCGAACTTATGTGTCTTTATAACATTGCACCTACTTTCCCTCTTAAACTAGGTGCCCCCTTATATAAAATTACCTCTCTACATGCATATTCAACATTGCTACGTATGTTAGTGGTGCTAAATACACAGATTAGGTTAAAGACTGACACCAGTATTTATCTTGATACTATTACTGCACTGGCTGAACACTGACCCAATGAATACTAATATGGACAACAGTAATAGGACAATATTAATTATGATAACATTATTGCTGGTAATTCTGTGGTTACTACTGCTCATGTTATAGCAGTTTTGCTGATGTGCAGATCTTTATCTTTATTTTACATTTGCCAGTGGCCCTAAACTGCCCCCCTCCTGGTACCTTTATAATGAAGCAGAAGTGTTGTTCAACCGCTCATGCTCCTGCACAACCATCTTGAAAAATGGCGGTGCCTGACCTCGTGCGGTGCATTCTGGGCATGGTCAGACTGCCATATAAGGCATTTTCTACCTGCCTATAATTTCATTTTTCAAGATGACGGCACATGGGTGGGAGCACGTGGGCAATGCTCTCACTCCATCATAAAGGTACCTGGAGGGGGATGGAGGGTTTGTGGCCATTGGGCCATCAGGGTTTTTTTTAATTGGGTGGGGAGGAGATCAGAGCCACTGGGTTACTGAGTTTTTTGGTTTCTATTGGGGGGGGTCGGTGTTGGGGTTACTGGCCTCCTGACAGTATTGTGATGGCATCAGAAGCTTTCCCTGTTGCCTGGATCATCTGAGGGGAATTTGACACTTCACCTCAGATGATTCAGGCATTGGGGAAAGCCCCCAATGCTATCAAAATACTATCAGGGGCATGCGCAAGACATTTAAACCACTTCAGATCCAGGCATAGAGCTTTTCAGCTGGTTACAAAATCCTTTACGCATTTCTCTGCATTGGGCACAAACAATATTAGCATACCATTTTAATACATGCAGCTCATTCGCCTATAATTTAAATACACTTAGAAACATAGAAACATAGAAATATGATGACAGAAAAAGACCACATGGCCTATCTAGTCTGTCCTTCCATAACAACTACAACAGTCCCCTTTTAACCTTTAGAGATCCTCTGTGTTTGTCCCATGCTGTTTTGAATTCAGTTACTGTCCTCATCTCTACCACCTCCACTGGGAGACTATTCCACGGATCCACTACTCTTTCCGTAAAGAAATATTTCCGCATATCACTCCTGAATCTATCTCCCTTCACCCTCATTCCATGTCCCCTCGTAGCAGAACTTGCTTTCAATTGAAAGAGGCTCTCTCCCTGAACATTTATGCCATGGAGGTATTTAAACATCTCAATCATATCACCTCTATCCCGCCTTTCCTCTAAGGTGTACATATTAAGATCCTTCAGTCTGTCCTCATATGCTTTATAACGAAGACCATTAATCATTTTAGTAGCCACCCTCTGCACCGACTCCATCCTGTTCACATCCTTTTGAAGGTGCAGTCTCCAGAATTGCACACCATACTCCAAATGAGGTCGCACCAAAGACTTATACAGAGGCATTATCACCTCCTTTTTTCTGCTAGCCATTCCTCTCCGTATGCACCCAAGCATCCTTCTAGCTTTTGCCGTTGCCTTTTCTACCTGTTTAGCTACTTTAAGATCATCAGACACAACCACGCCTAGGTCCCGCTCTTCTTTAGTGGGCAAAAGTACTTCACCCCCTATACTATATTGCTCCCTTGGATTGCTGCAGCCCAAATGCATGACCTTACATTTTTTAACATTAAATCCCCAGCTGCCAAATTCTAGGCCATTCTTCAAGCTTAGCTGGATCCCTCCTCATGTTATCTACCCCTTGGTGTTACTGTGTGTGCATGTACTTTTCCTTTGCTGTTATGCACACGCCAGTCTCTTTCTGCATTTGGCATAGCAAACTCTGTGCTTATAAGTTGTACAATCTGTGCACAAAGGGCATGTTAATCTTTCTGCATCTACCCATAAGTTTGTATCTGTGGGAACAGAGGGTTAAGTGACTTGCCTAAGGCCTCAAGGAATGTCAGTAGGACTTGAACCCTAGTTGTTCAGGTCACAGGCTAATGCCCTGACCACTCAGCCATTCTTTTGCTAGATATGGGACCTGAATATCCATTTTGTTTTAGTAATCTGCAATGGCTGACATGGTTAAATATTGACCCATTTCTCATTCTTCTCTGTCATTGGTCCCCAAGTAAACTTTTGAAACATTGTGCAGTGATTTGCTTTTAAAGTTCTATTTTAAAACAAATTACCCAACCACCACTTTTCAAATTAAATTTCTAATTTTAGATGTTCAATCCAATACACAATTCATTTCAAAATATTTGGTAACATGGTTAATATTTAACAGAGTTTTTCAGTTTATGCTATTAAATTTCTGAGATGATGTATGACTTTTGAAATAAGCCTTTCTTCACTTTTGGCAGACCTATTTTAAGGTGTATATAGTAATGGTATTAATATTTACAAGCAGCACCACAAATACCACATTTTAGGAATGAGGTTCATGATTGTCATAGTATGCGCAAATCTAGCCCATTTAGAGAAATTGTCCCCTTGAGATGTCTATGAAAAGGAATTAAAGACTATCAAAGTACATTGATAGGACTGGTGAGCATGTGATATATTAATTCATGTGAATTATCATATCTCATACCAAAGGTTATGTCTAAAAGTTGAATGTTTTTGCACAACATACAGATATTGAATTTGCTAAGCTAAATCTTACCACCCTTAACCATTTCGATACCACATAGGGTGGTTGAGTCACTGCTGTGGGAAGTTGATTTGGCTTCCTCACCATTACATGCTAAGATAATGGCTCTCTCTTTGTCTAGATCCCCATCTTTATCTCCTGCATGTCCTGAACCAGACAGATGGGAAGGTATCTTCTCAAAGAGGTTTCTATGAGATATAGTTTGAGCAAAATTCCAAATAAGCTTCTGTGAGACATGGTTTGAGTATAATTTGTAATACTAGTTGGTTCTTGAGAAGAAACTTGATATGATATTTCAGAATCATCTATAGCTACAAGTTGAATTAGTTAGCAGGCACAGCATAAAGCCCATACATAGGCCATGAAGCTACTGTTGCTTTAGTACCTTAGAAGTCTGAGCAACAGCAAAATGAACAGGAAATAGTAAAATGCAGCATCCTTTCAATGAGAATTTTCATGGAATAAAAAAATCTGTGGAATCATGCTATGGGTCTCCTATTAATTTTCAGTGAAGGAAAATAGCACAAAGATGGATTGGACTGCCAGGAAAAAAATAGTCTTTATTTAAGATTCCTTGCTTAATATCTCTGTGCCTTCTAGCTATATTGTTTGCGTTTGATGTGCTTAGCTCTGCCCTGCTCTTTCAAGTCCTCCACCAACCAAATCCAAAGTCCCGCCCTTCCAGAAACAGACCTGCAAGATACACTGTCTGCCTTTTAAACGGAAGTCCTCTGCGGCGTTCTGCAGCTGCCTGTCTTATACTTGCTTAATATCTCTGTGCCTGTTAGCTATATTGTTTGTGCTTGATGTGCTTAGCTCTGCCCTGCTCTTTCAGGTCCTCCACCAACCAGATCCAAAGTCCAGCTCTTCCAGAAAAAGACCTGCAAGGTACACTGTCTGACTTCAAAAGGACGTTCTCTGCTGCGTTCTACACCACAGTGGGGCACGCCAAGGAGCACGACATGCTCCTTAGGTGAGCTCCTTGAGGCGACTCTGGGGACGACTATAGTCACTTGCAATTAGCCTCTGGCCTTCCCATGGCTCTTGTCGCTTTCACAGCTCCCTGCCTGCCATGCCCTGCGCTTATCTGGTACGTATTGTGTGTTGACTGCTCTTTTCCTTGCTTGCCTCCTCACTGCTGCTACTCTGTCCATCGATTCCGTTATGTCAGTCATACCGGTACATTGGGGCTGGTGCCCTGCCAGGCCTGCTACATCTATTCCTGGCTACCTTTTACGTGTCTATGCCAACCTCATGCTCTGTCGTCCCAATATCAATCTCTCTAGCTTTCCTACTCTAGCACCACTGCATATCCCTTTACATAGCTTATCTTTAGTCAATTGTCGATCCCTCAGGTCAAAATTTCTTCTTGCTCATGATCTTATCACACAGCACTCACTAGATATATTGTTCCTGTCTGAGACATGGCTTCGCAAAGGCAAAGATACCATTCTCAACTGCTGCCTCCCCTCATATTTTTTGGCCTACTCCACACCCTGCCTGGGTCAAAACTCTGTTTCGCTCCTCTGCAAGAGATCCACTCCCCTGCTCTCCGGTACCCAGAGGCACTTCTCCTTAGACTTAATGTTTCCCCTTCTTTCTATTTTCTCCTACTCTACTCTGCCCCTTCCATTCATTCCCACCTCTGGGATTCCCTATTCCTTTCTATCTCTGAATTTTTCCTTCTCTTTCCTCGTTTGTTGATCCATGGAGATTTTAATATTCACTTTGACCCTCATTCCAGACCTCATGACACAGCATTTTTGACCTTCCTGCAAATTTTTCTCTATCTGTCTCACACATGCTGCAGGCCATACTCTTGATCTCATTCTTACTTCCACTGACCATTATCCTGTCCCCACCTCCATCTCTACTGTTCCTGTAGCCTGGTCGGACCATTTTTGCATTTTCTTCTATCTGGAACTTCATCTTTCCTCCTCCTCTCCAATGGTTCATACTGCCACATCAACTTCCTCTCGGCTGTCTCGATGTATCACACCTTCCACCCTTCAGCATTTTCCTTCCTCTGATACCATTCTTCCCCCAGACTTTGCAACACTCTCCTCCAATGCCCAGGTTTCTCTGTGGAACTCTGCCCTGACCTCTGCTCTTGATCAACTGGCCCCCTCTCTTCCCCATGCCATCCCATCCTCATCCATGCCATTACCCTTGGTTTCATCCCAGCCTTCACATCCTCTGCTCTCACTTCCCTTTTGCCCACAACCTCTGACAGAAACATCCTACCCCTGAGTCTTTTCACACTTTTGTCACTGCCACTAACACTACCATTCATTCCTTTACCACACTAAACAATCCTATTACACAGACCTTATTTCTTCCTCATCAAACTCATATCATCCAACTCTATTAGGTTCTTCATTCTCTTTTGGCCCCTTCCACTGCATCTTCTGCTACCTCCAATTCTCCTTCTCCTGATCCAGCCCAGCTTGCAACTTTCTTTTCTGGCAAAATTCACACACTATGTTCCACATGTCCTGCCTGCCCACCCACGCTTAGCCCTCCGCCCACTCCAATCATCTCCTCACCTTCCCTCTCCCACAGTTGGTCCTTCTTCCGCCCTATCTCCTCAGCTGAACTGTCCAAAGTCCTTTCATCCACCCACAAAACTACCCATTGCTCTGATCCCCATTCCCTCCCACTGGTTATCTCAGCTTGCCCTGGCTTTCCTTCCCCTTATCCTCACAATGTTCAATGCCATTCTCTCCTCTGGTAATTTCCCTTCCCCATGGAAACATGCTTTCATTCACCCCTTCTTAAGAAATCTTCCCTTGATCCCTCCATCCTGGCTCACTGGCATCCTGTCTCTAACCTTCCCTTCTTATCTAAGGTATAGGAAAAACTTGTGTTTGCTCAGTTCTCCTCGCACCTCTCCTCTACTCTCATCCTTCATCCATGTCAGTTCGGCTTCTGTGCCGGCCATTGCACTGAAACTGTTCTTCTGTCTTTTCTAAATGAAATACATACCTCTCTTGCCTGATGATATTTCTCTAGCTGTCTCTCTGGACCTCTCTTCTGCCTTTGACCTGGCTGACCACTCCACTCTCTTTTCCCGCCTCCATGACACTGGTATCCAAGGAACTGTACTACACTGGTTCCAATCTTTTCTCTTCTCGAGGTCTTTGTCCGTTCTGTCCTGTACCTCCTGTTCTGCCCATGTTTCCCTCCCATGTGGCGTCCCCGAAGGTTCTGTCTTGGCTCCCCTCCTCTTCAATGCCTTTTTGGCTCCACTATTACTGCTTATCCAACAGCATGGCATCTCAGTATATTAATATATCATTGGTATCATTCTTTTACATCATACTGATCCCTCAGCTCCTGGTCTGTCACCCCTCAATTCCTGTCTCACTGCCATCAGCTTCTGGTTATCATCAAGCTTTTTGCACCTTAACCCCTCCAAGTCCGCAGCAATCTGGTTCACATTTGATGGTTCCTGTCCTTCTTTGGTATCTCTGCTCTCTGATTACCATATTCCTCTGGTTTCCTCTCTTTGTTGCTTTGGCGTTACCTTAGACTCCTCCATGACCTTCCACGCACACCTCTCCACTCTCATCCGCCATTCTTTTTTTTGCCTTACACCAAATCCGAGCTGTTTGTCCCTTCCTGCCTGTTCCTGCTCTCACTACTTTGGTTCTCTCTCTTGTAATGTCGTGATTCGATTACTATAACATCACCCTGGCCTGACTTCCATGATATCAAATCAACCGTCTCCAGCTCCTTCAGAACACTGCCGCTCGCATGATTACCCGCACCTCCCGCACTGATCACATCACATCCATACTCATTCATCTTCATTGACTTCTCATTCAGTTCCGCATTCACTAGAAGATACTCACTTTGGTTCACAAGGTCATCTATACCAGTTTCCGTCAGTACCTCACTGATCTCATCCATCTTCATGTCTCGCACCGTGCCCTTCATGTTAACAGGCTATACCTGTCCTCCGTTTCACAGGCTCATTTACAATACACTCATAATTCAGTTTTCTTTTTCCTAGGTCCCTCCCTTTGGAACTCCCTCCCTTCTGTCCTCTGCCTTGAGCTCTCATTCCAAAAATTTAAAGCCATGCTGAAGACTCATTTATTTCCCCTTACCTTTGACCTCCCGCCACCCACTGCATAATCCCTCTCCTCCTTCCCCTTTAAGGTTCCTCTCTCTTTTCCTCTTGCTCCTCTTGTATGATTGTATCTTTCCTATCTTATCACATTTTGGTGTTCTTTTCCTTTTCTTAACAGCTAATTTTCTATTGTAAACTGCTCTATTGCTCATGCAATGATTGGTATATCAAGAATGCTAATAAAGATAAAGATAGTAAGCTGTCACATCTATTCTTCTTTCTCCTCTATCTTTCTGGGTCTACATCTGCCTTGTCATGTTTGCAAGATAACCAGCTCCGAGAGTCAAGGGTTCTGGCAGAAGGAATGGCATGTCTCTTTGGCCCTCCCTTCATATAACTTTCTTTATCCCTTTTTCTATTTCATATTTTGAGGTCCTTAAAATATGGTCTTTTTATATAGTTGGGTAATGCATCCTTTGGTAGTTGCTATACTTTACCAGAAATGAGTCATGCTTTTCACTTTATTCTCCTTTGCCGTTGAATATTATGACTTTCACTACTACATTTTCTTTACCATTTTGCTGATGCTATCAAAAGGTGGCACAAAACATCTGGAATGCAATACAATGCCATTTTCTGATATTTCTAGGCAGAGGTCTTTTCAGGGCTGTGGACAATGTCATTCTCATTCCTAGCCTCCAAGGCAGCCTTGATTTGAATGCTTTCCTCCTTTCTTATGCAGGTGAAGGTGACCACTGTGCAGAAGAAAGACTATAGCACTCTGTCTCTAGGCAGCATGATTTAAATGGATTCTATGTGAAATGGGTTTTCTGTACTTTTAGAGGGTTATGCACATAGCAGTAAGGGAGGTTTTATACAGTTCCTTGATGCTTTACTATGGCAATGGAAGAGGAATGATTGCTAATGTGATGACATCCCGGAAGGAAGATGTCAAGAAAGACCTCAAAGGCCTTAAGGGCATTACTACAGGAAGTTGAGCTTTTCTAACATTTCAGGAGAAGTGTGAAACTTGAGACATTTTTGCTTCAGGTACTGTAACACATTACTGGCATTCGGAATTAATGAAACAGTTTGTACAAAATGGGAATGAAGATGTTAACATGTCAAAACACTTTTAAAAGAGGCAAATGCCATAGTCTTCTTTGGAAAAGCGGTGCTGTCTCTTTTAAAAGCAGTTTCTTGTATGTAAAAAAAAAAGTGTAGTATGTCTTTTTTCCTGTAAAAAAGGATTTTTTAATATTTTCTTTTCATGACAAGTTGTTTAAGCAACATTTCATCATTTCATGTTTTTGCTTTGAGAGGAAAAGAAAATAGCAAAACCTTTCCTATAGGCTATAATGGAACCTACTGACAGAGGCAAGAGATTGTTGAACGCAGCAGTTACCAAACCTGTCCAATTGACCCAAGAGCCAATTTGTTTTTTGGGTTATCCACAGCAAATTTACAAGAGACAGGCTGGCATAAGTTGAGACTAGAGTATATGCAAATGTGGATGCCCAGCAAAAACCAATGGTTCTAAGACCACTTAGATATATTTGTGAATCACTGATCTGAAAAAAATTCCAGTACCTGAAAGGAATAGATATATTTAAATTCGATGTTTTGGGAGGTAAATATAGGCCGCACCACTGTATAGGCAAATAATCCATTATGAACATAAGAACATAAGATATGCCATACTGGGTCAGACCAAGGTCCATCAAGCCCAGTATTCTGTTTCCAACAGTGGCCAATCTAGGTCATACGTACCTAGCAGTTTCCCCAAGAGACACAAGTTCCACAATGCTTGTACTGGGTCAAGCATTGATATCTTCGGTCACTTCTTAATAATGGTTTATGGACCTTTCCTCCAGGAACTTGTCCAAACCTTTTTTAAACCCAGCTACACTAACAGCCTTTACTACATCCTCCGGTAACAAATTCCAGAGTTTGATTACACGTTGAGTGAAAAAATATTTTCTTTTATTAGTCTTAAATAGTTTACTCTGTAGCTTCATTGCATGTCCCCTAGTCTTTCTATATTCTGGTAACGTAAACAATCAATCTAAGTTTACCCGTTCCACTCCGTTCATTAATTTATAGACTTCTATCATATCTCCCCTCAGCCGTCTCTTTTCCAGGTTAAAGAGCCCTAACCTTTTTAGCCTTTCTTCATAGGAGTATCCTTCCATCCCCTTTACCATTTTGGTGGCTCTTCTCTGAACCTTTTCTAAATTAGCTATATCCTTTTTAAGATACGGCGACCAGAATTGCACACAATATTCAAGGTGCGGTCTCACCATGGAATGATATAGAGGCATTATAATATCTTTTGTTTTATTTTCCATTCCTTTCCTTATCATACCCAGCATTCTATTTGCTCTCTTGGCCGCCGCTGCACACTGGGCCGAGGGTTTTAACATGGTATCCACAATGACGCCTAAATCTTTTTCCTGGGTGGTGGTTCCTAATGTGGAACCTTGCATCGTGTAACCATAGTTTGGTTTGTTCTTCCCTAGGTGCATAACCTTGCACTTGTCCACATTAAATTTCATCTGCCATTTTGATGCCCAGTCTTCCAATTTATCAAGATCCTCTTGCAATTTTTCACAATCCTCTTGGGTTTTAACAACTTTAAATAGTTTTGTGTCATCTGCAAATTTGATAACCTCACTCGTTATTCCACTTTTCAGGTCATTTATGAATATGTCAAAAAGCAGCGGACCCAGCACAGATCCCTGGGGTACATCACTATTCACCTTTCTCCATTGGGAAAATTGGCCATTTAGCCCTACCCTCTGCTTTCTATCTTTTAACCAGTTCCTGATCCACAATTGTGCACTGCCTCCTATCCCATGACTCTTTAGTTTTGCCAAACGTCTCTGATGAGGGACCTTGTCAAAGGCTTTCTGAAAGTCCAGATACACAATATCAACCGACTCACCTTTGTCCACCTGTTTATTCACTCCTTCAAAAAAACATAACAGATTAGTAAGACAAGATCTTCCTTGTCTAAAGCCATGTTGGCTGTCTCCCATTAGGTGGTGACTATCTACATGCTGAGTAATTTTATTCTTTATGATGGTTTCTACCATTTTTCCTGGTACTGACGTCAGGCTCACTGGTCTGTTGTTTCCTGGATCACCCCTGGAACCCTTTTTAAAAATTGGTGTTACATTGGCGATCCTCCAATCTTCAGGTATTAGAGATGATTTTAATGATAGTTCACATATTACTGATAGCAGGTCTGCAATCTCATACTTCAGTTCTTTCAACACCCTTGGATGTATACCATCTGGCCCAGGTGATTTGCTACTCTTCAGTTTATCTAATAGTTGTAAGACATCTTCCCAATGCATCGATATTTCCTTCAATTCTTCCACACCTTTAAATACCACTTCAGTCATGGGTAACATCCCTACATCTTCCTCAGTAAAGACCGAAGCAAAGAATTCATTCAATCTCTCCACTATCGCCTTGTCGCCTCTTAGTGCTCCTTTAACCCCTTTATCATCTAATGGACCAACTGACTCTCTCACAGGTTTTTTGCTGCGAATGTACTTGAAAAGGTCTTTATTTCGCGTTTTTGCTTCCGCAGCAAGCTTCTTCTCAAATTCTCTCTTTGCCTGCCTTATCAATGCCTTGCATTTGACTTGCCAGTGCTTGTGCTGTTTCCAGGTTTCGTCGTTTGGCTCTTTTTTTCCATTTCCTGAAAGATGCTTTTTTGGCAACAACAGCCTCTCTGACCTCTCCTTTAAACCATGCTGGCAGTTTTTTGGACTTCCTTCCACTTTTCTTAAAGCGTGGAATACAGCTGGTCTGGGCTTCCAAGATAGTATTTTTCAACAACACCCAAGCTTGATGTACGTCTTTAACCTTTGCAACTGCTCCTTTTAGTTTTTTCTTATTATGGGATGAATTGTAGGCAGAGCAAAAGATAATAACAAAGGGACATGTCTACTAAAGTTAAAGTGTGTTATGAAAAGTTAAGGTGCGCTAAGTGCAGTCATGGTCCATTTATTTCTTTGGGCACAGTGGCACTTAGTGCATCTTACCCTTTATTAAAAGTGTCACAAAGGAATATGTCTACTAAAGTGTGTTAATGGCACAACAGGGCCGTAGGCAGGTTTTATTGGTGCCCATTAGTGGTTAACACAGAGGAAAGCACCAATAATGCTGGCTTAACAGCCATTAGATCTTTACCATGGGAAGGGAGTGATGGGCAGAAAAAGGGCATAACATGGATGGAGACAATGGGCGTTGCCTTAATGCATAGGGACCTTAGTGCCTATTAGATGGGATAGCCATGAGAACCTTAATTCCTGCTCAAGAACAGGTGTTAAGGGCTCCCAGGCAGGAATAATTCTATCTATGCACATTAGAGTCTCCAAAGGAAGCCCAGCCAGGTGTGCACAGTATGCTGCACCCACATTCCAGGCCATAAATGATTGCCAGGTATGGTCCCTGCCTTGCAAAAATATGGCATTGCACATAGCTGTGGTTGTGCTTTCCGTCATCTCTGAGGAAGTGATAGAAGGAACTAGGGCCTCAGAGGCACCAGTCAATCAGGGACAACCCCCCCCCCCTTGCCCCCTCTGCAAGTGGTAGGTGAGAATGTGCAGGGGTAGCAGTCTGTAGAATGGTGGTGCTTACGTCCTCATAAAAGGGAAGTCCAGCTAAGAAGGCCTTGTATCTTCCAAGATAGAGCCACCCTCCTTGGTCTTCCTGAGGACCAAGTGATCTCCCACTATAGGTTGAGAGCTGTATGAGAATCTGAGGCCTGATCTCGAGCCTTTGACAGACTGGTCAAATACTATACCAAGGCTGGTCAAGCTCCTGAGTGCTCTACATTTCTTTGTATCTGATTGCTTCCAAACATCAGTGGCTGCAGTGGGAGGAATGAGTGGTCCCTCTTTTCCAGATGCTTCCATCAGGTACTGCGAGCCATGACCAGCTGGGTTAGGAATTATATTGTGTTTCCTAATGTCAGATAGCAGTGAGTGACCCTAAACCAGAAGTTTGAGAAAATTGCAGGCTTAGCAAGTGTGATGGGAGCCATAGACTAAACACATGCTGCACCTATCACATGTATGATTTTCTCCCAGTTGGTGAGGGGTCTTATGTGTGCACTAAGTGTAAGGAGCTCTTTCCTCTCAAGGAATGAGTCTGATCTCTGGAGGCTAGAGTAGCAGACTTTGAGGACATAAGGAAGTATAGACGAGACCTACAGGGATGTAGTACTGAAGTCCCATCTTCAGTCTTGCAGTCTCCCTGTTGCCATGGAGGAGAGAGGTTATGTGAAAGGAGAACATCACCCTGGCATGGCAGGAAGTGATCCTTTAGCTAGGACCTGTCCTCCAGATGATTGAGGGAGGAGTGGCTCAGTGGTTGGGACAGGTTACCTCAGGCTGGAGGGCTGGGGGTTCAATTCCCGAATGGGGGCAAGCAACCTCAGGCTGGAGGGACTGGAGTCTCTAGTCCCATGGCCACTCCTTGTGGCCTTGGGCAAGCCACTTAACCCTCCATTGCCTCAGGTACACTTAGACTGTGAGCCCTTCAGGGACAAGGGAATAAAAAGTACCTGTTAGTATACATGTAAACCACACTGATTCTAAAGAGCACGGTATAAAAAAAAAAAATGTAAAACCCTCTTGCACCAAGGAGGTTTCTCCAGGGCCAAGTGTCCATGAGGGAAGAGATAGGACAGACAATATAGTTGGTGATTTGATCATTAGGCATGTAGATAGCTGGGTGGCAAGTGGTTGTGAGGATCACCTGGTAACAGGCCTGCCTGGTGCGAAGGTAATGGACCTCACTCCCAACCTAGACAAGGTTTTAGATAGCACTGGGGAGGAATTTGCTGTCTTGGTACATGTTGGTACTAATGACATAGGAAAGTGTGAGAGGGAGGTTCTGGAGGACAGATTTAGGTTTTTATGTAGGAAGTTAAATCCAGAACTTCCAGGGCAGCATTCTTAGAAATGCTTCCCATTCCACACACAGGAACCAAAAGGCAGGCAGAGCTCCGGAGTCTCAATGCATGGATGAGACAATGTGGAAAGAAGAGGGTTTTGGATTTGTTAGGAAGTAAGCAACATTCTGGGGAAAGTAGGGGCTTTTCCAAGGGGATGGGCTCAACCTTAACCGGGATGGAACCAGGCTGATGGCATTAACTTTTAAAAAGGAGATAGAGCAGCTTTCAAACTAGATAATAGAGGATAGCTGACACTCGCCCAAGAGCATATAGTTTGGAAGGATGTAAACTTGAAGGAACCTAGTGAAAGAATGAAGTTAGAGCATATCAACAGAGAGGTTCCAATAAAGACAAAAGTAACCTAAATACCCTTAAGTACAGACCAGACAGAGCTTAAAGATTCCAAATTACCCCTGCCTACCAATAACCAGATTGATGTGAATAAAATGCAACCTCTAAAATGTTTGTATGCAAATGCTAGGAGTCTAAAAAATAAGATGGAAGAGAATATATAGCACTAAATGAGAGGTTAGATATTTATTTACATTCTCTTATATACCATGCTATTCTGCATCAGTGCGGTTTACATTGAACAAACTGAAATTACATTGAACAGGGCATTATAACTTGGAGATAACTATTTTACAGAGAACATGGGCTATGGAGGGTTAAGTGGCTTGCCCAAGACCACAAGGAGCACCTGTGGGACTAGAAACCCCAGTACTTCCGGCCCAAGGTTGCTGTCCTCTAGTGGGATTTGAACACCTGATCTTCTGGCCTGAAGTACCTTGCCCCAACCACTAGGCCACTCCTCCACGTGATTTGCATTGCAGAGACCTGGTGGAAGGAGGACAGTCAGTGGGACACTGTGATACCTGGGCACAAGCTATATCACAATGATAAAGTAGATCAAATTGGTGGAAGGGTTGCACTCTATGTTAGAGAAAGCAGTGAGTCAAACAGGATTAAAGTTTTGCAGGAAATAAAATACACTGTAGAATCTCTATGGATCGAAATTCCATGTAAAAAGGGGAAGGCAATTGCAGTGGGGTGTACCACCAACCACTGGGTCAGGATGAATAAATGAATGATGAAATGCTCAAAGAAATCAGGGAAGCTAACAAAAGTTACAAACAGAGTAATAATAATGGGTGATTTCAATTACCTTAGTAAAGACTGGATCTGTGTCATGGCAGGACATGCTATGGAGATAAAGTTTCTAGATGAAATAAATAACTGCATTTTGGAGCAGCTGGTTTGTGAACCAACAAGAGTGGAAGCCATTTTGGACCTAGTCTTTAGTGGAACACAAGATCTGGTGCAAGAGATAAGGGAGTTGGAGTCACTTAGCAATAGTGATCATAGCATGATCATCTTTGATCGAATAGAGAAAGGACAGCAAGGGAATCCACAGTACTTTTAAAAGGTAGACTGAAAAAATGAAGAAGATAGTTTAGGAAAAACTAAAAGAAGCAGTTGCAAAGGTTAAAGATTTACATCAAGCATGGGTATTGTTTAAAAATACTATCTTGGAAGCCCAGACCAGCTGTATTCCAAGCTTTAAGAAAAGTGGAAGGAAGTCTAAGAAATTGCCAGCACAGTTTAAAGGTAAGGACAGAGAGGCTGTTGTTGCCCAAAAAATAACTTTCAGGAAATGGAAAAAGGAGCCAAATGATGAAAACTGGAAACAACATAAGCATTGGAAAGTTAGATGAAAGGCATCGATAAGGCAGGCAAAGAGAGAATTTGAAAAAAAGCTTGCTGTGGAAGCAAAAATGCATAATAAAAACTTTTTCAAGTACATTCGTAGCAAAAAACTTGTGAGAGAGTCAGTTGGACCATTAGATGACAGAGGGGTAAAAGGGGCACAAAGAAGCGGACAAGGCCATAGCGGAGAGACTGAATTTTTTGCTTTTGTCTTTACTGAAGAAGATGTAGGGAAGTTACCCATGACTAAAATAGCATTTATAGGTGATGCATCAGAAGAATTGAAAGAAATATTGATAAACCAGGAAGAAGCTTGCTGCTGAAGCAAAAATGCAAAATATAGACTTTTTCAAGTATATTCGTAGCAAAAAACCTGTGAGACAGTCAGTTGGTCCATTAGATGAAAGAGGGGTTAAAGGGGCACTAAGAGGCGACAAGGCAATAGCGGAGAGACTGAATGAATTCTTTGCTTCGGTCTTTACTGAGGAAGATGTAGGGATGTTGCCCATGACTGAAGTGGTATTTAAAGGTGCAGAAGAATTGAAGGAAATATCGTTACATCGGGAAGATGTATTACAACTATTAGATAAACTGAAGAGTAGCAAATCACCTGGGCCGGATGGTATACATCCAAGGGTGTTAAAAGAACTGAAATATGAGATTGCAGACCTGCTATTAGTAATCTGTGAACTATCATTAAAATCATCTCTAATACCTGAATATTGGAGGATCGCCAATGTAACACCAATTTTTAAAAAGGGTTCCAGGGGTGATCCGGGTAACTACAGACCAGTGAGCCTGACGCCATTACCGGGTAAAATGGTAGAAACCATCATAAAGAATAAAATTACTCAGCATGTAGATAGTCATGACCTAAATGGAGACAGCCAACATGGCTTTAGACAAGGAAGATCTTGTCTTACTAATCTGTTATGTTTTTTTGAAGGTGTGAATAAACAGGTGGAGAAAGGTGAGTCTGTTGATATAGTGTACCTGGACTTTCAGAAAGCCTTTGACAAGATCCCTCATCAGAGACCTTTGGCAAGACTAAAGAGTCATGGGATAGGAGGCAGTGTACTATTGTGGATCAGGAACTGGTTACAAGATAGAAAGCAGAGGGTAGGGCTAAATGGCCAATTTTCACATTGGAGAAAGGTGAATAGTGGTGTACCCCAGGGATCTGTGCTGGGTCCGTTGCTTTTTGACATATTCATAAATGACCTGGAAAGTGGAATAATGAGTGAGGTTATCAAATTTGCAGATGACACAAAACTATTTAAAGTTGTTAAAACCCAAGAGGATTGTGGAAAATTGCAAGAGGATCTTGATAAATTGGAAGACTGGGCATCAAAATGGCAGATGAAATTTAATGTGGACAAGTGCAAAGTTATGCACCTAGGGAAGAACAACCCAAACTATGGTTACACGATGCACGGTTCCACTTTAGGAATCACCACCCAGAAAAAAGATTTAGGCGTCATTGTGGATAACATGTTAATACCCTCGGCCCAGTGTGCAGCGGCGGCCAAGAGAGCAAATAGAATGCTAGGTATCATAAGGAAAGGAATGGAAAATAAAACATAAGATATTATAATGCCTCTATATCGTTCCATGGTGAGACCGCACCTTGAATATTGTGTGCAATTCTGGTTGCCTTATCTTAAAAAGGATATAGAGTTATTAGAAAAGGTTCAGAGAAGAGCCACCAAAATGGTGAAGGGGATGGAAGGATACTCCTATGAAGAAAGGCTAAAAAGGTTAGGGCTCTTTAACCTGGAAAAGAGATGGCTGAGGGGAGATATGATAGAAGTCTATAAATTAATGAACGGAGTGGAACGGGTAAACGTAGATCGATTGTTTACGTTATCAGAATATAGAAAGACTAGGGGACATGCAATGAAGCTACAGAGTAAACTATTTAAGACTAATAAAAGAAAATATTTTTTCAGTCAACGTGTAATCAAACTCTGGCATTTGTTACCAGAGGATGTAGTAAAGGCTGTTGGTGTAGCTGGGTTTAAAAAAGGTTTGGACACGTTCCTGGAGGAAAGGTCCATAAACCATTATTAAGAAGGGACCCAGGATATCAATGCTTGACCCAGTACAAGCATTGTGGAACCTGTGTCTTTTGGGGAAACTGCTAGGTACGTATGACCTAGATTGGCCACTATTGGAAACAGGATACTGGGCTTGATGGACCTTAGTCTGACCCAGTATGGCATATCTTATGTTCTTATGTTCTTATATAATACAACTTGGACCGGATGGTATACATCTGAAGGCTTTGAAAGAACTGAAATAGGAGATTGCAGACCTACTATCCATGAACTATCATTAAAATCATCTGTAATACCTGAAGACTGGTGAAAGGCCAATGTAATGCCAATCTTTAAAAAGGGTTCCAGGGGTGATCTGGGAAAATACAGACTGGTGAGTCTGACATCAGTACCAGGCAAAATGGTAGAAACAATTATAAAGAAAGTGTTGATAGTTATGGTTTAATGGGAGAAAGCCATCACGGCTTTAGCCAAGAAAGGTCTTATCTTACTAATCTGTTATATTTTTTTGAAGTTGTGAATAAGCAGATAGACAAAGGTCAACCATCGATATAGTGTATCTGGATTTTCAGAAAGCTTTTGACAAGGTCCCTCATAAGAGAATCTTGGCGAAATAAAAAAGTCATCGGATAGGAGACAATGTACTATTGTGGATCAGGAATCGGTTAAAATAAAGCAGAGGGTAGGGCTAAATGGCCAATTTTCCCAATGGAAAAAGGTGAATAGTGGAATACCCCAGGGATCTGTGCTGTGTCTGCTGCTTTTTAACATATTCATAATTGACTTGGAAATGGGAATAAAGAATGAGGTAATCAAATCTGCAAATGACACAAAAATATTAAAAGTTGTTAAAACCCAAGAAGATTATGAAAAATTGCAAGATGACCTTGATTAATTAGAAGACTGGATGACCAAATGGCAGATGAAATTTAATGTGGACAAGTGAAAAATAAGAACATCCCAAATTATGGTTACACGATGCAAGGTTCTACATTAGGAGCCATCACCCAGAAAAAAAATGTAGTGTCATCATGGATAACACATTGAAACCCTCCTCCCAGTGTGCAACAGTGGCCAAGAAGGCAAATAGAATACTAGGAATCATGAGGAAAGGAATAGAGAATAAAACAAAGAATATTATAATGCCTCTGTATTGTTCCATGTTGCGATTGCACCTTGAATATTGTGTGCAATTCTGGTCACTGTATCTTAAAAAGGATACAGTGGAATTAGAAAAGGTACAGAGAAGAGCCACCAAAATGGTAAAGGGGGTGGAAGGATACCTCTATGAGGAGAAGCTAAAAAGGTTAGGGATCTTCAACCTGGAAAGGAGACAGCTGAGGGGAGATATGATAGAGATTTATAAATTAATGAATGGAGTGGAATGGGTAAACAGATTGATTGTTTACATCATCAAAATATAGAAAGACTAAGGGACATGCACTGAAGCTACAGTGTAACCTTTTTAAGACTAATAAGAGAAAATATTTTTTCACTCAGTGCGTAATCAAACTCTAGATTTTGTTACCGGAGGATGTAGTAAAAGCTGTTAGTGTAGCTGGGTTTAAAAAAGGTTTGGGGGGAGGAGGAAAGATGGCGGTGGTGAGCTGGCTCTTTAGGCAGCGTGCTGTGTCGGCGATTCTTTCTGCTTTGTGGGCTGCTATGGTCAGAAGAAAGCGCAAGCAAGCTTTCCTACCCTCGGGTGAAGCTTATTCTGACTGCGCCGTCCAGAAAACTCTGCCGATGTGTGGCTTCTCTTTTCCAGGAGCGGGAACAGTGATTTCGGTGGGTACTGTGTTTCTGTCTGACCTGAGCATGTCAGGGGTTTTGCTGTCCCCTGAGCAGCGGGCCCCCCCCCCTCCATGCCCTGGAAGTGTTGCGGCTGACAGAGGAGTGCTTCCCTCCGGCGTGAAGACCAGGATGCCAGTGCAGGGAGGTGAAGAGGGCTTTGTTGTCGGCTCTGCTTGTCCGTGTGGAGTTCCTGTGGATGAATTAAGATCTGAGGCTGTTTCTCTGCTGGAGGATAGCCCTACCCAGGAGGTGTTTCACCCGTTGGTCAATGAAGGTGCTGGTGTGTTGGTGAGGCCCCCTAAAGTTACATTGGAGGTGCTGTGGGATGCTATTTCAACTATGAATTCTTCCCTTATGACTATTGCAGCATTTGTAAGTACTGAAACTAATTCTTTATGCAAGGATTTTCAAGAAGTTTCTAGAGTTCAAAAGGAAGAGGAGGGGAAGCTGGCCCGGTTGAATGGAGAACTTGAGCAACTCCAAGATCTCCATTGTGCCCACATTAAGGACCGGAGTGTGACCTCTAGGAGAATGGAATATCTTGAGAATCAAGTCCAGAAGAACAACTTAAGACTGATTAATTTTCCTAGATCTCCATTGCAGTCGCCCCTGGAAATGGTTCGCAGGTACTTCTAGGAGGTCTTGAGGATCTCCAGGGAGGATCTACCACCATTAACTAGGGCTCAGTATTGGTCTGTGAGCCAGGGTGACCAGGGAGCTAGTGGTGGGACTCCAGGGGTTCCTGGAGACCTTACGGGGTTTCTGGAGAGCTCTGTGGAGTTGATCACCGCTCATACTACTCTCCTTATTACTTTGGCGCTTGAATCTGATAAAGCGTTAATTCTTTGATCTTATTTTAGAAATTTCAGTGAGCAGTTTATGGGCTCTCATGCCCGCATTTTTCCTGACCTTGCTAGGGACAACCAGCTGAGGTGAAAGGAGTTCCTGGGTTTTAAGCCAAGGGGACTTTCCCTCGGCGGGACATTTTTATTGAAATTTCCTGCTAGATGTTATGTTTCCTATTAAGAGAAATTATTTTTGTTTTTGAGCCCTGCCAGCTGCTGGAGTTTCTTGTAGCTAGGGAGGAACCAGTGTTTGTTTCTGCTTCTCATACGGCTGACACATAAGTCTCACATTGCCATGATATTCTATAATTTCCTATTATATAGTTTTATTTTTCCTGTTGCCTCTTCCTTTTTAACTCTTGTGGGCTAATCTTGGTTAATGTATATTTTTCTTGTATTTGTTTACGCTTGTATTTATGTTACCTGCTTGCCAATTTGCTTTCATTCATTTTCTTGAATGTATTGTTATATTTAATAAACAATATTAACTAAAAAAGGTTTGGAAAGGTCCATAAACCATTATTAAAGGGGACCCAGGAAATTCACTGCTTGTCCCAATACAAGGAATGTGGAACTTGTGTTCTTTGGGGAAACTGCTAGTTACTTGTGACCTGGATTGGCCACTGTTGGAAACAGGATACTGGGCTTGATGGACCTTGATCTGACTCTGGCATATCTGATGTTCTTATGTTATCCCTCCCAGAGATGAGGAAGCAGTGTATCGCAACTGAAAGCACTTTCATTCTCTGAATGTGCACGTGGTGTGTGATGCCAAAATGCTCTTTCTGTATGTGGTGGCCTGGTTTGCTGGGTCCACTCACTACTCACATATCCTGCAACACTCAGCACTGTTCCAGCAGTTCAAGAAGGGGAGGTTTGGAGATGGCTGGTCTCTGGGGAAGTAATATCTGCTTAATGGACATTTGCACGTGGCGGCGAACAAATGCCAGTCAGGTCAGAAGAAAATTGAATATGGCAACAGCCCATGTCAAGGAAAAGACATCCACACCATAAATGTAGTTTGCCATCTTAGATCTGGGACTAGGTTTGATCTTATGCCCTTAGGATTACTACGTACTCATTTATCTCTGAACCTTTCCTTCTCTTTTCTCATTTGTTGATCCTCGGAGATTTTAATATTCACTTTGACCATCCTTCCAGAACCCATGACAATTTATGCCAGCTGTGAGGTTACTGCATCCTCCCTCAATCTCCCCAGTAACTTTCTCTTACTCAGGTATTGCCATGAAGCCAAGGACTATGCATAACATACCATAGAGCTGCTGAGAGAAACAAGATATTTGCGGGTTTTCATTCATAATTGCTGGGGAGGGCTCCCCCTCCTCCTCCCCCCTTCCCCCCCAGGTTGCAGAGTTTCATTGTTAACCCATTTCCAGGAATGTGATTTAAGGCCAGTCCTGGATGTATGACAATTTCATTCTGATGCATTTTGGGATTTGCAGCCATGATTCCAATGGTTAAAATCAGGGACTACAAAAAACATACTGCGCTGCAATACACATTTAAAACCTGAATTGGCCAAAAGTCTCACTTCTGGAAGTGGGTAACTTGGCAGCTCTGGGATTTATTGTCTTTTCGCAGGTGCCTTGTTTTAAAATTGCAGGACAGTGCACTGTTTGTAGTCCCTGATCATACACATTGGGATCCTGACTGCAGGTCCCAGAATGCATCATAAATCAATTGTCATAAATGCTGGACTGGCTTACAGTCTCACTCCTGGAACTGGGTAACATGATACTTCTGCAATTGCATCCTGCACATAGTTACTCTGGCAACTCAGTACAAGCGAGGGAGGAACCCTCACCAGCAATTATGAATGTTAACCTGCAAATATCATTATTCTCTCAGCAACTCTACAGTGTGTTATGCATACTCCTTGACCTCAATGCCACACCAGAGTGAGAGAGTTACTGGGGAGATGGGGGGAGGGTGCAGTCACCTTACAGCTGACATATATTGCTGATTGAATTCCACTCACATACAGCTCTAACAGGTGCAGCAGATAAAGGAGTACTTACTAATCCCAAATTCAAGCCTAGTCCCTGATCTGACTTAGAAAAAGAGGTCATTCCAGAACACAAATAAGGGGTTTGTACGTGCAATAGGAATGTTTATGTACTGAAAATGTCCCCGGCTGTATTCTGAAACACTGCTGTCATGCACGTCCACGGTGCTAGCATGGGGATCTCAGAACATGCCCAGAAGGGACGGAATGGGGGTGTGGTCAGCCATGGAGATGTATAAAGCATATTCAGGAAAGGCCCATGTATGTTTTCAGTGCTTCCCACAGACGTCCACTTTATTCCTGCGGAAACGCATATAAGGCCAGGACTTAGAAAAAAATCTGCTCTTCTCTGCAATGTGTCCCAGATTGACAAATGGTTGAGACAATTATGTTTTGAACTGGTGTGATTGCAGTCTGGAAAAACACAAGATGCAGTTTTAAGGAACAGAAAGCAGAGGTGAGGGAATGTTGTAAGGTACAGAAACATTAATAAACACCCTTACAGAAATATTAAGAAGAGCAATAGTGTGTATTATAGCTATGCTGAAATGTGCTGTTTGTGCTAAGGGATCCACTACTTATGTAGGGATAGTATGGGCATGGGTAGAGAAAGGATTCTTGTCTGGATGAGACATGGAGATCATATTTTTAGTCCTGGTACCCCATACTATTATGTTATGTCATAGGTTCAGAGCATCTTTTCGGCAGAATTATGTTTTTGTGACTGAAAATGAGAGTGTGCGTGTGTGTGGGTGTGGGTGTTTGTGCGTGTGGTTTGAGGAGGATCTGGTGTGCTCATCTGCAATTCAGGGGGGACATGAAAGCCTGGCTAGTTCCTGGATGGTATGGATGACCGCAGCATCACCAAGTGCCAATGTGATCAGGCAGACAGAATCAGAGAAGGTTCTCTATAGCTAAATATCAAAACATATCCCTGTCAATAATAAGGGACCCTCAGAATAAGAACATTCAACAGTGAAAAAGCACTAATACAGGCCCCTAATGCACATTTTTTGAGACCAATGATGTTGCTGTTGAGCCAGGGCCATGCCAAGCTAGAATTGTGCCCTGTACGACTTGCACATTGGGAGCTCCCCCCCTCCTCCCCCCCATCCCTCTGTCCAGACGCTGTCTGCTCTTGCACTGCTGCTGCCACCCTCTGTTTTCTCCATGGCGGTGCTCGCAGCAGGGAAAGAGAAGAAAGCGACTTGATGGAGGTGGGGGGGGGGGGGTTGTGCGGTCCCAATGTGCAAGTCGCCAGCACTTTAAACAGATCTGTCTCTTCCTGCTCGGACATTTCATCAGAGGAGGGAGGGACCAACTTGCTTAAAGTGCCACGAAAAGGCTTAAGGGCGCATTTTAGGTGCCTGTTGTTGCCCTGCTGATGCTGAGAAAGAAAGATTGGTGGTGGAAGGGCAACAGCAGGCCCCTAAGCCTTTGTGCCCTGTGTGGCTGCATCGCTTCCACAGGGCTAGGTATGGTGCTGGTTGAGCATGTATTAGTGCTGTTTTTACTGCTGAATGCCATTATTCTGAGGGTCCTTTATTATTGACAGGGATATGTTTTGACATTTAGCAATAGGAACCTATTCAGATTCCTTCTGGAATATTTTTCATAGAGTACTCTAATAAGACCATGTATTGTTTGCAGTGTGATAGCGCAGCCATACATCCACTGTACCAGGCACTGGGAGACATGACTGTTGTTTTGCTAACATTCTCCAGATTGTTCCATGAGGCCTACATCCTTCCCAAGTCCAGGATCAATGACAGCTGCGAGACTGTTGATATGTATGGAGTCTGGCTAATTGGTGTGATGGCACAGGGATCTCCTCTCCCATGCTCACACAGGCCTGACCAGGGGAGCAGTGCCACAAAGCTGACTGTGGGGAGGCAGACAGGGCTGCCCCACACATAGCATATGTATACAGACCAATATACGAGGTGTGACAAAAAAGAAACAAGACTGTCCCATAAATGTTTTATTACAAAATCTACAGAGAAATTATGCATTATCCCCTTCAAAGTAATCCCCCCCCCCCCGAGTTAATGCACTTCTCCATTCGCTTCTGCCACGTACGGAAGCACTCGGTAAAGTCCTCCTCCTTGAGGTCCCTCAGCTCCCTTGTCACAGTGGCCTTGATCTGCTCTACAGAGGCAAAATGAGTTTCTTTCAGCACAGTCTTCAGCCTGGGGAAGAGCCAGAAGTCACACAGTGCGAGATATGAGGAATAAGGAGGGTGGTCGAGAGCTGTGATTGTTTGTTGGCCAAGAACTGCCTCACACTGAACACGGTGTATGCGGGCACATTGTTGTGGTGAAGCATCCATGACTTGTCTCTCCACAGAGCCCGCCTGCTTTGCCGAACCTGGTCATGGAGGCGATTGAGGACCTGCTGGTAGAAGTGCTGGTTAACTGTCTGACCCTCACCCAAACTAATGAGGGACCACTCCCTTCTGGTCAAAGAATGCGATCAGCATGACCTTGATCTTTGATTTGGACATGCGTGCCTTCTTGGGTCTTGGTGACAGTTGAGTCTTCCACTGCAGGCTCTGTCTCTTGCTTTCAGGGTTGTACTGGAAGACCCAAGTCTCGTTTCCTGTGATGACTCAGCCAACGAACTCTGGATCTTCCCCGATCTTCTCTAGCAAGTCTTGACAAACATTGACCCTGTGCTCCTTCTGGTCTTTTGATAAAAGCTTGGACAACATATTGGCACACACCTTCCATACCCCCAGCTTCTTCACCAAGATGGTCCGCACTGACTCCCAGTTCAGGCTGAGCTCCTCAGCTATCATCCACACTGTTGATCTGCGATCACTCCGCACCAGCTTTGTTCTCAGCCGTCTTTGTTGTGGAAGACCGCCTGACTTGGGGTCATCCTCCACCTCCTTGCAGCTAGTCTTGAAGCATTTGTGCCACTCAAAGACTCACGGCCTTGATATTGCATCTTCTCCATAAGCCTTTTGGAGAAGTTGGAGACACTCAGTTGGGCCCTTCTCCAACTTAACCAGAAATTTCAAGTTGATTCTTTGCTCCATATTTCTGCCACCTCCAGTTGTATGACAAAATGATGGAGTAGTGTGCTAAAAAAAACCTGAAAAAGAAAAACAGAGTGAGAGAGATGAAAAATATTATAGCAGAATAGTGGCGAGATGTTGCACAACACAGTGACATAAGCGGTTAGCCAATTGGCATTGAGTCATGGGTGTGGCTGCCACAGTCTAGTTTCTTTTTTGTCACACCTCGTATTCCACGATGGGACAGGTGTCGCTGCTATGAGAAATGCCAGTACTCAGGTAGGTAGGAATCAGATGCCATAGCTAGAAGACCCTACTGCTACTACTGTTGATCATTTGTATAGTCTACAAGGCATATGCAGTGCTGCACAGACACAAGTAAAAGATGGCTTCTGCTCAGCAGAGCTTACAATCTAGTTAAGACAGATAGCACAGCAGATGTAGACAGGATACATTTAGGGGGAACGGTAAGGAAACACAAGGGAGCTTAGGCGGATCAGATCCAAAAGCGGCAACAAAGAGGTGAGCGCTCAGCTTGGATTTCCAAAGGGCCAGAGAAGAAGCCAGATGTAGACTCAGTTTGCACCAGGCATAGAGAGCAGCAAGGTGAAAGAAGAAAAGTCTGGAGTTGGCCGTATTTATTTATTTATTTATTTATTTATTTAATAGTATTTCTATTCCGCCTTATCCTACAATCAAAGCGGTATAACAGCAAAACAATCAAAAGAGGTGATGGTGTAATTATGCAGTGAGGGTTAAAACGTAGTTTGAGATTATGATGTGTTGTTTGTTACAATATATTGAGCTATGTACATTGTGTGCTATTATACAACATGTGCTATAATACAATCTTCTATATGTTTACTGTTAAGAAACAGCAAGTGCCGATATACATTCTTTGTCCGTGTGTCTGAGGGTAAGAAGTTGGTCGCTCCTGTTATATGAATTGATTATGTAACTTGACCATAGTGTTCTATGAACAGCATTGTTTTCAGCTGTTTGCGAAAGTCCTTTAGGTCCAATGTTGATCTCAGATTGTCTGGGAGGGTGTTCCAGATTGTTGGCTCAGCAAGAGAGAGTGCCCTTTCTGTAGTGTCCTTGAATGCTTTTCTGAAGTCATTAGAGGAGATGACTCGGTTGGAGGTTCTTTTTCTTATTGGTCGTGTGCTGGTATCTGTCTGTATGAGAGAGATCAGGCTGTTTGCTGAGGTGTGTTGCTTGATCTTGAATATGTATATGATTGTTTTATATTTGATGGGTGAAATTATTGGTAACCAGTGTAGCTCTTTCAGAATGGGTGTGATGTTCTCCTGTCTTGACGATCCAGATATTATGCGTGCAGCCGTGTTTTGTACCAGCTGTAGTGGCTTGAGTGTTTGTTTTGTTAGACCAAGGTATATAGGGTTGCAAAAGTCCAGTAATGGGGTAATTAGAGCTTGGCATACATTACGGAAGTGGTCGGTTGCGAGGAGAGGTTTTAGTCTTCTAATGATTCTCATCCTGTAGTATGCACTTTTGATTGTCTTGTTTATATGTGCTTTGAGATTCAGTTCATTGTCCAGGGTCACTCCGAGATATTTTACTTCTGATTTTATTGGTATAGTTGAGTTTATTATCGTGATGTCCGGTGGATGGGCGAAGTCAGGGTTACGAGTGATGAAAAGAGCCTCAGTCTTGCTGAAATTAATTTTGAGGTTGTTGTTTTTACACCATATGGACATTTGTGTGAGGCAGTTTATAATTTTAGAGTAATCAGGGTTGTCAGTTGAGATTGGAGTGTATATCATAATATCATCTGCATATATTGTATAATGAATGCTGTTCTTCGGGATGTTGCAAATTGGCTGGATGTAGATGTTGAACAGAAGAGCTGATAGGGCAGATCCTTGTGGAACTCTTTGGAGGACTTTTATGGGTTGAGAGGTTTTGTGACCTATCTTTACCTGTATCTGCCTCTCGGTTAGATATGAGTGGAACCATTTTAAGGTGGTTCCATAAAGCCCAATTTCTTCTAGTCTTTCTAGTAAAGTTTTGTGTTCTACTGAGTCGAATGCTGCAGATATGTCAATGAAGATCATTATGATTCCATTCCTAGTGTTATCTAAGGTACGGAGGATGCTGTCGAAAAGATAAATCATTGGTGTTTCGACTCCGTGATTTGGGCGAAAACCGTGTTGGTTGTCATCCAGTGGTGCATGATCATCAATGTGTTCCTGTAGTTGATGTTGTACTGTTTTTTCTATGATCTTTGCCAGAAAGGGTATGCTTGATATTGGTCGGTATGCTGCCGGGTTGCTCTTGTCTAAAGTCGTTTTCTTTGGGATTAGTCTTACTGTGGCAAGTTTTAATTGTTCTGGCATCAGACCTTGAGTGAGGGAGACGTGCACCATGTTGTGTATGATGTGTATGAAGCTTGATTTTGTTGTTTTGATCCATGAGACTGGGCAAGGGTCTGTGGGAGAGGTGCTTGAATTTATTGAGGAAATGATGTGGGAGAGCTGCTCAGTTGATGGTGTGCTGAATGTGTCCCAAGTCTTGGTATGTGAGATGAGCTTCTTGTGTAAGCTGTATCTTGTTTGTTCCGCAGAGTGAAATTTTTCCTCGATATAGTCAGCAAATTTTTGCGGGTCAGTTTGTACTTCACATTCTGTCCTTTGCTCTTTTGTGAGGATTTTCACAATTTCAAAAAGCTCTCTGGGTTTGTTGATGGATGTGTTTATTATGTTTGTATGGTATTCTCTTTTTGAATGATTAATGTATTCGCCGTATTGTTTTTGCTTTGTTAAATATAGTTGCTTGAAGTCAGGTGCTTTGTATTTTCTCCATCTTCGTTCTATCCTTCTGAGCTCCCTTTTCATCTGTAGTATGGTTATTGAGTACCATGGCTTGTGTTGTAGTCTGTTGTGCCGGAGCTTCTTGGGTCTCGTATCTGCTGCTATGGCGGCGTTAGATATAGTGCAGTTCCATTTGGTTATTTGTGTCTCCAGGTCAACTGCTTCTGTGGACAGTTGTTGTAATGTGTCTTGTAGAAATGTATCCCTGTCGAAGTTCTTGAATCGTCTTTGAATGGTTGTGTTGTTTAAGTGATCATTTAGATTGTTTATTTGTAGTAATATCCCTATCTTGATTATGTAGTGATCTGACCGTGGGACTGGGGTGATGGAAGGTGTTGAAATTAGACCTCTTGAGGTTAAGTCATTGGATGCGAAGATGAGGTCTGGAGAAGAACCGTATCTGTGCGTAGGGGCATCGACTATTTGGGTGAACTGCAGAGAAGTCATTGCTTGCAGAAAGGCCTCAGAGTCTTTGTTGTTGATTGACTTGAGGTTGAAGTCTCCTAGCAATATTGAGGGCTTGTTAGTTGAAGTGATGGCACAGACTGCTTCGAGCGTTGAGGCTAGTTCTACAGGTGAAGTTTTAGGCGCTCTATAAGTTAGGCAGAGTGCCATGTGTTTGTTCTCGATGCTGATATTACTTTGTTGTGTTTCTGAGAGACTTTGAGCTCTGAATCTTAGGTTCTTTTTTGCAATTATCAGGACTCCTCCTCCACGTCTGAAGGTGCGTGGGCAATTGTATGCAGAGTATGTGTCTGGGATCAATTGGTTGAGAATTACATTGTCTGTTGGATTTAGCCATGTCTCTGTGATACAGAGTACATCGAGCTGACTTTCTTCTATATGGTCTGCTATCGTGTGAATCTTGTTGCATATGGATCTGGAGTTTATGAGTTCAATGTTGATAAGTTTTGAAGACCTTGTTGTAACTTGTGTTTCTTTTGTGCTGGAGTGAGAGTTTGCTTTGTTAATGGTTAGCTTTTTTGACCCTGGTGTACTGCTTGTGCCATTATGTGTGTGTTGTGGTACTATGTATATATATATATGTATGTATTGTCATCCCTCATCAGCCCCAGCGGTGAAGACTATTATTGTTGGGCTTTCTGAGAGTGGTAGTTGTGCCTTACTTATATAGATCACACAGAAAACTTCTTTTCTTTTTAGGGTTTTATTCCCCGTCCCTTGAGGTTTCTTCTTCCAAAGATAACAGAAATTAACAGCCCATTTTGGCTTATAACAAAAGATAAATGAACAGCAAAAACAACTTCCTTCAGCTTATAACTTTGAACAAAACAAAATAACAAACAGCCTAACTCTCTGCTTGGCTGGAGAGAGAGAGTAAGCTGCAGCCTTGCAACTCATACACTGGAGTTAAGGTCACACAATCACGTTTACCTCAGTGAGAATTCTGGCTCTGTTACAGTGAGAGAACACTCCATCAATTCTGGATTTTCTAATACTTCTGAGTTTTCATACTCCATTAATTCCTGTTCATTAACTTCACCATTATCAGCTTCAGACGTGGGATAAAAGTATGGCAGGCTTGCCTCATCCCCTAGGAAGTTTCTTTTCCCTTCTGAAGCACTGCCTCTCTGGGAAGTATCGTATAACCCTGAGTTGTGCCTTCCAGAGCTCTGCCCCCGCTGGTGTCTTAATAGATAGCTCAGGTCCTTGTTTCACCTGCTAGCTGGGTAATTACAGCAGGCTCCTTGCCGGGTCTGCCCTAGCTTCCTAGACTCAGCTGGGCTAGATTGGAAAGCTTGTAACGGCGTTTCCCTAAAAGCTGGGAGCTCACAGTGATAAGGGAAATCTTCAACTTTTCTGGGTGAGTGAAACCCTCTTCTCTTAGTATTTTTATATCCAGGAGAAAAGCTATTGTCAGCCTCTAAATATCTGGGCTTTATGTGGCTATTTCTATGCTTCCAGGGCTCCTCCCTCTCAGATAACAAATAGCCCTTGTATTCACTTCTTGCCCCTTTACCTGCTGTTGCAGTCTTCTTATATTTCTTTCGTCCTCCAAGCACAAACACGCTGTCAGGGTGTTGCTTTCTCACCGAGCCACACAGGTCTCTGGATTCTTTCCAACTTTCACACCGGCTCCCTTGTTGCCTCACTGACTCACTCTCACTGTCTTCATCTCTGTCACACCAGCTCCAGGCTTTCCATGGCTTCAACCGTATCTGCTGTTGCCTTTCAGCTTGTGACCTCTGTTGCTTCAACTCCTCTCTCAAGGATTCCCTCTCTCTCAAGGATTCCCTATCTCTAATTGTTTGGGAGCCTATTTTATCTGTGTGTCTCCTGACTCCACCTTCACTCAGCTGCACTCTATTGGGCAAAACAAATTCCCTTGCTTTGCTCTCTGGGTGTGTCTTTCTGGGCTCTGTGCACGTGTGCCTAGGTTGTCCCTGGTAACCATCAAACATTCCTCTGTTTACCTTGTCACTTTTACTGTGATCATTCACACTGATCTGCACTTTCTCGGGTTGCCTTAGGTCTACCCTGTGACACATTCCCCCCCTTAAAACATTACTTGCTGCCGCAGTTTCTGGTGGACAGCAAGTAATCCGGGAAAGCGCATCCGCATTCCCGTGCATCTTCCCCGCTCTGTGCTGAACTTCGAAATTAAACGCTTGGAGCGCTAAATGCCAGCGGGTCAATCGAGCATTGTTATTTTGCATTAAATGCAGCCATTTTAAGGGAGCGTGGTCTGTTACTAATAAGAATTTTCTGCCCGTGAGGTAAAAACGTAGAGCCTCTATGGCCCATTTTATAGCCAAGCATTCACGTTCTATCATGGCGTAATTCCTCTCTGCTGGCGAGAGTTTTCAACTGAGGTACACCACGGGATGCTCACTCCCCTCAAAAACTTGGGACATCACCGCCCCCAACCCTGTGTCTGATGCATCTGTTTGTATAACGAATGGTAAATTAAAATCTATACCTCTTAACACGGGAGCATTGCATAACTTTTCCTTAAGAGCTTCAAAAGCTGTCTCAGCTTCGGGAGTCCAACGGATTTGGTTAGGCGCGTTCTTCCTCAGCATTTCGGTGAGGAGAAGGCTTCCCTCTGCAAAACGGGGTACAAAGCGACGATAGTACCCTATTAAGCCTAGGAAACTCCGCATTTGTTTTTTTGTTACGGGCCTGGGGAATTCTCGAACGCTTTCTACTTTGCTAGCTAGTGGTTTTACCAGACCCCTGCCTATTATGTGACCCAGATACTTTGCTTCCCTTGTAGCAAATAAGCACTTCTCTGGGTTTAGTGTAAGGCCCGCCCTTCTCAATGCTCTGAGGACTGCTTCTACCCTCGTGAGGTGTTGGGACCAGGTCGTACTGTATACCACTATATCATCCATATACGCGAGAGCGTATTCGTGGTGGGGTCTCAGTACCTGGTCTACGAGACGTTGGCATGTAGCCGCAGCCCCATGTAATCCAAACGGCATCCTTCTAAATTGATATAGCCCAATCGGCGTGGAGAAAGCCGTTTTGGGTTTTGAGCTTTTGGTTAGCGGAACCTGCCATTATCCTTTACTGAGATCTAATGTGGTTAGATACTTCGCCTGTCCTAAGCAATCCAGCAGGTCGTCTATGCGTGGCATAGGATATGCATCAAATTGTGATATGTCGTTAATCTGGCGGAAATCTATACAGAATCTTTATCCCCAAAATTGAATAATAAAATTTTTACGGGACCTCTGTAATCGGGGTCAATAACCCCTGCGCCAACATCTATAGAATGTTGCACTGCTAGCCCTGACCTCGGCGCTATCCGTCCATAGCATCCCTCTGGTACTTTAATTCGGATGCCGGTGTCTACCAGTGCCTTTCCTCCTCTTTTACAATAACGTCCTCTACGCTAAAGAGGTCATATCCCGCAGCCATCATAGAAGCCCTTTTTGGACCTTTTGCTTGGAGTGTATTCTTACAAAATTGCAGGGTAAATTTTTGTTTCCCTGTTAAGGGTGCTTCCTGAGGCGGAGACCCCTTTTTGGATGGTTTCCCAAATAAGGGACTAGGGATAGCAGTCGCTAGGGCTTCAGTTTTTACTTCTTCTGTTATTACTGGGGGTTGTACAGGCGATGGGACCAATATCCCTTGGAGGCCTTTCTCCATCTCCTGGTAGAAAGGGATCCAATCGTGTCCTAGAACAACAGCATATGGCAGCTTCGGTACTACCGCAATTAATATTTTACGTAGCGCTCCTAGACCCTGTATGGCTACTTCATGTAACGGGTAGTGAGAAGCTTCTCTATGCACACATCTGATGCGGACTTGGCCCTCTACTGGATTCGAGGGGGATGACTGACATTCTCCTATGGTTTCCCATAAGTCCTGAGAGACCATACTCTGATCGGCCCCCGAATCCAGTAGAGCTAAGGCTTGTATTCCCTCTATCTGTACTATTTGCACAAACCCCTCCGGTACTATCTCCTCTGATCCTGTTATGAGGGCAGTCTTAACCCTACATTCTTTTATCATATGGCCGGGTCGGCCACATCTATAACACCTCCCAGTGTTCCTCTCTACGTTATTCTTACCAGGGTTATACTCATTCACTCTCCTGGGTGTATACTTTTTACATTCATCCGTTCCAATCACACTTGTACCTTTTAAAAGGCTCACATTAGACACAGTAGCATGCTTTGCTTCTTTAAACACCTCTGCCATTTTTGCTGCTTCTTCGGTATTTGAGCAATTTTGTAATGTTAAGAACGTTTTCATTTCCTGTGGTATGGCTAACAAAAATTGCTCTAAGACAATCTCGTCTAATATAGACTCCAGTGTTCTATTCTCAGGGTCTAACCACTTGTAAACCAGGCTCTTGAGCCTCTGACACAAAGCTTTTGGAGTTTCACTCTCCAACATTACTGCCTCCCTAAACAACCTTTTGTAATGCCTCGGTGTCAGCCCAAGGCGATCCTTTACTGCCTTTTTAATTTCAGCATAATTATTTGCTAGGCTAGCTGGCATGGCCTTAAAGGCAGATAAAGCCTCTCCGCTTAGAGTCATGGCGAATCGCATCGCCCATTGTTCTGTAGGCAACTTTAAATTCCCTGCTATGCGCTCAAATGCTTCAATAAAGTCATCGGGGTTATCTTCACGCCCCAAATGTCTCAAAGCAAGACCTGTATGTATGTCTACTTGCGGTACTGTAGATTCTTTCTCTGAAGACTTTCTTAGTAGCGCAGTCATAGCTTCCACCAACGGTCTTTGCTGCTCCTGCATAGCTGCCATATATTGTTCCTGCAGGTGTTGTATCATCCTGGCCTGCTTCTCCTGTTGTTCGTTCATCCAGGCCAGCATATCTTGGGGATCCATCCTCTTTTCCTTTCGCTCTGCACCTGAAATAAAGAGAAAGAGACCACCAAGTGCGGTACAAAACACACAGAAAGGTTTCTTTTCCTCTCTTTTATATCACCCCTTTTCTCACAATATCCTTTCCCGTCCACCCAGGTTACCAATACCTCAGTTTCCTGGTAGACTCCAGCATGTGAGAAAAAGGTTTTTTTCACCGCTGGCCGCTCTGCCAGCCGAATCCTCTCCAATATTTCCTGGATCCAACTTCTCCTGCTTTTCAGCACTGTCCTTTTTCTTTTTCAGGCAACTTCTTATGCCCCCCGAAAAATTATCCTGCCAACTACGCCATTTATGTCATCCCTCATCAGCCCCAGTGGTGAAGACTGGTCTTGTTGGGCTTTCTGAGAGTGGTAGTTGTGCCTTACTTATATAGATCACACAGAAAACTTCTTTTCTTTTTAGGGTTTTATTCCCCGTCCCTTGAGGTTTCTTCTTCCAAAGATAACAGAAATTAACAGCCCATTTTGGCTTATAACAAAAGATAAATGAACAGCAAAAACAGCTTCCTTCAGCTTATAACTTTGAACAAAACAAAATAACAAACAGCCTAACTCTCTGCTTGGCTGGAGAGAGAGAGTAAGCTGCAGCCTTGCAACTCATACACTGGAGTTAAGATCACACAATCACGTTTACCTCAGTGAGAATTCTGGCTCTGTTACAGTGAGAGAACACTCCATCAATTCTGGATTTTCTAATACTTCTGAGTTTTCATACTCCATTAATTCCTGTTCATTAACTTCACCATTATCAGCTTCAGACGTGGGGTAAAAGTATGGCAGGCTTGCCTCGTCCCCTAGGAAGTTTCTTTTCCCTTCTGAAGCACTGCCTCTCTGGGAAGTATCGTATAACCCTGAGCTGTGCCTTCCAGAGCTCTACCCCCGCTGGTGTCCTAATAGATAGCTCAGGTCCTTGTTTGACCTGCTAGCTGGGTAATTACGGCAGGCTCCTTGCCGGGTCTGCCCTAGCTTCCTAGACTCAGCTGGGCTAGATTGGAAAGCTTGTAACGGCATTTCCCTAGAAGCTGGGAGCTCACAGTGATAAGGGAAATCTTCAACTTTTCTGGGTGAGTGAAACCCTCTTCTCTTAGTATTTTTATATCCAGGAGAAAAGCTATTGTCAGCCTCTAAATATCTGGGCTTTATGTGGCTATTTCTATGCTTCCAGGGCTCCTCCCTCTCAGATAGCAAATAGCCCTTGTATTCACTTCTTGCCCCTGTACCTGCTGTTGCAGTCTTCTTATATTTCTTTCGTCCTCCAAGCACAAACACGCTGTCAGGGTGTTGCTTTCTCACCGAGCCACACAGGTCTCTGGATTCTTTCCAACTTTCACACCGGCTCCCTTGTTGCCTCACTGACTCACTCTCACTGTCTTCATCTCTGTCACACCAGCTCCAGGCTTTCCATGGCTTCAACCGTATCTGCTGTTGCCTTTCAGCTTGTGACCTCTGTTGCTTCAACTCCTCTCTCAAGGATTCCCTCTCTCTCAAGGATTCCCTATCTCTAATTGTTTGGGAGCCTATTTTATCTGTGTGTCTCCTGACTCCACCTTCACTCAGCTGCACTCTATTGGGCAAAACAAATTCCCTTGCTTTGCTCTCTGGGTGTGTCTTTCTGGGCTCTGTGCATGTGTGCCTAGGTTGTCCCTGGCAACCATCAAACATTCCTCTGTTTACCTTGTCACTTTTACTGTGATCATTCACACTGATCTGCACTTTCTCGGGTTGCCTTAGGTCTACCCTGTGACAGTATATATCCAAGTGAGTGGTGGAAGCCATGTTGAGTTGGATTGCAGGTATTGTTGTGTAATTGATGGGAGAATTTGTGTGCAGAGGAAGCAGATTGGGATAAACATTGTTGCTTGCATGTTTGATTTTATGAAGCCCCGTTAGAGCTTTTACTTGCCTTTCAGTTGACTGAGGCTTCTTACTCTGTTTGTAGTCTGAAGTTCTCCTCAAAGAAATTGTTGGCTTGACTATGTCTCCTATTTAGTTTTCTTCACTTCGCCTACGTGTTACGCCTAAGGGCCACGCCAAAGGGCCCTCTTGTGAGGCCCTTAGGCGCGGGCCCGCAAGGCGCGGGCGCGTCTCCGGAGCGGCGGTTTTATTTCCGTTGAGCAGGGCAAGTGATTGGCAGGCAGTGAGCTGAATGTCAAGTCCCGCCCACACACACAGCTGATGACTGCTGCTTTCCCCGGTCCCCGATGAGCCTCCAGAGTGGCGGTTTTATTGCCGTTGAGCAGGGCACGTGATTGGCAGGCAGTGAGCTGAATGTCAAGTCCCGCCCACAC
Organism: Ichthyophis bannanicus; assembly: GCA_033557465.1. Classification (NCBI taxonomy): domain Eukaryota; kingdom Metazoa; phylum Chordata; class Amphibia; order Gymnophiona; family Ichthyophiidae; genus Ichthyophis; species Ichthyophis bannanicus. The sequence goes on along the minus strand of CM066035.1, from coordinate 604,965,172 downwards.
ACACAGCTGATGACTGCTGCTTTCCCCGGTCCCCGATGAGCCTCCAGAGCGGCGGTTTTATTGCCGTTGAGCAGGGCAAGTGATTGGCAGGCAGTGAGCTGAATGTCAAGTCCCGCCCACACACACAGCTGTAGAAGAGAATAGCACAGATAGAAGCGATCTGCCAGAAGAGTGGAGTTCCCAAAGAGGCTTTTGGGATAGCTAAGAGGGGAAAAGTAGTGGAGAGCAGCAGAACAAGTGCACTTATAGGCCAAAGGCACAACAAGGGTATATACTTATTGCCCAGCAATATTACACATCCTTTGGGAAACTGTAATGTTAGTTTTGGGTTTGTGGCACTTGGTAAGGATCCATTCATAGCTGTTTAAAGCGTGCTTGTAGAGATGACCAAGGCAAGGATCACTGGGGCTGTTTTATAATGCCAAGTACCATTTGATGCAAGGTATGTCCTGACATACATGTTCATATTTACATTCTCTAATACCATATTAGGGTGCACTGTGATTACCTAGCACTTTTCAGGGTTTGAGGAGGACTGGTATATGGTCTAGGTTGCAGCAGCAGTCATTTCTCATTGGTATTTATATATAGTTTGCATCGGCAAACTACTGTCATTATGAAGAACAACTTAGGAGAAGCATGTATTACCAAGGAGGCATGGTGCCCATGGGTATATCCCAGAAATGAGCAAGATCTGAAACGTTGGAACCTTTCAGAATACTGTGGATGTGGGGATGACCAAAATGTTTACCCATGCCCCATAATATTACAGGGACGTGTTTCTCCATTATATCGCATGGTCCATGCCCGTATATATGTGCGGGCCGCATGCCAGATGCGTGTATGGGCCAGCTGCATAGCACTTTGCCTGTGTCACACAAGACATGTCTATTTTCCCGATTCCAGATCTGCGGGCATGTCTAGACCCACAGATATGGAATTAGGTTCAAATGGGGCTCGTTTTAAGTTTAGATGTGTCCATGGGCAGACATGCATGTTATGAATTTGGGATCAAAGTGAATTGACATATGATGTCATTGAAAATACCATGGCCTGGACAAGTCGAATCTTTGTAAGGAGAGAGACATCTCTGCTCTTGAGGATCTTGTATCAGTCCTTCATAGCCATTCTACCAAGAGCAATACATCATCAGATTTCTTGACTGATAGTTCTTTCTTTATTGATTGTTGATCCAAGTAAGTTAAAGCTGTCAAATATTTCAATTTCTTCTCCATCAATGATGAACTTATTGATTTTGCAAGTTGTCAGGATGTTTGTCTTCTTAACATTAAGGTGCAGACCCATTTTAAGACTAAATTCCTTGATCTTGAGAAGGAAATGTTTCATATCATCTTCACTTTCAGCCAGTAATGTGGTATCATCAGCATAGCGAAGGCTATTTAGTCTTCCACCAATCTTCACACCTTGGTTGTCTTCTTACAGTCCTGCTTCTCTGATGATTTGATCTGCGTATAAATTAAAGAGGTAGGAGGAAAGTCTGCAGCCTTATCATACACTTTGCTGATTTTAAACCATTCTGTTTGCACTTCAGGCAGGTCTCGTTCCAAGCATTGGTTGTAGTCTCTACTGAATGATCTTGAGTAGAATCTTGCTGGCATGTGGGATCAGAGTGATTGTGCGATACTTTTCACAGCCAGTCGGCTCACTTTTCTTCAGTATTAGTATAAACACAGATCTTTTCTAGTCAGTTGACCATGAATTTGTCTTCCAAATTTCCTGGCAGAGCTTTTAAATATGGTAACAGCTTCTTCCGATTGCTGTAATACTTAAATGGGAATACCATCAATGCCTGGTGCTTTGTTCTTTGATAAGACTTTCAATGCTGCTTTGACTTCTTCTTTCATCACCAATGATTCCTAATCATAAGGTACAGGTTGAAATGGCTGTTGGTCCACTTGATCTTTATGGTATAATGGTATATTCTCTCCACTTTTTCTTGATCATCTCAGCACCATTCAACATGGATCCTTGAGAATCTTGTAGCATTCCAATTCAAGGCTGGACTTTTTTCTTTAACTCTCATAGCTTTAGAAAAGCTGATCTTGCCTTTCCTCTAATAGTTTCTGATTCTATTTCCTTGCATGTGTTATTGTAGTATTTCTCCCTGTCTTGTCTTGCTGCACAGTGTAAATCTCTGTTGAGTTCTGCAATTGCCTCTCTTTTTCCTCTGATTTTAGCTTCTCTGCATTTCTGGACAATTTTCAGAGTTTCTTCAGTCATCCATTTTGGCCATTTTTGCTTTTTCACCTTATGTAAGGATTTCTCGCTTTCTTCCAACACAACATTCTTGATGTCACCCCATAACTCTTCTGGAACTCATTCATTTGTATCTGAAGCAGCAAATCAATTTTTCAGGCAGTCTTTAAATTCCAGTGGTATATTCTCAAGCTCATATTTTGCTACATTTATGAATGGCTTGCTCTTTTTCAACTTTAGCATGTGTTTGCATTCTAGTAGTTTGTGATGTGTACCACAGTCAGCTCCAGGTTTTGTCTTTGTTGATGTTATCGAGCTTTTCCATCGTTGTCTTCCACAGATGTAGTCAATTTGATTTCTGTAGAATCCATTGGGTGAAGTCCACGTGTACAGTCGCCGCTTATGTTGCTGGAATAAGGTGTTTGAGATGAGTAGATCATTGGTCTTGCAGAGTTCTATCAGTCTTTCTCCAACTTCATTTCTGTTGCCAGGTCCATATTTTCCAACCACTTTTCCTTCTTCTTTGTTGCCAACTTTTGCATTCGAGTCACCCATGACTATCAGGATATCCTGTTTGCATGTTCTGTCAATTTCAGCTTGTACTTGTTCATAGAACTAATCAACATCTTCCTCTTCTACAGCTGTTGTTGGGGCATATACTTGAATTATAGTTGTCTTGATGGACTTTCTTCATAGATGAATATAAATTAAGTGTTTGCTGACTGCATTGTATTTCATTACAGTTCTTGCAAGTTTCTTCTTAATTATAAATGCAACACTATTTCTTTTTTGTCTTTCATTTCCAGCATAGTAGACCATGTGATCATCTGATGTGCCCAAAGTATGAAAGTTGAAGTCTGTCATCTGAGCTTCTAAAGAAAGCTTAGGTTTAATCTTCTCTAGTACTGACTGGTTTGTTCTTCAGGCAATCCATGGTATATGCAGTATTCGCTGCCAGCACCATAATTCAAAGACATCAATTTTCTTCCTGTCTATCTTTTTCACTGTCCAGCTTTCATATCCATATGATGTTATTGAAAATACCATGGCTTGGACAAGTCAAATCTTTGTATGGAGAGAGACATCTCTGCTCTTGAGAATCTTATCTAGGTCTTTCATAGCCATTCTGCCAAGACCCTGCCAGAGTCGTCGGATTTCTTTATTGTTAGTTGATTCAAGTAAGTTAAAGTTGTCCACGATTTCAATTTCTTCTCCTTCAATGATGAACTTATTGATTTTGCCAGTTGTCATGATCTTTGTCTTCATTACATTAAGGTGCAGGCCCATTTTAAGGCTATGGAGTGGAGGAGTGGCCTAGTGGTTGGGGCAAGGTACTTCAGGCCAGAAGGTCAGTGATTCAAATCCCACTAGAGGACAGCAACCTTGGGCCGGAAGGACCGGGGTTTCTAGTCACACAGGTACTCCTTGTGGTCTTGGGCAAGCCACTTAACCCTCAATAGCCCATTTTCCCTGTAAAATAGTTATCTCCAAGTTATAATGCCCTGTTCAATGTAATTTTAGTTTGTTCAATGTAAACCACACTGATGCAGAATAGCACGGTATATAAGAGAATGTAAATAAATAAATATGTTCCTTGATTGTGAGAAGCAAATGTTTCAGATCAAATTCACTTTCAGCCAGTAATGTGCTATTATCAGCATAGCAAAGATTGTTGATGAGTCTTCCACCAAATTTTACACCTCTGTTGTCTTTCTACAATCCTGCTTCACTGATGGTTTGTTCGGCATATAAATTAACAGGTAGGGGGAAAGTATGCAGCCTTGTCATACATCCAGGGCCGGCCCGTCCATTGAGCAAGAATGTTCTTTGCACAGGGCCCCGCGTTTCAGGGGGCCCCGCGCAAAGAACATTCTACTTTTTTTTTAAAAATTATATATAAAAAAAAAAAGCTGGCTCTGGCTGCTGCCACGGCCTCCGCGGCAAAATGGAGTGTCCCGCAGGGCCCCATCTCCTCGCTGAGCCTCTCTGCAAGGGCTTTCAGATTCGCGAAGGGAGATTATCTCCCTCGCGTCTCTGTTAAGCCCGCAGGGGCTAATGGGAAATTTCCCATCTGCCCCTTTAGACGCAAGGGGCTGAAAGTGGCTGGAGCAATTGCAACTGAAAAAAAAATGCACAAAAGGTAGAAAGATATCTCTTTATTTTGAATTTATTAACTGGAATATGAAAGCTCTGGGAAATGTGCATCATTAACGTCTGCGCTTTGTTTGGTACAAGAGGAAATTAATTTATAGTTTTATTTCTACAGTGTTGTTGTACATTCCAAGTTTGGCTTTTGGGGTTCCCAGTTTAATTATTGCCTTCCTGTTTCTAAATTGTGATTCCTTGTTTGATGATGGTCTATGTTCTGCATGTGTAACTGAGCTGAGGTATTCTGTTTATGTAATTCCTATTTGACATTGCCACTTGTTCTCTTTCCCCAGTATTCTCTGAAATGTATTGGTTTAATATTTGCAGTGTTGCCTTTTGATAGGTAGGGTATGGTGTTTGTGAGTCCTGGTAATGCTGTCAGGATATGGCGGGTTTGCTATGGGTTCTAAATGGGCAGCGTTTGTAGTAGTTCCTAATGTGCCTGGCGGTTGGCACTGGATTATAGTAATGTAGAAATCTTTTAGTCTTTCTTTATCCATACCCTCATTAAGAGACATGTTTACTAAAAGTTAGTGTATGGTAACATTATGCAAATATTTATGCAAATAAGGCCACTTATGCAAATGAGGCCCCGCACCGAGTCTCCGCACATGGCCCCGCACCCCCCTTGGGCCGCCCCTGCATACATCTTTGCTTGTTTTAAACCATTCTGTTTTTTCTTGTTCTGTTCAAACTGTTGCTTCTTGATCAATGCGCAGATTGTGCAGGTGTTCTGTTATACCCATGCTTCTTAATGTGGCCCAGAGTTTCTCATGGTTTACACAGTCAAAAGCCTTGCTGTAGTTGATAAAGCATAAATAGATATCCTTTTGGTATTCTTTAGTCTTTTGAAGGTCCCATCTCACATCCATGATGATGTCTCTTGTTCCTTGCCCTTTCCTGAACCCTGCTTGCACATCAGGTAGTTTTTGTTCCAGGTATGGTTGTAGTCTCTGTTGAATAATCTTTAGTAGAATCTTGCTGGCATGTGGGATCAGAGCGATTGTGTGATAATTTCCACATTCAATTGGATCACCTTTCTTTAGTATTGGTATAAACACAGATCTTTTCCAGTCAGTTGGCCATGCTGTTGTCTTCCAAATTTCTTGGCAGAGCCTTGTAGGTATGGCAACAGCTGCATCAGTTTGCTGTAATACTTCTATGGGAATGCTATCAATGCCTGCTGCTTTGTTCTTTGATAAAGCTTTCAATGCTGCTTCAACTTCTTCTTTCATCACCAATGGTTCTGGATCATAAGATACAGGTTGAAACGGCTGTTGGTCCACTTGATCTTTATCAAGCTCTGTATATTCTTTCCACCTTTTCTTGATCTTCTCAGCATCATTCAACAAATAACCTTGAGCATCTTGTAACATTCCAATTCAAGGCTGGAATTTTTTCTTTAACTCTCGTTGCTTTAGGAAAGCCGATCTTGTTCTTCCTCTAATAGTTTCTGCTTCTATTACCTTGCATGTGCAATTGTAGTACTTTTCCTTGTGCTGTCTTGCTGCACATTGGAAATCTCTGTTGAGTTCTGTGATTGTCTTTCTTTCTCCTCTGGCTTTAGCATCTCTGCATTTCTGGGCAATTTTCAAGGTTTCTTCCATCATCCATTTTTGCCGTTTTTGCTTTTTCATCTTTTGTATAGACTTCACGCTTTCTTCCTACACAACCTTCTTGATGTCATTCCATAACTATTCTGGAGCTCTGTCATTTGTATCTAAAGCAGCAAATCAATTTTGCAGTTAATCTTTAAATTCCAGTGGTATATTCTCAAGGTCATATTTTGCTACATTCATAAGTGTCTTTCTCATTTTCAACTTTAGCTTGAGTTTGCTTACTAGTATTTGTTGACCTGTACTAGTCAGCTCCGGGTTTTGTCTTTGTTGATATTATCGAGCTTTTCCATCATTGACTTCCATAGATGTAGTCAATTTTATTTTTGTACAATCCATTGTGTGAAATCCATGTGTACAGTTGCCACTTGTGTTGCTGGAAGAAAATGTTTGAGATGAATAGATCATTGGTCTTGCAGAATTCTATCAGTCTTTCTCCAGCTTCATTTCTGTTGCCAAGTCCATATTTTTCAACCACTTTGCCTTCTTCTTTGTTGCCAACCTTTGTGTTCCAGTCACCTATGACTATCAGGATATCCTGTTTACATGTTCTGTAAATTTCAGCTAGTACTTGTTCATAGAACTCATCAATTTCATCCTCTTCTGCAGCTGTTGTTGGGGCATATACTTGAATTATAGTTGTGTTGATGGGCTTTCTTCATAGATGAATAGAAATTAAGTGTTCGCTGACTGCATTGTATTTCATTACAGTTCTTGCAAGTTTCTTCTTTATTTTAATGCAACACCATTTCTTCTTTGTCTTTCATTTCCTGCATAGTAGACCATGTGATCATCTGATGCAAAGTGCCCGATGTCAGTCCATTTCAGTTCGCTGACACCTAACAGATCAAGTTGTATACATTCCATTTCATTCTTGACCACCTCCAACTTCCCTTGGTTCATGCTTTGTACGTTCCATGTCCCAATATGTAAGACATCTTTACAGCTTCTGACTCTCATTTCTTGCACAGCTACATCAGCAGTCAGATGTCCCGAGGGCTTTGATCCAACCACATCATAAATGCTGGCTTTACTCTGAAAAGTCTTTAACTCCTCCCCAGTAGCTATTTGAGTGCCTTCTGACCTGTTGGTCTCATCTTCCAGCACTATAGTGCAATTTGTTTTATTGTGACTATCCATTGGATTTTCATGGGAAGATACAGAAGCAGATTGCCAGGCCTTTCCTCTGTGCAGTTTAAGTTTAGTTTTGTTGCCGTTGTCACGGGAATGTGATCCTCCACTGCCAACACTGTCCCATTGCCCAGATGGGTGGTTTGTCTTGGTCTGGAACCTTAGCTGAGACCAGTCCATCTTGGGAGACCCTGCCAGTAGTTAAACAACCAATAGCTTAGCCCTCAGCATCACTGATGCACACGAGCCCTCACAACACATTAGGGTCTTTATAAAAGATGAGAGAGCTGTGAAACCAATATAGATGTTCTATGACATTTCCTATGGCATTGCAACTATTTATCACAGACACTACAACAGAAGTTATCTACATTGGAAGGTCACATTTGGGAACTTGAGCAGGGTAGAGCTGGGCTGCCAAGGGGCCAGGGCCCTGGCTTGTTGGGGAAGTTTACACATTGTGACATTTCCTCATGTGCAGTGTAAGACTAGCAAAAGATTGTAACAGCCTTTGGAGTCAGACAATTAAATACCAACATATAGTATTTACTTAAAGTTGATGTTATTAATCTGTGAAGGTTTTCCTACTCGCTTCTCTTTTTGAGTCTTTGAAGTCTTTCTTACATCTGTGCCTTCCTTCCAATGGCATTTGATATGTGTCAGCAGACAAAGGGAGCCCGATGTTGAGGTGGGCAGGCTGTTTGCCATGGCGGTGCATAGCCTGCCTGCCGACCCCCCTAACCCGGATATTCACTTCCACGCTTCCAGAAGCCCCAGCAGCCGCAGAGGCTACACGGGTAGTAGCGATTTTCATTGCTACTCGCATAGCCTCTGCATCTTTAAGATATACATATTTTTTTCTCACTTATCTTTAAGGAGCAGAAGGCTATGCGGGTAGCAATAAAAATTGCTGCTACCCTTGTAGCCCCTTCCTTTGCACCCACTCCACCCTGGAATGCCCCTAACATGCCCCAATGCTATGCGGATAGCATCTGGACACATTAGGGCTTAGCCAGGATATTCAAAGGGCACTACCCAGAACTCTCCAGAAGTATTATTTTTTATTTTAAGTAAAAAAAAAAAAAAAAGTATATATTTTGTGGCTTTCCTTGTTAATTGGTGTGATTTACACATGTATTGTGTTGTTTTTTTTTAAATCAGGCCACTGTACAGATAAGTGCCAGCATTTATAGGAGGAGTTGTTAAATCACCACTTCCATATATACTTACATGTGGATGTTACTAAGTGATGCTGCTCTTTTTTTCACATGTTTATGTTTTTAAAATCAATGTTCCCCCTGTACATGCTGGCGAGTACATTTGTATTTGCCGGTGTCTGTATATCTATTCTTACAGCTCCACATGTGGCAGAGCCTTTTCTAAAATACTGGGAGAATGTGAATGTCCTCACTTGGACTCTGATCCACCATTTCAGTTTCTATGCAAAATGGGTCTTCACATGTGGCAATTTATTGCGCAATGTCATTCCATAATAGGCAGTGACTGAGTTGAATTATCTGGCTCAGTTAATCTAAATTCTTGTTAGCCAGTTGAGACAAAAGAGGGAATATTCAATGGCACTAGCACGCGGAATACCCACGGGTACAACTGCTACATGCCCTGATGATAAATGGATAGGATCGGGCTGGCACTCATTGATAACCAGGCAGTGATGGTATTGAGCCACTGCCCGGTTATTGACATGAGGCAAAAGTCAAGCACAGTAAGGGCTGGCCTAACTTTCACTGCAGAAGCTGACTGGGCACTGGCTTAATATCTCTGCTGCCAAGTTATTTATTTATTTTATTTATTTATTTATTTTATTTATTTAACATCTCTTATATACCGCGCTATTAAAATCAGTGCGGTGTACAATGAACAAAATATACTGCAATGTGTACAGGTAACATCGAGTTTACAGAGAACAAGGGAATATATAACATGGAATAACAGGGATAACTATGTACAATCAACATTATACTATGAATATGCTTTTATTATATACCATATTTAAACTCGAGTGGATATTGTACGTGAATTCATGGGTGGCATGGGTCAGTAGTAGTAAAGTGAAATATCGTGGGAACTAACCATTTTCTGATTGGATAAAGGTGTTAAAGTGTTTGGTGTGAGTGGGAGGCCTGTTGGCTGTGTGAGTGTCTGTGGTCACTTCTGGGTAGTTAGCTTCCCATCAATCCAGGCAACCCGGATATTCAATGCCAGAGTTTGGGGATGGCGACTAGCCGCTTTAGATCGGCTAGCTGCAGCCACTGAATATTGGGCACAAACAGTATAAGAAACCTGAACAATAACCGTCAACAAGGCATATATCATGAAAAAAACAATCATTGTTATATTGGTAATCTTTTGACAAAAAAATAAGTATTTGGAGGGTACAATAGGAACCTTTATAAATACACTAATAAGGTCATCCACTAAGCCTGTAGGCATACTTACAAACACCCACATATCATCAGAGAAGCAGGACTGTATGAAGACAACAGAGGTGTGAAGATTGGTGGAAGACTCAACAACAACCTTCACTATGCAGATGATACCACATTACTGACTGAAAGTGAAGATGATCTGAAACATTTGCTTCTCAAGGAACATAGTCTTAAAATGGTCCTGCATCTTATTGCAAAGAAGACAAAGATCATGACAACTGGCAAAATCAATAAGTTCATCGTTGAAGGAGAAGAAATTGAAATTGTGGAGAACTTTAACCTACTTGGATCAACTATCAATAAAGAAGCAACAAGCAGTCAAGAAATCTGACGACACATTGATCTTGGCAGAATGGCTATGAAAGACCTAGACAAGATTCTCAAGAGCAGAGATGTCTCTCTATACAAAGATTCAACTCGTTCAAGCCATGGTATTTTCAATAGCATCGCATTGATACAAAAGCTGGACAGTGAAAAAGATAGACAGGAAGAAAATTGATGCCTTTGAATTATGGTGCTGGCAGCGAATACTGCATATACCATGGACTGCCTGAAGAACAAACAAGTCAGTACTAGAGGAGATCAAACCTATGATTTCTTTAGAAGCTCAGATGACTTCAACTTTCATACTTTGGACACATCATGCGAAGAGAGAGATCATTAGAGAAAAACATCATGCTTGGTAAGATTGAAGGTCAACACAAAAGAGGAAGCCCAGCAATGAGATGGATTGATATAATAACAGCAGCTACAAGTATCAGTCTGTCAACAATGAGCTGCCTGACTTAAGACCAAACATAATTTAGGACAACTATCTAGAGGGTCAACATGAGTCGACACCGACTCGACGACACTTAACAACAACAACATCATCTACTTCTGTCATCTCTCAGACGTGCATATATTAACTCCTATTTAAGGCAATGGCTATTATTACATGTACTGTGTAGAAAAAGTTATAATCTCGGTGTGGTTTTTTTATACTTGTAAAATCTCTTTGATTTTTTACAAACAGTAGCAATAGTGTTCCATTTCAATACTTTCCTACTATGCACAAAACAGGGCTCTTCATTTTTCTGATTTACATAATTTTTTTAAAATACTGAAATATCAGTAATGTCATATGTCATTTTAGGACTTTCTTCCTGCCAGAACAGTATCACACAGTTAATTTTCCTCTGTACTATGCCAAAGTTTCCTGCGCACCGTATGGACCGCAAACCTGTGAAACAGCCAAAAATGCCTAAAATAAAAAGACACATTTATAAAACTTTCAAAGATAAATCAATGGTCCTACATTAATCATCTCAGCCTTCATATCAACCATCTGCACTTGGAAGGATCACCCAAAGCCAATGCTAAACAGTTTACAAAATATAACATTAATATGTGTATGGACATAGAAGCAGTTTCCTGCCACGCCAATGTTAAGCGTTCAGAGCACAGTCACCAGTTTCTTTCCACAACATTGAAACATTCCCTTCTCTCCAATCATTGAAGATCCTACAGACAGTAGAAGAAGGCCAGATGGAATACAAGCTTTGCACAAGAATGAACAGAACAAGGGTCCAGCCTTCCCCTTTGCTCAGAATAAGTACCACTCAAGTGATGTGAAGTAAGCCCCATTTGTCTCGAAAATTCAGCCACACAGGACTTGAAACCATTGTGAAAACACTTGCAGACATGCCTACCTAACTGATAGGCCATATGCTCACAGATTGTTTGCTTGTTTGTTTTTTAAGTTAATATTTTTTTCTCTGTGTTAACTATTATAGCTGTCACATTGGATACAAGGATGGCCCCAAACAGGTAATTGTGACTGTTATAGGATGGGTATGATAAAGTGCTGGTGTCCCAGTGGCCTCGCTGGGTATATCAGGGACCCCCTTAAAATGGTTCGCTTCATATATATCCAATAGGATGCAACAAGTGCAATTCAACAACGACAAAGCTGATGCTTTCCCCCAAATCCAAGGGATCCCTCAAGGGTCTGCCCTATCATCACTACTGTTCAATTTGTATATAAAGCCAGTCTGCAATATCTTCCAGAAATGCAACATCAAATACCACATATATGCCGACGATGTGATGCTATACACACAGCTTGACATAACACAGCCGAACTTCAGTCCACTAGAAGAATGCCTTGACATGCTCCAATTATGGCTTCAACAAAACAACATGTCAATAAACCACAAAAAAACAGAGGTCATGTTCATTTCCAAGAAAGCCAATTTCGTCCCACCCACCACAGTCACACTTAACAAAAACATATACTACACGAAGCCTGTAATAAAGTATCTAGGAGTCTTACTAGACTGCAACCTCAGGATGGACAAACACCTCAGAACAGTTAACCGAGCCAACTTTTACAAACTCAAAATTCTACAACCACTTCGCAATATCCTCGACAAATCCGACTTTAGGTCTGTTGCTCAAGCACTAATCATTCCCCACCTGGACTACAGCAATGCCATTCTACAAGGGCTTCCAAAGAACACACTAAGCATCCTGCAAATGGCCCAGAACGTGGCTGCAAGAGTCATCATGGAAAAGAAAGTCACCGACCACATAACCCCAGTACTAATGGAACTGCATTGGCTCCCAGTGGCTGCCCGCATCATCTACAAACAGTTCATCACAACATTTAAGCTCATCCACGGCATCGCACCATCCTACCTCAATAACCTAATCACTATCCAAGCATGCAACAGGAACAGGAGAACTATGAATCTCAACACCCTATGTATCCCGACCAGCATTCGATCTGTCAAGGCCGAAACAAGCAATAGGGCGTTCACATACACAGCGCCAATCCAATGGAACCAACTACCGCATGAATTGAGACTCACAAACAGCCTGAGTGAATTCAGACGAAAACTTAAAACATATCTGTTTCAAACCCACTACAACCTGATCTAACTGCTATACACTACCTCAACCAGATGAACATGCTATACACTACCTCAACCAGATGAACTCTGCCACCCTCGGCAGTATAAAATCTAATAGCATATAGTCATGTATAGCCTGTACTCTTTGGAAATCAACGCTGTATAAATTGTATATATGGGGCCCCTCCCAACCTATTGAAATCAAATGTATACCCTAATCTATGTGCTATAATCAACTGTATATTGTATCCAACTGTTTATCCCATGTTACGTAAATCATTGACTAATCAAAATGTAAAACTGAAAAATCTCAATGCACTGTACAATGCATTATGATTCTGTAAAGTAAACCGCTGCTGATCGTAGGAAGCAGCGGTATACAAGTGTTTACTAAATAAATAAATAAATAAATAAATAAATTATAGACCACAGACTTGGATTAGGGAGTGTCTAGCAAGTTGAATGTGTTACTTTGGGGTATTGATAAACACTACTAAGGTATGACTTTGGTACATTTAGTAGAAATGATCCATTGATATTTTTGGTAAATGTGAGGTCAGTAAAGAATAAAATTTCTGTAATATATGTAACATATAGTTATGTAGTGTCTCATTTAACATTTATTCCATTTGATATACCATTTTTTGTGAGTCACAGCCAAAGTGGTTTGCAACTTCAAAACTAAAACAGCAAGAAAAGGGTGAAAGGTACCCCATTTCTGTATAGGAAAGAAAGAAAAGTACCCCCCCCCCCAAAAAAAAAAACCAGAAAAAAACATGAAGATACATAGGAATCATATAAAAATGTATTTGATTTTTGCATGTTTTGCCTAATCCACCCCTGTCCCAAAGGCTTGGTTAAATAAGTGGGTTTTAAGCAAGGTTTTGATTTTCCTAAAGACTGGTTCAAAGTGGATGGCTGGAGGGAAGCCATTCCACAAAGTGGGGGCTACAAAATAAAAAGCAGATTTCTGAGTAACTTCAAATTTGGCCCTAGAAGGAGGGGGGATAACTAACCGATTGCTGTGCAATGAATGAAGACAACAGGGAGCTGCATACAGAATAATAAGACCTGAGAGATATGGAGATAAAGACCAATATGGTCTATCTAGTCTGCCCAGTAAGGTGGCTAGAGTGGTTGTACTTCCTGCTCTGTGCAGATCACCCCCCTCTATGCCTTCGTTTAGGGTTGTACCTGCCGCTCCATGCAAGTCACCCCCTCTATTTGTTGAAATATAAAAGATATGATTTGATTATATTACAGAAACCAGATGTGGTTTGTATTACTGAGTCCTAGTTGATGGACTCAGATACGATCCTATTGAGAGAATTACTACCGGAGGGATATAGTATATTACATTACTCTAGAAAAAATAGAAGAGGGAGTGATGTACTGGTTATTTTTAAGGTATCTTATTCCTTTACATGTAGTTTTTTGGAGAACTGAAGGACATAGATGGTATGTCAAAATATTTAAAATATGTAAATCTTGTTTATCATTCACCTCATTTAGCAATGTCAAAGTTATTGTGTATTTGAGCAATGTTAGTTGCTGGTGATTGTGATCTTCATAAAACAATTATGTTAAAAGATTTAAATGTATAGTTGGATCATATACCATTAAGAAGAAAGTGGGCAATTTTTAGAAGCTTTATCTGCACTGTAGTTAAATCAATTAATTAACCAATCTACTCATATTAAAGAATATATTTTAGATGCTGTATTTTTGCCAAAATTTTAGGGGATTATGACAATACAATCACTAAACGTAAAGCGATTACCATGGATTGACCATTTTTAAATTCCATTTTACTTACAAGGGGGTTGGATTTCTTCTGTGGGGAAGATTGTGGGGCAGAGTATTTTCATCCCCCAACTAGATTATATGAATATTCTCTTAAGCTTCCGTGGCTAGTATCCAGGCAGTTTTCCGGGTCATGTCACATCTTGGTAAGTAGAATCTGCATTTCAGTCATCATTCTGTGGCTTTCTTCAGGGTGAAGTGGATATGTAGTGCATGTCTGTTCTTATATACAGTAGTTCTCAAACCGGATTGGTGGATTTGAAGCAGGAAATTTGAAATTTTGGCAGGAAAGTTCATTGAAGAAAAGGCGGGAAAGTTGATTTTGATTTCAGAGGAAAAGTTCATTGGACAAAGGCGAGAGCTTTGAAATTTGATTTTTGGTGGGAAGGTTCATTGGAGAAAAGATAAGAAAGGTGTGAGTAGAAATAATGGAAGGAGAGCATTTGGGTTTTAGCAGGAAGATTGTTGTGACAATGTCAGATTCTAGAAAGTGGAAAAAATCTTTTGTATTCCCACCCAGACCTTGTAACACTAAACCTTCTGTAAAGGAGTGGTTGCCATGCTTTGTTGATGTTAAGCTCTTTGTTTCCATTGAAATTTCATGGGTGTCTTGTTATCTCTGCCATTGCAATGTTGCCTTTGAGTCAGTCCTGACTCCTGGTGACCCAGAAGCTCCTGGGTTTTCTTGGCAGTGTTGCTGGAAGTAGATAGCTAGGCCTTTCTTCCAAGGCAATGGAGGGTTAAGTGACTTGCCCAAGGCCACAAGGAGTGCTAGTAGGAATTGAACCCTGGTTGCTTGGTTATCAAGCCAGTGCTCTAACCACTAGGCTACTCCTCCACTCCTGGATGGGCCACCAGGGTTCTTCTTTTTCCAGGATTCTTGTGACATAAAATTTCATTGTATGACCCTTCCATCACCTAGAGGGCTACAACAGATTCCTACTCTGACTTTTTCTATCTTTTCTCTAATGAACATAAGAACATAAGAAATGCCATACTGGGTCAGACCAATGTCTATCAAGCCCGATACCCTGTTTCCAACAGTGGCCAATCCATGTCACAAGTTCCTGGCAGTTTCCCAAAAAGACGAACAGGTTCCAAAATACTTGTTTGAGGGCAAGCAGTGGATTTTACGGGTTCTCTTTAAAAACGGTTTATGGACCCTTTCTCCAGGAACTTGTCCAAACCTTTTTTAAACCCATATACACTAACAGCTTTTAATACATCCATCGGTAACACATTTTAGAGTTTGATTACACATTGAGTGAAAAATTATTTTCTCTTATTAGTCTTAAACAGGTTACACTGTAGCTTCATTGCATGTCCTCAAGTCGTTCTACTTTTTGATGGTATAAACAATCAATCTACATTTACCCATTCCACTACATTTATTATTTATAGACCTCTATCATATCTCCCTCAACCATCTCTTTTCCAGGTTGAAGAGTCCTAGCCTTTTAAACCTTTCCTCACAGGGTTATTCTTCCATCATCTTTATCATTTTGGTGGCTCTTCTTTGTACCTTTTCTAATAGCGCTATATCCTTTTTAAGATATGGTGACCAGAATTGCACACAATATTCAAGGTGCGGTTGCACCATGGAACGATACAGAGGCATTATAATATCCTTTGTTTTATTCTCTATTCCTTTCCTTATGGTTCCTAGCATTCTATTTGCCTTCTTGACTGCTGCTGAACACTGGGCAGAGGGTTTCAATGTGTTATCCATGATGTGGCCTAAATCTTTTTCCTGGACCGGGGTTCCTAATGTGGAACCTTGCATCATATAACCATAATTTGGGTTGTTATTTCCTAGGTGCAGAATTTTGCACTTGTCCATAGTAAATTTCATCTGACATTTTAACGTACAATCTTCAAATTTATCAAGGTCCCCTTGAAATTTTTCACAATCCTATTGAGTTTTCATAACTTTGAATAATTTTGTGTCATCTGCATATTTGATTACCTCACTTCTTATTCTCATTTCCAGGTCATTTGCAAATATGTTAAAAAGCTGCAGACCCAGCCCAGATCTCTTGGGTACTTCACTATTCACGTTTCTCCATTGGGAAAATTGGGCATTTAGCCCTAACCTCTGCTTTCTATCTTTTAACCAGTTCCTGATCCAGAATAGTACACTGCCTCCTATTCCATGACTTTTTAATTTCACCAAAAGTCTCTCATGAGGGTTCTTATCAACATGCTAATAGTGTGTTTTTGTGCCCCGCACACGTGTGCGCTGCACTAACGGGCCTGCACAAGTGCGTGGCGCGCTGATGTGCGATAGAGGCGTGGAAAGGCATTCTGAGGGCGGAGGAAGGCTCCCGAGGGGCGGAGGGATGGGGTCAATGGGTGGAGAGTGGGAGGGGAGAGGCTCCCCGCACAGGAGCGGGGCTGAAATTCAACTAAAAAAATACCGCGAGTGAAAACCTCGCGGTAGAGCCGATTTAAAGGAAATAGAAACCATTTCTGTCAGTAATGTACAGCAAAACCAGGGAAACCTACAAAACGTGAGCAGTGTGATACATGTGCACAGAACAAAATAGCACATAAAAATAGAAAATGATCACACCAAAATTCTAAAAAATTATAATCCAGCAGAGCAACAGTGATATCAATGGGCAACAATAAAAAACACTACCAGGAAAGCTCCAAAAAAAGGAAATGATTTTTGTAAGGGTCTACGCTCCGTAAACCCTTCCAAAAATCTCCTTTTTTTTTGGAGCTTTCCTGGGAGTGTTTTTTACTGTTGCCCATTGATATCACTCTTGCCCAGCTTGGTTATGTTTTATTTCCCTTTTTTTCGAGGCCATTTCTAATGTTTATTTGCCGTTTTGTCTCCATACAAGGTGAATGAGCCCACAGTGAAATTGTGCAGAGTAGGGTTTCTGATTTCTTTGGCTAGGTTTCCTATCTCCAGAGACTGCACTGTCTCTGTGGCCACAGTGTGGTGCAATGAACACAGACAGTGTAGTCAGGAGCCAAAGTATCACCAATTCAAGTCCCATCTGGGGCTCCTGCAAACCCAATCCCCATATTTTACCCACCACTAAACCATGATAGTTAAGACCAACCTTTTTTGCAGATAACATAAGCATGGTCCAAACACCTCTATTGTACCCTATAGAGCACAGATACCAGAAACATGCACATTACCTAGACCACAGTCCCCTCAATGCAGTCCTGGAGGGCCACATATCATTTAGCTGTGATGCTGTCACCAATATAAGGCCATGTCAGCATGGTGGCGGAGGGGTACCGTTGGTGGAGGGGGCAGTGGTTGCTGCCCACAGCAGACGGTGGCCTAGCCCCCTTCACATGGGTGCAGTGCACTCCAACAGACAGGCCCTGTCTGACAAACAGCCAAGGACTCCCCAGGGAATGCACTGCTTTTGTGCTAAGACAGTGGTGCAGCGGACACAGCCAGTGCCTTTAAGACCAGAAGATCACAAGTTCAAAGCCCAGCTGGGGCTACTTCCAATCCAGTCCACATATTTTTCCCACAACTAAACCGTGATAGTAAGGACAAACCTTTATTACAGAGAACATGCGCATGGTTAATACGCCTATATTTTACCCCACTGAGCACATACACCATAAACAGCCGCATTACCTAGAGCAGAGTCTCCCAAATGCAGTCCTGGAGGGCCAAACACCATTCAGGTTCCATGCTGCCTCTAATAAAGATGCCTGTGCTGCATATCTATGCACCACCCCCATGGTATGCAGATGTATCTCATGCATATTCATGAGGGACAGCATGAAAACCCGAACAGTGTTTGGCACACCAGGACTGGAGTTGGAAACCTCTGCTGTAAAGCAGCAGCCAACAGGGGCAGACACACCCACACCCACACCCACAGGCCCCATTGGCTAATGCCCCCTAGAGAGGCAGGACATTGGGCCCTGCGTGCATCTCCCAATACTAGCACTTGCATACCTTAGCAATGCCACCCTACACCTGGGTATACGGTACACACCTATCAAACATTTCCTATGATTACTGGCAGATGGCAAGTCCTACATTAAGCACAGTTTGCTCATTGAGCTCCATCATAACAATCTTTCTGATGTCTGTGGTGTGTGCTTCAGGTCTTACCTCTGACAGTGTTTACCACCCTGGGGAGTGACCCCCAACCGTATTGCGTAGCATATCCATGCCTGTACTGTGCCCAGGACTGGTGTGGTGGGCAGGGCTGCTAAACACCTCTATAGTAGCACAATGCTGGCATAGGTATGGGAGTGTGTGTCTGTCTATACAGTGTGTGGTGGCTGCAAACACCTTCCACAGCCCACACTGCCAGCACTGTTGCCAGTATTGGCCTGAGAATGTGCATAATGAGGAGCAAGGTACCATGGGTATAGCCCGGACAGGGTGACCTGGCCAGGATGCATCTGCACAGGGCATAGGGCACTGGCTGGGACATTGTAGTGCCCGGCCACCACCTACACAGACAGGGTGACCTCAGTATGTCCTGCTGGGAGATCACTCTCACCCTGACTGTGCAGTGACGACAGCATGGCTAGGCACCCCCATAGTGCTATATAGCATTTCTCTCATGTGATTTTTATGGGTTTCTTTTTGGGGCCCAGTCATTGATTTATCTGCTTGTTGTGTATGCTGACATCCCAGTTCTGGGTGCATGCATTTCCACCAAGAGCATGCACTATGGACTAGCTAGCAGACTGTTTGCAGCTGGTATGTGTCTTGATGGAGTGGCTTGCAGGGTGCAGCGGCTGAAGGCTTGCTGCAGGAGAATATCAGATAGTGTTGGGGTGCAGCTTAGCATATCCAGGCCTTATGTCTGTCTGCTGTTGTGTTATGGATGTGTACAGAGCTGCATTGACTGCCCTGTAGGGTATCTGTTCCCCAGCAGGATTGGGGTTGATGGTCACCTCTACTGCCACCATTGCAGGGAGGTATAATGTGGATCTTTTGATGGGAGACCCTGTTTGCCACCCTCATCCCTGGAGGAGGAGGAGGAGGGTGGTGGTGGTGCATAATTCTCCTAGGGGTCCATAGGGGATGCACCTGACTGAGACAGACAGAAATATCCAAGGTGTTTCTGCAGAAACTACCTATCTCACACATTAACACTGCTTTGGACCTCCAGCATGGCCTCTTTCAGTTATGGAAGGTGCTGTGGACCTGGTGCTGGGCGCCTTACTGCACCCTCAGGTTGAGCACAGTACCTGCACAATGTGACGGTGTGTAGCTACTCTGCCAGTAAAACACATGGTCAGTACCCCCTACCAGGCCGAGGTGCTGTGGGGGTGCATACCCCATCTTGTGTTTATCTGTGGACAGCTGATTTGCATGTGCAGTGCATCATGGATATGGGTGAGCTAACCCTATCCTGGTGACCACAGCAGACTGTCTGTGTGGTGACGTGCATGCTCTCTGCAGCCAGCCAGGGGCTTGCTAGCAGCTATAGAGCTGTAGCCCAATGGTTACTTCACTGCTTATGAAGCTAGAGGTCATGGGTTTGAACCCACAGTGGGGTTATTTGATAAGGCTACCCAAAGCATTATCTCTTTTTAATGTACATTTTTGCTGCCAGCAAAAACACCCTCAGCGTACTGTACCCATAAGGTGCCTCTGAGGGCGCTTTATAGGGCGCCCTATAGGGCACCTTATGGTTCCCGTCCATATAAGGTGCACTATACATTATCCTGTGACGCAACTTATAGGGTGCCCTATAGGGGACATTTTAGGGTGCCGTGGCAGACAGTGCACTTTATAATGTGCCCTATGGAGTGCCTTATAGGGTGCCTTATACGGCACCTTCAATTACGGAACGTGAGGGCGTGTTTGCTGGCAGCAATTACTAAAATAAAAATAAAGTGCTGCAGGAAACAAAATGTACATGTCAAAGCTGATGCCTCAGCCAGCCTTACGTATTAGGCACACTGGGGAGCAAACTCATGACCCCTGTATCAGCAGTCAGTGTCTTAACCATTGTGCTCCACTGCTGCTCCTCCTTGCATGTCAGCGCACCTACTTATGCTTTTCATTCCTTAAAATGCACAGTGCTGCCATCAAAAACAGTACTCTGACCTTGCGGTACCTCATACGGCACCCTATAAAGCACCCTATAAGCAACATTCTAGGGTGCCTTGGCGGACAGTGCACTTTAAAATGTGCCTTATGGGGCGCCTTATGTTAAGACGCTTTGAGAGTGCGTTTGCTAGTAGTGATAATTAAAATAAAAATAAAATGCCTCCTAAAGCAATCTTCCCCATAAAACATAATGCCTCAGCCAGGCTTGTTCATTGGGTACTGTGGGGATTGAACCCCTGATCCCTGCACCAGTGGTCAGTGTCTTAACCATTGTGCTGTGGTTTTGTTCCTGTGCTTGCACATCAGCATGCTGCCTTATGCCTCCCAATATTAAAATGCCTCCTAAAGCAATAGCACGCAGTCTTATGCCCATCAGCGCGCCGCCTTATGCTGCCCAATATTAAACTGGCTCCTAAAGTAATGCCTCAGCCAGCTGTCTTCATGGGGCACTGAACCCCTGATCCCTGCAACAGTGGTCAGTGTCTTAACCATTGTGCTGTGGCTCTGTTCTTCTGTTTGCACATCAGAGCACTGCTTATGCCTCCCGCGCAGATTTCTTAGCGCATATTTAAATCCCGGTTTTTCTTTTTCAGAAAGAAATGCCCACTCATTATAAGGCACCCGCACACTAGCGCGGCCCGTACATTACCAGGGTTTTAGTAAACATACCCCTATATCGACTGGCTCACCTTTGTCTACCTGTTTATTCATGCCTTCAAACAAATATAATAGATTAGTAAGACAATACATCACTTGTTATTCCCATTTTGAGGTCATTTATGAATATTTTAAAAATCAGAAGGCCCAGCACAAATCCCTGGGACACTCCACTATTTACCTTTCTCCATTCAGAAAATTGCCCATTTAGTCATACTCTTCTATCTTTTAACCAGTGCTTGATCCACAATAGTACACTGCTTCTTATCCCATGACTTGTTAATTTTGCCAGGAGCGTCTCATGAGGGACTTTGTCAAAGGCCTTCTGAAAATCCAGATACACTATAGGGGTCATTCCAAAACACGAATAAGCCACTGGGACATGCGGCGGAGACATTGAGCAGGTGAAAACAGATACATTGGTATTCTGAAACCCCTGGTCTGTACACGTATAATACGCAAGCAAGGGGATTTTAAAATGTCTCTGGGAGGGCAGAATGGGGGTGTGGTGATACACTGAGACATACATAGTACATTCCAGAAAGGTTTGTGCACATAACTGTCATTCCCCATTCCTGCAGAAAGATGGAATAAAGCCAGTAATCAGAACTACGTCTGAATTGTCTGTACAACAGTTATCAATAGAATCCCACAAAGTGGTGTGACAGCAGTCTGCAATACACAGCCTGTATTATCAATAGTTATCAGAGGTGTTACATGTACAGTAGCTCACAGGCAATATCAACCACCCCCAAACAGGATGCGATAGTGCACATGGTGGCCAGGTCAACAAGCACTGGGTGTGCCAAAGGAGCTAGTATGGGTGACCCCAACAAAGCGAGCAGTCAGAACAATGGGACTGTTGATGCCAGACAGAGAGTTTGTGAGCAACAAGATGTGAAATGACTGAGAATGGGGGATGATATATGTAGGGCAGGCTCCCCATACAATTTTGGAGTATAAACTGATAATCATAGGTGCTGAGCAACTGAATATCTGTGTGCAATGTACATTACCAAGAATCAATTACAATGTAAACCACTGTGACTGAAATGATACAGCGGTAGAAAAAATAAATCTCAGAGATAAGCACAACTGATATTAAGTGAGTCTGTAGGTTGGACAGGAGGATCTGGCATCCAGATCAGGGAGCAGGCCCATGCACCATAAGAAATGAATGCAGTAGTGACTGTAGACCCCTGAGTATGCCATCATGCCAGCCATATCCAGGGTATACATGTGAAGCCCAGCAATGGAGGACTTCCCCTAGGGAAATGCTATGTCAGTGTCTGTTGGTTGTCACATTTTAAGGGCTCACCCAGAGTGTAGTGGAGTGAAGGTAGAGGTCAGCAATGCATGCAGAATCATATCCCATTAATAGTGTCCCAGACCATGGGGTGCATGGTATGTGCAGTCAGAGGGGCCATATATACCGGTTGGGATACTATTGTGGACTGTGCAGGGATGACTAAGTACAGACCTGTCCATGTAGAGGACCCCCAGAAATTCCACAGCACATCAACACCCAATCTCCTGCTGGATGTATGCCACGTTAGAACGAGCAACAGACTGTCAGTGAGCACAGCAGCAAAGGAGCCATATGTACAAACAGTGAGATGCATGTATGAGGCATGGGGGCATGGCAAGTCCAGAAATGAGCACGATGTCAAACGTAAAAATGTGTGCAATACTGTAGAGGCACGTGCATACCCTGAAATGGAGACACACAGATATTTAGATTATGCACGCAGGTATACCACTAGGCACAGTTGCAAAAATAGAAGCGATGGGGTCATATGTGGCTGGCATAAAGGTGATGTCTTATCGGGCAGTGCTGTGAGAAACACGCTATGTAAATGTAGGTTAATGCACACAATGAACGTGGCCAATATGTAAGACATATGCCTGACTAGTCACGTCGTGAAGCGTGAGGTGAGAGCCAATGGGTAGAGCGTGGGAGGCAGACCTCGCAAGAAGACTGACTGAGCGGAGTCAGTCCGAAGGAAAGGTCCGGTGGACGGTGGAGAGGCGGTCAGCGCGGAAAAAGGGAGTTGGTGTCCGGCGCGGAAGGCAGATCGGTGCAGGGGCCTTGGGTGCTGCGGAGGAGGGTGGCCCACACATTTGCTGCCTTCGTGAGCGGTGGCAGGACCGGGGGAACAGGAGCGTAGGGCCGCATGCAGCACAGCGTGCTCGAGTGTGGATGGCACGCGGTTTTGTTCCAGCGAGGCAGCATCGGCAGACAGAGAAGAGGAAGGCCTTAAGGCAAGTAGTGAGAATGGGGCTGGAGCAGCAGGATTAAAACAAATAAATAAATAAAACTAAATAAAAGAGAAGAAAAGATATATAAACCCCAAGCCCTTGAGTGGCAGGCACGCCAGCACGCGGCCAGCGAGGTGGGGGGAGGGGGCCAGTGAGGGCTCGGGGGGCCTCCGGACAGAGAGGGAGACAGGCGGAGCAATCAAGAGGGCAGCCAGTCTGATGCGAGGCAGAGGAGTTGGGGGGGCTGGCAGAAGAGCGAGGGGGGTGGGGTTGGCTTTGGGGATGAGGGAGGCCAGAGAGAGAGTGCGGAGGGCCAGGGCAAGGGCTCAGAAGAAAGGAGCTACTCAAGGGGAGGGGTTGGTGGCTCAGTCAGAGGGGCATCCTGTGGCGGAGTTTGGGAGGGGCAGGAGTAGAGGGGCAGAGAGATTGCAAGGGACGTATAGTGTGGGGGGTGGGGAGGTGGCCACGGTTCAGCAAAGACTTGGGCCCGTGGGGGGAGGAGTAGTCGGGTTCGGAGGTAGCATGAGTGCGGTGGGGCTATCTGCTCCATCGGTCAGGTGGCAGGGTAGTATCCCAGTTGGGGAAAGGTTGGTGGGACAGGAGGGCATACCGAGGGGGGGGGGTACGGGGTCCTGGCAGCATTGGGTGGGGGGCGGACAAGGTTCCTCAGGGGAGAGTGGCTAAGGGCGTAGCAACCAGCTTGTCCATCGGTCGTCCCTCCCCTGGTGTTCTCTTTTATGTCTCCCCAGGTACCGGCGATGGTCCCATACACAGCACCACTTGTAGGGGGTAGTGACAGAGGAGCGGAACAGCAGCAGCGAAGCATGGCGGACACTTCAGTGGAGATGGTGACAGCCCTCAAGATGGTGGAGGAGCCAAGGGTGGCAGGTGAGCTGCGAGAGGAGATGGGGGGTTCGCGGACCGGGGGAGGAAAAGCGCGCAGGAAGCGAAAACATGCGCATTGGAGGCGGCTTGATTCGGATTCCTCCTCGTCCTCGTCATCAGTATCATTGTCGTCTGCATCAGGAAATGGAGGGGTAGGAAGGGAGGGAGGAGGTAAGGAAGGGGGTGCAAACAGGGCGGGAGGTAGTGCCCCTTCATTAGCGGCGTATGCCGAGCTATGGGAAGGGGTGCCCAGACACTTGCATTGTAAGATTAAAAAAAGAAGATATATTGATATTTTCCGATTGTTAGAAGGACGGCGGCTGTCGGGGGATAGTAAGAAGAAGAGGAAGGAGGATGAAAAGGCCAGTCGCTTTAAGAAGGTATCTAGGAATGTGGTGAACTGGACAAGAACATTTTTGCACTTGGCCAGTGTATGGGGGCACCATTATCCGGAACAGTACGGGATGTTGTTAGCATACGCGGATGCAATCCTGGAGGCTGCACAGACGCATGAAGGATGGTCGTGGTTGAACTACGACGAGAAGTTCCACGATAAAATAGAGGAGAACCGGTTAATGTCGTGGAGCTCGCAAGCCATTAATCTGTGGCTCACACAAATGTCTGCCAAATCAGGGGTGGGGGGCATGAGGGGGAAACTCAGGGGAGGGATAGCAGGGGGGATGGGACATTCCTTTCGGCCGGCAGGCACCCCTTTGCAGCAGAAGGGGGGAGATGCGGGAACAGGAGGCATGTGTTTGAGATTTAATAAGGCCTCATGTCCCTTCCCCGATTGCAAGTTCCGACATGCATGCTCAAGTTGCGGAGGTGGGCATTTGGCTGCAAAATGTCTTAAAAAAGGGACCACCCCAATTAGCGGGTTGGTCAGTAAGTAACTTGAACGCGAGCAGCTGTGCCGTGACCCCGATACGGGTAGGAGCGTTAAAGGCGCGGCTGCAATGACACCCGAGAAGGGGAGAGGGGAAGGTGTTGAAAAAGGGGTTTCAAGAGGGCTTTGTCATCCCTGTTGATGAGACTGTGGTAGCCTGCACATCACACAATTTGCCTTCGGTGTGGTGTTTTGCTCCAGTAGCGAAGGAGAAATTTATTTATTTTTATTTATTTATTTATTGTTCTTATATACCGCACTCTTAAAAATCAGCGCAGTTTACATATAACAGCATTGTGCGTTAAGAAGCACTTACAATGAACAGGGTAAAGTAACTTGGAGTTCAACTAGTGGTAACTATATACATCGATTTACATCTATCTACAAGCTGTATTATGTACAACGTTTGTAATGGTTTACGTGTTGATGGTAGTTTGCATGTTAGGGGGTGAGGTGTTGTAGGGCTGTGAATAGTGCAATAGAAAGAGGTGGTGAAATTGTGGAAAGAAATGGAGTTAGGGAGGATAGCGGGCTTGTTTGAGGACAAGCCGTTCGGGAATTTGGTAGTGTCCCCGTTGGGTACTATTCCCAAAAAGGAAGCGGGGAAATTTAGATTAATGCATAACTTGTCATGTCCGGAAGGCTTATCGTTCAATGATCATATACCTAGGGATAGCTGTACAGTTCGATATGCGTCATTCGACCGAGCGGTGGAGTTGGTGCGACAGGCAGGGGTTAGGGCATGGATGGCGGAGGTCGATATCGAGTCGGCGTTTCGACTGTTGCCAGTGCATCCGTCCAGTTTTCCGTTGTTGGGTTTTTGGTTTGAGGATCGGTATTATTTTGACAAGTGTATGCCGAAGGGATGCTCGGTGTCCTGTGCCTATTTTGAAAAATTCAGTTCCTTCCTGCATTGGGCGTTGGTGCAGGAGGTGGGTTGGAGGAACGTAGTGCATTATCTGGATGATTTTTTATTTGTGGGTGCGGAGCAGTCCGGAGAGTGTCAGCGCCTAATGGATGGTTTCATGGCCTTGGCCAGGGAATTGGGAGTGCCATTAGCAGAAGAGAAGACGGAGGGTCCTACGAGGCAACTAACATTTCTGGGAGTGGAATTGGATTCAAAGGCAATGGTGGCTTGGCTTCCAGTAGAGAAGGTGAGGAAGCTGCAGGTCCTAGTGGCCAATGCTCTAGTGTCCCGCAAGTTGAGCTTGGGAGAATTGCAGGCATTGATAGTTGCGCTGAATTTCACATGCCGTGTCATACCGATGGGTAGGGTGTTTCTGCAGAGACTGGCAGGGGCCACTGCGGGGGTACGCAAACTGCATCAATGGATCAGGGTGTCCTGGGTGATGAAGGAGGATTTGCGTATTTGGGACATCTTTTTGCAGGAATTCAACGGTACAACGGTAATGATGGAGAGGGAGATTTCATCAGGGGACTTACAGCTATTCTCGGACGCGGCGGGGGGGTCGGGGTTGGGTATCTATTTTGCAGGGGCATGGTGTGCGGAGAGATGGCCTCAGATGTGGCAGGAAGCAGGTTTAGTCACTAACATAGCCTTTCTAGAGCTGTTTCCCATGCTGGTGGCATTGGAGTTGTGGCCGGAGCACCTGCGTAACAGACGAGTATTGTGGTGGTGTGATAATGAGGCAGCGGTGAGTGTCATTAATCGCTACAACCCGAGATGCGTTCCAGTGGCCGACTTAATGCGGGAGGTGGTATTAGCTTGTTTAAGGCTGAATGTTGTGATCAAAGCTCGACATCTTCTGGGGTATACTAATGAGATTGCGGATGCTCTTTCTCGTTTCCAGTTGGACAGGTTCCGTAAACTGGCGCCAGGAGCAGATGAGACTGGGTTGTGGGTCCCAGAGCACTTGTGGCAGGTTGGCCTGAAGAGATGCAGAGTTTGCTAAGAGGTTCAATGGCGCGAGGAGCATGGTCGGCTTACCAGCGAGGCTGTAACAAGGTGGAAGAGTTCTTGCGGGTGCAGGGATGGCGGCTGGATACGGTGTCGGATTGGATGTTAGCAAAATATGTGGTTAAGGCCAAGAGTGAGGGGATGTCCAAGGCAGCGGTCTGTTCGCATCTAGCAGTGTTTGCATTTTTCGCAAAGGCGGTGGGTTGGAGTCCAGTGGGGCGTGGGTTTTTAACCCAGCGGTTGCTGCAAGGGTGGGGGAGACTGCAGCCAATGGCTCGGGACAGCAGACGGCCAATTGCGCATGAATTGCTGGGGAGGCTATGTGCGGTTCTCCCTTTGTTGGCATCGTCAGTGTATGAAGCAGCATCGTTCAAGGTGGTTTTTGTTTGGCGTTTTTTGGGGCTTTTCAGGTCGGGGAATTGGTAGCGGATTTGGGGAGGGGTAGTTACGGTGGCTTGCGGGTGCAGGTGGAGAGGGGGTATGTGCGGGTGTTGTTGGCACGCTCTAAGACCGACCAGAAGGGTAGGGGTTGGTAGGTGGTCCTACGGGAAATGGAGGGTGTGGCAACCTGTGTGGTGGCGGCAGTATGGGAGTACGAATGGCAGCGGCCTGCAGTGGGGGGGGGGGTGTTCTTCATTCATGCAGATGCACATCTGCTGACGCTGTTTCAGTTTACAGCGGTATTAGGAATGGCCCTACAGCGGATTGGGGAAGTGCTGCATCAGTTTGCGGCACACTCCTTCCGTATTGGGGCTGCAACTAGTGCGGCAGCAGTGGGGCTATCTGACTGAGAGGTGTTACGCATCGGTCGATGGCGCTCAAAAGCTTTCTTAGGATATGTCCGACTGTAGAGATAGTCGGGCTGGAGAGTGGGGGGGGGCTAATGTTGTTTTTTCTTTTGCAGATAGAGGGCGAGGTCCACATGGCTGTTGGCTGATCGGCCATTCGTTTGTGCATTGGGCAGGTCAGCGAGCAGCTGTGCGGCTGGTAGGGGAGAATCTTGGCCTGAACCCGGAGGTGGCGTCCGTATTATGTCTGGGTGAGCGAGGTCTCCGTTGGACACAGATGCTCCCTTTGCTTCGGCACCATGGGCGGCGATGGAATGCACCAGACTTAATGTTAATGTGTACCTGCTTGGTTAATACATTTGGGGGGCAATGATATTTCAGAAGGGGTGATGGTGAAGCATCGAGTCCGACCTACTCCGGTTAATGTAGGCCGCATGGCAAGTCCAAGCCGGCCGCCCGTAATCGGGTGGCTCGGTGAGATCGGAACCCAGTTCGGGTCCGCAGGAGGGAGGGGAGGGGGAGGAGAGAGAAGAAGGGATGACGCGGCGGCGTCTTTTGAAATAATTGGCTCCCTCCTGTCAAGTCGTGAAGCGTGAGGTGAGAGCCAATGGGTAGAGTGGGGGAGGCGGACCTCATAAGAAGACTGACTTAGCGGATTCAGTCCGAAGGAAAGGTCCGGTGGACGGTGGCCTGCCTGCCTGCCCTTTTAGCGGGGGAGTTTGACTAGGGGTGTCACAGTGGGGGGGGGGGAGGTAGGCGGGATCCCGGAGGTTTCTGGTGTCCGGAGCATTTGGATAAGCTTGGGATGGGGGTGGGGTACCCCTGACCCTGACACTCCTGGGCTGGCTTTTGCTAACTATATGGCGAAGTCAGGGGCCAAGTGGGTGAGGGAATTTTGAAAAGCGGAGGTGTGCGCACCTTGCTAGTGATATGGATGGTGAGGCATCATTCCGCTGGTATATGTAAAAGGATTGTTATTTGATGTTGCTGGTTAAACTGTTACAATGGTTAATAAAGCTGCGACCAGACGTTGTACCAAAAGTATGGTGTTTGAGAGTTTGTGGAAGATGGGGGGGCGGGGTGGGGGCGAGGGGAAGAAGGGGTGATGGTGAAGCATTGAGTGTGACCTACTCCAGTTATAGGAATTTCTGACACCAATTGTTGCTGCGGGGATGCAGCCATAGGATTATGTGTTGCAGACATTCTTCCTATAGCACAAAAATATGTATTATATGTCACTTTGTGAAAACGATATATCGCTACATTGATCTCATCTTATTCATATTGGATCATATAAACTTGAAGATACCAAACCGTCGGGTCCCGCAAGGGACAGCAACGAGAATACCAAACTGTAAAGTTTTTTCTGAAAAAATACTCTAAAACTAAAGGCATTAAAATGTATTGCCATAGATTTAAAAAAACATATTTTTAAAAAAATGAGACATGAAAAAAGGTCTTGGATAATGACTTAAAGAACAAATGGCACTTGATGAATACAAAAAACATTAAATGCATAAGCCAAGCACGGGCCTGATGTGAAATGACCATAAGAATTATGGTCCAAGCAATCATGGTCTATTTGTGTCATTTAAACATTCAAAAACAAAATATGAAATAAAACCAAATTATGAATTAAAAACAAACACATAAAAACTGTAGAACAACGAAAAGTATTATATGAACCATATACATAAATAAATAACCACTTAAAAAATGAAAAATGAAAAAATAAAAAAATCCTCTCAAAAGTGAAAACCTAAAATGAGAGAGGATGATAAAAAGTAAAAAATTAAAAAAATAAAAGCATAAACATGAAACACTTGGTACCATCATAGGAATTCAAAGAAAAACCAAAAAAATCTCTTTCCAAATTTAACTCATGTGGAGTTAATGTGTTAAGAGCAAAAATGTATTGTTCCAATCGTAGGATCGTTTTAGCGATATCTCCCCCCCCCCCCCCTCCAATTGTGTTTTACCTTCTTGATGACACAAAACTTTAAATCTGATATCTTGTGTTCCTTATCTACCCAGTGTTGCACCAAAGGTTTATCTACTAATTTCCTCCCTATGCAACTCTTATGTTCCACAATACGTACCCGAATACTCCGTATTGTCTTACCCACGTACAGCAAGTTGCATGGACACAAGATAACATAAATAACATGTGATGTGTCGCAGTTCGAGAAATCGTCAATATAAAATTTTTTCTGTGTAATTGGTTGTGTAAAGGCCTTACGTACAGGCAATACATTTGTGCAGACAGAGCAGTGACCACACTGGTATTGTCCCTTATGTGTGGACAGCATTTTCCTTTCAGTAAAAGCTGAAGGCACTATAAGATTATGCAGGTTCACGTTCCGTTTATGAGCTATCATGAGTGAAATGTCCTGAAAAAAGAATGGCCACGTGGCCACGTACCCGCCGGACAAGATAACCGTCGCTGCCCATAGACATGGGGGGAGCGTTGGTGGCGACGGGAGCACCAGGGTGGCATCAGCTGGATGATTGGCTCCCGTGGAGGATGGACGCGTGCGGGAGCCAATGAGAAGAGAGGAATAGGAGGGCAGCTAGCGCATGAGGGACAGTGAGAATCACTGTCCATCGTGGCTCCGGAGGATCGGGACGGCGTTGTAGAGCAGGAGCGCGGAGTTTAATTAAAGAAGAAAGAAAGAAAAGGGAGGAAAAGAAGGAGGTTCGCAGTGCTCGTGTGGTCACGGGAGGTCAGCGCGGCTTGAGGTGCTTTGGAGTGGTGTTCAAGGAAAAGTGAAGGATTGCTGAGGAGGAACACGTGGCACCACAGCAGAGGATCAGGGCCCCGGCAAGTACATAAAAAAAAAAAAAAAGAAAAATGGCGCTGCAAGCTACAGCTATTCCAGGAAGGGATTGGATAGCATAACTTTCAGGGTTGCTGAGGATAACCGGTGTAATGCCTAGCAGAAGAGGGTGGGGGGAGGTTGAGGGGGACACATGGAAGTGACGGGGGGAGGCTGTCTGCCACCGCAACTGGCACCCACAGGGGTAGTAAGGGGTCGAATAGGGGTAGTGGGAGGCTGGTTGGGACTGGTACTGCCAGAGTGAGGGGCAGAATGGCAGTGCATGAGCTCCCCGGAGACACAAGGGGTCGCAGGCTCCAGGGGGAGGGGGCTCAAGTGAAAGGGTTGCAAGAGGGGGGACGGAGCGTAAAGGGGGGAGATCTAGAAGGGCGCGCTGAGTGGGAGGCAGAGGCAGAGGTAGCAGTAGACCGGATTTGGAGAATGCATATATGGTACCTAGTGGGGAAGGTATGAGAGAGGAAGCTGGGGGCTGGGAAGCTGGGAGGGGGTTGGATCAGAGAGGTTTAGGGTACCAGTGGGGGGAGCCTGGGGGAGGGGGGGTAGGCCAGGCAAGTTATGAGGGGCAAGGAAGCCCGTTAGGATGGGCAAGGCTGTCTGGGGGATATTACCCGGCGGCTTGGGAACACTGGCATGGGGGGGGGGGAAAGGGGATCCTCCAGTGCGGTCTGGCCGGGAGCTTGACAGTCCCCTTGGCCTAAGATGGTTCCCCTCTGGGTTTTTCTTTTTTGCCTCCACAGGTGTCAGCTTTGCAGCAAGCGCCGACGGGCTTTGTGTCAGGTGCGGAGCCAGGAGCAAGCATGGAATTGATGGCAGCAGAGACGAATGAGGGACCAGAGATCGTGACAGGACGGCTGACCATGGGGACCCAGAGTCGTGGTCTGAGGCTGGAGCAAGGGGCCGACCAGGCAGACGTGGCGCCCCAAACGGCTGTAGGTGAGTTACCGGGGGGGCAGGAGGTCGGGGCGCAAACAGATGGCAGAGGTGGTGGGGGGAAGGCGAAACGAAAGAAGAAGCATGTTTGTCGGTGACATTCTAGCTTGGAGTCCTCGACAACGTCATCAGACGAGTCATCTAGGTCCTCTTCGGGGGGGGGGCAAGGGCGGAGGTACTGCTGGGGGCAGGGTGGGGAGTTTGGGGGCGGGGATGCCTAAGCTGTCAGCAATTGCAGAATTATGGGAGGGAGTGCCAAGGAAGATGTGGAGGAAGATCCGAAAACGGCGCTATGTGGACATTTTTCATTTATTAGAAGGTAGGAAGAGGTCCGGAGAAAGTAGAAAGAAAAGAAAGGAGGACGAGGAGGCTGGGAGGGTGAAGAAGGTATCGCGCAACGTTTTGAATTGGACGAGGGCTTTCTTGCGATTGGCCAGTGTATGGGGGCACTATTATCCTGAGCATCACGGGATGTTGTTGGCTTATGGGGATTCTATACTAGAGGCAGCGCAGATGCATGAAGGTTGGGCGTGGCTCAACTATGACGAGAAGTTCAGGGATAAAATGGAGGAGAACAGGTTGTTGTTATGGGGGACACAGGACATTAATCTGTGCTTAACGCAGATGTCGGCAAGGTC
Source organism: Ichthyophis bannanicus (assembly GCA_033557465.1). Lineage (NCBI taxonomy): Eukaryota > Metazoa > Chordata > Amphibia > Gymnophiona > Ichthyophiidae > Ichthyophis > Ichthyophis bannanicus. The sequence continues at coordinate 604,933,057 of CM066035.1, read as the reverse complement.
TGGTTCTGGGAGGGCAATGGGGGGTAAGAATAGTGTGCACCAGGGGGGGCAGGGGGTGGGCGGTCCTTTCAAACAGGGGGGCCTTTGCCAGAGCAGCGCCTGGTCATGGAGGGGGTGGGCGATGTATGCTGGCGATTCAATAAATCATCTTGTCCATTCCCAGACTGCAAATTCCGACGCGCTTGTTCAATCTGTAACGGCGGACATGCCGCAGTCAAGTCCGTTATGATTCAGAGCAATGGCGTCTTTTTATAGATTCTTCAAAAAGAAGTCTCAAAGCAGTTTTACTCCACAATGGTTTTACGCTTCCATACCTGTAGGTCATTCCGTACACTTGAAGGAAACCTACCAGAACTTGGAATTGGTTCTTCGTAAACTTAAATATGAAGACCATGGTTGGCAAGTGTGTGGGGACTTGAAGGTCTTGTGCATGCTGCTCGGGCAACAAGCTGGATATACCAAATATCCTTGTTTTCTGTGTCTATGGGACAGTCGAGACTGACAAAATCACTGGAACAAGAAGAGTTGGCAGCCGAGGGTGCTAACAGTCAGTGAAGAAAATGTCCTCCGAAAAATTTTGGTACCTCCCATAAAGTTCTTCTACCACCTCTCCACATAAAATTGGGATTGATGAAGCAATTTGTAAAATCCCTTCCAAGAGATGGAGAATGCTTCAAATACTTGGTCACCAAGTTTCCAGGCCTGTCGGAGGCAAAATTGAAGGAAGGTGTGTTCGTCGGACCAGACATTAGAAGGCTTATAGTCAGGGCCGGATTTACCTTGAGTGAGGCCCTACGCCAACAAAAATTGTGGGCCCCCAGCAGGGGCGGCCCAAGGGGGGTGCGGACCTCATTTGCATAAGGGGCCTCATTTGCATAAATATTTGCATAATGTTACCATATACTAACTTTTAGTAAACGTGCCTCTTAATGAGTGTATGGATAAAGAAAGACTAAAAGATTTCTACATTACTATAATCCAGTGCCAACTGCCAGACACATTGGAAATACTACAAACACTGCCCATAGTAAACCCGCCGTATCCTAACAGCACTACCAGGACTCACAAAGCACCATACTCTACCAATCAAAAGGCAACACTGCAAATATTAAACCAATACATTTCAGAGAACAACAATACATGACCTACTGGGGAAAGAGAACAAGTGGCAATGTCAAATAGGAATTATATAAACAGAACACCTCAGCTCAGTTACACATGCAGAACATAGACCATCACCAAACAAGTAATCACAATTTAGAAATAGGAAGACAATAATTAAACTGGGAATCCCAAAAGCCAAACTTGGAATGTACAACACTGTAGAAATAAAACTATACATTAATTTGCTCTTGTACTAAACAAAGCGCAGATGTTAATGATGCACATTTACCAGAGCTGACATATTCCAATTAATAAATTCAAAATAAAGAGATATTTTTCTACCTTTTGTGCATTTTTTTCAGCTGCAATTGCTCCAGCCACTTTCTTCTGGTTTCTTCGTGTCTTCTGCTAACTCTCCATCGTCTGCTGTCCATTTGTCCTTTCTTCTCTCTTCTAGATTTTTTTCCATTCTCTCTCTACATCTGCTTTAACATACTAATCTTTCTCCTTTTGCTCTTTCCTCATTCCTATTTCATCCACTCAAATTTTAACCCCTCCATCCTCAATCCCCACTTACTCTCCCAATACCCGGCCAATTGTAGATTCTTTATCCCTCCCACACAAAATATTTTTCCCTTCTCCATTTTACTCTTCCAGCCCCATCCCATTCTAATCCTCCCCCAACATCAGCTCCCTTCTAGTTCCAGCCTCACCCAGCATCCATTCCCTTCTAGTCCCTGCATCAGCCCATTTCCAGTCCTAGCCATCCATCAGCCCATTTCCAGTCCTAGCAACCCCCCAACCCAATACCAGTCCTAGCCCCCCCCATCACCCCACTTACAGTCCTTAACCCCCCATCACCCCATTTTCAGTCCTTAACCCCCCATCACCCCATTTTCAGTTTAAGCCCCCCCTATAACCCATTACCAGTCCTAACCCCCCATCAGCCCACTTCCAGTCCTAACCCCATCAACCCATTTCCTGTCAGCACCCCATAGCCCATTGCCATTCCTACCCCCCCCCATCAGCCCACAGCCCATTACCAGTCCTAACCCCATCATCCCACCTCCAGTCTTAACCCCCCAGCCCATTTCCAGTCCTAGCCCCCCCATAGCCCATTAACAGACAGCCCCCATCAGCCCACAGCCCATTACCAGTCTTAACCCCCCAAAGCCCATTACCAGTTCTAACCCCCCCCCAACAGCCCATTACCAGTCCTAACCCCATCAGCCCACCTCCAGTCTTAACCCCCCAGCCCCTTTCCAGTCCTAGCCCCCCCCATAGCCCATTACCAGACAGCCCCCATCAGCCCACAACCCATTACCAGTCTTAACCCCCCCAAAGCCCATTGCCAGTTCTAAGCCCCCCCAACAGCCCACAGTCCATTACCAGTCCTAACCCCATCAGCCCACCTCTAGCCTTAACCCCCCCAGCCCAGCCCAGCCCAGCCCAGCCCATTTCCAGCCCCAGCCCCCCAATCGCCCATTACCAGTCCTACCCCCCCACATAGCCCATTACCAGCCCTACCCCCCCAGTCCATTTCCAGCCCCAGCCCCCCCAATAGCCCATTACCAGTCCTACCCCCCCCCCATAGCCCTTTACCAGTCCTACCCCCCCACCCCCCCGGCCTAAAGTAAAATTTAATTTAAAAAAAAAACCTGGTGGCTGCCGCCGCGGGGCCCCCTCTGCTGCCGCGGGGGCCCCGTCTACAAGCTGAAGCCATCCGGTCGGGTCGGGTTGGGTCGGGTCGGGTCTCTCTCCCTCCCTCCCTCGCTGCAGGCTGCAGGCTGCGAGAGACGCGAAGGGAGAGCGTCTCCTCGCGTCTGTGTTAAGCCCGCAGGGGCTGATGGGAAATAACAAAGATCCTCACTACAAAAAGATCATCGGACGAATGCTGAAAGCATTTCAAGCTTTAGGTTGCCTGATGAGTTTGAAAGTGCATTTCCTCCAGTCCCACCTTGACTGCTTTCCTGAAAATTTGGGAGCTGTGAGTGAGGAACAAGGTGAACGATTCCACCAAGACATTAAAGAGATGGAAAGGAGATACAGGATGCTTCAGGGAGACATTCCAGATGCTACTCACAAGCATAAATGCACCAAGAGGAGCCTCACAAGGAAGAAGAATCAAGTTTAGTGTGTCTAGGTGAGCTCATTTCAGTTCAAAAAAGGATTTTCATGAAAATATTGTAATAAAACTTTAATTTTATAAGTCTATTTCCATTTATTTTGAGGTGTTGCCTTATTTAACAGTTACCTAAATTGTCAGGAAACGTGATGTGCTATGACAAAATGGAGGTCATTTTCGGATTCAGTGCACCAAAAAACATAAAGATTATGTGGAATAACCAAAACAGCTCTCGAAAATTTTTTTTTAGAATTTAATAATTCCTCTCATATGACCGATCAACTGTCCACTTCCCTCTCCCTCACCCTTGACCTCGTCCCCGATATAGATTGTTGTTGTAATAAATCCTGTCTTGATCTGACCTTTGTTCCTGGTTTGGATTGTGAACTGATGGTGGTCTGGACCGAGATGTGCTTCTTCCACCTCCCTTCCATAAATGGTCCATGTTGAAAAAATCTTTCTTTTTACCTTTCTCTTTAGGATGGTCAGAATTATCTTTATGAGAAGAAAATAATGATGCAGAGGCATCATTGTTCTCAACTGATTCACTCCTGCTTCTCTTTTTCTTCTGCTCTAATGAAGATTCTTTGTTAGGGGATATGTAGAATTCCTCTGATGTACTATCTTTACGATCAAAAAACGTGGATCTCCTCTTAACCCAAAGTCTGTCATTTTCCACTTTCCTACACCAGTGATATACATATCCCACCCTGTAATCTTCTTCACCCTTTTTGAATTTCTCCTTTTTTTTGCTTTTTATTTCCTTCTTAAATTGTATCATATTCTTATTAAAATCTGCATGTACTTTATCAAAATCACTATCACACTTTTTTAACTCATTTAACTTGTCATCCATTTCTACTTTGAATAATTCAGATTTTTTATTTGCTGTGGTATTAAGCAAGATCATTAGATCTAATGAACACTTATTCAATATTGTGTTCCAACAATTTACTAATCCTTGTTCACTTTGATATAATCCAGGAGCCTTATTCAATCTTAAACCTCTAGGTATAATCTTGGATTTTTAGCATTCAAGGAGATAGGCTGCATGTAATTCCTCTTTCACCAATTTTTGCATCAACTGTACTACATCATCCCATTGTGTATATATCTGATCAATATTGTCTTCATTGTGATTAACCAATGAATCTTGGGATATCAATTTATCCAACGCATCTTCCCCGAAGCTGAGAATGTCTTTCCAAGGGGAAAACATGCTGTAAATGTGTGTCCACCAGGAAGCAAACAGCACACTGCCACGCAAATACGCAGAGAAAACAGTCCAAAGACGTAGGCAGTATTAGAAACTCACAACTTTTATTGATCCTTATGTAATAAAGGAGGCCCAAACCCAACACAGGCTGTCTTTCGCATGATACTTCTTCAGGGGTGAGGCACACCAATAAACTATAAAAACATCATAATAACATATCAAAAAATACATTTAAATAAATAAAAGTAAAAAATTAAAAACATAATAAAAAGACTGAATCAGATATGCAAATTACAAATTGAACATGAAATAATGAAAATGAAATAATAAAAAACCTTATACATTAACAACATGATAAGAGAATACAATTATAATAAATATGTAAATAAAATATTAAAACAACATTGTAAAAAGTGTTCAAAATGGCCAGAGACCCAAATTAAAACATAAAATGCTACGTAACAAAATGTGTCTGTGATCAAAGAACATGTAGATTGTAAACAACACTAAAGTATAAAAGGTCCATATTGAATCGGCGTTCCGTCTGTTGCCGGTGCATCCAGATTGTTTTCCGTTGCTGGGATTTTGGTTTGAGGATCAGTTTTATTTTGACAAATGCATGCCTATGGGATGCTCGGTGTCATGTGCCTACTTTGAAAAATTCAGTTCCTTCTTGCATTGGGCGATGGTTCAGCAAGTGAGTTGTGCAAATGTAGTGCATTATTTGGACAATTTTTTATTTGTGGAAGCAGAGCAGTCAGGGGAATGTCAGTGTTTATTGTGCAGTTTCATGGACTTAGCCAGGGACTTGGGGGTGCCACTGGCAGAAGAAAAAATGGAGGGTCCTATGAGACAACTAACATTTCTGGGTATAGAGTTGGACTCCAGGGCAATGGTGGCGAGGCTTCCAGAGGAGAAGGTGACAAAGCTGCGGGTGTTAGTGGTCAATGGATTAGTTTCCAGCAAGTTGAACTTGAGAGAGTTGCAGGCATTGATCGGTGCGCTGAATTTTGCATGCCGCATCATCCCAATGGGTAGGGTTTTTCTGCGAAGGCTAGCAGGGGTGTGCAAACTGCATCATAGGATTAGGGTGTCCAGGGTGATGAAGGAAGATTTGCGGATTTGGGACATCTTTTTGCAGGAATTCAACGGTACATTGGTAATAATGGAGGGGGAGATGTCATCAGCGGACTTGCAGCTATTCTCGGACGCGGCTGAGGGGGCGGGTTTAGGCATCTATTTTGCGGGGGCATGATGTGCAGAGAGATGGCTCCAGACATGGCAGGAAGCGGGTTTAGTCAATAACATTGCCTTCCTAGAGTTGTTTCCCATGCGGGTGGCATTGGAGTTGTGACCGGATCGCCTGCATAATAGACGGTGTTGTGGTGGTGTGACAATGCAGCAGTGGTGAGCATAATCAATCATTACACCCCGAGATGTATTCCAGTGGCCGAATTAATGCAGAAGGTGGTACTAGCTTGTTTAAGGCTGAATGTTGTGATCAAAGCGTGACATATTCCAGGCTGTACTCATTTTCACCTAACTGTACTAGAACTATTACTGTTGCCAGTAACTCATTTTCACCTAACTGTGCTAGAACTATTACTGTTGTCAGTAACTCATTTTCACCTAACGGTGCTAGAACTATTACTGTTGCCAATAACTCATTTTCACCTAACTGTGCTAGAACTATTACTGTTACCAGTAACCTTTTCCCCTAACCGTGTTAGATTTATTACAGTCTCCAGTAACCAACGAATTTATAACTTCCAGCCCTCAAAATGTCATACGCACATACCTTTCATCTAAGAATATTTTGCGGCTGTGCCATAATACTAACAATAATTGCGCTCACACACAGTCTAAACACCAAACATTATAAACCAATCCCAATCATACAAAGTCTTAACCGTCATCATACACCATCAGCACATGCACCAAATTGGCCTAATACAAAGGTAAATCACAACCGCCTTATACATATAAAACCTACCACACTCCACCAACCAAATACCCTGCCAAACAAAAATGAACCAGCCATTTTATCATGTATCCTAACAAATGCTAGATCCATGAAAAACAAACTCCCTATCTTCACTGATCTCTTAAATGACAATAAACCTGATATACTCTGTGTTACAGAAACATGGCTATCTGACACAGATGTGGTCTACCTAAACCAACTAAATAAGAATGACTACGACATTTTTCATACACATAGAAACAGCAAAAAAGGTGGAGGAGTGCTTGTAATGACTAAAAAGGCCCTAAATGCTAAACAACAATCCTCAGAGATCATTAACAACACTGACACCCTCATCATAAAGATCGACCATTTTAGAATATGCTTGATATACAGTCCACCTGACCATAAAACAGAAAATATGGATGTCCTAATTGAGCTTCTTAGTTCATCCACTGACCAATGTCCAATAATAATGTTAGGAGATTTTAATCTCCCATCCCTACCCACCACATATTCAACCCTCTTTCTCGAATCTATACATGACATAGGTTTCCACCAAATCATTAATACAAAAACTCATATCAAAGGAGGAACCTTAGACCTCATATTTCTCCCAGAAGTACTCCATAAACCTTTTAATCCTGAATCCCTACAGTGCATGCCGATCCCATGGTCAGACCACTACCTGATTAAGTTTAATCTTATACTCATGGACTCAAATAACAAAAGCAACCAACAAGAACCCCTACCCCCCAGATTTAAAAAATTCAATGCAGAAGATTTCCTAGACCTAACTATCCCTTACCTCTCCTCATCACCTTCCAACCTCGATGAGGCTATTACAACTTGGCATAACACAATCTCAAAAGCAGCTGCATATAACCAACCAAACAAGAGGAACATCCGTCCCAGAACTGGTGATGCCCCTTGGTTCAACAACACTTTAAAAGTTATGAAAAGAACACTCAGGAAAATTGAATCAAAGTGGGGCAGAACTAAATCCTCATCACATAACGAACTCTATAATACTTATCTCAAAAACTACAAAGAGGCCACAGACAGCGCCAAAAAAACCTTCCACTCATCTATCCTAAACAAATCTATCAACAGACCAAGGGAACTATTCTCCATTTTCCAAAACCTAACTAAAAACACATACAACTCTATTCATGAAGCCAAACGACATATCTCCGCAAACCTTAGCAAATCACTACATAAACAAATAAAAAATAAATAATATCCTACCAATTCCACAAGCCATATCATACCAACCCCTATCAGATTCTTGGAATAAATTCTATCCCATAACAAAAGAGACCCTTAAAAATATAATGACAAACATAAATTCTACAACATCTCACCTTGATCCCTGCCCCATAAATTGGATAAAGAACACCCTTCCAACATTATCCCCTTTTATAATACCACTAATTAATCTCTCACTAAATCAAGGCTACCTGCCACCCATACTAAAGCATGCACAAATTAGACCCATATTAAAAAACAATACTATGGACAAAACCTCACCGAATTCTTATAGACCCATCTCCAGTATACCATTTATGGCTAAACTCATAGAAAAAGTAGTTCAAACACAAACACAAAAATACATTGACACATCAGCTCCCCTTGATGACCAACAATATGGATTTCGCCCAGGTCATGGAGTAGACACCCTGTTAACGGTCCTCCTAGACAAACTAGTAAGAGGAATAGACAGCCCTAAAAATGCATTCCTACTACTTTTCCTAGACATATCCGCTGCTTTCGACAGTGTCCACCATACACTAATGCTCAATAGGCTCACACAAATAGGTGCCAACTCAATAGTACTTAAATGGTTTACATCGTATCTATCCAACAGATCTCAAACTGTCAGGATCAACACTCAAACCTCTAACACATATAAACAGGAAATAGGCCTCCCCCAAGGTTCTGCGCTCTCTGCTCTTCTATTTAATATATATATACAACCAATTTGCAATATCTTTAAAAAATTCAAAATCCATTATCACATATACGCGGATGACATCATGCTGTACATTCTTTTCACAATCCCTACGATTCCACTCCAACTATTAACAGATTGTTTCAAGGAATTAGCAACTTGGTTAGAAGACCACAACCTCTTTATTAACCACTCCAAAACCGACATACTGATTGTAACAAAAAACAAATCTTTCACCCCCCCTACCCACATTACACTCCAGAATAATGACATCCACATAAAAAACGAAATAAAATACCTAGGGGTGATACTAGATACACACCTCAGCATGAACACACACATAAGAAATACAACAAAGAAAATATACTTTAAACTCAAAGTATTAAAACAATTACGCCCTCTAGTCCACCTGCAAGACTTCCTAAGTATCATTCAAGCCATCATCACCCCACATTTTGACTTTGCCAACCTCTCTCTATTAGGCACAACTAACCAAAACATCAAAAGGCTCCAATTGGCTCAAAATGCTGCAGCCAGAACCATAATGAAGATACACCCTTTTGAGCACATATCACCCTATCTAGCCAAACTTCACTGGCTCCCCATCCAATGTAGAATACACTATAAATTAATAATAACCACTTTTAAAGCATTAAACAACACTGCCCCAGCTACCCTAAATAAACTAATCACTAAAGACACACCCCAATGTGCACATAGAAGAGGCAACACCAATAAAATAAGGATCCCAAAAGAATTCACAAAAACAAAAAAAACAACCAATAAAAAAGCATTCTCCCATGCAGCCCCTACACTCTGGAACTCTCTACCTGACGAAATCAGAGCCTTATCTGACATTAAAGACCTACGCAAAAACTTAAAAACTCACCTTTTTATCTCCCACTACGGTCCAATGGCAAATTCACAACTTCAAAACGAAAAGGGATAATCTATATAACACATGGAGACAAATACCGCAATGCCTCAAGATATTTTGACCTTGATACTGTCAATGATAATTATACTGTTGAACTCTCTTTTTCTAACTGTACATAGTTAATTGTACATAGTTCTACAAAGTATAATAGTTAAAAGTTCAATTGTTAATGTACATAGTTCATGATATTGTTTAATGTAAAAACAGAAATGCCTTTCTGTCTCCTTAACTGTTATATGTAAACTGCTCCTGATCATTGGAAGGTTGCGGTATATAAAAGTTTGTTAAATAAATAAATAAATAAAATAAATAAAGAGATCGCGGATGCTCTATCTCGTTTTCAGTGGGACAGGTTCCGGAATTTGGCACCAGGAGCCGAGGAGATTGGAATGCTGGTCCCAGAGCACTTGTGGCGGGTTGGCCTGAAGAGATGCTGAGTTTGCTATGAGGCTCAGTGGTGAGAAAAACATGGGCGGCTTACCAGCGGGGCTGTGACAAGGTGGAGGAGTTCTTGCGGATGCAGGTATGGCGACCAGACGCGGTGTCCGATTGGATGTTAGCAACTTATGTAGTGGACACCAAGAAAAATGGGTGGTCCAAGGCGGCGGTCCATTCACATTTAGCAGAGTTTGCCTTTTTCTCGAAGGTGGTGGGGTGGATCCCGGCAGGGGGGGGGGGGGGGTTAACCCGGCGGTTGATGCAAGGGTGGGGGAGAATGAGTCCAATGCCTAAGGACAGCAGATGGCCGATTACGCACGACTTGCTGGTGAGGCTATGTGCGCCTCTCTCGGTGGTTGCAACATCTGCGTATGAAGTGGCATTATTCAAGGCAGTGTTTTGCTTGGCATTTTTTGGGGCCTTCCGTATCGGGGAATTGGTAGTGGACTCTGGGAGGGCAGGTAGTGTTGGTGGCTTGTTGCTACAGCAGGTGCAAGTGGAGAGAGGGTCCGTGCGGGTGCTGTTGGCACTCTCAAAATTGACCAGCAGGGGCAGGGGTGGTGGGTGGTCCTAAAAGAAATGGTGGGTGTGCCGTTCTGCGCGGTGGCGGCATTACGGGAGTACTTGCGCCAGCAACCGGAGGTGGCGGGCTTGTTCTTTATTCACGCGGATGCACGTCGGCTGACACAATTCCAGGTTACAGCTGTCCTAAGACTGGCTTTACATCACATAGGGGAGATACCGCATCAATTTGCAGCACACTCCTTCCGCATTGCGGAAGCAACAAGTGCAGCTGCGGCGGGTCTGTTGGACCAGGAGGTGCAACGCATCGGATGATGGCGCTCTAGGGCATTCCTAGGATATGTCCGACTGTAGAGGTAGTCGGGCAGGGTTATGGTGGGAGCTAATTATGTTTTTTCTTTTGCAGATAGAGGGCGAGGTCCTCATGGCTGTTGACTGATCAGCCATTTGTTTGTCCATTGGGCAGGTTGGCGAGCGGCTGTGCGGCCTGCAGGGGCTAATCTGGGCCTGGATCCAGAAGTGGTGTCCACATTATGGCTGGGTGAGTGAGGTCTCCGTTGGACACAGTTGCTATCTTTGCTTCGGCACCACAGGCGGCTGCGGACTGCAGTGAACTTGATGTTGATACATTTGGGGGGCAACGAGCTGTCAGCCTGAACCTTCAAGCAACTGATACGAGTGATGCAGAAAGATCTGGAGGTGGTGCTGCAGTTGTTTTCAGGAGTAATACTGATGTGGTCGGATATTATCCAGCGGCCTATCTGCCGCGACCAGCGCCGCTGGTCGCATAGTCTGACGAAAATTAATCGGCAGATTGGCCGCTGGGTTTGTGCACATGGGGGGTACCAGGTGATGCATTCATGGGTAGAGTTGGGCTGTGCGGGATTGTACGGGAGCGATGGTGTGCACTTATCCCCGGTGGGACTGGACTTACTATTGAACGACTGGCAGGAGGCATTGGAGTGGGTAGTGTTGAGGGATGCTCGCTGGTTGCAGTTTTTTGGGGGGGCGGCGCGGGGAAAGTGAGGTCACATGCGCCAGTGGTGGGATCCCGGAGGTTTCCAGGGTCCGGAGCCTTGGATAAACTTGGAACGGGGGTGGGGTACCCCCAACCCGGATAACCCCTGGGCTGGCTTTTGCTAATTATATGGCGTAAAGGTCCTGGTACATATCGGGGAACAAAAGCTTGCCATAGTAAATTTGTATGGCCCAAACTGCGATGATGTTCGTTACTATCAGAAGATTGCAGAGGAGACACACGAGATGAGTTCCCATAAGAGCATACTGTGGGGGGATTTCAATTTAGTTTTGGACCCGCTGTTGGATCAGCAGCCCTATAGGTCCCATAGGTCAAGTAGGGCTGCTGCAGTGCTTCTTTCCTTAGCACAGGAGATGGGGCTATCAGATATTTGGCGCATAATGCACCCCACGGAAAAGGAGTTCACCTCTTATTCTTTGTCACATGGGTCACATTCCCGGATCGACTTTCTTTTAATCTCTAAGTCCTTAGTTGCTTCGGTGAGGGAGGCGAGAATTTGTAGCACTATGGTATCTGACCATGCTGCATGCCACACACCCACTCCCTGGACCTTGGGGTTTCAGGAGGAGGTGGCCTTGGATGCCCTTCAGGGTTGAGGTTGTAGTTGTGTATGTGCTCAAGCAGTAAGGCAGGCAAAGAAAATTTCTTTGATGAGGTTTATTTCCGCATTGCAGTTCAAGTGCAAACAGACACAAATAAAGTATAATAGCACAAAACAAGAGTGAGAAACCAAAACAAGGTATTGCACTGCTAGGCTAAATGTCCATTATCTTCTGTGATCACATTCAGTTGTCATGTGACCCTTTTCTAACGGATGAAACAAACTTTGGCAAACAGCAATGCTCGTGGTATGCAGACAATTATGCTTTAACTTATTCCCTTCTGATAAGCTCTTCAGCATAGGAATCAATACAGCAACTTCTGTTATATTTCTTCATATAACTTTGTACAGCATTACAATTAAATGTCCTTCTCAATGACACAAGCTGAACAGTCCATTGGCATGTCTGGATCTGTGAACGGTAGAGAAGAAACTAAAGGCATTTCCTCTTCACAGCTTTTTGAGGGCTGTGCTACATTAGAGGAAGAAATTGCCCTGCTTTCAAGGAACTCTCTGAAATCGTTAAGAAGCAATTCAGCCTGCGTTCTTTCTGGGCTAAGCTGATAAAGTCTTCCTCCTTCAGTTAACTGTTTGTTTAAACTGCTTATCTCTTGATAATTAGCAATGCTGCTCTTACTAGGACAACAGCTCCACGTGTTAGGATTATCCTTCCCCCACTTATCACTAAACGTTAGTGCTGGGTTTAAAACTTCAGCTGTGAGAGGAGAGTTTTTCAACAGAGTGTTAAAAGTAGAACCTTCAGACTTCTCTTGGCCCACGTCTCTATAATAGGAGTCAGCTGTTCTCCTACCATAGGTTTCTGCTGGCTTATGAATATAGCCTAGGCTGCTTAAATGCTTTTAAGACTGCAACCAATTGCTACCATGTTTTCTGACTTTGTCCTGGCTCTTAACATTAGCCTTTACTCTTTCTGGATTCCCAATGTTAAACTTGCTAGCAGTTTCAAACCCACTGTGTACCTTGTGCTGTGGCTTTCTCCAGGGTAATTCTCTGTCCCTTTGCCTTTGGTTCCAAGGTTCCACTTGGTCCTATAGAAGCCTGTGCTGTAGCCTTGGGTCTCTCAGTGCCCCTGAATCCTTCTGGTCACAGAAGATTCTTCCTGCCTCTGAATCTCCTGGGTATCTGCTCCCTGAGTCCAATCTTCTCCTTAGTGGATCACAGCTGCTTAACTGCTCTCTCTCCAACTCTTCCTGGTCCTGTCCTTCCAAAACCAAACTGTTCTCTTCCTCTCCTTCTTCCTGTTCCCCCTCTCTCTGTTTCTGAGTGCTTAACAAGGTGCCTGTGTATGGCACTGCCCACCTCCTGCTTGGGCGTGCCCAATCAGGGACTTGGCTTCTCTCCTTCCTCGAGGTGAGGTGTGGTTCCTGATTAGCTCTGTGTTTTTTTCTCTCTGAAGAGAAAATCCTGCATTCTCCTGCAGTACCGGTTCTCTCCACCGAATCACTATCTGTTTCCATAGCTTCTTGAGAGGCTTCTACGTCACAGATCCCCCCCTTAAGATATCACGGGCTGGCTTAGGCTCGTTCACACAGCATGTGATACGACTTAACGCGTCTGCATTTTGATGGAGTTTACCAGCTCTGTGCTCTACTTGGAACTCAAAAGCCTGTAGGGCCATGAACCAGCGCGTTAGCCGGGAGTTATGGTTATGCATTTGATTTAACCATTTCAATGGTGCATGGTCCGTGACAAGGATGAACTTCTTCCTCACTAGGTAGAAGCGTAGCGCATCAATAGCCCACTTGATGGCTAAACACTCGCGCTCAATAGTGGAGTAATTTCTCTTTGCCGGTGCCAGTTTCCTACTAAGGAATAAGACTGGGTGTTCTGTACCCTCATGTCGCTGAGACAAAACAGCGCCCAGGCCCATATCCGAGGCGTCTGTCTGTACTATGAAGGTTTTTACGAAATCTACCCCCTTCAAAACTGGTGCTTCACAAAGTTGCCACTTTAAAAGGTCAAACACTCTTTCAGCTTCTTCACTCCACTTGAGTTTATTGGGCGCATTTTTCCGAAGCATGTCAGTTAGCAAGACGGTCTTCTCTGAAAAATGTGGGATAAATCTTCGGTAATAACCTACCAGACCCAAAAAACTGCGCAATTGTTTTTTATTGGCAGGTTTTGAGAAGGCCTGTACGGTTGCAATTTTACTGACCAACGGTTTTACAACTCCATGGCCCATGACATGACCCAAATATTTAACTTCTTGTCCCCCAAAGAGACACTTGGCAGGGTTCAAGGTGAGGCCCGCATCCCGGATTGCTAGTAAAACAGCTTCGACTCTTTGTAAATGCTGAGTCCATGTCTCGCTATGAATGACAACGTCATCCATATAGGCGACTGCATAGGCCTGATGTGGACGAAGGACCATGTCCATGAGTCGTTGGCAAGTGGCCGCGGCCCCATGTAGGCCAAAGGGCATTCTCCTAAATTGATAGAGGCCAATAGATATACTGAAGGCGGTCTTTGGCCTGGCCTCTCTGGTAAGGGGAACTTGCCAATACCCTTTTGACATGTCAAGCATCGTAAGATACTTAGCTTGTCCAAGTCGATCAAGGAGTTCCTCAATCCGAGGCATGGGATATGAGTCAAATCGGGATATTGAATTTACTTTCCGAAAGTCGATACAAAATCGGATTGAACCATGACGATGGGACTATTCCATGGACTCCGGGATTCTTCGATTATTCCCATGGCTAACATCTCTCCCACCTGTCATATTACCTCATTCTTTTTCGCCTCCGGTAGTCGGTAAGGACGCTGCCTTACCACTTCACCCGGGGGTGTTATTATTTCATGGGCTATCAATCTTGTTTCTCCGGGTACAGGTGTGAGAACATCTCTGTATCTTGATAGCACTTGTGTCAGTTCCTGTCTTTGGGCCCATGAGAGTCCCTCATCCAACCGGGGTTCAGGATTTTTCTTGCACTCGGTCAGCTGGGGTCCGAGGTCCTCTTCTTCGGCCTCCTCCCTCTCCACCGAAGCTGATAACCCTTGCAGGCTATTGGCCCCTGTAGAACCAAAGCCTTGCGTGCCCCGCATTGTTGTGGACAAGACAGGGACTTCTTCCAAAGGGGGAAATCCGACGCGTTCACAAATGAATTGTGCTATGCGGTCTCCCGTCTTCACTCTAAAGTCATTTTTCCCAAAATTGAAAATGAGCACTTTAACTAGTTTTTCTATAAAGGTGGCCAGACAAAGGAAGGCAAAACTGGCTGGGCTTGAAGCTCAAATTTTGGCAGGTGAGAGACCTTTGCGGTCTAGATCGGACCCCTGTATTCTGCTCCGCTTACAAAAATTAAGATATCAGTGCAATAACATTCTAAGTACAGAGGCTGAGAAAATAATACACGAGCAGAATGTGAGATACTGTCTGGAACGAAACAAGACAGGTGGTTTATTGGCCTCAACATTAAAACCCCGAGCTGAAAAAGCAAGGATTGAGGCAATTAGGACAGATCAACAAGGGCTTCTTACCAAGGCCACTGATATAGCTGATGCCTTTAGGTCTTTTTACTCTGAATTATATTCCTCTACAGGAGAGGAAAACAAAGTAGCTTGTCAGGAATTCTTGGAAAATATACCGCACCCGGTTCTCACAACTCAACAAGCTGAGGATCTAGATGAGCAGTTTACGGAAAGTGAGATAGTGCCGTTCTTAAGAATGGAAAAAAAAGGAAAAGCAGCAGGCCCGGATGGTATTCCTATTGAGTTATATCAAGCATTCCAGGAAGATATAGTTCCTTATTTAGTAAGATACTTCCAGCTATTCTATGAGCAAGCTCCGTCGGTGGGTGCTTTCAATGTGGCAACAATTGTGGTGTTAGAAAAGGCTGTCAGAGATCCACTTAAAGTTGAGAACTATAGACCGATTTTGCTTCTAAATGCAGATTACAAGTTATTTGCTTCTGTATTAGCGCATAAGTTATCAAAAGTAGTGTCGGATCTAATCCTCCCTAATCAATGTGGTTTCATGGCAGGGAGGTTGACATCGGATTGTTTGTTTTTGGATCTTTTTTCTATAGCAGAACAAGTAGATTTTCCAGTGGTTGGGCTTTCCTTAGATGCTGAAAAGGCCTTTGACAGGCTAGAATGGGCCTCTTTGATCCAAACACTATGATAGTTTGGCTTTGGAGATACCATCATCAGACTGATACAGGTGTTATACTCTAACCCCCAGACTCGTATTTTGGCTAATGGGCAACTGTCTGATTCCTTTTCGCTATATCGGGGAACTAGACAGGGATGTCCACTTTCCCCGATATTGTTTAATCTAGCACTCAAACCTCTAGCACTAACACTTAGACAGTCGAAGATCCAGGGTATTACCGTCGGTGATTTACAGATAAAATTGTCAGCCTATGTGGATGACCTGTTGTTATTTGTTCAACCTAACCTAGTGGCAGAGGTGTTAAAGATAATGGAGGTATACTCAAAAATATCTGGATATAAGACGAACTGGACTAAATCCATGGCATTCCCTATGAACAGGGATCGATAGAGGAATACCCCTTTATGTGGGAAGCAAAGGCCATCAAATATTTAGGGGTCAAGTACTGCTCCTCCTTGGAGGAGACAATTCATCTTAATTGTAAAAATATTGAAGAACTGATCCAGTCCTTCACGTTAAGGTGGTCTCTGCTACACATGTCGTGGTGGAGTAGTCTTGACGCCATAAAAATGGTCTTGATGCCCAAGGTGAATTATATCTTGGAAGTGTTACCGGTCTTCTTACCCCAAAGATGTATAAAGGGTGGGAACGTTTGCTCACAGTGTTCTTATGGCAGGGTAAACCCCCCAGGATAGCAATTAAATAACTGAAGGCGAATAAGAATAAAGGAGGGGTGCAAAGCCCTGATTTTAGATGGTATCATCAAGCCTTTTTGCTTAAACAAGGAGCGCTCTGGTGCATGGAGGTGGTCAAAGGGTGGAGGCCAATTTGGGTAGAGGTGGAGGCACGGGTGACTTTGCCGATTCCTTTGCCCTTACTAATAGACATGAGACTTCCTGACTCCTTCAAGGTTCCAAAAACGGTAGCAGCAACACAAGAAGCCTTCAACTATTTTAACAGGTATATTGGGGGAAGAAAACCCACCCTCTCTTTCAATGCCTGTATGGTACAACCCCAGATACAAAATTGGTGATAGTATAGTTTCCTGGAAAAGATGACAGAGGAAAGGGATCTGGACACTGGGGCAGCTTGTCCAGTCTGGATGTTGGAAGACCTTCGCAGAATTACATGCGGGGTTTGACTTGCCTGCCTGCTGCCACTTCCAGTGGCTCCAGTTAAAGAGTTGCTTAGGAAAGATTGATGTTAGCAACCTATCGAAGGAATGGGACTTACAGAAGACGGCGGTCTCTTGTACAAGGAAGGCTGGTACAATTTCAAAATTGTATGCACTATTAAGAGATGGCTATTTAAATCTGGAACCGGGACCTGGGAAAAGATGGGAGGAAGAGTTGGGTCTTTCTATCTCTCCACAGCAATGGTCTCTATTATGGACCAACGTGAATAGAGCTTCTAGAGCAGCGGCCTTAATCCAAACTCTATACTTTATGATACATCGTGCATATGTCACTCCCAGTCGGCTTTCTAGATGGGCTCCTGATGTGGGAGGGAAATGTTGGTCATGTGTGGCACATTTGGGTACATTAAACACATGATCTTTGATTGCCTTTACGTTCAGAGTTTTTGGGCACTGGTATGGGAGAAGATTCAGTGCATTCTACATTTCCGGGCACCTCTGTCATGGCAGTTTGTGATTTTATGCTCTGCGTGCTGCAACTTTCCACTAAAGAAAAGGAATCACTTTTTGTACAACTTTATGGTTGCTATTGCGTCGAAGTTGATCATGATTTTTTGGAAAGATTCCAGCAAACTGGATGTTCGTCATTGGTGGAACCTGGTCTGCCTATATATATGCCAGCTATGTAAAGGCACAGGAAGCAGTATGCAGACAGAGGTGTTCGAAAAAAAGGATGGAATCTCCGCAGGGAAATTCTCAGAACAGCACCCTGAGGCTAGTAGATCACAAGTGGAAATGTCTTGATGATTATGCGGCAATAGCAAGAATAAGTGTGTGAGCAGTATACTCTGTACTTAGGGCTTGAAAAAACTAAAGGTTGTACTATATTGTTTGGTTGAAGGTATTGACCACATGGAGATGGGGTGGGTGAGGGGGTGAGGGCAGGGAGTGTGTTGTTTCTTGTAACATTATGTGTGGAGTGTTGTTGTTGGTTGTGGTTAAAAATATTAAATAAAAATTTAAAAAAAAAAAGAATCGGGTATAGACAGCTGGTCCGTGCCTGGATGGGCAGGCCGCCCCCGATGCTGTGCTGCCAGATGTCCAATTGTTTCCCCGTACAGGCCTGCCCGGCTCCTGCATGGAGCAGCGGTGCTGTGGCGTCCTGTTGCCATGGCACTGTGGCTCCATTAAGGAGCTGCGATCCCTGGCCACTGCCACAAAGTCCATTCTCCACAGCCCGACCCCCAATGCAGCCTTCCAAAGGCAGGGTCGGGCTGCGGGAAAGCTCCAGCACCCCCTTGTCCCACTGACCTGGCCCTGCGCCACCATCCCCCAATGTCCAGGGGGACTTATTCCACCTCTGAGATGAAATGTCCCCCGTCCATGTTGGTGACCCCAGACATACAGGACCAACCTTAGGAATGGCCCTGTATGTCTGGGGTCGCATCGCCGCCCACCGCCTGCCCTCGCTCCTCCCTCAGTCCGCCCCCTCGCACCCCATCTAGAGCTCCCCATACATCTCCTATGTATGTGTGGGGAGCTTTGTGCAGGGGATACTTTCCTGGCATCCATCCCCACTAAACACGGCTCAGAATGACCCCTTATGTGGATAGATATCTGGACAGTGGTCTGAAAATTGCTGCTATCTGAATAGTGCTATGCAGCCAGTGCAGAATCCTGATTTTCAGCACTAGCCACAATCTGGATACCGGCTCTGAATATCTGGATTTTATTTAAATGCCAGCCAGCATTAACATAAAACACTGGCCATGGAATTTAAATACTGACCCAATTATTTTGAAGGATTTTATGCAATAAAGGTATTTTTAAGAAAAAGAATACCCTGGTGGCCTGAGTTATTTTTTAGAGTATGGACTTTTTATTCCAAATGAGATCAGGCAATAAGAGCTTTGTGGCATCTGCCAAGCCCCACATAACCACAGACCCTTTTATAGTTTGTAAACAACCACATTTTGAAAGATAATTATACATATATTTCTTTGTATCTTTTTTTAAAACTTAAGACATTTTATAAACATGTGAAAATTAAAAAATATATATATAAATATTTTGCCATGTAGAAATAACAAAAGGAAAATAAGAAATAAAACTATAGGATAGGTTTCCTAATATGCGCTAACCAGGTAGTGTGGGCTTAGCGTGTGGCAATGGTGCCACACTAAAAGGTAGATTGGAGCCTCGTACTAAAAACCCTGTGCTACTTGGGTAGCATGCATATAGGTGGTGACTAGGCAGGATGGAGGTATTCCCGCAACATTGCTGCTAGCGTGGATGGCTTTAGTTGCTCCTATGGTGGCTTTACCACAGTGACTTGCGATAACTGTAGTGGGATGTCTGTACCTTCCTCTTGCAGTTAGCATGAACCTCTACATTAGTAACACACCTCAGACCAGCGATATCAATGTGGAGGGCCTAGTAAACTTGTCCCTTTATAAAGATTCAATCAGAATCCACAGCCCATAATTCCAAGGAAGAGGGAGAGAATAACACAATCAAGAGACAAAGCAAAAAACCTTAATTAAGGATCCAATTTATATTGCAGATATAACAAGGGAAGTCTCTGGCAGAACTTTTTAATTAAAGAAACAAGCTCAATTACTGAGGATTATAAAACACATGTCCTTTAAAAATGACACACCTATATCAACAACTTTTTTTTTCAGATCTAGAAAAGCTTTCCTTGCCATTTATGTAGACTTACGAGGATCAGGAAATACATTTAGGGGCATGTTTACTAAAGTGCTCTACCCAAGAAGCATGCGTCAGTGTGCCTTTTTTGTGCCACGCTAGAAATAGAGTGGGGTCCTGTGCTAAAAATAACCTGCATCTGTGTGGCAATTAGGTGGGATAGGGGCATTCCCGCCACAGTACTGCTAACATGTGAAAGCTTGCATTGCCTGTGCTTCGTCAAGTACAGTAGCTCGGGTGCAACTACTGACAGCACAATGGGAGGCGCCATGGCAGTTTTATGACATCAACTTGCACTAAATTCAGGGAGACCACCCCCCTGCATTTAGTGCAGTGCTTTGTGCTAGTAATGCAGCCCATACGCATGTTAAAACGAACTAATCCGTGAACCACTAGATTCATCTGCCTACTGGCCACTCAACGCTTGCTCAAAAAAATAAGCTTTCAAATTTTTTTTTTTAAGTTTTCAATGAAGGAAGCACATTCCAAAGGGTTGGTGCTAAAAAAAAGAATGCAGTTTGAAGTGTCACTTCCTAATGAGCACACTTATTACCTGGCGCAATTAATCTATTTTGTGTTTGAAAGCAGAGTGCCCTAGTTGGTACATAAGGAATAAGCGTATCTACTAAATATAAAGGAAGCCAGAAATAAAAAGCCTTATGGGCTAAAAGCAATACTTTAAATTTAATTCTATACACCACTGGTAGCCAATGATAGGCTTTCAGTAGTGGAGTGACATGATCTGATATTTTAGAATATGTAATCATTTTAATTGCTATACTGTATTTTGAATTCTCTGCAGTCGCTTAATCGAAGACATAGGAAGCCCATTATAGAAAGAATTACCATAATCAAGTCTACTTATTACTAGGACTATAGTAAGCGTTACAAGAGCTGATTTATCCAAAAATAATCTAACTGATTTTAATGTAAGAAGAGCCGAAAAGTTGGATTTAACAGTGCCTGAAATTGAGGCCCAAATGTTAACTAATAACCGAGGTAGCTCGGACACGGTGCTCTGGGCCCCTCTAACCGTCCACCCCCGCCCCCTCCCCCCATTTTAGTCCCACTCTCCTTTCCCACAGAATACACACATACACCACAGGCAGCACCCAATGCCATAGCGCCCGGAAGGGAGCGTGTGCCGCGAGACAGGCAGGCAGCAGCAATCGAGGGGGAGGGGGGGGGCGCGCGGCAAGCAGCCGGAGCGCTCCGGGCCTGTTCCCCTCAGGCGCAGCTCCTCACTCACCTACCGCGCCTCTGCCCGCACCCGCTGCCCACAGCCCCGGAGCCCGTCCTCCCCAGGCACAGCTCCTCCCCCCGCGCCTCTCCCCGCACCCGCTGCCCTCACCCCCGGGGCGCGTCTCCCCCCACAGCAGATAGACGAGGCGCCGATCCCTCGGGCTGCCCCATCCACCACGGACATCGGACGGTCCGGCGTATCTAAACCGGCCTCGTCCCCGGGGAGTAGCAGGAGCTTCGGCAACCGTTGCCGACTCCTGGCTCCTCCCCACTCAGGCCACACGCCTCCCGCCTCCCAGACTCCACCGCGCTCCCGCGCGTGGCTGGAGCCAATCAATTTTATCGGCGCCCTCCACGTCATCGCGCTCCCGCCCCCCAGCCGATGACGTCCGCGGGCCAGGGCCCCCGCACCGGCCGAGCACCCGGTCACCGTCGGCCGCCGGGACCCTGCCCCGCGGCCTTGCATTAACCGAGGTAGCTCGGACACGGTGCTCCGGGCCCCTCTAACCATCCATCCCCCGCCCCCTCCCCCCATTTTAGTCCCACTCTCCTTTCCCAGAGAATACACACATACACCACTCTTGGGAAAAGCACCGGTCTCAGCTTTATTAACTCTATAATATACCGAACATTACAGTTCAAGAATAATCCTCTTAACAATACAAACATCAGAGTAATACCTCACCAGTCATGCTATTAGCAAGGTGACCCGCAGCGGAGCAATGCCTCACCAGCCATGTTATTAGCAAGGTGACCCCACCTCCGCTGCTGCCACGGTCATGCCAACCGCAATCTTCCTAATCTTCTTTCCCCGACCTTGCCATGTAATTAGCAAAAGTCAGCCAGGGGATGTCCGGGTCGGGGGCACCCCGCCCCCGGCCCAAGTATAGCCTAAGGCTCTGGACCCCGGACCTCCGGGATCCCGCCACCGGCACAGAGGACATTAATGTCAGGTCGAAGGCGCCCCGCCCCGACCCCAGTGCGGCCTAGAGCTCTGGATCCTGGAAACCTCCGAGATCCCTCCACCAGCACTGGCGACATTAATGTCCCGAAGCCGCCTCCCCCCAAAACCAAGCTGCGACCAGGTGCACCCCCTGCCAAACCACAAATACCAAGCCCACCGGCCAGTGGTGGCTAAGCACTCCGTCACCCCCAGAGGAGAAATACTCCCCCACCCCCGACAACCTTACGCTCGCACCTCAGGAATTCCGGATTATCCACTGCCCAATTCGCACTGCCGAGTCCCCCCCCCCCCCCCCCCCCCCCCCCCCCCCCCCCCCCGCTTTTTTTTTTTTTTTTACAAGCCCGCAGACCATGACTTGACAACCGACCACAGCCGAAGGCCGCTCCGCGACCAGTCGGCGCCCCCCCCCCCAACCCGTAACCGGAGCCAAACCGGCTTACTCCATGATGTCCCAGCAAAGGTATGGGCTGCATCCAACTGCGACCACGCTCCTCTGCCCTAAAACGATGTCCCCACCAGATCATGATCCAAGGGGTCCAGACCATCCACACAGACTCTCCCGAACCATCCTCCCCATGAGGGAATGACCCTTGTGCCAAATGACCCTAGGCTTCCTGTCCGGCCCTCAGCTGACAGTGAAAATCACATGACCCCCCCCTCCCGGTAGCCCAGACCAGCCAGAAACCCTGGCACCTCCTCCGCCGTTGCGTAACGCTGCGCTCGGCAATCTCGCCACGACCCCCCTACGAGTCGCCACCCCAAAGCGGGAGGAACGTGCTGCAACAACCGCAGCCCCACCCACGCACTGCCTACCGCTTCCACTATAGACCACGACCCACACCATCTTCGCCGGAGCTCGCCACCGCCCCACCCAGATAGAATGCCCCGAATTATACCAGGCATCCTCGCTCGGAAGAGGGAGGCAGCAGACTTTAACAAGCTGCCAGTATAAGCAGAGCAGCAAGTCCCCGGTAGCCCAGAAGAGGGAGGCAGCAGACTTTAACACCCTCCCTTTGTAAACATAGCAGCAAGTCCCCGGTAGCCCCCGTGTAACAGGCCACCTGGCAGCCAGAGGCCTTGAGCACGAACCCCCCCCCCCCTCCAGCCAGAATGCCCGCCTCTCGCGGCTTCATGCAGGACCTCCTAACCGTCCTGTACCGCCACCGTCCCCCGTCGGGGACAGGAAAGCTCGTCTCCCCCCCCGTGAGAACCAGCGTGGAAATGCAAGACCGATGCCCCGCATCCGGCCGCAACGTGCCCCCACCTCGTCACCCCACTGCCAATTGATTCAGCATCACCCCCCCCCCCACCCTGCTCGGGGCTGCACTTGACTCTCCAGCCCCTTTTTGCGACAACCCACGTAAGGCCTTAGGCTGGGTTCAGCCAAACCTGCCATGAGCTGTCCATATGCCACACAGCCCGTGACGGAATACCCGGACCGATAACTGGCGGTCGCAGCCTAAATAGCTGTCGTGCCCGTGTCTAAATAGCCATCATGCCCGTGAAATTCCCTCCCCAGACATGACCGACCCCCAAATCCCCACGTCGGCCTATGAGTCCGACATACCTCAGTACAGTCCCTGCCCCCATGACGTTGTCACCGCCCACTGCATCGGCAATCGTTAACGGTAATTACGAAGCAGCCCACCCCAGCCGCTACCCGCCCTTGCTATCGCGACCTTCATCCAAAGGGAGATGATCCCCAGCTCTGTGAACGTCAGCTCCAGGCCTAATAGGTAATCCCCAGCACCAGGTACTCTGCCATACCCCGAGCGTACCCCACCACTAAAGAGCTCCCAACACCCCCCTGATGGCACTGCACCCCAGCACCCATTCACCGCTCCAGAACCCTTCGTCCGGCCCATCTCTCACCCCCCCAGCCATAGCCGGTATGCCCGAAATCCGGCAGGAACAAAGCACAGCCCACAGTCATGCAATGTCATAAACCAATCGCCCCCATTCACAGCCGCCCCTCCCCCGATCCCGACGTCGCATGACCCATAACCCCCACCCCCGATCTGCAATCCTGTAGTGCACACCCCCGGAACCCTGTTACGACCTGGCCGGAATTACCGAGGGAAATTTTTTATTTTTTTTTTGCTATACCCATAAAGGGGCTGGGTTCCGCCTACTGTCAGCTCGACTCCCACTCCCCTAACCATGCGAGGAAAACGCCACCACTGAGGCGAATTTCCCGCTTAGGCCGCGCAAGCAGTTGCTATGCCCGGACCCTCCAAACCCTCCAGAACCCCCCCCAAAGCCCTCCTCAGCACCACCGTGGGTCCTGCCGCAGCCCATCACGGAAGGCCCGAAGCGTAATAGGCCAACTACCCCTCCCAGAGAAGTTGAGGGACTGACCCGGCAGCGCAACGGGCCCTGCCCATTCAAGTAAATACGTTATTTATTCCTCGTCCTTATTATTATTATTATTTCTCGTTTTGGTTGGCCCAGTCATTTATTTAGTAACGCAGTCACATATGCTTGAGTGTTCACCCCCACTGACTGAGGAAACAGGAAGATAGTGGCTGTCCCAGGTGGGCCAGAAAACCACTGCCCAACTGCCTCCGGGCTGTTAAATCCCCACCATTCCTGCCTGACCGGAAAGACCCCCCTGCCCCTCCTTCCTTCTCCTGGGCACGCAGTAACTGCCCCCATCCGACCGCTAGACGAGGCCGAGGCCCCCCCACCCGTCTCGCCACCCTCTCCGACTGATAATTGAACATTATAGCATTCTGTTCATGGCCACCCTGCTACCTGCTCCGTCCCGTTCCACTTCAACCCCTACCCCCTGGACCCTCAACCGTCCTGAATAAGGTGAACAATCTGTATAACCGCTTCCAAGTCCGCAGGCACACGGTCTTCAGACTTTACCCACTTCTCAACCAGCACGCCGTATCCCACCCCGTGCCCTTCCGCCCCCCTCCACTCGGACGAATAGACGGTGCCGCAAAGGTGGACGACTCCGGATAGCGGCGCTGCCAACACTAATACCGCTATGGCAGCGCGCTGCACCCCGCTCCCTCTCGCGATCGCAGCACCTACCCCCCTATTCCACCAACACTCACCTGCTGCCCCGGTGTCGCCCCCCTGGACGCAGAAGCCAGGGTCCACCGTCCTTGGTCCCCTGCCACAGCCCGTCCCGTGCGCTCCGAACGCGGTTGGCCTTCTCCACTCTCCCGCCAGCAAGCCAAGTTCTGAGCGCCATCTGTGGAGACAAAGAGAAAACACAGAGAAACCCAAGGAGGGGGAACCATTATCCATCATGAATAGATAGATGTCCGTGTTTGGTATTTTTTTTTTTTAGAGAGCCATCGAGTCAGTGCGCGCCCACAAGGAACCCACAACCCCCCGTGCTTTCCCGGCAATGTAAAACTGAAAATGCCCCGCCAACTATCTGTCCTGAAGAAACCCCCCCAGACACCTGGAGCGCCATCAGAAGCGAGAGCCCTTTGGTCTCATGGGCACCAGGCAGCCGCACAACCACTAGGCCATCCCTCCATCCTGCTCGTCCCAGGGCACCACCGCCAGCCCCCCAGACGAACTGGCACTCCGCCCCATGAAGCTGGGAACCTCAGGCACCTACCCCTCCCCGCTCGCATTTCGCATCACCGCACCAGCCGCTGCCACTCCCCTGTCCCCCTCCAAAAACCCCCGGCACACCGCCACCAGTGCACACACCTCCAACACCCCCCAGCTCCCGAGCCCACACCCCCGGAGCCCCCCAACACCAACACCCGTCATGCTCCAAGGCAAACCCCCCCCTTCATGCGCCAATACCAACCCCCCGCTGAGCCTGCCAGCCAGGGACCCCCATCCGGTACTGCCCGCCCCCATGCCCAGGCACCCTGCCACGAGTCCAGAATCCCCAGCCCCTGGGCAGACAAGGCCGAGCAAAGTGGACCGCGGCCGAGGTCAGCCCGTGCAAGGATGCCGCGCAAACGCTGTCCACCCCCTGCTCTGCCGTTCCCCCCCCCCCGCGCCGTGAGGGCCCACACCCGCCACGTGGCCATGCCTCCCCAAAGCCCAGCCTTACCCTCTGCACTACCACCTGCTACTCCATGTCTACCTCAAGCAGGCTGTCCTAGACACGGAATGGAAGGCGTAGGCTCGGGGGCCGCGCCAACTGCCCACAGCAACAACACACAAGTCCCCAGATGTGCAACAGGCAGCACCCAATGCCATAGCGCCCGGAAGGGAGCATGTGCCGCGAGACAGGCAGGCAGCAGCAATCGAGGGGGAGGGGGGACACGCGGCAAGCAGCCGGAACGCTCCGGGCCCGTCCCCCTCAGGCGCAGCTCCTCACTCACCTACCGCGCCTCTGCCCGCAGCCCCGGAGCCCGTCCTCCCCAGGCACAGCTCCTCCCCCCGCGCCTCTCCCCGCACCCGCTGCCCTCACCCCCGGGGCGCGTCTCCCCCCACATCAGATAGACGAGGCGCCGATCCCTCGGGCTGCCCCCACCCACCACGGACATCGGATGGTCCAGCGTATCTAAACCGGCCTCGTCCCCGGGGAGGAGCAGGAGCTTCGGCAACCGTTGCCGACTCCTGGCTCCTCCCCACTCAGGCCACACGCCTCACGCCTCCCAGACTCCACCGCGCTCCCGCGCGCGGCTGGAGCCAATCAATTTTATCGGCGCCCTCCACGTCATCGTGCTCCCGCCCCCCAGCCGATGATGTCCGCGAGCCAGGGTCCCCGTACCGGCCGAGCACCCGGTTACCGTCGGCCGCCGGGACCCTGCCCCGCGGCCTTGCATGAATGAAAAGAATAACTTAGAATTTTCAACGTGAGCACCAAGGGCATATTACATCTGTCTATATTAGGGGTCAACCATAATGAATTTGAATGATTGGAGACCCACATAGCCTTACATGTGTCAGGGTTCAATTTCAGTAAATCTGATTTAAACCACTGTGAAACAGCTGACAGACATACTGTACATTTCACTGCTGAAGATTAGGATTACATGGGTCCATATTAACTGCATGTCATCCATGAAAATATGAACCAAAGTATTAAAAAAGTGAATCAACCCAGCTAGAAGCACCAAAATATATTGTAAAACCACATAGAATTTTATAATGTGTGATATAGAATAATTTTTAAAAATTAACCTACACAGGTCCGACTTTCAGTCTGTGAGAAGTATCCAGTTAGATCTCTTTGAAAATGGTCCTCTACGTGTCTGAGTACTTTTCTAGAAGTCTGTGTTCTTCTTTAGTTTGTGAAACTCGGTCTGTGTTTTTCCTACTTATAACATCATCAGACCATTGCCAGATGATTGTCTGATAATGTCATGAGCAGGGGGGGGGGGGGGGGTAGTTGAGCTTCACAATTCATTTTCACAAAGCAGTAATTTATAAAAGTTATTTTTAACCAGTACAATAAAGAGATATGACCTTAAAGCCATACAGCATGCAGGCATATAATCTGACATTGACATTTTATTCAAGTGACCTTTTTCTGTATATAGACACTTGAAGAAGTGAGCAAGCAAATGGATATCCACAGGCAACAGCAGGGCTTTGAAGCAGAAGTTCAATGCAGGTAAATACTTTTTGTCAAAGTTAGACTTTGATGCCATGTTTTCAACAAGAGGGCATTCACCAAGGTTAAGAGGGAATTAGTTCTCACCACCTTCAGAGTAATGGATTCTTTAAGTTGTAAAATTGTAAATCATAGTCATATCTAGACTAATAGACCTGATTCACCTAATTCTTTTCCACAGACATGGAATAAAAAAAATATCTTAGTGAATGAGGTCCTAAATAACTTCAAAAGCAAATTAGAAGATATCAAGAAATAAGATATCTATAGTATAAGATAGAGTTATACTTCAAGAAAAGTGTGGTCTTTTTCTGTCGTCATTTTTCTCTGTTTCTATAAAAGAAAAAAGGGGACTGTTGTAGTTGTTGATATGGAAGGACAGACTAGATAGGCCATGTGGTCTTTTTCTGTCATAATGTTTCTATGTTTCTAAGAAAAGAGGCAGATGACAGATAGATCACTATTTTAGAATCAGGAAGGAATATTGTATTACATTGCTATAGAACAGGATTTAATATTTTTTTAGTCCTCTTGTATTACTGCTTGCTAAGTAATGGGAAGGACAATTGATATGTGGTCCTCTTTGTCTTAAACCAATAATGTAAGTGAAAACGGCGTTGCTAAGAAAGCAATTTTGTGGATCAACTTTTCTACTGACTTGGAGAATGCTGTGTGATTTTGGTGTTTATCTATGCCAAACTTATATGTACAGTCTATATTTACCCCCATTAAGGCAGGCTAATAATTACCCATCCATTCCCTAGGAAAAATTAAATGTGAGGATTAATAACATATAGATATTTACCTCCTGAAAAGTAGGAAGGTTGACTGGGAGTGTTGCCGGAGCCAGGAGCAGCTGTTGGAGGATGCAGGCTGATTCCAGGATGCCCCAACGTCATTGGGGGCAATTTAAAAACTTCACTGCTTCTCCGCAGTGCTGGGAATGTTGCCGGAGCCAGGAGCAGCTGTTGGAGGATGCAGGCTGATTCTGGGATGCCCTGACATCATCGGGGATCTACGTATAAAGTGATATGAGCCCTAGGCACAGCCATAGGCGCCTTGCAGTGTGCGCGATCTAAGGGGCGTGATACAAGGGGCTTTCCTGCCCCTTGGGAGCCCCTTGGAGTCCCACAGGTGGCACAGGCTGCTCCTTGGTGTTTGAATGACGCCTGGAAATGGGCAAACGGAAAAATAAGTTGTTCCCTGCTGAGCCTGTGGTGGGACCAATGGACAGATACGTGAAGGTAACTATGGGAGATAATGTGCCCTTGGACCCAGATTTTCTTACTTTGTGGTCTCTGGGAGTCACACTTAGTTCTCCGGAGCATACCCCACCTCCTCTCCCATCTACATTCATCCCATCCTCCCCAGCGGTTGTGAAGCGACCCTCTCAGCAGAGTATCCCTTTAATTCAGGGAGAAATGCTGTGGCCTGTTGTTTGGTCTCCCCCCCTAGTTGAAGCCAGGGATATCCCCGATTCGGAGGTATCCCTGGCGGATATATGGTGGGTGGTTACCCGGACAGAACAGACCTTGTTCTCCACGGTGTCTCAACTTTGTGGCTTTTCCCAAGGGATATCTACAAAGCTGAACACGCTGGAGGGGAGGGTTGAGTCTTCATGTAGTCAGATTTCCAAATATAATAATCAATGCACTTCCCTTCAGGCAATACATGCCTCAGCTGTTAAAAACAGTTATTCTGTTCATTATAAATTAGAATTGCATGATAATACTTTTAGGGCGAAGAATATTCATTTTTTTTTTAATTTTCCTTTGTGTCGGTTTCTTTCTTCTGAGATATTGCTACGTAAATACCTTCGGGAGGTTATATGGGGCTTGTTTACAAAGCCGCAGTAGCGGTTTCCGATCGTTATCAGAGCCGCGGCCCCATTGATTTCAATGGGGCCGCGGCTCCGATAACGATCGGAAACCGCTATCACGGCTTTGTAAACAAGGCCCTTTGTCTTTCTGGGGCCGACTCAGTGGGTATTTCTAAATTATTTTATTTAACTGGGAGGAAAATTTCCTCAGAGTCTCCAGAGGGGTTAGATGTTTTGCAAGCTTCTGAAGACATAAATTTGACTAACTTTTTGGAGGACTCGCAGGATGTTATCACTTTCAGGACTACTCTATTGGTTAGTTTTTTTTCTGAACTGGATAAGACATCTGTCTTTAAAGCTTATTTTAAAAATAAGAATGCCTTGTTTTATCGGGCAAAGTTGCAGTTGTTTCCAGATGTCTCCAGAGCGACACAACTTTGGAGGAGGGCCTTTATAGCCTTGAAACCAAGGATGTTAGCTCTGGGTGCATCATTTTTTCTTAGGTACCCTTGCAAATGTGTAATTACATTACATGGAGATAGGTTTATTTTTGTTGATTCATTCCATCTGGAGGTGTTCCTGGCTTCTAGAGAAATGCAGGATTGATACTGTGGGTGAAATATAATGGGTGGAAGTAAAAATTGACTGTATGTTTGAGCAAATAATTGCTTATATTTCTGTATTTGTTTTGTTTCGTAATTGTGGTATTACCTGTTATGTGGGCTAAGGATGATGTCTGTTATTATTGGTTATATAATACCTTGATGTTTCTATTCTGGTTTCTTGTATACTTGTGTGTAAGTATTTTATGTGTGAAAATCAATAAAATAAAAAATAAAAAAAATAAAAGTAGAAAGGCTCATAGGTGGGTAAGGAATGAGACTGCAACATAACATGTAATATTGCATTTTGGAAACTATGGGCCCAATTCCTATTGGGGCCTGTCTGGCCCGTCCAGAGTTTCCCGCACATCTCCTCTATACGTGCAGGGAGCTCTGTGTTTCGAATTGGTCCCCCTGGCATTTAGCATGGATGGACATCCAAACCAGACGTTCATCCCCACTAAATATGACTCAGAATGACCCACTATGTATATTGGGCCTGATATTCAGCGGAGGTGGCTAGCACAATTACAGTGTCTAGCTGTCCCCACTGAATGCTAAACCCAGATATGCAATGATGGGGCCATATCCAGCCAACAGCATTGAATATCTGGGTCAGCTGTGGAAGCCAGAAGCTAACTGGGCAGCGGTGATAATCAGCTTCGGCGGCAAAAGTTAGGATAGCTTTTGCTGCACCTAACCTTTGCCTCCGTGGGATAACCAGATAGCGGCTGAACATTGCTGCTGATTGGTTATCCCTGGGTATAACCCATGGAACACCACCAGAAGCCCCCGATGCTAAGCACGTAGCCTTGGGGCATATAGTGGCAGTACCCAGGGATATTCAGCAACACTGTAAAACTGTGTAAATGCCTTTGAATATCTGGCCCATTGTTTTTAAGGGAAACATATTTGCAAATAAAGCAAATGCAAATCTCTGTACATACAGTACTTTGTCTCTTTATGTGTCTTTTTTGGTACTCCTAGGATGAAATTGCTTAGCACTCATTTACCTGTATGATAATCTTGAGGTGTGTATTCATCCGTTCATATTTGACATTTGCACATGACAAATGGAATACACATATAAATCTAGTTTCAGAAAGCTTCTATTTACATGTGAATATATAAACCATGTAGAGATTTCGAGTGGGCATGGTAAAGGCAGGTTTTTGAAAAGCTTGAGTGATCCAAAAATCTACTTGTGCATTCCCCGTTTTAGAAATGGAATCCATATATTCCTCCTGCTTTTGCCCAGGGAGGCATGGCATAGCAATGCTGAGGTTGTGATACTGAATCAAGTTCGTCCCTCTTCATATTATTATGAACACTAACCAGACATTTTTCTTACGTGCATGCTGATTTGTGGTTGGAGCAAATTGCATTGAAGTGTAGCAATACTACAATATATAAATATTTTAAATAAACTAAAAGGGGATGAGATGTTGCAAGGAGGTAAATGTAAAAGCAACATTAGGAAATACTTTTTCATGGAAAGTTTGGCGGATGCCTGGAATGCCCTTCCAAAGGAGTGGCGAGAGCAAAAAAGCATGGGGCGGACTCATGGGATCACTATATAGCAAGCAGATGGAATCATAATAAATATAAATAACTTCTAACCAGAGAAGGGTAACCTCATGAAATGTCATGTACGAGGTGTGACAAAAAAGAAACGAGACTGTGGCAGTCACGCCCATGACTCAATGCCAATTGGCTAACCGCTTCTGTCACTGTGTTGTGCAACATCTCACCACTATTCTGCTATAATATTTTTCATCTCACTCTGTTTTTTTGTAGCACACTGCTCCATTGCTTTGTTACGCAACTGGAGGTGGCAGAAATATGGAGCAA
Source organism: Ichthyophis bannanicus (assembly GCA_033557465.1). Taxonomy (NCBI): domain Eukaryota; kingdom Metazoa; phylum Chordata; class Amphibia; order Gymnophiona; family Ichthyophiidae; genus Ichthyophis; species Ichthyophis bannanicus. Next base: position 604,901,162 of record CM066035.1, on the reverse strand, counting down.
AGAATCAACTTGAAATTTCTAGTTAAGTTGGAGAAGGACCCAACTGAGTGTCTCCAACTTCTCCAAAAGGCTTATGGAGAAGATGCAATGTCAAGGTCGCAAGTCTTTGAGTGGCACAGATACTTCAAGACTGGCCGCGAGGAGGTGGAGGATGACCCAAGTCAGGACGGCCTTCCACAACAAAGACGGCTGAGAACATTGACAGAGTGAACCAACTGGTGCGGAGTGATCGCTTATTGACGGTGTAGATGACAGCTCAGGAGCTCAGCCTGAACAGGGAGTCAGTGCGGACCATCTTGGTGCAGGAGCTGTGCGCCAAACTGTCACCCAGACCCAAGAAGGCACACATGTCCAAATAAAGGATCAAGGTCATACTGATCGCATTCTTTGACCAGAAAGCAGTGGTCCATCATGAGTTTGTGCTTGAGGGTCAGACAGTCAACCAGCACTTTTACCAGCAAGTCCTCAATCGCCTCCATGACCAGGTTCAGTGCAGCAGGTGGGCTCTGTGGAGAGACGTGGCTGCTCAACCATGACAACCTGCCAGCACACACCGCACTCAGTGTGAGGCAGTTTTTGGCCAACAAACAGATCACAGCTCTCAACCAACAAACAGATCACAGCTCTCAACCACCCTCCTTATTCCACAGATCTCGCACCGTGTGACTTCTGGCTCTTCCCCAGGCTGAGGACTGTGCTCAAAGGAACTCATTTTGCCTCTGTAGAACAGATCAAGGCCACTGTGACAAAGGAGCTGAGGGACCTCAAGGAGGAGGACTTTACCAAGTGCTTCTGTACATGACAGAAGCAAATTCAGAAGTGCATTAACTTTGGGGGGAGGGATTACTTTGAAGGGGACAATGCATAATTTCTCTGTAGATTTTGTAATAATCATTTATGGGACAGTCTCGTTTCTTTTTTGTCACACCTCGTATAACTCTGCACCTTACTAGACAGACTAGATGGATCATGCTGGTCTTTATCTGCTGTCATTAATTATTTTATTATATTAGCTAAAAAGAAGTTTCATAAGCATAGATTACATGTTCACTTTGATCAAGGCTGTGGGGGTATCCTGACACAGTTTTTTGATTTTTCAGTTTTGCTTGTTTATCATTCTCCTAGAGTGCAAGCAACCGAGCTATTGTACTTGGTTGAGAAAATTATGACACTTTCTGTCAATTTGGAGTTGCTCATAGTACTTGGATTTGAGTATTCTGCTGTCCTCTCCTTTTATGGAGTCTTTTCTTTTTCCAATGTCAGCCTCAGGGTTTACTAAAGACCGTTAAGGGTGTAAGGGTGCAGCGTGCATATGTTACCGGTGTCCGGTAGTGGTTATCACTGCAGAATGCGCTGATAACATGGGCTTAGAGGAGGGAGGAGTGGTCTAGTGGTTTGGACAAGGTACTTCAGGCCAGAGGGCCAGGGGTTCAAGTCCCACCTGGGGACAGCAATCTCAGGCCAGAGGGACTGGGATCTCTAGTCCCATAGGCACTCCTTGTGGTCTTGGGCAAGCCACCTAACCCTCCATTGCCCATGTTCCCTGTAAGTATTAACATATGTGTGTCATATCCCCTCATGTTAAATGTACCCCCCAATTGACTGCTTTGACCCAGTGAAAAGCAGAATATAAATACAGCTAAATAAAATAAAAATTAAAATAATGGCCAGTAACATGTTACCAGCTGATAAGTTGCAAAGGGGCAGAGAAGGGGCATTAACTGGGTGGACTGTAGGCAGAAACAGCATGTGTGCATTTAATGGCCATCCCAGTACAGTGCGTTACAGGCACAGCCTCCAGGAACCTTAATACCAGCTAAAAGCTGGCATTAAGGGCTCCTTTTAAAAACAGAGAGCAATTCTTGGCCTTTGGAGGGAGGAGTGGCCTAGTGTTTGGGGCAAGTTACCTTGGGCTGAAAAGCCAGGAGTTTGGATCCTGCTAGAAGACAGGAACCTTGGGCCAGAAGGGCATTGATGGTGCTGATATACAGCACACATGTGGCATCTATAACACCCAGTGACTGGCAAGTGGTGTCTGCAAACCACTATTGCCGTCATGCCCTGAATGGGCATGTGGTGTTTCTGGGCTACATCATCAGTTCCAAATTGGTGGCCTGATTGGCTGTGTCTACCCATGACTCATCCTGTAGTGTTCCAGCACTTAGAGAATGGAGAGTTGGGTTAGGATGCTCTCCATGTGCACATATTGACTGGCTATGTGCATGTGTGGGGGGGGGGGGGGGATAAATATGTCAGTGAGGCAGAATGATTAGAGAATATGATAACACCCCATGTCAGAGGAAAAATTCACACACTGCTTTCTCAATATCCAAATGATGACCAGGATCTGCACATAAACTAGTGACCCTTACATGAGTAGCCATTCAGTTATATGGCACATCCATCTGAGCTACATGGCAGTGAAGGGTGCTCTGCCAACTATACCTTTGGTGCAAGCGGTGGTATACAAATGGCAGGCAAGGCACATGAAAAGTTAATAAGAAAATTATCACTGGCATGGGAAACACAGCTACACAGTAAATGTGCTTAGAAGAGGCTGACCTTGGACTCGGTTTGAACCACTGGATTTCTAAGTATGTCATTTTCAAACTCCACCTAATTGAGCCATCTGTAAGTAAGGGCAACTGTGAGTTTATTAGAATCTCACGCTATTTGGAAAATAGCTTCCTCACTGCAGGCAACCTTCCCCCCTGTCACTGAAACATAAGGGTAACCATGTCCATTTTAGAGTTGCAGTTTCCATGTTAGCTAGTTGCAAGGGTTAGAGTGTAAGCCAGTCCAGCCTTGGCCACTATGGATTTAAAATGCATCATGGGACATGCAGTGGGATCCCAATGTGTACAAGCAGCTCATAGAAACAGCACACTTCACTGGCATCCTACCATTAAACCACACACCTGGGCTAAAGCACAGAAAATCTGACAAGGATTGCCAACTCACCGAATTCCTAGAGTGAGATTTGCAGCCAGTCCTGCCTTTCAAACATTCTCCTTCTGATGGAATGTGGGATGTGTAGCAGTGAATGCCAGGAGACACATGAGGGAATAAATTTACCAGCCACAGTAAATAATTTATGGTTAAAGCCTACGGCGAAGGAAACAGTAACACAGACAGTTCAGGTAGCCACATCAGAGCAGCAAATGGATTCAAACTTCAACCTTTGCATCTGTAATTGAACTAGTACTGCAGTTAGGAGACCCATCAATGAGTGTAGATGCACGTCACCTTTCCTAGAGAGGAGGTCTGTGATTGAGGGGTGGATTAGTAATCTGTGAACTATCATTAAAATCATCTGTAATACCTGAAGATTGGAGGATGGCCAACGTATTTATTTATTTATTTAGCTGTATTTATATCCCGCTTTTCACCGGGTCAAAGCGGTGGAACATACAATAATCAATTACAAGGGATTGGGGCCGTCACCTGGTGGCCAACAATAATGATTGTTAACAATTAATTGGGACGTAGACATAGACATTGTGTTATGCCAATTTTATACGTAATGCCAATTTTTAAAAAAGGTTCCAGGGGTGATCCAGGAAACTACAGACCAGTGAGCCTGACGTCAGTACTAAGAAAAATGGTAGAAACCATTGGTTCTTCACCTCCGTCAATCTGGTTTTCGCCCTGGCCGCAGTACTGAATCTATTCTTATTTCTTTTCTCAACGAGTTACACGTTGCTCACAATCAAGGTTCTCTATCTCTAGCCGTCTCACTCGATCTTTCTGCTGCTTTTGATGTCGTCGACCACCGCACTCTCCTCTCACTTCTTAGCACTATCGGTCTGTCTGGCCAAGTTTTTCACTGGTTCCACTCTTTTCTCTTTAATTGGTCTTTTTCGGTTCTTTCTGGTACTACCTCTTCTTCTCCAACGCCTCTTCTCTGTGGTGTTCCTCAGGGTTCGGTATTGGCACCACTGCTATTTAAAATCCTCCTGGCCCCTCTCTCTCTGCTTATTCAACAGCATAGTATCTCTGCATATTATTACGCAGATGATATCATTCTACTTTATCACACTGATTCACTCGCACCCGATATTGGTCCCCTCAACGTCTGTCTCTCCTGTTTCCTCTTGGCTCTCTGATAATTATCTGCATGTTAATTTATCAAAAACTGCGGCCATCTGGTTCACTGCTGGTGCTCCTGTCCCTTCTCTTGCTCCACTTTTCTCAGCTGCTCCCATCTCTGTTGTCACCTCACTGTGCTATCTCGGTGTTACTCTGGATTCTGCTCTGACCTTTAGAGAGCACGTTTCCTCTGTTGTTCAACGTTCATTTCACACCCTTCGGCAACTCTGTGCAGTCCGTCCTTTCCTTTCTTACTCTTCTCTAACCACCTTGCTCCTTTCTCTTGTCACTTCACATTTGGATTATGTAATGCTTCTCTAGCTGGTCTTCCCCTCACCCAACTTCATAGACTTCAATTGGTTCACAACACTGCAGCCAGTCTCTTGACCCACACCTCCCGGTCTGCTCATATCACCCCCCTTCTTATCCGGCTACACTGGCTACCTATCCCTTTTCGTATTCAGTATAAGATCCTCATTTTCGTACATAGATCACTCCACACCGGCATTCCACTATACCTTTCTGATCTGGTCCATTTTCACTGCCCCCCAAGAATCCTCAGATCCATTCATGCCAACCGTTTATTTCTTCCCTCTCCATCCCAGGCTCACCTTGAGTCAACGCGCTCTTCCGCCTTCTTCTTTCTTGGTCCTCGTCTCTGGAATTCCCTGCCATCCGCCCTCCGTCTGGAACTTTCTTTTCCTGCCTTCAAAGCAAAACTCAAAACCTATCTTTTCTGCACAGCTTTCAACCTTCCTTACCCCTCTCCCTCTTCCTCTCCCCCCCTCATTGTTACCCAATGAGTAGTTATTCCTCTTGTTGTTATTGCTGCCTACTGTCCTTTTCCTCTAACGCTGTCCCTTTCCTATCAGCAAATGGCGTTCCTTTTCCATTTCCTTCTTCAGGAGTATTCCCTTTGTTTTTATTGTAAACCGCCATATGCCTCGGTTCTGGCGGAATATTAAGTTTTAAATAAAGATAAAGAACAAAATTACTGAACATGTAGATAGTCATGGCTTAATGGGAGACAGCCAACATGGCTTTAGACAAGGAAGATCTTGTCTTACTAATCTGTTATGTTTTTTTGAAGGTGTGAATAAACAGGTAGACAAAGGGAGTCGGTTGATATGATGAATCTGGACTTTCAGAAAGTCTTTGACAAGGTCTCTCATCAGAGACTTTTGGTAAAACTAAAAAGTCATGGAATAGGAGGCAGTGTACTATTGTAGATCATTAACTGGTTAACATATAGAAAGCAGAGGGTAGGGCTAAATGGCCATTTTTCCCAATGGAGAAAGGTGAATAGTGGAGTACCCCAGAGATCTGTGCTGGGTTCGTTGCTTTTTGACATATTCATAAATGACCTGGAAAAGGGAATAATGAGTGAGGCTATCAAATTTGCAGATAACACAAAACTATTTAAAGTTGTGAAAACCCATGAGGATTGTGGAAAATTGCAAGAGGATATTGATAAATTGGTGACTGGGCATCCAAATGGCAGATGAAATTTAATGTGGACAAGTGCAAAGTTATGCAGCTAGGAAAGAACAACCCAAACTATGGTTATACGATGCAAGGTTCCACATTGTGAACCACCACCCAGGAAAAAGATTTAGGCATCATCATAGATAACATGTTAAAACCCTTCGCCCAGTGTGCAGCAGTAGCCAAGAGTGCAAATACAATGCTAAGGGGCATGTTTACTAAACATTCCTAACGTGCGGGGCCGCGGTAGTGTGCGTGTGCCATATAAGGTGTGGGCGGTTCAGGCAGAAAGAAGAAAATAACCCGACCGTACGTGTGCGCGTCGCGCTAATTTGCGGGGCCCACATTAGCGCGTGGGAAGGCTAAGCGGGGCGCTGCTGAGCACATATCAGAACAGAGCTGTAGCACAACGGTGAACACACTAACCAATGGTGCAGGGGCTACAGGTTCAATCCCCCATTGTGTGCAACAAAAAGGCCAGCTGAGGCAACACCTTGAATGTGTAAAAGTGGTTCAGGAGGCAAAGTACTTTTGGACGGCATAAGGCGGCACACTCTTCGTTTTGTACGGCATAAGGCGGCGCACTGTACTATCTGGGCGGCACAGGGCGGCGCACTGTTCTTTTTGGGCGGCACAAGGCGGCGCACTGTTCATTTTGGGCGGCACAAGGCGGCGCACTAATTGTGGGCAGCAGGAGGTGGCGCGCTGATGGGCATAAGGCGGCGCGCTGATGCCAAAGCAAAGGAACATAGCCACAGCACAATGGTTAAGACACTGACCAATGGTGCAGGGACCAGGGGTTCGATCCCTCACAATGCCCAGTGAAAAAGGCTAGCTGAGGCAGTATGTTATATGTTGTGGAGTGCTGTAGGAGGCTTTCTAATTTTATTTTGTGATAACTACTAGCAAACGCACTCTCACAGCATATTAATATAAGGCGGCCCCTAAGGCACATGTTACAGTGCACCATCCGCCAAGGCACCCTAGAATGTCCCCTATAGGGCAGCATGTATGTTGCGACACAGGATAATGTATAGTGCACCCTATATGGCTGGCAACCGTAACGTGCCCTATAGGGCACCCCATAAAGCACCCTCAGAGGCACCTTATGGGTACAGTACGCTGAGGGTGGTATTGCTGGCAGCAACATATGTACAGTAAATTAAAGTAAATCTGTGGACACCCCTATCACATAACCCCACTGTGGGTTTGAACCCATGACATCTGGCTGCACAGGCAGGGACGTAACCACTGGGCTACAGCTCTATAGCTATAAGCAGCCCCTGGCTGGCTGCAGATAGCCTGTACGTCACCTCACTGACAGTCTGCTGTTGTGAACCACCCGTACCCATGATGCACTGCACATGCAAATCAGCTGTCCATGATTGAACACAGGATGGGAAATGCACCGCTAAAGCTCCCCGGCCTGGTAGGGGGAAGTGTCCGTGTGCACCCACACAGCACCTCGGCCTGGTAGGGTGTCCTGAGTGGGTGGACAAACGGCAAAGAGTAGCTAAACACCATCACATTGTGCGGTTACTGTGCTCACCCTGAGTGTGAGATGTTGTGCCCAGGACCAGGTCCACAACACCAGGCATAGCCGAATGCGGACATGTCAGAGCTCCAAAGCAGCAATAACCTGTGGAATAGGTAGGTGCCACATAAACATTTTGGAGATTTCTGTCTGGCTCAGTTAGTGGGGACCCCCACCCCATGGACCCCCAGGTGGATAAAACAGGGCTTTCCCCCTCAACAGCTCCCCACCCCGATGGCAGTAGAGTGGACCATCAACCCCAGTCCTGCTAGGGAACAGACACCCTACAGGGCAGTCCAAGCAGCTCCACACACATCCATAACACAATATCAGACAGACCTTAAGCCTGGATATTCAAAGATGCACCCCACCACTATCTGATATTCACCTGCAGCAAGCCATCAGCCACTGTACCCTGCAAGGCAATCCATCACAACACATATCAGCTGTGAACAGTCTGCTGGCTGGTCCTGATGGACATGCATGCACCCACAACTGGGGTGGCAGCACACACAGACAGATAAGTCCATGAAGAGGCCCCCACAGGACATCCATACATATCACATGGGAGAATCACAATATAGCACTATGGGGGTGCCTAGCCATGCTGCCGTCACTGCACACTCAGGGTGAGAGTGATCCCCCAGCAGCACATACAGAGGTCACCCTGTCTGTGTAGGTGGTGGCCGGGCACTACCATGCCCCTGCCAGTGCCCTATGCCCTGTGCAGCTGCATCCTGGTCAGTCCACTCTGTCTGAGATATACCCATGGTCCCTTGCTACTCATCATGCACATTGGCAGGCCAATACTGGCAACAGTGTTGGCAGTGTGGGCTGTGGAAGGGGAATGCAGCCAACACCCACTGTATAGACCAGGGGTGGGCAAACCTGGTCCTGGAGGGCCGCAGACCAGTCAGGTTTTCGGGATATCTCTAATGAATATGCATGAGATATATATGCATTAGAGATATCCTGCCAACCTGACTGGTTTGTGGCCCTCCAGGGCTGGATCTGGAGACCCCTGCCTTACACCTCTGTCATTTAAGATTGTGAGTGGACAAGGTACAGATGTCCAAGACATCAAAAAGGTTATATAGAATTTGTCACAGTCCTCCTCACTTCTCACCACTACCAAAAAATTGTCTATTAGACAACTTTTTGGTGGTGGTGAGAATCGAGGAGGAATGTGACATATTCTATATACCCTTTCGATGTCTAGGACATCTGTACCTTGCCCACTCACGATCTTAAATGACAGAGGTGTAAGGCAGGGGTCTCCAAATCCAGCCCTGGAGGGCCACAAACCAGTCAGGTTGGCAGGATATCTCTAATGCATATATATCTCATGCATGTTCATTAGGGATATCCCGAAAACCTGACTGGTCTGCGGCCCTCCAGGACCGGAGGTGCCCACCCCTGGTATAGACAGACACACAATTCCACACCTATGCGATCATGGTGCTACTATTGAGGAGGTAATTAGCCTTGCCCACCAAACCGGTGCTGGGCACGGCAAGGTCACTCCCCAGGGTGGTAAACACCGTCAGAGGCAAGGGCTGGAGCACGCACCGCAAACACCAAACAGATTGTTCGGATGGGGTCAACTAGCAGTATGTGCGTAACGTATGGATATCTATCTGCCAGTACTCCTAGCAAGCGTCTCAGAGCTGTGTACCGTATACCTCAGGTGTAGGGTTCCATTGCTAGGGTATGCAGGTGCTAGTATTGGGAGATGCACGCAGGGTCCAATGTTCTGCCTCTCCAGGAGACATTGGCCAATGGGGCCTGTGGGTGTGGGTGTGTCTGCCCCTGTTGGCTGCTGCTTTACGGCAGAGATTCCCAACTCCAGTCCAGGTGTGCATCACACTGATCGGGTTTACCTGCTGTTCCTCATGAATATGCATGAGCTACATCTACATGCCATGGGGGTGGTGCATAGATATACAGCACAGGCATTTGTATGAGTGGCAGCATGGACCCTGACTGGTGTGTGGCCCACCAGGACTGCATTTGAGAGATTCTGCTCTAGGTACTGCCCCTGTACATGGTGTCTGTGCTCAGTGGGGTAAAGGATAGACGTAGTACCATTGCATATGGCCTCGCCACAAAAGGTTTGTCCTTACTATCACTGTGTAGCTGTGGGAAAAATATGTGGGAAGGATTGGTGGTAGCCCCAGCTGGGCTTTGAACCTGTGACCTTCTGTTCTTGTATGCACTGTCTGTGTGCACTGCACCACCTTGTAGCCACAGATTGGCTGGATTCCCTGGAACGTCCATGCCTGTGGATCCGGCAGGGCCTGTGTGTTGCAGTGGACTGTGCCAGCCTGCACATGGCTTGGCCTCTGTCCTCTGTGGCTAGCTGCCACTGCCCCCTGCACCACATGTACTCGTGCGCCAACATGCTGGCATGAGCTTCTCTCAGAAAAAGCAGATGACCTGATTGCAATGTGGCAGTACGGGACTGCATTTGGGGGACTTGGCTATAGGTATGCCCATTGTTGTGGTGTGTGTGCGGTGTTGGGTAACATATGGGTGTTTCCCCCATGCTTATGTTCCCTGCAATACAGGGGTGTCTGCTCTATCTTTGTTTAGTGGTGGGTAAAATATATGGATGGGGCTGGCAAGTGCCCCAGCTGGGATTTGAACCTCTGGCCTTCTAGTCCTAGAGGTCATTGCTATGTCCTCTGCACCACACTATGACCACAGAGACAGTGCAGCCCCTGGAGGTAGTAAACCTGGCAGGATGGCGTCACAAACCCTGCTGTATGCATTTTTACTGTGGGCTCCTTCACCCTGTGTGGTGACAAACGTGCAAATAAAACCCAGGAATGACCACGGAACAAAGGGGGAAAACATATACCCAAGCTGAGCAACAGTGATATTAATGGGCAACCCTAGATAACACTCCCAGGACAGCTCCAGAAAAAGGGAAATGTTTTTTGGACGAGTCTCCGCTCCGTACACCTTTCCATAAATCATTTCCTTTTTTTTGTTGCTTTCCTGGGTGTGTTATCTAGTTTTGCCCATCACTATAACTGTTCCCCAACTGAATTACTATTTTTCATCTTTTTGTGGTGGTCATTTTCTATTTATAATTGCACTTTTGTGCTGTGTACATGTATCACACTGCTCACGTTTTGCAGGTTTCCCCGGTTTTGCTGTACATTGCTGACGGAAATGGTTTCTCTTCCCTTTAAATGCATTCTAACGCGAGTGATTCACTCGTGCTATTTTTTTTTGGAAATTCAGCCCCGATAATGTGCAGGGCGCCTCTCCCCTCCCCTTCCCCGCCCATTAACCCCTTCTCTCCGCCCCTCCAGGGCCTTCCTCCGCCCTCCGTTAGCCTTTCCACGCCTCTATCGGACATTTGCGGGCACGTACTTGTGCGGCACCCGTTACTGTGACGCGCAAGTGTGCGGGGCTTCATCGCACGTTTGCGGGGTGTTTAAGCGCTCTTAAGTACCGCTTTTAGTGCGCTATTTTGCGGCGCGCTAATTAGCGGTTTTTAGTAAACATGCCCCTAAGTATCATAAGAAAAGGAATGGAAAATAAAACAAAGGATATTATAATGCCTCTGTATCGTTCCATGGTGCAACCGTAACTTGAATATTGTGTGCAATTCTGGTCGCCATATCTTAAAAAGGATATAGCATTATTAGAAAAGGTACAGAGAAGAGCCACCAAAACGGTAAAGGGGATTGAAGGATACTCCTATGAAGAGAGGCTGAAAAGGTTAGGGCTCTTCAACCTGGAAAAGAGACGGCTGAGGGGAGATATGATAGAGGTCTATAAATGAATGAATGAAGTGAAACGGGTAAACGTAGATTGATTGTTTACTCCATCAAAATATAGAAAGACTAGGGGACATGCAATGAAGCTATAGGGTAACCTATTTAAAACTAATAAGAGAAAATATTTTTTCACTCAACGTGTAATCAAACTCTAGAATTTGTTACCAGAGGGCGTAGTAAAAGCTGTTAGTGTAGCTTGGTTTAAAAAAGGTTTGGACAAGTTCCTGGAGGAAAGGTCCATAAACCATTATTAAAAGGACCCAGGATATCACTGATTAACCCAGTACAAGCCTTGTGGGACCTGTGTCTTTTGTGGAAACTGCTAGGTTCGTATGACCTAGATTGTCCACTGTTGGAAACAGGATACTGGGCTTGATGGACCTTGGTCTGACCCAGTATGGCATATCTTATGTTCTTGCACAATGAGGCTTCAAATGGCATTTGGACAGCTTACTGGTCACTCTAGTTGCAAAAGGCAGCCCCAACCCCTTGCACTCATTTGACATGGTAACCATGTCTTGGAGTCAGGTGCTGAATTTCCAGGTTAGTGAATTCCTGCTGTGAGAATGTGACTCATTCCAGTCTCTCTGACCAAAGATTCCTGATGCATTCTGGAAATACAGCCGTCCCCTTGCATTCAGTGTGAAATATTCCACAATCCATCTGCAGGAGAATGTCTGAAAGGCTGGACTGGCTGGAAATCTTACTCTTGGAACTCAGTGAGACGACATCTCTTGTCACTTTTCTGTACTGCAGCCCAGTTGTGTGACTTTATAATAGCAGGCTAGTGAAGTGTGCTGTTTTAATTAGCTTATAACACACATTGTGATCTGGACTTCAAGTCCCAGAATTCATCAGGAATTCTTGGCCAGGGAGGCTGGAATGAGTCACATTCTTACAGCTGGAACTCACTAACTTGCAAACTCTGTACCTGCCTCCCAGACCTGGTTTCCATGTCAATTCAGTGCAAGGGGGTGGGTCAGCAGCTACTGACACTGGTACTCTGCCAGTATCTGGGTTAACTCTGCAGCCCTAATGCCATCTAAAGCCTAACTCTGTTGATTCAAATTCATGCTTCAGTCATAATGTATTGAGTAGGCAGGGTGACTTGCAACTACATGTACAGCTGCTCTTACTCACAGATGGTTCTAGTGACTGCAGCAAAGAATGAAATGTTTGCACAACTTCAATTCAGTTCAGTTCCAGCTGTGAGGTAGCAACCTGAACTGCCTTTGTTTCTTGCGCAATGCTCTTTTATCATAAATCCTAGACCGATCTCCAATTAATTTATTCCCTGATGTGACCCCCTGCCAATGAGGGCTGCATATTCCCGATTGCATCAGAAGGAGAATGTATGAAAGGCAGGACTGTGTGGAATACTTACTCAAGGAACTAGGGTTGCCACCTGGCTTCAGATCCACCCCACAAACCTGATCCAGACCTGTGCTTTATGCCATTGAATGCAGGGTGAAGTAGTACTGAAATCTCTATTGCACTCCTTTAAAAAAGCAAGCCTACAGCACCTTGCATGCAATGGGTTAAAACCCATGACTGGATCAAGCCTGTCATGTGCATCTGGAGCCTGTTGGAAATTCTACTTGGAACTTCAGCCATTCACAGCCCATGTTATCTTTCTTTGGCCACATCCCAGGTGTGTGACTTTTGAATAGCTGCCTAGTGAAGTGTACTGCAGTTAATTGTGCAGTTTACAGATGGTCCACTAAGGATTTCTTGACAGAAATGTGATGTTTCCTCATTTCCCTAGTTAGGAATTTCACAGATATATGTAAATAGATGTAGAAAGACATTGACATTACTTGCTGAGACCTGTTGTAAGACAAGTGGGTGCACTGTTGTATTTAACATCTCCACACAAGTACTCAAATCAGTATGCATCTATTAAATATGGCTATTTTCAAAACTTTTACATTTGTCCTGCTTTTTTGTGACATACAAAATGCTGGTAGAACCATCAATGCCTCCTGTATTAACAAATTGACTGTCATCAAGTAGGGTATATGACTAGTGTAAACAGTACTGCTATTTTCGTCATCACTTTGTTGTAGCTCTTTTGAGCTCTACTGGAACTATATCCATATATAGCGTACGTGGGTTGTTTGTGGGAATGTGAAGAGGAGATGTCCATACTGATTGTTCTTTTCCTTGATTTGTGTGATCCCAGCTATACTTTTCTGTATAAGTGATTACTTAAATTGCCTCATTTTAAATTGTGCATGAATTGTGTAAGCCAAATGGGCCTTTGACTGTTCCATCCCTGTAGTGATAAATATAGACTTCAAAAAGCACAAGAGCATAGATGGTTAGCAGGACTAAATAATCATTTAAATCCTGCTGAGCTCAATATTTTAGTGCAGTATCCAGATAGTGACATTCAACATTGCCCCCTCTGCCATGATACTATCTGGATAGTGCTAGAGTGATCAGTGGGTGGTATGAACTATCTGCAATATTAGGCATGTGGCTGCAGAGTGGAATTGCCATAGGGGTTTTCAGACATGGCTGCAATTGTCAAACAGCCACTGCTGTAACTAGCCCTGTGCGAGTGTTGCATATGCACAGGGCACAAAACAGTAAGGATCAATTTAGGGGCAATTGCTGATTTTGCCTCACCCCCACATTGGCTGCCCTTTCTCAGCTGGTGCATTCCTTCTTCTCTTGCTAATGGTGTCATTGGAGTGGAGCTCCAATCACCTATAAACAATAGAGTCTTCTGGATCCTGCACTTGCAGGACTGGTCTGATTACTTCCCCCTCTGATGTGAGCATATGTCAGTGGATGGAGGTATGAGATGAGGGCTGCAAGTGCAGACTTGGAAAGATCCATGTAGGTGCTTCCATATTTAAACATGGTCAAAACCAAACTTCATTTTTTCCCCCAAACCTTCCTCCCTCCTTCCTCCTTTCTCTCTCTCTGTAGATAACACTCTTCTACTTCCTGGTTCCTCAGCTCATAACCTTGGGGTCATCTTTGACTCCTCCCTTTCCTTCTCCTCACATATCCAACAAATAGCTAAAACCTGTTGTTTCTTTCTCTATAACATTAACAAACTTCTCCCCTTCCTTTCTGAACACACTACTAAAACACTTGTCCACTCTCTAATTACTTCCCTTCTTGATTACTGCAACCTCCTTCTTGCTAGTCTCTCTCTCTCTCCCCTTTAATCTGTTCAGAACTCTGCTACGCAACTAATTTTTCGCCAGCCTCAATATACTCATATAACCCCTCTTCTCAAATCACTTCATTGGCTTTCCTTCCATTTCCGTATCCAATACAAACTTCTTCTGACCTATAAATGCATTCATTCTTCTGCTCCTCTCTACCTTCCCTCTCTCTTCTCTCCCTACATCCGTCCTTGTGAACTCTACTCTTCTACTGGCTTCCTTCTCTCTTTGCCCTGTTATTCCACTGCCAACTCCAGACTTTGTTCCTTTCATCTTGCTGCTCCTTATGCCTGAAACAAACTACCTGAGTCTGTATGTCAAGCTTCATCTCTCCCTCCTTTCAAATCCATGCTAAAGGCTCACCTCTTTAATGCTGCTTTTGGATCCTGATCCCTTGTTTTTTTTTTCCTTGTGTCTCCTTATCCTTCCCTATTTTACCATTATTCTTATCTGTTGTCTTGTCTGTCCTAATTAGATTGTAAGCTCTGATGAGCTGGAAGCATCTTTATATGTGTCTATACAGTGCTGAGTATGCCTTCTAGCACTATATAAATGATCAATACTAGTAGTAGTAAAGGCCCACTGTGATGATGCCACTGCTGCTGCCGCCAAGGGAACAGGATAAGCAATGGTGTGGCAAGGACTGCATGGACAGGAAGTGCGAGACTGAACCGGCTATAGAAGAAGAGGTATTGGGTAAGATGGGCCTATGCTGGTGTGCTGGTATCAAGCCATGCTGTCAGTAGTGGTATGTCAATGGAGAAGTCATACCACTGTGCAGAGACACCATCATGTAACAGCTCTGTGAGGAAGATATAGCAATGGGCAAGTGGGAAAGGCTGCCAGGTAAGGAAGGGTTGCAAACAAAGAACCCAGATTGAATTGTAACATTTCATGCACACACACCCCAAGTCACATCCTTGAGGACATAGCCCATTGGCCACAGATAACACTATAAGAAACTGACTCAACATGTTTGGGTATGCAGCATTTATTCTATGGTGATACACCCTGCCTGCTGTTTTAGCCATTACACTTGTAGTAAACATGATTTCTACCTGAGAATAAGAGGTGTATACAATATCTTGTGAAAGACATGGAAATAGGTAAACTCTATGTCATCATCATATCTCTGTTGTATGTGACGAAGTCCACAAAACCAACAACATTTGCAAGGTAGCCATAGTCATTTGGGTAACAGAAACGTCATATTAGTCAGACAGGATGACCTGCAGCCCTCACCAATGCAGCTGTGCTCAGCTTCACTGGTACCCTTAAAGGTCTTGGTATGTTGTGGACCATATCTTGAGAGGTAATTATGAATATTTCACATGTATGTCCTCATTTTATGTGAAGGATATATTCCATGGTGAACAACTAAAATACACTGTTGTTGCAATGTGAAATTTGAAAGTTGACAAAAATTATGCTAAAGTTGTAGACGTCATCAATGGCAACCCTCATGACTATTTATTTGCATGACCCTTGACAGTGATGACATTTATATGTTTCATACAGCTGTCTGCTGGTTGTGTCTCACACTTTGCCACTGTGATGTCTTGCAACTCATTAATGTTTTTATGATTACATTTAACAACAGCAGAGTTCAGCTCTGTCCAACCCTTCTCCAATGGATTTAGATCTGTACTTATTGATGGGCAGTTTTAAACAGTACATTTTCTCCTTCTGCTTCCCAAAATATATGTACCTTTGGATGTATGTTTTGGATCATTGTCCTCCGGGAGGATACCTGACCGCTGATCCAGACCTTGCTGTCTGATGCCAGGTAGCAAATCCTACTCAAAAGTACCTTGGTTGTCCCCTGAATGAATGATTGATTACTTCAAGAAGTTCCAGGCCTGCAGTTTTGGAGGCAGCAAAACAGGTCGACAACACCATGGAAGCACCACGATACTGAAACGTAGGAAGTGTGCTTCAGAATCCGCAGATGTGTCTCTTCTTTTGCTGACAATGTATCAGTGCTGTGTATTGCTACAGAGCTCACATATGTTACCATCTGTCCATAGAACATGTTTCTAGTGGGATCTCTTTTCTCATGATGGGTTTGGACAAAGCTTACATCTGACTTTTCATCTCTATCTGTGAGCAGTGGGATCCTCCTTGCCCATCGCCCATTAAGCCCTTCCACAGTTACTGTGCAGCTCATGGTGTGTTTGTAAAGCAGCAATCCACCTGGCTCCAGGTCAGCTTTAAGCTCATTAGATGTTGTACATGGTGATTGACAAGCATGATGACTCAAATAGTAGGATGACTTCCGGTAATTCAACTTTCCCAACATGTCCTGGGAGGTTGCAAACAATTCCATCAGCAGAAAACTTATTCTCAACATTGCCAAAGATTGACCTAGGAATTCCAAGTTCCATGCAGATGCCCTTGGACCCATTTCAGTTTGGATATTTGGGGATAATGGCTATTCTGATGGTCCCTTGGGTGGTCTCTTGTCCTCACCGGTGTGAAAGGAGAACAGGAAGTGAATGTGGTCGTCTTAAACATCAAAGCCATCAATCATTGATCCAACTCATGCAGCATCACATGTTAAAACAATGGGAATGTATTTATTCTGTACAAATGTACATGGTTTATCTCAGCGTGGCAATAAGCATGTCATGTCAAAGTTCTAGTTCTGAGACTATATGACGATATCCTATGTAAATAGGTTGGGTTATATGTGAATCTGCTATGTATCACATCTATGTGCATATACTGTAAAAAGACATTTCACAGACCATTCTTTTTATCCAAAGATTGGAACTTAATCTGTTGACATTCAAGGGTGCCCATAATATTTACCACAACTGTAGGTCACCACAACACACAGGGCCTCATTGCCCTATTTCTTCCTGGGTCTTCCAGGTCCCCTCTTTGGCCTTAGTGCAACAGTCGGTGGTTGTAAGGATCTAGAGCCTGATGCTTCCTCAGGTCATTGTTGTTGCTGGGCCAACTAGAGCATGACTGCAGTGATGCCTTGTAGATTCTTATTTAATGTTGCAAAGCCACTCCTCACTGCATCTTTAATGCCTTCTAGCCTCTGTTCCATGTGCACCATAGTCTGATTGAGAACTGTAAAGCTGGTGGAAAAACACTTGGTCAGACTCTAGTAGCATTAGCCTAATCTCTTTAATGGTAAATGATGACAGAGAACCATTTGCTAGGTGAAAGTTCATAGTGATCTAAAGCAATGTGAAGTCCCCAGTATGCCCAGTGCTGTTGTTGACAATGCAAAGAGGTATAGATCTGAAGACAGACTGCATGGCTGGAGACATCCATGTGTCCATAGGGTGCAGATTTGGAGTGGGGTTACCTAGGCAAAGCATGAACATAGAGCACACCTATTGAGCCCCAACCTCCTGTACCCATGCCTTGCATGCAGCTGATTAGCTACAACTGTCCATCATGGCAGTCCTGGCCCCAATAGTTTCTAATGCAGTTGTTGCCACTCTCCTTGTCCTCCTATGAAACTGGCATGTTGCACATACTATACCCTCCTCCCCTCCTGAATTCACTGTGCCATCATCCCATTCGCTGCCTCTCTGTACCTCTCATATTGTATGTGGATTTGATGGTGTCCAACATTCAGCCATAGATCACCTCCACATCTGTCTACATGGGAGCTGTGAAGCGAAATATAGATAGGAAAATGCAAGTGGAAGGGCTGAGGCACCAACTAGGGCCACAGCTATTTCTCTGTGACTCTTTGCATCCATATGACCCCACACAGTCATCTTGCTGCATGCATCCTGCCTCCCACCAATACCCTTGCCCAGCAGTTGTGCTATCATAGCTCAACCATCTACACCCACGTGTTTAGCCATATCTCCTTTCCCACATCATCATCATCACATAACAACACCCCAAACCAATGAAGTAGCAAAAATAGTGGGTAGATACTTAGGCTGGGAGCCTTTTGTCATGGCAAATGTCGAGCTGGGGGAGGAAGATGTGGCAGTCTTGCTTGTGGAGGATATATTGTATCACACACACATGCAATGTGCTTGCAATGTCAAATGGAGTCTCAGACGGAGACTGTGCTGTGAACTGCAGGGCAGCCCACTTAGCCAACCTTTCTCCATCTGACATCATGTGTTGTTGTTGTTGTTAAGTGCCGTCAAGATGGTGTCGACTCATGGCGACCCTCTGGATAGTTGTCCTAAATTGTGTTCAATCTTCAGTCAGACAGCTCATTGTTGACAGACTGATACCAGTAGCTGCTGTTGTATTGATCCATCTCATTGCTGGCCTTCCTCTTTTGCGTTGAGTTTCTATCTTGCCAAGCATGTGTCTTTCTCTAATGATCTCTCTCTTCGCATGATGTCGCAGAATGAAAGTCGAAGTCTTGTCATTTGAGCTTCTAAAGAAAGCTTAGATTTGATCTCCTCTAGTACTGACTGGTTTGTTCTTTGGACAGTCCATAGTATACACAGTATTTGCCACCAGCACCATAATTCAAAGGCATCAATTTTCTTCCTGTCTATCTTTTTCACTGTCCAACTTTCGCATCCATATGATGTTATTGAAAATACCATGGCTTGAATGAGTCAAATCTTTGTTTGGAGAGAGACATCTCTGCTCTTGAGAATCTTGTCTAGGTCTTTCATAGCTGTTCTGACAAGAGCAATATGTCGTCAGATTTCTTGACTGCTTGTTGCTTCTTTATTGATAGTTGATCAAAGTAGGTTAAAGTTGTCCACAATTTCAATTTCTTCTCCTTCAATGATGAACCTAATGATTTTGCCAGTTGTCATGATCTTTGTCTTCTTTAGATTAAGGTGCAGGCACATTCTAAGATTATGTTCCTTGATTGTGAGAAACAAATGATTGAGATCATCTTCACTTTCAGCCAGTAATGTGGTATCATCAGCGTAGCGAAGGTTGTTGAGTCTTCCATCAATCTTCACACCTCTGTTGTCTTCATACAATCCTGCTTCTCTGATGATTTGTTCTGCATATAAATTAAACAGGTAGGGGGAAAGTATGCAGCCTTGTTGTACATCTTTGCTTATTTTAAACCATTCTGTTTCTCCTTGTTCCGTTTGAACTATTGCTTCTTAATCAATGTACAGATTGTGCAAGAGAACGATCAGATGTTCTGGTATACCCATGCTTCTTAATGTGGCCCAAAGTTTCTCATTGTTTACACAGTCAAAAGCCTTGCTGTAGTTGATAAAGCACAAATGAGTAATACAGTCCAAAACCGGGCACATGTGGGAATTGCCTGGATAGATGGGGACATGTGTAGTGCAACAGGCCCTATCTAATGGCATATGTGGCTGGCAAGGATATCTCCATATCATCCATCCATCTCAGTGCATCACTCGGTTTTGGTGAGAATCAAAGTGTCAGCATACCTCTGTGCCTCCAGCACCATGCCCCATGTGCTTAGCTGAACTGAGTTGCAACACAAACACAGCGTACCCATGCATGCACAACCTACCTGCTAGGTATTCATGGATGCCACTTGTGTGCACTATCAGGTCCTCCTGTATACCCTGTAGGATCCTCATTCTCTCACTTGCGGCAGGCTGTGGAGCGGCCACAGGCACATCTATGGTGGGGGGAGCATCATGCACAGCTCCCTCCTATGCTGGTGGTGTCTTGGTAGATCCTCCCTCTTCCTATTCATGAGAGCGGGGCCACTGTGCCTCCTCTGCTGATGTCGGCTCCAGGAAGAGGCACACATAATGTTCCTCCTTGTTCCCAGGAGCAGACTCCCATGCCTCAGATTCAGCACCCTCATCCAGGCTGCCGTCTTCCATTGGGGTGGTGTTGAGCCCTGTCTTTGCTGCCCAGGAACTGGTGCCCTTGCTCCTTGCAGTATCTCCTGCCTGGCAGCAGGTGCAGGCTCAGATGCCACAGATGGAGCAGCAGTGAATGGCGAAACACAGACAATCAGAACTCTGTCATGCACCAAACATCTCTACAGATAACCACTGTCTATAGCAGTGGTTCACAGACTATCTTCTCTGCCAGCCAGAGTATCAGCATATGTACAATTCCAATGCATCAAAAAGATTTGCAAACACTACCTCGACTGAATGCCAATCTCGCTGATGCATTGTAATTGTGGATATGCTAAAAATGTTACAGGCTGAGGAGGGTCAAGGACTGGTTTGAGATCCCCACAACTCAGCTATGCCCAAAACAGTCCATCTACTACTGTGCACCTACCAAGTATGCCCAGTATCTATACCACTGCCTATCCTCATTGCACAATAGCTGTGATGGAGTCTCTATTACTGATTTCTCTCTCCAGCCCTTCAATGTGTTGAGTAGGGTTAGAAAGTACTGTGCTCCCCTCTGACTATCAGCTCTGTGTCTCGCAGCTGGGGAGGGGACAGCCTCACCCAGTGACATCATGGGACTGTGAGAACTGATTGATATAGGTAACATCTTGTACCATAAATCACATACTGCAGTGCAATACACATGGCAATGGAGAACTGTAAACCAAGTAATGCCTGGCTACGGGTATATGGCCAACTCTAGATGTCTGAAAGTGTGACAGTAATTGGAAGGGTGCACCATGCTGTGCTTCTCAAAATCCCAGTCTACTAGTGGAGCAAACTGCCTTTTCCTGGTCTTATGTCATTTGCATCCTGGCACAGTTGTGGTTAACATTATTGGTGCACTTGCACTTCAACTCCTGACTGCACAGGAGCTCAGATAATTAAATATCCTAGGACATGGCTTCCAACTATATATGCACACATATCTGACACCTCAAATCATCAGCTCATACACAACCCAAAAAAATATATAGAAGGACATTTCTAGCACATGAGTATTTCCAGCATTCAGAAAAAGGCCACATCAGACTGACCAGAAGAAGTACCAACACATTAATTCACAAAAGGCATGCTGTATGCAATGGCCATAATGTCTACATTCACTACCTGTGCCCAGTTGACAAGGGAAAATAGAGAATAGTTGCAAGAGACCATCTGAGAAACCATTATCATACCAGAGCAAACTGCAACACTGCATCTACAAAGACCTGGGGATTCCTCTGTGCACAATCTGCTCTGCTAGTCAGGATACTTTGAATCATTGGAAACAAAAATAACCATGTCCACACTGCCAAGCAACTCCGTGTGGTGAAACGTTTTTCTGATGACATCAGGATGACCTTTGGCCTTGATAAATGTGCTAAGACAACTTTTTTTTAGAGGAAAATTGAGTGAAACAGAAAACATCTCCCTGGCTGAAGGATGTGACATCGAGAACCTTGAACAGGAAGGCATATATAAGTATCTCGAAGTGGAGGAAGGAACGACACTCAAGCAGAAATTACTGAGAGAAAAAATCAGTGAAGAATACTACAGGAGATTAAAATTATTATTGAAAAATGCTTTAGCATCATGGAATAGCATAATAAGCAGGGTAGATCAACCCATGACCACCTCCAATGAACTCTCAAGGAACCCAGTAAGATCCCCTGATGCATTAGAGGTGTCACCCTCAACTACCAGAGGGGCATAGCCAAGAGATAGGTACTGAGCCTTATTTGGGGGGGGGAGGGATTTTCCTGGAAATCTGTAATACTTCCCAAAAGTATCTATGCACCATCTCCAGAGGCGAATACATAGGGAAATGAGGAAAATTCAATAATCTCAAGTTAAACTTCCTAGCCTGGTTCTCTTAAACCTTCCTAGAGAACACAGTCCCATTCTTAATTCTGGCATCCTGCACTCCCCATAGCTTTTGCAGTTCTTCAGACAACTGGGTTATCCTCCCCAACTGTTCCACCTGGACTCTGGAAACCTCTTGCAATTGAACTTTAAAAGTTCAATTGCAAGAGGTTTTCCAGTTCATTACTCACAGTACCAGCCACCAATAATATGAGTTGTTCAGTGTTGATACTGCATCCCACAGCATTTCCATTGTAATCTGCATGGGTTTGTCCAATCTCCCGCCATGCAGAGCCGCCTCTCTCCTTGTCGCTGCTGCACTCAGAGTCCATCTCTGCTCTGATGTTCCCGCCGCTCCACCACTATCCGCAGCGACAAAGGAAAGAGAACTCGATACTGTTGGTCAAGAGTCGATCTACCCTGCTTATTATGCTAGTTATGGAATCAGAAAGTCTTTAATTCTTAGAGTTTATTTCAAGAATTTCAGTGTGCAGTTTATGGGCTCATTTGTACGCATTTTCCCAGACTTGGCTCGTGACACCCAGGCGAGGAGGAGAGAGTTCCTGCAATATAAATCCAGGGTTCTCTCCATCAATGGGTCCTTTTTGCTTAAGTTTCCTTCTAGATGTCATGTTTCCTACAAAGGAAAGAAGCTACTGGGATTTTTGGAAGCTAGGGATGAGCCTGTAGTTGCTACAGCCTCCCATCCGGTTGATGTGTGAGATCCCTCTCAGCCTGTTCTGATTTGGTTTCTATTTCTGGGATTTTCCATTTGATGTGTTTATTTGCCCTTTCCTTTTTTTCCTCTTATTGTGGGTTAATATGCATGGTATTTCCTATGGAAAGTTGTTCTCTCTAGAGCAATATTTTTGTGTTTGATTGTATATAGTGCTGGAGTCATGTTTTCTCCTTTTCATTCATGTGTATGCCTGGTTGTTTAGTTTATAAAATGTAATAAATATAAAATACACCCCCCACAAAAAAAATCACAGAATAAGATACAAGCCATCAGTCAACTGGCAATTCCTGTACTTTCATAGAGCTCTGGGGTCATGGACTGGCCTCTTAAAGATCTTGAAAAACTGGAGGTGCGAACATGAAAACCTCTCCATACCCATGAAGTGATTTACCAGAATCAGTGTATGCCAAGACTGTACGTCCCTAGAACTGAAGGAGGGCTAGGATTCATAGAGAATGATTACACATATGGAGATACTTTCATAGGCCTCCAGGCCTACTTAACTGTATCCTCAGATCCAAATACACAAAAATTACTGAAATATGAGAGTATACATCCAGAATCTGTCTCCATCATGAAACTTGCACAAGCATTCCGATGACTAGAAGAAATGAGTGAAAATCCACAAGCATACACGGGAAAGAAGTAACAGAATTTGCAAAACAAGAGAAGGAACTCTTTAAAGAATTAGATCAACAAACAAGGAAAAAAGTGGCAGATGTACAAATACAGTGGGAAATACAGAGTGTTACTCCAGGAACCCTTTGTCAATAAAGAACGGACACATGAATGGTTAAGGAGGGGAGAACTGAAACCGAAGGATGAGAGGTTCATAGCTGCAGTCCAGGACAGTGGCTTACAGATGAGATGGTTTACAGTGGGCATTAAAAAAACTGGCAACACAGATATATGTTGATTCTGTAAGAAAGACCAGGAAACGGTGGCTCAATTCACAGCTGGCTGTGAAGTTCTGATAAACAAAAATATTAAACCCAGCAAACTCGATGTTCCAATCCAACAGAATCAAAAAATAAGAACACCTGAATCCCCTTAGACAATACCAATAACTTTTTGTCGGGCATAAACCACAGGAGGAAGAGGAGACATCACCGGCCACTCATTATGGCGTTTTCTGTCAGTTACACGGCAAGGATGGACGCACTTCCTTATATCGTGGGCACTTGATACAGAAGCATCAGCTTCGAAACGTGCACGTCGTGTGTGATCGATCAGATAAGTGTGTTTTTTATACAATTTTGTGAACAAGGAATGAATAAACCATTTTGAATAAAAACGAATAAAAGGGGCATGTACTGCATGGGAGTAAGTGGAATTCTCCTCTTCCTCCTGCGGTTTATGCCCGACAAAAAGTTATTGGTATTGTCTAAGGGGATTCAGGTGTTCTTATTTTTTGATTCTGTGAAGTTCTGATGGCAGAAAATTTCTATACAGAAAGACATAATAAAGTGGCATGCCTCTTCCTTTGGAAACTGTAAGCACTGGGATCATGATCATAAGAGAATTACAGAGGAGGTTATGATCAAATGGGATACTCCCATTCTGACCGATAAAAAGCTGGATGCGAGCAAGCTGGAGAAAAAAACCAAAACAGCATTGATAATAGAGGTGTCAGATCCAAGCCTCTGTGAATCACGTGAAGAGGCAGAAGATCCTGAAATACCAGGAAATGTAGTCAGAGACCAAGAAAATGTGACAGAATGATACAGAAATATTTCACATCGTGTTGGGTACCATGGCTTGATAAAGAAGAATATCCAAGCACATCCTGACAAACTACCCATATATGTTACATTATATGAACTCCAGCAGGAGGCTCTCTTTGGAACAACACAAGTACTACACCAAGCCTTAGCAGTACATTTGAGAGACTGAGTTCATACTCCACATGCTCTGGCTTAAAAGTGAGGTTCACGACTGTCATGGTATGCACAAAATCAACCCATTTAGAGAAACTGCCCCAAGACATCAGTAATGTGTCACTTTTCTTTGAACATACTATAAGAAGACTATCATGGCTGAGAGATGTCATATTTCATAAGCATTTTGAAGAGATATTTGACTAAACTTGACAAGAAAGCAAGGGTGCCAAGAATGTGCACTACAACTGCACATCATGGAACTGTGTGAGTTATGCACTTACAGTTTATGACACCACAGCTCTTTCAGAAAGATGACCAAGTGCCAACACAGCTCCTGGGACTTGCCAGCACTGGGTTACTAGAAACTGCCTTGGTGGCCTATGTCTGTCTCTGGAAGCCACCAGTCACCTGTATGGGTACACATTTGTCTGGTCACCCTCAACTGAGCTCATGGACAAAACAGATGTTGCCTGTCACAAATGTATTGTGCAAAACCCATAAACATGTTAACACAGTAACCTAACATACACATATGCCAGTGCCCCCCCAAGAAGCCCATGGGCCAGGCATGTGCAGGACTAAGAACTGCAGTTCCTGCACCTGCCCATGGTGCATATCAGGGAGTCCCATTCCTGCAAAAGGCACCTGCTGACAGATTAGCATTATGCTATGTATGGAGGTAAATGTTTTATTCAAGCTCTACCATGCTGAGACTACATCTGGCCACCCATCTGTATTATCAGCTCAGAGACAGACTGTACCCTGGGGTTCTCTTAAGCTTCTCTCTTGCGGTCTGTCCCTACTCCTCATGACCAACTGCAGTGATGGAAGTATGATCCTCTATCCATCTCCCGAGCTATGGTGTTCATGGGCAATATGAATTGGTCACTGGATAGACTCTGTGGTGCACTGATGGACAACATGGAATCAGCAAGGACATGGGCCTCACTGAAGCAGGACAGATATTGAACTGTGAAGTGCACTCAGTATTCATGACATGCACACAGGTGATAGAGGGTAAAACCCATTGAGGGAAGAAGGGATGGGATGGTCCAGTGCAGCAATATGGTGACAGTGAGGGATGGGGGGACCAATGGTGGGTGGGTTGAAGGTGCTTTTGGGGTTCCAAGAGGGGAGGTGAGAGGGGGAGGGTGCAGACTGGGCAGAAACATGGATGGTGGGGGTTTACACTGTGAGAACATGACAGGGGAGGATGGGGTAAGAAGACATGTGGACAGGAAAAAGTATAGATGTTCTTTGATGTTTGCTCTGTCATGACAAGTTGTTCTTACACACACAGCAACCAAGGTTCTCTGCATTTGGAATGTCACATGAGAAACCCATGAAAATGGCATAGCGGCCTGCACAAGGGCCAGGGCCCTGCCTTGTTGTGGAGGTTTACAAGCTGTGTGGTATCCTGATGCACAGTGTAAGTGGCATGCATTCATTCTTGAGCAAGGATGTGCAGCTCCAGTTCTGGAGGGCTGCAAATTAGTCATGTGTTGAGGATATCCCTAATGAGTATGCATTTGGTAATTCCAATACAATGGGGGCAGTGCATGCATATTATTCTTAGCCATATTCATTATGGGCACCCTGATAACCTGACTGGTTTGGAGACTTGCAGGCCTGTAGTTGGAGACTCCTGATCTAGATCTAGGGATTCCATCCCTGTCTGGGTGACTCCCCAGCCAGTTACTTTTTCCAGATATCCACAGTGAATATGCATGAGAGAGACTGTGAAACAATGCATGCACTGTCAGTAAAACTCTATCATGCATATTTATTATGGATAGGCCAAAATGTGCACTGGCTGGGAACCCAGTTTTAGAGGGTTGCGGACTGTGGACAAAGCCTCTGGAGTGAGCCAAGTACATAGAAACCAATCAGATCCAAAAGTATGTTTCAAATGACAGAAGGTGATGCATGGGTTTTGCTGCTTGCTTCCCTCCATGAATCTGCATATTGTTTCTTACATCTGTGCCTTCCTGGATACAGCACTTGATTATTTTCAGCAGACACAGGGTTCTCTTACTCCTTCCACAGTGAATATCAATTACATGCTGTGCATCCATTACCTGACCACTGCAGATATGCACTTA
Organism: Ichthyophis bannanicus; assembly: GCA_033557465.1. Taxonomy (NCBI): domain Eukaryota; kingdom Metazoa; phylum Chordata; class Amphibia; order Gymnophiona; family Ichthyophiidae; genus Ichthyophis; species Ichthyophis bannanicus. Next base: position 604,874,714 of record CM066035.1, on the reverse strand, counting down.
CCAAACAATAATATGTCCAGTGGGAGGAGATCAAAGTCTCAGCCTTTCCTGTACAAGGTGGTCTACATGCCACTATGATAAACACTAATGGCTATGAATTGTTTTGTTTTTTGAGCCATTGGGCATGACTGACAAATTTGCATATGCTGCAACAGCAGTGCAGCCATGGTGACATTTTGCCCATCATGGTTAGGTGCATCTAGAGCAGGGGTCTCAAACTCAAATTGCTTTGAAGGCCGAATGAGGACTTGTAAAGTAACCCGGGGGCCTCATTTGCATAAAGGGCCTCATTTGCATAAATATTTGCATAAATATTTGCATAATGAGTGCATGGATAAAGAAAGACTAGAAAATTTCTATATTACTATAATCCAGTGCCAACCGCCAGGCACATTAGGAACTACTACTAACACTGCCCATTTAGAACCCATAGCAAACCCCCCGTATCATAACAGCACTACCAGGACTCACAAAGCACCAGACCCTACCTATCAAAAGGCAACACTGCAAATATTAAATCAATACATTTCAGAGAACAATACATGACCTACTGGGAAAAGAGAACAAGTAGCAATGTCAAATAGGAATTACACAGAATACCTCAGCACTGTAGAAATAAAACTATAAATTAATTTCTTGTACTAAAGCACAGACATTAATGATGCACATTTCCCAGAGCTGACATATTCCAGTTAATAAACTCAAAATAAAGAGATATTTTCCTACCTTTTGTGCATTTTTTTTCAGTTGCAATTGTTCAGGCCACTTTCTTATGGTTTCTTCGTGTCTTCTGCTAACTCTCCATCGTCTGCTGTCCATTTGTCCTTTCTTCTCTCTTCTAGCCCCCCCCCCCATCCATCCATCCACCCTCCCTCAGCAAAAATCACAGCCCCCCCCATCCATCCATCCATCCTCCCTCCCTCAGCAAAAATCACAGCCCCCCCCATCCATCCATCCATCCTCCCTCCCTCCCTCAGCAAAAATCACAGCCCCCCCATCCATCCATCCATCCATCCTTCCTCCCTCCCTCAGCAAAAATCACAGCCCACCCCATCCATCCATCCCTCCCTCCCTCAGCAAAAATCACAGCCCCCCCCATCCATCCATCCACCCTCCCTCAGCAAAAATCACAGCCCCCCCCATCCATCCATCCTCCCTCCCTCCCTCAGCAAAAATCACAGCCCCCCCCCATCCATCCATCCACCCTCCCTCAGCAAAAATCACAGCCCCCCATCCATCCATCCATCCATCCATCCATACTCCATCCCTCCCTCAGCAAAAATCACAGCCCCCCCCATCCATCCATCCATCCATCCTCCCTCAGCAAAAATCACAGCCCCCCCCATCCAGCCATCCATCCATCCTCCCTCCCTCCCACAGCAAAAATCACAGCCCCCCCCCATCCATCCATCCACCCTCCCTCAGCAAAAATCACAGCCCCCCCCATCCATCCATCCATCCATCCATCCTCCCTCCCTCCCTCAGCAAAAATCACAGCCCCCCCCCATCCAACCATCCATCCCCCCCCCCCCCCACAGCAAAAAACACCCCCCCCCCCCCCAACCATCCATCCTCCCTCCGCAAAAATCACAGGCCTCCCACCGCAAAAATCACCGGCCCCCCCCCCCCCCCCCGGCAGAGCCATCCCTCCCTCCCTCCCTCCCTCCCTCCCTGCCTCAGTCCCTCTCCTCTTCGGCTTAGATTAGAACCGCGAAGGGAGAGTTCCTCCCTCGGGACTCTGTTACGCCGGCTGAGGCTTATGGGAAATTTCCCCTCTGCCCCCTCGAGCTTAACAGAGTCGCGAGGGAGAAGCTCTCCCTTCGCGGCTCTGAAAGCCGAAGAGGAGAGGGAGTGAGGGAGGCAGGGCTGGCTTAATTCTGGGCAGACTGCTTCCTTACCTGCCGCGAAGAGCTGTGCACCCTGGCGATCCTCAAGCAGGCGATCCTTCCTCCAAGCAGGCGATCCTTCCTCCAAGCAGGCGATGCTTCAAACGCTGGAACCTCGTGGCTGCTCAGACTGCTTCTGGGCCCGGCCCCCCCCCCTCCTCCTTTTTCTCCTCCTCCTGCTTGTCCCTGATTGGTGGAGGGCAGGCGCGTGACGCGGTCATGTGAGACCAACACCATGCAGCCCCTGGAATCACGCTAAGGAAAACAGTGAGTAAAAATAGCAAAAATAGCAGAAAGGATACTCCGTGGCGTCGCGGGCCGCGGGCCGCACAAAATGCTCTCACGGGCCGCGTGTTTGAGACCCCTGATCTAGAGCAATGTTTGGCTGGCATTGTTTCATTTGTTTGTTTTCTAATTTTGGAGCCACACATGTGCCCTGATAATGAGATTGCTGTGTACATTACCCACTGAGTGGAGCCTTCACAAGGTGGGCCCGTGGCATGCAGTTCTTTGTCCATATTTTAGCTATGGCTGGCATACATTAATTTCAGGACATCCCATACAAACCTTCCCTGTTCTTCTTCCCCTACTGGTAAGATGTGATCATGCTTGTCTAGGACATCGTTTCACACAGCCATGTCTGGATATCTCAGCTGTGTCACAGTACACCTGCTTTTACTGGGATTTAAACTGTCACTCCTTTGACAACCCTGCCACTGCCCAGACCATGAGGCTACCATGTCAGTCCATGCTGCAATGCCTCCTGCTAACTGACATGTTGTACACAAGTTCTTGGGGCTCATACTGGCTCTCATGGACATGGGTAACAGGGTTCTGACTGAGCCATTCACAGAGCGGCCTCTTCTGCATACATGGCACTGCACTCTGTCTGCTGGCCTGCTGCTTCTATCAAGACAGGATTACTGACCATCCTATGTGAGATCATGACAAGAGGCTTACCGTGACATCCTGCATTTCTCCTTCCTGCAGGGAGTCACAGGACATGCAGGACTGATGCATGCTTGCTTAGTCACACTGACAGGACCTCTGTTTTGGGTGTGATGCTTAGTGAATGATACATGACTGAAATTGATTAGTTCACACACATTGCAGTGTGTACCATATTAGGTTCACATTTCCACATGGGGTACATTGGATACATTTCTACCTCCATGCAGCATTCTCCACATCCATCTCCACATAGACTTCATGATCACTCAGGTATTCACAGGACAGCTGAAACATCCTGGACCACCCAATGCCACGTTGCTGCGCAGCACATATCACACATACAGCACCTGCAGGTCATGTGCAGGTCAACACTCATGCTCAGTCACTGCAGCTCCTCAAGGGCCCACACATCCCCACCTCTATGCCATTCAGTGACATCACACCAAATGACCAGGGCAACCCTCAATGATATCATCCAACTGCCCCCCACATTATCCTGCCACTTACTGTGTAACTCATAAGGGACATGTGGATATGACATGTCCATCAGCTATTACCTTTGCTTACATCCAGCACATAATATGTCACTTGAAGAAAGGCTCCCTTATCCCACGTTGAGGTAACCGGCCTTATCGGACATTAATGTGCAAGACTGGCACCCTTTCCACCCCATGTCCTCTTATCAGCCACTAATCGTCTGCTAGTGCCCTTACCGCCAGAACACCTACTCCCTGCCCTGGCATGAAGAGACCCTTAATGCTGTCGTTAGCACATGCAAATTGGTGCACCCTTCACGGTCCTTAGTAAAGATACTCCTTAGACTTTAATCAGTTCATTACTAACTTCATTTTGGAATTAGTCATATACCCAATTTGGTAATCCTGATCTCTAGAGAGAATAATTTATGGGACTTGGGTCCAGCAGTATAATTCAGCTGTGTCATGGGCTGACACATCATTTGTTAACTATTAAATTGTCTAAATCAATCTGTAATGTCAAATAAAAACCTAGGAAATGGAACCTTTATGGGGCAAGATAGAGTTTATTCATGTCTTTAATTCATTTATTATATTTATATGCTGATTATCAAGACATTGATAAGCAGTTAAAATTCTGTGGGCCTGTCACCTGAATCAATATAGGTTTCAAAAAATGATCACAGAATTGGGATAAAGGTTCCAAAATAGAGTCCCAATTCGCCGATTGTGCACTACTATGAGCGAATTTCACAAGCATGCTAGAGATCTGGAAGCACGTCTCTTGGATAGGGGATATACAGCAAGTATAATTTGCAGAGCGTATAAAAGGGCGCAGTTTAATCATCCGGAATGGTGGAGACAGAAGAAGACCATCAGTAATAGTGTGAGACCGATAGTGGGAATATTGCCCTATATGCACCTCACGGACAAAGTGAGCAATCTTCTGCGAAAACACTGGAGTGTCCTCGGAGTCCATACCTGTTTTCAAAATCCCCAATGCTAGCATATAGATGGGGCCAGAATGTAGCCAATTTGGTTAAAGGGCTAGCTCGATCTGTAGTGAACAAAATTCCTGATACGGGACATAAAGCATGTGGTAGGTGTGATTTCTGCTCTGCTACTATTGAAGGGTCTGGATGGACTGATGGTTCTTCTGGGGTTATGTATAAAGCACTATACCAAATGAACTGTATGACATCTTTTGTGGTATATATGCTGATTTGTCCATGTGGTTTAAAATATATAGGGCATACTACAAGACAGATGAAATTAAGACTTATTAAACAATGATCTCGACTTCATAAGCAGGTACTGTCTGCCCCGATAGTTGCACACAGCATATCGAAGGGCCATGAGTTTCAGCATTATCATTGGCGGATCATTGATCATGTTCCCCTGGATCATCGTGGAGGGGGGGGGGGGCAGGGACAGGGTTCAGTGTTTACAAATTATGGAACAAAAGTGGATATTTCATCTGAAAACAGTAGATCCCTTGGGTTTAAACATGGAAATTGATTGGTGGAGCATGTTATGAATCATGGGGGGAGGTTTTAGGGAGTGAGATAGCTGATTGTTTAAAGTGTATGTCAGACAGGCTAGCCAGTTTGACATTGGAGGAGTTTATTATGATGTCAGAGGGATTTCCCGATAAGAAAAAGAAGAATGGGAAGGGAACTCATTCAGCTGGGTAATGAGCCTGAAGAAGGATCGTGAGATTCTCTGATTTGAAACATGGTACTATGTTGCTGCTATTATTCGATTGAAGGACTGAATTGTGGACTGTTTCCTGGGAAGTGTCGGACAGCGTGGAGAAATCACGCCAAGCATAAATATATCCAGAGAGAGTAGTTCTTTGTAACTGATGGACAGTACAAATGATTTTTTTTTACAAGCTAAGTACAATAACCCATAAGCAGTGGATGATAATATTGAAGATGGGGTCCGCAGAATTAAATATTTTAAATGAAATAGAATACGGGATTACTAATGTAAGTCTCCTTGAGGTTCACTGAGGTGAATATTGAGTGTTCTTTTAAGCTCATTAAAATTATTAAAACGGACTTGTTTTGCTACAAGAGGGAGGATCTGTCACGGCAAATAGTCCAACAAAAATCTAAAAAACTAAATAATTCAAAAAATTAAGAGATAGGTATGAATTTTATTGGGGATCACAGGGGATTAATTTTTGATTAAGATAGCTAGTTATATTCCCAGGGGGTTTGTGGTTTATAGCACATTAGCATAGGCATGGGCAGTTGTGTGTTAACTGCGGGAACATGCTGATCACGCCTGTGACAGCTACTGTGGTGGCTTAAGTGCACAGACCTATGGGATTTAGTAAAAGGCCCTCTAAGTTCCTAAATACACCATGGGGTATGTTTACTAAACCGTCCTATTGTTACCGGCAAAAAGTGCAGCGTTAATGTGAGGAATGCCATATAAGGTAGTGGGCGTTCCGGAGGCAAGGTAGCAAGAATCTGTATCACGCGATAGAGGGCGCCTTGGCTCGTTAACACGTGTAAACCTTAAGTTCATGCCAGTGCTGTGTTAGAAGCTATAGAGATGTAGCCCACTGGTTAGTACAATGACTGTGAAAGCAGAGGTCATGAATTCAATCCCACAGTGGTGTTAGTTAATAAGGCTGTCTGAGGCATTTCCTTTTAATTTAAACATCTGCTGCCAGCAAAAACACCCTCACAGTGCCGTAACCTAAGGTGCCTCATAAGGCGCCCTATAGGGCACATAATTAAGTGCCCTGTCCTCCAAGGCACCTTATAATGTGCCCTATAGGGCACTTTATAGGGTGCCTTATGAGACACCTTAGGTTAGTGCACTGTGAGGGTGTTTTTGCTGGCAGCACTGATTTAAATTAAAAGAAAATGCCTCAGACAGCCTTATTAAATAACAACACTGCAGGATTGAACTCATGACCTCTAAAATCACAGTCATTGTAGTAACCAGTGGGCTACACCTCTATAGCGTCTAACACAGTGCTGGCTGGCTACAGAAAGACTGCAGGTCATCACACAAACTGTCTGCTGTGGTTACCAGGATAGGGCAAACCCACCCGTACCCACAATGCACTGCACATGCAGATCAGCAGTCTACATCTGATCACAAGATGGGATATGCACCTCTACAGCACCTCGGCCTGGTAGGGGGAACTGACAATGTGTGCTACTGGCACAGAGTAGCTACAGACCATGGCATTGTGTGGTTCCTGTGCTCACCCTCAGGGTGAGGTGGGGCACCCAGCACCAGGTCCGCAGCACCTGGCTTGGCTGAGATAGGCTGTACTGCAGGCCCTCATCAGTGCCAGTGTGTGACAGGTAGTCCTTGCAGACACACCTAGGATACACCTGTGTCCATCTGTATTTCCCAATCACGTCGAGCTCTTGTGGACAATAATGCACCCAGAATAGTGCATATCCTGTGTGATTGCCATGGTCACTTCTTATAAGAGAAGGGTGGTGTTTGGACCAACATGTGGATTATGTAGCACCACCCAACCCGCTCTCTCTGGGTCAGGATCTCCCACCACCAGAACCATACTCTACATCTCTGCAATGGAAGCAGTAGAGGGGACCATCAACCCCACTCCTGCTGGGAATGGGCACCCTACAGGGCAGTCAATGCAGATCTGTACATATCACATAGGGCACTGGCAGACAGGCCTGGAAAAGCTCAGCTGCCCCCTACCACAATCTGACATTCACCAGCAGGGAGAACAGTCAGTCTTCACCCGCTGCACCCTGCAAGGTGTTCCAACCATATACATGCTAACTGCAGACAGTCTGCTAGCTAGTACATAGTACATGTTCCTGAAGGAACTGTGTGCACCCAAAAGTGGGATGTGAGCACACACACCAAGCAAGTATGTCAGTGATTGGGCCCCAGAAAAGGGAACTCATAAATATCACTTGAGAAAAGTAATGTATAGCAAAAACACCCTCACAGTGCCGTAACCTAAGGTGCCTCATAAGGCGCCCTATAGGGCGCCCCATAGGGCACATTATAAAGTGCCCTGTCCTCCAAGGCACCTTATATTGTGCCCTATATGGTGCTTTATAGGGTGCCTTATGAGACACCTTAGGTTAGGGCACTGTGAGGGTGTTTTTGCTGGCAGCACTGACTTAAATTAAAAGAAAATGCCTCAGACAGCCTTATTAAATAACACCACTGCAGGATTGAACTCATGACCTCTGAAATCACAGTCATTGTAGTAACCAGTGGGCAACACCTCTATAGCATCTGACACAGTGCTGGCTGGCTACAGAAAGACTGCAGGTCACCACACAAACTGTCTGCTGTGGTTACCAGGATAGGGTAAACCCACCCGTACCCACAATGCACTGCACATGCATATCAGCAGTCTACATCTTATCACAAGATGGGGTATGCACCTCTACAGCACCTTGGCCTGGTAGGGGGAACTGACAATATGTGCTACTGGCACAGAGTAGCTACAGACCGTGACATTGTGTGGTTCCTGTGCTCACCCTCAGGGTGAGGTGGGGCACCCAGCACCAGGTCCACAGCACCTGGCTTGGCTGAGATAGGCTGTGCTGCAGGTCCTCATCAATGCCAGTGTGTCACAGGTAGTCCTTGCAGATACACCTGTGTCCATCTGTAGTTCCCAATCACATTGAGTTCTTGTGGACTATAATGTACCCAGAATAGTGTATATCCTGTGTGGTTGCCATGGTCACTTGTTATAAGAGAAATGTGGTGTTTAGACCCACATTTGGATTATGTAGCACTACCCAACCTGCCCTCTCTGGTCAGGATCTCCCACCACCAGAACCATGCTCTACATCTCTGCAATGGAAGCAGTAGAGGGGACCATCAACCCTACTCCTGCTGGGGAATGGGCACCCTCCAGGGCAGTCAATGCAGATCTGTACGTATCGCATAGGGCACTGGCAGAGAGGCCTGGAAAAGCTCAGCTTCCCCCAACCACAATCTAACATTCACCGGCAGAGAGCACAGTTAGTCTTCACCCGCTGCACCCTGCAAGGTATTCCAGCCATAAAAAATGCTAATTGCAGACAGTTTGCTAGCTAGTACGTAGTGCATGTCCCTGGAGGAAATGTGTGCACCCAAAAGTGGGATGTGAAAACACACACCAAGCAAGTATGTCAGTGACTGGGCCCCAGAAAAGGGAACTCATAAATATCACTTAAGAAAAATACTGTATAGCACAATGTGGGAACCTAGCCATGCCATGGTCACTGCTAGTCAGGGTGAGAGTGACCTCCCAGCATGACATGCTGTGGACACCCTGTCCTTGCAGGTGGTGGTCGGGTACTACAATGTCCCAGCCATTGCCCTATGCCCTGTGCAGACCGCCGTGTCCGGGCCATACCCACAATACCTTGCTCCTCATAATGCACATTGGCAGGCTAACACTGGAAACATAAAAAGATAAGACAGACAATGAGACCCAAAACAACTTAAACTAGTTAATATAGAGGCAAACAAAAAAACAAATGTCCTATCTATAAGACACTAACCCTCTTGGAATTACCTCCTTTTGGATACAAAAGAAAGAGAAATATAAACCCCAAAATCTACCATAGCACCAGATGAGATCTAAAGACAACTCTGATGGAAATCAAAGACACAATATTCAAAATAAGAAATAGGGCAGAAGAGCTACAACATAAATGTCAAACATACAAGAATATACCATAGAAGACTGAATCCTGAGTTTAAGCCTTGTAGGAATTGCACAGAACTGACCAAAGAAAAATCAGACAGCTCAGAAGGACATCAAAACACTCAAAGCCAAAACTAAGGACAGAAAAAGCAGGGACAAGAGACCCAACATACATAGAATTCTTCGGAACATCAGAAATAGTCAAGACCCCAAACAGGGTTTAAGTGCTTTGATGTAATTTACTTAAAGACAGAATAACAAATACAGTAAAATAAAATCATTTCTTTTGAGAAATACATTCCCACAGTCTCTGGAGCTACTGCCTATACAATTGAAATATACAGGGAACTCTCAGACTAAATAAGAAAGCTACCCAGAGCAGTTAATGCAAAGCTACTTGACTTTGCAATGAAAGGACACATCATAAAAAAAACACATAATTTCTCCACAGAAACTGGTCAATGAAATTATTCCCAAAACTCAACATTCGGACTGTACAATAAAAGAAGAGATCTTTACAAGTACAAACTTGAATTAGCCTCCATGTGTGTGTAAGCAGCTATGTGGTCTCCAGCAGAGACTGTCATGTATTATAATGCATCAATAGTTCCAACAGAGATTGTCATCTTCAGTGAAAATAAGAAGACAGTCCTCAATTTCACAGCAAAAGCAGGAAAATATATCAGAGATTTCAAACTCTCCAGCCCTCTCACATAGACTTGAAACATTGCAGCCCAGGCAAGATGGCACCAAAATATGAAGATATGAATTTAAGGTGATTGATGTCAGTGATATGTATGACCAACAGTATGTAAAACATTACTATAAAATCTGATTTTATCACAGATAGAATACTGCAACATAGTTTATGGAGGTCTGCAGAATTCAATGAATAAGGCTTTGCAGATGATCCAAAATGCTGCCCAACCTTTAACAAATTGCAAGAGATTTGAGCCTATCACCTCTTCATTCATTGCACTGCATTGGTTACCAGTGAAACAGCAGTGGTTTTTAAAGAATTGCTCTATGTTTTTAAAGTTAGGCAGGGTTTAATTCATTTGAGTTAGGCTTATCTGGCTTGAACCTTTCGTTTGTCTGAAGAGAATGTGCTGGAAGTTTCACAGGCATGGATGGTCATACAAGTGATTACTCAGAAATGTGTGCTTTTGGTGGCTGGCCTTAGCCTGTAGTAGTCTCTGCCACTGGAGATCTGGAATGATAACTGATTTGTTGTCATTCCAGAATAAATTGAAAATGTCTTTATTTAGATTACCATTTCCTGCTTAGAAGGAGTAGTAGAAAATGATATAGACTAGTGTGGGGGTGTCTGATTGTTGGGATAGGGGGTTTGGGTTTAAGAGCGTGGGGCTCAGGGTTGGGAATTGTATAAAGTTTGTCTGTGGTGTTTGTTTTGTTATATATTCATAATTCTTGTGTTATCTGTGTTGAAACTCTCTGAATGGCATAATATATGGAATCAATATTTAGCCAGGGCGGTCAGCATTTTTTTTGAATGCCAGCCACTGAGGTTGAAGAAAATCCAGATATTCACCACCGATATCTGGACAAATATCTGGATTCCAGATGGTAGCAATAGTCAGCCAGCTATCTGAATGGCTAAATGGATAATGTTAGTGCAGCCTTTTTGCTGTCCTAACTTTATCCAGATAGTCATCTGATTAACAAATTGGATATTGCTACTAATGGATAAATCTCAGGACGTCCCTTGCAGGACCGTACCAAATTAGAAATGTGATCTGTATGACTAATGAATCTAGTGCCCTCTCTGCCCCAGCCATGTGTAGTAAAGCACTCTTTTTGAGTTTCCTGGAAGCCCAGTGATGATATCAGTGCCCTTTCTGTATTTGCGCCCTGTGCGGCCGCACCATTCACACAGCCCTTGGTATGGCCCTCCTCCCTTGCTCCACCTACAGACCATCCTGGTGCTATCCAGATAGTACCAAGGTGCTCTGCAATGATTTTCAGTGGCATTGACCAGATAATACTGCTGGAAAACAAAGAATGGCTCCAGTCAGCTGCTCTTATACATAAGTGGCTTTGAATGTCATGCTCTAAATGTTTTTAAATAACAATAAGAAATAAATTATGCAGTCCATCAAATGCTATCTTGCAACATCCATGAATCGCTAACGAGGGCATGATATTGTTATCATAGAACATCCTGGGGACAATTTTCAACTAGTGTGGTCACTGGCTTAAATTAATCTCTGAGCCAACTGAGTGGCCTGGATTGTATGGTGCGATTTAACAGTTTTAGAGGCCTGATATTATCCATATAAATTTTGAAAAAAATATGGAAAAGAATGACATGTTGGTCCACCAAACGTCAATGTAGACCTCCCTTTGGAAAAAACTGGTCTACCTAGTATGCTGATCTATGTAACGCAAGAACTAAAGGAATAAAATACCCCCCCGCCCCCCCACCGAGTTATTGACCTTTGCCAATTTTTATAAATACATTTTTGAAGCTGTTTGTCCCACAGTCTCCTACATATGGGAGAAATGTAGTACGTGTTACGTGGGTGTTACAGAAGTGCCATGATGTTAAAGTGGGGAGTACAATAACTGGTAGCAGTGAATGCTGATGCATGGGCATGTCAGCCACAGACCGCTATGATGTGCATTAATTCACATTTCCATGCTACTGTGGAAAGTGGGCAGGTTAGGTGCAGAGTGTGGGCATGGAGAGCATGTGAGCCCTGCTAAGGTGGCAATTAGTGCAGGTGTACTTAATGATGCCTTTATAGAAAAGTAAAAAGCAAATATCTTGTAAAGTAGAAACCTCACTGGTGATAAGAATATATTGGAAGAGCGTAGGATTATAGTGAAGCACTCAGAGTTAGTAAAAGGGCCCTTTAGATTGTAAGCTTTCAGAGGTTGGGGCAATACCTACCGCACCTGAATGTAACTAGCCTTTGGCTGCTACTGGAAAGGCATGATTTACAATTGGTGACAGCAGATATTACTCTAGGGTGTAGGAATATACTGCAGTCTGCAGCTTTATAAGTATTTGAATACGGTTAAGAAGTAAACAAAGAACATCCTCACAGTTTTTATAAAATGTATCTTAGATAGTTCTTAACATAACCTATTTTATTTCTGTGATTTGTACTGTTTATCATGCAAGGGCATTGCAACAGATGTCTCAATGGCTTCTGATATTTCTAATCTGTATGGCTAGCTTTGAGAAAGGGTAGTTACGCCATCCATCAATTATGACCCACTTGAAATTTTGGAAGTGTTAGATTGATGATATTTTATACTTACAGAAGGGGGAACATATTAAGGATTTGCATTCATTTGAAATGAAATGAGAAATAGCAACAATATTTTAATTTCATATTGTTTTAATCCAAATTATCAAAAGTAACACAAAAAACCTTCCCCCTGGGCTTCAATTAAAGACAAAGCAACAAAAAACCCCAGTGGAAAAAAACAATATTACAAAATAATTTTTTTTGTTGGAATGGCCAGCACAGTAGAAAGGAAAAACACCTACTACCACTGTGGCCCGTCCTTTTTAATCATTTTGAAAATCAATTTAAAATAGCACATGTTCAAAAAAATGACTGATACTTAGCTTTTGAAGAAAAATAGGCTGTAGAAACGCTGTAGTCAACAGTAGGTCAGATGTACGACGTGCCACGTTTCGGGGGTATACACATAAGCCCCCTGCTTCAGGTCAGACCACTGTGTAGAGAAGGTTAGCCTTAGAAACACAGCTAAATGAAATGGTTTTTATAACCCCGGCTTCTGAGTTGATTCATGCATCCTGAATAGGACACGCCCATCAGGTGTAGCATATGCAGAAGAACCTATCAGAACAGGGACGTGAAACCACCAATCAGGTGCCACCTCCCGATCGGAAAGGTTAAAAAAATGGTATGCCAATCCAGCTGCTGATTCAGGCCATCTGGATGTACTGAATTTAGTCTAAAAATCCATTTTTGCTCCAAATTCTGTAGCTTCTGGATCCTATCGCCACCACGGGGATTAGGGGGCACATGATCCAAAATTTGCCAGCGAAGATCATCAAACTTATGTGAGTGTTCCAAACAATGATTGACTAGGGGTGCTGTAAGCACCTTTGTGTGTAAACGAGAAGCATGTTCCCCTAACCTCTGTTTACAAGTCCGCGAAGTCCTTCCGACATAGGGTAACTGGCAGGAGCAAATGATTATATAAACCACATAGGTAATGGTACAATCCGTGTGCCAATGGGTATGATAACTTCTATTAGTGCGGCTGTCAATCCAAATCAGACCCGGTAAAGTACTTGAGCAAAAAGAACAAGTCTCGCATGAAAAGTGACCAGCATTGTCATGCCCAAAAGAGGGCCGATCTAATGGGGCCGTAGTCTTCATCAGTAAATCACGTAAGTTAGACTTGCGAGAATAAGCAATTTGAAGCGGTTTTCGAAAACATGAATGAATGGCTAAAACAGGCCAAAATTTATGAACCAGACGAACAACTGAAGTGGTGCCACACATAAAAGGAAAGATCCCCGTTATTTTCTCGATGGAAGGGACTTGTTCTTTTTGCTCAAGTCATGCTGGGGGAGGGGGCACTCTCACCCTGACTGAGCAGTGACCATGGCATGGCTAGGTTCCCCCATAGTGCTATACAGCATTTCTCTCAAGTGATATTTATGAGTTCCCTTTTCTGGGGCCCAATCGCTGACATACCTGCTTGGTGTGTGTGCTCACATCCCATTTTTGGGTGCACACAGTTCCTCCAGGAACATGTACTAGCTAGCAGACTGTCTGTAGTTAGCATGTGTATGTATGGAACATCTTGCAGGGTGCAGCAGGTGGAGACTGACTGTGCCTTCTGCTGGTGAATGTCAGATAGTGATGGGGGGCAGCTGAGCTTTTCCAGGTCTACTGCCTGTCTGCCAGTGTCCAATGTGATGCATACAGATTTGCATTGACTGCCCTGTAGGGGTGCCTATTCCCCAGCAGGACGGGGTTGATGGTCCCCTCTACTGCCACCATTGCAGAGATGTAGAATGTGGATCTGTTGGTGGGAGATCCTGTCCCCCACTCTGAGCCACAGAGGGCGGGTTGAGTTGTGCTACATAATTGGCTTTTGGGTCCAAACACCACCCTTCTCTTATAACATGTGACCATGGCAACCACACAGGATATGCACTATTCTGGGTGCATCATAGTCCACTTGGGCTAGACATGACTGGTAAATACAGATGGACACAGGTGTATCCTAAGTGTGCCTGCAAGGACTACCTATCACACACTGGCACTGATGGGGACCTGCAGCATAGCCTATCTCAGCCAAGCCAGGTGCTGCGGACCTGGTGCTGGGCACGCCACCTCACCCTCAGGGTGAGCACAGGAACCGCACAATGTCAAGGTCTGTAGCTACTCTGTGCCAGTAACACACATGGTCAGTTCCCCATACCAGGCCGGGGTGCTATAGAGGCGCATACCCCATCTGGTGATCAGATGTAGGCTGCTGATCTGCATGTGCAGTGCATCATGGGTAAGGGTGGGTTTACCCTATCCTGGTAACCACAGCAGACAATTTGTGTGGTGACCTGCAGTCTTTCTGTAGCCAGCCAGTGCTGTGTTAGTAGCTATAGAGATGTAGCTCACTGGTTGCTTCAATGACTGTTGTGGCAGAGGTCATGGGTTTTATCCCACAGTGGTGTTATTTAATAAGGCTGTCTGCGGCTTTCCCTTTTAATTTAAATCAGTGCTTCCAGCAAAAACACCCTCACAGTGCCGTAACATTAAGGTGTCTCATAAGGCACCCTATAGGGCACATTATAAGGTGCCTTGGCGGACAGGGCACTCTATAATGTGCCCTATGCAGTGTCTTATAGGGCGCCTTATGCGGCACCTTAGGTTACGGCACTGTGAGGGTGTTTTTGCTGGCAGCACCGATTTAAATTAAAAGGAAATGCCTCAGATGGTCTTCATACATAACACCACTCTGGGATCAAACCCATGACCGCTGCCTCCACAGTCATTGCAGTAACCAGTGGGCTACAACTTTATAGACTCTACCCGATTCTTTTTAACATCTTTGTTAGTGATATAGCGGAAGGGCTGTCGGGTAAGGTTTGCCCCTTTGCAGATGATACCAAAATCTGCAATAGAGTAGACACCCAGGAAGGTGTAGATAACATGAGGAGGGATCTAGCTAAGCTTGAAGAATGGTCTAGAATTTGGCAGCTGGGATTTAATGTTAAAAAATGTAAGGTCATGCATTTGGGCTGCAGCAATCCAAGGGAGCAATACAGTATAGGAGGTGAAGTACTTTTGTCCACTAAAGAAGAGTGGAACCTAGGCGTGGTTGTGTCTGATGATCTTAAAGTAGCTAAACAGGTAGAAAAGGCGATGGCAAAAGCTAGAAGGATGCTTGGGTGCATACGGAGAGGAATGGCTAGCAGAAAAAAGGAGGTAATAATGCCTCTGTATAAGTCTTTGGTGCGACCTCATTTGGAGTATGGTGTGCAATTCTGGGGACCGCACCTTCAAAAGGATGTGAACAGGATGGAGTCGGTGCAGAGGGTTGCTACTAAAATGATTAATGGGCTTCATTATAAACATATGAGGACAGACTTAAGGATTTTAATATGTACACCTTAGAGGAAAGGCGGGATAGAGGTGATATGATTGAGATGTTTAAATACCTCCGTGGCATAAATGTTCACGGAGAGAGCCTCTTTCAATTGAAAGCAAGTTCTGCTACGAGGGGACATGGGATGAGGGTGAAGGGAGATAGATTCAGGAGTGATATGCGGAAATATTTCTTTACAGAAAGAGCAGTGGATCCATGGAATAGTCTCCCAGTGGATGTGGTAGAGATGAGGACAGTAACTGAATTCAAAAAAGCATGGGACCAACACAGAGGATCTCTAAAGGTAAAAAGTGGACTGTTGTAGTTGTTGTTATGGAAGGACAGACTAGATAGGCCATGTGGTCTTTTTCTGTCATCATGTTTCTATGTTTCTATGTTTCTAACACTGTGCTGGCATGAACTTAGGGTTAACGCGCGTTAAAGTGCCACAGCGACCACTATCGCGCGATACAGATTCTTGCTACCTTGCCACCGGAACACCCACTACCTTATATGGCATTCTTCACATTAACGCTGCAACTAGCGCCAGTAACATTAAGACGGTTTAGTAAACATACCCGTAAGTGTCAGACTTTCATATTTTCATGCTTCCATACTTTGGACACATCATGTGAAGAAAGAGATTGTTGGAGAAAGACATAATGCTTGGGAAGGTAGAAGGTCACCGTAAAAGAGGAAGGCCGGCAATACAATAACAGCAGCCATGGATACCACCCTATCAACAATGAGCCACTTGGCTGAAGACCAAACAAAGTTTAGGTCAACTATCCAGAGGGTCGCCAGGAGTCGACACTGACTCGATGGCAGTTAACAACAACAACAACATAACATTTCATTAGTTTTACATTAAGTGTAGTTTATCTGTCAGTTCACTTATCATGCTACACTTTTTATTATATTCTCAAAGTGTTCTTGGAATAAGGGATTCTTGAATTCCTTTCAGAAGACATTGAGGTCACTGCAGGATCTTATCCTATTTGGGAGTTTGTTCCAGAGGCTATGTGTGTATGATGAGAATGCTCTGGAACAAGCTGATTGGTTACTTTTAGTCTTAGTGGATGGGATCATGAAAGTGTTCCTTGCCTTGTTTCCCCTTAATCTGCTTTCTGGGGTTTTGTGTATTATGGTTTGGAGGTAGTTCAATGAAAGGTCGTCTAAAATTTTAAACATCATTAGGACTTTATCTTTATCTTTTTTTTTTTTTTTTTTTAATTTATGATTTTATTTATTTTGCAATTCAAATAATGTAATACAATGAAAATAAGTAGTATGCCAATAACAATAAGGAAATATACATTGCAGCAAAATGAAAATACTACATCACAACCCACATCATGGAGAACACAGCGAGACCCACACACCAGGACAGTTAATTAATGAAGGCTACAACCCCCAACTAAATCATAATAATGATAACTGGTAAGCTAGAAACAAATTATCCCTCTCCAACCTGTAAAAAGACTAATAATGATTCGAGATGAGAAGGGTCAGAATATACATAGTTCACGCCCTGCAAAGATACCAAACATTTACATGGATAGCGAAGGAAAAAGGTCCCTCCCTCAGCCAACACTCTCAGTTTAAGCTGGAGGAAGGATCTTCGTCGAGATTGCGTATATCGAGAGACGTCGGGGAAGATGGATAGCTTCTGGCCATAAAAAAGAAAATCCTTTTTGGAAAAAAAAGCCTTCATGATAGAAGTCTTATCACCAAAATTGACCAGAGTAACCACCAAAGTGGCGCGGGTGGAAATTATCTTTTATATGACTGGCTATGGGTAACCAGTATAGTTTCTTTAATATTTATTTATTTATTTAGTTATTTATTTATTTTTTCTTATATACTGCACTATTCAGCATTAGCGCGGTTTACATGTAACAATAACTGTGCGGTGAAGACAATCTACACTGAACTTACAATATAACAGGGAGAAATGTACAGTTTTAACAGGGTAACTAAATTACAAATAACATAAAGAGTAACTAGTTACATGTTGGCTTATCTGAGAATTTCAGTCGGTTTGGGTGGGGGTTAATGCTATTTGTCAGGTGGAACAGGGTCTGGTATGTTCGGTTTCAATCTTGTATGGTTGTTGCTTGGGTTTTGTCTGTATGTACTACTGGGCGTGTCAAGGTGTGGAAGGTGTTATGGGTGTTATGTTCTCTGATCTTGCAGCTTCTTGTTAACTTCGGGCAATTGAGTTCTGTGTTAATTGAAGAGTATGTAGTGTTTACTTTGGTAGGCCCTGGTAGATGATATTGCAGTAGTTCAACTGTGGAAGTACCATGGTCTGGAAAATTGTGCCGAAATTCTTGGTGTTAAGCAGTGGGAGTGAGTGGAGGGTCCTTATTTTTTGTTATCAAATTTATGGTTCTGTTAATAAGTTGTTGCAATGATAGTCTTTGGTCAGGTGTAATTCCAAGGTATGGAATCTCTGTTTTTTTTTTTTTTTTTTTTAAACTTTATTTAATTCCACCAACAAATCAAGACAAAAACATCATGCAAACATCTCCTCGGGAGGGTGTACTCTGATCCCCACCGGGAGGCAACATACAAGAATATAGTAAGTGGACAGTTTTACATTTTATCCCCTCTTCCCCCCCTCCCACCCCGCCCACCCACCCCCCCCACACTCCACCACCAACATCCTATTCCAGGCTAGTCATCTAGGGCATCACGAACTGATTCACCATCGCTACTCTCCTTGACCACACTCACTCAGCTCCCCAGATGGAGAGTTTCATTCCGACTTCGAGCCCCAAGTTGCTGAATATAAGGTTCCCAAATTGACAGAAAAACTGTCCAACGCTTGGCACTGCCCCTCGCCAACCATCGCTCCGTTAACATCAGTTGATGAAAGCTATTCCTCCACTCAGTGAAAGTAGGCGACTGGCATTCTCTCCACAGACGGAGAATCGGCCCCTTACCCACCAAACAAGCCTTGCGCACGAGCAAGCGTTCCCCTATTTTCGCAGGTTCTGGGACCGCCATCTGGTCGAGGACTACAAAGAAGCCAGTCCATCGAACCCGTTGCTGAAGCAAAGTATTAAGAAAGTTGCCTATCCGAGCCCAGTAAGGTCGTATTTCCCGGCACCCCCACCACATATGCAGCAGAGTCGCTAAAGGCTCGGAGCAGCGTGGGCACGAGCCATCTGTCTCCAAGCGGCTGCGCAATGCCCGGCGTGGGGAGAAATGGGCCCTCGTCACGCACTTAAATTGGATCTCTCTCCAACGCGATCCCTGCGCCACACGGACGATCCTCTTCAATGCCACAAGAACCAACCCCGGGGCCACCTCCCCTCCCAATTCAGCTGCCCAAGCCAGTTCGACTCCACTGTAGTCGGGGAGAGCTCTGTATTGGTCTAATCTAAGCTTCAGTTTAGCAATGGTAGGTGGGTGCTCTTCCCCCAACTGAAAAAAGTCCAAGATACAGGCCGATCGCCCAATCTGCAATTCGCCACGCGGCAAGGAGGCCACATAGTGGGAAACTTGTATGTAGGCGAAGCAATGAGTAGTGGGTAAATCATACTCCCGACTCAAGGTTCTAAAGGACTTACATCTACCCTCAGGGTCCACCAAGTGCCCCACATTTCGGATTCCTCTGGACCACCAATCCCGAAACACCACCGACTCAGATCCAGGAGTGAATTGGGTGTTCCCCCGTAAAGGCAACCAGCTAGAAACCTTCCACGCGGCATTCCAATTTTTATTGATCTGCTGCCAAGTCCGCCGAGCCGAGTCCACCAAAGCACTCCGCCGCACAAAATCCGGTAGGTCACTATACGACCCGTGCAAGATCCCCAACAAAGTCGCGGGAGCTACCAAGCATTCCTCGAAGGCTCTGGGTGTATATATTTCAGTCCCGCCCAACCAGTCTCCCAAGTGTCGAGCTTGACAGGCCAACGCATACAACTTCAAATCGGGCATTCCCATCCCCCCGTCCCTCCACTTCCCCAACAGCCGATTCCACGGGATACGCGCCCTCTTCCCCCGCCATAGAAACAGCTTAAAGGCCGCTTCCATTCTACGCAAATCCCGACTCAGCAACCAAACCGGCAGGGTTTGCAACCAATACAAGAGGCGAGGTAAAATGATCATCTGTACTGCCGCTATTCTCCCAGCCAACGATAGCGGGAGGGGTTCCCAGGCTTTTAACTGCACCGTCAAGTGCCTCAGTATGCGGTCCAAATTCCTTCTATACAGCTCTTGAGGTCTTCCAGGCAGAGCTATACCCAAATAGACAAATTCCCCGTCTGCCCACCGTAAGGGGAAGGGCCCCCCCCATGAACCGCGAAGATTCCCCAATACATCCACCGCTTCAGACTTGTCCTTATTAATACGAAGCCCTGCAAATGCCCCAAATCGCAGGAATTCCCCCAAGAGAGAATGCAAGGAAGTGGCCGGGGTTGTCAAATGGACTAACAAGTCGTCCGCAAAAGCTGATATAGTAAAGTCCTGCGATCGCATCTGCACTCCCCTTACCGTTTCCGAAGTCACAATAGTACGAATCAGAGGGTCCATTGAGAGGACAAATAGCAGGGGCGAAAGGGGGCAGCCCTGCCGCGTACCCCGTTCTAGCGCAAAATCCTCCGATAGTAGTCCGTTACACAATATACCTGCCGTTGGTGTAACGTATAAACTTTGTACCATTTTACTGAAAGCCGCTCCTATACCATAGTGCGGCAGGAGTCTCCAAAGATAGTGCCAGTCCACTCTGTCGAAAGCCTTTTCCGCATCGAAACTAATCAGTAACGATGGGATTCGGTGGGCGTGCACCCATTCTAAGGAAGCCAGAATCTGCCGAAGATTCCGAACTGCATAACGCCCTTTTACAAACCCCACCTGTGCGTCGTGAATTAAGTGGCCCAACACCCCCGCCAACCTTTCAGCCAGAACTTTCGCAAGCAATTTAAAATCGAAATTAAGGAGGGAGATAGGTCGATAAGAAGCCGCTAACAACGGGTCTTTACCCGGCTTCGGGATCAAAATGACATGGGCATGATTCCGTCCCCAACGAAATGCTCCCCTCTCCGCTCTCCCGGTAAACACCTCTCGCAATATTGGACCAACACCATCCCCCAAGATTTTATAAAATTCCGCCCCTAGCCCGTCCGGCCCTGGCGTCTTATAGCACTGGGCGGAAGAGATCACGGATTGTATCTCTTGGGGGGAGATGGGTTGGTCCAGTACCTCCCTCTGCTCCTCAGTGAGCTGGGGCAAGTCCAAGGCTTTCAGATAATCCTGCATCGCCCCAGTGGAGTCAGATTCCGCTTTGTATAACTTTTGAAAGAAACTACGAAAGACCTTTGCAATTTCCGCACTTCCCTTATGAACACGGCCCTGATCCTCCCTGATAGCCGCCACCAATGCAGAGCCCCGGCGCGCTCTCAAACAACGAGCCAACAGCCCACCCGGTTTATCGCCATAGCAGTGCAATCTATATCGATAATACAGGAAGGACTTCTTAGCCCGCTGATGTAACAACGCATTAAGATCAACCTGGGCTTCCCATAATTGTTTCTTACTCAGAGGCGACGGCGTATGTGCACACTTCCGACGAAGTTTAGTGACCTGGCGCTCAAGGAGGATAATGCGTTCGGACATCATCCGACGTCTCCGAGCATTGTAGCCTATAATATCCCCCCGGAGGACCACCTTCGCTGTCTCCCATACTAATTCGGGATCGTCCATGTGAGCATGATGATCACTGAGAAACTCCTTCCACCTCTGGCGGATAAACTGGCGGAATTGCCCATCCAGGTACAATTCCAAAGGAAACCTCCACAAACGCGTCCGGGTCCCGTCTTTTCCCCAATGTAGTTCAAGCCCTACCATCGCATGGTCGGATAGCTCTAGTGGACCGATCTGAGCGTCCTCTGTATGGGCAAACAAGGACCCCGAGATCAACACGTAATCTATGCGTGCACTAGTACCGTGTGCCCTAGATTGATGTGTAAAGTCCCTTTCTAGGGGATGTAACAGCCGCCAGGGGTCGAGTATATCTAATCTCTTACAAAATCGTTTCAACATCTGGGAGGGCACCACTCTCTCACGTCCTCCCCCTCCTCCAGAGGTATCTAGGTCCACATCAAGAACGCCATTAAAGTCGCCACCCAGAATCACCGGACATTCCGGCAGTTGCTCCACCTTTGAAGCCAAGCCACTATAAAAACCCGGGTCCGCGACATTGGGGCAATATAGGTCGCCAATAATCACCGGTTTTCCCTCTAAATGACCATGGAGCAACAGCGACCTACCCACCGAGTCAGCTAAGACAGTCTCTGCCACAAATCGTAGGCGTTTATGAACCAGTATAGCTACTCCCCCCTTACGCCCCTGAGCCGGGGAACCCCAAACTTGGCCCACCCAGTTCCGACAGAGTTTACTATGCTCAACAGCCGTTTGGTGGGTTTCCTGGAGCAGTGCGATATCACACCTGTGCCGAGCCAGTGCCTGCAGTATTTTATAACGCTTAATAGGGCTCCCCAGTCCACAAACATTCCAAGAAATAACTTTCAGAGCACCGGGGCAGTGTCAAGGGTCCACCACAGGAACATCGTCAGTTGTGTATGAGGGACCCCCCCAGCCTGGAGCCCCCCACCCGTCAATACAGGGAAAGCGTGCCCACTGCAAATACCTAATGGAGTGTGTGCTATCCCCCTCCCTCGTCTCCCCCTCCCCCCCCCATCCCCCCCCCAAACTCTCTATCCCATCCATATATTGGACTACTTCCTTTGGCAAACGGGATCCCCCCACCGACCCCCAGAAACATTGCCTTCCAACTAATTCAAACAGAACACCCTACATTAACCGCTACGGTAAGGAAGCCCATATCCTTCCTTCGCTTCTCCCCCCACTCGTCCAGACCCTTTCCCTCTCGATCTACGCCCACCTGTTAATACACCAAGATTACAGGCCCACTCTCTTTATCTGGTACAACCGTCCTGAGCTCTCGAGCCAATAACTTCTTCCCTCCTTAATACTTAGCTACCCTTCCCCCCTCCATCGATCCCGGGAAGCTCAAGTCAAGGGGCCCGTTTAAATGACTACAGTCCATAAAGGCTCGCTTTCCGGTGCTCCACCTGGGACAGCAAAAGATCTCCTCCCGCGACTCACCCCATGTCACCAAAATAAGTGACATCTTTTACACGCTTGGGGCGACCCCGGAGGGAGACATCACCCAGATTTTAGGCTGCTGCAACAGTAGGAGGGGGTCGTCTGTAATCCAGAGAGTGAATTAGCTAGCATTCGTATCACACATACCCCTCCACACACTCCCCCCCCCCCCAGCCATGCATCTCCTATAAACGAGCCCACAATCAAGCACATTCAAATAAATACTAGCACCGTGCTGTAGGCTTTCATATTGCAGTAGCTAGCTAGTCATATTGCTCAGGTTTCCGCTCCTTTATTGCTCCCCCCTCCTTCCACCCCGCCGGAGCCGCACCTAAGCCCTCCCGCTCCAATCTGCTCACCGGCCTTCCGCCTTTAAAAACGTGCAGGCCCCTACTCCCTCGTGGCCCTCCGCTGGAATTCAGGCTATTAACAAACCCATCTATCCGAAAGAGAGGGGGAGCAAGCGAGGGCTGCTTAAACACAACTGCCCATCCCCTACCAAGCAGTCCGCAGCTTTTCACCCTAAAAATCCCAGGTTTATAGTCCCCTACCTCTCGGCCCGCCTGCAGAAAACAGCCCATATAGAAGGGAAAAGGGACAAGTGAGACAGTATAACAAATAAGCAATGACTCCATTCAAATAGCTACTGTTACATATCTAGTGAAACATTGTATCGCTATATATCAGCCCTCCTGAGTTCCGAAACAAAAGTTGGCAGGCAGTCTGCCGGCCAGTTCTCTCTCGACCCAATGCAAATCCAATCACGAGGCCGATGTAGCAGACAGGGTCTCCAAAAATGCAGACGCCTCGGCCGGGGTCGCCACATAGCGGGTGAGTCCTTGATGCTCTATCCGCAGTCGGGCAGGGTACAATAATGAGAAGCGCACACCCCGGTTCAAGAGTTGGGTACAGACCCCGGAGAAGGCCCGACGTTGCTGGCTTACTATCACCGAATAGTCTTGGAACACCAGAATCGGGTCAGCGTCCTGTTGGTGTCTTCGTCGGCCCCGAGCTGCTTTCAGCACCGCTTCCTTTTGCCGATAGTCTAAGAAGCGAGCGATCACCGCCCGCGGCCTCCTCGCCTGTTCTCTGCGTTGGCCCAATCGATGCACTCTCTCCAACTTAATAGGATCATCTCTCAGATCTGGCAGTAGCCGCTCAATCCAGGATTGCAAGTAGGCAAACAAGGCTCCCTCAGCGACACTTTCAGGGATGCCTATAAATCGCAAGTTTTTACGTCGGCCTCGATTCTCTAGCTCGTCAAGTTTATCTCCGTGTTGTTTCACCATGGTCTCCAGTGCGGCCACCTTGGCTACCAAGGAATGTTGAGTGTCCTCCACATCGGAGACTCTAGTCTCGGCCTGCCCCAGTCGCTCCACCACATCTGTGAAACGTTGGCCAACAGATTGTATCTGGTCGGCTAATTCCTGAAACCGGGTATTGAGCGCCTGAACCACCGCGGCACTCACCTCCGCCACCAGATCAGCCGTGCCCCCCGCTTGCGGGCTGGGTGGTGGGCCCTCCGCCATCTTACACTCTGTGGTGCGGGGCTTCTCCTTTCGGAGCGTTTTCGAAGCCATCGAGCCAGAATCGGTAGGGATATCTCTTCAGACGCGGTATGGTAGCCTCCGTGGGGTGTAGTAAAGAGATATTTGCGGCTTAAGGTCTCTGCTGCTAGATTTTAAAGCCGTTTCATGGGGCAGATTACCCGGAGCTGACCGTGAGACGTCTGGTCAGCTCATTGCCCAACCGGAAGTCCCTGGAATCTCTGTTTTTACCTCCACATTTGCACTTTCTACTTTTTTATGTTTTGGTAGGGTGAAAACTTCATCTCTGATTATAAAGACGACATCAGTTTTATTTATTTATTTATTTATTTAACAGTTATTTATATACCGCTCTTTCCCTTGTTTCAAGTGCGGTTTACATGTAACAGTAGGTTAATTGGTATGAGATATACCAGGACATTTTACATAGAACAGATAATTATAAATTACAAGGAAAATTGTAACATTACAAGTATAACATATTAGAACATATATACATTGCTAGTTAAATTATTAATCATCATGTAAATGAGTGTGTAGTATGGTTAAATTAGTGTATTAGTGTCGTTTATTTTTGAAAATAGGGTATATAATATTAAAAATAAATGTTAGCCTGTTTTCTTGTGGTTAACTGCTAGGTTGTTTTCCATAAGCCAGTGTGATATTTTGTTGAAGGTTTCTATTAATGTACATAACTCACGCAATGTTTAATGTAAAAACAGATATGTTATACTGTTTCTTTACCTGTTATATGTAAACCGCACCTGATCATTGGAAGGTAGCGGTATATAAGCGACTGTTAAAATAAATAAATAAATAAAATAATGTGCTATTGTTGTGGATAATAGTATGTAAATCATGATGTCATCTGCATAAATATGGTAGTGGACCTTATGAACTTTTATTATGTAGCATATTGGTTGTATATATATATATTGAATAGTAGTGTGGATAGTGCTGAGCCATGTGGGAGTCCTTGTTTCTGATCAAATGGGGTGGATTTGTGTTGTCCTATTTTCACTTTTTGTTGGCTTTCTATTAAGTATGATTTGAACCAATCCAGTGCTAAATTTTGTACTCATTTTGACTGGAGGCATTTTATGAGGGAGTTATGACATACCAAGTCAAATGCGGAAGCAATATCTAGGAATATTAATATGAAGCCTTTCTTTGGCTTATTAATGCCTTTTATGAGGGTGTCTATCACTGCAGTTTGTAGTGTCTCCACTCCATGGTACTATCTGAAACCATGTTATAGTGGGTCCAGTGGTACATGTACATCAATGTGGTGTTGGAGATTTGTCTATACTACTTTTTCTATTATATTTGCAAGAAATGGTAGGCTGGATATAGTCTGTAGGAACTTGGGCTCATGGTGTCTAACTTTGGGTTCTTGAGTATAGGATGTACAGATGAGTATTTAAGGGAGGTGGGCATGAGGCCTTCTTTTAGGGACAGATGTGTTATTTTATTTATTTTTATTTATTTTATTTAACAGTATTTCTATACCGTCTTATCATAAAATCAAGGCGGTGTCACAACAAAACAAACAAAAGTGGTGGGGGTGTAATTCATGCAGTGGAAGAAGTGTTATAATTTGCGTGTGTGGGAATGTGTATTAGATTAGGTTGAGCTATGTACAGTGTGCGCTATGGTACAGCATGGGCTATAATACAAGGTATAATACAATTAGGGCTTAAGATATATCCAGTGACGTTATACAATTTCTTGTAAGGGTTGTAAGGGGTGGGTACGTGGTTCTTGTTGTTCCCTGTAAAATAGTTATCTTCAAGTTATAATACCCTGTTCAATGTAATTTCAGTTCGTTCAATGTAAACCGCACTGATGCAGAATAGCGCGGTATATAAGAGAATGTAAATAAATAAATTAAGTGACATGTCCATAGTGTTCTATGAACAGTATTGTCTTCAGCTGTTTGCGGAAGTCTTTGAGGTCCGTTGTCGATCTGAGTTCATCTGGGAGGGAGTTCCAAATTGTAGGGGCAGCCAGGGAGAGTGCTCTCTCTGTGGTATCCTTTCATGTTTTTCTGAAGTCTCTCGGGGTGTTGACTCTGTTGGAGGTTCCTTTACTTCTTGGGCGAATGCTGGTGTCTGGATGAATGAGGGTGTGCAGGCTGTTGGCTGAAATGTGGTGTTTGATTTTGAATATGTTTATAATTGTTTTGTATTTGATGCGTGAGCTGATTGGGAGCCAGTGTAGGTCTTTGAGTACCGGAGTAATGTGTTCATGTCTTCTTGAGCCGGATATAATGCGGGCTGCAGTGTTTTGGGCTAGTTGAAGAGGTTTGAGAGTTTGTTTTGGTAGGCCAAGGTAGATGGGGTTGCAGAAGTCCTGTAATGGAGTGATGAGTGCTTGGCATACGGTACGGAAGTGTTCTGTGGCGAGGAGGGGTTTAAGTCTTCTGATGATTCTCATTCTGTAGTATGCGTTCTTGATTGTTTTGTTTACGTGTGTTTTGAGATTCAGTTCGTTGTCCAGGGTTACTCCAAGGTATTTTACTTCCGATTTCATTGGTATGGTTGTGTCTGCTACTCTGATGTCCGGTGGGCGGATGAAGTCTGGGTTGCGAGTGATTATTAGCGCCTCAGTCTTGCTGTAGTTGATTGAGAGGTTGTTGTTCTTACACCAGCTTGTCATTTGTGTTAGGCAGTCGGTTATTTTATTGTAGTCTGGGTTGTCAGTTGAGATAGGTGTGTATATCATAATATCGTCTGCGTAGATGGTGTATTGAATGTTGTTCGCTTTTAGGATGTCGCATATTGGCTGGATGTATATGTTGAACAGAAGTGCCGAGAGGGCGGATCCTTGAGGTACTCCTTGTAGGACTTTTATGGGTTGCGAGGTGTTGTGGCCTACCTTGACTTGTATCTGCCTGTCGGTGAGGTAGGATTGGAACCATTTTAATGTGGTACCATGCAGTCCAATCTTCTTTAGTCTTTCCAGGAGAGTTAGGTGGTCAACTGTGTCGAAGGCGGAAGAGATATCTACGAAGATCATTAGGATACCCTTTTTGGTGTTGTCTATGACTCGGAGGATGTTATCTAAGAGGTAAATCAGCAGTGTTTCGACTCCATGTTGGGGGCGGAAGCCGTGTTGGTTGTCATCTAGAGGAGCATGGCTGTCGATATGTTCCTGTAGTTGTTGTTGCACTGATTTTTCTATGATTTTTGCTAGAAAGGGTATGCTGGTTATTGGTCGGTATGCGGCTGGGTTGCTCTTGTCGAGAGTTGTTTTCTTTGGTATTGGTCGTACTGTAGCTTGTTTTAGTTGAGCTGGCATGAGTCCTTGTGTGAGTGAGTTGAGCACCATGTTGTGTATGAAGTGGATGAGGCTTGATTTGGTGGCTTTGATCCAGGATACTGGGCAAGGGTCCGTAGGAGCGGTGCTTGTTCTGATTGCTGAGATGATGTGGGAGAGCTGTTCTGTTGAGGGAAGGCAGAATGTGTCCAAGGTCTTAGGGTGTGAGTCAGGCTGGGTTGAAGAGCTGGGTGTAGTTGGTTCTGTGGAGTGAAGTTTTTCCTTGATGTGATCAGCGAATTTTTGCGGGTCTATTTGTACTTCCTCCTCTGTCTTCTGTTCTTTTTTGAGGAATTTCACTATTTCGAATAGCTCTCTGGGTTTGTTTATGGAGGTGTTTATCATGTTCGTATGGTATTCTTTCCTGGATTGGTTGATGTGATCATTGTATTGTTTTTGGTTTGTTAGGTATATCTGCTGGTTTTCAGGTGTCTTGGATTTTCTCCATCTCCGTTCAATCTTTCTGAGATCTCTTTTTTCTTGTCGTATGGTTGTGGAGTACCAGGGCTTGTGTTGTCTCTTGTTGTGAAGGTGTTTCTTTGGTCCGGTAGCTGTAGTTGTGGCGGCGTTGGATAGTGTGTTGTTCCAGTTGGTTATTTGGGTTTCCAGATTGTCTGTTTCTGTAGTCAGTTGTTTTATCGTGTCTAGTAGGAAGGCGTCTCTGTCGAAGTTCTTGAATCGCCTTTGTGTGGGTAAGTTGTTGGTTTGTTCGTTGAGATTGTCTTTTTGAAGTTGCAGTTTTATCTTGATTATGTAGTGGTCTGACCAAGGGACTGGGTGATGGAAGGTGTTGAAATTAGACCTCTTGAAGTTAGGGAGCTGGTTGCGAAGATGAGGTCAGGTGTAGATCAGTGTCTGTGTGTTGGGGCGTTGATGATTTGGGTGAATTGAAGTGAGGTCATTGCTTGGAGGAAGGCATCTGCATCTTTGTTGTTGGTGGACTTGAGGTTGAAGTCACCTAGCAGTAGCGTGTGTTTGTTAGTTGCGGTGATGGCACATACTGTTTCGAGTGTAGATGCTAGTTCATCAGGTGGGGCTCGGGGTGCTCTGTAGGTTAGGCAGATTGGTTATGAATGGGACAAGTTCAGACTGTGTTATTTTGATCCAGCTTACGAGACATAAATTGAGTGGTGATGTGTTGATGTTGATGCTCTGAATGGTATTTTCCATTGAGGGTGAATGAAATGACTGAAGAGGAAGACAAGTGGGAATGGTTTGTTTTGTACTCTCTTACTTTGTATTTATTTTCATATGTTTATTTTTACAGACGTCTGTGAACATCTGTGGACAAGGGATGGTGATGTTCTTGATAGCGGCAGGGTTCTTTGTTAGCAATTTGACTATATAAAAAAATTCTCTTGGGTGATTTAGTGAAGATATTATGAGCTTCGTATGGTAATCTTTTCTTAGCTTTATCCACCAAGTTGTGGTATTATTGTAGCTTGAACATATATAAGTTTCTGTCTGTGTCTCTTTTGTGCACTGCCACTTACATTCTTGTCTTGTTTTTGTTTTGAGTTTCTTATTTCATTGTAGTATCAGATGGTGGTTTCCCTTATCTGTATGTGTCCTAGTGCCTGTGGTATTTGTGCTGCCTTATTTATCACTGTGTTCCAGGTGTTTGTAAGTGTGTCAATGTGAGTTACCTCTATATCTAGATCCAGCAGGATTTCATTTAGGAAAGCTTGTTTGTTGAAGTGTTGGAATCATCGATCTCTTTGTTGTGTTTGAGTGTGTTCTCTTGGTCTCTGCTTGCATGATAAGTTGTGTGGTTGTATAGTGGTCCAATCATAGCACTGGAGATAAATGAATGATGGATTGATTGTTTTTTTGTGATTAGTTCTGTGGAAGTAAATATAAGGTCTTGTGTCCTTCCTCTTTGTGTATGGACATGTTGATTAATTGTGTGCAGTCCAGTGATTTTGTGACTTGTAGGAAGGACTTAGTATGATGGGGAGAGAGCGAAGTAAGGTTGAAGTCTCCCATGATCCATATATATACTTGTCTTTTGCCATGTGCTGGCACATGGCTTCAAGAATTGTTGGCAGGTCATCAGTGCTAATGGGTGGTGATCTTTAAATTTAGCATATCGTTAAGGATTTGTTTGATATTGTGATTATATCTAGCTTGTCTGTGGTGTCTGACTTAACATTTTTGAAGTTTTTGTTGGTTTTGACTAGGATGAGGACACCTCCACCTCTATGGTTGGTTTATGGTCAATTGAAGCAGTTGTAGTTTTGATATTGGTATTACATCTTCCTGGCTCTACCATATCCTGGGACCCACCAGTATTTAAATTATTAAGTATATTCAGTGGCACTAAATAGATATGTGGAGCATAATTCCATAATGCGCATGTCTGGCCCGTGGACATATATAAATGAAAAACAGGCACTGTTTGACCTTAATTCCACATGCGCGGGTCTGGGCATGCCTGCGGGTCTAGAATCGGGGGTGTAGATATATTTGGTGCACCACGCTCAAACCCCGGGAAACAGGTATACATAGCAAGCGACCTGGATGTCCCAGCTCTTGGCAAATTCCATAAAGATGTATGGCTCTGCTGCTGACTATCTCCGTGTGGCCATGCCTCCTCTGTTAAAATGTGCATCCCCGAAGCTGCTCCTCAAACTGAAGATGCGGTGTCCATGGCAACTACCCATGGAAATGGATGATACAGTTGTGCTGATGCAAAACAGACCATATAAGCTTTGCATGACCAGGACACTGCATAATGATCTCTGTACACTCAGAGATGTTGCAACAGCAGGTAGAAAGTAAAATGATTGTCCTGACATACCTAGTAGCGCAACATACATGGCAGTAGGTGAATATATTAGTTGTGCTTGCATTGGTCATCTATGACAACAGTCTGTACAATGTTATGTATGGACCAGAAGAAATCAGAAATGGTCCTCTATTCCTCTATTCCTGATGTGTGTTGTTAAGTCTAACAACACACATCAGGAATACAACAAACACAATATATAATAAATTAAGATATCTTAAAAATCTAAAACCATTATTATCAAATCTGGACTTCAGATCAGTCCTTCAAGCCCTGATCCTGCCTCACTTAGATTTTAGTAACATAATTCTTCAAGGTATTCCAAAACATGCTTTACACCAACTAAAAGTAGCACAACATGTTGCTGCAAGAATGCTTATAAATGCAGTAACCGAGGTATCCGGATGGACCTCCCCGCACACTACCTCCTGCCACATCTCAGCCCCTGATGCCCCGTGCACAAAAACACAATCTCACTGAGGTTTGGCATAATAATGTTTCTTTATTGGTCACAGCTACATAACCATAAACCAACACCGGCCCAACAAGGGCCAATTCGACTTTTAATTCCACACAACTCCCCCCCATCCCACCCCAATCCGGATGATGCCTGCCCACCAGCCGTTTAGCAAGGTGGGGCATCATCCACCCCCCGTTCCCCCTTCCGCCCGCCTCGCCATGCTATAGCAAAGGCCGGCTCCCGTTGCTTTCCTCCGGGCAGAGACCCCAACAGTGATGTCTCTCCCAAACTAGGAGCACCCCGCTCCCCTGCAAAGTGGCCTCAGCCGCCACTGCACCGCCGGGTTGGCGAGCGCCAGCTCGCTACCCCGCCACTGGCACAAGGTAGGCCCCTATCCTTGTGCCGCCCCCCCTGAAACCAGCTGCGACCAATGCCAACCTTCGAGCGCCTCCTGCCAATCATTCAGTAACAAGTCTTGCCCCACCGGGGCAAGGTGCACACCATCCAGCTTGTACAGCCCTAAGCACTTAACATCTGCCCAAGGGTGCAACACCTGCCACCCCCCGGTCTGCATCACCCAACGCCCTATCTGCCAGTTAATCTTTACCAAACCCCGCGATCACCGCCGCTGAAACCAGCACGCAGGGCGTGGAATGATGTCAGACCAGATAATGGCAATCCCCGGAAGCAATTCCCGCAAAAGGCCAATGTCCGTCTGCACAGTTAGTATAAGCTGCCAGCATGGCCAGCTTGACAAGTCATTTCCGCCCAAGTGGATAAGAAGCCCGACTGGCCGCTGATGCTGCTTGATCTTCGCCTGGACGCAGGCAATCAGCTGCTGCCATCGCATGCCACGTCGTCCCATCCAGCACAGCCGAATCCCTGCAGCAGCCAATCCGAGGTGGATGCCCAATGGCCGCACAGCTGCCCTGCGCTCCGCCCAGTAGACGAAGTAATGCCCGATGATCCACCACTCTCCAGAGCACGAACCATCTGAAAGGAGACAAATCGAACTGCAACCAGCGGCATCGCCTGCAACAAGAAGCAAAGGATGAAAAACCCCCTCTTCCCCCCTCCCCCCACCACCTCGCTTCCCGTGCAATGAAGATTAGCACTCGTGCCGCCCCGGAACCGCCCGGGACAGTCATGGGCGCACGTACCCCTTGTACGCATCCGAGCGCCACCTACCAATGCGTTGAATGATGGGGCCCTCAAGACCCGCCGCAGTCGCACTTGTGGCAGCACCGATCCGGAAGGAGTATGAGGCATAAACCCTTTCATCGTAGCCCAGGTAACGAAGTACTAGGCGCAAAACCGCAGTAAACTGGAACTGGGTAACCGGTGATCCGTCCGCGTCGATAAAAACGTAGCCCGGGGACTCCGGTCTCCTCTGCATGTAACTCCACAGGCAGGAAACCGGGCAAGAAGGCAAGTGAGAAATGGCATTCAGGATCACCCACGCACCCTTACCCGCCTGGTCCGTTTTGGAACGCGCGACGAGGATGCGGACCTGCGAAGCCTCCACTGCCACACACTTGGCATCAAGCCCACCGCAAGCGCCCTGCCGCGCAGACCTGGGCACCAGCTCGCAAACATGGAAAGCCCCGAAAAATGCAGTCGCAAACAACGCTCGAAACAAAATCGCCTCGAAAGGAGAGGTCGCGACTTGCGGCAATGCTGTGCAAATGCCGAGAAGAAGAGAGTGCGAGACTGGCAGTCGCCAATCCTGCGGCTTGGGGTGCGCCCTGGCCCACCCAGCCAGCAGGCGCTTGACTAAAAAGAATGTGCGAGGGTTACCCCAACCGGCCACCTTGCAGAAGAAGGAAAACCCCGCCAAGGCCGCAATGACCGCCGACCGAGCCCAGCCGTCCTTTTTTGCCCACAACACAAATTGGCTTACGAGCCCGGCATGCACACTCCCCCATTTCCATCCACGCGTGCCCAAAAAAGCACTCACCTGAGTATAGCCACGCCGATACTTCACCCACATCCCACGCGTCACTGACACGGACAA
This sequence comes from Ichthyophis bannanicus, assembly GCA_033557465.1. Classification (NCBI taxonomy): domain Eukaryota; kingdom Metazoa; phylum Chordata; class Amphibia; order Gymnophiona; family Ichthyophiidae; genus Ichthyophis; species Ichthyophis bannanicus. The sequence goes on along the minus strand of CM066035.1, from coordinate 604,841,872 downwards.
CAGCGCCATCACGTCAGGGTCCCAATCCGCCAAAGATGGTCCGGCACCGCCGATGCAACTGCGTCCGCCGCTGGAGCCAATAACCTGAACTGCGCCCACTGAAAATGAGACAGAGCATCAGCAATGGAGTTATGTATGCCAGGCACATGCCGCGCTCTGGCAGTGACATTCAGGCGCAAGCAAGCCAAGACGAAAACCCTCATCAGCGCCGCCACCCTCGGGCACCTTGGTGCATTGTGGTTGATGACCTCGACCACCGCAGCATTGTCACACCAGAATAACACCCTCTTGTTCCTTATGCGCTCTGGCCATACCCACAGCGCAACCACGATAGGGAATAGTTCCAAAAAGGTAATGTTACGGGTTAACCCAGATGCCACCCAGTCGCAAGGCCATGCCTCGGCACACCAGGCTCCTTGACAGTATGCCCCAAAACCGGAACTGCCCGCCGCATCAGTAAACAAGTGCAAATCCACATTGGACTGCTCCGGCCACTGGACGACCCTGCAGCCATTGAAGTCAGCCAAAAAGGCATCCCACACTTGCAAATCCTCCCGCATGCCAGCCGACACACGAATACGATGATGTGGCCGGTGCACTCCCGCCATTGCCAAGGATAACCGCCGTGCAAAGGGGCGCCCCATCGGCAGCACCCTGCAAGCGAAATTGAGATGACCGACCAAAGACTGTAGAACCCGAAGGGTGGTTTTGTCCGCCGCACCTACAAAGGCGACCAAATGTCGAAGCCGCTCTACTTTCTGCGCCGGCAACTGCACTAACATATTATCGGTGTCAATCTCAATGCCCAGGAAAGTAAGGCATGTGACCAGACCCACCGTTTTGCTCGCCGCGATGGGTAAACCGAAGTCGCCGGCCAGGCTATGAAAGGCGCCCAACAGCTTAGCACAGGTATCCGTCAGACCAGGCCCTACGAACAAAAAATCGTCCAGGTAATGCACGATAGTGGACAAACCTGTCCGCTGTTCCAGAAGCCAGTGAAGGAACGTGCTGAAAGCTTCAAAATAAGCGCACGACACCGCACAACCCATAGGCATGCACTTATCATAGTAAAATTGTGAATCGAAGTGAAAACCCAGCGAGGGAAAAGCAGAAGGGTGCACAGGCAACAATCGGAATGCAGATTCAATGTCCACTTTTGCAAGAAAGGCCCCCGGCCCACATTGCCTCACTAATGCCACAGCCGCATCAAAAGACGCGTAACGCACCGAACAGTGCTCCCGAGGAATGTGATCATTTACGGAATCCCCAGGGGGGCAAGACAAGTTGTGAATTAACCGGTATTTTCCCGGCTCCTTCTTGGGGACCACTGCTAGCGGCGAGACGACAAACGGAGAAAAAGGGGGGTCCGGAAAAGGACCAGCAACCCGCCCCAGCGCACATTCGTCGCTGATCTTCCGGCGCACGACCTCCGCTAGAGCTGTAGCCGAACTGGCATTTTTTGAACATACCCCGCTGGGAACGCCCCGCAACGGAATGCGAAAACCTTCCATGAAACCCGACAAAATCAGTCCTCCCACTGCACCCCCACGGGTCCCCCCATACCAAATAAGCCACGGCCGCATAACGTCGACCTGTACAGGGGTGGGGGCCAAAACCCTAGAGGCCGTATCACTTACCCCCCGCCGGGGCTCCCGCCACTCCCTTGCGGCTACACTTCGCGGCGGCATGACCACCTCCGCACAAGGAACAGGCATGTTTGAACTTGCAGTCGGGGAATGGGCACAACGACTTATTGAAACGCCAACAGACGTCTCCTCCCAGCCCGCCCACTCTAGACTGAGCGACAACTGGCCCTGGCGCCCGAAGGACCGCACACCGGCAGGTGGCGCAGTGACCCCCACTTTGCCCCCGCCCGCCCCAGCACCCCCCACCCTGCTCTTAGCAGACATCTGAGTGAGTCACAGATTAATGTCTTTCGTACCCCACGACAGTCGACTGTTTTCCTCCATCATATCCCTGAATTCCTCGTCGTAATTTAACCAGGCCACCAAAATTGCGTCCGCATAAGCCAGCAAAGCACCATACTGTTCGTGAAAATAATGACCCCATACGCTGGCAAAGCGCAAAAAGGCCCTAGTCCAATTGATAGTATTACGGGAAACCTTCCGCACCCTCCCCGCTTTCTCGTCCTCCTTGCGCTTCCGTCTGCTGTCACCCGAGCGTTTTCTGCCCTCCAACAAATGAAAAATGTCAATATACCGTCGCCGCTTAATACGATGTTGCAATTTTTTGGGTACCCCTTCCCACAATTCCGAGCAATGCACCACCGTGGTACCCACCCCCTCACCCCGATCGCCCTTATCCGGCACGGAGTCGCACGAAGACTGCGCCGACGAGGACGAAGTGGATGACGAAGAGGAGTCACGCCGCCGACGCCGACCACGCTTGCGCTTCACCTTCGCCTTCCCACCGTCAGCGCAACTGTTCCCAGCAACAGGTACACCCCCTAGGGCGGTATCCCCACTCCCCGCATACTCACCGGTCTCCACAGTGGATGTCACAGGCGGGAGGACTCCCGCCGCTCCAGCGGCCCGGTCCGTCTGCTCCGCTGCAGGCCCAGCGGACGCCGCTCCACTCGCTCGCACAGACATGTTCGGTCGACCCCCAGAGCTCTCGGGTACCTGCAGGGGGAAAGACGGAGAGAAGCCAGCAGCAACTGCCCCAGGTGCCCCAGCCACCCCAGCTCCAGGCAGATGAACCTTGGCCCCCAGCCTCCCAACCCGCCAGCCCACAACCAGGCAGCGCTGGTGCCCCTGCCGACCAGGCTCCGGACCAACCTCCCCAGCCACCCCCCCCATGGACCTACCGCCCCATGGCACAGGGGACCCCACAATACTGCGAGCAAAGCGCCCGTCCATCAGGCCGGGCGTATAACCCAGGGGAGAGAAGGGAATCCCCGATGGGCCGCACACCGGATGATCGCCCCCGGGCACCCCAATCTGCTCAGAGGAGCGGCCAGCGTCACCGTTTGCCAGCACCGACTCCAACATCACCCCGCAAGGGGCATTAGGCAATACCGGGGGGCAAACCGGCTCTTCCCCAACACCTACGGGCCGGTCGGAACCTGGAACCCCCAAACCTTCCCCAGGCGGGAATCCAATGTCGCCACCTGGCGGTGGCCTCGCGCTACCCCGGGACTCCGCCCACCCCTGCCGCCCCCTGCCACGTGGCTGGCAAACCCGCCCTCGTCCCCTGGCCACAGCGAAGCCCCCAGAGTCAGACCCGCCTGCCCCTGCCGTTGCACTCCCACGCCTGCTGGTCCCCCGCCCACTGGCACTTGCTGCAGCAGGGCCAGACCTCCTCCCCACCCCCTTTCCCCTCTGAGAGCGGGCCATGTAACCCAGACCCGAGGACAGCCCCCCACAAGCCCAGGCGTCTAACACAAGAGAAGGAAGGCTCGGGGCCCCAGATAAGGCCTACACACCCAGTGCTTAACGGCCCCTTTCCTTCCTTTGAATTGGAAAAACACCTGTCTTTGGCCACTGCTCTCACAGAAAATGCCCCAGCAGATGATCCCTAACCACAATGGCCAACTAAGGAGGCTGCCTCAACGTGCCCCTGCAACAGCGCCCTCGTGCACCGACGGCAATTGCCGTTATGCTCCGGGCCCGCTGTCGCTCGTTTTTTTTTTTCTTTTTTTAAGTTAAACACGGAGCCTGGGCAATTCAATGAAACTAATACAGGCCCCCCGCCGACGCACGAACCTCTGCTCCGTGAAAAACCAACCGTCGAAGACGTAACCCCCAAGACACACCTGCTCTGTTCGCCGGCACGGCAGGAAGAGGGAGATCGCACGCCGGCGATCTCCCATGCTTCCTGGACGGCCCCGCCCCCCAAAAACCGCCGGACCCAATCGGCTCGCCCCACGTCACAGCGTGGGAGCGATGCCGACGGTCCAGCTCGCTTGCTGCTCTACCCCCCCCATCCCCCCCGAGCAACAACACCAGCGGGCTTGGCCCCCGGGGACCCGGTTACTCCGCCGGCTTCGGGACCGAGCCCAGAGGCACCGCGGGATGTCCAACTGAACACATAACCCTTATATTGTACAAACCTCACTGGTTACCTATACAAAGTAGGATAAAATATAAAGTTATCATAACAACATTCAAACTGATAAGAGATATAGTCCCATCATATCTAACTGATCTACTGACAATTCATTCAAGGACCTGAACAGTGAGACAAAGGAACCTGAACACTCTACTTGTTCCAAACAACTTTTCAAAACTCAATAAAACTACAACAAATAGGGCATTCAGCTTCAATGCTCCTTTAATATGGAACGCTCTGCCGGATAAACTCAGAGATACCACAGATCTTTCAGCATTTCGAAAAGATCTTAAAACTCACCTATTTATAGAGTACTTTGGAGACTCATTCCCAAAAGATGAAATATTTCCCACTTAAACTCATGTATACTCATATTCATTAATTCACAACTTACTTTTTCCTTTTTCTTACTCTATCTTACAATACCCAATTCTCCACATTATAACATTTAATCATTACATTCATGATTCTAGTGAACTACAATACATTTTTCCTTGCTCAGATAAGATGAAAAGATTTTTAAAACTTGTAAATATTTTAAATCTGTATATATGTTTAAACTATTTATATACCTAATCAGCATTTACTCAACATTGTAACCCTCAAATTACCTTTTCTATTATGTACATTTTAATGTTCACTGTAATTTCAATTATTTGAATAAGTTTCAATGTAATGTTCAAATTTTGTTCTATGTAAACCGCTTTGATTTTTCTGAAAGGCGGTATATAAAAAACCGTTCAATAAATAAATAAAGAGCTTAACTAACATTAAATAGGGACCCTCAGATTGAGTGCATGCACCAATGCAAACAGCACTACTAGATGCCCAAGGGCACCGGCATCTGTCTATACAAATATGCACATTTGTGATGTGCTGTGTGCCCTGCAGCATGCACTCATTTTGAGGATCCCTTATGGAGATATGCTTTGACATCTAACTGTAGAGACCCCGTTCTGTTGTGTCGTAACCGATCACACTGATATCTGAGCATGCTGTGGTCAGCACTACAGACCAGGTACTGTTGTCCCCCAAAACTGGAGTACAGATGCCCTGCACCTCTAGAAAACCTCTGGTATAACATGATGGCATGGGGTCCCAGGACTACTAATCTGATCTGCGTTTCTCACCCACACATGCGTCCATCCCATATTTACCCACATACAATTCCTGCATCAACAATCCCACTTCTGAGATGACAGGAATTGTTAGGATACCCTAGCTCATCTCCTCTAGCTCAAACAGCAATTGTTAGTATAGCTAGAATAATCACCATTGAACCTCTGAATATTTCTGTAGGAGTGTTTAATAATGTGCCTTTACCATACAATCTTCCCCCACCTCTGCATTTTGCTCTTTACAACTGCATCTTGTGGTCTTCCAGACTGCAGACACACTGGTTCAAAACATCTTTGTCACAGTCATTCATCTCTATGGGACACATTGCAGAGCAGAGCAGAAACATTTCTAAATCCTGGTCTAATTTCACATTTCCGTTAGTATAACATGGACGTCCACAGGAAAAAGCAGAATGTACATGGGCCTTTCCTGAATATGCATTGCATGACTCCATTACTGGCCACATCCCCGTTTCGCCCCTTCCCGCCCAAGTTCTGAACTCCCTGTGCTAGTGCCTAGTACGTTCAGGGTCACTGGTGTTTCAGAATACAGTCATAGACATTTTGGCTAGAAAAACATCTATGTTGCATGTCCAAGGGCTTATTCCTGTTCATGACCCCCATGGAGGATCATTCTATAAACTACTGTGCAGTTAACATATGTTGCCTCACACAGATATGGGGCTTATTCTACAAAGTAAAGTATGAGCATAGTTTATTTTATAGAATAGGGGAGTACTGATGTGCCTGAACCTAGTTGTAGCAGTTATGCCTGCTCTAGACCAGGTGTAAATGCCCACATCTAGATTTGACGAATATGCAGGTAAATTACAGTATTCTAATACTTATGGACATAAATTTAGTCCCAGCCTATGGTTTACTCAAGCTCTGCTCCTGTGCACATCCTAACTGAAAGTATACATAATGGGATTTATATGCGTGCTTACAGAATAGCACATAACCTTCTGTGCATCTTTTATAGAAATACCACCATAATATGGTCAGTGCCAACACCACTAAAATTTCCACTATTCAGATAATTTGGTCACTCTGTCCTCCTTCTGTTCCATTCATATGAGGGTGATTTTATAATAGTGGAGAGACCATGTGGGCCTATTGTATAAAGAGACATAGGGGCATATTTACTACAGGTTGTGTCATTACAAAACTCACATGGATGCCTATGAAAACTACAGGGGACATGAGCATCTGTCTCCTTGCCATTTTTACATTGCAAATGCATGTGGGAGCACTTAATGCCACCCATAGAGATGGCTTTAATTGTAACCATGCTTATAGCAACAATCTTGGTTAGTGCACATCCATAATGACTGAGCTAACTGTGATGTGCTGTGAACACCTATGTTCGTCCCCTAAAATGCCCTGTATCTGCCCAATTATGTGCTATCCTTTTAGCATGGGATTTTAAGCATGGCACACTTAGTGTGGCACACTTAGGGGCTTTTTTACAAAGCCACAGTAGCGGTTCGCGATCGTTATCGGAGCCGAGGCCCCATTGATTTCATTGTAAACAAGCCCCTTAGAGTGGTTTAGTAAACATATCCCACAGACATGCCCAAACTTTGGCTGACTATTTCCAATGGCAAAATTCAGAAGATTACACTTCAGTTCCCCACAAGATCAACTCCATCACCTCTTCCCCCTCTTCCCCCTCTTCAATCCCAACTCCCCTCCTCAAACTCTGTCACCCTTTCTTCCTTTTCTAAGATCTCTGAAGAGGAAATCACTTATCTTCTTTCCTCCTCAAAAATCACTACCTGCTTCTCTGATCCTATTCCCACCTGCCCCCTAAGCCCCTTCTCCTCCATTGTCATCTCTTCCATCTCTCATATTCTCAACCTCTTGCTCTTCACTGCAACTGTTTCTGTGGCTTTCAAGCATGCTATGGTCACACCTCTCCTCAAGAAACCATCTTTTGACCCTACTTGTCCTTCTAAATATCAACCCATCTCCCTCCTCCACTTCGTTTCTAAGTTACTTGACTTTCTCTGCTCTCAAGTCCTTCTGGATCTATTACAATCTGGCTTTCATCCTTTATATTCTACTGAAATGACTCTTGCCAAAGTCTCCAGCAACCTGTTCCTGGCAAAATCCAAGGGCCTTTACTTGATCCTCATCCATCTGCTGCTTTTGATATTGTTTATCACCACCTTCTCCTCAGCACCTTGTCCTCACTTGGTTTCAAGGGCTCTGTGCTATCCTGGTTCTCTTCCTTTCTCTCCTATCAACACTTTCAGCATTTGTGCTGGTGGTGGATCTCCTCCATTGCTATTCCGCTCTCATTTGGTGAATCCAAGGGTCTGTCTTGGGCCCACTCCTTTTCTCCTTCTATACTCAGTCTCTTGGTGCACTCATCCCCTTCCATGATTTTCATTACCATCTTTACACTGATGACTCTCAGATCTACCTCTCGACACTTGAAATCTCTCTGGCAATCCAGGTCCGGATCCTACCTATGTGACATTGTCACCTGGATGTCTCACTGCTGTTTGAATTGATCATGGCCAAAACCAAACTTCTTACTTTTCCCCCTAAACCTACCTCCCCCGTCTTCCTTTCTAAATCTCTGTGGATAACATTCTGCTATTCCCTATTTCCTCGGCTCGCAACCTTGGGGTCATCTTTGACTCCTCCCTCTCCTTCTCTATACACATACAACTGATAGCTAAAACCTGTTGTTTCTGTCTCTATAATATCAACAAAATTCACCCCTTCTTTTCTGAACACACTACTAAGATACTTATCCACTCTTTAGTCACCTCCCATCTAGACTATTGCAACCTCCTCCTTGCTGATCTTCCTCTGAATCATCTCTCTCCCTTCAATCTGTTCAAAACTCAGTTGCATGACTAATCTTCTATCAGCATATTGAGATACGCTCATATAACCCCTCTTCTCAAGTTGCTTCATTGGCTCCCTGTCCATATCTTTATCCAGTTCAAACTTCTCCTATTGACCTATAAGTGCTGCTCATCACTTCATTTCCTCTCTTATCTCTCCCTACACCCCTTCTCAGAATCTCTGGCAAATCACTTCTATCAGTGCCAATTCCAGGCTTCGCTCCTTTCACCTTGCTGCTCCTTATGCCTGGAAGAAAACTACCTGAGTGCATATAGCAGGCTTTATCTCTGGCCCTTTTCAAATCCAGGCTGAAAACTCACCTCTTTGAGGTCACATTTGGATCCTTATCTGCCTAGTCTATGTGTTTACATACTGTCACCAGCAGAGGCTAAACTAAGGTTATTTAGCTTAGTGCACTACTGGCCCTGACCTTTCTATAAAAAGAAAGTGTAGTTGCAAGTCGAGGGTCAGGTTTAAACAAGGATTTATTCCCCTCCCGGGGTTTTGCTGGACTTTCAAAAATAATACACTTCCAAACTCAAAAGATAACCATACTTCTGGTATAAACAAATGGATAAAGAAAAGTAGCTTCTTGCTTCACAAATTAAATGACAAAACAAAATATATCATCAAGGTAAACACCTGGGCAGTTTCCACTGTGCAGACCTGTCTCTCTAGCAGGCTTATCTGCTCTCAGCGCAGAGAGGTCTCTTCAGTCATCACTAGAGAACAGTCCATCTTTTCCTCATAAGATAAACCTTCATTCTGGTCAGTACACATGGGCTCCTCAAGTGACTCGTCTTCCCTCTGGCAGAGAGTTTGTAACCTCCTCCAGTCAGTGACTGGTCTCTCTTCAAAACTCTCTTCCTGGTTAGGGAGATAATTATCTGAGCCTTGATAAAACTGCTTTTCAGCTTTTCTGTTACACCTTGCTCTTGTCAGTTTGCTGCCAGGCTTCTCATACAAACATTCATGCTCTGCTCTCATACAAATATCCTGAAGCAGTTCACTATCTCTATTATAAGGATGTGAATACCTTAAAAGCTTCTGGCTTTCATTAGCAAAGGGTTTTCTGTGGTTAAACTCACTGTTGGAGAATGACTGTCTGTTATGTCTCCCAGCCCTTCTTGGCTTCTTATTCCAGGCCTCCAAATACACAGGGTTAGGCTGAAAATACTCTGACCTTTTGTTGAAGGGTTTTAGGTTCTCTCTAACCTGCCAGGTTTCACAAACGCTTGCAGCTTCTGTGTCATCAAAACCTTCGTCAGTAATCATACAGGAATCACATTCAGCCTCTCTTCCTGGATTCTCTCTCTCCTGGACTTGAGCATAATAAGGATTCTCCTCTCTGGCCTGCTCCCAAGCTCTGGCCCGTTCCTGCTCCTGAACTCCAACTCCAACCAACTCTGTTTGCCTGCCTGCTTTCTTATGCAGAGTTATGGGCGTTTTCCTGCACATGTGCAGAGTGTTTCCCTCAGTGTTTGGGGAGTGTCTGTTGGCTGGGCGTGCCTTCAGGTCTCGTGCCTCAGCCTGCTCTGGTTGCCTATAGCAACTAGGAAGCTTTTTCTCTCCCTTTCTGTCAGAGTCTGTGCCGTACTCTTCAGCTTTTTGTGTCCTAAAGCTACAGGGCATATTTTCGGTGTTACACATCCCCCTTCTTAAGACATTACGAGCTGCTGACGTCCCCGTCGGACAGCGCGTAATTCTGCTCAACGCATCCGCATTACCATGCAGCTTCCCTGCACGGTGCTGTACCTCAAAACTAAAGGCTTGCAAAGCTAAATGCCAGCGCGTCAGTCGTGCATTATTGTTGCGCATTTGGCTTAGCCATTTTAACGGTGCATGATCTGTTATTAAGATAAATTTTCGCCCTGTCACATAATATCGCAATGCTTCTACCGCCCATTTGATGGCTAAGCATTCCCTTTCTACAGTAGAATACTTCCGCTCCGCATTGGACAGCTTCCTACTTAAGTAGGTAATCGGGTGTTCTACACCATCAAATTTCTGGGACATAACTGCCCCCAGTCCAGTCTCAGAAGCGTCTGTCTGGATAATGAATGGAAGCCGGAAGTCAACTCCCTTTAATACAGGAGCTTTACACAACTTCTCTTTAAGAGCGATAAAAGTCTCCTCGGCCTCGGGAGTCCAATGCACTTTATTTGGGGCATTTTTCCTAATCATGTCTGTAAAAAGGCTGCTCTCCTCCGCAAACCTGGGGATAAACCGCCGGTAGTAGCCGATTAGGCCCAAGAAGCTGCGGACATGCTTCTTTTCTACCGGTCGTGGGAAGTTCCGGACACTCTCTATTTTGTCCGCTAGAGGCTTTACCATCCCATTCCCAACTAAATGACCCAGGTATTTGGCTTCCTTAGCCGCAAAAAGACATTTTTTGGGGTTCAAAGTGAGACCCGCTTTTCGAATGGCGTTTAATACCGCCTCTACCCGTGATAGGTGTTCTAGCCAGGTGCCGCTATGGATAATAACGTCATCCATATAGGCCAACGCGTAATCTTGATGTGGCCTTAGGACCTGGTCAATAAGACGCTGGCACGTTGCCGCTGCGCCCTGTAGCCCAAATGGCATACGCCTAAACTGGTATAGGCCTAAAGGGGTGGAAAAAGCTGTTTTTGGCTTCGAATCCCTCGTCAAGGGGATTTGCCAATAGCCCTTGGTTAAATCGAGAGTTGTTAGAAACCGGGCCTGCCCTAACCGATCTAACAGATCGTCGATTCTTGGCATGGGGTATGCGTCAAACTGTGAGATCGCATTTACCTGCCTAAAATCAATACAAAAACGAAGGGAGCCATCCGGTTTTGGGACGAGGACTATTGGGCTAGACCAAGGACTATGAGATTCCTCGATCACCCCCATTTCCACCATTTCCTTGACTTGGGCAATGACCTCGTTTTGCTTCGCCTCTGGCAACCTATAGGGGCGTTGTCTAATAACTTTCCCCAGAACTGTAATGACCTCATGGGCTACCAGGCGTGTTTCACCGGGCACCGCTGTCAAAACATCGGAGAATTTCCTTAATAGCCGGGCTAACTCTACCTGCTGATGTTCAGACAGGTCAGTACCTGTACGTATTTCGGGTTGTTCCCTCCAATCTGAGAGCTGAGGGCCTAAGTCCTCCTCTTTCCTTTCCTCAGCGATGGCTGCTAAGCCCTTAACATCTTTTCTGCCTGTGGAGCCAAACCCCCCAGACCCACGGCCTGTAGAGGGTAATGAGGATGTCTCTAACAATACCGGGAAGCCCACCCGTTCACATATCAACTGGGCTATTCTTTCACCCCTTTTTATTATGAAATCTTCTTCCCCGAAGTTAAACAGTAGGGCCTTGACCACCCCCCGATAATCCGGGTCTATTACCCCGGCCCCAATGTCAATTGAATGATTGACCGCTAGGCCAGACCGCGGTGCTATGCGGCCATAACATCCTTCGGGGATTTGAATGCTCAACCCGGTATCCACGAGGGCTTTCCCTCTCTTGGGGACTACTGTATCCTCATTGCTGAAGAGGTCATAGCCCGCTGAGGCTTCAGTAGCTCTTTGGGGACTCTTTACCTGCTGGGATGTTTTCGTGAAGTGCAACACAAACCCTTTTTTAATTGGGGGTTTCCCTTCCACCCGGGGTTTCCCAAATAAAGCACTTGGGATCTTTTGTGCAATGGCTTCAGTTATGTGGGCTTCGGACGATACCTCTCCCCTTAGTGGTTCTTCGGGGCCTACTTTCCCCTCAAGGCCTTTCCCCAATTCCTCCTTAAACGGGGGCCAGTCACGGCCTAGGACCACCTTAAAGGGAAGTCGGGGGACAACTGCCATGTGTACCTTTCCTCTGGTATTCAACCCATTCACACTCATGTCATATATCGGGTAAAAAGAGGAAGCACCATGCACACATCGCACTTTCACACGACCATCCGTACTATCCCACTGGGTAGGATTGTGGGCCTGAATGGCCTTCCACATTTCCTGGGAGACCATACTCTGGTCTGCCCCAGAATCCAGGAGTGCCACCGCATCTATACCCTCCACCTGGACATCTATAATAAACTCCTCCCCACCGTGTATTTCTCTCCCTGATACAAGGGCTATGTGTTCTTTACAGTCCCTATATACATGACCATTTTTTCCACAGTGGAAACATCTTATCAGATTATTATAGCTTTTTAAATTTTCTTTTGGGACCGTAGAAGCATAAGCTTTCCTTATACCAGGCATCCTTCCCATGCCTGTTACCCGCATCATACTATTACTAGAAGCTCCGGCCAATTCAGCTTCAAAATAGCATTCGGTCATTTCCGCTGCTTCTCTAGTGGATTGACATTTTTGTAACAGCAGGAAAGCTTTTACTTCGGCGGGTACAGCTTCAAAATACTGCTCTAGCAGCACCGCATCCATTAAAGTTTCTATCGTGGCCCTTTCTGGAGCCAACCACTTTGCTGCTAAACCTTTCAACCTCTGCATTAAAGCCTTAGGTGTCTCCTGGGGCAAGAGCCTTGCCTCCCTAAAAAGTCGGCGATAATGTGTAGGTGTTAAACCTAGCCTATCTTGAACTGCCAATTTTACATCTGGATAACTGGTCACTAGGCCAGCGGGCATCGTCTTATAGGCCGCCAATGCCTCTCCAGTTAACGACATGGCAAAGCGGACTGCCCATTGGTCTAGGGGCCACTTAGCCGCCTGAGCGATTCGCTCGAATGCGTCCGAATAATCATCAAAGTTATCACTTTTTTGTAAAGGTCCTAGTGCCAATGCACCATAGTGTTGTACTCCTACCGCCGCTGGTACTGGTACACTTTCCTCCGCAGCTGTAGTAGTGGATGTCCGCTGTAGTAGCGTGGTCACCAAGTCCAACAGGGGCTTTTGCTGCGCAGCCAGTGCTGCCATAGTCCTGTCCTGGGCCTGTCATGCCAGCTCACTTTGGGCCTTCCACTGCTCTTCCATCCATTTCATCATTTCTTTCGGATCCATCTTGGTGCTTGCGGTATACCTGTATAGGCGAGAAAAAAAACAGAGGGCCCACCAAGTGCGGCACACAATAAAGTTCTTTCTCCCTATCTACTTTTATCCAGATATCTCTCTCCCCCTTTCTCCACAATCCTTACCACCCGTGCCCAGCCACTTGTACCTTAGCACGGTGAAGGATCTTATTTTGAGAAAGGTTCTCTGCACCTCCGTCCGGTCAGCTGGTGGATGTCCTCTTAGTATCAGGATTTTCTTCCTCTCAGGATTTCCTTTGCTGCTGTGAGTTTTTTTCTTTTTTTTTTTTTTTTTTCTTCTTCCAATCTGTTTCTCTTTTGAAAAAAACTTTGGCAGTAGTATTGCTTTTTTTTTTTTTTTCAAAAATCCAACGTGCTACGCCATTTTATATGTCACCAGCAGAGGCTAAACTAAGGTTATTTAGCTTAGTGCACTACTGGCCCTGACCTTTCTATAAAAAGAAAGTGTAGTTGCAAGTCGAGGGTCAGGTTTAAACAAGGATTTATTCCCCTCCCGGGGTTTTGCTGGACTTTCAAAAATAATACACTTCCAAACTCAAAAGATAACCATACTTCTGGTATAAACAAATGGATAAAGAAAAGTAGCTTCTTGCTTCACAAATTAAATGACAAAACAAAATATATCATCAAGGTAAACACCTGGGCAGTTTCCACTGTGCAGACCTGTCTCTCTAGCAGGCTTATCTGCTCTCAGCGCAGAGAGGTCTCTTCAGTCATCACTAGAGAACAGTCCATCTTTTCCTCATAAGATAAACCTTCATTCTGGTCAGTACACATGGGCTCCTCAAGTGACTCGTCTTCCCTCTGGCAGAGAGTTTGTAACCTCCTCCAGTCAGTGACTGGTCTCTCTTCAAAACTCTCTTCCTGGTTAGGGAGATAATTATCTGAGCCTTGATAAAACTGCTTTTCAGCTTTTCTGTTACACCTTGCTCTTGTCAGTTTGCTGCCAGGCTTCTCATACAAACATTCATGCTCTGCTCTCATACAAATATCCTGAAGCAGTTCACTATCTCTATTATAAGGATGTGAATACCTTAAAAGCTTCTGGCTTTCATTAGCAAAGGGTTTTCTGTGGTTAAACTCACTGTTGGAGAATGACTGTCTGTTATGTCTCCCAGCCCTTCTTGGCTTCTTATTCCAGGCCTCCAAATACACAGGGTTAGGCTGAAAATACTCTGACCTTTTGTTGAAGGGTTTTAGGTTCTCTCTAACCTGCCAGGTTTCACAAACGCTTGCAGCTTCTGTGTCATCAAAACCTTCGTCAGTAATCATACAGGAATCACATTCAGCCTCTCTTCCTGGATTCTCTCTCTCCTGGACTTGAGCATAATAAGGATTCTCCTCTCTGGCCTGCTCCCAAGCTCTGGCCCGTTCCTGCTCCTGAACTCCAACTCCAACCAACTCTGTTTGCCTGCCTGCTTTCTTATGCAGAGTTATGGGCGTTTTCCTGCACATGTGCAGAGTGTTTCCCTCAGTGTTTGGGGAGTGTCTGTTGGCTGGGCGTGCCTTCAGGTCTCGTGCCTCAGCCTGCTCTGGTTGCCTATAGCAACTAGGAAGCTTTTTCTCTCCCTTTCTGTCAGAGTCTGTGCCGTACTCTTCAGCTTTTTGTGTCCTAAAGCTACAGGGCATATTTTCGGTGTTACAATACCATTCCCCTAGATGTATCCCTGTCTTCAACTATTGTGTTGTTTGCCCTAACTATTGTAGATTGTAAGCTCCAATAAGCAGGAACTATCTCTTATATGTGTCTGTACAGTGCTGTGCATGTTTTGTAGTGCTTTACAAATGATTTGTAGTAGCAGTAGTAGTGGTAAAAGATAAGATGTGCTGCCAACATATCTTTTACTTCTTTGGGCCATAGCTTCACTTAATGCACTATAACATTTGTTGATGCACATTAAACTAGTAAACATGCCCCCAAGTGTCCTAATTAAATACTAGGGGCAAAGCACCATAAATCTGCTTACAGTTTCACAAAGTATTTTGTCTAACTGGAAAAATGCTGAAATCCTTAATGTGCATTTTTGGTGGTCAACTGTATGCTTAATTTATTTCTATGAGATACTGGCAGGTAAAAAAATCTAATAGAGCAACTACAATGTCTGAGATGTGTCAACATAATCTTTTTATATGTTGGTACTAACAATTTAACTTTCATGCCTTGGAATCCTCTTGTTTTTATCTATGATTGTGATGCTTTAGCTGGAATATTCCCATCTCTCTGTTACTGGTTTTCTTTTTGTATTTTAGTTTTGGACTGTTATTACTGTTGTAATGCTTATGTTATGCTTTTTATTTCCTTGAAAAGAAATAAAACTGATTGAACTGGAATATCATCCCATTAGTTTTTTCACAGGCATGTCCCCTCCCCACTCGTTCAAAGTCTCTTATTTTTTTTTTAGTACTATGTTTTGTCTTTATTAGCTATATTATAAGTTTCAAGGAGCAGGGGCTATCTTGTATCTTTCTCTGTACACTGCTTCAAACATCTGATATGCTTCCTACGATAATATATATATATTTTTTTTTTTCAAATTGAAGTAGAAAAACTTCAGAATCAAAAAAATCAGTGGTAGTACAAACTGTGATTGGAGCTCTTGGGGCAATACTGACTGTATTTAGAAAAAAAAATTGGAATCTTTAAATCTAAAAGATGTAACCCCATTAATTTTGCAAAAACTACCCTTCTTGAAACAACATATATTTCACAACAGAATCTCTGGGATTCCCAGGTCCTTGGGTATGTAGGGGTTAGGGATATGTTCCTGGTTCATAATCACTCAATGGCCCTGATAAATGTCTGTTCTAATAAAATTATATGTCAATCAGGCTGCTATATTGTGAGCAGGAAGAACACAGGCCAGCATGCGATGGAACCATATAAGGAAATATCATAAGCCTTAGCAATGCATATGTCTGGACTGGAGAGTCCAGAAATAGACATGCAGAGGCTTATGATATTTCCTTATATGGTTCCATCGCATGCTGGCCTGTGTTCTTCCTGCTCACAATATAGCAGCCTGATTGACATATAATTTTATTAGAACAGACATTTATCAGGGCCATTGAGTGATTATGAACCAGGAACATATCCCTAACCCCCTAACCCCTACAACTCCCCCATGTTTTTCCCTAACCCCTACAGGTAGGAACTGAATTAATGGAATTAAAACTAGTCAGCAGTGGCTGTGATGTGCCACATATGAAGGATAAAATACTAATAATATATAATGGAGATATGTAATCTTTCTCTGGAATTAAGCTTCCATTGAGAAATGATGGTTTCCCTGCTCCTTATTATTATTTCATTATTTCTACAGTTGTGGTCAACATTATTGGCACCCTTGCAGATCAACCCCTTAATGTCCAATATCTCCTACCAAAAAGCGGCCAGTGGAATGGCTTTGGACTATATTTGCATACATATCTGACACATAAAATAATCACGCAAAACAAGATCAATTAAATAAAGAAAAAGTATAAAACCTGGGACATTGCCAGGACATGATTATTAATCTAAATGATAATTGAGCACTAAGAAATCATCAAATATATATATCCCTAAATCAAGATGACTTCCTCCTAATGATTCATAAACAATCCACCTATGTGATAAACTAATCAATATAATATGTATTAATGATATGTATTATGTCATCAAAAAAACATTCTTGATGATATAATTTTTTATTTGGACTGGTTCACATAAGGATTTGTTAACATTTTTTACTTGGATTTATGCCAGTAAGGATAATATACAATTTACTCCGAAATATCATTTAGAGCAGATAGAATTTCTAGACCGCTGGATCTATAAGGATGGTGTGGGTTTGTCTGCTACACTGTACACAAAACAAGTTCAGTGTAACACTTTATTACAATACTCTAGTTATCATCCAGATTCTTTACATAGAGGACTTCCTTTTGGTAAACTTTTGAGGATCCGTAGATTATGTACAACTTTAGGGGAATATCACAAACATGCCAAGGATTTAAGTTGTAGACTACGAGACCAATGTTATCCCCAGCATTTGATTCATAAGGCTTATAAAAAGGCTTTATACAATCATGCGAGATGGTGGCAAGATGACCACATCACACAGGCTGATAACTCAAAAACCAGTAGATTTATAGGCATTCTTCCTTATATGCCAAATACTGTACAAATAACTCACATTTTGAAACATCATTGGCCAATTTTGACTCTTCATACTTGTTTTCAAAAGCCTCTTATGATTGCCTACCATAGGGGATCTAATATTGGCGATTTAATAGTCCATACATCATCAATTAAAACAGACGAATTACAAGGGCAACAACAAGGCCACTATGCTTGTGGATCTTGTAATTTTTGTTTAACTACATTAGAGGGAAACCACTGGATAGATTCCATATCGGGAGCATGTTTATCCTCCTTGGTAGTATACCTTATCATCTGTCCGTGCCACTTCAAGTATGTAGGGAGATCTTCTCGTCCTATTAGAAAACGTCTACTGGAACATCATTCACATATAAATTCTCAGGTTTTGGCAACCCCAATGGTTTCACATTGTCTTCAATTGACATACAAATTTGAAGATTTGATGTGGCTAGTGATTGATCACGTCCCCGTAATGTGAGAGGGGGTGATCAGATTTCCAAATTGCAATACAAGGAACAATACTGGATTTTCAAGTTACAATTGATGATTCCTAATGGCCTCAATTCAGAAATTGATTGGTGGTCTTTACATAGATGAGGTTATTTTTGAATCACCCTTTTCCAACAGGGAACACAAACCTACAGTCACACATCAGCAGAACCACCAAAAATGCCTACCTCAAGATGAGACTAATCAGACGCCTCAAACCCCTTCTCACTCAAGATCATTTCCGCACAGTCTATCAAGCACTAATAACTCCCATCCTAGACTTCTGCAACCCAATCTATCTAGGCCTAACTAAGCAGACACTCAGACCACTGCAAATGGCTCAAAACACAGCAGCACGCATAATATCTGGCTCATCAAGACAAGATCACATTACCCCCATTCTAAAACACCTCCACTGGCTCCCAATCAGCATCCGCATCAGATATAAGACAGTCTTAAACATATTCAAAATCAAACACCGGACATCAGCACTCAGCCTACAACCACTCATACAACCCCACATCAGCACAAGACTGAGGAGGAGAGGCACCTCGGACACCATAAACACACCAAAAGACTTCACCAAGGCTCGTAAGAACACCGCAAGAAGAGCACTATCGATGGCGGCACCTGCAATATGGAACGCCCTCCCTGACGACCTACGATCAACAGAAGAGATTAGGGACTTTCGAAAACAACTTAAGACAACGCTCTTCATTGAGCACTACGGTGATAGCACATAATTGTGCCCACCAACTCCTGGACTAATACCAACCCCCCACCCTTTGTCCCTCATGTACATAACATTGTAAAGTAGCTCATGCTGTAAATAGCCCACCACGAATCAACGCCAACTTACAGTAAAGCCTTTGACACTGTTCCTCACAGGCGACTTATAAACAAACTGAGCACCCTAGGGATGGACCCTAAAGTTACTGCTTGGGTTAGAAATTGGTTGGGTGGGAGGCGACAAAGAGTACAAGTAAATGGAGCTCACTCTGAGGAGAAGGATGTTACCAGTGGTGTGCCCCAGAGATCTGTCCTTGGTCCGATTCTTTTTAACATCTTTGTTAGTGATATAGCGGAAGGGCTGTCGGGTAAGGTTTGCCTCTTTGCGGATAATACCAAAATCTGCAATAGAGTAGACACCCAGGAAGGGGTAGATAACATGAGGAGGGATCTAGCTAAGCTTGAAGAATGGTCTAGAATTTGGCAGCTGGGATTTAATGTTAAAAAATGTAAGGTCATGCATTTGGGCTGCAGCAATCCAAGGGAGCAATACAGTATAGGAGGTGAAATACTTTTGTCCACTAAAGAAGAGCGGGACCTAGGCGTGGTTGTGTCTGATGATCTTAAAGTAGCTAAACAGGTAGAAAAGGCGACGGCAAAAGCTAGAAGGATGCTTGGGTGCATACGGAGAGGAATGGCTAGCAGAAAAAAGGAGGTGATAATGCCTCTGTATAAGTCTTTGATGCGACCTCATTTGGAGTATGGTGTGCAATTCTGGAGACCGCACCTTCAAAAGGATGTGAACAGGATGGAGTCGGTGCAGAGGGTTGCTACTAAAATGATTAATGGGCTTCATTATAAAGCATATGAGGACAGACGTAAGGATCTTAATATGTACACCTTAGAGGAAAGGCGGGATAGAGGTGATATGATTGAGATTTTTAAATACCTCCGTGGCATAAATGTTCAGGGAGAGAGTCTCTTTCAATTGAAAGCAAGTTCTGCTGGGAGGCGGGGCTAACCGCGGTAGAAGATGGCTACCTGAGAGTCCTGCTCCTGCCCGATACTCAGAATCCTGGCCACCCTAACTGGCAGTGCTTAATTTAGAAATATCATATCACTATCCATGGGTGAGTGAGATGGCTGCGTTAAAACCTGCTAAGCTTGATTTCGCCACGGCGTCTGGACACGCGGTAAAACGTACGAAGCAAGAAGTTGTCTCTCCCCAAAAGATGGAGTCAGAAAAGATAAGTGCTTCAGGCGTACGAGAGATTTTGCAAGAACTCCGGAGTTTGAAAGAGATGATTTCCTCCAACAGTGAGACACTAGTGCAAATGCAATCAGACATGCAAGAAGTAAAGGAGCGACTGGCAGGAATCAATGAGAGATTACACATAGTGGAATAAATGGTAGAGAAACACGACGAGCTGCTGACGCAGATAGGCCCGTTGGGGAAGAAAGTAGTAGCACTTGAAGATCAAATAGAAGACCACAGTAATAGGGCTCGGCGCAACAATGTTAGAATTACTGGGATTCCCGAGGGACGAGAAGGGTCCTGCATGGAGGACTATATACAAAAAATGATACCGGAATTGTTGCAAATCTGCTTTTCCTCCCCTTTTGAAGTGGAACGGGCGCACCAGGTCCCGCAGCAGAGGACTGGGAAAAGTCAGCACCCACGCCCTGTAATCATTAAGGTGCTAAGATACCCGCAAGTGCTTCAGATACTTCAAGCGGCGAAACAGAAACCAATGCTTCAGGTCGACGGCTCAAAAGTCGCTTTCTTCCCGGACTTGTGCAAGAAGATGGTTGAGAAAAGGAAAGCATTGCTTGCATGCCGGCCAGAGCTCCAGAGACTGCAGGCCCGTTATGGCCTATACTATCCTGCACGGATGAAAGTGACTCTAGGCAATAGCACGCGGATCTTTGACTCTGCAGAAAAGCTAAAAAAGTACTTGCAAGAATATAACCATATGGAGGTGGGGTCATAAATTCTCACATAAAACGCAAGTAAACACAAGATGATTTTAATGGATAAGTCCGATGCGTTGTGAGATCTAATTGTTGTATGTCGGACATTGTATTTGACTGTGTTGCAGCCGGAGAGAAAATATATGAGATGCTGACATACCTTGTATATATCTAAGTGTGATGACTTGAGGTATACGATGTAATAAGGATGGTTAAAGAAGTAATATTGCAATGAATAGAAGGTGGGAAAGGACTTAGGGCAGTAGGACGAGAGAGGGGAGAGGGGGGAGGAGCGGGTACGCTTCACTGTTTAAGATAAATAGTTTGGTTCTAACTGTATAGTAATAATGAGTACCTTGTTAAGAATTGTATCCCAGTTTATTTTAACTGTTGGGAGGGAGACGAGTGCCATCACCGGGGGGACGAATGATGCCTATAATGACTAGTGGAAGTGTGCGAGTGGTGTCCCTTAACGTGCAGGGAATCAACAATCCAATCAAAAGGAAGAAAATTTTGAAGTACTGCAGACAACAGGGCGCTGATATCATATACTTGCAAGAGTCCCACTTGACCCTGACTGAATCCTATAAAGTAAATGGAGAGGGTTATCAAACCGTATTGGCGGCTCCTGCGTGGAAGAAAAAAGGTGGAGTAGCCATATTGGTTAAGAATGTGTTGCAACCTGCGATAACAGAAACGGCTATAGATCCAATGGGGCGCTGGGCCAGAGCGACAGTCCTGATAGCTGAAACGAAATACACCCTCATGACCGTCTATGGCCCTGTACAGGATGATCCTTGTTTTTTTGAAATTGTGGCAAAAGAACTTTTGCAGGCTGGAGCAACTAATATAATTTTAGGAGGAGATTTTAATCTCCTACAGGATCCCTTGCTTGATCGTACACCTTATAAACAGCAACATAAACCGCGAGCTTGGGGAGTTGTTAAGAGCCTGAAAGATGAACTAGGGTTAGTTGACCCGTGGAGGCTCCTTTATCCGGAAGACAGGACATATACTTACTATTCTATGCCCCACCATACACAAACGCGCATTGATTTTTTTTTTGGTCTCCAAAACATTAATGCCGCGAATGGGTGCGGCTGAGATACTCCCTAAAGTAATCTCTGATCACACAGCAATAAGACTGGACCTCAAACTGGGACAGAATAGAAGGTCGCCGCTGAACTGGTACTTTGACCGGTCGTGGCTTCAGAGGACCGAGATGGTGGAGGCTGTTCGACAGGATATTAAAGAGTACTTCGTGCACAATCAATTAGGTGATACTCCAACATGGGCCTGGTGGGAGGCTTTTAAAGCAACTGTACGAGGCAGGTTCACGGCATATAGTATCCGCGACAGAAAAGTCGCGCTGCAACAAAAGAAGGACCTCGAGAATGAGATACGGGTGGGTGAACAGCTCCTGACCAAACGTTTGGACCCACTTGTATTGCTGAGGCTTCGGCGGTTGAGATGTCAATATAATTCCATCCTTACTGAAGAAGCAGTCAAACAGATAAGAACTCAACAGGGAGTGTATTATCATGAAAGTAATCGAGCGAGTGCTTTGCTGGCACGCTCATTGAAGGCAAAGAAAACTCGAGCTCGTATTGCCGGATTGAAAGATAGCACAGGAAAATTGTGCACGAGCGATGAGGACATATTAGAACAATGTGAAACCTACTACTCCCAATTATATCAATCAGAGGGTAACTTCAATGAAGAAGCATTTGAAGGTTTATGGCTGACATTGAACACCCGATACTCACTGAAACTCAGAGAGGGGAGTTGGCCAGAGATATTACTTGCAAAGAAGTTCAACTTGCAATGCGACAACTGTCTAAGGGGAAGGCAAGTGGACCGGATGGTCTGCCTGTTGAGTTCTACACAATCTTTTCGCAAGAATTGATTCCTGAATTATATCAATACTTTACTGAGCTAAAGAAAGAATGCCCTAACGTGGGATCTCTAGCGTCTGCTACCATTGTAATTCATCCTAAACCGGGGAAAGACGATCAACTAGTAGGAAGTTATAGGCCAATTTCGTTGCTGAATGCGGATTATAAGATCTATGCCAAGATATTGACAAATAGACTCCGAAAAGTAATGTCAACACTGGTCAGGCCCGATCAGTGTGGATTCATGCTCGGACGGTCGACGACGGATAATGGCCGTCTGTTGGCACATCTTCTCCTCCGAGTGCAGCGTCAAAAAAGGCCGATAGTAGGGCTTGCACTAGATGCCGAAAAGGCGTTCGACAGAGTGGAGCTCCCCTACCTCTTTAGGGTTATGGAATGGTATGGCATCCCACAGGAATTTCTTGCCAATGTCCAGCTGCTGTATACGAGACCAATGGCGCGAGTGGCGGCGAATGGGGGACTCTCCGCTGTGTTTGACCTTACAAGAGGAACAAGACAAGGCTGTCCATTGTCGCCCCTGCTCTTTCAACTTGGCTCTTGAACCCTTGATAGCGAAGATATGGCAGCGGGTAGATATAGAAGGGGTACATATAGCAGATCATCAAATCAAACTATCAGCATATGCTGATGACCTCCTTTTATTCCTAGCTCCGAAGTCGCTGCCAGTTGCATTGGAAGTTATCTCAACCTATTCTGGAATCTCGGGATACAAGCTGAACCTGGCTAAAACTACGTTAATAACATTGAATGGACAACTGCCGCCTTCGTTCATCCAGACCTACCCTTTTCAAATAGAAACGACCTCCTTTAAGTATCTAGGAGTAAGGTATGGAATCACAATGCAGAGCACGCTGCAACACAGTATGGCGCAATGTGAAGCAATTGTTAGAGAATATTTAAACAAATGGTCGCCACTAAACCTGACCTGGTGGGGCAGACTTGAAACCATCAAGATGGTTATAGTGCCTAAAGTTAATTATATTCTTTCTATGATTCCGGTGCTGTTCGAGCGGAGCTATTACAAGAAACTTGAAAAGCTTTTGACAATGTTTCTCTGGCGCAATAAGACACCGCGGATTGCGGCATGGAAGCTCAAATCCCCCACTAAATACGGGGGAGTACATTTTCCAGATTTTTATTGGTACCACATGGCAGCCCAGTTGAAGCAAGGTGTACTGTGGAGTGAACTGGAAATTGAGGCAGAGGCTCCAATATGGCTACAAATCAAAGCGGCTCTGAGTACCAATATGCCTTTGTGGCTGAGATTAGGAACAGAATCTCCTGTGCCTCGTGTGGACAATGTAATCATGAGAGATACGCAACGTGCTTACCAAGTGCTAGAAAATAGTATGCTAGATCGACAGGAGTTCTCCGAAAGTACCTTACTGTGGTATAATGCCAAATTCCAGATAGATGGTGATAGTTTCCTGTGGACCCCCTGGC
Organism: Ichthyophis bannanicus; assembly: GCA_033557465.1. NCBI lineage: Eukaryota > Metazoa > Chordata > Amphibia > Gymnophiona > Ichthyophiidae > Ichthyophis > Ichthyophis bannanicus. The sequence continues at coordinate 604,818,126 of CM066035.1, read as the reverse complement.
TGAAAAGGGGCATATATCACTTGGGGCAATTGTTGCATAATAAAAGCTTTAAGTCTTTTCAGGAGCTCCAGCGTGAATTTGGATTGCCCCAAACCTGCCTGTATCAATGGTTTCAGCTTAGATACTGCTTACATAAGGCAGGAGTGGTGGCTACTACTACGACTGGTCCTGCACCCCTCTACTACTATAAAAAAATTCAGGAGATTAGAATTGAAGGCAAACTTCTCTCACGGTTTGTTACCCTGCTTAGGGAAGGTGAGCGAAGGAGATGCTCAAAGCTTCACACACGTTGGGAGTCTGAGGTAGGAGCACTCGCCGATCCAGAGTTATGGGATACGCTATGGCAAAAGCAGATACGAATAACTAGAGCTGCTTCCCTTACTCAGACCTTGTATTTCTTGACCCATCGTGCTTACTTAACACCGGTCCGTATAACTAAGTGGTCCATAACAACGGAAGCGGTTTGCTGGTCCTGTAAAATGGAACGGGGCACGTTGGCTCACATGTTGTACTACTGCCCTATATTACAACAATACTGGAGGCGTGTCTGGAGCAAAACCACCCGAATGCTAGATATCAGGGAACCTCTAACATATCGGATTATCGTGTACAAGTCACTGGCAGATATCCCTGATTTAAAAAAAAGAGATTATGCGATATTTGATCTGTTGATGGCTTTCGCACTTAAAGCAATAATGTGTCATTGGAAGAATTTTGGGGAACTTACGGTGGATTACTGGTGGAGCCTGGTTCGATATCATTATATGTGTGAAAGAGCGTATGCAAACCACAATCCAGCCTTCAAGTTTAGATCTCAAAAGTGGGACGCCCTCGACCAACAGTTGAATCCTTGAGAATGGATTGTTCGGGCCCAGATGGGGATGGCACTCGTCGTATGGAGATATTAGCAACATATTAGGATAATAGAGGTGAGAACACTGCTAATGAGCTAGCGGTTAGGATATGTGGTTGTTAGATTATATGTAGGAATGTTTCAATGTAGTTAAGTTTTGTTGTGTCATGTCCATTGTTATAGTTACTGTGTGTAAAACAATAAATAAATTTAAAAAAAAAGAAAGCAAGTTCTGCTACGAGGGGACATGGGATGAGGGTGAAGGGAGATAGATTCAGGAGTGATATGCGGAAATATTTCTTTACGGAAAGAGTAGTGGATCCATGGAATAGTCTCCCAGTGGAGGTGGTAGAGATGAGGACAATAACTGAATTCAAAAAAGCATGGGACCAACACAGAGGATCTCTAAAGGTAAAAAGTGGACTGTTGTAGTTGTTATGGAAGGACAGACTAGGTAGGCCATGTGGTCTTTTTCTGTCATCATGTTTCTATGTTTCTATGTTTCTATGTTTCTAAACACACACTCATTCACTGTATAACACTGCATGAGCACACAAATGTCAATATATTTGATTGGTTGCTGTGTACACCTCTTTGATTAAAAGAGAAGGCGGGATATAAATCCTTTTAAATAAATAAATAAATTAGACGCTAGTTTTATTGACTGATTGTTCACCCGACATCTAATCATATTCAAACACATAAGAACCAGTACCGGATATGTGACGAGGTTCATTTGCTTGAAGAAGAGCTAAGAAGCCACTCAGCTTGAAACACGACGTGGTGTTGCAAGACCAGTCAAACATATCTGGATCTTCAATGTAAGCGATTTTCATATAACCTACAAGAAGACAGGCTTCATTGTCACAACGAGGATTTGGTCATGATGATCTGAGTCTGAAGGCACAATAATCTTATATCATTTCACTGTGAAGAATCCTATTACATCAGTTTTCATGGTACGATGAAGGATATTCACCTCTAAGATAAGTGGTCTTGTTAAACATTGTTTTGGACAATGGAGACAATGTTCTTTTGTTTAATTAAGTGGAGGGGCACACATTCTTGTGGCCTTCTCCATATTGTTTTTAGGCCTTTTGTCTTATATACAGTTCTTTTTTTTTAACTTCTTTATTTATATTTTCCAACAAATACAAAAGAAAGAAAACCAAATTAAAGAAAATTAAAATACAAAATAAAAAATACAAAATATTTCTCTGTCATAAGAAACCAGAAAAGAAAAGGCTATTTATAGCCCACCCCACCCTATCCCTCCCACCATCATGCGATCATCAGGGGCTATAGGAAACAACAAAAAAAAGAAAAAAAATAGCTAAAGACCTACCAGGCCTACAAGGGCTTTAGAAACTCACCACACCATTACCTGAGAAACCCTTTATTATATCTCATATCTTGCTTGAGAAATGTGCTTCTGTAGGGGTTTCTACTTGAGAAAAGTGGAGGGTGTGAGGGTTCTGCCACAGCTGGCATTTGTTCATTTTTGCAGCATAAGCACAAGCGGTTCGACCATTCATGCCAAATAAGCTCTGCAGTATGTTTCCAATTAGAAATAACGAGATGTAGGGCCACTCCCAGCATGAAGTCAAGCAAAAACTGACAATCCCTCTGTAACAACGAGATGTCAATTGCTGATCAAAAAACGACCACAGACCAGGAGAGAGTGGCCCGAAATCCCAGCACCTCTTGAATGTGATTCCAAATTGAAACCCAGTAAGACTGAATGTTAGGGCAATCATACACTGCATGCCTCAAAGTGCCGACATATTCCCCGACAAGACCAACACTCATTCCCAGCTGCCTTATCCCATTTAGAAACCTTTACCGGAGTAAAGTGCGCTCTGTGCACAAAGAAGTACAAAGCTTGTGAGACAGAGGTAGACTGAGAAAACCTACTTATCTTTCCCAGAATTTTGTCCAAGTTTCTGGACAGAGAACTACCCCAGTGTCATGTTCCCATACTCGTTGAACTCCAATGACCTGAGAACTATTGTTCTGAACCACTAGTTTATAATATTGAGAAGCCACCCCAGAGAGCATATATTTTGAACTTATCTTACTCATTGACCCCCATTCATCAGACAATGAAGTAATATCTAACTGGGATTTTTCTATGCAATGTCTCAGCTGAATCCACTGAAAGTATAGAGACTGAGGTAGACCAAATTCACTTTGCAAAGTGGGAAAGGGTTTCCACTTGCAATCTAATATTAGTTGGCCAATGCTCCAAATGCCTTTGCTAAACTATTTTTGCCATGCAAATGAGCTTTGATTCATTTTAAAAAAGGGACTTGCCAGATGGATATTAATTTCGATAAGCAATCCTCCTTAGGAATTGCACTTGCTAACTGCTGAAAGGCCATCTGAGTATCCAATATGATTCTATGAGACTTCAACCTCTTAATAGACACAATGCCAGGAAGAAGATTTAAGGAGAGAGGAGTACTTAATCTCTCTTCTAGTTCAAGCCATATTGGGCATAGACCTACTGCCTCTTCCACCCATCGTGATCCTTGTTTTAGCAAAAAAGCACAGTGATAGGCCTGAAAGTCAGGGAAATTCACCCTCCCCCTCTTTTTAAGATTTGAGTTTCCTAAGAGCAATTCTAGGAGGTTTATTTTTCCATAGAAATTGAACCAGAATCCTTTCAATTTGACGATACACTTTACTTGTAAGAGAGACTGGTAGCATCTCCAATATATAATTCACTTTAGGAGTGATAGTCATTTTTATAGCTTCAAGATGACACCAACAAGAAAAATAGACCGGTGACCACTTTGCTGTTATATTGCGAACTGTAGTTAGGATCTCTTCTTCATTGTGCTGTAGGTTTACATTAAGTGGGTAGCAATAGTGAACTCTCAAATACTTCACCATCTTAGGTTCCCATACAAAAGGAAATCCCTCCATATTTGTCCTACATATTCTTGAGTTCAAGGGGAAGGCAACAGACTTTGACCAATTAATTATATAGCCAGATAATCCTGAATATTTATCTATCAATTCTAAAATCTGATCGGTATGGAGCTAGGTGTGGTGAAAAACAGTAGATCATCCGCATATGCAGATAGTTTAATTTTCCATGCCAGCAATAGAGATGCCCTTAACTGCGAGGCTTTGCCTTATTAATAAGGTCAAAGGCTCCAAGACCAGATTAAAGAGAGTGGTGGAAAGAGGACAACCCTGACGGGTACCTCGCCCTAGAAGAAACTCTCTAAACTGAGTCGCATTCACAGACATTTTTGCACTCGGTCTCGCAAGCATAAGTTTAATTAGATTACAGAAACCTTCACCAAATCCAAACCACTTCAGAACAGCAAACAGAAAAGGCCACTCCAACCGATCAAACGCTTTCTCTGTGTCTAATGAGAGTCCCACAAGAGGGTCTTCTTTTTTTTTTAAACTTTTATTTTCATTTTGCAACAAACAAAAGAAACAACACACCAAAGGAGACAAAACAAGTATACAATAAGGAAAAGCAAACCCTATTACCCCCCACCCCCATGCTTCTTCTCTAAGCCGACAGTATCAGCATGTGAGCGCTTCCAAACAACAGTGATTGTACAGCAAAACGAACATAAATAGCATCTGCGATACAGAATGGTCATGTGACAGAGATTTATACAAATTTAAACAGTCAGATGAGAGCATTTAGCGGTGTGAACATAGTCATTGAGCATCTTCCATTTAGACAGATGATGGGGGGTCTGAACGGAAGAAGCAAACATACGAGGTATTTGTTCATATTTACTGTAGAGACAGACATGATTCCACCATTCATTGGGACTCAGATGGGAGCTATTTTTCCAGTATTTCGTAATTAGGGAAATAGCAATGCCCAGCATAAAGTCTAAAAGGAAGTAAGCCGATTTTGGAAGAGAGGGGATCCCCGCAGCTGAGCGGAGTCCCACTATCCTCCAAGACAGGGGCTCTTGAAAGTGCAAAATAGATTGGATACGACCCCAGACCCGACGCCAGTAATACTGTAGTGCGGGACATTCATACATAACATGAGTTAATGAACCAATGGCCGCATGGCATGTCCAGCATCTATTGCCCTGGGAGGTGTTCCATTTGGCTAATCTGTCAGGAGTATAGAAACACCGGTGGGCTAGAAAGAAGAGTGTCTGAGTGAGTGAGGCGGATCTGGAGACCCGTGTCACTCTACTCCAGACAAGGCTCCATTGCTCCGGGGTCAAAGTTACATGCAGTTCCCGCTCCCATGCTTTCTGTGCTATAGGGGTACCTCTATTTACAGCATTACTTAAGGTTTTGTAAAAGTTAGATGCTACACCCGGTGAGCTCCCGATAGATCGGATAGTCTCCGAAAAGTCTTGGGTATGGGATTCCGATGGCGGGAGCACCTTAGCACTCCGAAGACAATGCTGTAATTGCACCAACTGAAAGTAGTGTTTCGCTGGGAGACCAAATTCAATTTGCAATTCACTAAAAGTTTTCCAGCGATCATCATGGAACAACTGGGTAGGGGTCCAAATGCCCCTAGTGTACCAGGGGCTCCACGCCATCGGTTTATTTTGTATTTGAAATCGAGTATTGTACCAAAGCGGGAGTCTGTCTAACGGACAGAATCGGGAGTCTAGAGATTGAATAAGAATATTAAAGGCACCTAAAGTGTCTAAAAGCATTGGTGGATAGTGGGAGTCTGATGGGAGAGTCATACCAGGGAGAGAAGTAAGAGGAAACGGTTTGCAAAGGTTCTCCTCTATGTCTAGCCACACAGGTCTACTCGGTGCTAGATCTTCCAGCCAACGAGCGCCTTGTTTGAGAAGAAAAGAGTGGTGATATTTCAGGAAATCAGGGAATCTGACACCCCCATTTTCCTTATCAGCTTGCAACTTATGCTTCGCTATCCTAGGTGTCTTGTTTTGCCATAAGTATCTAGTCAGAAGGCCCTCTAAATCTTTATATGTACGTCGAGGTAGGAGACAGGGCAACATTTCTAAAATGTAATTCACTTTAGGAACAATCATCATTTTTATGGTTTCTAGGCGACCCCACCAGGTAAGTGTTAAAGGAGTCCAACGGTGAGTAAGCGCCCGGACTTTAGAGGTTAAGTCTTTGGCATTAAAGGAGATAGCGTCTTCCAAAGGAGAGCAATAGTGAACCCCAAGGTATTTGACCATGCGAGGTTGCCATAAAAAGGGAAAGGATTGCATATCTGCTTGATGAATCAGAGGATTTAGTGGAAAGGCTACCGATTTGGTCCAATTTATCTTATACCCCGAGAGTTGTGAATATTTACCGATTTGCTCTAGGACAGCCGGCACTGAGTCTAGAGAGACAAAGAGCATAAGGTCATCAGCATATGCTGAAATTTTGATTTCCCTATGAGAGAAGGGGACTCCATGAATCTCCTCCGATTGCCGGATTAGTAAAGCTAAGGGTTCGAGTGCAAGATCGAAAAGAAGTGGAGACAGTGGGCATCCCTGGCGAGTACCGCGTTGAAGGGGAAATGGCTGAGACTTTAAAGCATTAGCACAGATACTGGCTGTAGGCTGTGCGTACATGGTATGGAGACAACGGAGAAAACCTTCTCCGAAACCGTACCAGCGGAGAGTTGCAAACAAGAAAGGCCATTCTAAGCGATCAAAGGCCTTCTCAGCATCAAGTGAGAGGCCAACAAATGGTCGATCAAGATTAACTGCGGTAGTCAGTACATGACATAGAGTCCGAGCATTGTCAGCAGTTGATCTACCGGGAATGAAACCGCATTGATCTGGGTGTATTAAAGTAGACATCCTATCAGAGAGCCGGGTGGAGAGAATGGTGGCAAAGATTTTATAGTCCGCGTTTAGGAGGGAAATTGGACGATAATTAGCTGTTAGTTGCGGATCTCTCCCCTCTTTCTCAAAAACTACTACATTTGCCATTGAAAAGGACCCAGAAGGAGATCCCTCCTCGGCCAGAGCAGAAAAATAAAGTTTCAAAACTGGAGCTAAGTCAGCGTTAAAGGTTTTGTAGAATTCAGCAGGGAGACCGTCCGGGCCTGCAGCTCGACCTGTGGCACATCTCTTGAGAGCAGAATGAATTTCTGATAAAGTGAAGGGTTTGTCCATGGCCTCTCTATCTTCGTCAGATAGGGTCGGTCGTTGTACCCCTGAGAGCAATCGTTCAAATACTTCTGGCTCAAAATCACATTCAGATTGATAGAGCCGAGTATAAAAATCACGAAAGAGTTCTAAGATTTCTGTATCTTTAGTGACCAGGGGCCCCCCCGACGGATTACGGAGAGCGGTAACACGCTTGGCTTCTTTTTGACCTTTCAGGGCATTCGCTAACAATTTGCCAGCACGGTTATTTTCCCAGTAATACAACCCTTGTTGTGATTCAATATTTTTAGCAGCAGCAGTATATAAAAGCTGATTGTATTGAAAGCGAAGGCGTTGTAAACGGAGTAAAATACATGGGTCAGTACGGGACGTGAGGAGACGCTCCCCAGCTTGTATCTGTTGCTCTAGAATCAGTAAGTGTTGCTTTCTTTGTTTCCCCTGTCGAATTTGATAGCTGGTTATAGTAGCACGGATAGATGCCTTAAAACCCTCCCACCAAGCCCAGCTCGCTGTGTCATGGGGTGAGTTAAAATGAAAATAATCTTGGATAGCGGCCTTTATGTCAACCTGAAAATCTTTTTGATCTAGTAGGGATCTATCAAAAAACCAAGCACGGGGATGATCATCTCGCGTAGTGACATGTAATGAAAAAGATATGGCAGCGTGATCAGAAATATGGAGAGGATGAGTCCTAGCCGTGTCCACTTGAGAAATCAGTGCTTTGGAAATGAGAAAGAAATCTATTCTAGATTGTGAGTGATGGGGGGCAGAAAAAAAGGTGTACTCTAAGTCGGAGGGGTGAAGCAGCCTCCATATATCTACTAGCGCAAGATCTTGCATCAGAGCTGTAAGGGTAGCAAGACTCTTGGGTGGACTACTCGTTCTAGGCGGTTGTCTATCTATCAAAGGGTCTAGCACTTGATTGAAATCGCCACCTAGTATTAAGGGAGTATTGGCAGAGGCCTGTGCCAACTGCGCAATACTTGCATAGTAAGCAGGGTTATCCACATTCGGGGCATAAATACAAATACACGTGAATTCACTATCTCCAACCTTAAAGTGTGCACGGGCCCATCTACCCTCCTTATCAGAGCTAGTATCTATTACAGTAGCTTGCAAAGACTTCTTAACCAGAATGGCTACCCCACACCGTTTGGAAACGGCGGGAGAATAGGCAGCCACCATGTAAGGTTTAGCATTGAGTTTCAGTGTTTCAGCGGAGTTTAAATGCGTTTCCTGAAGAAACACTAAATCAGCATGCTCATGGTTAAGATAGCTAAGAATTTTCTTTCTTTTGATTGGACTATTGATGCCTTTTACGTTAAGTGATAAGATCTTACATAAGGCCATTGAGAAAGGTTAAAAATTCTGAAAGAGAACATGATAACGCACATAATTTCACAATGTCCCTCATAGTAACTGTATCTGGCTGTACACATGACATGATAGAAAATAAGCTAATGTAATACAATGAAGCGCCCCACATTAAAAAAATAAGAACCGCAGTGCGGTAGAGAAGAAGCAGAACCCCAGAAATTACTGGCGACCATGTGTCTGCGGGGAGAAACCCCAGAGAAGGCCGAAATTGAAAAACATATAACCTGTATAACTGTGCGTGCTCCGAATCCAACCGAGGCACACATCATGGAGGGATAGGAGACCAAGAAAGTCATATAAAGACAGAAAGAAAAGTCCAGGCAGTCTCTGTGCTTGGCTATGACCACCGCGTCGGGCCCTTCAAAATGGCGGACAGAGCCGGCAGATAATAAGTCCAAGTTGTTGGGTTAGCGCATCTGCTCTGCTTCTTTGGAGTCTAAAAATGTTGATAGTAGATCAGGATCTTCGAATGTCCTAGTTTGGTTGTGGAGAGTCACTCGGAGCTTCGCTGGATACAACAGGCCAAAGCGAGCCTGTAGCTGTTGAAGTCGAGGGCGAAAAGCAAGGAGTCTCTTCCGACGGTCAACTGTGGGCTTTGCCATATCAGGGAAGAAGGAGACTTTATGACTTTCAAACTCCAGATGACGATTCGCCCGGGCAGCATTTAGAATTTGTTCCACTTGTTGATATCGTAGTAATCGAAAGATAATAGGCCGGGGGGGTCGTCCGGTTGAGCACCATATGGGTAGGAACACGATGTGCTCGATCAATTTCCAGATCTCTATGAAATGTGATCTTCAGCAAGGAGGGAAGAGTTTTGAGCAGGAATTCTCTTATATCTCCTGCTTCCGCCCCCTCCGGTATTCCAAGGAGCCTCACATTGTTGCGACGGGCTCGATTATTGCTATCTTCTAACTCTTTTTGAAGATTCTGTATCTGGCGCTCAGCCTTGTCCAGTTTGACCAAGCGCACCGCGTGCGAGTCGAGGACCCCCGCCATGTTGTCCTGCCGTAATGAAAGACTTTCAAGTCGGTCCTGGAGCACACCAAAGTCTTCTCGCATGGCTCGAAGCGCTTCTCCGTTGGACTGCACCAGTTCCTTCACGCCGCATATTTCCTCTAAGATCTCCTGATGCATTTCGGGGTTTTCCCGAAGTGGAACCATCTTCTGTGGGGAAGACACCTCTGTTTTGGAGCGTTTTCCGTGTGAAGAAGAAGGAGACCCGAAGTCCAAGCGCGCAGGTTTATGGGCCGCCATCCCCCCCGAGGTACCCCGGTAAGTTCGGAGCAAAAAAATTGAGTTTATGTAGGTATTAAGTCAGGATTCTGAGTAGGCCTCTCGGGAGCTTCAGCGCGAAGCGTCTAACCCGCTGGACATCAGGCTCCGCCCCCCCCACAAGAGGGTCTTCTATTCCCTCTGCGCCTTCCAGAACATGACAAAACACTCTGGCATTATCGGCTGTAGAGCGTCCCTCAGTAAAGCCACATTGGTCCAGGTGGATCAAGGAAGGGATCAATTTGGAGAGACAACCAGCTGCAATGGTCACAAAGGTTTTATATTCTATGTTTAACAATGAAATTGGCCAATAATTACTTACTAACTGAGGGTCCCTCCCAGGTTTTTCTAGGACAACGATGTTTGCAGAGGGAAACGCTCCAGTCTGTGTCACATTGTCTAGAAGAAGTCTATAATATTGTTGAAGGTATGGCCCTAAAGTTTTGAAAAAGGCTTTATAAAATTTAGCCGGCAGACCATCTGGTCTGATAGCCTTGCCAGCTTGTATAGAGTCAAAAGCCTGGATAATTTCCATGACTGTTATCTGCTTATCTAATACTGCAGCAGTTTCTTGATCTAACACCGGCCTTTGGATAATTTTTAGCAAACTATCAAACTCCTTCACCTAAAAAACTATTTCTGGGGAATATAACTGAGTGTAGAATTGGCAAAAGGTCTCTGCAGTGTCAGGATCCTTGATAATTAATTGTTGCCCCTTAGGATCCCTTAAAGCTGTAACACGTGAGGATTCCTTACGACCCTTTAACAAGTTAGCTAGCAGCCATCCAGCTGTATTACCCTCTAAGTAATATCGTCTTTTCTGCCCTTGAATATTTTGTGATGCCTCAGTGGTCAAAATTGAATTATATTTAAATCTAAGGCGCTGCAGTCTTATCAAAATATTAGGATCAGATTTCTGGCATAGTATACATTCTCCCGCTTTAATCTGTTCATTTAGTGCACTAAGTTCTGCTTTTCGCTGTTTAGCTTGCTTTATAGCAAAACTAGTAATAGTGGCTCGTATACTAGCCTTAAAGCCTTCCCACCACGCCCACCCTGAGGAATCTTGCAGTAGATTGAATTGAAAATACTCCTCTATAGCCACATGGTTGGTCTCCCGAAATTCCTGACTGGCTAGAAGAGTCCTATCAAATTGCCATTGTGAGTGAGGTTGATAGCTCGTTGAATCAAATAGGGTGAGAGAGATTGCGCAGTGATCAGAGATATGAGCTGCATGAATAGTAGACTCACTAATTCTAGAGCAAAGTCCCTTAGATACTAAGAAGAAGTCTATATGTGATAGTGAGTTATGAGGAGAGAAGAAAGTGAATTCTCTATCCATAGGGTTCTGCAGCCACCAAATGTCTATCAGACCCAATTCCTGCATTAGAGATACAAGAACTGAGTGAGCTTTGGGAACCCTAATGGTTCTAACTGGACTCCTATCCACCAATGGGTCTAGCACGAGGTTGAAGTCTCCTCTCACTATAGTCAGATATCTGGACTCCTCCTGCTCTAAGGCCGCAATGGAGCAGAAAAAAGTAGGACAATTAATGTTAGGCACATAAACATTGATTAAGGCCAGTTTGGTGGAACCAATTTGAATGACAGCCATTGTCCACCACCCATCGGTATCAGACCTGGTTTGAATAATCATGGGGGATAGAGTTTTCCTTACCAAAATGACTACCCCTTTTTTCTTATGCTGGGCAGCTGAGAAAGCCACTAGAGAAAAGGGATTTGCACCTAATTTTAATGACTCCTTTACATTCAAATGTGTCTCCTGCAACAGTAAGATGTCAGCACTTTCCTTCTTGCCGTACAGAAGAATCCTTTTTCCTCTTAATGGGATTATTAACACCCTTAACATTCAGTGAAACTATCTTAAAGGAAGACATATTGATAATATATCTCAAATTGACAGTCAAATGTTGCAAAAACATACCCAATTATAGCATACAGTTTTACCTTGAAAAACAACATCTTAATCACCCTCAGAGTGTTAGCTGCACTTATAGCCCAACAAAGAAAATCCAACAAAAGGAGATATGCTTTAGCCCTGGCCCCTGCACATGATCGCACACAATAAGAACACAATTCTGAAAAAGATAACACCAAAACCACCAAACCAAACCCAGGGAGGCTATACAACCCACAAAATTAGCGGGTGAGACCAACAGGACAAGACAGACATGGAGGGCAAAATGACCTATTACATTCCCACTTCTATTTCCACTTAAAATTTTGCGCTTTGCTCACCTCCCACAATAACAGAAAAAACAATATACTCAAAACCCAAACCATCAAATCTGTGTGGCAGGGCAGACCTCACCAAATCAGTTTATGACCTAAAAGACTCAGCCTAATGACTAAGAGCCATCCCACTCCTCCAAGCCAAGACTCTATCAACTACCATAGGCAACACAAACAACACAAAACACAAAAGAAGAAAGAGAGAGAGAACAGGAAAACATCTTAACCAGGAAAGTATCCTTTAGTTCCTTCAAAGAAGACAAATGAGTGTCCCAGTATATAGCAATACTGCATGATGAAATGTCACTTCTGCATGGATAAATCTCCTTTACACGACCTCAGACCAGTTAAACGTCATGATATTAAGCGTCATGAAACTGCACTAAACAAAGCTGCAAAGAGAATTTCACCGCATCGCCGTTGCCTCCTGATCTTCCAGAAATGCATATAACTCCCCTGGATCATCAAAAGTCTTGGTCTGGTTATGCAGCATGACTCTCATGTGGGCAGGATAGAGCAGCCCAAAATGGGCCAATAGCTGTAATAAGCGTAGACGCAGCGCCAGAAAACTCTTTCTCCGATCCACCGTCTCCTTCGCAAAGTCCTGGAATAACAGGAGTTTATGTCCCTGGTATTCCAAATTTAAAAGTACTCTGGCAGCTCACTTTATTTGCGCTACTTGCTGAAAACGTAGAACTTTCAAAATGATTGGGCGTGGACGCTTGCCCGCAACAAAAGGTTGAGTAGGCACTCGATGGGCACGCTTGATTTCAAACGGCATTACAAACTGCAACTTTAATACACCCGGAATCATGGCCTGCAAAAAGGACACCATATCAGGACCCTCTGCACCCTCAGCTACTCCTAGTTTTCTTATCTTGTTTCTCTGTGAGTGGTTATTGCTGTCTTCCACCTCTCTTTGTAGTGAACATATCAGCTTGGCCTGCTTCTCAACGGCCTTGAGCCTTTCCCCATGTGATGCAACATCGCCCTCCACCTTCTCCAAACAAGCAGTAATTGCCTCCATAGAAGTTCTCAAAACATTGATATCATCCTGCATTGCACATAGTCACTCTCCATTTGATTTGACCAGGTCTTTGACTTCCCAAATCTCAGCTAGGAGCTCCTGTAAAGTCTCAGAACAGTCTCAGATGACCGCCATCTTGTGAGGAGAGAGAGGTTCCATTTTGGTTCTCTTTGCGCTGGTATTTTGAGATACTTGGTAATCCAGCCATGTCGGTTTGGGGCCTGACATATCCGGGATTAAATAATAACCAAGTAGGTAGGAACTATTTGATTAAAGACAGCAGAATTCAGGATTCTTGCCAATTGCCCTCCGGCGCTCAGCTCTTACACGTCCTTCTTGATCAGCTACTAGGCTCCGTCCCCCCGGTTTTATATAAATTTGATCAAAAAGGAGGGTCTGCTACGAGAGAGGGACACCTCACAAGGCAGGCGATCCGCCCCAAAAAATTTTTTATACATACAGTATTATATTGATTAGTTGATCACATAGGTGGATTGTTTATGAATCATTAGGAGGAAGTCATCTTGATTTAAGGACATGATTATTGGCACCCTTATAAACAATTGAAATCATTTTGAACAGAAGAACCACATTCCCACTGCAGTAAAATTAGATGCACCTCTGATCAATTGTCAGTACTCACATGACTTGAATCAACCAATGAATGATGACTCTAATGTTTAAAATGGTCACATTCATTCCCTTTTACAGTTTCACAATGGTTTAGACAAGAGAGTTGCCTGAGACCGTCAGAAAAGCCATCATCACCAAATATCAAACTTCAAAGGGGTACAAGACCATCTCCAGAGATCTTGGGATTCCTGTGTCTACAGTTTGCAATGTTATTAAGATGTTTTCTGCTCAAGGAACTGTCAAGAACCTCCCAGGATGTGGTGGGAAGAGGAAAATTAATCCAAGAAGTCTTCAAAGGTTAGTGTGAACTGTTGGAAAAACACCACATACAACATTCAAAGAGCGTAAGGCTGACCTGGAGCAATCTGGAGTGATAGTCTCAACCCACACCATATGCTGCACACTAAAAAAAGAAAGACCTCATGGGCAAAGGCCAAAGAGAATCCCACTGCTCAAAGACAGATATAAAAAGGTACGATTGATCTTTGCCCAAATCCACCTTGAGAAACCACAGTCCTTCTGGGAAAATGTTTTGTGGACAGTTGAAATTAAACTTGAGCTCTTTGGCAATAAAGACCAGTGATACATTTGCAAGCAAAGAGTTGAAGCCTATAAGGGAAAAAATCACCCTTCCTAGAGTTAAAAATGGTGGCGTTTCCATAATTGTGTGGGGCTGTTTTGCTGCCTCAGGAACTGGAGGCCTGGAATGTATCAAAGGAATCATTAAGTCAGAGGACTATCAAGGTATTTTTGAGGAAAATGTGCTATCTAGTGTCAGAAAGCTAGGTCTGGGTCGAAGATCATGGGTCCTCCAGCAGGACAATGACCCAAAACATATATCTAAAAATACAAAAGAATGGTTAAAAAGTAGCAAGTGGGCTGTTTTAAACTGGCCAGCAATGAATCCTGATCTCAATCCAATCGAAAATCTTTGGAAAGGGCTGAAATATGCTATTGGTAAAAGGAATCCTGGAAACATTCATGAGCTGAAACAAATCCCCATTGAAGAGTAGGAGAAACTACCAGCAGACAGATGTATGAAACTTATAGATGGTTACAAGAAACATTTGGAGGCTGTCATCACTGCCAAGGGTTGTGCAACCAAATATTAGTGAGAGGTGCCATTATTCCTGTCCTGGCCATTTTTTTCTCAGAAATTACCACGTCTAAGTTGTACAGACATCTTTTTTTATTGTATGCCTTTGAACATACTATTAAAATATTATGATGACATACAGTTGGAATATTTCCAATTATTTCTCATGATATTGTACACAACATACCTAAAATGCAAGGGTGCCAATAATGTTGACCACAACTGCATTTCTATTTTTCACTCCTCTGATTATGTACCATGTGAATATTCTCTCCTTTCTCTCTCTAGCAATCTGGCATCAGATTGACACCTTGATATCTCAGCTAGACTAGCCAATAGTCCTCTCCTTCATCTTCCCAGATTATTAATGACTCCTCTGTCATTGTCCTCTTCTTGTAGTCACACTTCAGATTAGAACTTTGACTAGGGGTTTTCTTCCTTTGAAGTCAATATAGAAATGTGGTGGTTGACTTTAGAAATGAGGTGGTTGACTCCCTTAATCTAAGGAACCTTAATTCCAAATAACACAAAATGAACAGTTTTAGGGCTATCAACTGAACCATCATAAGGGCTACCTATGGGATACTTCCTGCAAGCTACTACTCTTGTGCGGACAAGTTATTGACTTTTCCCATGTCCAGATTTCACACTCTATCTTTTCTAGAATCTTCTCTTTGCTTTTTATATAATGCCCTGAATTGTACCATTAATACTATTATAGAAAAAAAGATGAAACCCGTTAAATATACTTTTCAACCTCTAATATGTCCTCTGTTGAGAAGATCTTAGTTCCTGGTAAAGTCCATAGGTCCCTTACAAACAGAACACTGAGACAAATGTGAGAGGGAACAACTGCTGTGAGTGCAACAGGGAGATATTTTTGGCCTGAACTATGCATATAAAAAGCAACTTCCCACTATTTTTCCTAGTAAGTAATCCTAGTACCTCCTTGTTTGTGTGTATGTGAGTGTGTGTTTTGGGGAAGACAGAATGATTACAGATCTCCCAAAAGAGTAGATGCCTGGTGACTGAAAAAGTGTAGCCTGTCACATTTCCTGTTTTGAGTGACAACCATCTCTGAAATCTGAAAACAATCAGACTACATTGCTCCCAGTCTCCCCAGACAGAGTGATGGAGCTCCATGATTTTGTGCATCAGAAATGTATTCTAAGATCCTCTGTGCCTGTACGAGGAAGCTAGGGGCTACTGCCTGGGCCTGGACTATTGCAAAGTAAGCTCTGCACATATGACAAATTACTGTAATAAAGCATTTGACGGGTCCTTTATCAGGTCTTCCTGTGATATGATGCGACTTAAGATCTTTGGTCATCTCAGATAACTGCAATATGACAATAAAGTGAGGTAATAACTATGAATTTCAGGTTTTTGGTACTAGTCCTAAAAGGGGTGACTACAAGAGGGGTGATGCTATGTGTGTATATATATATATATATATATAGAGAGAGAGAGAGAGAGAGAGATGTATTTAAAATTAAGTAGCCATCATAACATTTTGTGGTAAAAATGAAGAAATGAATAAAGTAATTAAGTGATAAAAATGGATAAATTACAAATTAATTAAACCATTTTTTTTAAAACTATATAACAGTTTTGTGCTATTTCTTAACTGTTTTCAATGGGAATAGGCAGAGATTCCCCTGGGCATGCTCACAGCTGCTTGAAGTTTATAATATTACACATAGTGCATATGGCATCTTTTGATTACATTTATTTAGCTTGGATGTTTTAGTATCTGCACAGAAACAGCAGTGACTTGCTAGAGGATTTGGGCATTTCTTTAACTACATCATTTTCAGTCCATGTTATGATCTTGCAAGGTGGATCTACATGTGTGTTCTAAACTAAGAACTAAAAAAATGTTGAGAGACTTATTTACTTAACTGTGCTAAGGTTGTTGCAGTACCAAGTCATTGTCAAAATTAATGAGCAGTACCTGCAAAACCTCTGTTTAATGTCAGGGGGCATTTCCAGCATTTTGCCCCGTAGCTAACAGAAAAAAATGGCCACCCTATATTATCTGTTTGGGAGATGACACACAATCAAGTTATCTACCCACCCAGGGTTGCACTAAATGCACTGTGCTATCTGCTGCATAATGTATTTCTCTGTTAACCATCCCCCTCTCTTTACAAGCCCGTCTACATTATCAATTTGACAAAGGAATTACTGCATGCAACTGTTAAGGCATTACATTAACTGTTAGCGTGGACCCATGCTGTTGGTGCATGGTAATTTCTATAGTACAAAGTTAACAGTTTAGTAAATAGGTCCCAGAATATTTTAGCAGCATATCTGTAAAATCAACATTGCACCCAATACAAAATTGCGTATTTCCCTTGACTATTCTTTTTATTGTAAATCAAGATGATACCACTTCTAAGAAATTCAGATAATAGAAAAGCAAAACAAAAGTTTTATTTTATTGGCACTGAAGAATCACAATAGGTTCCATTTAAACCTTAGCCATCAATGCTTACCTCCATAATAGAATTTAGTTACTAGAAAAAGTCAAAGCACTTAAACAGATAATCAAAAATTTATCTTCTTCTAGTACATAAATCCTATCTATTCAGGAGATTTTATGACAAGCAAGGTTTAGATTGTTATAATGTTTTTCATTAGAATATATATATATTCTAATATATCATAGGGGTTTTATGCACTCAGGACATTCCTAAACTATATCTGAACATTAGACTAGAGATATTTCACTATAGCTATACCTTGAAATAGTCCATCAATAGCTAGTTAGGGAGTAATTGAATTGGCACAGCACAAAATACATTTCTGGTAAATCACCAAATCTGGCAGTCCAGAAGACAAGTTTCTTTACAGTGCTATGTCTACTCTATTAAACTCAGAGTGTCGCTGAGCAAATAAACTTTCTGCTGCAAATTTTGTACTGAAAATCTGATGACACCCTATATGCTTACTGGAATATTACTTCAACAAATTGGTCTTTCAGGTAAGCATACTGCTAAATGCCCATAAACATAGCCCCATGGAAAAGAACAAATTACAATTTATGTGCTTTATTATACCAAGACATCTGCTTATTAATGTTATTATAAAATAATAGGGTTGAACAGATGTTTCATTTGCTAATTTCATATTCTACTATTTGCAAACTATCTGGGGATTCATTAGCAAATCCATATTTCTTTGCTTACAAAAGAGATACTATAAATAAGTTAATTTTCCTAAACCCAGAAGCAGAGATAGAGTATGATTTTGCCCCTAGTAACTTTTCAGTCATGAGAAGAAGGCTTGTGCCTAGCTGAAGAAATGATTCACTCTAAGGTCTTTGATATGAACATTAAACACATTGCTATTCTGAAAAGAGCACAAATAACAGAAGTCTTCATTGCCATGCAAGGCAGCCTCTGAAAAGGAAGCCTGTGCAAGACCTTTGAAGATGTCTATTAAAGCTTCTATCACCTCTTTGGCCCTCCTTTTCTTTCAATGAAAAAAGAAGCATTCGGGGAGAGGAAAAGGAGGAAGGGCTAGGAAAATGAGAAGGAAAGTATGGTTTCTTTGCCATTTCCAAAAAATGTACGTCATGACCTCAACGTCTGAATTCTGATCTCCACTTGCTATCTAAAATGTGCCTTTTAATGTGTTAATACATACGAGAACTCTTTGCCAAATGATTGCAATGCAAGTATGGGATTTGCAGGAATTTAGACAAGGATTGCATGTCATCTTTTTGCTGAATATTAGGGTGTGGGTTTATAATTGTATGTTGGTTGGCTATTTGTAATTTTGGTATATGTTATTTCGAGGTACTGTCTTAAAAGTGTATATGTTGCCTGTAACTCACTTTTTGAGATTGAGCGGGATATAAATCAATTAAATAAATAAACTGAGCACACACTAAAAAACACATCTTTGATAATATGTGGAGATCACAATTGAGATGTTGAGGTCAGGGAATGCACATTTCCGGTGGGATTCTGGAAAGGTTCTGTAACAGAGGTCAAGAGGAAAAACAACACAATAATATAACAAATGGTCACATTCAGGTGCACAAAAGAACAAGTCCTTTCTACTGTACAAACACTCACTGACTTGCAACGTTCCTACTTTTAGGCATCACCTAATTTTATAACAGCTTATTTACACATGTAAAACACAACAGGATAAAAAGAGGTTGAAAGCAATCCTGGGGAGATTTTTCACATTTTAGTCCATTAGTATGATTATGATCAAGCTCATTAAAATGCCCAACTTTAAGGAATTTGCCTCAGAGTTGGCAATATAGCTGATGGCATGGTGTGTTATACTGAAAGAGTATTACTTGCATGAAGTATATTGTGGTAAGGAATGTGTAGATCGCTTCTCTATTGTGAAATACCTGTGAGAGGGATTATAGAAATGTGATAATGTTGGACAACGGTATGTACTTTTCCCTAATTTAGGTTTTCTGCCAAGCTGTACATGGAATCCACCTCCCAACTTAGACATGGTGCTGCTCGCCCCTTCCACTTAAAATGACGCTGCTAATCTCTAGTGTTAATCTTGCAAAATTACCACTCGGAACCCGTGACACTATTTTGAAGAGCTACTGTGTGCTGAGCAGGAATGAGTGGGTCTTGCTCCTACTCCCACTATACAATAAGCTTAGTAAGCCTGGAGGGATGGCATATCGGAGGGTGGCCCTGATCTGGCCACAGGTGGCACCCTCTGGGTGGGGGTCACCATCTTGGGGTTTCGTTGGGGGGAACCTTTGGGGGAAGGGAGGCTAATGATTTTCTGTCCATGCCCCTTTGCTGCTCTTCCCTTTAGTAACCTTTCGACACTTCCTCTCTTCTGTCACTCTCCCCAACAACTATTCTACTATTGCCCTTTTCACATCTTATGTCATTCTTTCATTTTTACACAATAGCCTTGGGAACTCTTTACTCACCCTGCCCAAACTACCTTTACCCACATCAGCCTCCACTCAAAGAACACTTCTTCTCTTTGACCATAGTTCTATTGAATTTTGCAATCCCAAGCGTCAGCAAAGTGAAACCACATGGTCTCCAGATATCCCCCCTTCTAGAATATGAAGCCTTTCTTTGCAGAAAGGAGCACTGGTGGCCCCTGAAGTCTGCATCAGAGGGGGCAGAAGCAATAGATAACAGAAGGCAGGAACCATGACACAGCAGCAGCTAGTTTAGGTAAGCACCACATCACAGTTTCCAAACCATTGCTGCCACTGGAGGTGCTAACCCTTGGGCCATAGACCCTTTCTTAGCCCTATTCCTATTTCTCAGTAATGCTGATGCATAAAGTAACTCAAACTAAAGCAATAGGGGTTAGAGGCAGAAGAAAGCTTGTGTGGTAAAATGTCCTAGACCTAAATGTGAATCTTACAGAAAAGTCTTTGAGGGTCTAAAAAAGTTTAAAAGCTCTTTAGAAGGTTAAGCCACTTGGCTGCTGTCTTTGAAAGATTAAAATTGTTATTTAATGCAAAGGTTAAAGCCTGGCATATATTAGAGTTTTTATTTAATTATTTTTTCCTGTAAATATTGAGAACTATTAAAGAAACAGACACCAACAGCTTCGAGGGTTATGTAATGCAGAATTCATTGCTTGTAGTTGCTAGCCTGAGAAAAGATCCTGATACCTAGGGAGTTGTGAGAAGATGCATTGTCCAAAGGTAGCTAAAGTATGTAGATTTCATATGTTATTTTACATGTTATAGTTGCATGCATATATTCCTTCATATTTATAGATTTGAATATTTTGGAAGAGGATGCAATAGGAAAGAAGATTGTCACCAGCATTTTGTAAAACACTGATGCAGATGAGAAGGCAGAAAGTGTTCAAGAATCTGCCGTTCAGCAATCGCAACAATTATCTCTGGTAATCCTTCCTAACAGGAATGAGCAATTGCAGGTGCCTCCTTGAAGATGGTATGAGCCACCACCTGATTGGATGAATCATATATTTTGCATGTCCAAGAAAGGCACAAGACTCTGAAATAACAGAAACAATTTATAAAGTAAGACTTTAATGCTGTGAAACACAGACTAGATAATAGGAAACAATCTATTGACAACACACAGAGTTCATAACAACTTGTAGGAACGGGATTAATAGAGGCATTACTTCAGTATTAGCTTTGAAAGTGGAATCACTTGTTCATTACAGAGCTTTCAGAGTGACATAAGTACAGCATTGAACAAGAAGACTAAATGATATATAAAGTTTATTCAAAGCACTCATTGGTATCTAAAAGGAATCTCACTTACATGCTTACAATCGATTTGTACATAGTTTCCTAAGTTTGCTATAAACTTGAATGTAAATAGTTCCCCAAGTTCTCCTCCATGTTAACTCCCCGTTTTATGTAAACGACGGCCAATGTATCTGGTCAAGTGTTCTATTGTTTTGATGTAAACCGCGCTGATGACAAATAGCGCGGTATATAAGAAATGTTAAATAAATAAATAAATAAAATAAATGCTAGACAACTGCCTAATCATAATGTAAATGGCAATATTAATTGGGTCACACAAGCGATAACTGCACCAGAAGTAATAGCTCAGACAAAAAGACTTCTGGACTATGTTATCTATTATCTACTACTACTACTACTACTACTACTATTAATCATTTATATAGTGCTATAAGGCATACGCAGTGCTGTACAAACATAGAAAGAAGATAGTCTCTGCTCGTAGAGCTTATAATCTAATCAAGACAGACAGAACAACACAAGAGAAACAAGGGGGGTTCCAATAGGAAAGAAGACAGAAGGAGAACAAAGGATTAGGATCAAAATGTGGCCTCAAAGAGGTAAGCCTTTAGAATGGATTTGAAGAGGGGGAGAGAAGAGACTTGACGTAAAGATAGAGGGCATTTGTTCTGTGCATAAGGAGCAGCAAAGTGAAAAGATCGATGTCTGGAGTTTGCAGAAGAAGAAAAGGGCATAGAGAGAAGAAAGCCAGAGGAGAAGCAGAGTTCACAAGGAGAGAAGAGAGATAAGAGGGAGACAGAAGAGAGGAAAGGTAATGAGGAGCGTAGAGTGAATGCATTTATATGTTTGAAGGAGAAGAGAGAAGTTTGAATTGATTATGGAAATGGAAGAGGGACCAGTGAAGTGTTTTTAGAAGTAGAGTTTTATGAGTGTATTGGGCTGACGGAGGATTAGCCACACAGCAAAGTTCTGGATAGATTGAAAAGGAAAGAAATGATACTGAAGGAGAACAGTAAGGAGGAGGTTGCAACAGTCAAGATGGGAGGTGACCAAAGAGTGGACAAGAGCCTTAGTAGTGTATTCAGAGAGGAAGGGACACATTTTGTTAATGTAGAGAAAGAAACAACAGGTTTTAGCTGTATGTTGAATATGTGTGGAGAAGGAAAGGGCTGAGGAAACAGGAAGAAGAAGAGTGTTGTCAACAGTGATAGAGAAAGGAGGAAGGGGGGGGGAGGAGGGTTTAAGGGGAAAAATAAGAAATTCAGTTTTAGCCATGTTCAATTTCAGGTGGCGGTGATATAACCAGGCGGCAATGTCAGATAAGCAAGTAGAGCTACGAGTTTCGAGTGAAGGAGAGATGTCAGGTGTAGATAGATAGATTGCAGAGTCATCAGCATAAAAATGATACTGAAAGCCATGGGAAGAGATGAATGCACCAAGGGACTGGGTATAGAGAAAGAAAAGGAGAGGGCCCAGAACAGACCTTTGGGGTACACCAACTGAGAGAGGGATGGCAGTAGATGAGGAATCTCCAGAACAAACACTGAAAGAGTGATTGGAGAGATAAGAAGAGAAACAAGACAGTACAAAGCTTCTAAAACCAAGAGAGGATAAAGTGTAATGGTGGAGGAGATGGTCAACAGTATTAAAAGCAGCAGAAATATTGAGAATGAGAACTGATAAGTGAGGAACAGATCACTGGAGACTTTGGCAAGAGCCGTTTCAGTAGAATGAAATGGACGAAAACCAGATTGAAGTGGATCAAGGGGGGCTTGAGAGGAGAGAAATTTGAGACAGCGGTGGAGAACTGTGCGTTCAAGTATTTTGGAAATGAATGGGAGCAGGGAGATGGGTCGATAATTAGAAGGACAAGTAGGGTCAAGTGAGCATTTTTGAGGAGAGGAGTAATTACAGCATGCTTGAAGGTTGCAGTGGAAAGTGAAAGGTTGAGAATATGTGAGATGAAAGGGACAATGGAGGAGGAGATGGAGTTGAGGAGATAGGTGGGGATAGGATCAGAAGAACTGGTAGTGAGTTTAAAGGATATAAAAAGAGAGGTTTCCTCAACAGAGATTTTAGAAAAGGATGAAAGGTGATAGAGATTGAGGGGAAAAGTTGGTAATGGAGAGAGAGAAGAGGGGGTGAAGAAGATTTAGTGGGGAACTGAAGAGTAATCTAATGCACTTTGTCATAGAAATTGTCTGCTAAGGTTTGGGTATAGAGAGAAAGAAGGATTGGATATGGAGGTGCCTTAAGAAGAGAAATGAGAGTAAAAAAGAGACAGCGAGGGTTACAGGCAAGACGGTTAATCAGATGGAGAAAATAGTTTTGCTTAGCGAATGCAATAGCATACTGGAAAGAAGATAGATAAAAGGAGAAAAGATAGAAAAAAAGGAGAAAGTAGAAACCCAACATCACTGTCATGGCCATTGGGATGAGGAGAGTGGGAGAATTGATAGCCGCCGTGGCAGAGGGCAACAACTGAAGCAGTGTCATCAGGAAGGAGCTAGGTTTCAGTATGAGCGAGAAGATGGAAAGTGTGAGAGAAAAAGAGATCATGAGAGAAGGGAAATTTATTAGAAATGAAATGAGCATATCATAAAGCACATGGGAAGGGGAGAGAGGAGAGGGAAAGGAGAGGGATGTAGATGAGATCAGGCTGGTGGAGAGAGGGACTAATATGGGAGTGAGAAAGAAGTGAAGGGGGACCGGGGTTGGGATTAATGTCACCAGAGGACAGAAGGAGAAGGAGAAGAAGAGTGTGAGGGAGCGAGGAGGCAGCACATCAGAAACAGGAATGAGGTTCTTTTAGAGAGGAAGGAAGGTATAAATGAGAGGAAGGAGAAGATGAAGCTCAAGAGGTGAGGATAGGGTGGAGGATAAGATAGGGGAGGAAATAGAGAAGGTGAAGAGAAGGAGAGAAAGGCAAATGGTATTAGGTTGGTGGAGTGAGAAAAGAAGGTTAGGGAGGATCAGGAAAAGGAGCAAAGAATGAGGAGGAGCCATAAGAAATGGCAGAGAGGGCAAGTAAAGTTAGAAGAAGGAAAGGGATAATAGGTAGTAAGGGAATAAAGGTAAAATAAATGAAATAAGGTAGAATAAATAGAATAAAATAAGATACAACTAAGTAAAGGTCTTAAAAGAAACTGAGTTATCAGATATGTAAACTTATTAAAAAAAGGAAATAATCATATAACAGTGAGTGAAAACAATAGGCAGGCAAAGCTTATCTCAAGCAGACTATAAGGGCCTGATTGTCAAAAGGCATTTACACGGTTTACAGTCCAGTAAATCATGTAAATGACTTAAATCGGAATATCCAAGTGCACTTAGATGGTTAGTGGCATCGGATATCCCCTTCTAGCTCCCCACGTGCCCCAGTGCTATCCAGTTAGCATCGGGGCATGTCAGGGGCATCCTGGGGCAGAGCGGAGGCAGTGACAAGCGATAAGTGGGAAGCGGCGATATTGCATGCTTCCCGGTTGGCGCTCTGTGCTGAAAAGATAGGTGAGGAAAACCCTTGACTATCTTTTGGGACAGGAGCTATATCACTGCTGCTCATTTATCGCTTGTCACTGCCTCCGCTCTGCCCCAGGATGCCCCTGACGTGCCCCGATGCTAACCGGATAGCATTGCATGCCTGCTTACCTAATGTGGCTTCTGACGTGTGCAGAAATCCCTGGATATGCAATGCCGGGACCGTATATGACCATAGCATTGAATATCCAGGGTTAAGGGTCGGCAGACAGGGCTATGCACAGTAGCGGCA
The DNA here is from genome assembly GCA_033557465.1 of Ichthyophis bannanicus. NCBI lineage: Eukaryota > Metazoa > Chordata > Amphibia > Gymnophiona > Ichthyophiidae > Ichthyophis > Ichthyophis bannanicus. Next base: position 604,793,546 of record CM066035.1, on the reverse strand, counting down.
CATAGCCTGCCCAGAAGAATATCGGGTCTTAAGTCTATAAAGTGTAAAATATAATATATTAAAATATTAGAGACATCAGCCATGGATTGACTGGAGTCATGTGAGAAGCCTCAGTGCAATGGGAATAAGGGTCCCCAGCCCTGAATGACTGATGCAATAAAGGAATGGGCAGTTATAGGCAGGCAATGTAAAATAAACTGTATCTTAGGACTTTTTATAGCTGGTAATGTGAGAAATCAAAGTAATTGCATCTTTGAATGGGGGGGGGGGGGCATAGCCTCTAGACCACATGGGTTCCCTTTTTTTCTTCTGCCAGTGCTGTTTGTGCTCATTTAGGCGGTGGGTACGCTGCAGGTTGTTCATCAATAGTTGTGCAGAGCTGTTGTGGAGTTCGGTATTACCAAGCCTTGTTCATATATGTAAGACATAAATGGACAGGAGGTTGTGCTTATCGGCACTCAGAGGCCACTCTAAGGGCAACACATAAGGGCCTTTTGGCAAGGCCCGCCAGGCACAGGCCCGCCAGGCACAGGTGTGCCGGTTAGTCCTTTAAATTTAAATAATTCGTCAGGTTGCCTGGTTGGAGAAGCGGGGGGAGGAGCTCACCTTCTTGCTCTCTGCTGTGGCTGAAGGAAGTTTTGACGAGGAAGAAGCTTCAAAATTACTGATTTATATCCTCCAACCTTATGTCATCAAATCTTTAATCAGTGTAAGAAGTTTTAAACACCTCCAGGGAGCATGACCATGTACATCACTAAAAAAACAAAATACTAATAAAAGGAGAAAAGACCTCAATGTTCAAGACTGAAGATTGTCTGTTAAGAATTGAGAAAGAGCTTGCCCCTGATGAAGCCTGTAATAGTGAAACAGAGATCTTTGTTGGGCTACTCTGTCTTCATGGGATGCGGACCATTCTCTTTAAGATAGGTCAGATGAGTTGATTTGGAATTTTGAATGATTCTATTGCTTCTATCTGTGCCCTTCTCTTCTACTGCCTATGTTAAAGGTTTGATGACATAAGGTTGGAGTATATAAGTCAATAATTTTGAGTTGGAAATAGTGTGTTTGATCGATAATAGATATGTTTAATGTAGTCCAGAAGTTTTTTGTCCGAGTTAGATTAATATTAATTTGGTACTAGAATTATCGGAAAGCATAGAATTAGTAACAGCCATCAGTGCTCAAACTGACATAACAAAGAGGAATCTGTAATCAGTACTAACTCCTTTTCCACATCTTGGCAAGGTATACCTGAGCAGGCCAAAGATATCACAGAGGTTATCTTGCAATGCCAAAGAAGCAGCCTTGGCTTTATTTCTGCAATTGCTTTCTTCCTGTCCTAGAGTTGAGGGGTTAGGATATGTTGTCATCAGTCAGTCTTGCGGAGGGCAAGTAGGCACCTATTTTATAAAGAAAACAGAGACGCCCATTTATCTACTAAATAACCTCACAAAATCTACAGAAATCACAGATAACATATGTACACGTCAGGGCCGTACCAAGCGTGAATCGCGCCCTGAGTGACTTGCACATCAGGTGCCCCCCCCCCCCCCCGCACCTCCATCTAGTTACTTTCTGGATGGCGGAGGGAGAGAAGAGGTGTGCCCAATGTGCAAGTTGCCGGCACTCTAAGCAGATCTGTTCCTCTCTGCTCTGACACTGCATCAAAGGAGGGAGGGGCCAGACCTGCTTAGAGTGCCGCAAGAAGGCTTAAGGGGCACATTTCAGCTGTCTGCCATTTCCTGCCACCACTGAGAGAAGAAAAATTGGCGGCAGCAGGCAACAGCAGACAGTTGAAATACACTCTTAAGCCCTTCCGCCCTGTGCGGCCGCACCGCTCACACAGGGCTAGGTACAGTCCAGGTACACCTGTTTGCCTATATACTGTACCCGCTCTGCAATAGGTGTGAATGTACGCAGACGAAGAAAGCACATACCCACCTATTTTATAAACTACATGTGCACTTTGCAGCTCTGCCCAAGTTCTACCCAACAATGCCCTCCACAATGCCTACACCTAAGTCATGTGAAAGTATGCGTCTTCTTGTCACCAAATATACCTTCGTACCTTAGAGTAATTTTATAAAAGCTCTTTTCATGGATTAAACAGGGCTTGGGCTGCCAAGAAAACCCAGGTCGCCAGGAGTCAGGACTGACTCGAAGGCACACATTGCATTTTTGGGCAGAGGAAAAATGATAAGATGACCTCCTCAGTATGAACCTACTATTTTATTTGAAGAGAAAACACCTATTAATGATGTGCATATGTGAGCTATTAATAAATAGTATGTGTTATTGAAGAACAGTGCGTGCCATCGAAAAATAGTACACACTACTGAAGAATCGTGAGTGATACTGAGAAATAGTGTGTGTCATTGACAACATGATATGGAACTTTATCTGGCCAATATTCAGCTGCCATGGTCGACATTTTTTTGTACACTGGTCACAGCGGCCAAAAAAATAAAATCTGGATGTTCGTTACAAGCATCTGAATAGTGGCCAACACTGAATATCCAGATAATGCAGTGCTGCTTATATGCAGAGTGGCATGATGCAAGTTTTTAGATGGATGGGGAGGAGACATGTTCAAAGCATGATCAAGACATTCCTTGGTGTTATCCATCCAGTGGCTGGTGCCACCGTCTGAATAGTGGAAATATTCAGTCTGCTATCTGAATAAAGTTAGGACTGGTACTGCTACTGCTAATCATTTGTATAGCACTATAAGGCATGCACCCTACTCAAAAAAGCTTACACTCTATTCAAGACAGATAAGCAGAACAAACAGGGGTCTAGGATAGTTCAATGAAAATAATAAAACACAGGAGACTAAAGGGTCAGGATCCAAAAGAAGCTTCGAAGATGTGAGTTTTTAGCCTGAATCTGAAAAGGACCAAAGATGGAGCCTGACGAAAAGACTTAGGTAGCCTATTCCAAGCATGTGGTGCAGCAAAGCGGAACAAACGGAGTCTGGAGTCTGGAGTTGGAGTTGGTGTAGGTGTAGGAGAGAAAGGCACAGATAAGAGTGATTTGCCTGATCAGCAGAGTCCCTGAGGAGGTTTGTGGGGAGAGATGAGAGGTACTGAGGAGCTGTAGAGTACATTCATTTGTATGTCAGTAAAAGAAGTCTGAAATGTGTGCAGAAATGGATAGGGAGCCTGGGCAAAGGGTGGAATGTGTAGATGATTGTCCTGAATAAAATGTATGTCTCAACATGCTCATGTAACTCCTCTTCTGAAAACACTTCTAGGGAAATGATTTCAGAAGAGGGGTTTCATGAGCATGTTGAGACTCATGGAATATTAGCCATGCAGCTGAGGTTTGAATGGACTGGAGGGGAGAGGGATGGTTCAATAGCAGACCAGCAAGAACCAGGTTACAATAGTCTAGATGGGAGGTGACAAGAGAGTATTAGTGTGTTCAGAGAGGAAGGATTGCCTCTCTTCCCATATTACTTTAGATACCTCTGCCCATTTATACATTCTATTCATGGCAATTGTCTGCGCATTCCACCCTTGGCCCAGGCTAAATAAGAGACTACTAGGCAGTCTGCCTTCTTTTTCAAAGCACCTATTTTATGGAATAACCTTCCCCCCTCAGCTGCACCTTGAGCCATCCTATAGCAAAGTCAAGACAGGCCTCAAAGAACATTTCAAGACTAGGAAATGAGGCCTTTGAGATGATGGCAACCTGCTAATATTCTCCCTGCTTTGTGTCTACTCTCTCTTCCACTTTTCTATCTAGGAAAGGTGGTACTGAATATCACCGCTAGCCAAATAATTTGCTACTCTGTTCATGGACCTTCCCAGCACTATTTGTATAGTGCTGATGTGGTCAGTAAGATATTCAGTGGCACTATCCAATTAAAATCACTGAATATCACCGGCTAGCCCCAGCTGGTGCTGCTTAGGATTCTTGATAATTACATTCTTTAAAGAAAAATATAAAGCCTCAAAAACGTGAATCCATAATTGATTATAGGAAAGAATACCAGTGATTTCACAAATTGCCTTTCAGTACCTGAATAAATAGATAAAGGATAGGTCTACAATGAGTAAATACCCTGTTTTTTTTCTGGGATGTACTTCTAAACTCTCTGAGAGCTAACAGTAAGACACATCTTTGACACCCAAATTAGCACTAAATAATAATGAAATCTGGGTTCTATACAGGATGAGATAGACCTTCAGTATAAACCCTGTAAAATCAAGTTCTGGAAACACATCCTGCATTCAGAGAAATTTCCTCAACAGTGGCACCCAGTGAGCGAAACTAGGATGTTACTACTCATCATGGGAAAAATATTCATATTCTGATATCACCTTAGTAAAAGTCACACAAACACTCCACTTCCAGACACACTGAAGTAATATAAAACCCTGCAAAAGAAACACTCAGAACCCATGGGAGGAGTAGCCTAGTGGTTGGGGTAAGGTACTTCAGGCCGGAAGGTCGGGGGTTCAAATCCCACTAGAGGACAGCAACCTTGGGCCGGAAGGACTGGGGTTTCTAGTCCCACAGATGCTCCTTGTGGTCTTGGGCAAGCCACTTAACCCTCCATTGCCCATGTTCCCTGTAAGTATTAGTGTATGTGTCTCATATCCCCGTGTGTTAAATGTATCCCCCAATTGTGTTGTGACCGCTTTGATTGAAGGATAAGGCGGTATACAAAACTGTCTAAATAAATAAATAAATAAATAAATATAGGAAACATGCCAAATTAAAACAGCACAAACTCAATCTATGAAAAATATTGCAACAAATTCCAGAACATTAATACACCTCCTGGAAAACAGAATAACCTTACTATTTAGACTCCTAGAAATCCCTGTACTGCAACCCAGCAGAATCCCTCAGGTGGATCACATATGCAAATTGTAAATCCACCTGAGCAAGAAAATAACTTGCATACCTTAATGTAACTTGCCTTAAGCTTTTGGATTTGGAAAGGCAAACAATCAGTGCTGCAATCCAAATCCAAAATTCATTTGTTGTCTAGGCATTTTATTTCATTGGTCCAGTGTCTCTTTTGGTCATTTTCCAATTCAGCCTTCTACCGCAGCTCTTTCCCCAACCAAATCCCAGCTCTCACCAAGGCCATCTCTCTCTCTCCACTCACTGTCCCACTTGCAACCTCTGGCCATGCTTTCCCTCCCTCTCAATCCCACATATGCAGCCAGGCATATTAATTAGCTGTTCTAGATGACAAGGGAAAGAGGCAGCCACATAAGGGTCCCCAATAGTATATTTCATACACACATAAAAATTCTTAGCAGATTTTTCCCTTCTATCCCTAAACTTCATTTCATGAAAAAACAAATAATGTGAGGAAAAGGTTGTGCTCATAACTTACAGTAGGACCCCTTTTACTAAAATCTGCAAAGGTTTTGCATTTAATGTGAGAAACAAATGTGTGTTAAGTGCAAAGACTCTGTGTTAGCTGTCAGGGGTGTGACTAGCATGTTCCCGGCAGCTAACAGATCAATTGTTTAAGCTATCAGAATATAGAAAGACTAGGGAACATGCAATGAAGCTACAGGGTAAACTATTTAAGACAAATAAGAGAAAATATTTTTTCACGCAACGTGTAAGCAAACTCTGGAATTTGTTACCGGAGAATGTAGTAAGAGCTGTTAGTGTAGCTGGGTTTAAAAAAGGTTTGGACAAGTTCCTGGAGGAAAGGTCCATAAACCATTATTAAAAAGGGACCCAGGATATCGATGCTTGACCCAATACAAGCATTGTGGAGCCTGTGTCTTTTGGAGAGACTGCTAGGTACGTATGACCTAGATTGGCCACTGCTGGAAACAGGATACTGGGTTTGATGGACCTTGGTCTGACCCAGTATGGCATATCTTATGTTCTTATGTTCTAACATGCAATGGGCTATCTGAACATGCATTGGATTGTATGTGGGTGCATCTAACAACACCCACAGAGGTGTTGTTAAGTGCACGTGTTAATTGCTGCTGAGTGCACAGCAATTGCCCTCATATTAGTCACAAAGTGCTCTCCACACCCACACTCTTCCTCTTCCCTTCTTGATGGTACACTGGCTGATTACTGTACAATTTACTACATGGTTACTGACAAGCTGCTGTGTTAGTGTTCCTGGATTCTCGTTGCCATATGTTACAATGTATGTTAACCCGCTATTTATTTATTTATTTATTTATTTATTTAACAGTTCTTCTATACCGCTCTATTTTAGATCAGAGCGGTTTACATTTAACATCAACTATACAACACAAGGAACTTTGAGTTGTATTTACAATAAACAGGGAGATCAACTTGGAAGTAACTGGGGGAAACTATGTACATTCTTAATTCTATACATTGTATCACACTGGTACCTGATTTCAGGCAGAACATATCTACATTTTATTTACACTGGGGTACATTCTGAGCGATCATTTGATTATCCTTTTTCATGCTGAGTCTGATTGTTTACTTGTAATGAGAGATTGTCTGGGGGGCCATATGTATGGTTACTAAGGCTAGATTCAGGGTAGTATGTAGTGAACAGATGCTGCTTTATTGCCTTCCTGAAGTGGGTTAGGTAAGTGATGTTCCGAATATAGGTAGGGAGAGCATTCCATGCTCTGGGAGCGTAAATCGTAAAGGCCCTATTTGTTGTTGTTCTCGTGCATTTGTTATTACTTTTGGGACCTCTAGGGTGTTTTGCATCATGGATCTTCTATTTCTGTTCTGTGGTACTTTATGTATCATCTTGCTGAGGGCTGTGGGGGTCAGAGTGTTTGAGGCTTTGAAAGTTAAGGTTAGAACTTTGTGGAGGGTTCTTGCTTGAACAGGTAGCCAATGGAGGTTCATCAGTACTGGCGTTATGTGCTCTCTCCGTGAAGCCCCTGTTAGTACTCTTGCAGCAGTGTTCATTGCAAGCTGGAGGGGAGCTAGGGTTGCTTGAGGGAGACCGTGTAGAATTACGTTGGCATAGTCGAAATGAGGTAATATTAATGCCTGATAGATCGATCGGTAGTCGCTGAAGTCGAGTAGCGGTCGGAGATGTTTTAAGGTCTTTATTTTCATGTATACTGTTTTTACTGTGTTTTTTATGTGAGTTTTCAGATCCAGGTGTTGATCCAGTGTAACGCCAAGGTAGCGGATTGTGGATTTGGTTTTCAGTTCTGTGTTGCCGATTTTTAAAGAGAGTGGAGGGGTGAAGTCCTGGTTCCTTGAGATGAAAAGGACATCTGTTTTACTGTAGTTGATTCTCATGTTTTGTGTGCTGAACCATTCTGCTACTGCCTCAAAACATCTTGTTAGAGGGGAGAGGTCCGGTTGGTTAGTCCTGAAAGGGATGTATAGGAGGATGTCATCTGCGTAGGCTAAACAGTTGACCTTGAATGAACGTGCTAGGGCACATATGGGCTGCATGTAGATGTTAAACATCAATGCAGATAGTGACGAGCCCTGTGGTACACCCTGGTTTTGTAAAAATGGTTCGGAGGTTGTGGAGCCTGACCTTACATGTTGCCATCTATTAGTCAGGTATGACTTACACCACTTTAGGGCTGTTCCCTGAATTCCTTTCTCGCTGAGGCGTTGTATGAGTATCTTGTGACTCACTGAGTCGAAAGCCGCAGCGATGTCGAGGAATATGAGGGCGAATCCTTGATGAATTTTGTCGGTTCCAGAGACTAGATGGTCAAATAGGTTGGTGAGGAGGGTTTCAACCCCATGTGCTTCTCTGAACCCATGCTGGGAAGGATCCAATGGGGCTTCAGTATCAATATGCTGTTGGATTTGGCGCTGTACTAACTTTTCGATTACTTTGGCAAGCATGGGGATACTTGAAATTGGTCTGTATGATTCCACTTTCGATGGGTCCAGCTTGTTATTTTTTAGCAGTGGTCTGATGGATGTTTGTTTCAGACTTTGTGGAAACGATCCGGTTGTAAGAGATTGGTTTATTAATTCGCTCAGATATTGGCTTAGGTCACATCGTAACTCCTTTATCCATAAAGCAGGGCATGGGTCATTGGGAGCGGTAGTAGGATTGATTGCAGCGATTGTGTCTTCAATCTCTCTGCGTGATATTTTTTCAAATTTGTACAGTGGTGATGGTTGGGGCAAGGTATGCTGAGAGCTGTTTTCCGCGGAGTTCGAGGTTGTACCAGCCTGGGTCACTTCAGGTTGAAGGTAGTTGGTTGCAGATGTAGTAGTCTGGACCATTTTTGACTGTAAATAGTTGGAGTATGCCTGGGGGTGTGGCATCTGTGACTGGTCTGCAGGAGGTTCTCTAATGAGAGATTTCACTATATTGAAGAGGTCGTGGGGCTTGTTTAGTGACCGCTTCAAGATGTCGGAATGATATTGTTTCCGCTTTTTTGTTAATTCATCGCGGTGTACTCTTAGGTGAGCGATGTAAGTATCTTGTGCAACCGTAGAGTGAGACCGACGCCATCTTCTCTCTAGCCTGCGCAGGCACTTGAGTGAGTCTCGGAGATCTTTGGTATACCATGGTGCATGGTCTCGTTTCTTTGTTGTTTTATTTGTGGCTGGTATGCATGAAATGGTCTTGAGGCTCTCGTCCCAGGTGGACACCAATGCATCTAGGTCGTGTGGTATGTTGTTGAGGAGTGGGAGGATCTTCTCTCGAAGCTCTTCTTTATTAAAGGGGCGGAAGCGCTTCAAAGAGGGTTCGTGGGCAGTGTTGGTTTTGTTGGAGTTTTTATTGTGTGTGTTAATAGGTATCTGGAATTGAATCAGGCTGTGGTCGGACCATGGCACAGGAGTTATGGTAGGTGGTATTAGTGGGGTGGTATCCTTATCCGTCTGTGGGGCAAAGATCAGGTCAAGTTTGTTTCCCTTGACGTGGGTGGGGTTAATGACTATTTGCTCATATCCTAGATCTTGTAATGCTTCTAGGAAAGCAGAGGCTTGAGATTCATGTAGCGTAGGCAGGTTGAAATCACCTAGGATCCAGTTCTGGGATCGTGGTCTGTTTGAGTTGCAGGCGAGGCCCATTATCGTTGCAAGATCCTCTGAGGATGGTGTTGGTGCTCGGTACAGTAGGTTGATCGTGCAGGTGTTATTTGTTATGGTGAGGGAGTCCAGGTGGATTGTGCTGGTTGAGTTGCACATCTGGAAGCCTAGGGAAGTTTTGACAAGAATGAGTGTTCCTCCTCCTCTCTGATTGGTTCTATGGCATGTGTGGACTGAAAAACCTGTGGGTAACATCTGGTTGATGATTGCGTTGTCAGATTCTGATAGCCAAGTTTCCGTGATCATGATGATATCAAGGTTATGGGTCGTGACCAGATCGGTAATTATTGGCCATTTTGTACGTATTGACCTTGCGTTGATGAGTGCACACTTCAGGGCTTGGTGGTGTTGCTGACGGTCCAAATGTGACTTCTTGAGATGTTGAAGTGGGATGTGTAATAAATGTGAGTAAGGCGTGTCGTTGGGTTCTCTTGGGATGTGTTGGTGATTCTCCGTCCATCTTTTCCCGTCACTGTGGAGTATTGGGATGTGGTTAGTGTAAGTGTGAAAAGCTTGGGCTGTAAGGGGGATCCAGGAGGCTAGGTGTAGACATGCCAAGGCTAGAAATGGGTGCATTTTGTGATGTTTTTGTGAACTAGTATGTGAGCTGTTTGTTGCTGGGTAATTAGTGGGACTGGTATTGACTATTGTTCTAGCTATCCGCAGTGTATAAACTTACTGTCTGGCGATGAGTAGGTATTTGGAACAATGTGGCAGCATATAAGACAGGAATAGTACAGCATCGAGCAAGCAATGGAGCACTGTGTCCGTCAGCGGATAATGAGACACTGTGACCCTCAGCAAAGAACAAAACAGAGTAATACTGCCAACAGTAATAAGTTCACACTTTTTGGGTAAGGATGAATTACTGGCAACAGTAATGAGGTATGGCACAGTTGTCAGTAGTAGGATTAGCACTGATGCATGGAAATGGGTTTTTGGCAACAAAATAGCAGTTGAGTGATACTAGCAATAGTATGAAATTAGCATTGATACATATAATGTAAAGTCTGGCAGTAAAGTGCTACTGGCTACAATAGTAAGATTATCACTGATACATGCGAATGTATTATTGGTAACAAAATAAGGTCTAGCAGTTGGGTGATACTAGCAATAGTATGAAATCAGCACTGAAACATGTAGATGTACAATCTAGCAATGTACACTACATTGACACATATAAATGTAGAATATTAGCATGGTAATAAGATTAGCGCTGATACATGAACATGTGTTATCGGCTGTGGAAATATAATCTATCAGTTAAGTTGACTGTCAGCGTAGTGCTAGTGAATGAGTGTTAATCAACGGGCAACGGAGTTACTGGGTAAATATTACACTTCTTATGGCATTTCGTAATACTTGCGGTTCGGAAAGGGAACAGGAACAACTGGAAATGTGCCCCAACTAGAAGTAGATCTTGTTGAATCTTGGGGTTTTTCGACGTGCCACCGCCTAAGGGCCACGCCAAAGGGCCCTCTGGCGAGGCCCTCAGGCGCGGGCCCGCCAGTCGCGGGCGCGCCTGAAGGCGCGAAGTTTAAATCTCCCTTGCTGGGCCCGGATTGGGCGTCGGGAGTCAGCAGGCCCCTGCTGCTGCCGGTGGGCTTTAGTATAAAATGACTCTTCGTAATTTTGCAGCATTGGGAAGTAGTGCCAAGTGTTGGTACAATCATCACATATCAGAAAGAGGTCAAGAAAAATTAAAAACATATTTTAAAAATCTAAAAATTCCACCCAACTATGTGGAAGGTCAATATTTAAACAACACAATCAACATTTTTTTAAATGCCACCCGCAGCACTAAAATAAAAATGTATGCATTTATCACTACTATCCGATAGTGGTGTTGACTGTGGGGTCTATTCTGTACTGCGAATTGCAGGGATTGACATCCTGTTGGGACATTCATCCCTGCTATTCATCCTCCTTTCATCCCCGGCAAAAGCCACCCCATACAAACAAGGAGTTTGTACAGGGAGGCTTAGATGGGGGGGAAGGGGATGTTGTGGAGGCGGAGTGAGGGCAGGTAGTGGGCAGTCCGCGAACCTGGATGCACAGGGCTGATTCTGAAGTCGGCCCTGTATGTCTGGGGCCTTGGATCTAGACGGATGTCGGGGATGGCATGCCTGGGCAGTGGCAAAGAGGTGAGGGGGTGCAGGGGGTTCCCTGCAACCTGACCCTTGCCATGGAAGGCCAGATCAAGGGTCGATCTGTGGGGAAAGAAGATTGTGGTCAGCGGCCAGGGATTGTGGCTCCTGAATAGAGTTGCAGGGTCATGGCAATGGGACGCCATGGCATCGTGGCTCCATTCAGGAGCCTGAGTGAGTTAGAAGGGCAGGGGCCTGTACTTGCAAGCCGATCTGAATTGGGTCCCAGCCTGCACGTACAGGCCCAAACCTGTTTCTGATCCCACAGGGCACATCTTGCCCCCTCAGGATCAGAATCAGATCTGCCTCTGTGTGTCCCAATTCTGATCAGGTGCACAGGGGCCTGGGTGCACACATTGGAATGTGCCTTTATATGCACAGTGGAGTCAATACCAGAGTTATACAAATAGCAACATAGGCATCGGAAAGGAGTCAGCCATACAGTCCCTAGCCCCTGCCACAGGGATCCCATACCATACGGGCAGAAGAAGAGAAGCATGATGGGATCCCCATGGACAGGCTGCTGCCTGCCAGCTGCTATCATGACAAAGACCCTTCCTGTTCTGCCCACGGGATTCAATCACCCATGGGCAGACAGGAAGAGTCTGCCATGATTGTGGCTGGCAGGCAGCAGGCTGCTTGTGGGGATCAAAAAAACATGATCACAGCATAGAGTCTTCCTGTCTGCCCACGGGAAATTGGATCCTTGCTGGCAGAGCAGGACGGGTCTCTGCCCATGGGATGGAGTTTGGGGCAGGGTTAGGGCAGAAATTGGTGTGGTGATTGAGCCCCCCAAAGAAAAAGGCATTCCTCTGCTTCTGAATAGCGAGATATTAAATATGCTATCCAAATAACTATCGGGAAATAGTTGGGACATATAAGGAAGTACAGAAATGGTTTTTCTGGCATGCTGAGCAGGGACAGGAGAGCTGCACACTGAAAATACAGCAGCCTTACTTGGCAATTTCCATGTCTAAAGGTCAGAATTTAGATATGGAAGTGGCAATTTTGCAATTTCAAAATCACAGCAAGGAGTTGAGATGGGCCAGGGATGTATGAATAAGTCCTTGGGTATACCAAATATCATTTATTGACAAAACCTGACTTGGCCAAGTTTCAGCTTCAGCAACTTCTTCAGGGGTCAGACTTCACTGGACAAAAACCTACAGGTTGTCATCATTTGGCAACATACCATTGTACATAAACCATAAAATTTGACTGTGTGATTGTTTGCTATGAGCAAATTTATATTTGGTATACACAAGGACTTAGGCAATTTCTTTTCCTACTGCAGTCCAAGTCATCATGGTTCTCCCCCTCTCTGGATTACCTGAGGTTGAAGTTTATATAAACCGAATTTAAGTTTTTCTTTCAGTGCATTTGCTTTTGTTATCTTTTCTTCATTTCAGCCCCATGGACTATTTTTGTGCACTTTTTTGCTTTTAAATTGCTAGCGCGGCTCACAGCTCTCTGCTGCGAGGCTGCTTTCATTTTAAAAAAAAAAAAAACATAAATGCTGACAGGACTCAAAGCAGTCTGTGCCACCTCCTCCAGTTTAAGAAGATAAGAACATAAGATATGCCATACTGGGTCAGACCAAGGTCCATCAAGCCCAATATCCTGTTTCCAACAGTGGCCACTGTGGCCACTCCCTGTGCACTACTTTATTACCAAAAATTTGAGAACATTGTCACAACTTTTTGTCACTGTCGATCTGAACAACTCCAGATGACCAGCTTCAAAAAGACTATTTCATCCTGCATCTCCTTCTGCTAAGCCTAAGCTCTCTTACCAGACCCAGGTCAAGTAGGACCCCATCAATTCACAGGTCTGCGACTAAAAAGCTGTTTGATTATTTTCATCTAATTTCCATGTATTTTGGTGTGCTGAAAACAAATAAAATATTGAAAAAACTCCTAGGCATCATGATTTGCCACAACATGCAAAATTGTCTTCAAATTTATCAAATTTTTTCAAATTACTATTAATTAATTAATTCACAATAAGTGCATTTAAGAAATAAAATGCCCAAAAAACCTTAAAGGGGTTGTCCGAGTTATGTAAAAAAAATTATAGCGCTGTAAATCTGATGGTCAGCAATATATACATAAGCTAAGCAAGTTTTAAGTCCGTGCTTTTAATGGTAGAAGGGGTTAATCTTTCCTGAAGAATCCAGTGGGAGGGAGACACAGGGCAGATAGCAGCAGCTCCGGTCAGTGCAGGGGGGAGTAGCCAGCACTGTGATGTCTCGTGTACAGACACAGAGCTGCTCTCTCCTGCATGCCACACTTGTGCACGAATCATCATCAGGTTCTCGGTTCTAGGCTGTTCACACTTTTTCATCAAAATTCGTGTTAGCTCGTCATTCTACAACCGTTATGTTATGGCTCTGCGAAAGTGTATTAATTCACTAGACAGTTTCTGTTTCATCTGTGGTGAATATACAGTGTTGAAGCAACAGCAGAATATTACAGACTTTGTGAAAAAAGTATACTTTGCATACTTTGGACTAAAAATTGGAGCTCAAGATAAAGTCTGGGCGCCTCATAAAGTGTGCAAACGGTGTGTTGAGTGAAAGAAAGCTTGATTGTACCGGGTTGGATACACAGTCAGACCCTGTGTATAACACTATAGTCCCTAAGAAAGAGTTAATATCATTTGTAGCTTTTGATTTAATACCATCCTTGAAAAGTCTGCAAAAGAAATTGGGTGAACGGTTTAAACATTAGCCTATGTTATTAGAAAGATAAGTAAAAGGCAAGCTGTTTACCCAGCCTCTCAGTCTCACTGTCTCTGGTCAGAGATATCAAACTGTCAGTGTTGGGATTAATTAGAATTAAGGCCTACATAGTCATGTCTTGAGAATATATGCATATCTTTCCATGATGGTCTATGACGTGCATGCCTATAGAAAAGTATATTATGAATATACGTAACACTAGACGTAGAACAGAATATGTATATTATGAATATACGTGATGTGAGACGTGTAATAATAAAGTGAAATTATGCTGTGTAATGGAATTTTTACCTATAAATAAAGAGGCCTAAAGCTTTGATTTCAGAGTAAACATAGGCAGAGGCCTAGCTTGCTCTCCCAAAGTGCTTTGGTCCTGTGTTTATAATACAACTGTGTTGTGTATTATTTACAGATTTGTGTATTATCTAAAGATTGTGATCAGTTAACCTTCTCCTTGTTTTGTGTGCGGATTTCTGTGACCCAAGATCCTGCCTCGTTGTAGGTGAGGGGAGGTGCAGAGTACATCTTTCATTGAGGACCTCCGAAACTGGTTCAAGGGTAAGAAAAAATCTTTCTGTTATGGGATTCCTATGGTATGGCGAGAGCAAAAGAACCATAGTGACGGCTGTTACTTTTGTTCATTCAATGTGAAAGGGTTTAATTCCAAATGGAAGCATTCCATTTCATACCCCAATCTTCACTCGGCAATTCTTCCCATCCCCCATGGCACAGATATACCAGTACCCAAGCCCCCTGCTACCTTGGAAGAGATACCTTGCTCCGATGAAGGTGAAGTCATTCCTGAACCAGATGATGAATCAAGTTCTGTCTTTGAAGATGATACAAGACCAAAATTGTTTTCTCAGGAGGAGATGAATGATTTGGTAAGAGACTTGAATCTTCCCAAAGATGCCGCTGAGTTACTCGGATCAAGGCTGAAAAGCAGGAATTTCTTGTTGCCAGGAGTGTCATCTTCATGGTTCAGACATCGTGAAAAGGAGTTTGTTCCTTACTTCGCCCAGGAAGACAAGTTGGTTTATTGCATCGATGTTGAAGGTCTGATGGGTCAATTTAAAATCCAATATGATTCAGAGCAATGGCGTCTTTTTATAAATTCTTCAAAAAGAAGTCTCAAAGCAGTTTTACTCCACAACGGTTTTTATGCTTCCATACCTGTAGGTCATTCCATACACTTGAAGGAAACCTACGAGAACTTGGAATTGGTTCTTCGTAAACTTAAATATGAAGACCATGGTTGGCAAGTGTGTGGGGACTTGAAGGTCTTGTGCATGCTGCTCGGGCAACAAGCTGGGTATACCAAATATCCTTGTTTTCTGTGTCTATGGGACAGTCGAGACCGACAAAATCACTGGACCAAGAAGAGTTGGCAGCTGAGGGTTGTAACAGTCGGCGAAAAAAATGTCCTCCGAGAAACTTTGGTACCTTCCCATAAAGTTCTTCTACCACCTCTCCACATAAAATTGGGATTGATGAAGCAATTCGTAAAATCACTTCCAAGAGATGGAGAATGCTTCAAATACTTGGTCACCAAGTTTCCAGGCCTGTCGGAGGCAAAATTGAAGGAAGGTATGTTCGTCGGACCAGACATTAGAAGGCTTATAGTTGATCAAGAGTTTGTCAATACCATGATGGATCCTCAAAAAGAAGGGTGGATTGCATTTAAAGAAGTCATACAGAAAGTTTTAGGCAATAACAAAGATCCTCACTACAAAAAGATCGTCGGACGAATGCTGAAAGCATTTCAAGCTTTAGGTTGCCTGATGAGTTTGAAAGTGCATTTCCTCCAGTCCCACCTTGACTACTTTCCTGAAAATTTGGGAGCTGTGAGTGAGGAAGAAGGTGAACGATTCCACCAAGACATTAAAGAGATGGAAAGGAGATACCAGGGAAAATGGAGCATTACAATGATGGCAGACTACTGTTGGATGCTTCAGAGAGACATTCCAGATGCTACTCACAAGCGTAAATGCACCAAGAGGAGCCTCACAAGGAAGAAGAATCGAGTTTAGTGTGTGTAGGTGAGCTCATTTCAGTTCAAAAAAGTATTTTCATGAAAATATTGTAATAAAACTTTAATTTTATAAGTCTATTTCCATTTATTTTGAGGTATTGCCTTATTTAACATAGTTACCTAAATTGTCAGGAAACGTGATGTCCTATGACATAATGGAGGTCATTTTCGGATTCAGCACACCAAAAAACATAAAGATTACGTGGTATAACCAAAACAGCTCTCGAAAATAAATTTTTTGCAGACCTGTGTTATGTACAACTGTAATCACAGTAGCCAATTTGGCCACAGTGTCCACCCAGCACCCAGCAAAGCAGTTACTTCGACATCCATTCATACGTTCACCCGACACTAGAGCTTGGATCATTCAACAGCAGTAAATGCAGCCTTTAGACAGGCTGCCCTCCAAAACCTGTTTTCCTCTTGAGTGCATACTTCACTTTCCACCCATCACAGATTGTAGCCTGGGCCACACATCCGCAACCATACTATGCAGCCCTCAGCTCTGGACTCACTATAGAGTGTGCCTGCATCACCCTGCTCATCTGCAGAGAAAGCGGAGTTGCTTACCTGTAATGGGGGGTTCTTCATAGATAGCAGGGTATGCAGCCACACTCACCTGCCCTCTGTCCCACAGGAAAAAAAAAACAGGGGAAAAATGAGGAGGCATGCCAACATTTTTAAAGAAAAATGAGACTTGTTTTTTTTGGGATCGACCAATCCTGTTGTATATATGTTCGGTTTTGATATTGTGCATATGTTTCTTTTTGCAGCTCATGAATGGACTGCCTTCAAGCATGTTGTAGTTACACCTCTCCTCAAGAAACCCTCACTAGATTCTACCTGTCCTTCTAACTAGCGACTCATCTCCCTCCTCCCCTTCATTTCTAAACTACTTGAATGTGTGGTTCACCACCATTGCCTCGACTTTCTCGCCTCTCAACCCTCCTGGATCCTTTACAATCTGGCTTTCATCCTTTACATTCTACTGAAATGGCTCTTGTCAAAGTCTCCAGTGACCTGTTCCTGGCAAAATCCAAGGACCTTTACTCAGTTCTCATCGTTCTTGACCTTTATGCTGCTTTTGACACTGTTGACCTAACCTTCTCCTTGATATCTTGTTCTCTTCTTAGCTTTCCCATTGCTCTTTCAGTATTTGTACTGGTGGATCCTCCTCTACTGCTATCCTGCTCTCAGTTGGTGTTCCCCAAGGATCTGTCTTGGGTCTACTTCTTTTCTCTCTATTTATTTATTTATTTATTTATTTTATTTATTTATTTATTTATTTAACAGGTTTTGTATACCGCCTTATCTTAATCCAAAGCAGTTCACATGAAACAAACATAGCAATAGGCTTTTACATAGAACAAGGAGTAGCAACTTGGAGGAGCATATGGGGTAGTGGATACATTTAACAATGGATAACTATATACCCAGTCCCTTGGTGCACTCATCATGGCCAAAACTGAGCTTCTTATTTTTCCCCCTAAAACCTACACTCCCCTTACTCCTTTCTCAGTCTCTGTGGATAACTCTACTCCTCCCTGGAAGCTACAGGAACAGAGAGGATGGACACTCTTTATCCAAAGTAACCAGCATAATCAAAGAACGTTTTTGCACAGAAGATTGCACAGAGATGGACAGTTCTGCCCCGAACAGTTTTTTCACTGAGTTAGGTAGCTCTGCATCCCATGTACTCATACTGTGCTGAGTATCTTGCACAGAAAATGAGTATGTGCTTCCTCTTGGCCTGAGGAGATACTGCCCTGATATACTTGTGCTTCTGCCGTACTTTAGAAGAGGTTGCAGAAACCACCTTGCCCTCCGGCTTCTGCAGGTTCTCCAAAAGTGGCTGTACTGTAAGCCTGGAAACCTCAATTTAAAAGATATTTGTTGTTTTTCTTGGGTGGCTGCAGTGTTAAAGTCACTGCATATGGATCTTGAAGGCAACTCCATGGAAGATTCTTGACTCATATGCCAGAGATAGCAGTTTTCTGTGCAGAGTAGCTTCACCTGAGTTCTACAAAAAGGAGAAAATCTCTTTATGTTCTTGGAGACATACTGAGCATAGGGCCTGATATTGAATTGAGCTGGCTATGTGCCACTATGGCGCATATCCATCCCCACCAACCTCTAACCTTGGATATTCAATTCTAGAGTCATATTCAACCCCGGCATCGAATATCCAAGATCACTGCACATGCCCTGGAGCCGCAGAAGCTAACCAGGTAGTGGCAATATTGCACCGCTGCCTGGTTAGTTCCCACTGTAAAAGTAGGCCAGCTTTTACTTTGCCTAGTTCTACCCACAGGTCACTAACCGGGTATTGGTAGAATATTGCCGCTTTCTGGTTAACAACTATTGCCAACTCTGTTCTGCCCCAGAATGCCCACGACATGCTCTGATGCTAAGCGGTTAGCATCGGGGCATGTAGGGGAGATAATCAAGGATATTCAGCAGTCTGTAAACCATGAGAATGCCTTTCTAATATCAGGCCCATGCAGTAGTGATTACAGTTCTTCTGATTTGATTGGAACCCAAGCATAGAAGACATTTAGAATATGTATGAAACTTCTAGATTTTTCTTTTGCATTTTCTGCAAGGTCAGAATCCCAACTTCTTTGTTCTTCTTATATTTCGAAATAATAACAGACAATAAAGTACATTAACTGATGAAGACAATGTCCAAAGAGTGCTTTCTTAGTATTGATTCAGCAGGGTGCAAAAAACAAAATGAGGAGCTAAGGAAACTGCTGCACCTGGAAGGGACAACACAGAGTTCTGAGCTCTGGGAGAGCAGCTCCATGACCATTTGAGTGCCGTTGGATGACTTCACCCACTCGTATGCCTGACTTAATTCTGCTTGTTAACAGAAAATATAGTTTACGCTCATAGATAGTTGTATATAAACTGCTATTTTGGAAAGTCATTATTGACATAATGTACAGTTTAAGAGGGGCTGGGTTGTGGGCATGGTTTAGGTAGGTCCAAAATCCATCCATGTTTTCCCAATCTTATAATGGGAATTCATGCATAAGCTAGACAATATGGTTATTGTCATTTACATCTGCTTTGAAGCAATTTTCTACTAGGTGTTCATTTAGACCTGGCATTCACACCACATACTGAGGGCATCTTGTGCTTACTTTTCTGATGTGTAAAACCATGTCCAAAATGAAAATTTCACTGAGCTCCTTCATTGACTTTTCATGGAAGTGATTGATGTATTGTGTGATCATTTAATATATGACATGTTCACACATACTTACTATAGAACCATGAGGGTAAGGTTCTCAAGGGTGGGTGGGCTGGAGTTCCACTGAGATTGAAGGCAGAAGACATTATGAAGAAACAGATACTGCTGTTGGGAGGACTCATGCAAAAACATCTACTTGCAGTTTGTGGAGGTAGGAACAGTGCTGCTGCTGCTGCTGCTGCTGCTGCTGAAAGGGTAGACAAAGACTTTGTGCATCCTTCTGCAGTCTGTAAAGCTACACCAGAATGAAGTATCTGAGCATCCAGGGAGCGCTGCAAAACATTCAGCCTCCAACCCTTACACCAATCTCCCCTTTCTTCACCACAGGCAGAGCCTTAAGCACTATTTAAAGTACAACACCCTGGACTAAAGTTCTAGTCAGCTCACCCTAATTCTGGCAATGGGGAAGGATATGCAAGCTTATAATTAGGGCTTCTAATTTTCGGTTTTAAAACACAAATGCACCTACTGGGGTAACTGCTGTCTCCAGCAATGGTGTATGAAATTGTGGGGGATATATGAGGGCATTAAGCAGTGTTGCCAGGATTAGAGAATTTGAATGTTCTTTTCTAAAAAGTATTTTTTTTCTGCTAGTTGGTCTTTCCCATTATTTCCTGCATGGATTCAGATAGGGTGGGAAATTTTTTCTAGGTTTTATTTTCCTTTTTTGCGTATGAATCTATCTATTGCCAATGCTGAATTTTTTTTCTATCTGAGTTATTTTTTGGTTGTAACTGTCTTGGAAAAGCAGTAAATATAAAAATAAATAAAGAAATGTAACATGAACAAGTATGAAGCACATAGTAAAAATAATCTCAGCTACAGTTATATGAGGCCAGATTCCATTTTAGGAATCATCACCAGTCATTCTGGATAACACATTGACATTCTCAGTCCAGTGTGTTGCACCTATCAAAAAAAAGCAAATAAAATGGAAGGAGAACAAAACTGAGAATATTAGTATGCTTTGTATAGGCCTCTGGTGAGATCATACCATGAAAAATGTGTTCATGTTTGGTCATCCCACCTCAGAGGATATGGCACACCTAAGAAGGGTTCAGAGAAGGACAACACAAATGTTAAAGAGGCTAGAACAAATCTATTGTGACGAGATGCTAAACAAGATAGGGTTCTTCAGTTTGGAAACAAGGTAAGAATAATGGAATATGAATGAAGCTAATAAAATCATGAGTAGGGAGAAACTGTTAAATAAGCAATAATTGTTTTAACCTTTCAACAATGCTAAAACTAAGCTTCATTAAACTAAAAACTAGCAGATTCAAAACAAATCATAGAAAGTATTTTATGTGGCCCAAGACAAGAGGACAAGATGACTCAAGAGGAAAATATCTACGTTTATCATACAGAATGGGCACCTGCCCATCACAGATGAGCTAAGTGAAGAGGTCTTACCAGCCCAAGAGGGTTTGTCAGACAGACATTGGGTCTGACCTTCTACTGAATGCATTCTAGAATACTGTGGAAGCAAAGTTATGTATGCACGTTAGAGGGAGGGGGTGGGGTAGAGCTTAAGGCAGTACTATCCATGCTTATGCTGGAAATGTTCCTTCACCTCTCCCTGGGATCACTCAATGAATGCAGTGTCCTTCATCATGGAGTTTGTACCCGGCTTCACTCTGGATTCTACTTGAGATGTTGCCATAGAATAAGCGTTGACCTGGGGTTCTAAGGCATGATACAGTACAACTTGGCATAACCACAACTACTTTAGAAACTTCCCATACTGACCAAGCAACATGGAGATCCATAGAGTAAAACTGCATCACCATGGCTAAATCATTGCCAACTGTTTAGGTGACCTAGTAGCAGCTCTTGGACTGGGGCTATGAAACCAAAACAAGAGTTTTGTTTGATTGAACGGTGTTTTCTTTTTGTGCCTTGAAGTCAATGCTGACTCAGCAGCTCCTAGGCTTTCTTAGCAATGTGACCAGAAGTAGATAGCCAGGCCTTTCTTCTCCTGGAATGGAGGATTAAGTGACTTACTCAAGGCATGCTAGTGAGACTTGAAAGCTGGCTGTTTGGTTGGTAAGTCAATGCTCTAACCATTAGACTACTTCTCCACTCATGCCACTAGTCAGTTATAAATTATTTTATTGGAACTGCTTCTTCAGCAGCAGTTACAACTCAAAGTAAAAAGCATAGAGCCAGGGTAACCTGCATAGAGTGGAAGTTACAACCCAAAGTAAAAAGCAAAGAGTGGGCGTTAACCTGCATGAAGTAGCAGCTATAACCAGAAACACCCTGGGGGCTTATTTTAGAAGACCTGTTCACGACTTGGACATATGGCAATGGACATAGAAATGTCCAAAGCTCAAAGACATTCCTGGAGCCATTTTAGAAGCTAGTTCTATGGATGTTCCTAGCGCAAGGACAACCAAGTAAGAATGGGGGTGTGGTGGAGGCATGGCCAGGGTGTTCCCAAGGACTTGGGACATCCTTGTCTGATTTCAGAAACATACTGGATGTCCCAAACAACAACAAAGATAATACTTGCTCCAGGCATGAATAGACATTGGAAAAATGTTCACTGTGAGGCAAATGACTAGAGGATACAGGGAAGGAGGTACATTCAAATCCCCTTTATTTTACAATTTGTCAATGAACACTGACAGGGAATGGTGGCTCAAGTTTTAGTTTTGCCACACTGCTGGACATCCCCACATTGCAACCTTGCTTAAGATGTAAGTCCCTGTCCCATGGTTTCATAGTGGGGATATCTATATAGCATGGGAGTCCCTGTCCCATGGGTGTCCATATTGGGGGGTGTCTAAGTTTCTAAAATCTGGCCAAAGAATAGATGTCTCCAGTGTTTTCTGCATATTCTGCTCTGGACATCATATGTGATTATTTTGATTGGCCAAGCTGAGAAATAACTTTCCACTGGAAAATATTCTGCCTGGAGTTGGGATAAGCTGTGTTTTCATACAATGCTGGAATATCATGAAATGATTTCTGAACTGTGGGAAAGTAATTCTACATTTGGGAAGCATCAAATCCCTAATTCTAAAGTGGAACGATGCTGCTAATCAGATCAGTATCTTTTCCATCTATATTCCATTTTAGACCAAGTGATATACTAAAAAAAATAGCCATATGCATTGCTTCCATCTCTGTTTCAGCTTTATTATTGCTATACGTTTGTCTCATCTTAAATTTATGGTCAAACAAAACACATTTTAAGAAACCTTATTCTAGGAAGTAAACATAGTTTTCTTTTTGTGCTTGTTCCTAATTCGTCAGCCAGCAAAGGGGATGGCTGAATAAATCACAAACTAATTGCCGGGGTGCTAAATTTAGTATGAGATCTGGAATCCTTTTGACCAAAACTGCTGAATATGAAATCGTCCTCAGCTCTGTAGGCAACTTTATCCATCTTTCTATTCTCTATCTGTCAGTCACCTGGGAATTTGTGAACTATTCCATATGTCAGACCTGTCAATCACAGCAGAATGTGGGAACTATCTGCCTACTGCATAGGAATTCTTGCAGCAAAAAAACTGCATTAAACTAGGAGTTGTAAATGTTGAATACTATATCATTCAGTGTTTTAAAACATTTTACATATACATGAGATAACAGATTTTTTTCTGTTTTTATTTTTGTAAGTATATAAAAAGGAGAGAAAAGCAACTATGAGAAGATACCATGAATGAAATGTCTTTCAACTTTTGGAGGGGTTATGATTTTTGAAAGGTTCATATAATAAAAATAATAGATTTCAATATATAATTTGGGAATAATATGAAATCAATACAGCAGAAATTTAGTTTAACAAAGACTTTCTTAATAAGAGGATGATGGTAAAGAGATTGTGTTTTGTAATGTGAAATTATCAGTAAATGCCAAAGTAACTGAAAAAATATTTTTGAAATATTTTAACCCTGGGAGTACCGATGGGGTCAAAAGTGACCCCATTACAAGTTTCACAGCGCGTATCTCGGAAACTAGTTGTCCAAGAATGCAATCTTTTTATGACTTTTCACATGTCAATATTCTCTTTATATTGAGCCATGAGAGGAATAATTTTCATCCGCTAGGTGACGCTAGTGATGAATTGCAGCACTGAGTACCAGTGGGGTCATTTTTGACCCCAGTTGCTTATGGCCGGTTTGGAGCGTGATACAATTTGCAGTTTTGTGAACTTTTTGATCTGACAAAGATATTTATCATTAATTATGTATCATTTAGTTTTTGTACTCTTATTTTATGAAAATTACACATTTTCTGTAATTGATATCATACGTTCTCTCATTATTTCTGATGAAATCTAAAGGCTTTCAGCTCGTTCATCACGATTATTGTACACCTATAGTAAAACTGCTTTGCGTTTTATTCAATTTTATCTTTGTTTATTTATTTTAGATTATTGTTTATGATGTCAAAACGAAAGTATTCAGCTGCCCAAGTAAGAAATATTGCAACGAGATGCTGACAGTGACGGCTCTGAGTCGTCTGATGATGCAGCATATTCAGCAAGCGAAGAAGCATATCAGCCAAGTTCAGGCGATAAATCTGATGATGACAGTCCTGATTCAGATGGCGACCGCATCTGAATGTGAGACTGATGTTGAGCCGGTAACATCGCCTGCAGCAAAGTGTCAAGTTACAGGTTGAGGCAAAGGTCGAGGCTGTGCTGGACGGGGAAGAAGGCAGGAGTCCTAGGTGTCAGTATCATCTGTGAGGAATCTTAGTTGTGGTTGTAGAGGAGCTAAGAGGTCATCAACTATAAGCACAAATGTTGCCATTGAAGCCTATGTATTTAAGGATGCCACATCAAGGAACAGGAAACCTATAAAGCAAGCTGCTGGAAGATACGCTAGAGCTAATGTCATGCCCGTACAACAAGGTCCTACAAGGTATGCTGTATGAAATATTGATGGCCCTCTCACAGTATTCCACTTGTTCATGAGGAAGAACTTATTGAATGAAATCATGATGTGGATGAGCAAACAAGGAAGACACATTTATGATTGACAGATGGAGAATTTCAATGTTTTCTTGGACTTCTGATCCTCTCAGGCGTGTACAAGTCATGAAATGAATCCATAGTTCAGTTGTGGAACCTTAAAGATAGTCGTTCTGCTTTTGGCAAAAATATGGCCCATAACCATTTTCAGCAAATTTCTTGTGCTCTCAGATTTGATGATACAACCAACCGACGTGAACAACGAGGCGTGGATAAGCTTGCTCCAATCAGACACGTTTTTGATACCTGGGAAGCAACTCTAAGTGACGCCTTTGTTCCTGGTGAAAATGTTACCGTGGATGAGAAACTGTTTACATTTTGTGGCCGTGTTCCGTTCATACAATATATTCCCAGCAAACCTGGGAAATATAGCATAAAGCTATGGATGTTGTGTGACAGTGCAACGTCATATGTTCTGCGATTTCAAGTATATACAGGAAGGGAACTCGGACAAAACAGGGAACAGAATCAGGGTGAAAGGGTTGTGTTGCAACTCATTGAAGGATTGACGCAATCTGGCAGAGATGTTACTATTGACAATTTCTTCTGCAGTTTATCCCTGTCATGGAAATTGCTGGAAAAACAAATGACACTTTTGGGGACAATTCGAAAGAACAGAAAAGAATTACCTCCAGAATTTGTACCAGCAAAGGGCCGAGAAGTATTCACTTCACTGTTTGCCTTTCACGATGACGCCACTCTGGTTTCCTATTGCCCAAAGAAAGGAAAAGTGGTTGTTCTTCTGAGCAGTTTGCATGATCAAGAAGAAGTAGATAACACACATCCAGACAAAAAACACGCATGATCTTGGACTATAATTCTAGTAAAGATGGAGTAGATACGGCAGATCAAATGTTGCGCACATATACCACAAAATGAATGACAAGACGCTGGCCAGTGACAATCTTCTACATGTTGGACATCAGTGTTTTGAACGCCTTCATTGTTTGGATGTCACTAAATCCAGAATGGCAGTCCAAGTCAAAGCACAGATGTTGTCTATTCCTCTTGGAATTAGGAAAGCAGCTGCTTCAGAGTAATTGCAGCGAGACTTCTTCCAGCATTGAAGAAGCCACTGATGCTGTTTGCAATGTCGGGATCCCAAAGAAAAGGGCAAGGTGTCACTGTTGTTCCAGAGAAAAACTAATATGCTAAAACCTCAGAAAATATCAAATGACTACCATTGATCTCTCAAAATGGAAAAAGTCATTGAAATATACCATTGAGTTCTAAAAATATATAAAACTCTGACAACTTTTTTATGTCGGGATCCCCCGGCAAGAGCGGGAAGGAAGGAAACCGTTCCCCTCCACGTCAGGAAATCCCTTTTGTTAAACAAATACGAAACTCAAAAGGGTCATTGGGCTTGTCAGAAATGCAGGTATTGTTCCACCACCTTTGGAGGGAGCTCAGTGGAGTCACCCCACTATGGGTAAATCTTTTACTTTAATGGGGTTTTCTACCTGCCAGTCCACTTTTGTAGTCTACATGCTTATTTGCCCCGTGTGCTGTCTTACATAGGCAGGACGATCAGACCGATAAAAGTCAGATTGGGAGAACATGCCTCCCGAATAAAATCAAAAACTCTTTCAGCACCAATAGTTGATCATTGTATACAGTTTAATCACACATTTGCTGATCTTCGATGGAGGATTATAGACTGTGTTCCTGCTACCCCTCGGGGAGGGCATCGTGAACGCCAACTACAGAAACGTGAACAACGCTGGATTTTCCGTCTGAACACTGTAATTCCTACAGGACTTAATTTGGAGTGTGATTGGTGGAGCCTATTGTAATATGGGAAGGTTCCCTGCTATAGGTTCAACGGTTTTGGATCTTCATATGTCTGGCATTCCTCTTGTGATGTGTTAACTAATCAATACCTTTGGACATTTACATTTTGGACACTCCTCTCATGATGTATTACCAATCAGCTGCCATCACAGTTCTACAAATGGAGCCGTTGGGTTCGGCGTTTTTTCAGGGCGATTATTTTCAACACGGAATGATATCACTTGACACAGGGCTTTCGATGGACCCGAAACATGCATGTTGTATGCCTAAATGCTTTGGTGTTCCCTCACGATGGACGCATATTGCCAGTTCATGAGATAAGTGGTTCTTCACTATTTCAAAAGTTATATACAATTTTGAGTTTTGTATTTGTTTAACAAAAGGGATTTCACAACGTGGAGGGGAACAGTTTCCTTCCTTCCAGCTCTTGCCGGGGGACCCCAACATAAAAAAGTTGTCAGAGTTTTATATATTTTTAGAACTCAATGGTATATTTCAATGACTTTTTCCATTTTGAGAATTCCAGAGAAAAAGACAAGAAAAGCAACATAGTTTGCACCTCCTGCAAGCGCAATGTTTGCAAAGAACATTCAGAAATTGTCTGTGTTTCATGCAAATGACTGTAGTACTTTACTGTGTTCATCAAGTGCATGCAAAAACTGTTTTCATGGCAACTCTTCTTCATGTAATTTTATGATAAAGCATTAAATTTAAAAACATTTAACCTTCATATAATAAATAATTTGGAATAATATTTTGTCTGTTTAATTTAAAATTTTCATGGTTAACAATTAAAATGCGTTGTGGGGTCATTTATGACCCCAACGGTATTCAGTGTGTGCAAAAAATCTCGGTAATTCCAGGGTTAAGCTCTTTGAAATCGATGGAATATTAATGATATACAGATAGGTGGAGTTTATATTTATTTATTTATTTATTTACATTCTCTTATATACCGCACTATTCTGCATCAGTGCGGTTTACCTTGAACAAACTGAAATTACATTGAACAGGGCATTGTAACTTGGAGATAACTATTTTACAGGGAACATGGGCTATGGAGGGTTAAGTGGCTTGCCCAAGACCACAAGGAGCACCTGTGAGATTAGAAACCCCAGTCCTTCCGGCCCAAGGTTGCTGTTCTCTAGTGGGATTTGAACCCCCCGATCTTCTGGCCTGAAGTATCTTGCCCCAATCACTAGGCCGCTCCTCCACTCCAAACAGGAATAAATATATGAATATATGGAATAAATCATGGATTGCATTAAACTGAAGACTGAAGATGTATGGTTAACATGCATTTTAGCATGCAATAACCGGTCATGGTGAACACTAATTTGTGGGCATGCCAACTACTAGTTGCTAAAATGCGCAGTAATCAGTCCCTAGGACAATGCATAGGTAGATTAAGGGTGGAGGGTAGGTGTGGAGGACAATATCCATGTGCTCAATCACAATGTGTCAGTTAGCATGAGTACACATAACAGCACCTCCTTGGATGTCATTAGATGCACTCATGATAATTTTGTCGTATGTTCCCATTTGCATCTGCATATTAACTGCTGGGAATTTGCTAGACAGGCCCCTGACAGATTGCACATGATGAGTGAGCTTAACATGTATTAGTTTTGCCGTTAATTGGTAGATATCCTTTAGTAAAAGGGCCACTAAATGTAGTTGAATTTTCCTGCTGGTGTCTTTTTCCCCTCTTTTTAGCTTTTATATGTCCAATTGATGCCCTGTTCATTGTAAGTCCAGTGTAGGTCCTGCCTGCACTGCACAAATTTGTTTTCTGTAAACCGCGCTGATTTCCAAAAAAAAAAAGAGCGCAGTATAAAAAAAACATTAAATAAATAAGTGAAAAAACCTTTTTTGAGAGAAATGTTGAAGATTCCTACTTTCCAACCCTCTCTTCCAGCACCCCTGACATCCTAACAAATAGTCACTGCACCCCTCCCCCACCCCACCCCACCCCCACCCCCACCCCCACCCCCACCCCCACCCCCATCTCCAATACTGATATTCCTCTGGCTCTTACCATCATCTATCCAGGTTCAAAAATTGTGGTGCTAACCCCTAGCGATAGACCACTACTAATGTTCAAGCTTTCATTCAATTATTAATAACCCTCAATGCCTCTATGATAGGCAAATTCCTCAACATAAACAAAATTAACAAATAACCAATAGACACAAAACGCTATAACATACAAAATAATACAAAAAACCAGCAGAGGGATAACAGTAATGGAAGGACTAGGATAATAAAATGTCTTTATTATCAGAAATAAATTAAGACAAAAACAAACTAGACACATAAACATAAATCATTTCAAAAAACATATTTTGGTATTTTTATCACTGATTCCTATTGCATTCTTCCCAGCAGACTTCTCCAAACTGGTGGTCAGTTCCTGCAGGCTGAATCTTCTTTCTCCTAACAGTTCTATATCATCTATGTCCAAATCCATGAGTCGCTTCTGATCTTTCCACTGCCTGTTCAATGTTTTCTGCATGACAAAGTCTATGCGATTAGTCCAAAGAGACAAAGGTGGCAAGAATATGCAGCCTTGTCACACAGTAGTAAAGATATTGAAGAAGTCTATGGTGCTAGTGTTATGTTGTTACACAGCAACTAGAGCTCAAGTAAATGTTTTTGAATATGTTGATGTACCTTTGGATGATGCCATGTATTCTTGTAGGGTTCCAGACTGATTCCCTGTGCACACTAGCAAATGCCTTTTTGAAGACAATGTATTTATTTATGTATTTATTTGCAGCACTTTTATACTGCTATAGGTATCAAACATCATAGTGGTTAACAATCAAGAAGGGGAACTGGCTAACGTGCACTGAAGTCAAAAGACAAAAGAACGGGACAGAAATGTATAGAGCAAATGTAATAGGACAACAATAACAGCCAAAACAGGTGAAACATATAGACAGAAGAGTAACTCTGGTAACCCGGAAGCCCTCCTCGCCTCCTTCCCCAGCATTAACACCCACCCCAAGTACTTCGCCCCCCCCCTCCCCCAACAAATTCACAAACAACTGTATTTGGTACAAACATTTTGGTCGCAGCTTTATTTACTACCTGTAAACCGAACCAACCAGGGCCTGAATAACAATAGAACATCACCCAGCCCCGCACCCCATTACCGGAGGATGCCCCCCCACCCGCCATCTTAGTAGCAAGGCGGAGCATCCTCCTCCCCCCCCAACCCCGCCGCCAGCCTCGCCATCCTAGTAGCAAAGGCCGGCTCCCCCCCCCCCCCCCCCGCTACCGCGCCGCGACCCCCCACCGCGCTGTCTCGCCCCCCCCCTCCGCGCACTTCGCCCCCACTGCTCGTAACCAGGTCAAGCCCGCGCCGCTCCTGCGAGCGCTGGCTCTGTACCCCCAACCCCACCAGCTGCGACAACCCCGAAACCACCACCAAAAGAGGCGGGCGGGCGGGAACGCGACCGCTTCCCGAGGAGCCGCGGCCAGAAGGAGACGGCCACGCGGCTCCTCGCGGACACAGCGCAGCCCCCCCACCGACAGCCGGCCAATGAAATCGCTCCGACGGTGTGACGGAGCGATTTCAAAAGCCGCGCACAGCCGTCTCGCTCTCAACCCTCCCCCCCCCCTTCCATCAGCATGCTGGAGGCCGAGGCCGGGCCCGGGCCCAGGTTACTGACGGCCGCGGGACCCGGCCCGCGGCCTCGAGCATTAACTCTGGTAACCCGGAAGCCCTCCTCGCCTCCTTCCCCAGCATTAACACCCACCCCAAGTACTTCGCCCCCCCCTCCCCCAACAAATTCACAAACAACTGTATTTGGTACAAACATTTTGGTCGCAGCTTTATTTACAACCTGTAAACCGACCCAACCAGGGCCTGAATAACAATTGAACATAACCCAGCCCCGCCCCCCGTTTACGGAGGATGGCCCCCCCCCCGCCCTCGTAGTAGCAAGGCGGAGCATCCTCCTCCCCCCAAACCCCGCCGCCTGCCTCGCCATCCTAGTAGCAAAGGCCGGCTCCCACCCCCCCGCTACCGGGTCGAGACCCCCAACCGGGCTGTCTCGCCCCACCCCGAGGAGCACTTCGCCCCCACTGCTCGTAACCAGGTCAAGCCCGCGCCGCTCCTGCGAGCGCTGGCTCTGTACCCCGCCACCGGTGCGAGGTATGCACTATCCTCGCACCGCCCCCCCATAAAGCTGCGACCAATCATTTCCAGAGCTTCCTGCCAATCATTAAGCAATAAGTCCTGTCCGACCGGGGACAAATGTACCCCGTCGGTACGGTACAGTCCAGCGCACAGGGGGTCCGCCCAAGGGTGCTGGACCTGCCACCCGCCAGCCTGCTGCAACCAACGGCCGATCTGCCTGTTGACCTTGGCCAGCCCTCTCGACCACCGCCGCTGCGACAAGCAGGCCGGCCGCGGGATGATGTCCGACCACACAATCGCCAAGTCCGGCCACTGCTCCTGCAGCGGACCGCAGATCTCGTTGTACTGCGCGAATGAGTTGCCGGCACGTCCAACCGGAAAGATCATTCCCTCCAAGATGTATCAGAAGTCCCAACGGCCGCTGCCGCCGCTCCGCGTGCTCCCGGACTACTGGAAGTAGCTGCCACCAACGCATGCCCTGCTGGCCGAGCCACACCAACCGGAAATTGCAGGACACCAAGCCCAGGTGCGGACCCAGCGGACGAGTTGAGGCTCTGCGTTCCGCCCAGTAGACGAAGGAATGTCCCAGAAGCCACCATACGCCCGGCGGGCCCCGTGCAGCACTCAATGTCGGCACGCTCCGCAGAACACCTGGAAAAGAAACACAGCATTAATACCCCCCCGCACCCACCCCCCGACACCCCCGCAGCTCACAACTGTTCAGGGCGCACATAGCCCGTGTAGGCTCTAGAGCTCCAACGCCCGATGCATTGAATCACCTCACCCCCAAGGCCCGCAGCTGCAGCGCTGGTCGCCGCACCTATCCGGAAGGAATGAGACGCATAACAGCGCTCGTCCACGCCCAGCCGCCTCAAGGCCAGGCGGAAGACAGCCGTGAATTGAAACTGGGTGACAGCCGAACCGTCCGCATGGCAAAAGAAACAGCCAGCCCCATCAAGACGCTGACGCCGGTACGTCCTCAAATTCTGCACCGGACAAGATCCCAGACCAGGGATGGCCCGCAACAGCACCCACCGACCACGCCCCTGCGGGTCGGTTTTCGAGCGAGCCAGAAATATCCGTACAAGCTGCTCCTGCAGGTCCACCTGATGCACCCGCAACCCTCCCCGCCCACCCCGCCCGCCCGCCTGAGGGACCAGCTCACTAACTCGGAAGGCCCCAAAGAAAGCTGTGACAAACAATG
This sequence comes from Ichthyophis bannanicus, assembly GCA_033557465.1. Taxonomy (NCBI): domain Eukaryota; kingdom Metazoa; phylum Chordata; class Amphibia; order Gymnophiona; family Ichthyophiidae; genus Ichthyophis; species Ichthyophis bannanicus. The sequence continues at coordinate 604,762,230 of CM066035.1, read as the reverse complement.
CCCGGAACAGGACGGCCTCAAAACAAGGTAGCCGCGACCTCGGGCAGAACACCCCATATACGCAGCAGCAAGTCATGCGACACGGGACGGCGCCAATCCGGGGCGGGGGGCTGCGCTCGTGCCCAACCGGCTAAGAGCCGCTTCACCACATACGAGGTGCCCGGACTGCCCCAGCCCGCCGCCCTGCTGAAGAAGGAGAAACCAGCCAAAGCCGCTCGTGCCCCTGCCCGGGACCAACCACACTCCTTTGCCCACACTATGAAAGACCCTGCCAAGAGGTCCCCAACACTGCCACCCCTCCAGCCCTTCCCCCACAGAAAATCACGAACCCATGCATACCCCCGCAGATAAGCCTTCCACGTACCTGGAGCCAGGGAAGACCGCAGCAACGAGATCATTCCGGCGTCCCAAGCCGCCAAAGGTGCTCCGGCACCACAGCCGCGGTCTCGTCTGCCCCAGGTGCCAACTCCCGAAACCGCTCCCACTGGAAACGAGACAAAGCGTCAGCAATCCCATTCTGAACACCCGGCACATGACGCGCCCGAACCGTGACATTAAGACGAAGACAAGGCAGCACAAACACCCGCATCAACGCTGCCACCCGCGGACACTTGGGAGAATGGCGATTAATGACTTGCACCACCGCAGCGTTATCACACCAGAAAACTACCCGCTTGGCCCGTAAACCTCTCCGGCCAAACCCATAAGGCCACCACAATCGGAAACAATTCCAGGAACGTCACGTTACGCGTCAACCCACATGAAGACCATGATGCAGGCCACGGCACCGCACACCACGCGCCCTGGAAGTACAATCCCATACCCGAACCCCCAGCCGCATCCGAAAACAAGTCCAAATCCCGGTTGGACAGTTCCCCGGACTGTAACACCGAGCAGCCATTGTAATCCGCCAGAAACGCGTCCCACACACGCAGATCGGCTCGCATCCCCGCATTCACGCGGATGCGATGGTGCCCACAACGGACCCCAGCCATCGCCAAAGATAATCTCCGCGCAAACGGCCTCCCCATAGCGATGACCCGACACGCGAAATTCAAGTGGCCAACCAATCTTTGAAGCTCTGTTAACGTCACCTTCGCAGCGGAGCCCACCTCCGCCACCAAGAGCCGCAGCCACTCTACTTTATCCATAGGCAAACGGACCACAAACTCAATCGAGTCTATCTCTATCCCCAAAAAGGAAATATGAGTCACCGGCCCAACCGTCTTACCCTCTGCCAAAGGGATGCCAAAATCCGCCGCCAGGCCCAGGAAAAGCCCCAGCAAGGATCCGCACACGGCGGACTGGGCCGGCCCGACGAACAAGAAGTCGTCAAGATAATGCACTATAGTCCGCCGCCCAGACCTCCGAACCAGCACCCAGTGCAAGAAAGAGCTGAAGGCTTCGAAGTAAGCGCATGAAATCGCGCAACCCATGGGCATGCATTTGTCGTAATAATAATGATCGTCGAAACGAAAATCCCAGCAAGGGGAAGGCGGACGGGTGCACCGGCAAGAGACGAAAGGCTGACTCAATGTCAACCTTCGCCAACAGAGCCCCTTTTCCGCATTGGCGCACCAGCTCCAATGTCTCGTCGAAGGACGCATAGCGCACGGAGCACAGCTCACGCGGGATATGGTCATTTACCGAGGCCCCGAGGGGGCAAGAAAGATTATGGATCAGCCGATAACGCCCAGGCTCTTTCTTCGGGATGACCCCCAGCGGCGATACAATAAAAGGCGGAGAAGGGGGGCCGTTCAAACGGCCCAGCCACTCTGCCCAGAGCACACTCCGCCGCAATCTTTTCTCGGGCCACCTCCGCCAACCGCATCACCGAGACCGCATTCCCCCTCTCCAACCCCTAACCACCCCCGCACTGGGATACGAAAGCCCTCGGAAAACCACGCCCACAACATCATCCCCGCCTTGCCATGCCTGGTCGCAGCATAGAGCTCCAGCCACGGCTGCAGCGCCAGCCTCTTAATGGGGGTAGGCGCTAGCCCTTCCGCCGTCCCGTCACTTACTTGCGGCCGACGCCCCCGGCACCGCTCTACGGCTGCACTTGACGGCCGAGTGACCGGCGCCGCAAAGCGAACAGGCGTGCCGAAACTTGCAGTCCGGGAAGGGGCAGGACGTTTTATTGAAGCACCAGCACAAATCCCCGCCGGGACCGCTCGCCCCCATTCTGCTCGTCTCGGGCCCCGGGCCCGCTAGCCGAAAGGACCGAAGGCCCGCCGGAGCTGCCGTGCCCGCCGCCTTACCCGAACCTGCACCCCCCCCCATTCCGCCCCTTTTTGCCGACATTTGCGTGAGCCAAAGGTTGATATCCTTCATTCCCCACGACAACTGCCTGTTCTCTTCCATCATATCGCGGAACTCCTCATCATAATTAAGCCAGGCCCACCCTTCGTGCGCCTGGGAAGCCGAAAAGATAGCATCGGCATAAGCTAACAGCTCGCCGTAACAACTCGGGTCCTCATGGCCCCATATGCTCGCCAACCGCAAAAAGGCCCGCGTCCAATTCAAAGTGTTCCGTGACACCTTCCGTACCCTCCCCGCTTTCTCATCCTCTTTACGTTTCTTGCGACTCTCCCCTGAACATTTCCTCCCTTCCAACAGCCGGAAAATATCCAGATATCGCCGCTTCACGATTCGCTGCCGCAACTTGCGCGGAACACTCTCCCACAATTCCGCGCAACGGACCACCGAGGACCCCGCCCCCTCTCCCGTCCGCGGGACGACCGTGGAGTCAGCCGAGGAAGTGGCTGAGGACCCCGACGATGAGGAGGAAGACGACGTGCTCCGCCGCCGACGCCGTCGGTGCTTCCGCTTCGCCTTGGCTTTACGAGCCGGCGGCGCACACTCGCCCGGCAACACCACCGCCCCACCACCCCCCGCAGTGATCCCAGACAACTCACCTGCTGCCACCTGCGCCGCCGTCGCCTGCGCCTCCGAAGTGGACTCCGTCTGCTCCACCGAGGTCGGGCCGGACTGGCTCGCAGTCGACGACATCACAGTCGATCCGACAACAGCCCCACTCGATGGAACCTGTGCAGACCCTGAAACCTGCAACGGGAGAGGAGAGCCAACACACGGGGAAGGAGGAAAGCCAGTCCCTGGAGGCACCAACCCATAAGGCCCCACCCCCACCCAACACCCCCTCCCTGTGCCCCCCCCGAGGACCCTAACCCCCCGGCTGCCCAGCCTGCAGCCCCCCAGGGGGGCTGCCCAACAGCTTGAAGACCGGCGCCCCAATGCTCACCACCCCAGCCCGCCCCCCAGGCCCTAGCCTGACCATGTACCGGGGACCAAGCCGGCCACCCTCCACCATGCAGTCCAGCCCTACCCCAACTCATTGGTAGGGGCCCATAAGCACCAGCCGGGGCCTGAACCCACCCAGGCCCCCCCCGCCCGTCCAATCCACCCTATCCCCCACCCCCTCCTGAGGCACACTCACATCTACCACCCCCCCTCAGTCACTCCCCCCCCCAACAACCCATCGGTCTCCTCAGCTCCAGGCCCAGCAACCCCCACCGGGGGGCTCCCCACCTCCCCAGGACTACTCAAACCGGCTGCAGGGGCAGGGAGAGCTCCACGCTTCCCAGCCCCTACCCTACGCTTTCCTGCCTTCCTACCACCCACCCGCACATCCCCACGACCTGCACCGGCACCCGGTGCTGCCCCCGCCCCGCGGGACCCCCGCGGATTACCCCCAGCCCGTGCCCCCAAAGTCCTCCTGGCTTTGCTGTAGCCAGCCATGCTCGGGCTGCCCTGCGCAGTGCCTCCCCCTCCAACTATGCCGCAGAGGCAAGAATAAAGCAGGCTGCACTCCTTTGTTTTTTTTTTTGTTTTTATAACGCCCCCCTAACCCGCCCGAAACACCCCCCCCGCCGAACGCAACCACCCCGTAGCAATAACTCCCCCCCACCGCGCCCCACTCACCGGACAGCCAAGAAACGCGACCGCTTCCCGAGGAGCCGCGGCCAGAAGGAGACGGCCACGCGGCTCCTCGCGGACACAGCGCAGCCCCCCCACCGACAGCCGGCCAATGAAATCGCTCCGACGGTGTGACGGAGCGATTTCAAAAGCCACGCACAGCCGTCTCGCTCTCAACCCTCCCCCCCCCCCCCTTCCATCAGCATGCTGGAGGCCGAGGCCGGGCCCGGGCCCAGGTTACTGACGGCCGCGGGACCCGGCCCGCGGCCTCGAGCATAAACATGAGAGGGGGGTGGGGGGGGGGGCAAAGCAGAGTAATGTAAAATTCAGGAGCCTGGGTCTGATGGGAGAAAATTACTGGAAGGCACATTCAAAGAGTCAGATTTTCAGTCCTACTTTGAAATTCTTGTAAGATGACTCAAGGTGGAAAGTCGTAGGAAGGGTGATCCAGAGGAAGGGATCAGAGCAGCAGAAGGCTATAGATCTGTGTGTTTTGAGATGCAGGCTGCATTTGGAAAGGATAACAAGGAAATTTTGGTTGGCTGGCTGTAAAACACAGGAAGGGAAGTATGGGAATGAGCTGGGAGTGAAGATAACGGGGTAAATCTATGTAGAACACATGATGATAGTGACTTTAGAAACCTGAGTCTTCGTTCAATGATATTTCACAGTATACAAATTTCCCCACTGTGGAAGCTTGCTAGCTCTCCTTGCAAGGTGGCCTCAACAGAATAGCGTCTTCCATGATTTCTTCTTGTTTTACTCTCAGTTTGTCATCGGAAGTGAAAGAATCAAAATTGAAAATTGGAGGTGAGTTTGGCTGATTTAATGTTTTCCTGTAGTTCCCCTACCTGGTGTGTATCCTGCTCCTCTTGTATTAGCTAAATCTTTCCATTTTTATCTTGATTGGAATGACAGTTACTTCTTGCTCCATTCCTTTCTCTTATGATTTGATAAAGTATCTTTACATTGAGTGGAGAGAGTACCCTAGTGTTTGGAGCAGTGGCCAAGAGACTGAAGTTTGATTCCCACTGGTACGTCTTCGGCAAGTCACTTTACCCTCCATTGTCTCCAAAGAAAGACCTGGCAATCTACCTCTAGTCACAGTTTGCCAAGAAAACCTGGGGGCTACTAAGGCACCAGGAGCCGCCATTGACTCAAAGACGCACATTGCTATTTGCAACTTTGTATTATTTATCTGAGCTGTTTTCTTGTACTACTTCTCTCTTTCTCTCCAGCCAAGCTCTCTTCAGCTCAGCAATTCCTCTAAATTCAGTGATCCTGTAATTGGTATCTGGCTTCAGCTTTTCCCATTCTTGTAGTGTTCCTGCTTATTCCTGCTGATTTTTAGCAGCCTTATTCCATCTATCAGCTGCTACATTCTATCCTGTTTCTAACATTCCATTTCCCTCCCCCCTCCCCCTTTCCTGTCCAATAGCACACCCGGCAATTAGCACACAATCTTTGCACTTACTACTGTTTTAGTAAACATCACTGCTATTTATTTATTACAATTTATTTGCCATTTTTTCAATCATTTTAAAATAGCACACAAATTACAACATACAACAAAATGTATAGAGAAAATACTCAGCTATGAAAGTGACCAATACAGAGGTAATAAAAACTGTACATTAAATCAGTCAAATTAATTCATTAACATGAGAGACCAACTCGTATAACATTGAGATCAGGGGTTTGAGTAAGAAAAACCTTTCTGACTCTGAAAGCTCAATGATAGCTAGTCCACATTATGAGATGGTAGTGAGAATATTCATATATTTTCTCTGGCATACATTACATTATTGGCTTCATCACAATATTCATGAGGATCATCATCCTTTTCTTCAACATGCAAAGTTGTTTTACAGATATATCTTGAACTAGGCAGAAGAAGTGTAGGGATCATGCTTGCTGGTAATGGTAGCATGACCTGAGGGCTAGAAGCCCAAACTTGCTGCCCACACCGCAGTTATCACCTGGTCTCATTTAAGCATGTTCTGAAACATGCAACCATTCCTTATAGAAAATAATAGGGGTGGGGGAATGGTAGCAAAACATGCATACCAACATCATTATTAGATTAGAAAATAAAGTAAGCCTTATGAAAGAGAAATGCATGACTTACAGTCATGAAAGACAAACAAGTATCCTCAACCAAACGAATCCAGCTTCTGCAACTTTGCTCTTTCCGTGATGAGTATTAAGTGATGAACTGATGAATAACTCTCGCACCCATAAAGATAATGCTGGCTGTTCAGATGAAAATATACCCTATCTTGTATTCAGACATTCAAAAATCTGACTCTTCAATGCTGCCATGTCATGATAGTTTATATAATTTTTCAACTCAACAGCACCTAACAGCAATGATAAGAGCAGTAAGAAATGAATTCCCATCTGCCCTATTTAGCGACTATATAAGACATTCCTTCTCTGCCAGTGTGTATATTTATTTCACTCTGGCAGAACCCAGAAAACATGGCCACTGCAACCATTAGCCATATGAAGGAAGTGAAATAAATGATAGAAAGCCTTTCTCACCTCCTGCTTTTTCAGTTTTCTGCAGGAATATTTTATTACCTAAGATGTGTAGGCATCCATGGCATGGCCAAAAAATTGATACATATGGCAATCCATTTTTATTTATTTAGATATATATTATTAAGCTTTTGAGTCACTAAGGGCCCCTTATACTAAAGCCCTCTAAGGATTTGCCATTATTGTGCTGATCTCATGTGCGTTAGTGGCAAAACGAAAACAAATAATTGTAGAAAAACTGAAATTGAATTTATTCTTTATATAGTTGTCACCTATCTTTCAACATCACAATTTTATTAAACTCATATGCTTAGTAATTCAGAAATACACTTCATAAATCTTCTGACTGATACAAATGATTTTACAGCCTCATTTAATGACATACTGTTTCTTTTTCACTGATGGATCTCAATGCTGCTAAATAACTCACAGCACAGCCACTTGCTTTCTCATCATAGCTGCATTTATCAGCACAGTAAGGTATGGTAAGAGCTCAAAGGTGCCTTTAGCAGGCATTATTGGTGCCCGGTAACGGTTACCACTGCGGAAAGAGCCGATAATGCAGGATTACCAGCTAGTAACCAGGTGGTAATTTGCAAAAGGGCAGAGAAGGGGTGTTAAGTAGGTTGAGCATGGGTGGAGACAGCATCTCTACCCCCAATGGCTATTCCAGTATCATGCGTTACAGCCACATACACCGGGAACCTTAATGCCATCTTTCAGTTGCTTTGGAAAAGAGAGAGCCCTCCACCCCCGTTAAACAGCACTCAGAGAGACCATTCATATGTATGCAGTGTACACCTCCTGGACAGGAGCTCTAAAATTAGTGCTAGTAGTGGTGCATTGGTAGTCACAGCATGATGCTGTTTCGATAAAGGACACCATTTTGTTGGTGTCAAAGTGGCAAAGGTGGTGCCAAGTGAGTGAGTCTGTGGGACTGATTAGTCTACTAGGTGGAATACGTGGCTACCCAGGATGTACATCTACTAGGTCTGGTGTGACCCTTCTGTGACAATGTCAGCACACACACATGCTGCTGCTGCTGTCACAATGGGGTGGTATTGCTGGCACTGCCACCCTGCAGCCATGCCAGCAGCCTTTGGGAGCGGGAAAGGTATCGCCAGCAATGTCTGTTTGCTGAAGAAGATGCTGTTGCCCCTGCCTTGGGTGTCAGCTGCAATGCTGCTGTGTGTACTGTCAGCATGTTACTGCCAGGTAAAATGGAGCTCACACTGTGAGGATTTAGCATAGGTACCTGCTATGTGACCTACTAAACTGTGGGTAGGTGATCATGTGCTAAGTCATGTTGTGTGTAATAAGAACTATGTACCAACTGTTCAGATCCCACCATGCTCACACTGTGCTCCATCCTGACCAATTGCCCACCAGGGTCTGTGTATCTAACTGCCTGCCTAGTCCACCTAGTACATGGCCCAGCCTTGGGTACTGTGAGCCATGAGTAGTTGTGTCATGACTGACTGTGCATTTCCCAAAGAAAGATAACATTGGGTGACCATTAACCTCCAGTGTGAGAGAATGTGCGGGCAAACAGGTGATGGTATAGATACACTTCAGATATGTAGCATCTATAGGATGTAGTAACTGTTAAGTGTATATTGCAAACTGCTATTGCTGTCATGCCCTGAATGTGCAGGTGGTGTGTCCTGCTGACATCATCATTGTGAAAGTGGTAGCCAGGTTGGCTGTGTCCACCCATAACCCAAACATCCTGCAGTTAGCAACAGTGTTCCAGCACTTAGACAGGAAGGATTGGGTCAGGATGCCCCTGACACACACACATAGTGACAGAATATGTGCATGTGGGGGAAAAACATGCTAGTTCGACAGTAAGATTAGGCAATATGATAACACCCCATGTCAGAGAAAAAATACACACACTGCTGTCTCAGTTGGAAAATGATGACCATGACCTGCATGTGAACCACTTACCCTTTCACAGGCAAGCACACAATTATACAGCACATGCATCTGAGCCACTGGGGAGTGTTAAGTGCTTAGAATGCTCTGCAAACTATACATTAGCAAGTGGTGAGTTACAAATGGCAGGCAGAGCACCTGAAAAGCTAATCTGCGTGTTGCTGCTGTCATAGGAAACATAACAAATTTACTTGTCCAAAGCTGACATGGCAGTAGGCTTGGACTGTTGACCCTTAGATATCTAAGCATACATCTCTCAAACCCCAGCTAGTTGAGCCACTTGTGATTAATGGCAGCTATGTGTTTATCAGAACTTCATCCTATTTGGAAAGTAGATGACTCGCTGCAGGTTGTCCTCTCCCCACTCAATGAAATGCCAGGGTAACCATGTCCATGACAGAGTGGCAAAGTTCACATGTCAATCAGTTGCAAGGGGTCAGAATGTCAACCCATCTAGTCTTGGACAATATGGACTCAGAATTCATCATAAGACCTGCAGTGAGGATGTCAATATATACAATCACCTCATGGAAATAGCACACCTCACTGCCCTGCTATTAGAAAACTACACACCTGAGCTAAAGCACAGAAACTATGATGAGGGTTGACAACTCACTGAGTTCCTAGGGTGAGATTTACAGCCAGTCCCATCTGTAACACAATTGCCCTCTGATCAATGTGAACCATTGAATATGAGGGAACACATGAGTGAAGAACTTTATCAACATAAGAACATAAGATATGCCATACTGGGTCAGACCAAGGTCCATCAAGCCCAGTATCCTGTTTCCAACAGTGGCCAATCTAGGTCATATGTACCTAGAGGTTTCCACAAAAGACACAGGTTCAACAATGCTTGTATCGGGTCAAGCATTGATATCCTGGGTCCCTTCTTAATAATGGTTTATGGACCTTTCCTCCAGGAACTTGTCCAAACCTTTTTTAAACACAGCTACACTAACAGCCTTTACTACAACCTCCGGTAACAAATTCCAGAGTTTGATTACACGTTGAGTGAAAAAAATATTTTCTTTTATTAGTCTTAAATAGTTTACCCTGTAGCTTCATTGCATATCCCCTAGTCTTTCTATATTCTGATAACTTAAACAATCGATCTACGTTAACCCTTCCACTCCGTTCATTAATTTATAGACTTCTATCATATCTCCCCTTAGCCGTCAGTTTTCCAGGTTAAAGAGCCCTAACCTTTTTAGCCTTTCTTCATAGGGGTATCCTTCCATCCCCTTTACCATTTTGGTGGCTCTTCTCTGAACCTTTTCTAATAATGCTATATCCTTTTTAAGATATGGCGACCATAATTGCACACAATATTCAAGGTGCGGTCGCACCATGGAACGATACAGAGGCATTATAATATCCTTTGTTTCATTTTCCATTCCTTTCTTTATGATACCTAGCATTCTATTTTCTCTCTTGGCTGCCGCTGCACACTGGGCGAAGGGTTTTAACATGGTATCCACAATGACGTCTAAATCTTTTTCCTGGGTGGTAGTTCCCAATGTGGACCTTGCATCGTGTAACCATAGTTTGGGTTGTTCTTCCCTAGGTGCATAACTTTGCACTTCTCCACATTAAATTTCATCTGCCATTTTGATGCCCAGTCTTCCAATTTATCAAGATCCTCTTGCAATTTTCCACAATCCTCTTGGGTTTTAACAACTTTAAATAGTTTTGTGTCATCTGCAAATTTCATAACCTCACTCGTTATTCCCTTTTCCAGATCATTTATGAATATGTCAAAAAGCAGCGGACTCAGCACAGATCCCTGGGGTACACCACTATTCACCTTTCTCCATTGAGAAAATTGGCCATTTAGCCCTACCCTCTGCTTTCTATCTTTTAACCAGTACCTGATCCATAATAGTACACTGCCTCCTATCCCATGACTCTTTAGTTTTGCCAAAAGTCTCTGTCAAAGGCTTTCTGAAAGTCCAAATACACTATATCAATTGACTCACCTTTGTCTAGCTGTTTATTCACACCTTAAAAAAAAACCCAACAGATTAGTAAGACAAGATCTTCCTTGTCTAAAGCCATGTTGGCTGTCTCCCATTAGGCCATGACTATCTACATGTTCAGCAATTTTGTTCTTTATGATGGTTTCTACCATTTTTCCCGGTACTGATGTCAGGCTCACCGGTCTGTAGTTTCCCGGATCACCCCTGGAACCCTTTTTAAAAATTGGTGTTACGTTCGCCATCCTCCAATTTTCAGGTATTACAGATGATTTTAATGATAGTTCACAGATTACTAATAGCAGGTCTGCAATCTCATATTTATTTGTACATCTTTTTTCTACACCGCCTCTTCCAGAGATCAGAGGCGGTTTACATATAACCGAACAATAATAATGAGGAACGTTATTATTATTATTTTACAAAGAACAGTTTAGGTAGTTTAACTAAAGGCAATATATAATGAAACAGGTGGCAAAAATGTGCCGATATAATAACAGCAAGTGACATTAAACTACCATCAAAGAACTATTTACATGTGTGTGGCATTGAGATACCTGAGGAGTGTGACGTATTATAAGCTATTGGTATTTTAACTTTCAACACCCTTGGATGTATATCATCCAGCCCAGGTGATTTGCTACTCTTCAGTTTATCTAATAGTTGTAATACATCTTCCTGATGTATCAATATTTCCTTCAATTCTTCTGCACCTTTAAATACCACTTCAGTCATGGGCAACATCCCTACATCTTCCTCAGTAAAGACCGAAGTAAAGAATTCATTCAGTCTCTCCACTATCGCCTTGTCGCCTCTTAGTGCCCATTTAACCTCTCTATCATCTAATGGACCAACTGACTCTTTCACAGGTTTTTTGCTATGAATGTACTTGAAAAAGTCTTTATTACGCGTTTTTGCTTCCACAGCAAGCTTCTTCTCAAATTCTCCCGTTGCTTGCCTTATCAATGCCTTGCATTTAATTTGCCAGTGCTTGTGCTGTTTCCAGGTTTTGTTGTTTGGCTATTTTTTCCATTTCCTGAAAGATGCTTTTTTGGCAACAACAGCCTCTCTGACCTCACCTTTAAACCATACTGGCAGTTTTTTGGACTTCCTTCCACTTTTCTTAAAGCATGGAATACAGCTGGTCTAGGCTTCCAAGATAGTATTTTTTAACAACACCCAAGCTTGATGTAAGTCTTTAACCTTTGCAACTGCTCCTTTTAGTTTTTTTCTTAACTATTTTTCTCATTTTATCATAGTCTCCCATTTGAAAGTTAAAAGGTAGTACTGTGGATTTCCTTACTATCCCTCCTCCACTAATTAAATCAAACGCGATCATGCTATGATCACTATTGCCAAGTGGCCCCAACACCCTTATCTCTTGCACCAGATCTGGTGTTCCACTAAGGACTGAACCATGAGCAATCAATGCTACTAAGATAACAATGCATCACTAGGAAATAGTCACGCCTCCAGGATGGCCTTACAATATCACTCCTGTTCCTGGTTCATAGATTCAAGCAAGGTATAGTGTCATCTGGCAAGTGTTTCTCCCTCAAAAGGCCAGTGCAATGTGCTCTTATCAGTCCCTGAATGTGGACATAGTGATAGTGACAACAGGTCCTACAACAGATCAGGAATCTGTGATCAGTGAAGCTGGGATGATTCACATACTCACAGCTAGAAATTAGTAATGGTGAAAATCTTCTTGTGGAAAGTGAGAGCAAGGGGGTGGGTCAGCAACTACTGTCACTTGTAACCTGCCAGTATCTGGGTAAATGCTGCAGTCCTAAGGCTGTCTAAAGGCAAATCCTGCTGATTCTATGCATGATGAAGTCTAAGATGTATTGAGCAGGCAGAGTGACTTGCAAATACATGCATAGCTGCCCTTCTTCACCAATTGCTGTGGTTGCTGCAGCAGAGAATCAAATGTTTACAAAATGCAAGGTCATAGGTTTAGTCCCAGCTGTGAGCTACCAACCTGAAGTGCCTTTGTTTCCTATGCTCTGCTCTTTTAGCAGAAATACATCACTGCTCCCTGGTTAATATATTCCCTGATGTGACCCCTTGCCAAGCAGGGCTGCATATTCCTGACTGCATCAGAAGAAGAATGTATAGAAGGCAGGATTGTTTGAAAATGTCAATCATGGAACTAGGGTTTCCAAGTGGATCTAGATGTGCCCTACAAGCCAGATCCAGACGTATGTTTCTCTCATTAAATGCAGGGAAATGTAGTACTGAAATGCCTATTGCAATCCATCAGAAAAGCAAGCTCACAACTCCCTGCATGCAATGGGTTCCAACCCAGGACTGGATCAAGCCTGTCATGTACATCTGGAGCCTGTTGCAAACCCTGCTTTGAACGTCATTCACAACCTGTTTTATCTTTACTTGGCTAGATCCCAGCTGTGTGGCTTTCGATAGAAGCCCAGTTATGTGTACTGCTTTGGGTCACTCATTGAACATAGTATGAGACTCAATGCAGGTCCTATAATGCATTTGGATTCAATAATCACCAAAGTTGTACTGCCTGACCATCTCACCCCTGGAAATGGTAAACTCCCCAGCTCTGACCTTCTATACAAAACAAACCTCAGCAGAACCCAGATTCTACTGTCAGCAGGGTCATCATTTGGGAAGTATTTGGATTGAGAATACTGGGCACATCAGTTGACAAACACATCTCTTTGTGCACTAGGCCATGTGAACACTGTGATCCTACTCATTGTCTACTCTATGGCTCTCTCTTTTTTGAAACTGCAGGTCCTATAAATCAATCAGGTCATTGCAAGGTTCACATTTGCAAGGGACTCATAGGCAGTATGGCTGCAGCTGCCTACATATGCAATGCATGTAACACTTTCACATTCTCTTCCCTCAAGTGATGCAGGATATGGGTGCAGAGCTTGGTTGTTCAACTCTGAGTGGATCCCAACATCACATGCCTGTAACTGTGCCCTATGTAAACTGATACCTAAGTCAAGTTTGACCATACAAAGCACTGTACAAAAGCATGTATCATGTCATAGAGGACACTGATGCCTGAATGTTATCTGACACAGCTGCTATACCCTGCATCCATTTGGAGACAGGCAAGAATCAAGGCATCAGCTGTATCAGGATGGTGAAATCATGTCAACGCCAATTCAGAGGATGCAACACATTTATGGACAACATGTTATTTCTGAAATTTCACTTGCATCTTGTGTCCTTTAGACAGTAGTCTGTTGCCAAATGCTAAATGAACTTTGTGAACTCAGTGATCAGAATATGTCTATATGTATGAAAATGAGAGCACAAATTATTCCTGCAGACTGGATATTGTACCTCATTGCTTGCTGTGACCACATTGGCCTCATATGAGCTTGTCAGTATGCGTGCAGGGAGAGGAGAGGAGATTTTACCAGCACAAGAAATGCAAGAGCAAGCATCAGAAGCTCACAGTAAGAGCATGGTGGCATGAGCCTAAGAGAGGGATGAGCACATATGAAACCTTTTGTTGGACACTCAAGGTGAAGATCCCTCAGTGTTTGCTGAACTGTCTGTGCCACAATGTCTGCCTAAATGTCTGGCAAAAGGTTCTCTCATAACCAAATTCAGATCCAAGCAAGGTTTGGTTTCTCTGGTAACCCATTCTGCACATTCCGTTAAGAAGATGGAGGCTAAAATGTTTAACATATCTGTAGCATTTGGTCAGTGTAAACAGGGATGGGAATTGTGGCTCCTGTGCAAGCCACACCTGCTGTTGAGAGGAAGGACCATGTATGCTATTGAGCTAAGCTCAAAGCATTAGAGACCTATGTGAGGAATGCTACTGTATGATCACTGAATTTCCCTCAGTCAACAGTCATATCTCCTCAAGAAATGCGTAATAATTACTGAATGTCAGTTATGGAAATCAACTGTCTCATTCTCCATCTGTAACTCATGATGTACCATCTACTCATGTGTAAGGAGCATGGATAATGGATACCACAGACTGGGCCATCTGGAAATGGATCTGCTAGATGGATCTGTCTTATAGAAACACTCTTTTTGGAAACTGGTATATTTCATTTGATGGTAATGTTGCATGTAATCTCAAAGAAGGATGGTCCATTAAGGCACGCCTTACAGAAATGTGATAGATATTTCCTTACTTCCCTAGTTAGACATGCCACATACATCTATAAATAGACTCAGAAAGCCAGTGACATCACTTGATAAGACCTGTTTTATTTATTTTTATTTTTTTTATTTATCTATATTTTTTCTATACCGCCCCTTCCAGCGATCAAGGGCGGTTTACAAGGAACATTTTAACAATTGTACACCGATGTATACATTTACATTGAACAATCAGATTCAACTATTTACAATGAACGGTTAAGTTTAACTATTTACATTGAACAAAACTTCAATTTCAAGATGTATTAGTAATACAAACAACCATTAAATTATTTACATTGGATATTTACAGTGGTTGTGTTTTGTGTATATTTTGGAATTTATTTCCTTTTATGACGTAAATCGGGGGTGTGTATGGGGTTTCAGACGGGGGGGGGGTGAGTTGTTTAGTTTTGAGCAAGGGGGTTTGTGTGTGTAATACCATGGTTATGGAGGTGTTTTGGGGGTATATGGGATTTCAAAGTGTTCAGTAAAGAGGTAAGTTTTTAGCTCTTTCCTGAACTGATAGAGGTCATTTATGACGCGAAGGTCTATTGGGAGGTCATTCCAGAGCGTAGGGGCAGTGAATGTGAATGCTCTGGAGCTAGTGGTTTTCTTTGTCTTCCTGAAGGCTTTTGGTGTGATAAGGGAGTGGGCTTCGTTTTGTCTGTGTGATCTAGTTTTGTTTGGTGATTGCAGTAGTGTGGATAGGTGTGAGGGGGCTATGTCTTTTATGAGTTTAAAGGTTGTTAGGATAGTTTTGTATCTGATTCGGCTATTGATTGGGAGCCAGTGTAGTTCTAGCAGTATTGGGGTTACGTGGTCTGTTAGACGTGCTTTAGCTATTACTTTTGCACAGATGTTCTGAGCTCTTTGAAGAAGGTATGTGCTTTTTTGAGGGAGGCCTATTAATAGACTGTTGCAGTAGTCAAAGTGGGGGGTGATTAGTGTATTTACTACAGATCTAAAATCTTGAGTTTCTAGGAGTGGCCTTAGGTGCTGAATAGTTTTTAGTTTGTAGTAGATGGTTTTTACGGTTTGTTTTATGTGTGGTAGCATGGTGAGTGTGTGATCTATTATCACACCTAAATATTTTACTTCTTTTCTAACAGGTATGGATGTTCTGTTAATTGTGATTGTTTCTGGGAAGGTGTTCTCTGTGGTTGATGACCTTGTTACGAACATTGCTTCCGTTTTTTTGAGGTTGATGCTGAGGTAGCTAGATTCTAACCAGGAGGAGGTCTCAGTCATACATTCTGATAGTGTGTCATATGAGGGGTTTTTAGCGGTTATAGGGATAGCGAGCATGATGTCGTCGGCGTATATAAAGTGGTTAATCCTGTGTTTTTTTAAATATGTTTGTTATTGGTTGTAGATACAGGTTAAATAGGAGGGCGGAGAGGGCTGATCCTTGGGGTATTCCTTGGCCTTGGGGGAATGGTTCTGATGCTTCTTGGTCAATTTGTACGCGTATTAGTCTGTTTGATATGTAGGACTTGAACCAATCAAGGACAGTCCCGCCTATTCCTAAGCTTTGTAGTCTGTTGATCAGTGTGGAGTGGTTAATGTTGTCAAAGGCGGCAGAAATATCTATGAATAGAAGTAGGAAGCCTTGGTTGTTGTCATCTGTACCTCTGATGAGGAAATCCATTAGGGTGATTAATAGAGTTTCTACTCCATGGAATGGGCGGAACCCAAATTGGTGTGAGTCAAGTGGTTTATGTTCATCAATGTGTTCTTGTAACTGTATTTGAATTGTTTTTTCTATTATTTTAGCTATAAATGGGATGCTGGCTATGGGTCTGTATGAGTTCGGGTCTTTTGGGTCAAGCTTGTTGTTCTTTATTATTGGTCTAAGTGTTGTGAGTTTTAAGGCATCAGGCATTATGCCTTGTGAGAGGGATTGGTTCACTATATGTTGTAGATTTTCCGCCAGTTCCTCCTTTGTAGTAAAACAAAGGGGGGGGGGGCACTATGGTATCTTACATCTCCATGCGAGTACAAACATCAGTATGCATGTATGAAATATGGATGTTTCCCTAACTTTGACCAACTAGGGAAGCACTAGGAACCTTGCAAAAGGTAAAGAAACACCAATCCAAGGTGAGTAGTCCAAAACAATTTATTGAAAAAACAGGATTGAACCTGTAACTCCACAAGGATTACCTGACAGTTAACCTAACATGGCAAGACCTTCTTCAAGAATTAAGAATACAAATAAAATAACATAAAGATAATTATTAAAATCATGATAATAAAACATTAAATGAATTAAAGAGACAAATAAATAAAAAGAAATGAGAAACAAGCAGAATCCATAAAAACTATAAAGCCATTAAATGAATCTGTGAAATAAATATCAGTTACAATAAATTAATTAGTAACCATCATGCACTCACTGTGAGAGAGTCAGTTGGACCATGAGAGGATAGAAAGGTAAAAGGGGCACTAAGAGGGGACAAAGCCATAGTGGAGAGACTGAATGAATTCTTTGCTTCGGTCTTTACTGAGGACAATATAGGGAAGTTACCCATGACTGAAATGGTATTTAAAGGTGATGCATCAGAAGAATTGAAAGAAATATCAATAAACTGGAAAGATGTATTACATCTATTTGATAAACTAAAGAGTAGCAAGTCACCTGGATCAGAGGGTATGCACCTGAGGGTATTGAAAGAACTGAAATATGAGATTGCATATCTGCTATTAGCAAACTATCATTACAATCAACTGTAATACCTGAAGATTGGTGAAAGGCCAGTGTAATGGCAATTTTTAAAAAGGGTTCCAGGGGTGATCCGGGAAACTACAGACCAGTGTGCCTGATATCAGTACTGGGCAAAATGGTAGAATCCATTATAAAGAACAAAGTTACTGAACATGAAGAATAGTCATGGTTTAATGGAAAAAAAACAACATGGCTTTAGCCAAAGAAGGTCTTATCTTACTAATCTGTTATATTTTTTTAAAGATGTGAACAAATAGGTAGACAAAGGTGAAGTAGTCAATATAGTGTATCTGGATTTGCAGAAAGCCCATGAAAGACTCTTGGCCAAATTAAAAAGTCATGGGATAGGAGGCAGTGTACTATTGAGGATCAGGAACTGGTTAAAGATAGAAAGCAGAGGGTAGGGCCAAATGGCCAATTTTCCCAATGGAGAAAGGGGAATAGTGGAGTACCCCAGGGATCTGTGCTTGGTCTGCTGCTTTTTAACATATTAATAATTGACCTGAGAATGGGACTAATGAGTGAGGTAATCAAATTTGCAATGACACACAATTATTCAAAGTTGTTAAAACATAAGAGGATTGTGAAAAATTGCAAGAGGACCTTGATAAATTGGAAGGCTGGACATTCAAATGGCAGATGAAATTTAATGTGGACAAGTGCAAAGTAATGCTCCTAGGAAAGAACAACCCAAATCATGGTTACACGATGCAAGGTTCCACATTAGGATCCACCACTCAGGAAACAGATTTAGGCATCATTATGGATAACACGTTGAAACCCTC
This sequence comes from Ichthyophis bannanicus, assembly GCA_033557465.1. Classification (NCBI taxonomy): domain Eukaryota; kingdom Metazoa; phylum Chordata; class Amphibia; order Gymnophiona; family Ichthyophiidae; genus Ichthyophis; species Ichthyophis bannanicus. The sequence continues at coordinate 604,744,180 of CM066035.1, read as the reverse complement.
CATCCAGTGTGCAGCAGCAGTCAAGAAGACAAATAAAATGCTATGAATCATAAGAAAAGGAATGGAGAATAAAACAAAGGATATTATAATGCCTCTGTATTGTTCCATGGTGCAACCGCACCTTGAATATTGTGTGCAATTCTGGTTGCCGTATCTTAAAAGGATATAGCAGAAAAGATAGAGAGAAGAGCCACCAAAATGGTAAAGGAGATGGAAGGATACCCCTATGAGGAGAGGCTTAAAAGTTTAGAGCTCTTCAACCTGGAAAAGAGACAGTTGAGGGAAGATATGATTGAGGTCTATAATGAATGGAGTGGAACAGGTAAAAATAGATCAATTGTTTATGCCATCAAAAAATAGAAACACCAGGGGACATGCAATGAAGCTACAGGGTAAACTATTTAAGACTAATAAAAGAAAATATTTTTTCACTCAATGCGTAATCAAACTTGAATTTGTTACCAGAGGATGTAGTAAAAGCTGTTTGCGTAGCTGGGTTTAAAAAAGTTTGGACAAGTTCCTGGTGGAAAGGTCCCTAAACCATTATTAAAGAGGATCCGTGAAATCCACTGCTTACCCCAATACAAGCATTGTGGAACCTGTGTGTCTTTTTGGGAAACTGCTAGGTATGTGTGACCTGGATTGGCCACTGTTGGAAACAGAATACTGGGCTTGATGGACCTTGGTCTGACCCAGTATAGCATATCTTATGTTCTTATGTCTTGTAACTAATTATTTCATGATTGCTCTTAACAATGGCAGAGTTCAGCTCTGTCCAAACCTTCACCATTGGATATAGATCTGTACTTATTGATGGTCAGTTCTAAATAGTATGTTTTCTCCAAATGCCTCCAAAAAAAGATGTAACTTTGGATATATATTTGGAGTCATTGTCCTCCTGGGATACACCAGACCACTGGTCCAGAATGAGCTGTCTGATGGGAGTTAGCAAATCCTACGCTAAAGTACCCTTGTTGTCCCCTGAAAGCATAATTCCGTTGAGAGGTCCCAGGCCTGAAGTATGGGAGGCAGTCAAACAATCAAGAACATCATGGATCCACCACCATAATGAACTGTAGGAAGTGGCTTTCCAATCTGCAGATGTGACTCTTTATTGGCTGCCAATGTATCAGTGGTGTGCATTGCAAAAGTGCTCAAGTATGGTACCATATATCAATGCAAAATGTTCATTGTGGGCTCTGTTTTGCATGATGGGTTGGGACAAAGATCACAGTTCACTTCTCATCTCTGAGGGCTACTCCTTGGTTGTCAGCCACTAATCCCTTGCATGGTCATTGTGCAGCACATGGTGTTTTGAAAGCAACAATCCACATGGCTCCAGTTCAGCCATCAGCTCATCAGATGTTGTACATGGTGTTTGGCAAGGATGATGGCTGCAATTGGAAGATGGCTTGCAGTAAATTACCTCTTCCCAGCATGACCTGGGAGGTTTTGAACATTTCCATCAGCAGAAAACATCTTCACAACTTTGCCAAATGTTAACCTAGGAATTCCAAGGCCTATGCAGATACCCTTGGATCCATATCTGCTTGGAATTTTGGGGAGAATGGCTGTTCTTATGGTCCTTTGGGTGGTCTCTTGTCCTCACCAGTGTGAAAGGGGAACAGGATGTGGTGAGGACAAGAGACATGCAAAACATGCAAGCCATCAGTCATTGTGTAATCTAAGTCATGTGATTACTGACAGTAAATGAATGTGGCATCACATGTGACAGAAATAGAAATGTGGGTATTCACTACAAAAGTACATGGTTTACTTCCCAGTGTAGCATTAAGCATGTCATGGCAAGGTGCTAGTTCTGAGACTATATCTGAGGATACCCTATATTAATAGGTTGGGTTAGATGTGAATCTGCTATGTGTCACATCTATGTGCTTGTACTGTCAAAAGGCAGTTCACAGAACTCTACTCATCAAGAAAGTGGACATTAATGTGTAGACTTGCAAGGGTGCTCATAATGTTGACCCCAACTGCCACAGTGTCCTATGTCTTTAGGGGTCTGCCATGTTGCCTCCTTGGCCTTGGTAGAACATCTGGTGGCTTCTGGGAGCTATATCCTGGGGCCTCTATAGGTTGTTGATGTTGCTGGACCAGCTAGAGCATAGCTGATGTGAGGCCCTGCAGATTTTGGTTTAGGGTGACAAATCCACTCCTCACAGCATCTTCTATGTCTTCCAGCCTCTGTTGCATGCATGTCATGGTCTGAATAAGGGCTATAAAGAAGGTGGAGGAACACTTGATCAGACTCTAGTAACATTTACCAAACCTCTTGAATGCTAAATGGTGACAGGCAACCACATGCTTGGTGACAGTTATAGCAATCTAGAGAAACATTAAGTCCAAAGTATGCCCAGTGCTGTTGTTGAAAATTGAAAGAAACATAGGTCTAGAGACAGATTGCATGATTGGCGACATCCATGTGGCCATGGAGTACTGATGTGGAGTGGGGCTACCAAGGTAAAGCATGAGCACAGAGCCCAGACATTTCTTAGAGTGGAGCACCAATGGAGCCCTGCCCTACTTTACCCATTTCTTGCATGCTGCATCCTAGTTATGACTGTCCACCATGGCAGTCCTGACCGCTAATATCTTCTGATATGGTTGTGGCCCCACTCCTCATACTCTCAAAACAGCTGCCTCTTGGTTCCCCTCATACTGTATGTGGATCTGATGGTGTCTAACATTCAGCCATGGACAACTTCCATATGTCAAAATGAGAGCTGTGCAGTGAAACATAGGAAAATGCAAGTGGAAGGGCTCGGCCACAAACTATGGAAACAGCTATGTCTCTGTGACCACTTGATCCGTATGGCTCCACATAATCACTTGCCTCATGCATCTGGCCTCACATCAATACCCTTGCCCAGCAGTGGTGCTATCAGAGCCCACCCAGCTACACCCACATGTGTAGCCACACTTCTTTCTCCACATCATCTTCATCATATAACAGTACCCCAAACCAATGAAATAGCACCAATAGTGGGAAGCCACCTATCCAGGGAGTCTTTTGTCATTAGAAACCTCTAGCTAGGGGAGGGAGATGTGGCGATCTTGCCTGTGGAGGGTGTATTGGATCACACACACATGAAAATATGCTAGCAAGGTCAACTGGAGTCTGCATCTCAGTCAGGGACTGTGCTGTGAACTGCTGGACAGTCCCCTTGGCTGACCCTTCACCAGCTGACATCGTGTCGAAGGTGTACATGTTCATGTCATACTGGAGACGCAGCGTAACACATCCCAAAACAGAGCACATGTTGGAATTGACTGGATAGATGGGGATATGTATAGTGAAGCAGGCCCTGTCTAATAGCCTATGTGTCTGCCAAGGCTATCTCCAGATCATCCTTCCATCCCAGTGCATCACTTGGTTGTGGTCAGAATCAACATGTCAGCATCACCTTGTGACCTCAGCACCATCCTCCATGTGCTCACCTGAACCGAGTTGCAATACCAACATAGTGTACTCATGCATGCACAACTTACCTGTTAGCTGTTCCTGGATGTCACTGGAGTGCAGCATCAGATCATCCTGGATACCCTGAAGGATCCTTGTCCTAACAGCTGACACAGATTATGGAGGGGCTTCTGACACACATATGGCAGGGGGGACCTCACACACAGCTTCCTCCTGTGCTGCCAGTGTCTCGGGGGGTCTGTCCTCCTCCTCCTCCTCCTGTGATCTGGCAAACTGTGACTCCAATGCAGATGCGGACCTCAGGGAGAGGTTGAGGTCTGGTTCTGACTCACTCCCAGGAGCTGACTCCCATGCTGGACTCTAAGCACCAGTATCCAGATTGCCATCTGCCATGTGCTGACGCTGGACCTTATTTCTTCTGCCCCTGAGCTGGGGCCATGTTCCATGTCCATCTCCAGAATGGTCTCAGGGCTATAGTGCTGGGCCCTCTGATATGCCTTCTCAGGCACAGGGCACTTCTTCCTCTTCTTCTTAGGTGCTGGCCCATCATCACTATCACCACTGGAGGGCATCACCACCCCTGCAGGTGGGTGAGATGAGGATCCTGTCTCATCCTCCAGAGGCCTTGAGCGAGCACTACCATCCCCCTAGCAACAGCTTCTGATGGTCCTTGTGCCTGTGTTGCACCACTATGCCTCCTCTGCCTCTCCTCCATGCTGTTACCAACAACAGCGCACTACCACCAACATCACACCATCAACAACATTCCTCCTCTACTACCAGCGCTCCTCCAAAGCTAAAATAATCCCCTATGATGGCACATGCTACCTGCATACACATACACACATGGGGGTTTGGGCATTGCCAGATTTGCTGCTATAAGAGGTCCCATTAGAGCCACCTGGCCTTCCCTTTCCTGTTGATGATTCTCTGTGAGATACCATGAGCACCATATCCTATACCACAACTAAGATAAGTGCACGTCCATTGTGGGTCTGTGTGATCTTCCTTAGTTATTTAACAAGCTGTTTCTACTGCCTTATAACTCTGGTAAAGCAGTTGACATTGTCACCTGAACTTGGTAAAGCACATTACATACATAAGGGCACTAATTAGATGGATTTTTCCTGTCGCAATAGAGGGTTATGTGACTTGCCTGAGGCCACAAGGAGTGCTTGTAGGAATCAAAGCCTGGTCCCTTGTTTCCTAAGCCAGTGGTCTAACCATTAGGCTACTCCCCTGTTTGCCTGGGCAATGTTTGTGCCGCAGCATAGGAGGTCTGCTGTGAAGCAAGAATATGGATCTGGGCCATCACATACCCTGCTCTGGCAGATGTGTATCTTCTTCTTTAATTCTTAGCTGGCATTTGGGGAGCAGTCGTCCTCTCAACCAATACACTGTGCAGGTGCTGCTAGATTCCATTTGTTGTTCACAATATGCTTCCAACCTTGGCAATTGGTGGCAATATTTCTGGCATTGTTGATGGTTCCTTAGGTCTTCCTTGATATGTTTGAGCCACGTTTTCTTCAGTGCTGCTCGTTGAACCATCCAGTGGACAGATCGCTCTTGCCAGAGGAGTTTGTATGGCAGTCGACTGGTGTTCATTCTGCAAACATGGATTTTAGACTGAAGGTTGATGGTTGCACCTTGTCCGAATTGTCTCGTTTTGATGGCGATCATGAAGAGAGACACCCAAAATCTGTCCCAGACATCACATTTAAAAGACATCGAGCTTGTTTATGTCAGGTTTGAACAGGGTCCTTGTTTCTGATCCATATAGGAAAATTGGCAGGATCATTATTTGGAAGAGGCAAATTTTGTTCTTGGTGGAGATATCGGCCTTCTCCCAGAGGCACCATTTGAGTGAGGCAAACGTTACTGTTGCCTGGCCAATCCTGCTGTGGACTTCGGTGGTGGATGTCACTTTCACCTGCACCAGTGATCCTAGGTATTAGAATTCTGGAACCTGCTTGATTTGGATTCCATCGAGGTGAACATTGGCCTGTGATCATCCATCATAATTTTGGTCTTGTCCACATTGATTCTAAGGCCATAAGACTGGGTGATGCGGGCGATGTGGTAAAGGATGTCTGTGGCCTCTTCATCCATGTCAGCAAATATGGCACTGTCATCTGTGAATTTCAAGTCTGTCAGGAAGTTGTTCACGTCATACTGGACCTTGCATCTGTCCTCAAATGTTTTCCTCATAATGTCATCAATCACAATATTGAAAAGCAGGGGTGAGGCAAAATCTCCCTGGTGGACTCCAGTTTGGATAGGAAATTCCTTGGATAGTTCAATTTGTATCTGCACACTGCTGCTTGAGCCATTGCATGATGCTTGGAGAAGTTGGATGATCTTCAGCGGCACATGCTTGTTCTCCAATGCTCTCAACAGGGCAGGCCAGTGAACACAGTTGAATGTGGATTTGAAATCAGTGAAGATGATGTTGTGATCCTACACCACAGGAGTTTTGTGATACTGTCTGGGATGACAGGTTTGCCCTATGCAGGTAGTGGCCTCTTGTAGGCATCATTCTGTGAGGAGATGTGGCACAGGGTATATATTTACAGATAGTGCCACTGGGCACAGACCTCTCATAGACACCAAGGGAGATGCTGGGGTGAGCATTTCCCCCCCCCCACCCCCCTCCCCATATCCAGCACATGGAAGAAAGGCTTATAACACCGTCCCCTTGTTCGATGTATCCTTGCCTCCAATAACTACAAATAGGCAGACCTCCTCACACACTAATCCCGACAGGATGCCCGTGCTTGCAACATAGGCCAGGTGGAGGGCAAAGCTGCAGCACTTCCACCTGGTCTATGTTAGTCTGCTTGGTGTACAGACATCCCCCAGGCACCAAGTAGTCACACAAAAGTCAGTGTGGGATGAGTAGTGCAATTTGTGTGTATGTTGTGAGTTTCAGGAGCTGCATGGAATGTCAACCATTTCGCTTGGGGCCATGGGGAATATAAAGTTAATGCACCATATGCATGAGTGGTTGGGGTGGGGGAGTGAATTATTTTCCTTTGCCCCAAAGGATCTGCCCCCAATCCCAACCAGCTCCTCATAGTCTCTGCCCACACTTAATTTGCACTAATCATCACAAACAGGCTGCTGGTGTGACAATGCAGCACCTGGGAGTTGGGCAGGGACCACTCAGAACAATATTGACCAGGTGCTAGTGCTGCTGCCTTGCCCTCTACAACTAGTGGAGTCCTGTACACATGAGCTTATGAAGAGGTTTTGCACTGGGAAAGGCTACAAAACATATTGCACAGGGTATGCATGGGGGGAAGGGAGAGATAAAGCTAGGGCCTATGCACACTGCTTACAGGTTTCGGTACTGCACTGCATACACCTTGGAGTGATAAACAATTGATCATTTGTAGCTGGACTGATCAGTTGATGGCATCAGGGCACCTTGGACTGCAACAGAGGTTTGCCATTGGTAGGCTACAGCCCCAAGCTGCATGTCACTGATGCTAATCTCCCTGCTCTGCTAACCTCAGTAGCTATTCTAATGTGGAGGGGAAATATGATGTCAGTGATATGCAGGGCATTATGATTGTTACTTAAATTAGCACTTTGCACATGCTGTACATGATGGGGGTGAGGGATGCAGCTGCGGCATGTGCACAGTGTTTGCCCAGGGGCTTATCCTGATTCGACTGATCTCTGACAATTAAAGATAGCAATCACTTTGATAGATTTGTGGTCATGTGGCAGCCAAGGCATCCATATAGCAATGCTCATTTGAAGCTGCTGTGACACAGCCCAAGCCCAGTTCAGGCTGGCTGTAACTGGAAAAGCTGCTGTATCTCCATGCTGTTTGCACACTGGCCACATCATTGTGGTGGCTATGTACACAAGCAGTGTTATGCTGTGCAGCTGGCTGCAGCCATATGGTGTGTGGGTGGGTGGCACAGCCAGGTTTATCACAGGTCAACTGTGAGTTTGATGCCATCACATAGATGCCTATGAGGAAAGGGTATGGGCTGCCTGCTGGAAGGGGGCCATGGGGAAGTAGGGTTCTGATTAGGGCAGAGCTGTATGGAGTTGTCTGGCTCACAGACCACTTGCCCTGCCAAGGGAACCTCCCCATCCACCCCACCTCCATTATCATGCCCTTCTCTGAACAGCCCATTCCCCAACATCCTTAGGTCATGACACCACTCACAGCATTGAGATGTAGCAACATTTAGCAATCACTGCATCTGCCTTGTAGCCAACAGGCCCTGTTACACTCTATGATTGAAGAATGCTCTACAACATGGGAGGACCATCAGTACTGTTGCTGCAAATGGTAACCAGGCTATGTAGACCCATCCACACAATCAGGGTGAGTGGTGTGAATTTGGAGCCTCAAATGTGTTGGATATATTTCAGCATGCACACACAATACCTCACCCCATGCATCTACTCCTCAGAGGGATATGTGGATCATCCACATCATCCCCTGTGGTTGGAAGTGTTTCCATAGTGAGGAGAATCATGGGAAATGAGCATCCCTCTGTATGCTGCTAGACATGGTCATAATAGCAAGCAGAGCAGGCAATGTTAGCATTATTGCTCTATGCTGCATTCCCAGATTGGTCCTAGGGCTTCAGTGGGAGGATGGAGAGGGTCTGTCATGGCCATGGTCCAAACCCATGGAGGTATGTGCCTCTTTGGTATGGAGGGCTAGCATATTACAGCATCTAGGCTGGGCAATCTCTAGCAAACTGTACTGCTACCTGTTATGGACAGCAGGCATTGCTCTTGTGTAACCTGCTCATTCTGAGACACACATCTGCTCTGCATTGTTGGGTGTGAGTGTCAGATGATCACAAGTGGATTGACCATGACAAGCTTTCTATCTGTGTGGGTGGACTGTCTGTCAGGAAGACACTGTCCTGGGTATACACTGATGTCCATCATGCTCTGCTAATACAGTGTCCAACTACTACGCCGTCAGGGCAACAGGCTAGAGATGTGTCTCTCAGGTGGGTGTCAAGCAAGGGTGTAGAGCAGTGCAGGAGGATGTTGTATACCTGTGCTGGAGTGCATCATCTAAAATGGGCTAGCAGTAACATGATGGTTAGAGCATTGGCCTAATGTGCAACAGCTGCTAATTTGATTCCCACTGGGACTGCATGAGGTCCAACCACTCTCCATGGCTTCTGACAGCAAGCCTGGTGATGTACAGTCAGAAATATACAGCAGCAGCTATGTGACCTTTCTGTGTGATTCCTGTGACTCAGGGTTACATTTTGACAGTACACCTTTAAGGACCACATATCCCCTCATGTGATGGTGAGAAAGCTGGACTAGCTCAGGCTCCCATGGGCTATCTTGAACCAGTTCTGTATACCATTCCTAGCCCTGCTCTGATGGGTACTAAGTTGGATGTGCTCCACAATCTCAGTGATTAGCATATGGGTTGGATGTGGCCCAGCAGAACATATCCTGTACTGGCTATAATTCATCCCTAGCGGTAGAGTTTGTCCTGGTATTGTTTAATGTACATCCCCACATTAATGTAACATGTGAACTGCTTTGACTGACATGGTGAAGCAGTGTAAGAAACCTCTAAAATAAAATAGTGACATACATAGTGTGCATATGTGTTCTATGAAGACAACATGGACACAAAGTCCACAATGTTACTGTGCAATGTTCTCAGGTCTGTGTAGTTGCAGCTTCTGAACATAGACATAACTGCTGGCAGTGCCATAGTGCTTCAACATGCTACTGTTCAGGATTCAGGGCTGGATTGACACCTCATTCCTGGACATGGCTGACATACACGGTTTGCCACTGCTTACTGGTCATGATGACCCTTGTAAGTCAGGTCATGTGTGTTGAGGGAGTGGGGGAGAAATGTGTGTGTGTGTAGCAAATAGGATCCTGGCCTAGTGGGGGGAAGTTGAAGTTACCTCTAGGCTATCATTATGTGCTGGGTGATTGCCACTAACACATACAGTTCAAGTAGCTGCAGTAGAAATATGGTTATCTAGTGATGGGAAGGTCAGTGATTTGAGTCCCAGATCTGAGGGGTCAAGCTGCATTTTTGGTGTGGGTGTCTCCACTATGACCTGTCATGTTATAGCTGTGGCTTTTCTTGCTGTTATCCAAGTTTTAAAAACATAGCTTGGGAAGCTGTACTGTGAGTCCCATCATGCAACTGTGAGTCTCATGTGGTGGCAAGTGCAGTCAAAAGCACACATGCACACATACACACACACACACATATTTCAATAGTTACTTGGGTTGACAACCTGACAGGTCTCACAATGCAGGAATTGTATACATGGGTCTCTTTGGAATGTGTTTTATGCATCATGGTATGTGTATTCTGAGTGCAGACAGGTTGGATGCATGGAATTGGCTATGTGCCCAGGGCCAGGTATGTAAATACACCCCTGATCTCATCGTGTGCTTACTTTGCAGCATGCAAAAAGGTCAGGAAAGTGATGAAGCAGCAGAGGTACATAAAAGTATGGTGACAACGGCCATTACCATGTGCGCCTGCCGGTTAAGAGCACTTGTCGGTCTAGGACATGCCTGCTGGTAATGGGTGCATCCGCCTAACACACATTGTGGATCCAGCGGATGTGACATCAGCAAAGTGAATCAGATGTTTTGGAGAGAGAAAATGGAAGCATGCCACAGGAACCCATGTTTCTCCGATGCTGACCTGCTTGAGCTAGGACGGTTCATGGCCCCAAGGCAGCATCACCTGTTTCCACACTTCAGAGTGATACATAACAAGGGCAAACCGCTGAGGGCCTGGCAGCACTTGCATGGGAGATTTAATCACAGTGCAGACTTCCCATGAGCTGTGAGTATGTTACTGCAACCAGCCTTGCATGAGTTATGGTAGTTTCATCGTGCTCCTTGGTTGGAATTTGTTTATGTGACTGATTTCTGTCTAAGCGGTCAACATTGTATGTGAAATATAAACATTGATAATGGAGCTTTAAGTGGCTTGCCCACAGTCACAAAGAGTGCTAGTGGGAATCAAACTCTGGCATAGAGATGTGTTTGTGTTAGAAGCCAATCTTACAGTCCTCTCCATGCCTACCCATATGTCTGACAGTTCTGCATTACTACAGCCCCCTTGCACATTGTGTGAGCTGCTTACCATGTTTGGTCATGGAAGTATATAGTTTAATAGATGTGACCTCCCTGAGGAAGATGTCACAGTTATTTCATCTCTCTCCCTAACAGCTTGAGGATCTGAGGAAGAAATCCCAGGAGCTTCGTCAAAAGAGGTCTGACTTCATTGCCCAGGTCCTTGCAGAGATTGAGACAGAACGGGCTGGTGAGTCGAGGTACCTTTCATCTCCGCACATACACATGATACCAAGGATTTCTTGAATCACCATTAGGCTACTGAAATAAAGCAACAACAGTACATGGTGTCATCCAGCTGAAATGTCTGCAAAGTTTGACCTGGGTGATGTGGCGAGGATCATGGCTGGAGGCATGCTGTGCTACACATGCCACATATTTGCCTGTGCTACCTGTGTGTATTTTCCACTGGGGGCAAATATTATGCATCCAATGGATGGATAGTAACTGTAGCACATATGTTCACAATGTACAGTTGATGCCAGCACCCATGGATACCTGCCTGTATGATCGAAGTGACCTCCACATGATGTTCAGTAGGGCCCTTTTAACACAGATGGAACACATTCTGACCAATGATATCTCACAGCAGGTTGAAAATGCATGCCCTTGCATTATATGCCCCTGTAATGTCTATGCAACACATATGGTCTGTGAGCTCTGGCACTTCTCAGTATCTGTACAAACACTTGTCAAGGCGCAAATCACTCGCAGGCGACACAATTTGTCACTGTCTTTTCTGTGGCCATTCTAGTGATCAGAGTGGCATGCTAGCTGTGAGAGAGTTGGATTCATGCCATGGTGCTCCTGCAATGTGGGTCACGCTGTTGTGTGTTCAGGCAAGGAGGGTTACCATGATTGATGTTGTGCAATTTGTATGCTGGCTATATGGATCATGACCAAGCTGCCATTTAATCTTTTTTCTGTTTGGGTGCATTCAGGACCTCGCCCCATAGTGACACTGGTAAACTTTGTACATGTCCATACTGCTATTGCAGGCTCAGGCATATCTAGATGGCCTGTCTGGATACCCATGTTTATTAAGCCATAAAATGCAGGTCCAGCAGGACAGGATGCCGTGGCATAAAGGGATAGACATGTTTTTAAGCTGTACATGTCATATGTGATAATCAGGGAAACTCAGATTGTGCACAGATCATACTCCTTGTTACAAATGCTCTATCAGGGCTGTGTAACGTGTAAGTGACTGATAAGTGATGTGAGCATGATACCACACTAGCATGAATGTTTGCAGAGAGTGTAATCTGAGAGTCACACCACAGCTGCTGACTTCTGGCAACATCATGCAGCTGTTTTGATGTTCCACCAAACTAGGGGATCAGCTGGTCTTTCCAGCATGGGTAGATATATCACAATGGGCAGGGAATTCACATAGGTACACACTCCTGTACAGCCATCATCTACTAGCATGGCAGGCACTATGTGAATGCATTATGACATTCTGACAATCACTCTGCTTATGATGATGCTTTCTTTGAACTGCCTTCTGTGGATGAACAATCATGGCCTCAGTAAAACAAGGCTATGCCACAGATGCTTACCTCATTGCATCAGCCTTTCTGTTGTGCAGCTGCCACTGTTGGGTCATGTACATAATCCAGGTATTAGTATGATAGGCAAAGTAGCATGCAGGCAGCGATGTTGACTGTTTTACGAGATAAACATGTAATTGGAGATGGTGATGAGCATGTGGTCATCTTTGAGTGCATCACATGTTCGCCAAACCAGATTAGTGCGATACAATATGTATTTTCTATGTGTGTGCAAAAACGTTTTCCCTGAGTTGAGCATTTTGTGCCAGTGGACTTAGTGCTGTGCTATAGTACAGGCAGGGCTCTGCCGTAAAAGCGCCGCGTGAGACTTGCACAGCTGGTGCACTCCCATCACAAGTTTGCCATTTGCTGAACCTCTCCCCATTGTGCCTTACCCTACTCCTCCATGTCCAGCTGGCTTTCCTCACTGCCTACCCTTGCCCCACTTCTGTTTTTATGTTTCCTTGAAGGGGCGGGGGCAAAGGCAGCAGTGGGGGAGATATCAAATTTATTAAAGAAACCTGTGGGTCTTTCTGACTCTGTGCTTTCCTGAATGTCTGATCCCTCCCTCCTATGGACCAAACCAGCCATTCAAACTTGAGTCTTTGCAACTCTACACTTGAATGGCTGGTCTGGTCCCTCCTTCCTCTGACATGTTTTTTTTTTCTATTTGATGTCTGCTCCGCTACTGCCATTGCTCCCACCATGGAAACATAAAATACAGCAGTGGGGCAAGGACAGGCAGCGTGGAGGGAGCCAAGGCTGGCAACACTAAATTTGCCCCTATTTCTTTGTGCCTTGTGCAGCCACACCACTCTCACAGGGCTAGGTATGGTGCTGAGCACAGGATGTGCTTATTTAGGGTTGAGATGATGCTGAGCATTATTTGATTCTGGCACAGGTGCTGGCCCTTCCACAGGATAACCACAGAGGCAAGAAGCAGTGGCGGTAACCCCAATGCCAGCCCCTCCAACCACTGCAGCAGCAGAAGACACAAAGGGTGGAGAAGAGGATGATATCCCCCTTGAAGATGTGGATGTATCCAGGGAGGTGGCAGGGTTGCTGGCAGGGGACAATGTGGCAATACAGCCACATACATTGGCAGGAGCCCTGACAATCACCCTACCCCAACTACCCCTCAGCCCCAATGTGCTTCTGTGGAGGATCTGCCCTGCCCCCCTTATCCCCCCCCTCTCATGTTGCAGTATGGACTCTAGAGGAGAACCTGCCCTTTCTCCCTCCCCCACCTCTCCTTGAATCGCTAGCAGGAGGAGCCCTCAGCTGCTCCATAATTGACTGACAACTTAAGCACCAACCAGATCGCACTCATCGGTTAGTTGTCAGACCCCATGTTGCTGGCACATGGGAACCACCAGCCATGAGTGTGACCTGTCTTGGGCAGTGTATCTATTGGTACAAAGACTAAACCCCCTAGAGGAGAATATAAAGCTGCAGATGGCCTCTAATGCAAGGTTGTCCAGGGACATTCAGTTGATGGAGGATGCAACATCTCAGGTATCATCTCTGAGGTCGCTGGACAATGTTGCCTTGAGTGAGGAGGAGTCTCCCTGAGGGTCCCCTCCAGTCAGGGGTCCAGCCTCATTGCTTATTCCCTTTTGTTCCCCCAACCCCTCCTTGACCAAACATTAACATGGCTACCTTATAAGTTCTCTGACTATGTAACCTCTGTTATGCAGTTGTGGTCAACAACATTGGCACCCTTGCATATTATGTTGTGTACCATATTTTGAGAAATGAGTGTTCAGATTCTAACTGTATGACATCACAATATCGTTGTATGTGTAAAAGTATATAACAAAACTGAGAATGTATCTACAATATACACAAAGTCATATCAGAGACTAAAACAAATTTTGAGCTGAACAGGTTTCATGCCACCCTTCAGTAATACTTGGTTGCACAACCCTTCACATTGATGGCAGCCTACAAACATGTTTTATAGCCATTGAAACATTTCCTACAGCTGTCTGCTGTTTGCTTCTCCCACTGTTCAACTGCAATTATTTGGAGCTCATGAATGTTTGCAGGATGCATTTTCACAATGGCAGAATTCAGGTCTTTCCAAGCGTTCTTTCTTGGTTAGAGATCAGGAATCATTGCTGGCCAAGTTAAGACAGTACATTTTTGCTATTTTAACCATTCTTTGGTACTGTTGGATGCATGTTTTTCATCATTGTCCTGCAGGAAAAGTCATGATCTATGACCCAAACCTTCTTCTCTGACACTGGGTAGAACATTTTGCTCCAAGATACCTTGACAGTCCTCTGACTTTCTGATTCCTTTCATACATTTCTGGCGTCCAGTTCCTGGGACAACCAAACAACACCAGTACATTATGGAACCTCCACCATATTTAATTGTAGTAACAGTGTTTTTGTCCTTATACACATCATTTATTTGGCTATACATGTATCTGTGGTCTACATTGCCAAAGACCTCATGTTTGTTTTCATCTGTCCAGAAAACATTTTTCCCAAAGGGTTTTGGTCTCTAAAGGTGGATTTGAGCAAAGATCAGGAATTTCTATTTAGGTCTATTTTTGAGCAGTGGGATCCTCCTTGGCCTTCACCCATGAGGTCCATCTTTGTTCAGTGTGTGACGCATGGTCTGGGTTCACACCACTATTCATAAATGCTCCATGTAAGCATTAAGCTGTTTGGATGTTGTATGCAGTGTTTTTCAACCAGTTGACACTTACTTTCAGAGACTTCTTGAATAGATGGGCCTTTTCCCACCATGTCCTTGGAGGTTCATGACAGTTCTATGCTCACAGAACTGCTTAATAACATTGTAAACTGTAGATATGGCAATCCAAAAGTATTTTTTATATGGCTTTATACTGCATTGACATTAGAGCAGATGATGAAAAAATAGCTTCCAGAACTACTGGGTAAAATTTCCATTAGCAGTCTACTAATATTTTAAAAGGATATCTTGTTTCAGTGTATTTTCATAAATATATATATTTTTTTCTCCTTGGACTGCCCTTTTCCTCCTTTTGCTCTATAATGACTTTTAGGAATGTAGATTGACCATTCTTTTCCCTCATTAGGTTCCAGGACTTCCACTAACAGATCATGCAATGAGACATTCATTCTGGATGAGGACTTGGAAAGGGTAATTTTTTAAGGTTTCACCTAGTTAAAGGGCCTTTTAAGGCTCCCATATTAAGCCTATCTTATAAAAACAAGCAGTCACCTATTGTCTTTATAACATACTAACCTAAGTAGCAGAAATTGTGTCTGTAAAGGCACAGACAATTTCTGTAAATTCCCATACTTAGATGTCTGCTAGAATTTGCATGCACTTGGATGTTCTCTACACCGCCCATGCACACATCCACCAGCAATGTGCATGCATGAAGCACTGTGTGCACTTTTACTCTGGTTGATATTTTGTAAAAGGCTCTTAATGCTCATATGTGGCCATATGTGTGCTTTAATTACTAAAAAAAAAAAAAAAATCCACTTAGGTGTGTACACAGCCCCCTTATAAAACTACCAACAGAATGAACAAGGTAAGAACTTTTTAAATGTTCCTGTCAGGTGATAAAAGTTTGCACTGCAAGAAAGAGCAAATTTACAGCTACAGTAGAGCGTTAAGGTCAGTTGGTATAGCTATTTTTTCCTAATTCTATGTGCCAACCCAGTAAAATTGTGCACCTTCATATTTGTCATGCATGACGCCCTTTTCTCTAGTAAAAGTCTTTTATTGTCATTCCTACTTCTCCACTATTATCTCACGGCCTTTTTAAAAATGATTTGCTGGTTACTACTTCTAGACAGTTACAACTTGCCAGCTATGTGCTAGTGCAATTAAAACAGCACCTTGGAAACAAATTATTGATAATTTTTTTCAATTTATTACTTATGCTAAGTAGGGTAAAAATTCAATATATTCAACAGACTCTAAACCCACTGCAGTACTTCTATGGATAATTAAAAGCTGCGTTGAGCATTCATTCATAAAACTCGCCCACAATTAGATGCATGCGTTCACTTAACCTAATTCATTGAAGGCTGCATGAGACTTCTGTGCACAGTAAAAGGTCCTTATCAGAGATGCTTTCATGCCTGATTAATTATCAATATTAACCATAAATTTCTGCATTAATTTCTTGCAGGGCACATATTAAATTGTAGTGAGCTGTTAGCCTCTTTATAATGGATTGAATATGTTTTGGTGAAATACAGCCAGCTGAATGCCCAACATACTCACATATTTTTAGAAAAGAAATACAAATCTGCTCCATTTGTATACAAGTTGTGCTGGTAAGTGCTCTTCAGCTTGCTTAAGACTCCCCAGTGAATAAAACAATCCTAGGATAGAAATGTGCAGAGTACTCATGACACATTCCTACGTTTTCAATTTGTCATGTCAACTGCTTTGAATCGTATTGAAATTGATGTGCTAGACTGGCATCTCTATAAACAAAAAGAAGCAGATTAATAAATATCTCACTAAACAACCCACAGTTTGTAAATGATACTTTTTTTCAAGAATAGTGGCTCACATGCTAATATACAACTCAAGTTCCTTCTTGCTGTACAATTTCATTTGGTAAGCAGTGCACTTTTACTTTTAAAAATGATAAAAATGACAGATTCTTAACTTAAATCACACATCTCCAGTAAACAAATGGCCAAAAGCTATTCCAGTGGATTCCAGACTAGCCATTTTGATACTATAAACGTTAAAAAAATAAGTGGTAATAAGAAGAAGATGCTCGAGTCCGCACCCTAATTCTCAACCACCATCCAACGAGTGCAGTCTTTAACAGTTGATGGCTTACGGGATCTGAGGCAGCAATTTTTTTTTTTTTTTTTACCAGAAATACATCTTGTCAGACAAATATGATCAAGTTCTTTGACTCGAGAGAGGGCTAGATATGGAGTACTTAAGACTTCAGCAAGGATTTGACACATAGAGAGAGCAATTTTATAAGGAGCCACAAAAGTCACGCCCCGTCTATGCATGCAAATCATGGACTTTTAGTGATCCATGCATGCTAATGGGCCATAATACACATACTTCAGGCAGTTGCTATCCTGTAAGTACATGCATAAGGCCAATGGTGCATACGTTCACTGTGATTATTCACATGGGCAAAGCTTGAACGGAACTTTGATATAGAATGCAGTTACATATGTATTTATAAAACATGTGTATATGCATGTTAGATACATGCTACATGCTTATGCATAGATTTTACACATTTTTGACCACTTATTCCCCTGTTTTCTAAAGTAAAACACGTGCATATTTTACTTTAGAAAATAGATGTGAAATATGTGCATTAAAATGTGTGTTAACCTAGGTGCCCCTTATAAAATTGCCCTCCAGTTGAGTGCCCTTAGAACGGGACCCGTGAAGGGTAATTTTATAAACCCCTGCACAGTCAGCACATGTTCCCAAATGTGTATTCAGGGCCTGTTTTATAAAGAGCAGAATGCACGTACTTTATTTTATAAAACAGGGGTACACTGATGTATCTTAGCCTAGTGGCAGCAGTTATGTCTGCCATAGAGCCAGCGAAGGTACTCACAGCTAGATTTGCAGAATATGTGCATATTTATAGCATCTTATAACCTATGAGGCCAATTCACTTCAGGGAACATTCTTCCCATCTGGATGTCCAAATTCTTCACCTGATGCCGATCCCGCAGGAGCTATACGTCCCTGCAGCCTGGACAGGAAGGACATGCCCCGATTCCATCTGGCTGGATGTCTTGTTCCCTCCCTGCATAACCTTCCCGGGTCTCCAGCATGACGGAGCCATGATCACCCCCAGAGACAGCATGGCTCCCTTTCCTCACCACCCAATCCCCAAATAGGCTTGCCGAGGTCAGGGGTCAGGCTGCGGGGATCCCCCTGTGCTCACCTCACCTTCTGGGGGGGGGGGGTCCCTCCGATGGATATCACTGCACCCAGGGGGACTTATTCCACTTATGTTTGTATTTGCTGACATCCTTATACATATTTTACAAATGGCCCCATATTTAGCTGATCCTCTGGTAAAATACTTGAGGAATTCTAAACATCTTGACCTGGAAGTCCCAATTTCTATTTAGATGTCCTATGCAAATTCCACACCTGCCCATATTTTAATAAATAGCCTATATCAGGAAAATATATTTTTAGAAAACTTTCAAAATCAAATGTTGCTGTCTAAATGAAATGGATAAATGAAACAGAAAACAAACAAACACACAACAAAAACATCCATTAAGAATGTTAAAACTTCATAAGAAGATTGTAGCTCAAACAACTTGTTTCCTCTAGGAGAACAAATCTTCAGTGTTAAAATGGGGCTAAAGAAATCTAAAGTCCTGATGCTAATCATAAAAGAATGGTCTGGTTGTCCCAGCTTAATGGGGCTAATATTGTAAAGTATTTTTTGCATGTAAGAATGTTTTATATGAGGAAAAAGGTTTGTAAAATTGCACTGCTAAATATAGGGGTTAATGAAAGTAGATTTGAGTATCTGGAAATCATTTTTTGTGAGATTTAATGGGATGCAAGTTTGACAGATTCCTGCAGTGAGTAATCTGGACCTTGAGTTATTCTCCAATGCATCAGGTGGCATCGGCTCTAGTGTGTATTTTAAAGAGTCCTGGTGTGTGTGACCAGAGAACTAGATCAAGCACATGCGATAGGAGGCTTAACAGTAAACTGAACAGTCTGCGGATGGATCCCAAGGTAGTGAACTGGTTCAGAAATTGGTTGAATGACAGATGACAGAAGGTGATGGTAAACAGAACTCACTTGAATGAAAGGAAGGTAAGTAGTGGCGTACCCCGGGGATTGGTCTGGGATTGGTTCTGTTCAATGTATTTCTGAGTGATATTGCTGAAGGACTGAATGGAAAAGTCTGCCTTTTTGAGATGACACAAAACTTTGCAACAGGATGGACACTTCTGAGGAAGTGGACAACATGAGGAAAGATCTAAAAACACTGGAAGAAAGGTCTAATTCTTGGTAGTTAAGATTTAAAGTGAAGACGTGCAGTGTCATGAACTTGGGATGTGGAAATCCAAGGGAATTGTATGCGATAGGGGGCGAAACGTTGGTGTACACAGACCAGAAGGACCTTGGAGTGATTTTTTCTGAGGATCTCAAGGTAGCCAGACAGTGTGACAGGGAGATGGCCAAAGCCAGAAGGATGCTGGGTTGCATGCAGAGAAGAATTACCAGCAGAAAGGAGGAGGAACTGATGCCACTGTACAAGTCACTGGTGAGGCCTCACTTGGAATATTGTGTTCAGTATCTCGCAAAGGACATAAAAAGACTGAAACCTGTTCAGAGGAAGGGGACCAAAATGATTTGGAGCCTGTACCAGAAGACGTATGAAAAGAGACTTGAAGACCTAAATACGTATTTGATAGAAGAGAGGAGGGACAAGGGAGATAGAATTCAGACCTTTAAATACTTAAAGAGTATGAATGAACAAGCAAAGCTTTTTCAAAGACGGGGAGGCTATAAAACTAGAGGGCATAACATGAAACTGCAAGGGGGTAAACTGAAAGGCAACATCAGAAAATACTTTTTCACTGAAAGGGTGGTGGATGCTTGGAATGCCCTGCCGATGGAAGTGGTGGGAGGGGAGACAAATACAGTGAATGAATGCAAAATGGCATGGGACAGACACAGTGGATCCCTTTATAGCAAACGGATAAAATCAAAGTAAACTTAACTATCTCTTATATCTCAACAAATAGGGGTGACCTGCATGGAGCGCTTGGTACACCCCCTAAAAAAAAAGGCATGGGGAGGGGTGACCTGCATGGAGCAGCAGGTGCACCTACTCTTGCCACCTTGCTAGGCAGACTAGATGGACCATGCTGGTCTTTATCTGCAGTCATATGCTATGTTACTATGTAAGTGTGGTCTGAGGCTTGGTGTCAGAGCAGCTGGTGCATGAACATTGCATTCTTAGTGCTTTTTCTAGCATTGGTAGCATTTGTAGTTTGGGGTGATCAGTTACAGATCACAGGTTATGATTCATTCGGACAATATGGCTGTAGAGTGTTTTAACAATCACCAGTCTTCCACTTTTCCTCTGGTCATAGAGCTGTTGCATATTTTCGTGTTGCACTTTCTGAACTTAAATGTAACTATGTGCAAAGCATCTGCTTGGCATGGATAATGCTATAGCAGGCTCTTTGTCTCATTTTAAGTGGCTGTTGTTTCATGCTTTGGTCCTGGGAACATATGAGGCCCACACTCCAATATACAAAGGACTATGGAGATTGCTTTAAGATCATTCGGGAGCTTGCTGGTGTTCTCTGTGTCTGAGAAAACACGGAAGCATACAATGCTGGATGGAAAAGATTCCTGAATATTATTAGCTCTTGAGGTGTTGCTTTCAAGAGTCAGATAGAATGAGAGATGTCAGTGCACTTTATAGGCAACAAAGTAGGGCTCTCACCTGCATCAGAAGCAAATAAATGATTCTCTGAGATCAAGAAACAGAACCCAAGAGGCAGGTAGATCTCCAAAGTCTCAATGCGTGGTTGAGACCATGGTGCAGGGAAGATACCTTTAGATTTGTTATGAACTGGGTAACAGACTTGGGAAAGGGCTTTTCTGAAAGGATGGATCCACCTTAACCATGGTGGAACCAGGCTGCCGACAGAAATTCAGTATGTGCCGTTGAGTTAATGTTGACTCCTGGCAACTCTAGCATTAACCTTTAAAAAGCAGATAGAGCATGGGGGACTGCTGATAGTCATCCAAGAGCTCATGGTTCAGATTGATGTTATCTTTGAAGGTTACAGCAAAACAGGGAACTTAGGGAATCCCGATGGAGAGGTCCCAATAAAGATAAAAGTACCTTTAAATAAAAATCAGACATTCTAAATTATCCCTCTCATCTGATAACCAGACTGTTAATATGAATGAAAAGCTAATTTTGAAATGCCTGAATGCAAATGTTAGAAGTCTAAAAGATAAGATGGGAGAGATAGAATATATGGCACTGAATGAAAGGTTAGATATAATTAGCATCTCAGAGACCTGGTGGAAGAAGGATAACCAATGGGACACCTTGATACAAGAGAACAAATTATATTGCAGTGATATGGTACATCAAATAGGTGGAGGAGTGGCATATGTAAAAGAGAACATTGAGTCGAACAGGAAAACATTTTTTTAGCAGGAAATAAAATACACTATAGAATCTCTATGGCTAGAAATTCCATACAAAAAAGGGAAGGGAATGGCAGTGAGGATATATTATCATCCGCCTAGCCAGAATGAACAGATGGGTGATGAAATGCTAACAGAAATTAGAGAAGTTAACAAAATTTACAATACAAAAATAATAGGTGATTTCAATTACACCAGTATCAACTGGGTCAATGTCACATCATGCTAGGGAGATCAAAGTTTCTAGATGAGATAAATGCTTGATTCAGGAACCAATATGAGGAGAAGCTATTTTAGACCTAGTTCTTAATGAAACACAGAATCTGGTGCAAGAGGTAATGGTGTTGGGGGCCATTTGGCAAACATGATCACATTTGATTTAGTAAATGGAGGAAGGATAGCAAGGAAATCTACTGCTTTAGCATTTAACTTTCAAAAGGGAGACTATGATAAAATGAGGAAAATGGTTAAGAAAAAACTAAAAGGGCAATTGCAAAAGTTAAGAGTTCATATCAGGCCTGGGTGTTGTTCAAAAATACTTCTCTTGGAAGCCCAGAGCAGATGTATGCTATACTTTAAGAAAGGTGGAAGGAAGGCAAAATGACTGCAGGTCAGAGAAGCTGTTATAGCCAAGAAAGTATCTTCAGAAAATGGAAAAAGGAGCCAAATGATGAAAATAGGAAACAACATAAGCACTGACAGGTTAGATGCAAGGCATTAATAAGGCATACAAAGAAAGAATTGCATTTATTTATTTGTTGGATTTATATACCGCTAATGGTTCAGGCATTATAGTGGTTTACAGTAATCAGTAATTCAAAAGCTGAAACATATAAGAGACCAAAACATAAAGGACAAAAACAAATCAATATGCTGGAGAGAGAATGGCAAATGTGTAAAAAAGGAAAAATATAAGGGAGGGGAATTAGAAAGGAGTGGAGGGAAAGAGGGAGGAGTGGCTCAGTGGTTGGGACAGGTTACCTCAGGCCAGAAGGCCAGGGGTTCAATTCCCATATGGGGACAAGCAACTTCAGGCCAGAGGTACTGGGGTCTCTAGTCCCATGGCCACTCCTTGTGGCCTTGGGCAAGCCACTCAATCCTCCATTGCCTCAGGTACACTTAGATTGTGAGCCCTTCAGGGACAAGGGAATAAAAAGTACCTGTTAGTATACATGTAAACCACACTGATTCTAAAGAGCACAGTATAAAAAATAAATAAATAAAAAATTAGTAGCACAACAGATTTAACCAGAAAACAACTGAATTTGTACTATAGAAACAATAGGGTGGGAGACAGAAATATGGAAGGTGCCTTACTCTTTAATGGCATGGGTGAAAACCAAGTTTTTAGTCCTGCTTTGAATTTAGTATAGGATGATTCTATATGAAGATCAATGGTAGTGAGTTCCATAAAAAAAAGGGCCTGGAACAAGCAAGAGAACAATAGGCCTCTAGCTGTAGAACTTTCTTTATCGGAATAATAGTTCTTATTAGCGGATTAGAGGGTATGTGTTGGGCAATAAGGGATAAGATATGAGTGAAGATAGGTGGGTAAACCAGAGTAGAAGGCACAATGTGTAAGTAAAAAAACCTTGAATTTGATATGAAAGAAAATGGGGACCAATGTTGTCCGCGCAGAAGACGTGAAACATGATTGAATTGTTTGGTATTATATAGTAGTTTTACAACAGTGTTTTGTATTGTCTGTAGTCTTCTTAGCTGAATTTTGGAAGTGCCTATTAATATGACTGATAATAATCAAGTGTGTGAAGAGAGTCTTGACAGCCTGGTTATCAATGAATGGCTTTACTGCCTTGATTCATCGCAGGGAAAAGAAGTAAATATACACAGGTCTGTGACTAAAAAGCTGTTTGATTATTTTCATCTAATTTCCATGTATTTTGGTGTGCTGAAAACAAATAAATTATTGAAAAAAACTCCTAGACGTCATGATTTGCCACAACATGCAAAATTGTCTTCAAATTTATCAAACTTTTTCAAATTACTATTAATTAATTCAAATTACTATTAATTAATTCACATAAGTGCATTTACAATATAAAATGCCAAAAAAAACCTTAAAGGGGTTGTCCGAGTTATGTAAAAAAAATATAGCACTGTAAATCTGATGGTCAGCAATATATGCATAAGCTAAGCAAGTTTTAAATCCGTGCTTCTAATGGAAGAAGGGGTTAGTCTTTCCTGAAGAATCCAGTGGGAGGGAGACACAGGGCAGATAGCAGCAGCTCCGGTCAGTGCAGGGGGGCGTGGCCAGCACTGAGACGTCTCATGTACAGATACAGAGCTGCTCTCTCCTGCATGCCACACTTGTGCACGAATCATCATCAGGTTCTTGGTTCTTGGTTCTAGGCTGTTCACACTTTTTCATCACAATTCGTGTTAGCTCGTCATTCTTCAACCGTTATGTTATGGCTCCGCGAAAGTGTATTAATTCACCAGACAGTTTCTGTTTCATCTGTGGTGAATATACAGTGTTGAAGCAACAGCAGAATATTACAGACTTTGTGAAAAAAGTATACTTTGCATACTTTGGACTAAAAATTGGAGATCAAGATAAAGTCTGGGCGCCTCATAAAGTGTGCAAACGGTGTGTTGAGGACCTCCGAAACTGGTTCAAGGGTAAGAAAAAATCTTTCCGTTATGGGATTCCTATGGTATGGCGAGAGCAAAAGAACCATAGTGACGACTGTTACTTTTGTTCATGCAATGTGAAAGGGTTTAATTCCAAATGGAAGCATTCAATTTCATACCCCAATCTTCACTCGGCAATTCGTCCCATCCCCCATGGCACAGATATAACAGTACCCAAGCCCCCTGCTAACTTGGAAGAGATACCTAGCTCTGATGAAGGTGAAGTCATACCTGAACCAGATGACGAATCAAGTTCTGACTTTGAAGATGATACAAGACCAAAATTGTTTTCTCAGGAGAAGATGAATGATTTGGTAAGAGACTTGAATCTTCCCAAAGATGCCGCTGAGTTACTCGGATCAAGGCTGAAAAGCAGGAATTTATTGTTGCCAGGAGTGTCATCTTCATGGTTCAGACATCGTGAAAAGGAGTTTGTTCCTTACTTCGCCCAGGAAGACAAGTTGGTTTATTGCATCGATGTCGAAGGTCTGATGGGTCAATTTAAAATCCAATATGATTCAGAGCAATGGCGTCTTTTTATAGATTCAAAAAGAAGTCTCAAAGCAGTTTTACTCCACAATGGTTTTTATGCTTCCATACCTGTAGGTCATTCCGTACACTTGAAGGAAACCTACAAGAACTTGGAATTGGTTCTTCGTAAACTTAAATATGAAGACCATGGTTGGCAAGTGTGTGGGGACTTGAAGGTCTTGTGCATGCTGCTCGGGCAACAAGCTGGGTATACCAAATATCCTTGTTTTCTATGTCTATGGGACAGTCGAGACTGACAAAATCACTGGACCAAGAAGAGTTGGCAGCCGAGGGTGCTAACAGTCAGTGAAAAAAATATCCTCCGAGAAACTTTGGTACCTTCCCATAAAGTTCTTCTACCACCTCTCCACATAAAATTGGGATTGATGAAGCAATTCGTAAAATCACTTCCAAGAGATGGAGAATGCTTCAAATACTTGGTCACCAGGTTTCCAGGCCTGTCGGAGGCAAAATTGAAGGAAGGTGTGCTCGTCGGACCAGACATTAGAAGGTTTATAGTTGATCAAGAGTTTGTCAATACCATGACGGATCCTCAAAAAGAAGGGTGGATTGCATTTAAAGAAGTCGTACTGAAATGTTTAGGCAATAACAAAGATCCTCACTACAAAAAGATTGTCAGACGAATGCTGAAAGCATTTCAAGCTTTAGGTTGCCTGATGAGTTTAAAAGTGCATTTTCTCCAGTCCCACCTTGACTACTTTCCTGAAAATTTGGGAGCTGTGAGTGAGGAACAAGGTGAACGATTCCACTAAGACATTAAAGAGATGGAAAGGAGATACCAGGGAAAATGGAGCATTACAATGATGGCAGACTACTGTTGGATGCTTCAGAGAGACATTCCAGATGCTACTCACAAGCATAAATGCACCAAGAGGAGCCTCACAAGGAAGAAGAATCGAGTTTAGTGTGTGTAGGTGAGCTCATTTCAGTTCAAAAAAGGATTTTCATGAAAATATTGTAATAAAACTTTAATTTTATAAGTCTATTTCCATTTATTTTGAGGTATTGCCTTATTTAACATAGTTACCTAAATTGTCAGGAAACGTGATGTCCTATGACAAAATGGAGGTCATTTTCAGATTCAGCGCAACAAAAAACATAAAAATTACATGGAATAACCAAAACAGCTCTCGAAAAAAAAATGTTTGCAGACCTGCTTATTATTGTTTTAGAAACATAGGGGGAAAATGAAAGCTGCTCATCAAATATGATTCCATGGGCATGATGGAAGTCTTAAATGAGACAAGGAAGCTGGATATATTGGGTTGAGAAGATGGCAGGTTGTCAGTATGGGAGATCCACGGGGCCTCTGTTTTGTTGGAATTCAATATTATTTTATGAGTTTTGAGCCAAGTTACTATCACATTGAGTTTATTGTCTAGTTCTGATTAAAAAGATGAAGTCCAAGGATCATGGGCAATAAACAGTTGAATGTCATCAGCATAAAAATAAGAGCTTTTGTTTAAATTCTGAATTAGAAGGGATAAAGGAGACATGAAAAGATTAGAGGGTGGGGACAAGGACGGATCCCTTTGGAACACCAAAGGACTGAGGATAGGAAGCGGATAATTGATCATCTATGAAAGTTTGAAAAGTACAGTTGGAGATATAGGAGCAAAACCAGTACAGATGGAGGATATACCTGTATTTTGTAGACAGTCAAGTAAAAGAGAATGATCAATAACTTTGAAAGCAGAACGTAAATCTAACCACGACATCCTTTAGATTGTCTAGGTGCATAGCGATTTCATTGAGGATACCTAGCAGCGTGGCCTCGGTGCTGTAGTGGGGCAGAAGCCAGATTGTCAGGGGTGAAATGAGTTATTAAATTCCCTAAAGCGAGAAACATGTTTGAAAACAGAGGACCTTGAGAAATTGGGAGACCGGGCACCCGATGGCAGATGAAATTGATCGTGAACAAGTGCAAAATTATGCACTTAGTGAAGAATAAACCAAACTATTTAATGTTTCTCCTGTGCCGCTTTTCATGGTATCATATTTGGTTACATGAAACATATTTACAATAGAGAGGTTGTAGGTTTACATTGGAGAAGTTATAGGTATATATAACAGCAATGGGTAGGGGGGCATAACTTATTTACATGCAGAAGAAGAACAGTATGCAATGTGTGGTACAGAGATGGGGAGGAGGGACTACATGACAGATCTGAAGGTTTCTTCGAAGAGGTGAGTTTTTAATTTTTTCCAGAAGTCTGTTAAGTCCTGGGTGGCCCTTAAGATAGTCGGCAGTTAGTTCTATAATGTAAGGCCGTAGATTGAGAATGCCCGTTGGCATAATGCTTGGGAACTTTTTGTTTTGTGAGCTGGGATAGTGAGGAGGTTTAGATGTTGTCATTATCATAGTCTTGTGCAGGCTGCTATATGAGTGGTTATAGGCAGACTGCAGTAAGGTTATGTACAGGGGTGGTTCTTACATTAGGCTACTTGAGGCGATCACCTCAGGCGGCACTCTGACGGGGGCAGCACTCCTGACACCGGCACTCCGGATCTGTTTTAATTTTAGATTTTGCAGCCTCTGGCCTGCCTTTGATTTGCAGCAAAAAAAAAAAGCAGCGGGAAAGCAGAGGCAGGCCAGAAGCTGCAAAATCTAAAATTAAAGAGAGCCAGAGTGTGGCTGGTGTCAGACAAATCAGCCTGATCGCTTGCAACTGCAACTGCAAGCGATCAAGCTGATTTGTGTGGCGGCAGCACTCCGGTTGTTTTAATTTTAGATTTTGCCACCTCTGCCCTGCCTCTGCTTTCCCGCTGCTTTTTTTTTTTGCTGCAAGCATTTCTAGAGAAAAAAAATGTGGTGGGAAGGCAGAGGCAGTGCAGAGGCGGCAAAATCAAAAATTAAAATAGCCGGAGTGCCCCCGCCGCCACCGGATGAGAGGTGCAGGTGGAGGAAATTGGGACGGGAGGAGGACAACATGGAGAAACAAAGGTGAATAACAGGGGGGGGGCAAAGGGGGAGACAGGGGACATGCTGAACAAAGGGG
Source organism: Ichthyophis bannanicus (assembly GCA_033557465.1). NCBI lineage: Eukaryota > Metazoa > Chordata > Amphibia > Gymnophiona > Ichthyophiidae > Ichthyophis > Ichthyophis bannanicus. The sequence continues at coordinate 604,716,698 of CM066035.1, read as the reverse complement.
GAGACAGTGGACAAGTGCTGGACAAAGGGGGAGACAGGAGATATGCTGGACAAAGGGGGAGACAGGGGGACAAGTGCTGGACAAAGGGGGAGATGGGGGAAAAGTGATGGACAAAGGGGGGGATAGGGGCATGCTGGACAAAGAGGGAGACAGGGGGACAAGTGCTGGACAAAGGTGGAGTTAGGGACATGCTGGACAAAGGAGGAGACAGGGGGACAGGTGCTGGACAAAGGGAGAGATGGGGACATGCTGGACAAAGGGGGAGACAGGGGGACGGGTGCTGGACAAAGGGGGAGATGGGGACATGCTGGACAAAGAGGGAGACAGGGGGACAAGTGCTGGACAAATGGGGAGGCAGGGACATGCTGGACAAAGGGGGAGATGGGACATGCTGGAGAAAGGGCGAGACAGGGGGACAAGTGCTGGGCAAAGAGGGAGACAGGGGATTTGCTAGACAAAGGGGGGAAGCAGGGGGACAAGTGCTGGACAAAAGGGGAGGCAGGGACATGCTGGACAAAGTGGGAGACAGGGGGACAAGTGCTGGATAAAGGAGGAGACAGGAAGACAAGTGCTGGACAAAGTGGAAGGCAGGGGCATGCTGGACAAAGGGGGAGACAGGGAGACAGGTGCTGGACAAAGGGGGAGATGGGGACTTGCCGGACAAAGGGTAAAACAGGGGGACAAGTGCTGGACAAAGGGGGAGACAGGGATATGCTGGACAAAGGGGGAGACAAGGGGACAGGTGCTAGACAAAGGGGGAGATGGGGACATGCTGGACAAAGGGGGAAACAGGTGGACAAGTGCTGGTCAAAGGGGGAGACGGGGACATGCTGGACAAAGGGGGAGACAGAGGACATGCTGGACAAAGGGGGAGACAGGGGGACAAGTGTTCGGCAAAGAGGGAGACAGGGGACGTGCTGGACAAAGGGGGGAGGCAGGGGGACAAGTGCTGGACAAATGGGAAGACAGGGGACATGCTGGGCAAAAGGGGAGACAGGGGGATAAGTGCTGGACAAAGGGGGAGACAGGGACATGCTGAACAAAGAGGGAAACAGGGGACATGCTGGAGAAAGGGGGAGACAGGGGGACAAGTGTTGGACAAAGAGGGAGACAGGGGACATGCATGACATAGGGGGAGACAGGGGGACAAGTGCTGGAAAAAGGAGGAAGCAGGGTCATAGTTGACAAAGGGGGAGACAGGGGGATAAGTAGTAGACAAAGGGGAGAGACAGGGGAGCAAATGCTTGAGAAAGGGGAGAGATAGGGTGACATACTGGACAGACAGGGGACAAATGCTGGACAAAGGGGAGAGACAGTGCGGGTTAGGATTATAGGCTGATGGGGGGGGGGGTCGGCTAGCACTGGTAATGGGCAGATCGGGGGGGGCTAGGACTGGAAATGGGTTGATTAGGAAAGGCTAGGGCTGGGAATGGACTGATTGAGGGAATGCTGGGACTGGTAATGGGCTGATTAGGGGACTAGTACTGGAAATGAGCTGAGGGGGTCTAGCACTGGGAATGAGCTGAGGGGGGACTAGCTGATTAGGGGACTAGCACTGGTAATGGGCTGAGGGGGGACTAGCACTGGAAATGAGCTGATTAGGGGAGGCTAGGGCTGGTAATGGACTGATGGGGTGGGGTAGGACTGGTAATGGATTGATGGGGGAGGGGTAGCACTGGAAATGAGCTGATCGGGGGGACTAGGACTGGAAATGGGCTGGTTAGGGGAGGTTAGCTCTGGTAATGGGGTTGAGGGAGGACTAGCACAGGAAGTGAGCTGATTGAGGGGCTTTGACTGGGAATGGGCTGATGGTGGGGAGGGGAGGATAGAGCTGCTGGCCCTGGAAGAAAACTGGGGGCTAGGGCTACAAAAGGGCTGATGCGAGGGGATGAAAGAATGGAACTGGAAGGGAGTGGATGCTGAGAGCGGCTGCCATGGTATTTGGACTAGAAGGGACTGGACAGTGGGGAAGGAGGGGGACTGGAAGGGAATGGACACCAGTGGCAGTCATGGGAATGCAAGTTGGCATAGGAAGGTACTGGGAGGGAGCACTGGAAAGGAGCTGATACTGGGAATGGTTACTGGGACTGGAAATAGGCTGATGGAAAGAAGTGAAGAAAACAAAAGAAGAGATAAGAAATGGCAGATGGATCATAGACCACAGAAAGAGAGCTAAGAGAAAGCTAAGGAAAGCAGAAGACTCAGATCAGGACCAGCATGATCAGAGAATAAAATGGTCAGACAACAATTGTAGAAAAAATAATTTTATTTCATTTTAGTGATTGGACTTTGTGTTATCTTTATATTTTACACAGTATGGGGGAACAGCATATCTTATTTATCTGATGTTGCACTGCTTGAGGAGTCTGGCTTCTTGAGGTTTCAGTTTAAATTTTGTCTACATATTTTTATTTTTACTTTAAATTGTGGTTACTTATTCTGTACTTGGTGAGGGTCTGCGTTCTGAGTGTGTGACTGAGCCCAGGTACATAAGAACATAAAAACATAAGATATGCCATACTGGGTCAGACCAAGGTCCATCAAGCCCAGTATCCTGTTTCCAACAGTGGCCAATCTAGGTCATACGTACCTAGAACTTTCCCCAAAAGACACAGGTTCCGCAGTGCTTGTACTGGGTCAAGCACTGATATCCTGGGTCCCTTCTTAATAATGGTTTATGGACCTTTCCTCGAGGAACTTGTCCAAACCTTTTTTAAACCCAGCTACACTAACAGCCTTTACTACATCCTCCGGTAACAAATTCCAGAGTTTGATTACACGTTGAGTGAAAAAATATTTTCTTTTATTAGTCTTAAATAGTTTACCCTGTAACTTCATTGCATGTCCCCTAGTCTTTCTATATTCTGATAATGTAAACAATCGATCTATGTTTACCCGTTCCACTCCGTTCATTAATTTATAGACTTCTATCATATCTCCCCTCAGCCTTCTCTTTTCCAGGTTAAAGAGCCCTAACCTTTTTAGCCTTTCTTCATAGGAGTATCCTTCCATCTCCTTTACCATTTTGGTGGCTCTTCTTTGAACCTTTTATAATAATGCTATATCCTTTTTAAGATACGGCGACCAGAATTACACACAATATTCAAGGTTTGGTCTCACCATGGAACGATATAGAGGCATTATAATATATTTTTGTTTTATTTTCCATTCCTTTCCTTATGATACCTAGCATTCTATTTGCTCTCTTGGCCGCCGCTGCACACTGTGCCGAGGGTTTTAACATGGTATCCACAATGACGCCTAAATCTTTTTCCTGGGTGGTGGTTCCTAATGTGGAACCTTGCATTGTGTAACCATAGTTTGGGTTGTTCTTCCCTAGGTGCATAACTTTGCACTTGTCCACATTAAATTTCATCTGCCATTTTGATGCCCAGTCTTCCAATTTATCAAGATCCTCTTGCAATTTTCCACAATTCTCTAGGGTTTTAACAACTTTAAATAGTTTTGTGTCATCTGCAAATTTCATAACCTCACTCGTTATTCCACTTTCCAGGTCATTTATGAATATGTCAAAAAGCAGTGGACCCAGCACAGATTCTTGGGGTACACCACTATTCACCTTTCTCCATTGGGAAAATTGGCCATTTAGCCCAACCCTCTGCTTTCTATCTTTTAACCAGTTCTTGATCCACAGTAGTACACTGCCTCCTATCCCATGACTTTTTAGTTTTGCCAAAAGTCTCTGATGAGGGACCTTGTCAAAGGCCTTCTGAAAGTCCAGATACACTATATCAACTGACTCACCTTTGTCCACCTGTTTATTCACACTTTCAAAAAAACATAACAGATTAGTAAGACAAGATCTTCCTTGACTAAAGGCATGTTGGCTATCTCCCATTACTCCATGACTATCTACATGCTGAGTAATTTTATTCTTTATGATGGTTTCTACCATTTTTCCCGGTACTGACGTGAGACTCACTGGTCTGTAGTTTCCCGGATCACCCCTGGAACCCTTTTTAAAAATTGGTGTTACATTGGCGATCCTCCAATCTTCAGGTATTAGAGATGATTTTAATGATAGTTCACAGATTACTAATAGAAGGTCTGCACTCTCATATTTCAGTTCTTTCAACACCTTTGGATGTATACCATCCAGCCCAGGTGATTTGCTACTCTTCAGTTTATCTAATAGTTGTAATACATCTTCCCGATGTATCGATATTTCCTTCAATTCTTCCGCACCTTTAAATACCACTTCAGTCATGCGTAACATCCCTACATCTTCCTCAGTAAAGACCGAAGCAAAGAATTCATTCAGTCTCTCCGCTATTGCCTTGTCGCCTCTTAGTGCCCCTTTAACTCCTCCATCATCTAATGGACCAACTGACTCTCTCACAGATTTTTTGCTACGAATGTACTTGAAAAAATCTTTATTTTGTATTTTTGCTTCCGAAGCAAGCTTCTTCTCAAATTCTCCCTTTGCCCTCTTTATCAATGCCTTGCATTTGACTTGCCAGTGCTTATGCTGTTTCCAGGTTTCATCGTTTGGCTCTTTTTTCCATTTCCTGAAAGATGCTTTTTTGGCAACAACAGCCTCTCTGACCTCACCTTTAAACCATGCTGGCAGTTTTTTGGACTTCCTTCCACTTTTCTTAAAGCATGGGATACAGCTGGTCTGGGCTTCCAAGATAGTATTTTTCAACAACACCCAAGCTTGATGTAAGTCTTTAACCTCTGCAACTGCTCCTTTTAGTATTTCTGAACTATTTTCCTCATTTTATCATAGTCTCCCTTTCGAAAGTTAAAAGGTAGTACTGTGGATTTCCTTACTATGCCTTCTCCACTAATTAAATCAAAGGCAATCATGCTATGATCACTATTGCCAAGTGGCCCCAGCACCCTTATCTCTTGCACTAGATCTGGTGTTCCACTAAGGACTAGGTCTAATATGGCTTCCCCTCTGGTCGGTTCATGAACCAGCTGCTCCAAGAAGCAGTCATTTATGTCATCTAGGAACTTTATCTCCCTAGCATGTCCTGCTGTGACACTGACCCAATCGATACCGGGATAATTGAAATCACCCATTATTAGTACTGTGCTGTAACGTTTCTTAGCTTCCTTGATTTCTTTGAGCATTTCATCATCCATTTGTTCATTCTGTCCAGGTGGTCTATAGTACACCCCCACTGCCATCGCCTTCCCCTTTTTACATGGAATTTCAATCCATAGAGATTCTACAGAAAATTTTGTTTCCTGCAAAACTTTAATCCTTTCTGACTCAATGCCCTCTGTGTTCTGTTAAAATGGAGTTTGTACATAAGCATCTATACTGTATTGTAGTAATTTGGCATGTTCAGCTTTTCAAATAGGTGTATGGATGTTCCACGGCCCACTGTAGTATTTACAGTGACGCTTTTTTTGGTGGGCTCCTTATGTGAGTTTTGGAAGTTGGTACTGATATAGTATGGTATGGTATGGAATGGTATGGTATAGTAGATTTGCTCTATAGATACTCAGTGACTTTGTTGTAGGGTTTTGTATTAGTTCACAATATGCCTAGTACTGGAGAATATTGTGTTGTTGTTCAGAATCAGATTTGTTTTTAAGATATTGAGTTTTGTGGGTGAATGTCCTGGTTCTGCTCTGCACCCACTGTTGAAGGGGGTTCTGTAGATGCAAAATATATGTTGAAAAAGAAAAAAAAACAACCAAAACACAGTTTATAACAACAAAATAAAAATGAGTTATAATTTAGTTTTATAAATTGCTGTGGTTCTCGCTCTCTTTTAGTTCCTTGTTGTGCAAACATTTTGCATTTCTTCTATGTAATCTAATCGGCTTTTTGGTTTGGTTCAGTCCCTGAATGGAGTTTTGAAAAAGCTCCGCCCCCCCCCTACAGGGGCAGGGTGGGGGGGGGGGGCGCCATCTCATCCTTTGCCTCAGGCAGCAGATTGCCTTGAGCCGCCCCTGGTTATGTATTGTTTTGAAAGTGGTCGTGATTGCTTTGTATCTGATTCTTGCTTTTACTGGGAGCCAGTGAAGGCTTTTGAGCAGCAGTGTGATGCGGTCATATCGTGAAGTTTTAGCGATAAGCCGGGTTGCCATATTTTGTGTGGTTTGCAATGGTTTGAGAGCAAGATTTGGAAGGCCTTGGAGGACTGAATTACAATAATCCAGATGTGTAGTGATTAAGGCCTGGCATACAGTATGGAAGTGATTGAGATCTAGCAGTGGGCAAAAGTTGTGCAAGATCTTCATTTTATAGTAAGCAAAGTTTGCAGTTCCTTTGCTATGTGCTTGAAAGGTTAGTCTCTGGCCTAGGGTGATCCTTAGTGGGTTATTCTGAGCCACGAATAGCGGGGATGGACAGCCCAACAGGACGTCCACCCCCGCTATTCATGCCCTTGCTTGCCCACGACTAACTTCCCTGTCGGTGCAATAACTTCCATGGACATTGTTTTTTGAGGTCAGGGGCGTGGATGGAGCAGGGAGGGCCTGGGTTTATTCCCTGCAGCCCAAACCTGGCCTTAGGAGGCCATATCGGGGGTCAGGCTGTGGGGAATAAACCTTTTTTGCTGGCAGCTGGCATTGCAGCTTTTAAATGAGCCGCGGTGCCATGGCAACATGATGCCATGGCACCGTGGATCCATTTAAAAGCCCTGACTGAGTTAGCAGGGGACAGTCCTACATGGGCAGGCTGGACAGAATCGCAGTCCCGGCCTGCACATGAAGGACTGTTCATGATTCTGATCCCAAGGAGCTAGACGTGCCCCATGGGATCCCCTCTGTGCATCCAGTTCAGGCTGACCTTGCACAGTCTTTAATATTTCACTCTTGCTCATTAGTGAGACGTCCTAGCCTGTGTTTCATCCACCAGTTTTTTGAAGTTGGGTGAATATTGCGTGAGGGCCAGTCTCAGGGAATCCTGGAGATATTCATCTGTCATGTTAGAACGTTGTGTACTCTTTGTCATTTTCAGATGAGAAAACGCAGATTCACATAAATAAGTTGAACCGAAACAGGAGTGTACAGCTTCACTGCATCTTCTCAAGTTGGGAAATTTGTCTCTAGGCACTAGCTTCCAAAACGATTCTTGCTCAGCACGGGTCTTGAGAAAAATGTCATTTTTAAGGGTTAATATTTTGTTTTCAAGAGATGGCTTGTTCAATGAGTAATTTTTACTGATAGCAGCTGCAGTTTCTTTAATGTGCACATCTACTTTGAATGGGTATGACAAGTACTCCACAATTGTTCCAATTTTTTGGAAGTCACAGAATCTATTTTTGAATTCCTGGATAACAGAACAGATTTCTGTCACATACTTCTCATTCTGAAAAACAAAATTTGGATATTGTCCCAGATGGTCCTGCGTATTAGGAAAATGATCAAAAGTATTGTTTGCAAGGTCAGTCATCATTAGCTCACATTTGCTCTTGTAGAATGAAACTGTACTCATCATCTCACCAATACATTTGTTTTTACCTTGTAGTTCAAGGTTCATATCGCTTAGTTCACCTGTAAAGTCAGCGAGAAATGCCAGATCACATAACCACTCCTCATCTTCCATCTCTGCTTGGTCATCTCCCCTCTCCTTCAAAAAACTTATTATTTCATTCAGGAAATCACAAAATATTTACAGAAATTTGTGCCTACTTAGCCACCTTACATCTGTGTGCAAAATGATTTCCGCTGACCCTTCATCAAGAGTAAGATTGAAAAGCAGTCTTTGAATTTACAATTTTGAAAGTGATGTCCATGACAGTCTTTGTACTGAGTCTCTTGCTTGCCAAAACGTGCTGGTGAATGATGCAGTGGTAAGAAAGGAAATCTGGGAAGTCGTCATGCTGTCTACAGAGGGCTATGAAACCGCTAACTTTACCTGTCATTGATCTTGCTCCATCAGTAATGATGGAAACAAATCTATGCAATGGAAGATTACACTTTGTCACAAAAGAATGGAAAGAACTGAATATTTCCTGATCGGTAGTTCTCCCTTTTAAAGAAATCATTCCAAGTAGTTCTTCTTTAACAATGAAGTCTTCAAAAACCATCCGGATAAAGACTAGTAACTGGGCTATGTCTCTTATATCTGTAGATTCATCCAGTTGGAGTGAGAAAGCAACACAATTTGAAACATCCTCCAACAATTGTTCAGTTGTGTCTCCATACATCTTTTCTATTCGCCGCACAATGGTGTTTCTTGACAATTGTACATCTTGAATAGCAGCTATGATCTCTTTCTTATTTTTAAATCCTTCAAAAAGATTGTCAGCTGCTTCAAGAAATCAATCTTTTACAAATTCCCCTTCAGTTAAAGGTTTGCATTTCTTTGCGATCAGGTTGCTGACCTTGAAGGATGCTATGGTTGCATTGACCGAATGTGACCTTGGCTTCGCCATCAACTGTTGCTGAGTAGCCAATTTCAATTTAAGTTCTTTGAGCTTCAGTTTACGAATTTCACTTTTGGGTGGAAAATCAGCATCAAACTTATTGCTATGCAGAGCCTTATAATGACGTTCCAGATTACCCTTTTTGGGCAAGGATACTGGGGCATTACAAATTAGACAACAACACTTGTCTTTCACCATGATGAAGAAGTAGTCCATTTCCCATTCACCATGAAAGTGGTAGGTTTTGTTCTTCTTTGGAAAACTCATCTTTGTTATACTGGGGTGGCTGGATGTAAGGCCAAATCTGCTAAGTTAGTATAAACACTGGCTGAATCTGGTCTAAAACTGTCACTGTCCCAAAGTATTAAAGATCAACATGAACTGAAGACCTCTGGATGATGTGCAATACAAGGACCGGAGATGCCAAAACCATACATGCAGTTCTAAAAGTAAAAATAAGAATTCATCATACTGGCACCAATAATCAAATACCACTAAACAATCATCAAAAAAACCTCAAACACCTGTCCAGTAAACCAAATAAAATCAAATACCGCCAAACAAGTTCAAATACCACCACACGCGATTTAATAAATTCTGCACACAGTGTAGAATCAATGCAAAGGCTAGGCAAAATAAAATTGCAGAGGCAAGCAAAGGTCCACAGTGGTTTGAATCAATTTGAAGGCAAGGCATAGGCAAGTTAGAACAAAATTGGAAAAGCCCGCCAAAATCAACAAATTCTTGACACTTTGTTGTGTCTGCCCGAAAACGTTTAATGAAAGCGAACTATAAAGCGACCAATGACCAGCACACAACACAACTAATACGGTAAGTGTATTCAGGTAAAGCCCGTGTGAATGGATATCGCCCGGTATATAACGCACTTCTAAGGGGTATTGGGGCAGGGGCAGGAATGGGTGATTCTGAGAGGCAGGAGACCAGGTATGACGCTGGGACTGTGGTGTCTCATCACGGGGCATGGGCGGCAGCCTCCTGGGGTACCCACAAACTATTGCCATGAAAACAACAATCGCCCCAATATACCCGCAGTCAAGATTCCCGCAGGGAAAAAAGACAGTCAAAGGATCAGTGGCGGCAAGTACTCGGCAGACGACCTGCTGGCACGGGCTCTCTCCTAGCACGGGATGAGCTGCTGGAGAGATGGAGCCAAGTGGGGCTGGCGATCAACCTCTGACCCCTACGCGATCTACAGGTAGATCGCGATCTACCTGTTGGACATGTCTGTTATAGTTGATTGGTAGGTTGTGGTCATCTAGCCATCATGCTACTGCCTTGAAGCATGATTATATTATAGTGTAATCTGGGTTGTTGGTATCAAAGGGGACATTTAGCATCAGGTCATCAGCATATATATGGTAATGTATGTTATGTTTCTGTATGATTTGGCAGATTGGTTGGATGTACAGTATATGTTAAAGAATAAGGCTGAGAGGACGGATCCTTGAGGTATGCCTCACTACTGTTTGAATGGTTTAGAGGTCTTGTTCCTTACTTTGACTTGCTTTTGGCATTGTCAGGTAGGACTGGAACCAGGCTACAGGGGTTCTGCTTACACCTATAGTCTTCAGCCGGTCTAATAGTTTGGCGTGGTTTATTGAGTCAAAGGTGGATGCTATGTCCAGAAAGATAAGGATGAATCCTTGTCCAGTCTGTTAAAGCCCATGAAGTAGTGTGTTGATTGGTGAGGTGAGCAAGGTTTCCACGCTATGGTCTGATCTAAAACCATGTTTAGAGAGGCAGAAGAGTCTATGAAATCCTGTAGCTGTAATTGGACTGCTTTTTCTATTTTTACTAGGATGGGAATGCTGGAAATGGGTCTGTAAGAAATAGGTAAATTGATATTAGCGGAGGGTTTTTTTTAGAATAGGTCTAATGGATGCAGTCTTTAGATTAGTGGGCATGAACCCCTGAGAAAGTGAGAGGCTTAGTATTCTGAGAAGTGAGGGTGTTAGTTCATTTCTGGTCATCTTTATCCACGATACTGGACATGGATTGAGTAGGGAGGAAGTAGTATTGACCATTGTTAATATTTAATCAAGTAGTTCTTCTGAGATTGGTGTAAATGTGGTCCAGAGCAAGGTTCCACATTAGGAATCACTTCCCAGGAAGAGGATCTATCATCATGGGTAATATGTTGAAATCCTCTGCTCAGGAGGGGCGGAGCCTGATGTCCAGCGGGTAAGACGCTTCGCGTTGAAGCTCCCGAGAGGCCTACTTAGAATCCTGACTTAATACCTATACAAACTTACTATTTCGCTCCGAGCTGACCGGGGTACATCGGGGGGGATGGCGGCCCATAAACCAGCGCGCTTGGACTTCGGGTCTCCTTCTTCTTCTCACGGAAAACGCTCCAAAACAGAGGTGTCCTCCCCACAGAAGATGGCTCCATTTCGTGAAAACCCCGAAATGCACCTGGAGATTTTAGAGGAAATACGCGGCGTGAAGGAATTGGTGCAGTCCAATGGAGAAGCGCTTCGAGCCATGCGAGAAGACTTTGGAGTGCTCCAGGACCGACTTGAAAGTCTCTCATTACGGCAGGACAATATGGCGGGGTCCTCGACTCGCACGTGGTGCGCTTGGGCAAACTGGACCAGGCTGAGCGCCAGATACAGAATCTTCAAAAGGAGTTAGAAGATAGCAATAATCGAGCCCGTCGCAACAATGTGAGGCTCATTGGAATACCGGAGGGGGTGGAAGCCGGAGATATAAGAGAATTCCTGCTCAAAACTCTTCCCTCCTTGCTGAAGATCACTTTTCATAGAGAACTGGAAATCGATCGTGCGCACCGTGTTCCTACCCATATGGCGCTCAATCGAACGACCCCCCGGCCTATTATCTTTCGCTTGCTACGATATCAACAAGTGGAACAAATTTTAAATGCTGCCCGGACGAATCATCATTTGGAATTTGAAGGTCACAAAGTCTCCTTCTTCCCTGATTTTACAAAGCCCACCGTTGACCGTCGGAAGAAACTCCTTGCTTTTCGCCCTCGACTTCAACAGCTACAGGCTCGCTTTGGCCTGTTGTATCCAGCGAAGCTCCGCGTGACTCTTCACAACCAAACCAGGACATTCGAAGATCCTGATCTACTGTCAACATTTTTGGACTCCAAAGAAGCAGAGCAGATGCGCTAATCCAAAACTTGGACTTTTATCTGCCGGCTCTGTCCGCCATTTTGAAGGGCCCGATGCGGCGGTCATAGCCAAGCACAGAGACTACCTGGACTTTCTTTCTTTCTCTATATGACCTTTTGTTTTTTGGTCTCCTATCCCTCCCTGATGTGTGCCTCGGTCGGATTCGGAGCACGCACAGTCCTACAGGTCATGTGTTTTTTCTTTTCTCAATTTTGGCCTTCTCTGGGGTTTCTCCCCGCAGACACATGGTCGCCAGTAATTTCTGGGGTTTTGCTTCTTCTCTACCGCACTGCGGTTTTCTTTTTTAATGTGGGGCGCTCCATTGTATTATCTTAGCCTATTTTCTTTCATGTCATATGTACAGCCAGATACAGTCAATATGAGGGACATTGTGAAATTATGTGCGCTATCATGCTCAGAACTTTTACTTTTCTGAATGGCCTTATGTAAAATTTTATCACTCAACGTAAAAGGCATTAATAGTTCAATCAAAAGGAAGAAACTCCTTAGCTATCTTAGCCATGAGCATGCTGATTTTGTGTTTCTTCAGGAAACGCATCTAAACTTTGCTGCAACACTGCAACTCAATGCTAGGTCTAACATGGTGGCTGCCTATTTTCCCGCCGTTTCCAAACGGTGCGGGGTAACCATTCTGGTTAAGAAGTCTTTGCAAGCTACTGTAATAGATATAAGCACTGACAAGGAGGGTAGATGGGCCCGTGCATACCTTAGGTTGGAGATAGTGAATTCATGTGTTTTTGCATTTATGCCCCGAATGTAGACGACCCTGCTTACTATGCAAGTATTGCGCAGTTGGCATAGGCCTCTGCCAATGCTCCATCAATACTTGGTGGTGATTTTAATCAAGTGTTCCATCACTCTTTTCTTCTCAAGCAAGGCGCTCGTTGGCTGGAAGATCCAGTACCGAGTAGACCTGTGTGCTAGACATAGAAGTGGATCTTTGCAAACCGATTCCTCTTACTTTTCTCCCTGGTATGACTCTCCCATCAGACTCCCACTATCCCCCAATGCTTTTAGACACTTTAGGTGCCTTTAATACTCTAATGCACTCTTTAGACTCCTGACTCTGTCCGTTTGACAGGCTCCCGCTTTCGTGCAATACTTGATTTCGAATACAACATGAGTCGATAGCGTGGAGCCCCTGGTACACTAGGGGCATTTGGATTCCCAGCCAGTTGTTCCATGATGGTCGCTGGAAAACTTTTAGTGAATTGCAAACTGAATTTGGTCTCCCAGCGGGGCACTGCTTTCAGTCGAAGCAACTTCGGTATTGCCTTCGGAGTGCTAGGGTGTTTCCGCCATCGGCATCCCCTATACAAGGTTGATCGGAGACTATCCGATCTATCGGTAGTTCCCCGGGTGTAGCATCCAATTTTACAAAACCTTATGTAATGCTATAACTAGCGATACCCCTATTGCGCAGAAGCATGGGAGAGAGAATTGCATGTGACTTGACCTTGGAGCAATGGAGCCTTGTCTGGAGTAGAGTGACACGGGTTTCCTGATCCGCCTCACTCACTCAGACACTCTTCTTTCTAGCCCACCGGTGTTTTTACACTCCTGACAGATTAGCCAACTGGAACACTACTCAGGGCAATAGTTGTTGGACATCCCATACGGCCATTGGCTCACTACCTCATGTTATGTATGAATGTCCGCACTACAGTATTACTGGCGTCGGGTCTGGGGTCGTATTCAGTCTATTTTGCACTTTCAGGAGCCCCTTTCTTGGAGGATGGTGAGCCTTCGCCCAGTTGCGGGGATCTCCTCTCTTCCAAAAACGGCTTACTTCCTTTTGGACTTTATGCTTGGCATTGCTATTTCCCTAATTAAGAAATACTGGAAAATAGCTCCCATCTGAGCCTCAATGCATGGTGGAATCATGTTTGTCTCTACAGTACATATGAACAAATACCTTGTATGTTTACTTCCCCGTTCAGACTTCTCATTATTGGTCTAAATGTAAGATGCTCAATGACTATGTACATTCTGCTAAATACTCTCATCTGACTGTCTAAATTTGTATATATTTTGGTCCCATGATCATTCTGTATCGTAGATGCTCTTTTGACCGTTTTGATGTATAATCACTGTTAACTGGAAGCGCTCACATGCTGACCTAATCGGCTAGAGAAGAAGCATGGGGGTGGGGGGTAATTGGGTTTACTTTTCCTTATTGTATACTTGTTTTGTCTCCTTTGGTGTGTTGTTTCTTTTGTTTGTTGCAAAATGAAAATAAAAGTTTAAAAAAAAAAGAAATCCTCTGCTCAGTGTGTAGCGGTGGCCAAGAAAGAAAATAGAATGCTAGGAATCGTAAGGAAAGGAATGGAGAATAAAACCAAGGACATTATAATGACCCTGTATCGCTCCATGGTGTGACCACATCTTGAATATTGTTTAGGGTTTTTCAGTTTGGGAAAGAAATGGCTAAGGGGATATATAATAGCAGTCTATAAAATAATAGACTGCTATCATAAAATAGACTATTATCATAATAATAGATGGCTATCATAAAATAATGTATGTAGTGGAACGAGTAAATGCAGATCAGTTGTTTACTCCTTCAGAAAGTAGAAAGACTAGGGGGCCATGCAATGAAGCTACTGTGTAGCACATTTAAGACTAATTTGAGAAAATGTACTTTTTTCTCTCAGTATAAAATGAAACTCTGGGATTCATTGCCAGAGGATGTAGTAAAAGCTGTTAGTGTAGCTAGGTTTAAAAGAGGTTTGGAGAAGTTTCTGGAGGTTAAGTCCATAAAACATTATTAAAGCAGACTGGGGAATTCCACTGCTTATGCCTGGGATAAGCAGCATGGAATCTGTCTACCTTTTGGGAACCTGTCATATACATGTGACCTGGATTGACCACTTTTGGAAAGAGGATACTGGGCTTGATGGACCCTTGCTCTGACCTAGTATGGTGTATCTTATGTTTTTAGTGCTGGATCGCCTATTTTTCAGCTTTGAATGCCTTGCCGCATGGCTCTCCCCCACCCCCAAGGAGCAGCTGCCCCTAGGCAGCTGCCTTTTTTGCTTGCTGGTTGGTCCAGCCCTAGAAGTGAGCCACAATCAAAAGATTACTTATATTACCTTTAGGGGCACCTAAAAGCACATAATGGTGCCCTTATCATAAAGCACTCTTTGCAGTTACCACACAAGACAGTGCAGATCACTACTCCATCTGTATAAGAGCAGATAAAATTAGTATAAGATTATTCCATAAGAATAAACAGAGGTCTATCCTACTAGGGCTATATGGTACAAGCCTAAGCTATGTATAGGGGACTGTAGTGAAAACCAGCCAAGGATTGTTAACTGTTAAAAGGTATTATTTAGGCCATATAGAATAACAAATATGCATCTGCCACAAAAAAAGATTACCATTAATAGCTGAAAAAATGTAATTTAAGTACCCTTTTAATTGTGGCTCACTTGTTTTGTCAGCCTGTTCAAGCACTGTTGGGCAGAGATGTATCTCAAATGGTTATTTGTTCCTCCCTTTACCTTCCCCCTCTCCTTATTGCTTTCCACTCCCTCCCCCCTTTTCTTTCCCCTCCTTTCCCCTTTCCCCTTTCTCCTTCCTTCCTTCCTTCCCCATGCCCCTTCCTTCTCTCCTTTTCCCCTCCTCCTTTCTCTCTATTTTTTCTTCTTCCCTCTTTTTCCTTCCTCGTGTGCATTTTTATTTTGCTTTTTCAGTCTATTTTCTTTTTATTATTCAAGTTGGCTCTTTATTGGTTTCTGCTCCCATGTTTTCTCTACATAAGTATTCCAACATTGATTGTCCAGAATCAAGAGAATTATTTATTTGCCCCGACACAGGCAACAGTGCCAGAACATGTTGGGCACTTAGTTGGCACCTGTTCTGGACTCTCTATAGTACTTCCATCTTTGACTGAACTTGTTCTTTTCAATGTTTTCTTTGAACGAACTTGCTTTTTTCAATGTTCTATTTTCAATAAAACATAAGCAAAAAGAATAGAGCAAAACAATAAATAAATTCATTAGAATATTTAGAAAAGGAGACAAGACATCAAACCACAGATTTTTGACTTTGATCAACGTCCTTTTTATCGTTTGTCTTCCGGGCAAAAAAAATGACATTTCAAATTTACAGTCAAATAAAGTAATTTCACAAATCCTACTAATTGTCCTCTGCACTGTTTTGTTGCCTCGTTCTATCCATTGCAGTAGGACTTGCCTCTTCGAATTGGTTTGACACACTATATACTCCATACAGGACCTGAGTTCATGTCTGTTCATGCTTTGTCGATTTCTTTGGCAAGCATTCTATTTTTCTGCATGTTGGGCAGCTTCCTTCTTGGTCCACAAGTTTGGACAGGTAGTCATGTGTGCCAGGCACCACAGTTGTCCATTTTCGTGCCGGTATTTAGCCTTAGATGGCTTACTGAAGCTGTATATGACTTTTCCCAGTATTTGTTTTTCAAGCTAGAAAGTAGTATTGTTTAGAGTGCCATTTTCATTTGTCTTTGCCTCTCTGCGTATTAATAAATTAGTCACATTAGCCAAGGATGCAGATGGTTCCATAGGGCTATTGTGGGGTAATGTGATGGTTGTGGATAAGTTCATGAGTTTTAGTACTCATTGTTCAAAGTCGGACCAGGAACGATGTGGTGTAGGGCTTTCCTTTTGACAGGTGTCTGGATTGATCACCTATCCAGTTCAGTTCACTTGGAAATTTTTGTGCATGTGAGTCCAGATCAGGACATTTGGTTGATGCATAGGAATCATGCCCCTTTGACCAGTTCCAATGGGAATCTAGTGGCTTTCATTTCCTCTTGGCCAGTTCTAATGGGAATCTGGTGACTTTCAATCCAGAACACTTTGGGACACATTCATTCTAGATTAGGGCTGCTTCCTTTTCAGTTGCACAGGGTTTACTTGCACAAGCTATTAAGTAATTACATAGAAACATAGAAATATGATGACAGAAAAAGACCACATGGCCTATCTAGTCTGTCCTGCCATATCAATAACTACTCCAAAACCAAGAAGAGTGAAAAATAAATATGAGCAATGCAAAAATGAACCTTAAATTTAAATTTATTTGTCGGAAGATCAGCCATGAAGTAAATTACTCCTCGAAGCTGTTACTTCCATTTTAATTAATAAATGTGTATACATGCCCCCTAAAGAGCAAAAAAGGTGGAAAATAAACCACTATATAGGTGCCACCTTTAAAAATAGCCCAAAGACTTATTTAAAATCAGTCAACTTAACTGAATCGTCGTAGATCATCTGGTCCTTCAAAGTTAGCCAGATATTTTCAACTTCTTAGAATTATCAAAAGGAAGCTTTACAAAGTCAGCAGTTATCCAAGGAGAACACAGCACTGCGTTTCGGGCATATTAAAGTTGTTTGCCCTATCTCTACAACTACAACAGTCCACTTTTTACCTTTAGAGATCCTCTGTGTTGGTCCCATGCTTTTTTGAATTCAGTTACTATCCTCATCTCTACCACCTCCACTGGGAGACTATTCCACGGATCCACTACTCTTTCCGTAAAGAAATATTTCCGCATATCACTCCTGAATCTATCTCCCTTCACCTTTATCCCATGTCCCCTCGTAGCAGAACTTGCTTTCAATTGAAAGAGGCTCTCTCCCTGAACATTTATGCCACGGAGGTATTTAAACATCTCAATCATATCACCTCTATCCCGCCTTTCCTCTAAGGTGTACATATTAAGATCCTTAAGTCTGTCCTCATATGCTTTATAATGAAGCCCACTAATCATTTTAGTAGCCACCCTCTGCACCGACTCCATCCTGTTCACATCTTTTGAAGGTGCGGTCTCCAGAATTGCACACTATACTCCAAATGAGGTCGCACCAAAGACTTATACAGAGGCATTATCACCTCCTTTTTTCTGCTAGCCATTCCTCTCCGTATGCACCCAAGCATCCTTCTAGCTTTTGCCGTCGCCTTTTCTACCTGTTTAGCTACTTTAAGATCATCAGACACAACCACGCCTAGGTCCCGCTCTTCTTTAGTGGACAAAAGTACTTCACCTCCTATAGTGTATTGCTCCCTTGGATTGTTGCAGCCCAAATGCATGACCTTACATTTTTTAACATTAAATCCCAGCTGCCAAATTCTAGACCATTCTTCAAGCTTAGCTAGATCCCTCCTCATGTTATCTACAACTTCCTGGGTGTCTACTCTATTGCAAATTTTGGTATCATCTGCAAAGAGGCAAACCTTACCCGACAGCCCTTCTGCTATATCACTAACAAAGATGTTAAAAAGAATCGGACCAAGGACAGATCCCTGGGGCACACCACTGGTAACATCCTTCTCCTCAGAGTGAGCTCCATTTACTTGTACTCTTTTTCGCCTCCCACCCAACCAATTTTAACCCAAGCAGTAACTTTAGGGTCCATTCCTAGGGTGCTCAGTTTGTTTATAAGTTGCCTGTGAGGAACAGTGTCAAAGGCTTTACTGAAATCTAAATACACCACATCTAGAGCTCTCCCTCGGTCCAACTCCCTGGTCACCCAGTCAGAGAAATCAATCAGATTTGTCTGACAAGACCTGCCTCTGGTGAATCCATGCTGCCTCGGATCCTGTAATCCGCTGGACTCCAGAAACCTCACTATTTTCTCTTTCAGCAGCGTTTCCAATAATTTACTCACCACCGAAGTTAAACTAACCGGCCTGTAGTTTTCAACCACATCCTTACTTCCGCTTTTGTGTAAAGGCACCACATGAGCCTCTCTCCAGTCCTTTGGCACCACTCCCGACTCCAACGAGGCATTGAAAAGGTCAGTCAGTGGAGTTGCTAGAACGTCCCCAAGTTCCCTCAGTATTCTAGGGTGTATCCCATCTGGTCCCATTGCTTTGTCTACTTTAAGTTGAGCTAGTTTCTCACGAACACAGTCTTCTGAAAATTAATTGGGGCACTGGAGTCCTTATGAATTTAAGGTTTATTTTATTTATTTAGAAGATTTTCTATACTGCCTTTTCCAAAGATCAAGGGTGGTTTACAAAGAACAAAAACCAGTTACATAACACATAAATATAACATTAGTAACAAGGTCAGTATGTGTGCGAAAGGTTGGCGACTTTGTACATAGGTTTTATAAGCATTCATTCTAATGTGTTTCTAGCCTTCTTCTTTTGGTTGAATTTCAGCTTCTTCTGCAGACAATGCTTCTCCAAAGTTTCATGTATGAATGTGTGGCCATTCCTTTATATTTTTGCTAAGAAGAAGGCTGCAGTATCAAAATGGAGGCTAAATCTGGAATTGGCTTCCCTCAGGATTGACCTTCATTGGCTGAGTCATCTTGGCATGCACTGGTGCCAACATCTGCTTTTACTCCTACATGTATGTTTTATCTCTATTCCTTACTACTTTTTCATCCATCTAGGGGGTAATGACATTTGTTGGATAAAAGAAGTGGAGCTTATCCACTAGTCAAAGTTGATTCATTGCTATTTTCTCTATCCGATGGTCATTTGACCTCAGAAGATCTCAAGGAGAGTATGGGATGTAGCACAGAATCATAAAGCTGTGCAGAAACTTCAGTGCAAGGTGAATGCAGAAGTTTTTGAATTTATTGTATTGTTGGGTGGATTGATTCTTTCCGGTGACTTGTTGACAGAAGATTGTCTGGGTTTATTTTGCATAGATGGGGGTCCATCTTTCAGACATTAGATATATTTCTGAGTTCTATTTAGGGCTGTTAAAAGGTAGTGGCAAGGCCTTTAGGGCTGCAGCTCGGGAGTGGGGAAGCAGAGACATGCAATTGGCAATCCTCTTTAGTGGAAGTGTTTAAGGCAGAATACTTTCTATCCCAGATCAGCAGAAAGGAGAAGGATGGGAGATCAGAGCATTCTCTCTCAGTTTCTGGGGTCACTATTTATTTATTTTTATTTATTTTATTTATTTAGCTGCATTTATATCCCACTTTTCACCGGGTCAAAGCGGTTGGGGGATACATTTAACATTACCATGTGATGATGGGGGATTGGACTTGCACTGTACACGTTGGCTGGCATCACTGCAGGCTGAAGGGTTGGGGAAGAGTGCTGCAGGGTACCAGGTACCCCAATATAACTAGGTTGGCACCAGCTATTCGGATAGCTGAATATGACTGCAGCCAGAGAATTGAAGGATACTGATAGTGGATGATGCCGACCCGGGAGGGAATCCAGTGAATATTTTTCTGAATGTTCTTTACTATTGTTATTGTTATGGGTGAAGTGTTAAATAAAACTTCTGACTGATTTTACACTACCATTGGCTTGCTGTTTATTGTGAACGAATGGGGAAGAGAAGGGGGGGAATTTGAATGCCTATGTTATAGGCTTTTGTGTCACTCTTTTGGTGGATATTCCAAGAAAGACAATTGCTCCTTTAAAGAAAAATTCAAAATCTAGCTACCAGATTGTTAGCAGGTTTTGTGTTCCTGGGATTCAATTTATCTCACTTTGAAGTCATTATACTGGTTATCTGTGGCATTACACTGGTCCCTGTGGTTACTATGACTTTTCAATTAGTTAACAAGATGGTTCCAGAATATTTAAAAACGAATCCCTATATTATTTCCTCTGCTTACCTTCCTCTGGTGAATATTGTCTTGTGGTACTTTCACTGAAATAAATGAAGTTAACTGGAAATGGGCTGTACATTTCCATGCACGGTTCCTTTCTTGTGGAACTCTCTTGTGAGCTCCACTAGGAAAGAAATGGTTTATGTAACCTTCAGTGTGTTTCAGTTGGATCCTAGGACCAGGATATCGTCCACTTATGTCAGTGTTAGTTGATGTTGCATGATAATCAGCATGATAGAATTGTAAAGGAAGAAGGAAATTTATCTTTTTTCTTTCTATTTCGTATTTGCCTCAAGAGGCAAAAATTTGCATATATCATAGCAATAACAATATAACTGTTGACTATTTGGTTTTTGGTTGTATTTTTATTTCTATTTTATGGCTTGTTGATGCTGATGTGTAAAGATTATGGATGTTTTAGTGGTGTCTGCCAAGAACCACTAGGATCAGCAGAATTTAAATGCCTTCCAATTAATAAACCAAATAATAATTCTCTTCAGGTCATTTTTCAGAGGGAATAATAAAAGCAACTGTAAGCATATACTTTCTATTTTACAAATTGGATTATTTAGGCCTTAGTAACTTCCATGTCAATTTATATGTACTTTTAATATTAAACGCCTAGGCGGGTCATTTGCTATTGGTTATCATGTGGTACTGCTGCTATCATGAGTTGTTTGCATAGATCCCATTGTATGCAAAGGACCTTTAAACAGATAACATGCAATTATGGCATTGCCGTGCGATAAATGTTAATAAATAATCCCCAAAGACATTTATTAGTTAACAGTAATTAAATATATGTGGAGTTTCTGGATGACAGCATTACTAACCAGAAACTTTGGCCAGATCTGAGTCCTAATTGTTGACCTGACCATCAAAATTAAATTAGCAATAGGAGTGGATTTAGAGTGAGGGAGGGGTTAGTTTACCACTGATTTTTAGCATTAGGCATCTACATTAGGCTCAAAAATCGAAGCACATGAGTAGTAGCCCTAAATTAGGACCATGCATTTTAAGATCCTAAATTTCAGTGAATTTTTTGCTGAAAGCAAGCTCTTACATATGGCTGGCCGAAAAATGCAAACACATTTAAGCACGCAGCGTAGAATTCAAAATGAGCAAGACAAGGTGAAGAATGAAGCCCTTAATAAAGTCAGATCTGCCACTCTTATCAGATAGCCATCCTGTTCCCATTCTGAATTTTCAACCTGATTTAGTGCACTGTTAAAATTGTATGGGGGATTATGATCTAAGTCTCATTTCTCAAAGACATCTGGATCAGTGCAATGATTGTGTCATGTTCCAGAAACCACTAACAATGACATTGCATACAAATGTACATCCTCAGACCTCTCGTTGCCTTTGTTTATCGGATTAAAATGGGGAGGTGGCCTTGGGAATAGAAAAGAAAAATACCTTTTCAGTAGTCTCCACAAAGCTGATGCTATAACTGCATTTGGGATTTTTGTTTGGTTTTATTTGCTTTTTTAATCCAATAACGCTACCTAGTATCTCCAGTACCTCGGACTGTTTTTCAAGGCTTACTTTGGAGTTATTTTCAACGACATTTTTCTGTGCTTTTCCTTAAATAAAGCCAAATGGGGTGACAAGGATTTCTAAAATAAAGCTTGCCTTTGTGCATTTAGCTTCACCTGTGAACAATAGCAAAGGTAAGATAATTCAGCCTTTACAACCAATGCAGAAAGCAGAATCTGTCTTATTTTCAGCACAGGCAATATATGAAACCCACCTGGGGATCCTGGGAAAGCCTGTTCAACACTCGCTTTATAGTTTGTTTTGTTTTTCTCCTCCCACTGCCAGGCCTACATGGACTCTGAAGGACACACAATCCCCCTAGCTTTCCTGCCTGTAATGTAATCTACAGAAGCAAAGGCACCACTAACAGAACTCACAGTTACAATTGCTCTCTTAACCCATTAAGGTTAAACAACTTGTATAGATTTGCTAGATCCAATGCACTTTACATGTAACTTAACCACAAACCATTCTGGAGGTAAATTTTGAGCATCTTGTATTATCAAAATAAGGACATAATAGATGTACTATTTCCAGTGAAATGCAAGATCACAATGTTAAGATTTAAAACAGCATGTGCTGTGAGCAGGGCTACGTTTTTTTTCTTTCTCGTTGAAATGTGTCATGATTGTTCAATAGTACTTTATATGTCTGTTACCTTCAGTGCAGGTATATAAATTGAACCAGATGTTTCATGCACTAGATTTGTGAGTTCCGCTTACCAGTGCAACCGTATATGCAGCATAGTGCAAGTGGTACTGGGAATCAAACCCAGGACTCCACCACCCAGAGACTGATGACTGACAGCTGTACCAAACTATATTAGCAGCATACGTAATATGCAAATTGGTTATGAGACATATTGATAGTGCGGATGTGTTATCACGCAAGCCCAGATAATCAGAATTCATCGTTCCTAAGAAAAGTATAATGCCTCTTTAAAGCAATATATGTACAATGCAGCATTATCATTTTAAATTATCAATGAAATCATACTGTTAGCATACACTAAGGGGCCACTTTACTAAAAGGAGCTATGGTGTTGCATCTAACAAGCAGATAGCACCAAAACCATAGTGCATTAGGTGCAACTCCACCATGTTCAGTGTTGGAGCCGTGAAAAGCACATTTCTGACAGTTAACACAGTGCACCCTGCCCTAACGTGGGCCACAATTAGGACTGGTGCCCTTACCTCCACTTAGCGTGGTGTAGGAATTTGCACCTACGCTAATTTCTAGCTTTGTAATTAGCGCGGGTGCGCTGACTGCAAGGAGGTGCTCACCCTGTGCACTCTCTGCCTTTAATCTGCCAACCTGAACTCAATACACCATGGACAATTAACGCCAAAATCTAGCCACACTGTCATGGTCCCAGAGCATCGTTAGCATGCACCAGAATGCATTCTAACAGCTAACACCCTTTAGCAAAAGGGCCCCTAAGTGATTCACTGCACATATATTCCAGCTTGCTAATAACCTCCAATAGTCTATATAGGCTTCCTTCCCCATACAATCTAAAAACTAGACCACTGAGAGAAATGTATTTCTGTTTTCTTGCCTGCACCCTGTGATATATATCTCATATTACTGAATGTTGTTATTTCTTATTTAAAATTACTGTTAAATTAATCTTGCCGTGTATGTTCAAAAGTTTATAGAAAAGGCTTTTTATGCATCATTAACTTTTCAAAATGCCCCGGTTCCCTTCTGCTATTAATGATGTGCATAACAGTTTAATGCAGTGCTACTTTTAATTATCAGAGCTCTTTCTTTTAAATATCAAATTTCCTGCACTAAATTGTCCTGAGTTCTCTTTACAGTCTCATCTGTCACTGTAAATGTCATCACTTTATCCCTCCTTTGGATGCAGTGACAGGTCCCCTCTTATCCTCAGCTTTATCTCTTTTTCCATCCTTTATTGTACTACAAAGATCCCTTTTTCATAGTTTACAGCTGTATCCGCTTTCCACACGTGGCAAATGATTGCCTCAGTAAAGGTATTTTCTGTTTCAATCTTGCATTTTCCCAAGGGAGGACAAAAGGGACAAGCTCTCTGGAGTTGGTTTCACTGAGAAAATTGTTTAGAATTGCCTCATTCCTCAGCAGATTAACGGATGCATACAATCCGGACCTAAGTGCTATTGTGCAACACAATTTGTCCATTATACTTTGTCCTTTCCATTTAGAAAACCCCTCACCAATTAAAGTAATACAGCCTTCCAGTACCTGCTCCCAATTAAATCTGAGCTGTATTACCTGCCTTGATGCAGCTGGTCACAGATTCTTGCCACTTACTGGCATTCATTAGGCCTATTCATTATCAAGGGGCTGGTGGCAGGAATTCAAGCCACCGGCTTTCTTTCAGGGCCCACCAAAATTATCTGCTTTCAGAGCAAGGCCCCTATAAGAATAGGATTAGGGAAGGAAGGGTGAATTCATACACTGGCAAAATATAACAGTTTTCCCCCTTGCCCATCTCATCTTTGCTTCATTAAGAACATAACAAGCCCAAGTTCCTTTAAATGATGCAGACTGGCTGTGCTCTGTTATCACTTTAACAGAGAAATGAAACAACTATACAGCTCTAATATCCCATAATTTTGTATGTACCAACCTGACATGTTGTCACATTTTCTCAGTTAGGTACTTATATTACATGTTCTGTGTATAATATTCTTCTAAACATGACTCTGTATTGCAAACTACTAGATATAAGTTAAAGGTATCTTAGCAATCACGGCTTAGAAACATTTTTTTCTACCTATATTGCATCGAAGAGCAGCAATTAGATAGGAAAGAATTTGTATCTCAAAAGCTTTCGATAGAATACCACACAAATCCTTTGGATATTGCTATTTCATACCACGAACATAGAGGAAAATCCAGAGGAGTTGTTTGGGTTTATGTAACTAGGACATATTTTGTTGCAATAATGATCATAATTGCTGGGGGTTTACAAGGGTGTCAGCAGTGGCTTGCTAGAATATTGAGTTTTCCCAGGGACAAAAAAATCACTGAGAACAAAAAAGATACAAAATAAGGTATAGGGGTCTGTTTACTAAACGGCGGTAGCGGACTACGCACAGAGTCCGCTACCGCCGTTTAGTAAACAGACCCCATAATATATAAAATTCATATAGTAATATAAATGAATCAATGTCTGCCAAGAGATGTTTTAGAAACGGCTTTGACAAATGCGCAGCCTTTTCTAAAATATGACTAGGGAGATGCAGGATTGCGCGCGCATGCGCTGATAGGTTGCTCTGGAGGAATCGTTTTGCTATCTACACGTGGGAAAAATCAACAGCGCTGGTGCTTACACGTAGATGTTGGTATTTTACAATGTCCAGATATAAATGCGGGCGCTTACTGTACATGCATATACTCTATCCCCTATTTTGCAAATCCACACGTAGAAATGCTGTCAATTAACTACAAATATCACCATCTTTATATAATTTCAATTTGGAGAGGGAAATAAAACAACAGGGGATTAATTCCTCCTATAAAGGGCTGGCCCAAACAAGAACGTTTTAAAACCTTAAACATGCCAGAGAAGAGCTGTAAATCCCCGACATTGACAATTTTGGTCATACACGTGTATTCCCTATATGAGATAAGGAATACACATGTAGACGTTTGACTCGCCCAGGCTGCTTTCTAACCATGCCCTCAGCACATTTGCAACTTCTACGTAATTAGGACATGCATGTGTAAATTCAGCCATTTATTCATGGATGTCATTTCTACATGTAAGTGTTCGATGTGACACATGGAAATTGCGAATAAGGCTTCTAAAATAATCCCCTTAATTACTAATAATAAACCCACCATTCAATGATGGCAAACCTAGAAGGAGGGATGTAATATTTATATATACTCTTTGAGACCCATGATGGAAATATGACGGTTGCACACTGAGCACGATAATTTGAAAGTATAACGATTCATACTTTTGAAGCCCTTCTTTGATGGGCTCAATTTTTTTCCTTAAGAGAATGTGTTAATGAATTTGAGTAGCTTTCAAAAGAATATTTGTATTTTATGTGGTAAGGTCTTTATTGATGGATTGATACTTTTTAAAAGCAACAGATGGGCCTATGTACCCTGCTAAATTAGCACCTAGAAAGTAGTTGCAGACATTTACAGCTGCTCTGAAGCAGACACCAATAAGTTGTTTAAGCTTGAATGAAGATGCACACATTATATAATATAAGCACTGAGCTTAAAACTCTGTTCAACCTCCATTCCTGGAATGTCTATGCTCATTCCACAAAAAAAAAAAAAACATACTGCTTTTTGGTAACATGTATTTTATGTACATATACACCCAGGTAATTTAGAGGTACACATTTCTGCAAGCAAAAACTGTTTTACAAGCAGAAAAACCTTATAAAATCATTCCTTAATTATCAAATATGAATACTATTATTTTTCAGTGTATAACATATATATAACAGGGAAAAATAGTTTTCTAGATTATCTGCTGTTGTAAAAATGGATATTTGGCCACTTTTGTTACACCTTCAAATTCACCCAGTGATAGTTTTAAGAGCTAAATAAAGATCTTTAGGCCATGAAGGAGGCGGGGCCCATCTATGCTATCCATTATAGTACTAATCTCCACCTCTTTGTCTTCTCAGGAAAGGTTATTTAAAATATCTAGATGTTTTTTATTTGCCTTCTTGAGGCCTCTTTCCCCAAATCCAAATGTGACTAATGTATTTCAATATTCTGTAAATAGTTAGCTAGCCTATGTAGTTGTACCTTGTTATTCCCAAGTTTTCAAAAACCCTGTTACTTGTAAAATGCATTACAGTTCTTTGTATGTATATGTTTGTTACATGTAAACCGCGCTGGTGACAATAGTGCAGTATATAAAAGATGTTAAATAAAATAAATAATAAAAAATAAAAAAAAATAAATAGATTTACTTCTGTTTAGCATACATTATTTCTTATGGAAGGAATGAAATATATATAAATATTTTCTTTTCTTCTTTTTCTCACACAGAATCTCATTGGAGCCAGATAATACTATAGTTTCCTTTAACTACTCAATTCCATTGGAATGGAATCATAAGCAGTGCATCAAGAAAAAGGTCTGTATTCTGGCACTTTTAAAGAGACAGCACCACTAAGCTACTCATGTAGCAGCTGGTTAGAAAATGATCACCTTACCTACTTAAGCATGCTCCACACATGTCCTTTTCCACTATCCTCTTCAATTCATACCTCTTTATTGCAGTCACTTTTGCAGGTATACATTATCTAGATCTACCTTGAACATATATACTCAGACTCCTGTATTCATACATATTTATGTATTTAAACATAATGTTATACCACCTTTCTACAATTCAAAGTTTACTGATTAACAGGACCCTAAGGGGTATGTTTACTAAACTGCAGTAATGTCATTCGCGTTAGGTTCTGCGGTAGAAGCAGAAATGCCCAAATAAGGACATGGGCGGTACATCGTTACAGATAACGTGCGTTACAAGGCGCCATAGAGTAACGAGCATTAGAAAGCACCATGTAAAGCGCCACGCAAGGCGCCCTGTACGGCGCCCTATAAGGCGCATGATAAGGTGCCTCATAAGGCACCCAGAGCTGTAGCACAATGGTTAGTGCACTGATTGATGGTGCAGGGGTCATGAGTTCAATCCCCCTGTGGGTCTAATGAGTAAACTGGCTGAGACATTACCCTTTACTTTAAATCAGTGCTGTCAGAGGCATTTTGTTTTGTAATTTAAATTAGTGCTGCCAGCAAACACACCCTCACAGGGCCGTAACCTAAGGTGCCACATAAGGCACCCTATAAGGCACTCCAGATGGCACATTATAAAGTGCACTGTCCGCCAAGGCACCCTATAATGTTCCCTATGGGGCACCTTATAAGGTGCCTTATAGGGCACTTTATAGGGTGCCTTTTAAGGCGCTTTATAGGGCGCCTGATGAGGCACCATAAGGTGACAGCACCGTGAGGGTGTTTTTGCTGGCAGCACCAATTTAAATTAAAAAAAGAAAATGCCTCAGACAGCCCTACCAAACAACCCCACTGTGGGATCAAACCCATGACTTCTGGCTCTACAGGCAGTGAAGTAACCAGTGGGCTACAACTCTAGTGCTACTAACAAACCCCTGGCTGGCTACTGAAGGACTTCAGGTCACCACAGAAAGTGTCTGCTGTGGTTACCAGGATTTGGGTTAACCCACCCGTACCCATGGTGCACTGCACATGCAGATCAGCTGTCTACAGATGACCACAAGATGGGGTATGCACCCCCACAGCACCTCGGCCTGGTAGGGGGAACTGACCGTGTGTGTTACTGGCACAGAGTAGCTACAGACAGTAGCACAACAGGGTGCCCTATAAGGCGCATGATAAGGTGCCTAGTAAGGCGTCTAATAGGGCATCCTAGGCTAAGCGCCATATCAGATACACATGGATAAGGTAGTGCAGAAGGCACCCTGGGCTATAGAACCATACGTCAAGGTGGCCTAATAAGGGTATGGTTTCCTAGGTCAGTGTGCCCTAGGGACTGAAAGGTGCCTCAGGAAGACTTGCATTACCTGTGTGGAACAGAGACAGATGTAGCCCTAACACTACATAGAGCACGCAGGAAAGGCAATGAACAGGTGAGTGAAGGAGGGAGAGCTGGGAACCACTGGACCTGCCATATCTGCAGGCATTCCATGTGGCTGGCAGCAGCGATGACAAACATGGTGGGGGCAACTGTACAACAGCACAGGGTGTTGGCAATGTAAAGTACCGGAAAGACAGTTTGTGGAAGATGATGGGAATATGTGTCCTCCAGTGGAGGTGGAGGTGACAGGATAGTTACAATGATGGGTGGACAGAGGAGTGGTGGTGCCATGCAGATCAGGCACAGGCGAGGCAAGCACAAAGAGGTGCAATGCAGGAAAGGGTAGCAGTGCAGGACATGGGGTGACAGCCCACACTGGCATACAGGACACCTCACAGCTGACAGATGAAGATAGATGGACCGAAGGATGGTTGGCAACTGTGATGAGGGCAATATGTGCAGGCAGCACATAGCAGCCGAGATATGACTGTTACAGGGATTACAGGTACCAGCGTAGGAAAGGCATCAAAAAAAGGAGAACAAAGAGGGCGTGGACCCATGACCACTAGGATGGAAAGCACTGCACAAATCAATAGGCTACACCACCACTCCGAGGCTCACAGCAATGGCTGCATACAAGAACACTGCACGGCACCACAGAAAACACCAGCTGTGTGTCATGAGAGGGCAACCCAAACAGTCACCATGATGCAATGCACAGGTAAAGCAGGTGTCCACAGCTCATATCACAGTCTATAGGTGGGACGGGAGGCACATAGAAACAGATGCACACATACCATGAGATGTAATGCAGTGTAAACAGCAAGCAAAAGAGCATGGGAGTGATACACGAAGGGTGTCAGGGGCCAGCTGAAGGGAAAGCTAAGTGGATGGCCCGTGGACCAGGGCAATAGACTGAAAAAGGAGCATGTGAAAGACCAACCTGCTCAGTGATGTGGCACAGACCAACCAACAGCAGCAGTACCAATTGACTAAGCAGACCGGTCACATGGTCACCACCAAGAAAAAGCTATAGGTAATCCACAAGATGCAGCAGATAGGCTGCAGACAGGGCACACTGTCATGCACAGTCCAGAGATGGAAGGGTGTGTGGAGAGGTGACGGGGCTGCAGACAGCACATGGGCAGATAATCAGCAAACATGAAAGGAAAGGGAACAGAACATGTGGGGTTCAAACCGGCAACCTATAGATTGGCAATGCATGTCTGCAACCACTATCCCAAAGAACCCTAACAACCAAAATGCAAACAATGGTCCACAAAAGGCACACACTAGATCACAGCAGACATCGTATCCCACACCCTGATGCACCGTATGCCTTGGATAAACTCACAGGGCCTGTGTGGCAGGCACCTTTGTCAACACACATCCAATCCATGTTGGGAGCCCACCTACCTGGTGCTGTCCGTGGACCCTAACCACCCTGACCCCACACCACCGTTGTCTCCCCAACCCCTGGCCCTCATTCCGTCACCCATCCCAACTAGACTTTAAGATGTGATGAGGAGGGTGTCAGGACGACACGTCCCCACAGCACTGTGTACAGGGGGCATTTACAGACAAAGGTATGGAGTCATCTATGTAAGTAAACAGTTGTCCATCCTGCCTTACCCATCATATGAAGCAGTGGCCAATGTAGGGTCACATGGCATTGCCAAGGCAATAAGGAGTGGCAACAAGACTGCAAACCCCAGTCCCAATGTTCCTGTCCCCAGGTGGGATGTGAACCCATGGACCCCTGGTCTGAGGTACTGTGTCCACACCAGTAGGCCATCACCCCTACTGTGCAGGTGTGGTATGTGTGTCAGGGATGAATGTAGTAGGACTAAAATATGTGATCTAACCATACCCAGACATGGTACACATCAGCAATACCTTTACACTGTGGGGATAAAAATGGGTCCCCTTAGGTACCGTCATTACAGGTTGAATCCTGCTTGTGTTAATGTCTATAACTAAGGCCCAAGGAACACCTTGCTCTGACTTCATCACACTGAAACTGCAAATTCGGCAAAGATTGAGCAATGAAATGAACCCAGACCCTGTCCCAGAGAGCTTACACAATGAGAATCTCTGAATACTATACAGCCAATGAAAGGCTATCACATGGCCAACATGGGCCTCTCGAACAAAGGAAAAGATAAATAAAGAAGACAAACATCATTATCCACAGTTTATCTGCAGGAAACATGACTCGCAGGTCAGCACACAGTGAGTGAGAACAGGATTCAAAAGGCAAGAATGGAGACAGGATGCTACAGTGAGACATATCGGGAAGCAAAATTTCTATTAACAATAATGCAGAAGAAGAAAAGAAAGGAATCAATTTGTCAGCAAGTTGTGGATATAAACATGGAGAAGAATTCCTGATGCACAGACATAGCTGATCTCATTAGAGTGAAGCTGTCCTCCATCTCCAGGATTGACTATACCTAAGCTAGGTGCTTTGTTTGTCATACCATGGATTGGAAATGAAATCTATACCTTATTAAAGCAAAGCTTGTTGTGACAGGCCTGGCAAAATCTAAATAAAACAAATCCTATGCATTTATGGTGTCATGAACAAATTAATCAAAGTTCTGTAGATGTATGTTGGGGTCGAACACAAACAGCGAAAACAGAAAATAGACAATCCCCAAAGAACATTAGGGGAAGCCCAGAAAAGCCCCAACACCACCTACCCCCTCACCCACAGCCCCTCACCCGGATGTCGTACCCAAATGACCTTGCATGGATACCCCTGCTCACCACCATACAGTCCCCCAGTGTGGCTATCAGCACCCATGGCTGGCTGTACCAGGTAGATACTGATGGCCCACAGAGCCATCTACACAACCTGATCCTTCCCCGGCCAACCAAACCCCGAGTGACGCCTGTCA
Source organism: Ichthyophis bannanicus (assembly GCA_033557465.1). NCBI lineage: Eukaryota > Metazoa > Chordata > Amphibia > Gymnophiona > Ichthyophiidae > Ichthyophis > Ichthyophis bannanicus. The sequence goes on along the minus strand of CM066035.1, from coordinate 604,685,561 downwards.
TGATGACATTGGCACCTGGATGGCTCACCATGGCCAGAAAGTGGACATGGCCACGACTGTACCTCCCATTCATCATCGTTACACATCCCTGCCCCATCCACCGTTGTCGGTACCTGTGGATAACTCTGTAACTCCCCCAGTGTCCCCAGGTTGCAATCCGTGGCCATCCCTGGACCCCACCCCTGTCCACGACACACAGCCATGTGGTAGCTAGCACCCGCCCCCCTCCCCCACAACACCAGTGACACCCGCCACACCCACTCTGAACACACCACCAATACGGCCACGCACTGGCCAATTGCATCCCATCGGTACCTCAGTAGTCTGCCCCCTGAATCCAACCATGTGCCATGCTAGTCATGGGTGCAGCACCCCCTTGTCTGGTCACGTCAAAGGCCCCCCCTAACCCTTACCAAACCCATGTCAGACCCCCCCTGCAGGGACCAAGATGCAGAGACTCTGTGGTGACCCACCACCCCTCATCACCCAGCTCCCCGCACAACCACCCCTGAAAACATTGTGCCCAAGCAGGCACCCACCACCAGTGCAGCACACCCCTACTGGCAGCCCCACACTCTGCCCCTGTCTCCATGATGCACCGTATGCTGTGAGCTCACCCCCACCGTATGTACAGCAGTCACCATCCCCAACCTCCCACAGACCCAGGTTGAAGCATGCAAAGTCAACAGGGACCATGCAAAGTCACTAGTGACGTATCAATGTTCCACAACAATGCAAAGGTGATCCCCCCAGCTGCAATCAATGAAACACCCAGACAGTTCATGGCAGCGACGGTGTGTCAGTCCCCCCAGTGACAGCCAAAATAGCAGGCCAACAATGAGGTCCAAAAAAGGCCTGTGTCCAACTCGCAGAGGTCCATCTCCCACTGGCACTAACGCCCAGGGACAGTTTCAGAGGTGCCGCGTCCAAACACATTTGGCCAATGGGGTCTCCAGATGCAGTGTAGTAGATGTGCCATGTATGTTGGCTGTGTCCTGTGTGAAAAGGGTAGAAAAAAGGTAAGGGAATGGCACACCCACCATCAGGTCACAAAGGAGACAGTGACATCACAATATGTGCATCATGAATGCTCAGATATTACAACATGACACAGCCACAACACACAGCACAGTGCATGTGGACCACAGCAGGAGATGGCCCTGCAGACTAGGATACCATATCAACATGGTCATGTAAATGCCCATGTCACACAGGCATCCCAGAGGTCCACAGCATGTCCAGCAGTGGTGGTGCACAGAGATACCACAGAAAGGCACGTTGATACTAACAGGCCAAATGCAGCATCTGCACATGGTGTATGTCACAGAAGATCTAAGATGAAACCTACCTGAAAGGTATAGCATGTGTCTGATGGGGACAGTCCGAGGCAGGCAAGGGCACAAGGGGCCACAGTAGAGGCTGCAGATGTCAATGAACTGCGTCCATCACCATGTCGTCATGGTCAGCTGTCAGTGGAGCATGTCCAAGGAATGTTGTGTTGCGTGGAAACCAAACGTTGATGTGCAGTGTCCTGCCATCAAACATGAGACACGTCAGGGAACAATATATGATACATGTGCACAATGTACAGAAGGGAAGAAGCAGAAGGACGTAGAGAGATGGGTGAACATCACTGCACAGGTGGCCAGACACATCCCTGAAACAAAGGCAGAGGGGAGCAGAAGGTACCGTCAATTAGACACGTCCCAAAGACACAGAGACATACACCGTCAGACAAGGTGCGCATGCAGCAAGCTGCAGATGGCTGGACTGTCGACAATCAGGGACCAGTGGAGACAACCATCCCAGTCCATGCATGGGTGCACTGAAGTTATGTAATGCCACAATGACAGGGAAGTCTGTACGTGCGCTCAAACAATCCAATTCCCTGTGTCCGGAGACACACACAGCCCGGTAACATGTGCAGTAGGTACAGTGTGTAGACTCCCAAGATGTGCACAGGCAATGGTCACATGTGTGTCAAACAGAACATATGGTGGATGGAGTGGTAGGCCAAAGACATGTGCAACAACAGAGGAGCAGTGGAGAGGGAAACACATATATGTGTCATGCGGTGCTGCCACCACAGTACACCTACCTGTATGTCCACCCACCCCAGTCACCTGTGGGTTGCATTGATATACACACAGTCCCTACATGCACCACAGCACTGGGCAGTATCGGCAGCCTATCCTGGGGAGCCCATAACACAGCAGCCTATCCTGGGGAGCCAAAAACACAAGAGACATATATAGACATGTCATGACAGTGCCGTGAAACACACAGATCAGCTCACACATGGCGACCCAGAAGCACATCCCCACACATGCAGAACTTACAGGAGAAGAGCTCCTCAATCAGATGTTTCCTGGCCGCCATCCCCTCACGTGTGTCACCAAGGCCACATGCAGGAGGGCACACAGGCTCCTCCTCTACATCCTCATTAATTTTGACTGGGACATTGTGCCTGAGAGCAATGTTGTGGAGGATGCAACAGGCCAGAATGATCTGTGCCACAGTCATCAGTCCGTACTGTAAGGCACCGCCGGTCCTATCCAGACACCTGAAGCGACTCTTTAGAATGCCAAAGGTGCGCTCAATGATTGAGCGGCTGGAGGCATGGGCCTCATTGTACCGCATCTCTGCACCTGGCCGAGGGAGACACACAGGGTCAGCAACCAGGCATGACACCCATATCCTGCATCACCTGCAGAAAGAAATGTCGCAAAGTCACTCGTGAGATGATGGACCCACAGAATCACTGACGTAGCAACGTTCAATTGGACAGCAGATAAGCAGGGACACAAACATATGACGTCACATCATTGCACACAATTTCAGTGCACCAGAGTCTGATGCTGGGAGACCCAGAGCTCCAGGGAAGGCCAATGAGGGCAATACACATCTATGGTACCATGTCAAAAGACACGTCCCAAACCAGTGCCCGGACAGCAGCAGTGGCTGCTTGCTTTTCTCTGATCAGAGAAAGGCTGAACTTTTACAGAGCTCTGCTAGTGAGTGGATTTTTGCCTCCTGGGACATCTTACTGTGAGTTCTAGCTGTTTATTTAATTATTTACTGTTTGTCTAACTGTTGTTTGTTTAATTATTTAGTGTTTGTCTTAGTGGTGTGCAAGTTTCAGCCTTCTCAGCTGTACTTACCTTGCCTCTCTCAATTAACTGGGCCTTGTGTGGTAGCCATTTTGAATTAATCTCTCTCCCCAGAGCCTGCTGTTGTTAAGCTTTTCCTGTCCTTGCCTGCCTGAGTGACTCCTCCCCCTGTGTGTGTGGTAGCCATTTTGAATTAATCTCTCTCCCCAGAGCCTGCTCTTGTTAAGCTTTTTCCTGTCCTTGCCTGCCTGAGTGACTCCTCCCCCTGACCCCCTCCCCCTGAGGTATCCTGTAACCTTGTTCCTGTTTTCTCCACGTGTGCATAGGCTGTTTTAGTTTGCTTTTCTCTGATCAGAGAAAGGCTGAACTTTTACAGAGCTCTGCTAGTGAGTGGATTTTTGCCTCCTGGGACATCTTACTGTGAGTTCTAGCTGTTTATTTAATTATTTACTGTTTGTCTAACTGTTGTTTGTTTAATTATTTAGTGTTTGTCTTAGTGGTGTGCAAGTTTCAGCCTTCTCAGCTGTACTTACCTTGCCTCTCTCAATTAACTGGGCCTTGTGTGGTACCCCCATCCCCCTGCTGAGGGTTCAGGACAGGGTACCTTGTAACTGCCCTCTTTAATAGGACTTATCTCCCCCCTTCCCTCCCCAGCACCCACCCACCCCTGGGGAAATTGTAGTTTTATAGGTACTTGGACATCTTAGAGGAAAGGGGCTGCTCTCAGGTGCAGCTCTTAATCCAAATCAGTCATACACAGAGGACCTGTGATTAATTAGCTTCAGGTACACAGGGTGTATTAGGGGTATTAGATACACTTTTATTAGTATAAGCATCTACACCAATCCTTATTATATACCGATTTAAAAGACCTAAACACAAGCTTTAAACTAAGATGCAGTCAGAGGTCCAGCAACGAGATGGGGGTTCTCCAGTCTTTTGCATCGAGTGTCACATGTATGATTATCTCCCAGTTGGTGAGAGGTCCTACATATGCACTAAGTGCAGGGAGCTCTTTGCTCTCAGGGAACGAGTCCGTTCTCTAGAGGCTAGAGTAGCAGACCTGGAAGACATAAGAAAGACAGAGAAGTACATGGACGAGACCTACAGGGATATAGTCCTGAAGTCCCACCTCCAGTCTGGCAGCATCCCTGTTGCCATGGAGGAGAGAGGTCACGTGACAGGAGAGCATCACCCTGGTGTGGCAGGAAGTGATCCTGTAACTAGGACCTGTCCTCCAGGTGATGTAAAACCCTCTCGCACCGAGGACGTTTCTCCAGGGCCATGTCCCCATGAGGGGAGGATCAGGACAGCTGTTATAGTTGGTGATTCAATCATTAGGAATGTAGATAGCTGGGTGGCTGGTGGACGTGAGGATCGCCTGGTAACATGCCTGCCTGGTGCGAAGGTAGCGGATCTCACGCACCGCCTAGATAGGATCATAGATAGTGCTGGGGGGGAGTCTGCTGTCTTGGTACATGTTGGTACCAATGACATAGGAAAATGTGGTAGGGAAGTTCTGGAGGCTAAATTTAAGCTTTTAGGTAGGAAGTTGAAATCCAGAACTTCCAGGATAGCGTTCTCCGAAATGCTTCCTGTTCCACGTGCAGGACCCAAAAGACAGGCAGAGCTCCGGAGTCTCAATGCGTGGATGAGACAATGGTGCAAGGATGAGGGTTTTGGATTTGTTAGGAACTGGGGAACATTCTGGGGAAAGGGGGGGCTCTTCCGAAGGGATGGGCTTCACCTTAATCAGGATGGGACCAGACTGCTGGCATTAACCTTTAAAAAAGAGATAGAGAAGCTTTTAAACTAGAAAATAGGGGAAAGCCGACAGTCACCCAGGAGCGCACGGTTCGGACAAAGGTATCCTTGAAGGATACTACCAAAAGCAGTGAGGTTCCAAAAGGGAGTATAGTAGCCCAAATGCCCTTGAGTAAGGAGCAGACAGAGCATAAAGATTCCCAATTACCCATGCCTACCAATAGCCAGATTAATATTAATAAAATGCAGTCTCTAAAATGCTTGTATGCCAATGCTAGAAGTCTAAACAATAAGATGGGAGAATTAGAATATATAGCATTAAATGAGAGGTTAGATATGATTGCACTCTCAGAGACATGGTGGAAGGAGGATAACCAGTGGGACACTGTGATACCTGGATACAAACTATATCGTAATGATAGAGCTGAACTAATTGGTGGAGGGGTTGCGCTCTATGTTAGAGAGGGCATTGAGTCAGAAAGGATTAAAGTTTTGCAGGGAACAAAATATGCTGTAGAATCTCTATGGATTGAAATTCCATTTATGAAGGGGAAGGTGATGGCAGTGGGAGTATACTATCGACCACCTGGCCAGAATGAACAAATGGATGATGAAATGCTCAAAGAAATCAAGGAAGCTAACAAAAGCCACAACAGAGTAGTAATAATGGGTGATTTCAATTACCCCGGTATCGACTGGGACAGTGTCACAGCAGGACAAGCTAAAGAGATAAAGTTTCTAGATGAAATAAATGACTGCTTCTTGGAGCAGCTGGTTCATGAACCGACCAGAGGGGAAGCCATACTGGACCTAGTCCTTAGTGGAACGCCAGATCTGGTGCAAGAAATAAGGGTGTTGGGACCACTTGGCAATAGTGATCATAGTATGATCATGTTTGATTTAATCAGTGGAGGACAGATAGTAAAGGAATCCACAGTACTACCTTTTAACTTTCAAAAGGGTGACTATGATAGAATGAGGAATATAGTTCGGAAAAACTAAAAGGAGCGGTTCCAAAGGTTAAAGACTTACAGCAAGCTTGGGTGTTATTTAAAAATACTATCCTCGAAGCCCAGACCAGCTGTATTCCACGCATTAAGAAAAGTGGAAGAAAGTCCAAAAAACTGCCAGCATGGTTTAAAGGTGAGGTCAGAGAGGCTGTTGCTGCCAAAAGAGCAACCTTCAGAAAATGGAAAAAAGAGCCAAATGATGAAAACTGGAAACAGCACAAGCACTGGCAAGTTAAATGCAAAGCATTGATAAGGCAGGCAAAGCGGGAATTTGAGAAGAAACTTGCTACGGAAGCAAAAACACGAAATAAAGACTTTTTCAAGTACATTCGTAGCAAAAGGCCTGTGAGAGAGTCAATTGGACCATTAGATGATAGAGGGGTAAAAGGGGCAGTAAGAGGAGACAAGGCTATAGCAGAGAGACTGAATGAATTCTTTGCTTCGGTCTTTACTGAGGAAGATGTAGGGGTGTTACCCAAGACTGAAGTGGTATTTAAAGGTGATACTGCAGAGGAATTGAGAGAAATATCGCTACACCGGGAAGATATATTACAACTATTTGATAAACTGAATAGTAGCAAATCACCTGGACCGGATGGTATACATCCCAGAGTGTTGAAAGAACTGAAATATGAGATTGCAGACCTGTTATTGGTAATCTGTGAACTTTCATTAAAATCATCTGTAATACCTGAAGATTGGAGGGTCGCCAACGTAACACCAATTTTTAAAAAGGGTTCCAGGGGTGACCCAGGAAATTACAGACCGGTGAGCCTGACGTCAGTACCAGGGAAAATGGTAGAAGCCATCATAAAGAACAAAATTACACAGCATGTAGATAGTCATGGCCTAATGGGAGACAGCCAACATGGCTTTAGACAAGGCAGATCTTGTCTTACTAATCTGATCTGTTTTTTTGAAGGTGTGCATAAACAGGTAGACAAAGGTGAGTCGGTTGATATAGTGTATCTGGACTTTCAGAAAGCTTTTGACAAGGTCCCCCATCAGAGACTTTTGGCGAAGCTAAAAAGTCATGGGATAGGAGGCAGTGTACTATTGTGGATCGGGAACTGGTTAAAAGATAGAAAGCAGAGGGTAGGGCTAAATGGCCAATATTCCCAATGGAAAAAGGTGAATAGTGGAGTACCCCAGGGATCTGTACTGGGTCCGCTACTTTTTGACATATTCATAAATGACCTGGAAAAGGGAATAACTAGTGAGGTAATCAAATTTGCAGATGACACAAAACTGTTTAAAGTTGTTAAAACCCAAGAGGATTGTGGAAAACTGCAGGAGGATCTGGATAAATTGGAAGACTGGGCATCCAAATGGCAGATGAAATTTAATGTGGACAAGTGCAAAGTTATGCACCTAGGAAAGAACAACCCACACTATAGTTACAAGATGCAAGGCTCCACATTAGAAACCACCACCCAGGAAAAAGATTTAGGAGTCATCGTGGATAACATGTTAAAACCCTCCGCCCAGTGTGCAGCGGCGGCCAAGAAAGCAAATAGAATGCTAGGTATCCTAAGGAAAGGGATGGAGAATAAAACAAAGGATATTATAATGCCTCTGTATCGCTCCATGGTACGACCGCACCTTGAATATTGTGTGCAATTCTGGTCACCGTATCTTAAAAAGGACATAGAGTTATTAGAAAAAGTACAGAGAAGAGCCACCAAATTGGTGAAGGGGATGGAAGGCTACTCCTATGAAGAGAGGCTAAAAAGGTTAGGGCTCTTTAACCTAGAAAAGAGGCGGCTGAGGGGAGATATGATAGAGGTGTATAAATTAATGAATGGAGTGGAACGGATAAACGTGGATAAATTGTTTACGCTATCAGAATATAGAAGGACTAGGGGGCATGTAATGAAGCTACAGGGTAAACTATTTAAGACAAATAGGAGAAAATATTTCTTCTCTCAACGTGTAATCAAACTCTGGAATCTGTTACCGGAGGATGTAGTAAGGGCTGTTAGTATAGCTGGGTTTAAAAAAGGTTTGGACAAGTTCCTGGAGGAAAGGTCCATAAACCACTATTAAAAAGGGACCCAGGATATCAATGCTTGGCCTAGTACAAGCACTGCAGAACCTGTGTCTTTTGGGGAAACTGCTAGGTACGTATGACCTAGATTGGCCACTGTTGGAAACAGGATACTGGGCTTGATGGACCTCGGTCTGACCCAGTATGGCATTTCTTATGTTCTTATGTTCTTATGTTCTTATGAGGGCATCTTGTCACCAGTGGCATGGCATACTGGGAGGGGCAGAGATGCACAGTTGTGCAAGTATGTGATGGCCATGATGCAGTGCACAGACAGCAGAGGTCAACGGAACTCATCCCCGAGGGCCCAGGTGAGAGTGGCAGTGGAGACAAGATAAAGTGGGCAGATATGTGGTGTACATGTGTGATAGCAGGTGCGCCCACAGCTCAAAACATGTGTCGCCCCCTACATGGCCAACAGAGAGGAGGCCCCATACACACTGTACATCATGTGGACGGTTCTGTGCCCCCAATTCCCCCCCCCCCCACTGGATGGCACACACACAAACATGTGGCACATGGGGTGGGCGAGGGACACACCCCACAGGCATAGATATGTACAACTGCCTGTGCAGTGTGCCCGAGGCCAGGTGCGGGAGCCATAGGCATGCCAGAGGTATCACACGCAGCCATGGAAGTGACACACCATATGTGTCCAGAGTGTCCCTGTACACAGGAGCTGGGTAATCGAACAGCAGAGGCAGATAACAGTCCACACCACATGTGTGCTGAGACACCCAGATGAGCACTGACACACACATGGTATACATAGAGACGTGTAGCAGCACACAGAGGTATGTGACCCCATCCCTGGTGACAAGTTGAGACGTTGTATGAAGGCCCATAAATAGGCTGCACATCAAAATAAAACCACAATGTAAGGCATGCAGTGGACACAGGTGACAATGGGGTCCCGTCAACCATATACTGTATGCCCATGTTAGATATGGTGAATACCCACCCAGCAGGACATAGTCCACATATTGTCCGGCCTCAAATTGGCTGAACAGTGCCGAGTGCTGCAGGATATAGGAGTCATGGGCTGACCCTGGGAACCATGGAACCACATTCAGAATACACATACTTGCATCACAAACAACCTGTACATTCAGGGAATGGAAGTGTTTGTGGTTGCGATACACAACCTCCCTGTCGCATGGCGGGACCAGGGCAACATGTGTGCAATCTATAGCTCACATCACGTGTGGTATCCCTGCAATCTGCTGGAATGCCTGTCCCAGGGCCAGTCAATGTTGCCTACTGTTGGGAATTGTAATGTAATTCCCAACCTGGCTGACCATGGCCTGCAGAACCTGGTGGAGACAGCGTGAGAATGTTGGCCTACTCATCCCACCCACTGTGGCCACTGAGGATTGGAAACAGCCAGAGGCAAAAAAATGTAGGGCAGCCAGGAGCTTGGCCAATCCCGGTATACCATGTGACCGGGCAGTCCGGGGCTCGAGGTCAGGTCTGAGATCCTCGTTGAGCTCCCTAATAGCCCCTGTGTCCAGGCGGTAGATGGAGATGACCTGGTCCTCTCTTATGTCCTGGAGCATGGGCCTGGGCCTGTAGAGGCGTCGCAGGCAGGGTCATGCCTCAGCATGCCTATGGCACCGTTGTTGTCCCACACCTGCCTGTGGACCCCCCACAGCTGCAGGCCAGAGTTGCAGTGGGACAGCACCAATGCCCAGTGCCATAGCCCCAGGTACACCATCTCCCTCTTCACGGAACTGCAGCCCTGCCAGCTCCACCAACGCAACCACCGCACAACCTGCATTCACAGTCTGAGCCATGATAGACACGGGATGGAGGACAGGTATCTGGGAAATAAGGTGTGGGGCTGGGAAGAGAATCACAGAAACAATACACACCTGGTGATCCTGGGATGTTTACTAGCAACAGCATGAGCCAACACCCTGTACATACAGAAGCATATCGACGGAGCGCGCGTTCCACAATGCATGCACCTGATTGGGCACTTTGAATGTGAGTGAAGGGAGAAGGTTGCGTGTCATTGTGATGCAGCAGAGTGCAAACATACAGTGTTCTACATCTCACACCACACCCAGATGCTTAGGTGCCAGTGGAACACAAGACGCGTTCCCACGCGCATAGACATAGCATGGAGCGTACGTCTGATGCAGTGTGCGTGATACACTGTAGGATCCTCATACGCGCGTAGGAACACGCCGTAACCTCACAAACAATGAGGTCTGTAGAGTGTGCGTGTATGCAACAGGAACCATGATGGAGGATGAAGGGCGCGTGTATGGTGCGGTGGAAACCAACATTACCGACAATGAAAGATCTCAGGACGTGGAGCGTAGAACGCTGCATTGCGCGCATAGTAACACACGCAGGAGACATCAAATGTATAGCACATACATGCGGGCGCGAGGGTAACGTGCGCTACAGCGCATGCGCAATGTGTGTAGAACCACACCTAAGGTACACATATAAGCATAGCATGTTCTGAATGCCAAAGACCTCGGGATACACAACCATGGAGGATATCGCAGGGGGAACCCAGCAGGCTGGAGGGGAGCAGATGCAACAGCCACCAGTTCCCAATCCTGCCAGCGATGAACAGAGTGAGAGGCCAGGCCTGCCTGGGGCCCCACAACACCTAACCAAACAGGCCAGAGGTGCACCAGGGCAGAAGCGCCGCAGGACCCCGGTGGCAGAGGAGGTCAGGAAGAGGGCGGTTCGCTTCACCCAGGAGGAGAATGACCTCCTCCTGGCCAGCATCCTGGAGCGCTACGAGGTGCTGTTCAGCCGCATGAGTGCAACTACAACTATTACCACGCATACCAGGGCATGGGCCAAGGTGCAGGCAGAGGTGGTGACAGCAGGGGGACCTCACTGCGATATTGAGAGCCTACGCAAACAAAACTGTGACATAAAAAGGAATATCCGTGGACAACTCTCTCAGGAGAGACGCAATGTACAGGGCACTGGAGGGGGCCCAGCACAGGTGGCGAACCTTACCGAGCTTGAGCAGTGCCTAGCAGACCGACTCGGGCCCATGTACATACATGGCCTGCCCCCTGCGTTGGACACGGTGCACCCAAGTGCCGGTAAGTCTGAGTGAGCTGTACTGGTGGGAGACAATGCACACACAAGTGCAGAGGCGGACTGAGGGGTGGGGGGGCATGCCATGTCTCACACAAGGACACATGATGCCTGACAGCCCCATGTAACATACGGGGTATCCCACACCAGGCGGAACATCACAACAATGCCCCTGGACCTCGGCCCCCTGTCAGCCATACATTGCGTAAGCTGCCACACGCAGACACCCACAGATGCAGGGGGCCCCAACATCGCACAATGGCAGTCAACACACAACATCCCCACCCCCACCCACATCCCGAGCAGCCCACCATGTGGCCATGACACATCACTGGCCAACAGGCTCTGGCACCCACGGGCACCTGTCAATTCCTGATGGGCCCTGCAGTGGCACACACCGTGGCCAGGGACCCCCACCCACCCACCCACCCACAGTCTGGCAGCCCATGTACCCGCTCAACAGGGCGTGCAAAGCGTCATGCCACCTGCCATGTGTTGTCCTATGACCAATAATTTCAGACAATACCGTGAATCCCCCTCTCAACACTTCACCATGTTTTTGTTGGGTATAAAACACAAGAGGAAGAGAGAACACTCGACCTCACACACAGTACATGCCCCTTTTTTTATTCATTTAAAAGGTTCTCATGCCTTAATCTTTCAAAACTAATATAAATATAAAAATCACACTTATCCAGTCCATCACACGACGTGCACGTTTTGAGGCCAAAAGCCTCTGTATCAAGTGCTCTCAATGTATTGGAGTGTGACCAAACGTTCTTCAACCAGCAAAAAACACCGAACAAGCAGCTGTTGAAAAGAGGAAAGCTTGCTCAGGATAGGCTGCCCACAGAAACGCCCACTAACTAGAGAACACCAATCACTGCAAGGGGATTCCCCACTCAACCCGGGGATCCCTATAGTGAAAGGCAAATCAAGACTAGCCTCAGAGGAGCGGTCAGAGACCCAACCAGTCAATTTCATGATTCAGACCAGTGGGGGAAACAGTCCGTAAGGTAAATATCCAACGCTGTTCCAATCTATGTAACTTCGCCATATGATCCCCGCCTCTAGGGGACCTTTTTGAAGATTTGAGATGGACAGTGATCGATCATGTCCCATTGGACCCTCACACACACACCGAGAAAGCGTTGAGTAGGGTGCGGTGCCACTGAGGACAATACGGAGCCATACACCCAACTGAGGACACAGACACAAGGATCCACCCGACACCTGCCACCATGCGGTGGGTGGCCGGAGGGGGCCCAATGTTGGATGAACCAGTAGATGTTGGTGGCACCACTACAGGTTTGGATTGGGGGCCTGGCCTGGTAAGAGGGGGGTGCCATGACTGACGCCATCACCCCAGCCAGGGGAACAGGGGGTGGGAGTGAATGCAGGGACCCGAGGGTAACGTGCGGCAGCATGTGTGGACAAGTAGGGGACCGGCAGGTGCCCGGTAGTGCATGATGAGCCTGGCCAGGAAGGGCATGATGAGCGTAGCTGGGGCAGGAAGGGCAGGGCGTGCACAACACATGTTCCCATAAAGCGGGTGTGCCGTGGTGTGGCCGGGGATCCTGAGAGTGCACCAGGTGCATTGTGTGCTGAACACCTCCCCCCTCTGGGAGCAAAAGGGGTCTGTGGGGGGTGGGTGCCAGGGGCAACACCCCCTGCTGGGGAAGGGTTCCGTAGAGGGCAATGCGACAGCCAGAGAAGGTGTGGGGTTGCGGGAGCAGAACATGGCTGACAGAGATCCAGGGGGGGGGGGCACTGACACAGGGTCTAAGAGTGGGCCAGAAGAGGGGCAGCTGTAGGTGCACGGGCCAGTGGGGGGGACGTGTCGACGGTGGGCAGGGGGCGGCACAGCACAGTAGATGAGTATGGGGGCAGGGGGGACAGGCCCATTGTAGCAGCAGAGGTTGACAATGTGTCGTGGGGACACAGTGCAGAGATGGTGAGGACAGCAGGGCCACACGGGTTCCGACACGGATGACAGGGAGGCACACTGCACCTGTGCCTGCCATAGTCAGTGGTTGCAGGGATGCAGGTAGCGATGGGGTGGCATGGGGAGTGTGGCAGTGTGCGGGTGGGGAGGGAGTCCTGGTAGTGTGGGATGCAGGACACAGGAGGCACCAGTATGAATGGAACGCAGCCGGTGGGGGGGGGGCACAGGGGCCCCAACACAGACCCATGCGGCTCACGCCCATGCATGTGCCTGCCATGCGCTGCCACCCACAGGCCGCCATCAGTCTCACTGCCACAGGCCCATTCCACCCTGCCCATGCAACCATGCCCACATATCCCCACCACCACAGGGCATGCCTGTCCCCTGCTTCAGTAGAACAGCACACCGACCCTGCCCCAGCAGCCACGCCAGACCATGTGGGGTGCCCACAGTACCACATGCATGTGGCAACAGGTGGGCTGCCATAGGCACCGGGGACATGGAAATGGGATGGTGCAACTCACACCCACGCACAGGTGGCATCTATGTCCACACGTATGTAGCCTTGGTAGCAGCACACCAACCAGGGTGCCCTGTGCCCCACACACCGTGTATGTATGGGGGTGTGATGGGGCGGACAGGCAGCTATGCCCCATCTGAACTATGGAACAAGTTGCCCTACAGGTGACATGTGCTCCATTGAGGAGGCGTCACAGCAGACTGACCCTGGGCAGTGGTGCCATGAAGATGCTGTGCCGGAGGCGGTGCCGACAGGGCAGACAACAGTGGGCCATGTGGGAGCGGGGGGGGCCAGCCCCACCTCCTGAGTATGACAGCGGACAGGACATCATGCCACCTACCACCACAGCCACAGGGGAGGCGTGGCCGGAAGACACCCATCAGTCAAGCCAGGATGCAAGGCTCACTTTGACAGAGGTAATCAGGGAGATGCAGGCGCACTCGGAGGTGGCACATTGGGATGCAGAGGGTGAGTGTCCAAATGTGTTGGTTTGTTGATGCCTACGTACAGGTGGCAGACGGATCCCTGTCTCACAGCATACAACCTGCCTCCCCCACAGGTGTACGGCATGTACTGCGGACGGTGGTCCGTGAACAGCACAGGTAATGCCACGAGGTGCACCGCATGCACTGCATGCACGCAATGTCAGGAATACTGGCTGAAATGCGTGACCTTGCCACATCAGCACGGGCCATAGCTGCCAGCTTGGAGCTCCTGGTGGCAGGCAGAGGAACCACCTCAGGACAGCAGTGGCTGCCGCCACCACCACCAGCAGCAGCAGCAGCAGCGCCAAGCGTGCCACCTGCACCACGAGGAGGGAGGGGCCACATAAGGCATGGCTGAGGGCACGGGAAATAAATGGCTGCACAGGCAGCCGTACCTGATGTCATGTGTCCTGTGTTGCTTGTGGGAGGCCATTGTATGCACAGCCCTACCCGTGTCCGCCCCAGGGACCAATCCCATGCCACTGACGCAGCCAGCCTGTGTCCCCCCAACCCAGCTGTGGCCACCATGGGTTGCCCCACCAGCCATGGCACACCCACCCGCCAGCACACGGCCGCCCCGCTGCCCCCAGCCCCACCAGTGTCCATGGTCCCCCCTCCCCCCAGTCCCTCTGCCCCCTCCACCCCACCTGTCCCCACCAGCACCTGCTGGGGGCACGTTGGGGTGGCCCCGGATACATCCCTGTACAGTGCCCTCCTCATCACATTGGATGGAAATCAGATCCTGTACGTTGCCACGCCGGCACCCCTCACCTCTGGCTAAGAGGGGCGTGTGTTCTTATAGGAACCTTCTGCTGTTCTCTTTTTACAGCTTTCCTCAACTATCTCCCCGTTGGGGCTTCTGGGAGAGGTAGTCTGTGCTTGGCTGTATGTGTGCATCAAACAGAAAGCTTGTAGTTGGGCTCCAAGGAGTAAGGCAACTGACAGATATGTGTGTTACACAATGGTGCAGTTTCACCACATACAGGATATTTGTGCAGGTTTCAGGAAAACAGAGTATTCCTCAGAACCAATCAAAACCCAGCAATGTCTGTTTAAAGAATCTCCATATTGCAGGGTACACAGGTTTGTAGCAGCAGGGATAGGACACTCTCTTTTTAGCCTTTCTGGCAAAAGCGGAAAACCAAAAATACATTCATTGTCTATGATAGCATAGCCTCCCTTCAGTTTCAGAAACCTCTACACCACAGATACAATTCAGGGTAGGAGAAATCTCTGTTACAAAGGCTACATTCTTACCCCCGTGTCCTCGTTCCTGCAGCAGGTGCTTGACAGGCTCATCTCAGTTTCCGGTTGTAATCCTTAGTCCCTATGACCTTCCTTCTAGCGACAGGAGGGATTCAGGGCCATCCAGCCTGAGAACTATGGGTTCTCTTCCCTGGTACACTCTCTCTCAGGACTAGCTTGTGTTATCCCTGTTCCTCAGGTTTTAGAGCTTTGCCCAAGGAACAGTCCATAAGAGTGTCTTCCCCTTTTGGTTTACCTCAGGCTCTCCCAGCTGCATAGGTTCAGGTTCTTCGTCCTTCACACTGTCCCCAGCTACCTGTCTCCTAGGTAAACCTGGTATCTCCCCTGTGCCTGGCTGCCACCCCTCCTGTAAACGTGCTAGATCCCACTCAGCAGTCTCCTATCTTGGAAGCTCTGTGCCTTTGCTCTGCTCTGCACCAGTCAAACTTCTCCAGCCTGCAGCTGTGCTTCAGCTTGTAGCATTCTGGTGTCCTGCTTCCCCTTCTCCTCTGCTGCTGCCCTTGTCCTCGACCTGGCTCCCGCTTTGGCTGTTTCTTTCATATTCTGGCCTCGGTTTCTACTTCCAGGGCTCTAGCTTCAACCCCTCCCCACCCAGGTAATGGTAATCAGCCTACCTTCTTGCACCTGAGTACTTGCAGCATTCCCTGCCAAAGGGGCTCTGGGCTCTGTGACCTTCCCCCTTCATTCCACCAGGGGGACCATGCAATGTAGGCCCGGTGGAAGACGTCTGATTCCTGGAGGTGTTTGTGTCTTTCCTACTCTGCTTCAGTAAGAGGGGACCCTTTACAAGGGTGAGTTCCCTGTCACTTTGCCCTCCCTCATCCTCTGATAGGCCTCCTTGCCAATACGTCTGTTGACATGTGCATGCTGTCTGACCTGTCAACATGCCCAACCCTGGTAGCACACTGGTAGGGCACTGCTGGTACTATGTATACCACCGTGCATAGCTCATTGCACTGTGTGCCATGGAGGTGCCCCCACCCCGCGGGCCCAACCCCTGAGATGCCTGGACACTACTGATGGACATGGGCAGACACATGCTGCGCTGCCGGGCCACATCACCCCCATCACATAGGGCCCTCAACGGTCTACAGGACCGTGATAGGTGCACTGTGGATCCTGCATAGGTTTCCACACTGCACGCCGCCACCACAACACGCCCCACCCCAGGCCCCAGGTACATCCTGGCACCCTCCCCATATGCGCCTGTCTGGCCACACCTGTGCAAATCTCGCCCCACCCCCCACCCCCCACCCCCCATGCCCCATATACGCCATCCATCCCCTGTCCCCCTGCGTCCATGGCCCTGGTCTCTGGGTCCACCCCTAGCCATGCGCACTGCTTGCCCCAGTGTCCATTATGCCTCTGGCATTGTCCATTACAGCATCCGCCCTGGTCTGTACCCATTGCCACTGCTGCCCATACCCGTGCATGGTCCACCACAGCTGCCCCATACCCACCGTGCCACGTGTGTGCATTTGTCCATCTGTGGTGCTACCCCGTGCGATGCCCATGGTCTCCCCCAACCCCTGACATGGGTACAGTACCATGTGCTCGCCCATTGTAGTGCACACAGACACGCAAGTGGGTGCTCACACCTGTCATTCACACAATACTGAGACATAGCAATGAGGGACATCTGGCCATAGTAGGTATGTGTAACATATTTACAGGTTTATTTACATTGTGAACTATTTACATGGCTGCCCATGGTTACAGCTGTGGGGCCCTGTGTGGTAGGGGCCCTACCATCCGATGTGGATGGTAGGGCCCCTACCACATGTGCAACATGTGTAGGGGCCTGGTGGGTGTGGCAGACCATGGCACGGGCTGGCACAGGGTGGATGTGCCATGCATGTCCCCACACTACACACCCTGGGGACCCCCATCACATGGTGGCTGGCCAGGTGCGCCCCCTGCATCGCGCTCCTCCAGCCTGCGCAGCCATTCAGCCACCACAGTCAGGGTTGCCAGTACCTGCTCCATGATGCGTGCGTGCTGCCGTTGGGTGTGCACCTGGGCACGCACAGCTGCTTCCAGGCACAGCCCGCACATGCAGCTGCACAGACACACATCTCCCCTTGTCTGTGTGGCTGCATGCATGGTGCACCTGTCAGTGGCTATGTGTGGCAGGCACACAGCCAGGAGGGGTGCATCGCCGGCATCATGGGGCGGGTAGCTGGTGCTCCTGTTGCCCTGTGGCGGCCCGTGCCAATGGGGACTGGTCACAACCCCCGCCCCCACCCCCACCCCACCCCATCCCCTGTCACCCCCTCCCCTCCCCCTCCCAAGCCCCACAACCCCACTCTACTGCCCCACCCACAGCCTCCCCTGCCCCCCCAGCCCCCGCCTGCTCCACCCCCACCACCCCCACCTCACCCACCTGATCCCCCTCTGCCCCCTGCAACCCCACCGCAACACCCCCCTCCTCCCCCTCCACCCTGCCACCTCCACCCCCCTCCTCCCTCCCCCCCTCCACCCCCACCCCTACCTCTCCCGCACCCACCTCCCCCTCCACCTCCCCATCCCCCTCCTTCCCCTTGCTGCATCCTGCGCTGCTCTCCTCCTCGCCCTCCCTGCCGTTGGCCGCCGCCATGGGCTATGGGCATCCTCTTCTGGCCCCGCTTGTCCGTCCGCCTCCTCCGGCCCCGATGCTTCCCCGTCAGCACATGCGTCTGCTGTGGGAGAGGGGAACACGAATTATCTCCATGGTCACACATCAGCCACGACAGTCACATGCGTCCTGTGGATCTGCCGGCCATTGCCCGACAGGGCCATGCCACATCACTCACCGTCACTTTGGGCCATCTGTTCAAGCTGCACCCATGCTACGAAACGGGGGTACTTGGCCCTCAGCTCCCGGGCCTTCTTGCGCAGGTCCTCCACCGCGCATGGACATTAGCGGACACACAACCTTTAACAGCCAGGGACGCACCACATATATATGTCTGCGTGCAACAGGTGCCTGCACCTATTGACTAGTTCCAATTTGTAATCAAACTGCTACTGATCGCTGGAAGTAGCGGTATACAAATGTATACTAAATAAATAAAATAAATAAAATAAATTGTGTGCTACGTTCATGCCCCAGGATTTTGCCAGGGCCACCCCCATGTGTGCACTGTGCCCACGCATGTCTGGCTTGGCCCCTATGTGCCCTGTGTGTGGGCCCCTCCGACCCAGACACAGCACACTTGTATGGGCTACCTCCACACATCTGCCAGTGCCCATACGCTAATGCCGGGATGGGAGGTGGGCCTCTGAAGTGCTTCCTGCAGTGAGGCCTGCAGCATCCTGGGGATATAGTTGAGCCTTGAAATCGCAGACAAGGGCAGGTGACATACCCCTTTGTGTCTATTGGGCCTCTGTGGTGGGCCTGTGGCGTTCTGTGGATAGGGCACATCACTGATACTGCAACAGCGCCACATACCATACCATTGTACTGGGTAAACCATCTCTGTGATGGTCGCAGCTACCTCCTGGGGGCAGGGCGGATCTGTTTTTGGGGGGGGGCAGACATTACTCCCAGCAGGACACACCAGCACCTGACATTCCCTGGCAGTGTGTGGCTGATAGGTGGTTTGGTTACAGGGTGTTCTCTGTCACATCCTAGGTTGGGGTGCCTGTCCCCATGCACTTACCTCATGTGGGTAGTCTGAGCCTCTATTGAACCTCCTGGTGAGGCACTCCCAGGACCTCCTGACCCTGCCCAGATTCTGCCTCTGTGAGGAGCCAGGGAAGAGGCGCTGCTGGCGGAGGCAGATCAGTTCTGCCAGGAGGTAGAGGTCTGCCTGTGTAAAAGCTGGCTTTCTCGACATGGCAGCTATTTCCTCGAGGATTATGTGTGTGATACGCACTGCGTGCGTAGGTATGTGCGTAGCTGCGTGCGTAGGTATGTGCGTAGCTGTGTGCGTAGGTACGTGTGTGGGGACGCCCATGGCCATGTGCGTGGGTACGCGCGTATGCATGCGCATAGAGGGGCGTGCGTAAGCATGCACGTAGGGATGCGCATACGCATGCGCTTATCCATATACATATGCGCGCACAGGCTTCTCCTTTGCAACGTTCGTTGCCATGCATTGACGCTCTATTTACTCTTGTTGATGGTATCCCTTCCTTTATCTGTGTACAGCTGATCCTTCGTTTCTGACATTCCCAATCTCCATCCCCCTAACCCCATCTCTGGCCCATTCACATATGCCCTTTTGGGGTTTGGACACAAAAGGCATTGCACTCTGCTCTATTGCTTAACCACTGCACTACATATCTAACATTCTGGTGAGCCATCCCCTTGTGGACTGTAGGGGGGGACGTTATAGGGTGTCAGGCATTATGGGGACGTACTAGGTGTCAGGCATTAGGGGGACTGCCATAACATAATGTGCCGCATAAGGTGCCCTATAAGGTACTCCAGAGGGCACATTATAAAGTGCACTGTCCGCCTAGGCACATATAATGTTGCCTATAGGGCACCTTATAAGGCACTTCATAGGGCGCCTTATGAGGCACCTTGAGGTTACAGCACTGTGAGGGTGTTTTTGCTGGCAGCACTAATTTAAGTTAAAAAAGGAAATGCTTCAGACAGCCCTACCAAATAATACCACAGTGGGATTAAACCCATAACCTCTGGCTCTACAGGCAGTGAAGTAACCAGTGGGCTACAGCTCTATAGCTGCTACTACATGCCTGGCTGGCTACAGAAGGACTGCAGGTCACCACACAAACTGTCTGCTGTGGTTACCAGGATAGGGTTAAACCACCCATACCCATGATGCACTGCACATGCAGATCAGCAGTCTACCGATGATCACAAGATGCGGAATGCACCCCACCCCAGCACCTCGGCCTGGTAGGGGGTACTGACCATGTGCACCACCACAGCATCTTAGCCTGGTAGGGGGTACTGACCGTGTGTGTTACTGGCACAGAGTAGCTGCAGACCGTCACAGTGTGCGGGTCCTGTGCTCACCCTGAGGGTGAGGTGGGGTGCCCAGCACCATTTCCGCAGCACCTGGCTTTGCTGAGATAGGCTATGCTGCAGGTCCCCATCAGTGCCAGTGTGTGATAGGTAGTCCTTGCAGACACACCTAGGATATGCCTGTGTCCATCTGTATTTCACATCTAGCCCTTGTGGACTATGATGCACCCAGAATAGTGCATACCCTGTGTGGGTGCCATGGTCACATGATTTAGGTGAAGGGGGTTATATGTTGTATAAATGGTTGATTGAGTGAAGGGGAGAAAAACATGGGTTTGGTAACACTAAGGGATGAATGAGTATGGGTGAATGAGGTGGTAGAACAGGGTGGACTGGGTAGGAAGTATATGTAAATGTAATAAGAAGGGATGGTGATGTCAGGAACCTCTAAATGGGCAACTATGGAGCTCTCTATTTGCATTGGGAGGGGAGAGGAAGGGGAAGAGGGATACTTCAGGGGGAGTGGGAAAGGGAAGATACATACAATAGGGGCTTTTAGGTAGTTCAAGGGAAGATGAGATAAAATAAGTGTCAAGAGGAAACATTATTCTCATTACTTTAAGTAATTTGGTGTTTTTCATTGCAGAATCCAGCAGACCCAGAAGAGATCTGAGTGATTTATATTGGAGGTTTTGTATATCTTATTATTTTATTATTATTATTATTATTATTATTTTAAGCAACTCCTGCAGATCCAGAAGAACAATTATTCTCATTATTTTAAGCAACTTAGTATTTTATATTGCCGAGAAGATACAAGAGGAATTTGGGTATTTGGGGGATCCAGCAGATCCACAGCATTCAGTCATCTTATTTACATAGTAACATAGTAAATGATGGCAGATAAAGACCAGCATGGTCCATCTACTCTGCCCAGCAAGATGGCAAGAGTAGGTGCACCTGTCACTCTGTGCAGGCCACCCCTCCCCATGTCTTTGTTTAGGGGTGAACCCACCACTCCATGTAGGACACCCCTATTTGTTGAGACGTTAGATGGTTTGGAAGTTAGATGGTACCATTTATTTTGTTTTTATCCTGTTGCTGTAAAGGGATCCACTGTTTGTCCCATGCCGTTTTGAATTCCGTCACCGTGTTTGCCCCCACCACTTCCATCCGGAGGGCATTCTAAGCATCCACCACCCTTTCAGTGAAAAAATATTTCCTGACATTGCCTTTCAATTTACCACCTTGTATAGAAACAAAATATGCAAAACCATACAGGAATACTTTTACTTTAATTTGAATGGAGAGGTGGCATTGGGCACAGTATGGGATGGGCTCAAGGCTGTTACTAGAGGTCACCTGATTAGCTTGGCAACCCAGGCCAAGAGGGAGAGGGGTAAATCCGAAAAGCATCTTCTAGAAAGAATTGTGGATTTAGAAGGGAGGCATCAGCGTGACAGTGATCCATCAGTGGTAGCCGAATTGATTAAATTGCCGGGAGGTTTGAGTAAATTGTGGGCCCAAGAAATTGCACTCAGGTTAGCGGTGTTGCAGCAAATGCACTTTGAAAGGGGGCAATAAGGCTGGTAAGATTCTGGCTAGCTGGCTGAAAGCCAAATGGCAGGCGGCCTATATAGGAGGGATTCGTTGCCGCAAAGGGGCGATGGCACACTGAACATCTGAAATTAGTCAGGTATTGAGAGAATACTATGAAAGCCTGTATAAAAATGAAGTATCAGGGGGACCAGAGAGCGGGGACCTTATTTCTGGATGATTGTAATCTGTGAAAGTTAGAGGCGGAGGCGGAGGAAGAGGAGAGAATAGGGCAGGAAATTAGCTAGGAGGAGATCCTAGCGGCCATTAAGACCCTCAAGTTGGGGAAAGCCCCAGGTTTAGATGGTTTCACAGCAAAATTTTATTGCTTAATGCAAGACTAAATTACCCCAGTATTAACCCAAGTCTTCAATGGGGTGCTGCAAGGGAAGGGGATCCCAAAGTCAATGGAAGAAGTGGGTATCGTAGTCCTACCTAAACCGGGCAAAGATAACATGGTCTATGGTTCTTATAGGCCAATTTCTTTAATTAACCTTGACACTAAAGCGTTAGCCAAGATGTTAACTACTTGTCTCCAAAGCGTAGTGCCTCAGTTGGTACACAAAGACCAATGGGGTTTGTGATGGGACGACAAGGGAGTGGCAATATCCAGAAACTCTTAAATATTACATGGAACCTTCAGAGGTCCAGAAACCAAGCAGCATTTTTTATGGTGGAAGCTGAAAAAGCATTTGACCGGATATAGTGGCCATTCAAGTTCCAGGTGTTAGAACAAATGGAACTGAGGGAAAATTTTCTAAAATGGATAAGGGCACTGTATGCCCATCCACGAGCCCATGTCAGAGTAAATGGAGACTACGATAGTTTTGCTTTGGAGGGGGACACGTCAAGGCTGCTCATTATAGCCACTCTTATTCTCCTTGGAGATAGAGTCCCTCACTGAATATATTAGATGGCAAGTAGACATAAAAGAGGTGGAAGTGAAGAGACAGAAGACCAAAATTGCTTCTTTGCCAATGATATTATCTTTACCTTGTGACAACCCCTTATCACATTGCCAATATTGATGGGAGTGATTGGTAGATACAGTGAGGTAGCGGGATATAAAATAAACTAGAGCAAGACCGAAATCTTGGGCTTTAATTTACTGAAAGCACTGGAGGACAGCCTAAGGGGGAATTTCCCATTCAAGAGGGTAAATAAGCACTTCCGATATTTGGGGATCTAATCGGGCAGCCCACTGGAGAACTTTAAGGACTGGAACTATAAACCGCTGGTGGAAAGTCTTAAACGGGACCTCTTTCATTGGTCAGGGCTTCATCTGACCTGGCTGGGGTGCATAGCCATAGTAAAAATGAATGTGCTTCCACATATTCTATTTTTATTTGTGCCCCTGCCATGTGCGGTGCCCCAGGGGAGGATTAAAGAGGCTTCAAAATATGATAATGCACTATGTATGGATGGGAAGGTCCCCAAGGTGGCTCGGTCCATCATGTATAAGTGGAAGGATGAAGGTGGGCTGGAAGTACTGTGTATGGCCACTTACTATGGTGCAGCGTAACAGCAGGCCTTGTTTCCTTGGAGGGAAGGGGGAGATGCCCCACAGGGGGCACACATAGAAGCAGGTGGCAGGGTAAACAGAGTCGTTGATTTGGGACCCGACTGAGATACCTAGAGGGGAGGAGGCCGAAAACTCCCAAAGGCAGCTAACCCTTCAAGTTTGGAAAAATTAGAGACAATATCTCTTGGGGAGGAAGAGATTCTCAAGACAAATCTTTATTCGGGGAATGGGGGACTTCTCACCCGGCCGAGAGGGAAACATATTTGCAGAATGAACCCCCAAGGACTTAAACATAAGAACCTAAGATATGCCATACTGGGTCAGACCAAGGTCCATCAAGCCCAGTATCCTATTTCCAACAGTGGCCAATCTAGGTCGCAAGTACTTAGCAGTTTCCCAAAAGACACAGGTTCCACAGTGGATATACTGGGTCTAATTTAATAATGGTTTATGGACCTTTCCTCCAGGAACTTATCCAAACTTTTTTTAAACTCAGCTACACTAACAGCTTTTACTACATCCTCTGGTAACGACTTCCAGAGTTTGATTACGTGTTGCTCAAGTAGGCCAATTGGTGGATCAGGGGGGAGCAGTTAAACCCTTTGAAGAGCTCAAGCAAAAATATGATTTAGACAGGAAGGATCACTGTGCTTATGTACAGCTCTGATATTTCCTGCAACAAAAAGTGATTAGACTAGATCTGCAGGCCAAACCTACACCATTCGAGAACTTGATAGAGAAGAAAGACACACAAAAAAGTCTGATATCTATACTATACCGGGTGCTCAGTGCGAGAGATGGTATACCAGTCAGCCAGAGGAGGTGGGGGGAAGAGGAGTTACTGGGCACCTGGGATGCGGGACGGTGGAAGGTCATTTATGAACATGCCTACAAATTGGCCCCAGGAACTCTGTTCTTAGAAAATAGTTTAAAGCTATCTTGTGCATGTTCTGGACTTCGGTTAGGTTACACTCTATCTATACAGAAGGCTCAAGTGCATGCTGGAAGGGTTGTGGTAGGTGGGGGTATCTGTTACACCTGATTTAGAGCTGCCCTAAGGTAGAAGGATTATGGAAAGCAGTTGAATGGCTCTACAGGGATATCAGCAAGGTGCAGATTAAATAAGAACCAGGCATAGTGGCACTAAATGAAGCAGCAAGGTGAGAAAACAGGGCCTTGAACACCTTTCTTGGATATTGTGTGGTGACTGCACGTCTGACTCTTTTTGGCTGGTGGAAGAGTAAAGAGGTCCCAGCTTTGTGTGTGGTAGTGCATAAACTGGAGCAGGTATGCAGCACCATACTTAGCCCTGTGTGAGCGATGCAGCCGCACAAGACGCAAAAGGATTAGGGGCGAATGTCAGGCTGCTGGCCCCAGCCGGCCCCTCCCCCTGCATCGCTCTGCTGCCGCCGCCACTTTTTTGTTTTCTCAGAGGTGGCAGCGGCAGCAGCAGTGAGGCAGACCCACGTTTGTAGGCAGGTCGGGTCCCTCCTTTCCTTCTCTGATGTAAGTCATGTCAGAGGAGGGAGGGACCAGGCCAGCCATTCAAACGCATGGCTGCTTTACTGCTGCTGCCACCGCCGCATCCAAGAAAACAAAAAGTGGCGGGCAAGGGGGGGGGGGGGTAGGCGGGGGCAGACAACCGGTGGGAGGGGGTGCCAGATTTGGAAATAGCACAAGGTACAATTGTGGCTTGGTACGGCTCTGCAGGTATGGAGTCTCTGTGCAGTCACAGCATACAGGTAATACAACAAAAGAGGCTATAAAGATACGTTCCACTGGTATGAGGAATGGCAAGAGGAGGGTATAAATTATGAGGCAATAAGGATTTTGGGGAGGGAGGGAGGCGAAGGGAGAGGGGGGAGGGTCACAGTGACAGGAAAGAGTAAAGGGTGCCAGGTCAGAGAATGTGAGATACGGAGGATGGTAGTGCAGCATGGCAGCAGGTGGTTTAGGCTGTTACTATGTACATTGATGCACAGGACAGTATGGGAAGGGTGGGGGGAAGTGAGTGGGTAGTTTATTAAATGGACGCTTGCAAACACTGTTTGATTATAATGTTATGTTGAAAAACTGAATAAAATATAAATCACAAAAAAAAAACCCAAAAAACCCTTTGGCTTGGGAAGTGACTGTAGTACCAGCAGGCATCAGTAGCAATAGCAGCAGCAGTATCAGAAGTGGTGATGATCACTATAAAGAAGGAAGTGCCATTGAGACTGCCTGAGAAAGCAGCAATGAGGTGGAAACAGAAAGAGAGCCAGTGAAGTGACCCGAGAAGAGGGTCTATTTGAGTGTAGCTACATTGATGGAAGATTCGCTGAGCTTTGAATAGATTGAAGGGATGGGGGAGGGGATTGTTTAGTGAGAAACCAGTGATGAGCAGGTTGTTGTAGTGTAAGTGAGAGGTGATGACAGTGTGGATAGGGGTTTTGGTAGCATGCATAGAAAGAAAGGGGTGAATTTGGCTAATGTAAGAGAGAAAAAATGGCAGGTTTTAGCTGTCTGATATGTGCATAGAGAGAGGCTGTGAGTGAGAGAAGAGTCAAGGTCCTAAGGTTATGATCTGAGGAGCAGGGTCGGCCCATCCACTAGGCGAACTAGGTGGTCGCCTAGGGTGGCAGACCCTGGTGGGCAGCATCACTAACTCAACCCCCGGGAAGCAGCAGCTGAAGTGCTGCTGCAGTGCTGTGGTGGGCTTTAAAATACCCAAGCGCATGCACGCAGTTCTGGCCTGTTGCTCCTGCCTGTCCTACAAGAAAGTTGCATCAGAGGGGAGGCAGGAGTGGCAGGCCATGAGTGCACATGTGTGCAGGCACTTTAAGGTGTGACGCAGCACTGAAGTGGCAGTTCACTTGCTGCTGCTTCAGTGCCAGATGGGGCGGCATGGCAGACTAGATGGAGGTGCGGTCTTTGGGGGGACAGCAGTATGGAAGGTCTACCTAAGGTGACAGAAACCATTGTGCTGCCACTGCTGAGACAGAGAGGATGACAGCTATGAAAAGAAATAAAGGAGGAAAGATGAGAAGCTCTGCCTTGGCCATGTTTGGTTTCAGATGGCAGAGGGACATCTAGGCAGCAGTGTCAGACAAGCAGACTCAGATTTCGGCTTAGATTCCTGGTGAAATTTCTGGTGCAGAAAGGTATATCTGGACGTCCTCAGCATAAAGATGGTACTGAAAACTATGGGAGGAGATCAGTGCACCAAGGTAATGAGTATAAGAAGAGAAGAGGTCCGAAGACATAGACCTGATAGTGGGAAAGCAGTAGAGAAGGAGAATCCATCACAGCATACACTAGAAGTGTGATGGAAGAGATAAAGGGAAACCAGAACAGAAAACAGCCCCAAAATCCAAGTGAGAACAGTATACTAAGGAGAAGGTGGTGATTAATAGTGTCAAAATCAGCAGAAAGGTCGAGAAGGATGAAGATCGACTATCCATCATACCCTTCTCTCTGCAAGTCTTCCTGCTGCCTTTAAATATGCTGTGGATACACCACGCCCCCAAAAAACCTTCATTGGATCCTAACTGCCCTTTCAATTATCATCCCATCTCCCTCTTCAGTTTTGCATTCTAAATACTTGAACATGCTCTTCATCATTTCTGTCTTAGATTTGTTTCAACTTAAGCCATTCTGGATCCACTCCAGGCTGGTTTTTGTCCTCTACATTCTACAGATGCAGACCTTGCAAAAGTCTCCAATGACCTGTTCCTGGCCAAATCCAAGGGCCTTTAGTCAATCCTCATGAAATTTTGCAAGACATGGGAAGCCAGCATAACCTAACCAAAAAGTAAATAAAATGGTCTGATCTATGAGTACGTTGGAGTAGGGATGCTGGAAACCTGGGGAAGGGAAGGAAAGAGGAGATACTGGAAACTTGAAAGGGTATTTCACTTGAACAAGTTGACCTATTGGGTACTCAAGGTCGAAATGGCTTAAACACTAAAATCCACAGTTTAAACTTTATCTGTGCAGCCAAAGGCAGTTAATGTGATTCAATTAAAGATGGAGCAATATAAACACTGTCTATTAGCATGGCTGCTGAATTTTGCACCATCGATAGGGCCTTTATTATAATTACAGATATTAAAATAATCAATTGTAGTCAGTACTACATGGTGGAAAGCCAAATGGAAATCTTTAGTAGTTGTTACAATGCACAAATGTCTAAGTTGTCTTCATTTTAAAAAGGTAGATGTAATCAACTGTCTCAAATGAGGCTTAAAAGAACGACTATCATCAATTATAATTATTATATAATTATTATCCTAAGTTAATGCACTTCCTTTAATATGGGGACTTCATGCTTGCCAATTTTCAACATATCTGGTATTGAGACTGAAGCCGCTCTTGCAATCACCAGTGCTTGAATGGTCTAGCCAGGACCGTACCAAGCTATAAATGCACCCTGTGCGACTAACGAATCTGGCATTCCCTCTATCTAGTCACATTCAGTAACTTACTGTTTTTGAGCTTCCTGGAAGCCCAGTGAAGATATCAGTGCCCCCTTCTGTACCTGCGCCATGTGCAGCCGCACCACTCACTTGGTATGGCCCTGGGTCTAGCTAACTGGAGTAAAACTAAATTTATGCTTCCAGATCCTTCCAGGTATTCTATGACACCATTGGCATAGAGATGAAAATTAAGCCCCAGACTAACAAGAAAGCCACGGAATAGCCTCAGATATAAATTAAACAATGTAGCAGAGAGTGCTGACCCCTGGGTTCTCCACACATACACCTCTCCAGAGTCTCATTCCCACATTTTACCTGCTGCCATCTGTCACTCAAATATGATTAGAACCAGTCCAACATCCTTCCACCAATTCCTCAGCTTATTAAGTAAGATATTATGATGCACATAGTCGAAGACTGCTGAGATGCCAAGATATACATCAATAATGAACTCTTGCATCTCTACTGTATGTCAATAACCATTGGCCATCAGTAGGCTTTCATGTTATAATCTGCATGAATTAAATATTGTTGCTTATGTAAGCACTGCACAGAAATATCTTTTAACTGCTGATGGACAACTGACTTTATCCATGAAGGAGATATGGGATGGCGACAACCCATCTGTTATTTATTACTGCCAATCTTTAGTATAGGTCACATTGTTGCCCTTTTCAGGACAACTATAAGACTGCCTCTCTGTAAAGTTTGATTTACTGTTAACATAAATTGTTCTGTAAAATCTGTAATGGAGCTTTTTAATAAAAGCATCAAGTAAGGATCAAGATGGCAGGTAAAGGATGATACACTGTGTAATACCCTGCAGAAAATTCATTCCAGCCCCGTTATCAGTCCTTCACTAGCATCAATCAATCCACTAGCCAGTTGGACAGTATCCTCTAAACATTTTACCATCTTATCCTTTAATTTAGGGGTTCCCAAGCCTGCCTCCCAGCCAGTCGGGTTTTCAGGATATCTTAAATGAATATGCATGAGAGAGATTTGCATGCACTGCTTCCATTGTATTCAAATCTCATTCATCCATATTCATTATGGATATCCAGAAAACCCAACTGGTTGGGGAGGCCCCAGAACAGGTTTGGGAACAGGGCCGGTGAGAATGGGGAATAATGGACTAGGAAAAAGGAGATGGGGAATGGGAGGGATGAAAAGTGGTAGGTAGATGGAGTAAAAAAGAGGGGGATTGAGGAATAGATAGTAAGCAAGAGTAGTGGACAGAGAGAAAAATAAATGGTAGAAAGCTGGAGGGAAAGGATCAATATCCAAGATGGAACGAAATGAAGAAAATGAAAGAGGAGACAAGAAATGGCAGATGGACTAGAGGCCATAGACAGAGAGCTAAGAAAAGACTGAGGAAAACAGAAACCTCAGATTGGGACCATCATGATCAGAGAATAAAATGGCCAGACAACAAAGGTAGAAAAAATAATTTTATTCTCAATCTTTATATTTTATACAGTTCAGGGAAATGTATCTCATTCTATTTCTCTGGTGTTGCATTGTATGCAGAATCTGGCTTCTTAGGGTTTCAGTTTAATTTTTATCTACTTTTTTATTTTTAGGTTGTGGTCACTTATTCTATACTTGGTGAGGATCTGTGTTCTGAGTGAGTGACAAAAGCCAGATGTTCTGTTAACATGGTGCTTGTATGTAGGGATCTGTACTTTAGTAATATGAATTGTTCAGCTTTTCATATAGGTGTTTGGATGTTCCAGGACCCACTGCAGCATTTACAGTACTGCTGTTTTGTGTAGGCTCCTTATGGAGAAGGATGGGATATAGCCATCATGAATAATAATGAGGGAGGAAGGGTGCCGATCTATAGGTTGTAGGGGGGCAACAGAAACCATAGCACTGGCCATGTTTGGGAATCCCTGCTTTAAATAATTTGCAAAAACTTGACAGGAGATTCCTTGCTCATCTGACCTTCTAGTTTGAACTGTTACTAAAAATTTCACAGTTTCAAAACACTCTTCTGATCTATTCAAGGCTTTCAATGTTTTAGCCTGAACATTGAAGAATGGAAAGATGCTCAGAGTGGACCAAGTCACTGTCGAAATGATCAAAGCTGGGGGAGACATTTGGCTGCAACAGTTTCACATCCTCCTAACACTCATCTGGCTCATGGAACAAGTTCCATCAGCATGAAAGAAAGCCATCATTGTGCCAATTCTGAGAAAGACGATAGCCGGGAATACAAGAACTACCGTGGCATCAGCCTCCTTTCAATCGTTGGCAAGGTTTTCATGAAGATCATACAATCAAGGCTGCAGAAATACGGTGAACAGACCAGCCGAGAAGAGCAAGTAGGATTTAGGCCAAATCAGGGCTGCACTGATCAAATATTCACCATTTGTCAACTGGCGGAGGAAAGGATTAGGTGTGGAACGTGAACCATCATTGTCTTTATTCACTTCAAATCTGCATTCAACTGTATTCACTGGCCTGCCCATTGGAGAATGAGCATGTGCTGCTGAAGATCATCCAACTTCTCCAAGCATCATACAATGGCTCAACAAGCAGCTTGTGGATATGATATGAACTATCCAAGGAATTTCCTATACAAACTAGAATCTACCATGGAGATGTCGCCTCACCCCTGCTTTTCAATATCGTGATTGATGCCATTATGATGAAAACATTTGAGGACAGATGCGGGGTCCAATACGACATGAACATCTTCCTGACCGACTTGATATTTGCAGACATTGCCATATTTGCTGACATGAATGCAGAGGACACCACATTGTCTGTATTGCCCAATCATATGGCCTAAGAATCAATGTGGACAAGACCAAAGTAATGACCATGGATGGATCACAGGCCAGTGTTCACCTTGATAGAATCCAAATTGAGCAGATCCAAGAATTCATGTACCTAGGATTGCTGGTACAGAAGAAGAAGTTGGCATCCACTACTGAAGTACACTGCAGGATTGGCCAGGCAACAGTAGAGTTTGCCTTGCTCAAATAGTGTCTATCCACTAATATCTCCACCAAGACCAAAATTTGCCTCTTCCGAACACTGATCCTGACAATTTTCCTATATGGATCAGAAACATGGGCCCTGTTCAAACCTGACATGAACAAGCTCGATGTCTTTTAAATGTGATGTCTGAGACAGATTTTGGGTATCTCTCTTCATGATCGCCATCAAAATGAGACAATTCGGACAAGGTGTGACCATCAACCTTCAGTCCAAAATCCAAAAACACAGACTGAGATGGTTGGTCATGTTTTCAGAATGAACACCAGTCAACTGCCATACAAACTCCTCTAACTCTTTCTAAAATAACACCACTCAAACTCATAAACCACCAACTATATACAGTGATTGTAAAATAACTAACCGAATTACTAAATCTTATATATTTCTCTGTTTTCTATCTATTTTTTGTAGGAGGTTTTTGCCTTGAGGGGTTGCCCCCTCCCGAAGTGTAACTTCACTTTTAATCAAAAGCATGGTTCAACCCCGTGTACCTCCTAATCGTGAATTGATGCACACTATTTTTGTGCTATAACACACCTCTAACTTCTAAAGATGTATCAATCAATCTTTACTTGCTTATTAATACTCATCTGATACATGTATGATTCCACTTTCTTAGGGAAATATTCCGTTTGCTCTCCCCTGAAAATCCGCAGTTAGGAGTAGTTACCTTGGTTGTTTGCATCGTGCAGTAGCTACTCTTTCTGTAGGCTTCGCAGATGCAGCAACCACCACTTCAATGGGAGGTGATAGCTGCATTCGCGAAGCTGTCCTCCTGTGAAGCTTGCATTTCTCCATGGTATCTGCAGGGGAAATACTGAGAATGCCTCATGCAGATAACACAGGGTCTTTGCAGCTAATATCAGGCTTTTGCAGTTATTGCCCGGAATTAGCTGCAAAAGTCTATTACGGCTTAATAAACATACCCCTAAGTCATTGTGAGAGGGGCAAAAGTGGCAAAAACTCTGGAATAAAGACCTCAAGATACTGGGAAAGGGGCAAAGCAGCACCAAAATTGTCACGAAAACACAATAGCACTGTGAAAGGAGCAAAGTAGCAAAAACATTAACAGGAAAACCCCATCATCAATAGGAATGAGTTTTCATTTGGAATGAAAGTGGTGATCTGGGTGAAACAGGAAATGATTAAATTGTTGTCATTTCCAGTCCCTGCCAATAGTGTGCCCTATTGTACAATATGGCTCACTGTTGACTAGAAATGATACAATAGAGAAATAAAAAAAACAATTTTGAAATAAAATGGAATGAAAGTTTTGGTCCTGCACATCCCTAGCATCCCTAGTCAGCAACCAAGATGGATGTGTGATAATTTAACTCTGGCAGTATAGCACACATACCCAGTGCAGAAAAAGCAAGCTCCCCTGATGTTTTTTATGACTCCGTGCATGTTACTATGTATTGGAACTTCCAGAGAGCAGGACCATGTATATGGAAAAGAAAATGGATGGAAAAGAAAATGGATGAAAAGGAGCCATGTGGAATTGAACAGGTAACTATGGAGTAACAGTCAGAGCCTGAGAACAAAACCCCAGGCTTTGACAGTAAGGTGAATATGATGGCACCATTTAGTAAAGGAGAGATGGCAGAGTGGCCTAGTGAAATTAAAAGCAAAATTAAAATGGAGATAGGATTTGTGACGATGCGAATTAAGGAGGCCATGGTAGAGATCCACATGGACCTCAAAGAGATGGGAGTAAGGCTAGAAGATGAGTAGACAATCAATGTGGCTAAAAACTTAGAGGGATTAAAGGGCAGTAATATTACACTAATGAATAAATTGGAGGATATAACGAACAGTACAAGGAGAAGGAATATTAGGATTCAGGACATACCTGAAAGCTCTGAATATGCTGTTGTGAAGGAGATAGTGCAAAGCATATGTAAGGCCATTCTGTTTGAAGATTCAGTAGAGATAAAAATGAATAGGACCCACCAGACACTGGGACCAAAAAGAGGTGGGTGGTCAGCTCAGAGATATGACTGCTTGTTTGTACTATGGTAAACGCATTCTCTTTGAGAGCCTTGAATTGGAAGAACTATAAAGTTGAACTATTCAATGAACTATCAGCAACAACCTTGCAAAGAAAGTGTGATTTTCAAGAATTTATAGCATTTATGGTGAAACAAAATGTGAAATAAAAGTGGCTGTACCCTTTCAGTCTACTTTTCATGACAGGAGGAACAAGTATAAAAGTGGACAATGTTGATGAGGTCTGGGCCGCGTTATCGAGATGTGGTTATAAAGATACTTCAGCTGAAGTCAAAAAGAATAGAAAGTAAATGGAGGCTCTGCAGCAACTGGTGGTGTTTAGATGGCAGCAAGCATAGGCGGCAGAAAGGGGTGGATCACAGGGGCTATAGCCCCACCAATATTTGGTCCAACACAGCATCAGCAATTACAGAACTTAGGGATGGGGCTGGAGATTGATTTGTTTGGTCCTTTCAGCCTAAATGTGTTTTACTGCCCCTAGCAGGAAGTGTATGGAGATTCAAGGAAGCTACAGTGGAGTGAACTGGTAGCGGGCTCTCCAACCAAAGGTTCAAAAGCTGATGGCGAATAAATTATTGGAAACACTGCTAAAAGAGAGAACGGTGAGGTTTCTGCAGTTCATTGACTTGCTGGATCCGAGGCAGCATGGCTTTACCAGAGGCAGATCTTTTTGAGAAAACTGATTGATTTCTTTGACTGGGTGACCAGGGAGTTGGTTCGAGGGAGAGCCCTAGATGTGGTGTACTTAGATTTCAGTAAAGTCTTTGACACCGTTCCACATAGGCGACTTATAAACAAGCTGAGCACTGTAGGGATGCACCCTAAAGTGACTGACTGGGTTAGAAATTGGTTGAGTGGGAGGCCACAAAGGGCCTCTACAAAGGCTAGAGGTAAATGAAGCTTACTCTGAGGAGACGGAAGTTACCAGTTGTGTGCCACAGGGATCTGTCCTTGGTCCGATTCTTTTTATCATCTTTGTTAGTGATATTGCAAAAGGGCTGTTGGATAAGATTTGCCTTTTTGTGGATGGTACCAAAATCTGCAATAAACATCCAGGAAGGAGTAGATAACATAAGGAGGGATCTAGATAAGCTTGAAGAATGGTCAAGAACTTGGCAACTGAGATTTAATGCTAAAAAATGCAGGGTCATGCACTTGGACTGCAAAATTCCAAGGGAGCAGTACAGTGTAGGCAAAGTATTTCTGTCCATGAAAGAAGATCGGGACCTGGTCGTGATTGTTTCTGATTATCTTAAAACAGCTAAACAAGTAGAAAAGGCAACAGCAAAAGCCAGAAGGATGCTTGGGTGCATAGGAATAAGAGTAGCCAGCAGAAAAAAAATGAAGTGATGGTGCCTCTGTATAAATCTCTGGTGCAACCTCATTTGGAGTATTTTGTGCAATTCTGGAGACTGCACCTTCAAAAGGATATAAACTGGATGGAGTCAGTGCAGAGAGTGGCTACTAAAATGGTTAGTATTCTTCGTTATAAAGCATATGAGGATAGACTTAAAGATCTTAATATGTATACATTAGAGGAAAAGCGGGATAGAGGCGATATGATAGAGATGTTTAATATCTCTGTGGTATAAATGCACAAAAGGAGGGCCTCATTTGATTGAAAGCAAACCCTGCTATGAGGGGACATAGGATGAGGGTGAAAGGGAATAGACTCAGGAGTTATATATGTAAATGTTTCTTTATGGAAAGAGTGGTAGATGTGTGGAATAGTCTCCCAGTGGAGGTAGTAGAAATGAGAACAGTATCTGAATTCAAAAAAGCATGGGACAAACACAGAAGATCTTTTAAGGAAAAAAGGGGACTACTATAGTTGATATGAAAGGGAAGATAGACAGGCCATGTGGTCTTTTTCTGCTGTCATGTTTCTATGGATGGAGAAGGCACCTGAATTATTAAGCTAGCAGTGCTGGACAAGGAAGACTGTAATAAATGAGGTTGACAGATGGCGAAAGGGGGAGGGGAGGGGTTATATGTTGTATAAATGGTTGATTGAGTGAAGGGAAGAAAAACATGGGTTTGGTAAAACTAAGGGATGAATGAGTATGGGTGAATGAGGTGGTAGAACAGGGTGGACTGGGTAGGAAGTATATGTAAATGTAATAAGAAGGGATGGTGATGTCAGGAACCTCTAAATGGGCAACTATGGAGCTCTCTATTTGCATTGGGAGGGGAGAGGAAGGGGAAGAGGGATACTTCAGGTGGAGTGGGAAAGGGAAGATACATACAATAGGGGCTTTTAGGTAGTTCAAGGGAAGATGAGATAACAGATTGAATAAGCAAGAGCTTTGAAGTGGAAATGTTTCTGTCAAGAGGAGGAATGGGATTGTTAAAGGCGAGTCAGCATTGACTATGGGCCCAATTCTGAGACGCGGGTTGCGGGGCTCCACATCCCAGCAAGAAGTTCAGTCCTGCAAGCCATCTGGGACGATTCCCCCTCTGGCTCTCCCCATACGTCCTGAGTATCAGGATGGGGAGAGTCGGCAGGGGCGGGAGAGGGCAGGATTGGATTGGAGCAGGGGAGGGCTAGCCCGGCAGGACATACAGGAATGTGCTGCTTATTCCACTTCAAAGGTGGGCTTTGTCATAAGGTATGTGGGAACAGATTTAAAGATCTCAATATACATACTTTGGAAGAAAGGCAGGAGATGGGTGACAGAGATGTTTAAATATCTCTGTGACATAAAGGCACAGGAGGAGAGCCTCTTTCAACTGAAAGAAAGCTCTGCAACAAGGGGGCACAGGATGAAGGTAAAAGGAGATGGACTCAGAAGTAATTCGTAGAAATATTTCTCTAAGGAAAGAGTGGCAGATGCATGGAATAGTCTCCCAAGTGGAGAGTAGAGCCAAAGACTGTATCTGAATTCAAAAAATCATTTGAGAAACACAGAAGATCTGTAAAGTTTAAAAAGGGACTGTAGAGCTTAGTAGTCTGTATGGAAGGGCAGACTTGATAGGCCATATGGTCTTTATCTGCCATCATGTTTCTATGAAGATCATCTAAAAATAGCAAATCACTCCATACAAACATACATCAATGTCCAAAATACTTGGTGATATACTACTTATAAAACTATTAGCAATCTCAATTGTAGTCTCAGACCTCAGTGGCGCTTCACACCATTGACTTGGCAGAAAATCAGCGCTATGATAGCATCAATGACTACTGAGAGAGAACTCTTTTCCTTTTTTGTTTTTTATGTATAAATATCACCAATTCTCCACCACCTTCGTGTGTATAGCTATTGAAAAGCTTATCTTTGTTGAAGTTTTCTCATTGGGGTTCCTTTGTTGAAAGTTTCTCATTTAACAACAAATAGTTTTATAAGTAGTATATCACCAAGTATTTTGAACATTGATGTATGTTTGTATGGAGTGATTTGCTATTTTTATATGATCTTTATCACACTCCACGAAGACCAAGTTTAATATCATGTTTCTATGGGCTGAAGGAGTTGTATGGTAGCCCAGAAGCTAGAATTAAGATAAAAGGGCTTTAATCTAAAAGAAATATCATTAGGCAGGGAGACAGCCCAGCAAACCTAATTTAGTGAATCATGTTTGCTGTGCTCTTCCTCGCCCATCACAGTGTGGGGTTGCTGGGATACATGCGCCATCTTCTTGCCTGGGCCCCCTCCATTGTGGGGGATGCTTGGACAGAATTAACACTGGCAGAAGGCATTTTGGGATAAGGAGTTGGGACTGATGAGAAGATGAATGGCAGATGACAGCTGGAAAGTGCGAGAGTAGAAATGGGGGGGGAGGGGGGAGACTTAAGAGTGGATGAAAGAGGATGAATTGAAGAATATGGAAGGAGTGAAAGACCAGAAGGGAGAATGGAGGAAGGAGATGAAAATCTAGCTATAGGTAGAAAGAGGCAGATTATTGATATGAAGCAAAAATTAAAAAAAAAAATAAGAAAGATTAGTAGGAGCAAAATGAAGGGAAGGAAAGGAAAAACAGAGGGACAAGAAACAGAAAATTGAAGAGAGACCTGGAAAGATCAACAAGCAGAAAAAGAGAGACCAGGACCTTATAAAAACATAAGGCTAAGACAATAAAGGTACAAAAACAATTTTTATTTCACATTTTCTTATGGCTTGGCATATTTCAGCTTTGGGAATGTACATTTCTATCTTTGCATTTTGCTAAGTACAGGACAATATGCATTTCCTTTTCTCTTATTTTCAGGGTTCCATGGCTGAAAGTCTGGGGGGGGGGGGGGGGTTGTGCTTTCGTCTCAGTTTGTATGTATGCTTCTGTTTCTAGTTTGCAGCCCCTTCTTCTGCCTGTTTTGTCTGTGAGTTATTTGCATATAATTTCTTTGTGGCAGACTGTGTTCTAGGGCTTTATGTAATTTTACAGTGCCACCTTTTGGCCTTTTCCTACGTAGGTTTTGTGCTGTTTGAATACTGAGATTGAGAGCCGGTATAGTATAGTTAAATTCTGAGTGTAGGTTATGTGCTAAATTATGATTGTTATTTTGACATAACATTAGATGAGGTTTTTGAACATTTTAGTTGATATTGTGTCTTGAAATGTTTGTCATTTTAGCAAGCTTGTGTCAGCTCAAGTTAAAATTAAACTGTGATATTGCCTTTTGAGACAGCTTTAGATATGGAAACAGTTCAAATATTGGTGCATGTGTGCTGAATTTAAAACACTTAAAAATATCACCCACAATGCATGACAGCTGTTGCAGACTACTTAGAAATCCATTGTAGGGTAAACTTTAAAGGTGCTATTTTGTTCATAAGAGTGTAACTAGCATGACTAATGCCCATCCATATTAACCCTGGACCCCAAAAAAATCAGTTCTGATGGGCAAGTGGTGATTGAGAGAGAGCTATGCTGTTATATGTGCTAGGGGAGGGAGGTTGAGAGATAACTTTAGGGGTGTGTGTTCTAGAGGCACAAGTACAAAACCCCATGGTTATGCAAAACCTATGCAAATGAGGCCTCACAAATGAGTCTCTGCACATGGCCCCACATCATCCTCAGGCTGCCTTTGGCAGTCTGATGACATGCTTGTATATTGTGGCTTATTTTATTAATTATTCTTCACCATAATATAGCTTGTACCCTTCTGGTTTGTCATGTAGTTTAAATTAGCAGTATATAAATGTTGGCACTGTTTTCCTACAGTGATAAACTATATTACAACTATTCTTTGCATCAACATTATACCAGTTTTGCTTACAGTTTCTAGATATGTATTGATTTCATGGCTATCATGTTGTTGATTCCTACATTCTGTACAAAATCTTTCTCCTACATATTTTATCAATGAGTAAAATATTTCTGATCTGTCCATATTGCTGAGTGTTTCTTTTGATTGGTATCTAAAATTTAGTATGCTCCTGGACTATCACAGCCTGTTCATATGATGCTAAGTATTTACTGCTCAGTAGTTACTTTTATTCTGGCTATGCATTTGCCCCTTCACTGCAATTTCTTACAATACAGATTCCCCGCAGCTTTTTTGTGTTGTTGCACTGTGCCTTTACTAGCTTCATCTGGCTAGGTAAAATCTGGGTTCTGTCTTGGGTCCCCTTCTTTTTTCTCTCTATACCCAGTCCCTTGGTGCGCTTATTTCCTCTCATGGTTTTCAGTACCATCTCTGATGCTGTTGACTCCCAAATCTATCTCTCTACTCCTGATCTTTCTTCTGCTTTCCAGTCCCGGATCTCTTGCTGTCTCTCTGCCATTGCTGCCTGGATGTTCCATCGTCCCCTGAAATTGAACATGGCCAAGACTGAACTTCTCGTTTTTTCTCCTAAAATTTCCCTTTCTCCTTCTTCTTTTTTAGTCTCTGTTGATGGCTCTGTTCTCCAACCTGTTTCATCTGCTCGCAATTTGGGTGTTATTTTGGACTCTTCGCTCTCTTTCTTCTCTCATATCCAACTCATCGCTAAGACCTGTCGCTTCTTTCTCTTCAACATTGGCAAAATCCACCCCTTTCTCTCTGAGCCCACTACTAAAACCCTCATCCATTCCCTAATCACCTCCCACCTTGATTATTGTAACCTCCTTCTTGCTGGTCTCCCTCAGTCTCATCTCTTCCCTCTTCAGTCTATTCAGCACTCCGCTGCCCGTTTGATTTTCCAACAGCCTAGTTTTGCCCACATCACTCCTCTCCTCAGATCTCTTCACTGGCTCCCTATCCGTTTCCGTATTCACTCTCACATAGAAGAGTCTGGAGTGTGACTTTAGAAACAAATCGTAAGACTTTTGGGAGGTGGTCTACCAATATTCTCACTCCTGTTCACATTACCTATCATTAGTAAGCACGCAGCTCCACATTTTCATGCGTATGTCAATTACCCTGCTTCACTTTTTTAGATGGAGGAGGAGTGATGGCACCTTGTGCTGGTGGATCTGTGGGAGGAGGGGAGAATTTGAACATATGTGGTGGTTCTGCCCTAAATTGCAACCATTCTGGTCTCATGTACATAGCTTAATTCCTCAGACTTTTGGGGTGCAGTTTCCCTTTTCGATTGAATTATGGATGTTGGGATACTTATTCCTTGATCATCTCCTAGAGGGACTGCGCCGACTCTTTTATTTACCCACTCAATAAAAATGATATTAAAAAAAAAAGTAGAAAGACTAGAGGGCATGCAATGAAATGCATTTAAGACTTATCAGAGAAAATATTTTTTTCTCTCAGTGTACAATAAAACTCTGGAATTTGTTGCTGGAGGATGTAGTAAAAGCTATTAGTGTAGATGGGTTCAAGAGAGGATTGGACAAGTTCCTGGAGGAAAAGTCCATATACTATTATTAAAGTGGACTGGCGAAATTCACTATACATCTCTGGGATTAAAAGCATGGAATCTGCCTACCCTTTGGGAACCTGACAGGTACTTGTGACCTCGATTAATCACTGTTGGAAACAGGATACTTGGCTTGATGGACCTTTGGTCTGATTCAGTATGGAATATCTTATGTTCTTATGAAGGTTATGGATCCCATATTTGCTCATATTTAAGCTGTGGAGGAGGTAGAAGATGACAGTGAAGGGGAGGGACAGAATCTCACTGCTTGCACCTTTTTGATATAATAATTTTTGGCTGATAGCATATGTTCTGAGTGTCTGCTTTGGGAAACGAAGATCTGAGAACCTTTCAGCAGTAGTAGTTTTGCTATTTATATGTTGTGCATTTTTTACTATCCAAGGGCAGGAGAGAAAAGGTCCTTGAAGGGTTATCTGATCTTGAATTATCATTGGGGAGAATTAAAGGTGGCAAAGAGCTTAGTTATTTATTATGTAAAGTAATAAAGGTTACAAGTTTAGCAAATGATCATATATGCGAAAATGGGAATAAAATACAGGAACTATTTTTGGAGATAAGAAATGGAAGCAATTATAGTTAATATTGATAAAAAAAATCTGTATCCACTCTTATTAAAGAACATGGATATACACTGATATCCAGATGATATTATACACCAGTATGATTGCATGGAATGTGTGAGGGAATCAGCAATCTTTTCTGGAGTGAGTGTGGCGAGCAAGGTACTTCTTACCACATGCAATGGACCTGTCCCAAAGTGCAAGATTATTGGAATGAAATTAAGGGTACGTTGACATGTATATTCAAGAGGGATGTTAAAGTGACTGCATCATCGGTATTGTTGGGGAATAGGCAATTTTTACATGTATAACAGCAACCAGATGTGAAATCACTACGCATTGGAGGAACAACGATTTACCCAACATGGACAGATGGATCATTCCATTCAGGAAAGCTGTGTTAATGGAATGACTGACTGGATTAATCCACAATTCAGCTGTTAAATATGAGAAGGAGTGGCAAGAGCTCTTGGGTGGGGAAAGGGAGAGAAACAAAAAGGGTGAAATTGTTACAATGGAATTAGTGTTTGTGCTTTTGAAAAATAAAGAGGGACAAAAAATGTAAGTAGAAACACTCCAAGACACAAGGATAGAGGCAAAGCAGCAAAATGTTGGCAGGAAAATCTCACATCACTAGATTAGGGGGTAAAGCAGCATTGACAGTGCTCTTTTAAGTTTATATTTTATCAGGCTTCTCCTTATTGAATCTATCTGCTCTGAACCATACAGCAGGAGTTTTGTCTAACGCAAACTCAATTAGTGCCTACCCCCTATATATTTGAGCGCTGTGCATGGTCTTTGCTTTCTCTCACCATTTTGTACTCCCTTTTTTCTGAATCCTTCCTAACACAAGCATCACTCCTTGAAAAATGGTATAGCGATAGAGCCTAGTGGTTAATGGTTAAAGCAGCAGCCTGGTACCTAGAGAGACCAGCATTCAATTCCCCACTAGCACTCCTTGTGCCCTTGGGCAAGTCACATAATTGTTTTTCATTTATTTCATTTGATATATCGGTCTTTGTGAGTCACAGTCAGAGTGGTATCTTTGAAAGGCTTTTGAGAGTTATCCTCTAGCAGGTCAGTAAAGAAGCAGAGCAGTTACGCTGATTTAAATAAGTAAGGCTTGAATACTGTACATCTAAGGATGTCTGCATATGTCTTTACAGAAGGGGGTGGGGGTAGACCAAGGTGATGAGACAGTGACACTTTATAGGTCAAAGGCTACAGGAGCAAATGCTAGACATTTCAATTGGGGTGGAGGCTAGAGGCTTCATTTGGAGTGTTGCCTTCTAGGGGTGTGCAGGAAGAAAAATATTTTGTTTGAAGTTTTCATATTTTTTTATCTTTGTATTATTTTTTTACTAGTGTAACCTGTTGTGCAATAGGGTGCACTATTGTGCTATAGAATATATGCCAAAAGTTAGATCAGTACTCTAAACAATCAAATCACACAATCTGATCTACAAAATAACAAAGAGGACAAACAAAACACATAACCAACATAATTTTTGTAGGAACGTTCGTTAGATCAGGGGATAGATTAACCCCTTCAAATGACGAACATCTCCCTTTTAATCTTAAACGAAGTTGTGCAAGTGAATTAGTGCAGAACTTCAAAATCAGAACCATAAAGCCACAATGCTAAGAAAAAAGAAACAGAGCCGAAGTTCTTAAACTTAGCTGGCAACTGGATCCAGATCAGGAAACAAGGAGTGAATTCAAGCCGCTACAGTTGAATAAGGAGAATTTTCACCCCCACCAGGGTATGAAAGATTTTTCCACCCCCACCAGGGTCACCACGACACAGCACCACATTTCGGATCAATTGATCCTGTCTCAAGTGGTATGAAAAGAAAGAATGAAAAATTTCTCCGAGCAAAGATTTTCTCCGAACTCTCAAATAGTCAGCACTCATATGTTTGTGTAAGTCCCACTCCGATCTCAACAGCTCCTCCACTATTCAGGGTTCAGAATGACCCCCATTATGTTTATTTTTATGTTTTTGCAATTTCTTGATATACTGCCCAGGCTGAAGGGCATCAGAGCGGTTTACAATCACTGCAAGCAGGTACTGGATACATTCCCTCATCCCCAAAGGGCTCACAATCTATGTGTACCTGAG
Organism: Ichthyophis bannanicus; assembly: GCA_033557465.1. Classification (NCBI taxonomy): domain Eukaryota; kingdom Metazoa; phylum Chordata; class Amphibia; order Gymnophiona; family Ichthyophiidae; genus Ichthyophis; species Ichthyophis bannanicus. The sequence goes on along the minus strand of CM066035.1, from coordinate 604,643,333 downwards.
GCAATGGAAGGTTAAGTGTCTTGCCCAAGACTACAAGGAGGGCCTATAGGACTATAAAAAGATTGAAATGGTTCAGAGGAAGATCACCAAAATGATATGGGGCCTGCACCAGAAGACGTAAGAGAAGAGACTTGAAGATCTAAATCTGTAAATCCTAGAGGAGAGGAGAAATGGGGGGGGGGGGGATATGATACCTACCTTTAAATACTTAAAGAGTATTAATGAATAAACAAATCTTTTTTTCAAACATTCAGAAGCCGTAGAACAAGAGATACGAAATTAAGCTGTAAGGAGGTAAACCTAAAGCAACGTCAGGAAATACTTTTTCACGGAAAGGGTTATGGATGCCTCGGATGCCCTCCTGTTGGAGATGGTGGGAGCAACAACAGTGACATAATTCAAAAATGCATAAGGCAGACACAGGGTATCCTTATATTAGTAAAAGATGGAATCAAAGCAAATTTAAATCTTCAAAGCTAGAGGGGTGTAACCTGCATGGAGCAGTAGATACAGCACTAAACAAAGGCATATTGAGGAGTAATCTACCTTACTGGGCAGACGAGATGGAACATGATAGTCTATCTGTTGTCATTTACTATCTTATTCTGGGGTGTGCTTATTAACCTGTGCTATTTGGGAATTAGGTCCCATGTTATTCAATGGGACCTAGTTACAATTAGCACAGGCTAATCTGTACATTGTAAACATGCCCCTGTGTTACTATATCTGATAATGGGTGAGAAAGCCAATGCCTCTTTTGAGTCTTTTATGTCAGTTTCAATGTTTGGTCTTTCTAATTTCTAACATTTTCCTTTCTTGTGTATGCCTGAAATTTCCTTTCAATACTTTATAATAAGGTCATTAAGGTAGTGGACTTCCTTTCAGTAATGTTCACCCACTGAGCCGCAGTTATGTATTTTTCTGAAGTAGTTTATGGTATGTCTATGAAGAAGAATGAATCTTCAAGTATTTAGAATACTTTCATTTTAACTCTGTTGCATGCCTAAATATGACACTGGGAACTCCTTTCCCAAGTGTAGCTAAAACTCCCCATGTTGTGAAACAACGCAGGTACTTTTAGCTATATTGAAGAAGAGCAAATTACAGATTTATGCATGTACATTTCTCCATATAAATGGCTTTTTAAATTCTTCTTATAGTCTCATACCCTGGTGACTAATGAATAAATGCTGCTCTGATTGCATGTAGCCTTTATGTAAGAGCAATTAACTTTATTCATTAATATAATGAAAATAAAATAGCATCTTTGTATTCATTTCTTTGGAAGTAGTTTGATAATATGGTTTCAAAACAAGACTGGAATTCCAGTGATCCCAAAAATTGTTTTACTAGACTTTTTTCTTCCTTTCTCATATTTAGCTTATGTCTTTTCATTGGTGGCTCTAGGGATGGTGGGTATTTCCTTTCTCCCAGCTAGGGTTTATAGCACTTGAGGTGATGGAGAATGAAGGGACCTGCCAAAGGTTCACAAGGAGGGTTAACAGGATTTGAATCCTGTATTCCCTGGTTCTTAGCCTTCTGTCTAAATGATAGGCAACTTTACCACTTCTTATCGATTTTGTATAGATTGATTGCATGATTGAACCTCATAATTGCCAAATTGTATGAGGTGCGATCAAAAAGTATCAAGACTTGTACAATAACACAAAAAGTATAACACTGACAGTTATTGCACTCAGTCTCCTTCAAAGTAGTCCCCTTCCGATAAAACACACTTCCTCCAGCGTTCCTGCCACTGCTGGAAACAATTTTGAAATGCCTCTTTTGTTATGCTGGGAAGTTGTGTCAAATTTTGCTTAATGGTCTCCAAGTCATCGAATCTCCTTCCTTTCAGTGGTAATTTCGGTTTTGGAAATAAAAAAAAGGGTGCAAGGTCAGGTTAGTATGTAGGCTGATAGACTCGCTTGATTTGGTGTTTGGCCAAGAACTGCTGAACAAGATGTGATGCGTGAGCTGGAGCTTTTTCGTAATGAAGCAACCATTCACCATTCCTGTGCAACTGTGGTCTCTAACAATGAACTGCATCTCTTAAATGAGTCAGAACTTGGACGCAGTACTCCTTATTGATGATTTGGTCTTTTCAAGCAAACTCATGATGAACAATACCCTGGTAATCAAAGAAAACTGTGAGCATGATCTTGACATTGCTCCTCACCTGATGGGCTTTCTTTGGTCTGGGAGAGTCTGGAGTCTTTCATTGTGAGGATTCAGTCTTAATATCCGGGTCATAACCATAAACACATGAATCATCACCAGTAATAATCTTTTTGATGAAATATAAGTCATTTTCAATGCATTCCAACAACTCTGGCTGCAGAGAGTCAATCTTCTTTTTGGTCAGGGAACAGGAGTTTTGGCAGTAATTTTGCAGACACACATCTCATCCCCAAATCAACAGTAAGAATGGACAGTACCAACCTGAAACTGATGTCCATGTCCTCAGCAAGTTCCCTGATAGTTGACAATTTGAGCATATAGTGGCATGCACTGCTTCAACTTTGTCTTCTTTCCTGCTCGTGGATAGCCTTCTAGAACATCCGTCACTGTCAATACTTTGGTGGCTCTCTTAGAAACATTTGTACCAGTCATTAACTTGAGCACGACACATGCAATCATTGCCATGCTGTAACTTATCATAAATCTCTGCACAAATCTCCTAGTTTCTGGCAGAATTTAATGCAAATTTGCTGTTCAATGTTTTCACTCATTGTAAATCTGACGAACTGCTTTTACACGATACCAAACATCACGTGATTAAAAGAAGTACAGGTGTGCTGCAACCATTCTACAGTCTGCAAATGCCAAGCGCATAACTAGGTCACTGCATGCTTAATAGCATTGTGGTGTGACTTATTGTTATATAGCTACACAACAAGTCTTGATACTTTTTGATCAGTCCTCATATTTGACTGCGTACTGATCATTTTTAGGCAAATTTCACAAAAAGCTAGAGTGCTTACTGTGGGGAAATGTGTGTGTGTGTGTGTGCATGCAAAAACATGTGCGCAGAGATACAAGAAGCCCTAAAGCTGGATAAGCGAGTTGCAGAGAGGTCAGGTTGAACTACTTGAGAATAGAGAAGCTGGTAGCAGAGTGTCAAAGAGACCAGGCTACCATTCAATGGCTGGAAGATCCAGCAATATGAAGAAGTGACCTGTGGTACTGCAAAAGGAAGTGCCAGTGGGAGTCTCCACTTTCTGCCATCAGAGATTTACTGTATTTTGTGAGAAATGGCCCCGTAGAACAAAGTGCCATTGGGAGATTCTAGCTCCCTCTGGTGGAGATCTGCCCTGGGTCATGGTTCCACATAATGGCTCTAGAAGAAGTTCATCTTGACAAAGGTGCCCAAATAGGGTGTTACCATGAGAAGGAAAGGGATGAGAGGAGACAAGCTATAAAAGAGGAGAGAGGATAGGCAGAGTGAAGGAAGATGGGAAGGAGATGATTCACACTCACACCATTGTATGGGGATATCAAGACCCTGGAAGTTTCCCCCATGAAGATGGGTCTGGCCATTAGAAATAAGTAGGAATAGGAAAAAGGAGAAGGAAGAAAAAATGGTCTGAAGCACACCCCTGTTGCACACATTCAGCCACCCCACATATGCCTTTCCCCTCCCCATGCATGCATACCCCTCCCCAACTCCATACACACACTATCCACCACCTTGATCCCCACAATCATGTAAACTCCACATTTATTTATTTAGTAAACATTTGTATACCGCTCCTTCCATACACCCCACCATACTCACAGCCCATGTTACTACCTACAGAATCCCACATTCACACAGTCACGTCCCATGCACTCGCTAAGTGACAGAATGCACCTTTCAGCTTGCTTATTTTCTTGAACATCAACATTCACAAGTTTAAGTGTGTATATATGCGACTATAAGCCTGATTTAGCATAGGTCATCTAGCTTGGAAAGAGACAGCCAAATCAGGACATTAGTATCTGAAGAATATTTTACCAAAGAACAGAGAGACCTTTGCAAACTGTAGGACAAGCATCATTCAGGGCTTTGTACGTGTAAACACCAGCACATGCACTCATAGGCGGCAATGCCACCATTTAAATATGAAAGTGGCAGATTCTGTAACCCACACATGCAAATGCTGACATTTACACATATAGCTGGTGGATTTTGTACTGAGTGTGCATTAAGGGACGACATTTAAATATGCAACTAACAGATTTTAAAGAACAGCACATTCACAAGGCGCCAATAAGGAGTCAAGCTCCACAACTAATATTTAGGGATTTTTGAGGTGGTTTTAAATGCCTGACAAGTAAGCATAATTGACCTTCACCTCAGTTATCAATCACAGCTCCATACCCCAGGTCCAAACGAACCGTAAGCTAACAGTTACTGTATGTGTACAAGGGAGCCGGTGTAAATGCTGACTGGGAAGGTATTGTATTTCTGTTGAAAAGCAAAAAGCAAAATAGGTAAATACTTTTGCGGCCTGCCCAAACACACTTAAAACACGCCCCCCTTCAAAACTTTGCATGCTATGGGTGTAGCTTTGTCTTGTTGCCTAGCGAGTATTATACCGATTTTGTGAAAAGAGTACTCTAGGACAAATACAATGGCATTAAATAGATATTTTTGGTTAAAATTTTGAACATATCTTCCACATGTTGATAATGTAAAGACTAATATGCTCTCTAATGCTCCGATTAACTTTTACGCTAAGCGCAGAATAACTATATTTTTCACAGGGACCATTTTAAACAGGGTAATTACCTCTGCCTAACAACAGGCAAAAATGTGCAGTTATTTCATGAAAAGATATCTCATTAGTCACTTTTACCCTTTTCTGTGCCTGCACAGAAAAGCTGTTCAATAGTTTTATTCAGCCCTCCACCCATGCATTCTAAGTAGTAGAATGACTTGCTCTACACAGAAAAATGACATTTTAGAGGGTTCTCACAGTGACTAAATCTTCAGGGGCTAATAAAGTCTGCAAAGATCTCTAAAGACTGTGGAATTCTATTCTTTCTTCATTTACCCCTTAAATTTCCTCTTTTAATTTTACTTACACTTTCAAAGATATATACAAACCAAGTTGGTAATTTACAGATAGAAAAATTTAGTTTGAAATTGAGAAGACTAAACAAGTTTAAACAAAACCAAAATTAATATCCAGCTAGGGAGTAATAACGGACCAATATGACACCACAAAAGTGGAATCTCCTTACTCTGGATTAAAAAAATCTGAGCCAATTCTGATTATCCTCTGGTTTCCATTTTTTTCACCAACTAATCAGGCAAAATAGTAAAAAAAACCTTGTATACATATAAGATCTTTGTTTTCTAGCCAACTGTTCAAAACTGCAAAATAAAAACCATTGGACCTAGGAAGAGAATATCATTCAAGCGTTAGATGTAAAAACGTGAAGTGTAAACTCAGTAGAAGTTAAATTATAAGATATTCAAAACACCACCTTATATTATGGTAGGTAGTATGTGAATATACATTTTTCAAAGACAAGAAAGCTGTAGAACCAGAGGACATGAAATGAAGTTGCAGAGGTAAACTTAAATGCAACATCAGAACATACTTTTACACAGAAAAAGTGGTGGATGCCCGGAGAGCCCTTCAGAAGGAGATGGTGGGAGAAAAAATAGTGAAGAAATTCAAAAAGGCATAGGACAGACACAGAGGATCATTAGATAGCAAGAGGATGGAATCAAACAACGCAAATGACTTCATAAATGCAACAGTGGATGCAGCTCTACAACCCTAACCACCTTACTGGGCAGACTAGATGGACCATACTGATCTTTATCTGCTGTAATTTACTGTGTTACTATTTTAGAAAGGATGTATAGGCCACCCCGGAGAAGTGTAATTGTAAATGTTGGGAGAGGACCAATTGTACATATGTGCCATGAACATACAATGTGCATGTAAAATAGTGGTGTATAAGGGTCATATTTCAGTTACGAAGAGAGCCTGCTCTTCTGCAGACTAGTCTTAGAGAAGGAGGAAAGTGTTCTTCCCCCTACGCTACTGCAGGCTCCCACATGCTACAGAAATAAGGGCCTGGGAACATGTCACGCCACCCTGGCACAGTGAGTCAATCAAGTTTACTTCACACTGGAGGACAGGTAGCAGCAGACAGGTGCACAGTAGGCAGTCTGGGAAGTGTTCCAGAGAGATGATGGTCTAAAAGGGAGGTATGAAGGCTGTATGCACTCTGGGACACCACTGTGGGGGGTCTTGCAGAGCCACTACCACAAACTGAGGACACCTCGTATATAGAGAGAGGTGTGTACACCAACATGTTGATGCAGGAAAGCATGTTGGGAAGGAGTGCATACACCCCTGGTGCAGGAGGCATGCTGAAATGTGATCAAGAGGAAAATGCGGATATAGTAGCAACATCAGCATGGGAAGAATATGTACATATGGTAGCAGGATCATCAGGGTTATTCTGTAGCTGCTATGCCACATAATCATATGATGGTAATGGCAATGGTTATGGTGCCCAAGAGGATACATGCATGCTCCATAGAATGACACAAAGTAGACATGGATGCAAGTGGGATACAAGGGCATCAACCTTGTCCATGAGCCACAGTGTGGTCAAAGAGTGCAGGTTGACTGATGGCAGCCCTCAGTGATGGACATAGGTTATGCAGGAGATGTATAGGGGATAAGGATGTCAATAGAGAAGGAAACAATATGAAGACTGCATCTGGGAGAAGCAGGTGCCACCAAAGGCCAGAGCAGGATGCAGGCATAGCAGTGCATGGAAGGCCGTCCCCCACCACAAAGAAATACCACACAGAGTCGGGTACGTGAAAGGGAGGGTTGACAATCCAGAAAGTGGTACTGTAAATGCTAGGTTGCATTTCTTCCCACTCTCCACAGACACTTCAATATCATGAGGTCCTGAAGGCAATCAAAGTGCACTTCCATGACATGTGGCACTCCATACTGTGATTGCTGCAGTAAATATAGTGCCAGATCTAGCTGGAGCAATGTGTGACAATGCAAAGTGCAGCAGTTAGCATAGAGAGAGGTTTGTCTCTGCTACAACAGCAGAACACCATGTGCTCAAAAATGCATGTCTGTAACTGCCATGGACAAAAGAGAAGGGACACGGGGGAAGTAGATTCAAAGCCTGAATGTGCACAGCATATGTAGGATGGCTGATGCACAGACAGAGGCCTGCAGAATTGCAGCTATGGTCAGAGTATAAGACCAAAGGGCTATACTGCTGTGATTATTTGCAGCAAAAGATTTGGAGGGGATGCTGCATGGAGATGTGGAGTCCAATAGGAAGAGAGCCCGATAGTGATCAGGTATGCTACATGACCTAAAGATAAATAGAAACATAGAAACAGAAATATGATGACAGAAAAAGACCACATGGCCTATCTAGTCTGTCCTTCCATGGGTAAAGATAGGCATGGGAAAAGCTGGCCTATTTTTACTCATGGGAGCTAACTGGGCAGAGGCTCAATATTGCCACTGCTCAGTTAGCTTCTGCATGATAAAGAGCATTGTGGCAGACGCGGATATTCAATTCTGGTGACCGGATATGGCCCTGGCATGAATATCCACGGTTAAGGTAAAGTGGTGACGGCAATGCGTTTTAGAGGCGTACAGCCATTACCACTGAATATCGAGCCCCAAAAACATATCTATATGTATTTTACTGACTGGCTTTGGACTGTGTAAACCATGAGAAACCCTGGATCATATTAGGAAGCATAGGTATAGCAGAACACCTGATAGTTCTCTTTCACAACCTTTATCTTGATTAAGATTGGAGGATTGGAGGATCGCCAATGTAACACCAATTTTTAAAAAGGGTTCCAGGGGTGATCCGGGAAACTACAGACCGGTGAGCCTGACATCAGTACCGGGAAAAATGGTAGAAACCATCATAAAGAATAAAATTACTCAGCATGTAGATAGTCATGACCTAATGGGATACAGCCAACATGGCTTTAGACAAGGAAGATCTAGTCTTACTAATCTGTTATGTTTTTTTGAAGGAGTGAATAATCAGGTGGACAAAGGTGAGTCGGTTGATATTGTGTATCTAGACTTTCAGAAAGCCTTTGACAAGGTCCCTCATGAGAGACTTTTGGCAAAACTAAAGTGTCATGGGATAGGAGGCAGTGTACTATTGTGGATTAGGAACTGGTTAAAAGATAGAAAGCAGAGGGTAGGGCTAAATGGCCAATTTTCCCAATGGAGAAAGGTGAATAGTGGTGTACCCCAGGGATCTGTGCTGGGTCCGCTTCTTTTTGACATATTCATAAATGACCTGGAAAGTGGAATAACGAGTGAGGTTATCAAATTTGCAGATGACACAAAACTATTTGAAGTTGTTAAAACCCAAGAGGATTGTGGAAAATTGCAAGAGGATCTTGATAAATTGGAAGACTGGGCATCAAAATGGCAGATGAAATTTAATGTGGACAAGTGCAAGGTTATGCACCTAGGGAAGAACAACCCAAACTATGGTTACACGATGCAAGGTTCCACATTAGAAACCACCACCCAGTGAAAAGATTTAGGCGTCATTGTAGTTACCATGTTAAAACCCTCGGCCCAGTGTGCAGCGGCGGCCAAGAGAGCAAATAGAATGCTAGGTATGATAAGGAAAGGAATGGAAAATAAAACAAAAAATATTATAATGCTTCTATATCGTTCAATGGTGAGACCGCACCTTGAATATTGTGTGCAATTCTGGTCGCCGTATCTTAAAAAGGATATAGCGATTTTAGAAAAGGTTCAGAGAAGAGCCACCAAAATGGTAAAGGGGATGGAAGGATACTCCTATGAAGAAAGGCTAAAAAGGTTAGGGCTCTTTAACCTGGAAAAGAGACGGCTGAGGGGAGATATGATAGAAGTCTATAAATTAATGAACGGAGTGGAACGGGTAAACGTAGATCGATTGTTTACCTTATCAGAATATAGAAAGACTAGGGGACATGCAATGAAGCTACAGGGTAAACTATTTAAGACTAATAAAAGAAAATATTTTTTCACTCAACGTGTAATCAAACTCTGGAATTTGTTACCAGCGGATATAGTAAAGGCTGTTAGTGTAGCTGGGTTTAAAAAAGGTTTGGACAAGTTCCTGGAGGAAAGGTCCATAAACCATTATTAAGAAGGGACCCAGGATATCAATGCTTGAACCAATACAAGCATTGTGGAACCTGTGTCCCTTGGGGAAACTGCTAGGTGCTGTCGCGAGCACTGCCCTGGCGGCAAGTAGAGGTCAGGGCAGGTCGGACACAACTATGTAGGGATGAGATTGGCCAGTAATCCAGAGGCCCAATTGGCTTTTGGTCCTATTAGTTTCCTGGATCCTAATTTTCGATGAAATCAAATGCACAAAGTGGTGGGAAAATAAAGGCTTTTATTTCCCTTTCTCGCAAGGGTTCAAATGATTGGGCAACAAAAACAACGCAAAATGTCCTTACTTCAGGTAAGAAAAAGTAAAACAGAAGTTTAAAGCAAAAACTGTTACTTTCACAGTAGCGATGATATTCACACAAACAAGGATGTTCTATGCAGCAATACATGTAGCTTACAAGCCTGGCAAGGATTCTAGGCTTCCCGTAGTACAGTACGTACAGTCCATTTCTGTATCTGAAACCTCATCTACCAGTTCCACTTGCATTGGCTCATAGCCTGAAGCCTCTGACTCTGAGTCCCTGGTTTCAGGAAAGTTATAGTCAGGCTTCTTATATAGCTCCTCTAGCACTGCCCAATGTTCTGGGTGAAGCAAAGGGCGTCGGTTCTGTGCTGTTTTGTATTGAGAAGATTCCTCTCTACTTAGAGGTTTTATAGCAGCTTTATAAAAACACTTCTTATTCAAGACTCTCTTATCAGGTAAACTTTTTCTATACCTTGTATCATAAGAAGGTTTACCTTGTGAACTTGGCTTCTCTGTTTCAAGTGAAGGTTGAGGCCTGCACCAGTTTCTCTTCTGGCTTGCCCTTACAGCACGGCTTAGGTCTTCAGGCTGTCTCTCATTTGGTTTTAGACAACCATTGCAGCAATGCTTTTGCCTCTCTGGGCAAACAGCTCTTACTCCTCTTTGAGCTGAGACCTTCCCAGGTTCTTCATTAGCTCCCAGGCAATCACCTTTCACTCTGGGTGATTTGCTAACAGTGAAATAATCAGGTTTCCATTCTAACCTCTTTTCCTCTGTGCTGCCTTCTTTCCTGCTGCACGCTTTCCTGCTGCATTCACTCCTGCTGCCTTCACACCTGCTGCGTCTTTTCCAGCTGCCTTTCCCGCTGCTTCCATGCCCGCTTCCACGCCTGCCTCCTTTCCAATCTTCCACCCCCTCCTTAAGAAGTCCTCCTGCGCTCAAAGATTGGAAGCTGGCTGGCATTACCTCATGACCAGTGGGGCGTGGTTCCTCAGTTACTCTGAAGTCCCTCTTGCTCCCTCTAGCTGGCTCCTCCAGATATTGCAGCTTGTATGTATCTTTTTCTCTGTTTAAAGCATTTTCTTTTCTCTCAACCGGGTCTGCTGGGTGACAGTACATATGACCTAGATTGGCCACTGTTGGAAACAGAATACTGGGCTTGATGGACCTTGGTCTGACCCAGTATGGCATATCTTATGCTCTTATCTTTTTAAGAAGCAACAGTTCAAATGGAAGTAGGAGAAGCAGAATGGTTTAAAATCAGCCAAGGTGTATGATAAGGCTGCATTCTTTCCCCTTACCTGTTTAATTTATATGCAGAAAAAATCATCAGAGAAGCAGAACTGTATGAAAACAACTGAGGTATGAAGACTAGTGGAAGACTCGTCAACAACCTTCGTTATACTGATGACACCACAATACTGGCTGAAAGTGAAGTCGGTCTGAAAGATTTGCTTCTCAAGATCAAGTAATACAGTCTTAAAATGGGCGTGCACCTTAACGTAAAGAAGACAAAGGTTCTAACAATTAGCAAAATCAATAAGTTCAACATTGATGGAGAAGTCATTGAAATTATTAACAACCATAACCTGCTTGGATTCTACTGAAGATTATTCAAAAGAGACTACAACCATACCTGGAACAAGAACTACCTGAAGTGCAAGCAGGGTTCAGGAAAGGGCGAGGAACGAGAGACATCATTGCAGATGTGAGATGGATTCTTGAAAAGAGTAAAGAATACCAAAAGGATATCTATTTGTGCTTTATCGACTATAGCAAGGCTTTTTGACTGTGTAAACCATGAGAAACTCTGGGCCACATTAAGAAGCTTGGGTATACCAGAACACCTGATCGTTCTCTTGCGCAATCTGTACATTGATCAAGAAGCAACAGTTCGAACGGAACAAGGAGAAACAGAATGGTTTAAAATAAGCAAAGGTGTAAGACAAGGCTGCATACTTTCCCCCTACCTGTTTAATTTATATGCAGAACAAATCATCAGAGAAGCAGGATTGTATGAAGACAACAGAGGTGTGAAAATTGGTGGAAGACTCATCAACAACCTTCACTATGCTGATGATACCACATTACTGACTGAAAGTGAAGATGACCTGAAACATTTGCTTCACACAATCAAAGAACATAGGGGCTTGTTTACAAAGCCGCGGTAGCGGTTCGCGGTCGGGGTCGGGGCTCCGATAATGATCGCGAACCGCTACCGCAGCTTTGTAAACAAGCCCCATAGTCTCAAAATGGGCCTGCACCTTAATGTAAAGAAGACAAAGTTCATGACAACTGGCATAATCAACAGGTTCATTGTTAAGGAGAATAAATTGAAATCGTGAACAACTTTAACCTACTTGGATCAACTATCAATAAAGAAGCAACAAGCAGTCAAGAAATCAGACGACGCATTGCTCTTGGCAGAATGGCTATGAAAGACCTAGATAAGATTCTGAAGAGCAGAGATGTCTCTCTCCATACAAAGATTCAACTTGTTCAAGCCATGGTATTTTCAATAACATCATATGGATGTGAAAGCTGGACACTGAAAAAGATAGACAGGAAGAAAATTGATGCCTTTGAATTATGGTGCTGGCGGCGAATACTTTGTATACCATGGACTGCCCGAAGAACAAACCAGTCGGTACTAGAGGAGATCAAACCTAAGCTTTCTTTAGAAGCTCAGATGACAAGACTTCAACTTTCATACTTTGGACACATCATGCGAAGAGAGAGATCATTAGAGAAAGACATCATTCTTGGCAAGATAGAAGGTCAACGCAAAAGAGGAAGGCCAGCAATGAGATGGATGCTTACAATAACAGCAGCTACGGGTACCAGTCTATCAACAATGAGCCGCCTGACTGAAGACCGAACACAATTTAGGATAGCTATCCAGAGGGTCGCCATGAGTCGACTCCAACTTGACGGCACTTAACAACAACAATCTGCTTGGATCAATTATCAATAAAGAAATGACAAACAGTCAAGAAATCTGATGACACATTGCTCTTGGCAGAATGGCTATGAAGGACCTAAACAATAATCTCAAGAGCAGAGATGTCTCTCATCATACAAAGGCTCAACTTGTCCAAGCCATGGTATTTTCAATAACGTCTTGTGGATGCGAAAGTTGTACAGTAAAAAAGATATATAGGAAGAAAATCAATACCTTTGAATTATGATGCTGGTGAGGAATACTGTGTATACCATGGACTGCTCAAAGAACAAACCAGTCAGTACTATAGGAGATCAAACTTAATCTTTCTTTAGAAGCTCAGATGCCAAGACTCCAACTTTCATTTTTTGGACACATTATGTGAAGAGAGTGATCATTAGAGAAAGAGGTCATGCATGGCATGGTTGAAGGTCAACATAAAAGAGGAAGGCCAGAAATGAGATGGATTGACACAATAACAGTAGTTATGGATGCTACTCTATCAACTGAGGACTGCATAAAGGTCTTCAGAACCTTGCACGTTTAGGCATTCCTAACAGGAACTCTGCATTTCAAGCAAAGGTAAGAGTGTGTGGCTTTTAAATGCTAACTCTCTGCCTGAGTGCTCTTAAAAGGTTCTTGGTACATTTTTAAAACAAAGTTACATTATTTTAGGTGTTTTATTTCAAAAGGGGAAATATTTTCTTTAGTGGTGTAGGGTTAAAACTCTGCTTTTAGTATCTCTTCCCCAACTCTTTGAAGCCACTGACACCTCAATAGGTGATAGTTCCCTTCCTACCCACCCCAGTTCCCACCCACCCCATGTGAGCATTCTTGCTTTATAGGGCAACTCATTCCTTTTGTGTAAATAGTTAACATGTTATCCAAGTTTCACCTTATCCAAGTATTCACCTTATGACTTTTGTGTAAATAGTTAACTGTTATCCAAGTTAATCTCCCTGTTATCTGTAATTTACTGTGTAACCCGCACCACAAAACCTCTTTGATGTTCCATGTAAACCGCACTGATGTCGAATAGCACGGTATATAAGAGTATTAAATAAAAATAAAAAATAAAAATAACTCCCCCATTAGCTACACACAAGGACTTAGAACATCACATTTAGAAAACACTTAAAAGAGGTTGACTGCATTTTCTCTGAAAGGACCGCTGAGAAGCAGGCTGATACTTTAGTAGGTCTCTCTCTTTTGTTTCAATGGGTACCAATGGTCCACCAACTGAACAATGGCTGGGAAAAATTGTATCACCAAAGCTGTTGCACCCGTTACAGATTCTGCCTCTGTCCAGACAGAGATCCCAATGCCAGTTGAAGGACCAGTTCCATGTGCAGGATGCCTGTATGCTGAAGCTCTCAGGAAACAAGTTGAGGAGCTCAAAGAAGAGGTGGCAAGGCTGAGGAGTATTCAAGACAGTGAGAAGTACAATGATGAGATGCTTATTGAAACATCCAAACTCTTCAACAGATGTGAAGATGGGAGCCTATAGAATGACAAAGGTTGGATACAAGTCACCAGGGCCTGCAGAATCACCAATCCCACTCCTTCAGCCTTTGAATTGAAGAACCATTATGCAGCCCTGGAAATGGAGGAGGTGAAAGCATCCCAGGAAAGGGAAGAACCAGGGCTTGAGCACCTCAAAGTTGCAGAATCAGTGACCACAAGGAAACGAAGGGTAGTGGTGGTTGGTGACTCTCTTCTGAGGGGTACTGAGGCATCCACCTGACAACCAGACTTGATGTCCAGAGAAGTATGCTATCTTCCAAAATCTGAGATGTTACGGAGAGTTTGCTGAGACTCATCAAACCCACTGACTATTACCCGACATTGTTCATCCATGTTGGCACAATTGATACTGCCAGACATCCCTCTGAGTGTATCAAAAGTGACCTCATGGCTCAGGTGGTGCTCTCTTCAATCTTTCCTGTTGAGGGTAAAGGCCAAGGCAGAGAAGCTTGCATCCTGAAGATAAATGCATGGCTGCCTGGATGGTGTCATTGAGAGTATTTTGATTTACTGGACCATGGGATGCTGTTCCAAGGACTGCAGAGCAGAGATGGCATCCATCTGTCCAAGGAGGGTTGACTTGTCTTCAGTAGCAGATTGGCTAATCTACTGAAGAGTGCTTTAAAATAGATTCACTGGGGATGGGAAAAGAAAGCCTCCAGGTAATTGAAACATTAAATACCTTTATAGGAATAGGTTAAAGGAGCAACATATGGAAAGCAGTGTATATAAAAGCCTGTAGCAAGGGAAATAAGATCCCAGATGTTGAGGCTTTACTGGGAGAAGCTGACTTGGATTTAGTGGTGGTAACAGAGACACAGTTCACATACAACTGTGACTGTGATATAACTATACCAGACTATACTTATCACAGGGAGTACCCCAAGGATCGTCCCTATCGGCACTAATGTTTAATATCTACATGCAGCCGATATGTGACTTGATCAGATCCTTTAATGTACAATGTCTCGCTTACGCAGACGACATCCTCCTATATATGCCATTCACAATTGAACACCCAGTATTCTCCCCAATAATCAACTGTTTTGAAGCTGTAGCCGAATGGTTGCTATCTCAAAACCTTCGGATTAACCACAACAAAACTGACGTTCTTTTTGTCACAAGGAACCGTAAGTTCATACCTCCTCCATCACTTCTCGTCAACAACATAGAGTTGAAATCAAAAGCCACCATCCGTTACCTCGGCATTACATTGGATCAGCACTTGGATATGACAACGCATGTCAAGAACATCACAAAAACTATATATTATAAGATTAAATCGCTACGTCACCTCCGCTCCCTACTTGATCCCACAGACTTCCGAACAACCTTCCAGGCATTAGTCCTCCCACACCTGGATTTTGCCAACATCATCCTTCATGGCCTCCCTCAATCAACTTTGAATCCGCTCCGCCTAGCCATGAATACAGCCGCCAGAGTCCTTTCCGGCTCATCAAGATCTGACCATATAACACCCATCATGAAAGAACTGCATTGGTTGCCATTACATGCCAGAATCCAGTATAAGTCTTTAGTCCTTACTTTCAAGGCACTAAATAACTGCCCCCCTACGCCAATCAGCAAGCTCATCCACGTCACCCTGGAAAACAGAAAAAGGAGAACCACATCAATGAACACCTTAATAGTCCCGAAAATAATAACGAAGTGCTCTAAGGCCACCTCCAACAGGGCCTTCTCCTTATTTGCACCTCTAAACTGGAATGCGCTACCTCCCGAAATCCGTGCTATCAAAAACCTAATCCTATTCAGAAAGGCATTGAAATACCACCTGTTTACAAAACACTACCCAGAAGTCAACCTAGACATTAACAAAACTAGCTCCTCAATACAACCTGAAAAGGGCTAGTTGGTCAACCTTCTCTCTAGTCCTATTAGTGAACCACATCGCAACATCCAAACGAGTTTCATATTACTGTATATAACATTAAGTTAATCTGTACATAGTTCCCCCGGTTGTCCTATTGTTGAAATTCCCTGTTCAATGTAAAACTCAATGTTACTTGTATGCATTGTAGTATGTTCTTGTTCAATGTACACCGCACTGATTGTAATAGCGCGGTATAAAAGAATTGTTAAATAAATAAATAAATAAATAAATAAGGAAGAAGGGGAGGAGGAGGAGTACTATATGTAAAAAATAATATTAAAGCTATGGAAATACAGGGCTTAAAAGGGAGAAAGGAGGCACTGTGGGTTAAATTAGAAAGAGGGAAAGAGAAATCCATTTGTATTTGCATGATAGTCAGACCTCCCTCAAAGAGGGAAGTAGACAGAGATTTAATAGAAGACATATGCAGCATTGCCAGGAAAAAGGAAGTGCTACTGATAGGGGATGCCAATATTCCAGATGTCGATTAGCGCATCCCTGCTGCAGTATCATCTAGAAGTAAAGAGATCCTGGATTCTATACAGGAAGAGCTATTCAGACAACTAGAAAAAGAACCCACACATGAAGGGGCCATATTGGACTTGGTGCTTACTGACAATGAAAGTGTTTCTGATGTTATAGTGGGAAGTCATCTCACAATCAGTGATCACCAGATGGTGTGGTTCAGTATTACGACTAGGGCTGATAAAATCCATTCAAAAGTGAGGCTCTTAAATTTTAGTAAAACTAACTTTGCCAAGATGGGCCAATACCTCAAGGAGTCTTTAGTGAGATGGGAACAACTGGGGGATGTAGAAAAACAGTGGGCAAAACTGAAAGGGGATATTTTAAGGGCAACCAATCTTTTTGCTAAAATGGCAAATAAAGGGACCGGATGGGATACATCCAAGAATACTGAGGGAACTTAAGGACGTTCTAGCAGCTCCATTGACTGACCTTTTCAATGCCCCTTTGGAGTAAGGAGTGGTGCCAGAGGACTGGAGAGAGGCATATGTGGTCCCTTTACACAAAAGTGGAAGTGAAGATGTGGTTGAAAACTACAGGCTGGCTAGTTTAACCTCGGTGGTGAGTAAATTATTGAAACTGCTTCTGAAAGAGAAAATAGTGAGGTTTCTAGAGTCCAATGGATTACCAGATCTGAGGCAGCATGCAATCACCAGAGGCAGGTCCTGTCAGACAAATCTGATTGATTTCTTTGACTGGATGACCAGGGAATTGGACCAAGGGAGAGCCCTAAATGTAGTGTATTTAGATTTCAGTAAATCCTTTGACACCCCTCTGCACAGCAAATTATAAACAAACTGAGCACCGTAGGGAAGGACCATAAATTTAATGCTTGGGTTAGAAATTGTTTTAGTGGGAGGCGACAAAGGGTACAGGTAAATGGAGCTCACTCCGAGGAGAAGGAAGTTAACAATGGTGTTCCGCAGGGATTTGTCCTTGGTCCAAATCCTTTTAACATCTTTGTTAGTGATATTGCGGAAGGGTTGTCGGGTAAGGGTTGCCTCTTTGCGGATGATACCAAAATCTGCAATAGAGTAGACACCCAGGAAGGTATAGATAACATGAGGAAAGATCTAGCTAAGCTTGAAAAATGGTCTAGAATTTGGCAGCTGAGTTTCATGTAAAAAAATGCAAGGTCATGTATTTGGGCTGCAGCAATCCTAGAGAGCAATACAGTAAAGGGGGTGAAGTTCTTCTGTCCACAAAAGAAGAGCGGGACTTGGTCGTGATTGTGTCTGATGATCTTAAAGTAACTAAACAGATAGAAAAGGTGACGGCAAAAGCTAGAAGGATGCTTGGGTACTTAGGGAGAGGAATGCCAGCAGAAGAAAAGAGGTGACAGTGCCTCTGTATAAGTCTTTGGTGCAACCTCATTTTGAGTATTATGTGCAATTCTGGAAACTACATCTTCAAAAGGATGTAAACAGGCTGGAATCCGTACAGAGGGTGGCTACTAAAATGGTTAGTGGTCTTCATTATAAAGCATATGAGGACAGACTTAAGGATCTTAATACGTATACTTTAGAGGAAAGGCGAGATAGAGGTGATATGATTGAGACATTTAAATACCTCCGTGGCATAAATACAAGGAGAGCCTCTTTCAATTGAAAGCAAGCTCTGCTACGAGGGGACATAGGATGAGGGTGAAAGGGAATAGTCTCAGGTGTGATATGCGGAAATATTTTTTTTACGGAAAAAGTGGTAGATGCGTGGAATAATCTCCCAGTGGAGGTGGTAGAGATGAGGACATTATCTAAATTAAAAAAAAAATAGAACAAACCCAGAGGATCTCAAAAGGAAAAAAAGGGACTGTTATAGTGGTTGATATGGAAGGGCAGACTAGATAGGCCATGTGATCTTTTTCTGCCATCATGTTTCTAAGTTTTTAAATATGAGCCACCTGACGGAAGACTGAACGCAGTTTAGGACAACTATCCAGAGGTTCACTATAAGTTGACATTAGCTTGACGGCACGTAACAACAACAACAATGATGTTGTTTGGCAATCCTTTCATGTAACTGAGCTGCAGCTGTGGTTAACCTATGCCATCTGTCTCTCCCATTAGCAGCAGTGCCCGAGATGACCCCTTCCCACACTAGATGTGCACCAACAGCAGCTGCCACTCCATCACTGTTACTACAGCAGATAGAAGATTTCAGGCAGACACCATGCGGAGGATCTGCAACAGCCATCCCTGCTACCAGAAGGCCAAAAGATCTGTAGCAGGCAAGGGGAGCAGTTGCAAAGGTTAAAGATTTGCATCAAGCATCAAGCATGGACATTGTTTAAAAATACTGTCTTGGAAGCCCAGACCAGCTGTATTCCATGCTTTAAGAAAAGTGGAAGGAAGTCCATAAAACTGCCAGCATGGTTTAAAGGTGAGGTCAGAGAGGCTGTTGTTGAGAAAAAAGGTTCTTTCAGGAAATTGAAAAAGAAGCCAGATGATGAAAACTGGAAACAACAGAAACACTGGCAAGTAAGATGCAAGGCATTGATAAGACAGGTGAAGAGAGAATTTGAAACAAAGCTTGTTGTGGAAGCAAAAATGTGTAATAAAGACTTTTTCTAGTACATTCATAGACAAAAAAAACTATGATGGAGGCAGCCGGACCATTAGATAATAGAGGGATAAAAGGGGCACTAAGAGGGGACAAGGCCATAGTGGAGAGACTAAATTACTTCTTTGCTTTGGCCTTTACTAAGGATGATATAGTGATGTAATCCATGACTGAAATGGTATTTAAAAGTGATGCCGCAGAAGAATTGAAAGAAATATCAATACAACAGGAAGATATATTACAACTATTTGATAAACTGAAGAGTAGCAAATCACCTGGACTAGATGGCATACTATTAGTAATCTGTGAACTATCATCTGTAATACCTGAAGATTGGAGGATGGGCAATGTAACGCCAATTTTTAAAAAGGGTTCTTAGGATGATCCGGGAAACTACAGACCTGTGATCCTGACGTCAGTATCGGGAAAATGGTAGACACCATTATAAAGGACAAAATTACTGAACATGTAGGTAGTCATGGCTTAATGGGAGATAGCCAACATGGCTTTAACCAAGGAAGGTCTTATTTATTTATTTATTTGGCATAAATTTATACACCGCTCCTTCCAGCGATCAGAAGCGGTCCTTAGGTGGACAAGACAAGGGAATATGTACAGCATAAATTTAGGAATACAGTCTGATTAAGGTAGGGGGGACTAACAACCACTAGATCACAGTTATACATTTGATTATTCAATAAATTACAGATTGAGCAACCAGAGAGGTTATAATTGTACATAGAGATCGCAAAAATACAAGCAATTAGCAGAGCAATATATAGATATAAACAATTTTTTTCTTTCTTTTTTTTTTTTTTTTTAAATCATGTCTTGTCTTACTAATCTGTTATGCTTTTTTGAAGGTGTGAATAAGCAAATAGACAAAGGTGAGTTGGTTGATATAGTGTATCTGGATTTTCAGAAAGCCTTTGACAAGGTCCCTCATGAGAGACCTTTTGCAAAGTTAAAGAGTCATGGGATAGGAGGCAATATACTATTGTGGATCAGGAACTGGTTAAAAGATAGAAAGCAGAGGGTAGGGCTAAATGGCCAATTTTCTCAGTGGAGAAAGGTGAATAATGGAGTACCTCAGGGATCTCTGTTGGGTCTGCTGCTTTTTAACATATTTGTAAATGACCAAGAAATGGGAATAATGAGTGAGGGAAATTGAAATAACGAGTGAAGTGGAGATGACACAAAACTATTCAAAGTTGTTAAAACCCATGAGGATTGTGGAAAATCGCAAGAGGACCTTGATAAATTGGAAGACTGGGCATCCAAATGGCAGATGAAATTTAATGTGGACAAGTGCAAAGTTATGCACCTAGGAAAGAACAACCCAAACTATGCAAGGGGATGCAAGGTTCCACATTAGGAACCACCACCCAGGAAAAAGATTTACTCATCATCGTGGATAACATGCAGAAACCCTCTGCCCAGTGTGCAGCAGCGGCCAAGAGAGCAAACAGAATGCTAGGTATCATAAGGAAATGAATGGAGAATAAAACAAAGGATATATTAATGCTTCTGTATCGTCCCATGGTGCGACTGCACCTTGAATATTGTCTGCAATTCCGGTCACTGTATCTTAAAAAGGATATAACATTATTAGAAAAGGTACAGAGAAGAGCCACCAAAATGGTAAAGGGGATGGAATGATACCCCTATGAAAAGAAGTTAAAAAGGTTAGGGCACTTCAACCTGGAAAAGAGACGGCTGCAGGGAGATATCATAGAGGTGTATTTATTAATGAATGGGAGTGGAACAGGTAAACGTAAATTGATTATTTACACCATCAAAATATAGAAAGACTAGGGGGCATGCAATGAAGATACAGGGTAACCTATTTAAGACTAATGAGGGAAAATATTTTTCACTCAACGTGTAATCAAACTCTGGAGGATGTAGTAAAAGCTGTTAGTGTAGCCGGTTTCAAAAAATGTTTGGACAAGTTCCTGGAGGAAAGGTCCATAAACTATTATTAAAGGGGGCCCAGGATATCCACTGCTTGCCTCAAACAAGCATTGTGGAACCTGTTTCTTTTGGGGAAACTGCTAGGTACGTGTGACCTAGATTGGCCACTGTTGGAAACAGGATACTGGGCTTGATGGACCTTGGTCTGACCCAGTATGTCATATCTTATGTTCTTATGTTCAGTAGCATCCTGTACTGCACCCCCACTTTGGCCAGAGGATCAGGGCAGCAGTGAGAAGCAGCAGGGGCAGCAGCAGTAGGAGGCTGTGGAATTAGTGGACTTCCTCAATCAAGATGTGTCCCCTTCTGACATGAGTATGTGTTTGAAGGACGTGGGACCATTAGAGCCTTACAAAAACACTGGAGCTGGGAAGACCCAGTTCTTTTGCTTGCTTTTTTTTTACATGCAACTTGTCGTCGGAGGGGGAGTTATTGATTCCGTCGCCGCCGCAGACCCAGAAGAAGTGGCAGCAGGTCAAAATTAGAGTGAGGTGGATGCAGCTGGGCTGTTTTGGGGCACTGACCTTATATGGGCCTCTGGCTCCATCCAGCATGATTATGAGCCTGTGAATCCACTAGGTATGTGCACTAGTTTTTGTATAAATGAGAAAATCAATGAAAATTGCTAAATTCAGTTAATTATGGATCCAACTAATCAACTGTGTATATTCATAAAATTTTCCCGAATCACTATTCATGTACTTTACTTTTATTGTGCACATTTGTGCAGCCAGACATACTGGAGCCAATCTGAGAGGGAAATAAGATCAAGTAGAGGTGACCAGCAGGCAGCAAGAGGCACTTCAGCCAATTATGCTGTTATTGATGTAAGGTTTTTATGAGACATGGAAATCCTTGATACACTGTTGAGTATCATATCCCTGCCTGAGTTATGCATATCCTACCAGGGCTGCAAGACATAGCCCAACCCAAGCCCCAGAGAACCATTTTGTGTCTAACTCTGAGGAAGTAAGGTAGGGATACTAGGGCTTAGGACCTTAAAGGAAAAATAAAAGATTAAAAAAGGAACAGCTTGAAGGGAACAGAGTATTTTTGCCTCCCTGTTTTAACATTAGGCATGCTGCTGTTTCTCTCTCATTTTACAAGTAGGAGTATGAGGGTTTTTCAGGGCTTCTTACCTGCTCCTGCATGGAACATCTCTCTGGGGTGGAGGAGGAGACCAACAAAGCTAGAGAGAGGCTAGGAAAGTTCTATTTTCATAGTTTGTCAGTTGATAATTGTTTACTGTTTTGAACTTTGGTTGAAGATGTGCACTGTGCATTGGTGGAACGTGTACATTGTTCACTAGTGCACAGAGATTATTTGCACAACACTTCCAAAGCAGTCAGTAGCACTGGGGAATGACAATTTACTATATCTAATCTATTCCATCCCAAACCCATACAGTACAATTAAATAAGATTTTTGTAGCAATCTTTTCTTGCTTAGTGGCTTTATTGCCTATGCCAGGACAGTATCTGATGCAGCACACTCGGGGTGATGGTACTCCAGGGGATCAGAGCTCCATTAGGTAATACCAGGTACTACAAACAGGCCATCCCTTCCCTTATGAGCTGGGAATCCAGACCAATAGGAGCACTAGTTTTGCAAACACATTCTCCTTCTCCTCATCCACTTGAGGAGTTGGAATATGGAGGCAAGGTCACTTGGCATTCAAGGGCTTACATCAAGCTGGTTGGGTGAACACAGAGCCAATATCTGATGGAAGAAACTTGGGATTATGGTACTCCAGGGCAGTAGAAGCCTAGTGGATGGATCAGGCTACTAAAAATAAAGACAATCCTGCCCACAAGGGCTGTAAATCTAGTCCTATAGGAACATTAGCCATGCAAACACATTACCCCTCTCCCCAGTTAATTGAAGAGTGGGAGAAGGGAGGCAGGGCCTATACCAGGCTGAGGACACCCTAGGGCAGAATCTGATACAGCATACTTGGGGTGATGGTACTCTAGTGCAGCAGAAGTCTAGTGGGTGGTGCAGAGCAATAAAAGGTTATTAGAGGTTTCATGCAAATAAACTAGCTTTTTTATTCTCACAATCAGAGGCAATATGCAGAAGAGCCAACATGTATCCATAGGGGCTGGTTCTAGTCAGTTTACTCTTAACTCACATATTGATTATGATATTTTTTCCTGTTTCCTGAATGTTCCATGTTCTTGTGCCTGAAATTCTGTGAAACCATGTCTAAGTGCACTTTCAGAGACATTTACCTAGCCTAATCTAGATCATGTTTAGCCAGTTAGTGATGACTAGCCAAACATGATCTAGACATGGTTTCACAGAATTTCAGGCACAAGAACATGGCAAAATAAAAGTCTTTGGAGTAAATCTTTACAGTAGGAGTCAACACCATCCCCCTCCCGTGCCCACCTTCAATCCACACGCTCCTCTGCTTTCTTCTTTATTGGTCCGGCTCTGTGGAATTCTCTACCCTCTTCCCTCTGCTTAGAACCTCAGCATCCCACTTTCAAAAAACACCTGAAAACCCACCTTTTTTCCCTTGCTTATGATGTGCCCTCCCCTTTTGTATGACTTCCATTCCCCTTGCCCCTACCCTCCCTTTGTTCCCTTCCCTACCCCCTACCCTCCTCTTTGTCCCCTTTCCTCTCCCTTTTTGTTTCTTCTGTCTAGACTATGGTTTTATGAAGAAATTGTAATTGTACGTTTTTCTATCCTTTTCTTTCTTCTATATCTTCTATCGGTACTATGATTTTTATAAAGAAATTGTAACTTCTCTTCCTTTTTCTTTCTATGGCCTTGGCCATTTTTATGTTGACTTTTAATTGTACATCGCTCTGATTTTTGGAGAAGGGCGATTTTATCAAGACACAATAAACATAAACATAAACATAAACAGACTCACATGCCAAAAAATCCAGTTAACATTTTTATAGAGCTGCAGGCCAGTCAACTTTGAGCCAATCAGGAAACAGGAATTAAGATCACCAGCAATACAATAGTTTCATGTTGTTTTTATAAATTTTCATTTCAAGACAGTTTTGTTAATTAAATAGGTAGCTGTGGCTACTGCCTAAAAGAAAAACATAGCTGAACAGTTACTAAAGACTGCAGGCAAATTAAAAAAACAAAAAACAAAAACTGGATTTGTTTTTACTTCTGGGCAGAGGCCAGTCATAACCAGAGATCTTTGGGTTGCAAGGCAGCCATCTTGCAGAAAAGCCATCACATCATATTTTGCATTGCTCTGCCAAAAGATCTATGAAACCATGTCTAAGTATACAGTGTCACACCCCAGCCCCCTGGCAACGTGCCTAAAGGGCTAGGGTGAACATTATGTCCTTCATAAACGGGTTGAAAACTATCTTCAGCACTGAAGCATGTTGGGAGTTGTAGTTTCCCTTTTAAAAGTATAGCCGTGACAAACCAGTATGAAGGTAAATGATAAAGATTTTATTTCCCCAATGTCACAAGGTTCAACATAAAGCATCAGGATATTCTCTCCAGTTAGTATTTCCAAAGATATTTACAAAACTCAGGTCAAATATGTTTCACAGTCACTACTTCTGTTCAGGGGTTTTAATCCAAAAATATAGCAGATGAAAGCAAACACAAGCTTCTTCATTCAGCTTAGTAAAAATGTTCTCTTTTATCCTTTCCTTTTTTAGTAACACCAAGCACAGGTGCTAGGCAATATTCCTTTGGTTAAACAAGCTCTTACCTTCAACAAGGTCAGACTTTTTTACGCTATTACCCAAAAGCGCACATCCTGAAAGCTATTCTTCAGTTAAGGACTCCATGCTTCCAGCCAAACATAATGTGCAATCCATGGGAAACTCAGGCAGTAAGGAATCCTGTTTGCTAGGATCTATCTGCATTTCTTCCTGCTCTGAAGAAACATCAACTTGCTCTGAGCTTTCCCCGTATCTCCCAGGATATACTTTCTCGGGGGATCTCTGTAATTCCCTCCAGCAGTGGTCTACCTGGTATGGAAGACAGGTATCTGGGGTTTGAGCTATCTCTTTCTGGCTAGGTTCACAAACCTCTCTCCAGCTGTGGTTAAACAGTTCCTGGCCTCCTTGCTTAAGTTCCTCTCTGGTGTTAATCGCTGGCTCCCTGTTCCAGGCTGGGTTCTTCTGCCTCCTAGCTTGAGCCCTGGGCACCCACCTCTGAACACCTTGAGACTTCCAGTCCAGCATAGATGTGGGAAGACTTTTATGCTCTCTCTCCCTGAGCGCACAGGAGCTCTCCACCTTGGAACTGCTGGCCTCTTTGGAACTTTCTCTTATCCTGCAACAACAGCCCCTCCGGCTGCCTTTCTTGATGTTGCTTCGTCGCCTTCTCCCTCTTCTTCTTCCCTTTTTCTCCTTCTAAGCAAGGCTTATAAAGCTGCTTCTCTGTCAGGGTCTCTCTCACTCCCCTCAGGTGTGTGTGATCATCCCCTAAGTTTGTAACTACCTCAGGATAGCTTGGGTGTGGCAACCTAACTTCAGACTCTCTGTGCTTACTCCCTCTAGCTGCACTCTGCAGTGTGTGTATTGCAGACCTGTCACGTTCTTTAAAGGTACATTCACTAGTTTTTCCTATCTCCATAGTTTCACTAGCATCTTCTTCATCACAACAGTCAGAGACATTTAGCAATCCTAACCCAGATCCTGGGTTGATCATCACTAACTGGACAACCAGGAACTTGATTAGACTTTGTAAATTTCTCTGAAAGGGTACTTAGAAATGTTTTCACATAATTTCAGGCACCAGAACATGGCAAAAGAAACTTTGGCTTAAAATCTCTACAGATTTTACAGTCAATGAATTTATAAGGGAAAAAATCCTGTTAGCATAGAGTCCAACACCAGACAAATTAGGGGCAATCAAGAAACAGGAAAGATCAGCAACAGAATTAAGAGTAGATTGGCCAGAATGAGCACCCATGGAGACATGATGGCTCTTCTGCAAGATGCATGCTTTCCCACCACCAAGGTTACTGCTTTGAAGCCAGCCTGTGATGAAATTAGAGGGTAAAATGAATAGTCAGTATTTCTCATGTTGTTTCAAATATTACACATCCCCGTTATCAAAAGTGATACTGGCAATACCTAGGCTGAAAGCAGTGTACAGAGAGAAAGGGGAATTGAGAGTGGGAAGGATGTCTCTGGCCTTTCATCCTGTCCTCCATCTTTAGCTGTAAGAGAAGCAGGCACCCCCCTCGCTAAAGAAAGCAAAGGAGAAGTCTTGTAAAGGATTACAGGTTTTACGATGCTTAAGGACCCATGGTATGCAGAATGCAATGACTGTAGGAAGCACATTAGTAGAGTGAAATTGATGAGCAGTCTTACAAATGGTGGCATGCAGTATTACTTGCTAAAAGCATCTTTTCCAGCTCAGTACAAAGGACGGCACTGAGCCTAGGCTGGGAACTTGATTCAGGAGTGGAAATAGCAGTGGTGGGAAAGGTACAGAAAACACAAAATCCCTTTCCCACAGTCAGGTGTCACGGCAGCAGGTTTGACACACATAAAAGAAAGCCACCATGGAAGAGATCGGATGGTGTTTGGCAGAACTGACATGAGAGATGTAGCAGCCAGCTTCTCATGCCTGCTCTCTTAGCCCCGACCACTCTGGCAGTGACTGGTTGCCTAAGAAGAAAATTGTGGCCTACTGACATCCGCGCCAAGGGGTTTGCTGGACATCACTGGATTGAGCGGCCTTCCCCTGCCCTGGTACATTGGGGTTTAAAAAGCTGCTGCATCTCTTAGCTCCCATTATGGTGTGCTCTGCAAGACAAGTTTTTTTAGGTGGGTGATTCCAGCCTGTATTGTAGGCTGAGCTGGAAAAGACATGCTGGTAGGACGACTCAAGGCATTGTGGTGCTCTGAGCCAACTTTTGCTTTTGTAGCCCCCATCTTGGGGCTAATCTTGTGGGAGGAACTGCACAAATAGAGGCATATTTTCAGCCATCGTGGTCACTGGCTTAAATTAAATGCTAGCACTGTCATTTAACTTAACCCATATATTCAGTGGCACTATGCATACAGGTAGAGGTATTGAATATACAGATGATACTGTGACTGCACCAGCATCTTTTTAGTTTAGGCCTGCTATTCAGCCTAAACAGTATCACTTAATCAAATAGTAGCTGAAGATCACCCCTATCTGGATAATTTTCCTTGCTCCTTCTTAACATGGCCCACTAATTTAGAGATAATATATGGCCATGTAGCAATTTAAATTATTGGATATTGTCTGTACCTTTTTTGAAAATACACAGGCTAATAATATGTTGGCTGGCAAATGCATAACTGCCTTTGAATATCAGTCTGATATAGCATGATTATTCACGCATTGGAGCACTCCCAGACTCACCAATAAAACTCCCCAATCAACTGATGCAGAGCAGAAGTAGGATGTTTCTCCTTCTCTATCATTCATCCCCTGCCCACTTCTAGTCCCTTTCTTATGTCTTATCTCCTATGCAGGCTTCCATTTCCCCTTTTACCTCCCCCATTTCAATCTTCTCTCATCTCCTTCAAAGACCCTGTCCCTTTCCTTTGTCTCTCACTCCATAGCCCTCTGTCCTTTCAACAGCACGACAAACACAGAAGATATCTAAAGGAAAAAAGGGGACTATAGCAGTTGATGTGGAAGTGCAAACTAGATAGGCCATATGGTCTTTTTCTACTGTCATGTTTCTATGTTTCCAGATCCATCATACACTCGTCTCTGCCTATATTTCTGCACTTCGTTTCACAGCCCTACACATACCGCTCACTTAATCACCTTGTCCTCATTGTACTCCTAATCTCTGGTAAATTTCTTAGTTCCCATTAAGTACGCACTCTTCTACCCTTCTCAGTCCCTCAGTCCCTAAGGACAGACTAGATAGGCCTTGTGGTCTTTTTCTGTCGTCAAATTTCTATGTTTCTATATGTTTCTATGTTTCTACTCAGCCAATTTTATGGGCCAATGCAGAAACCAGTGCGGCCTTTAAGCACAGATAACGCCAATTTTAAGCACACTTACTATTACTGCCAAATTCAGAAAAGAGATGGACACGCTCGTAAACAGCTAAGTTAAAACTAGCACACAATTAATGCCAAGAGTATTTAAATGAATTTAAATTTCAGAAAATGAGTTGCGCATAATAAGATGGTATGCTAATATTGGTTGTGCCCGATACAGAGAAATGTGTAAAGGATTTTGCAGCCAGCCTTACTGCCAATATCTGTATGCCTGGGTCTGAAGTGACTTAAACATATAGTGCAAGCCCCAACAGTATTTTGATTGCATCAGGTGCTTTCCTGATGCCTGGAACATCTGAAGAGAAATATCAAAGATGATCCAGACATTGGGGAAAGCCCCCGATGCCACCAAAATACTGTTGAGGGCTGGTACCCCTAACAGAAAGTGAATCCCTGGTGATCCAGCAGCCCCAAACCTCACACCCCACCTAACTAAAAATATACCTGGTAGCCTAGCGGCCCCAATCCCTCACCTCCTCCCAACTAAAAATAAACCTGGTAGCCCAGCATCCCCAAACCTCACACCCCACCTAACTAAAAATATACCTGGTAGCCCAGCGGCCCCAATCCCCCACCTCCTCCCTACTAAACATAAACCTGGTGGCCCAGCGGCCCCAAACCCCACACCCCACCTAACTAAAAATATACCTGGTAGCCCAGCGGCCCTGATCCCCCCACCTCCTCCCAACTAAAAATATACCTGCTGGCCAGCGGCCCTGAACCCGCATCCCTACCGCCACCTATGCCTTATATGGCAGTCTTTAACAAGAATATCCCTGGTTTGGTAATAAATATAAACTAAAGCAAAAAAAATCACCAAACAAACCCTTGAAAATCTGCAATCAAAATATTTTTTGTCGAAAGGTGCTGAGGGAGGTAAGAACCTGAAATCTATCCACACCAGTCGGCACAGTGCATTTTAATCATTTTAAGTTCAAAAACTAATTTTGAAAAATATACACTTATCTTATGGCAGTCTGACTTCACCTGGTGCATCCCAGGATGCACCATGCAGGGCCAGGGGCCGCCATTTTTCAAGATGGCGGGCAAGAGCGAGCGCGTGTGGACAGTGCTCCCACTTGTGTTTAAAGGTACCAGGAGGGGGGTGGGGGGGTTCGGGGCCACTGGGCCACCAGGTATATTTTTGGTTGGGTGGGGGGTGAGGAGTTCAGGGCCACTGTGTCAGACAAAGTCCATCAAACCCAGTATCCTGTTTCCAACAGTGGCCAATCCAGAACAGAAGTACCTGTCGGGTTTCCATAAAGGTACACAGATTCCACATTGCTTATCCCGGGGTAAGCAGTGGATTTCCCTGGTGCTCTTTAATAATGATGTATGGACTTTTCGTCCAGGAACGTGTCTAAAAGCTCAAGCATAATACAGCGGTTACAACTTGTGCCTGCATAGCTGCTCTATAGCCTGCTATCATATTTCCATTGGCCTATTTAGGCCTGTATGGCAAATTAAAAAAAAAAAAGAAAGAAAGAAAATAAAGAAATGAAAAAAAAAGAGAGAGATCTCCTTTCCCTTTGCCTGTCTCTGCTGCAGCTGCCATGATCATTCAGTTACCACTGCTCTCATGGCTTGCCTCACTGTCAGGAGCCAGCAGCCAGTACATAAGGCAAAAATGGAGGGACAATCAGTGTGATCGGGCCAAAGCAGGCTGGTGCACCAGAGGGCTGGCTTTCATTGCAGAGACCGATCAGAGGGTCGCAGCTGCAGAGTTGACATCTGGTAGATGGACTGCCTATAGATCAGTTCTTGAGCTGCATATCAGAAGGGTCCCAGTATTTAGAGAATCATTCTGGGTATGCAGTTCAAGTCAGCGAGAGGCGCAAACTGCGGTAAAAACCATTGAAAGTGCTGGAGGGTTTGAGAGCTCCAGTCTTACGTGGCCACTCTGCTTGGGCTTGCGAGCGCCCCCTCTTGAAAAGAATTTTTGAAGAGAGAACTGAAGGATCATTGACAGTGGTAGATTGGTAGTGTCTCCTCACTGTACTAGATTAATTTTGGTGGTTCATGACACAGTTCTTGACCAGTGTGTTTTGGATTTTTTTGGGCTACTTCTCATCAGGATCCTCCTTAGAGTATTTGTGCATGCTTTTGGGTTGTCATTATATGACTTTCACCCTTTTGTAATGCCACGTGGGTTTGTTGCTACCCTTCTTGCTGCATCACTCTGTGATTGGTGGGATTTGGGGGGTTTTGGGTCACTCCTTCTCCTCCTCTTATGCATCTTTGTAGGTGCCTTTGGGTTGTCATTCTACACCTCCTTGAGCATTATCCCACTGCTATGATGTGCAGTTTCTAACAGCCCAAGTCTGGGAGAAAATTAATCTAGTACAGTGTGTGCTGTGTGCTGATTGCCCCATATCCCTCCACTGTGGGCACTGCTCTTGCGGAATTTCCATGTTTCTACAGTGCCGCTGGCAGATTTTGAGTGCGTCTTGATAAACTGGTGAGTGTAGCGGAGGCGGCAGGAGGATCGGGGCAAGCTACATCTCACTGGCAGAGCATGCAGCATGTGCTCAAAGGAGGCCTGCAGGACCCCAGCTGCCATGCGGGGTAAAGGACCTGGAACACGTAGGAGTGGGCACTCCCAGGTAAATCTCTGCTCCTATCCCTTACTAAGGGCAGGGGGGAATGAGATCAAAGCAACAAAGAGACAGGAAAGCTGAATAACAGAGATGGAAAAGGGGAGAAGGAAGAGACAGTGAATGAAAAGGAACAAATATGAAAGAGGGAAGAAGGGGGAAAAGAGTAGGAGGAAAGAATAAAAGAAAAGAAAAAAAGAGAAAAGTAGAACAGCCAAAGCAACAGACCATCCCCAGAAAGTGGCCCCCTTACTCCTCCTGGAGAGCTGGTGTTACCGGAGTGCCTACTGATGATTATTAGTCCCACTGTCAGAGAGCAGAAGACACCTCTGTGCAGTTAACAGGGGTGAAGAGAAGAGACCAGAGCCTATCATAACTGAGAAGGGATAGTATGCTGCGGCCCAATCTAGATTCTCCCGCACTGCCGAACTTGCAGTTGCAGCCATGCTACCTTTGGACCGAGCTCGGGGTCCTGCTTCTAATTCTGAGGACTCTGTCGCTTCATCCTCACCGGCCACGAAAGCAAACCTCTTGTAGATCTTGCATGAACTTGCGGTCTTTGTTTAGATTTCTCCAAAGTTGTGAGTGATATAAAAACTGAAATCAAGTCTTTGGATGACTGAGTCACGCAGAACGAAATCAACATCAGTGAACAGATAGATGTGACAGCTCTTTTTCAATCTAAAATTCATAAACTTGATCTGCTCACCAAAGACTTAAAAGAATGATCTCGAAAGCCAGCAGAGGAGGAATAACATCAGAATCTTATAAGGAGAACACTGAGGAACTAATTCAGTAACTGTGCACTTTCTGCATCCTGGGAGCTCCTGGTCCAGTCAAACTAGATAAAACCCATTGAATCTTTGGGCCCAAGGCGTGTTCTGGATCCCACCCTTGCCCCATCATAGCATGTTTCTACTCTTTCAAGGACAAAATATGACTTCTGCACAGCCTTAAGGGGAAAAGATCCATTGTTTTTCTGGGCCAAGAGATTCAGTTTTTTCAGGATCTCTCTCGGTACACACTAGAGTGGAAGAAGAGCTTCAAACCTCTGATCCAGCTGCTGCAAATGAGGTCTATCAAATATAGATGGGGATTCCCCTTCACCTTGATTTTTGAATGGGACAGTATCCAGCATAAGATTGTGGAGTTGTCCAACTGCCTCAACATGGTGGACTTCCTACAAAATGGAGAGAGACAAACCCCAAGTCAGCTCAGAGAACAACATGAGAGCTTCAACTCCAAAGCTGTGCAAGATACCAGGAGCCCGAAGACATCTTGACAGTGCTGCGGAGGACTCTCATGATTGAGATATGGACACTACTAAACCTCCTTGATTCAGCTTGGGAATGTTTGTCTTCTCTTCCTACATGTCTTTTCTTGTTGCATATGTTTTTTTCTCCCATGGCTCATTGAGTGCACATTCCTCCTCACTTTGTCCAAGGAGGCTTTGTTAAATTGTTCTACTATTTTGCATTTGCCTTAGAGGTTTGTTATTAATCGAAACTAACATTGGCAGGTGGGCCCTCTAGGTTAATCTGTACAGCTTGAGATCTTCAGGAATAATAGACTGTGTAGTGCAGTGTCTACAGTAGAGGCAACAGTCCCCAACCCCAACCTTAAATGTTGGTCTCGCACAAATACTGATCTCCGGGTTGGGGGTTGGATACCTTTTATCGGGTCTAGACTCTCAAAAGCGAAAGGGCGGTCTCTAGGAATAAGATAGGTTGGAGGGGATGCTCTAGTCCTGTGACATCTGCACCCTCTATTATGGCATCCATAATGCCAAGTTGGATTTCTCATGTTCATTTCAAGAAGTATCTGTCGTTACTTAGAAGGACCATAGTTAAGGGGGCGCGGGATAGGGAGGGGATGTTGGGGAGTTAGAGGAGGGTTGATTATCTAGGGTGGAAGAGAGGGGGGAAGCGGACACAAAAAAAGCATAGTACACCATAGGAGGGCAGAGGGCGTGCCTTGTTTAACTTTGATCAATGGTGCAGTCCAATGGGCTGATACAGTAACGGGTGTCCATTTGACAAATTATGGCGAGGCTCATCTCAGGGAATGTAAGGGGCATCCACAGTCCGATAAAGTGCAAGCAGGTGCTCGACCAACTGAGAAGGCAGAAAACTGACATGGTTTTCCTATAGGAATCTTACTTGTCCGTGCAGGATCACCTCCGGCTGAGTTCCTATATGTTCCTGCAGGTCTTTGCAGCCAATTTCTCCTCCCACAGGAGGGGGGTTGTGACCCTCTTCTCCCAGAATTGTGCCTTTCAGCTCACTTCACAGTATAATAATCCCAGGGGTAGGTTCCTCATTCTGAATGAAATCTTAAAAGAAACACTTTTTACAGTTATTAACCTTTATATTCCATCCTCCCAAATCAGTGACACATTGGCCAAGATTCTGGAGGTGGCACAATCCTACCAGCAGGGAGAGGTGCTGAATGGCAGGCACTTCAATTGTGTCTTGTCAGGCCTGGATAGGAATGGGAGAGGGAGCCAATCTTCTATGAATCCGGCCAAACTCAGACAGATGATTACTTGGTTGGACCTCTGTGATGCCTGGAGGGCCACACATGGTATGGAGTAAGACTATACCTACCAGAGCCACTCTAGAATTGACCTCTGGCTAATATCACGCAGTTTGTTATCCATACTCACTTCCACAAACATTGGCAATATGGGGGTCTTTGACCATGCAATCATTTCCTTGGAACTGTCCTCAAAGGATTTCTTAAAAATAAGGAGTTTTTACTTTCAATACAAAAGGGGTGGTGAGAGTATCTCTCCTTCAATGATACTGAAGATATCTCTACCTTCACACTGTGAAAAACTGGCAAAGCGATTCTCTGCAGGCAAGTGATGTCACTTTCTAGTGGATTCAAAAAGAGAGAGCTTGCTAGACAGGAGGATCTTAGGTGAAATATTGAAGAGCAGGAACGACTTCACTGTAAGATTGGGGTCCTAAAGTTTGACAGCACTTGGTGAGCACAAGGGGAGAGTTTTCAAGCCAAGTGCCATTTTTACAAATACGTGAATAAGGAGAACCAGCTGCTGCTATGGCAGCTAAAACAGCAGTGGACAAAACAAAAAGTACATGCACTCTCCTCAGCTCATGGCACCACAATATATAGCTCCCCAGAGATAGCCAATACATTTGTCAACTAGGGGCAGATGGGTCAGAGATCAGGGATTGATTGGTTGGTTGGCACAGATATCCCCCCCCCCCCCAAGGCACAAGAGGCATTAGAGTGCCCTTTATCAATAGAGGAACTGCGTTTAATGATCCATTGGTTGAGGTTTGCCAAGGCGTAAGGACCATATTTGCTACTGGCTGAAATATACAAGACCCTATTGAGCTCTTTGCCCCCACTCTGAGTTTTGCTTTCAATGGCATTCTATCCAAGAAGACGCTACCAACCTTGTTTTATCAGACTATCATCACGGTAATTCCTAAAGATGGTAAGGACCAGTTAGTATGTAGCAACTATACAGTAGATCCATCTCACTTCTAAACACCACTTATACAATTTTCACCAAAATCCTTTGTGCCCATTTAGAAATGAAGATTCATGATCTTATCGACCCAGATCAAATGGGGTTTATGCAACAGAGATATGGATTTGTGTACATATAGCAGTTAATAAATATTCTTCACGGAGTCAAGTGATGATCAGAACACTATGCGATTCTCTCGTTTGATGCAGAACAGGCTTTTAACAAGGTTGAATAGTCCTATTTTTTGGAGGTCCTAAGACAATTTGGATTTGGGTCAAACCTATGTGGCTGGATAGAGGCTATGTATGCCAGCCCCAGTACCATGATCCTAGTTAGCAGTTTTCACTCCAACCCTTTTCAGCTCGGTCGTGGAACCCAACAGGGCTGCTCTTAATTCCCCTTACTTTTCGTGCTCACAATAAAACCACTAGCGTCATTTTCGAAAAAGGGCGATGAGCATAGTATTAGCCTAGGAAGGAGGTTCAAGCACCATATCTTTGTATGTGGATGATACCCTCATATAACTTTGTGACCCAGCCTCTACGCTCCCTGTAGTTGTAGCTACCCTCAAGTGTTTCTCTAGGATTTCTGGCTTCACCATAAACAGGCCAAAATTTGCTCTACCTTTCAGTTTGACAGAGGCAATGTCACCCACATCTGAGCTGCTGGGTAGCTTTATTATAATTGATCATTTTAAGTATCTTGGTATCCATATCCCCTGAGCCTTATCCTGACTCTCATATGCTCTTAGACTAGCTCAGCAAGGAACTGGAATCACTGAGATCCTATTTTGTAACATGGCTCGACAGCACGAATACAGATAAGATGCTCATCCTCCCAAAACTCCTCTTCCTATTCATGCAGCTTCCTATCCAGCTTCTTTAAGATAATAAACTTTTGTATGGCAGGGTAAAAACCCAGGGTCAGCTGGTCCACTCTCATCCTACCCAAAAGCAAAGATGTTCTAGGCTTCCCTGACCTGTAACTATATTACTGGTGCTTGTGTCTGTGTGCTGCCTAGTTTTGGATGACTACCTCAGGCTCTGACACGGTAAGTTTAGAAAGGACTTGGATAATCTCTATTTCTCTTAAAGTGGTTCCCTACTTGCCTGAGCCGAACGAGGTCCATTGGATACTCCCCCAACCTTCCTGGGCCTATATGGAGAGCTTGGCATATGCTCTGTAAAAGACATAATCTATCTCCCTCGGTCTCCCCCTACACCCCAATTTAAACTTTTGCCTTCATGAGGGATTTTGGAGGGAGAATCCTGAGCCTTGGTCAGGACCTGTGCTTACCCTCTCTCTTTGAAGGTCCCATTTTTGTCTCAAAAGACAGACTAGAGAGGCGATATAGGGAACCTCATGACTTTCTTTCAATACTTCCAATTGTAGCGTTGTGTTGTTGCTCTCTCCCAAACTACTGCAATGGGAACAAATTCATTTTGAGTCCAGGAAATTGAAGTTCTTTCTGGTTTGCTTATACAAAGCTTTTGCCAGCTCAACCTCAAGATCTCACATACAGGATGGACTGAAGTTGGATTTTGGGGGATAAACCAGAGAAACTTTGGGAGGAGGTATACCAGTACACACATTTGTGCTCAATATGCCTGGCCTTAGTGAATACACAGCTCCGCATTCTAATGCAGATATCAATAACTCTTATCAATTTATCAATTTATCAATTTCTTCCAATGGAGAAGGGGGTATCTGTATCCCTCTGTTGGAGGAATTGCGGGAGCCGGGGAGACTTTGAACACATGTGATGGACCTGCCCCAGACTACAGGTCTTTGGTCTCAAGTGCATAAGAGTATTAGCCAAACCCTTGACATGACATCCCCCTTCTTGATTGAATCCTATGTGTTGGGGTATCTTTCTCCATGTCTCCTACCTGAGGGACCACATCAACTCACTAACTGTTTGCTCCTTGTGGCTTATAGCATCGTGGCATGCTACTGGAAGCGGGCCTGCCCGCCCATTCATGAGGTCTGGGTCATTTATCAAATGGAGAAACATACCTCTGAGGCAAGCCCAAGACAGTGACAGAACTATGTTCCAGCTTCTCACATTTGAAAGTTTAATGCCCTTCTGGTTACGGCAGGAACTCACTTGCACCTAGTCCCATGCAATCCATTTGAATGGCCCTGTAGGTGCCTTTAGACCCGACTTGGGATGTTACTACCCTTGACTAACTGTTGTTTGCCCTTCCATGGTGTGCTTAGGGTTTGCTTCTAGCATATTAACCAAATGACCTCAGTGGGAGTCTTGTTACTCTCTACAGACCACTGGGTACCTATGTAATACCTGCAATATCCCTCTACTATATATTTTCCCTCCATGATGTGAACCTGATGATTGCTGGGGAAGGGGGGAGAGGGGAGGGAGGAGATGGGAAGGCAGCAGGCATTTGTTTCTATGTTCATCTTGTTGAAGGATTCATCCTAGGAGATTTGTTGCTTACCTTGTTTTCTTTACACTGGATAGGCAATGGGTATATTCCTTTAGATGTAAGGTGGTTACTCACGCACTTCTGTTTCTCACATGTACACGTTCAGCACCATTAACTGCAACTTAAGATGTTGTATACTATGGAATTATTCTGGTCTCTGATGTGTGTTGTTGTAATCCTTCCTTTGATCAATAAAAATTCTATACAAAAAATGGTTCTTTTAAAATTTCCTTTATAGTACTTCTTTGGAGGTTCATGCAGAGGAGCACACCTACTACTATACTCTTGACCAAAAAATGGAACTTTTTCTATCAGACGGGATATGCATGGATTGCTGATGGAGGAAGGGGACATCTGCATGGCCAGCCTTTGTCTTTTCTGAATGACATGCAATCAATGAATGCTTCTTCCACCCAGGTACCTCTTCCATCAGAAGGAATGAACATGGCATTGTAAGGGAAGAAGGGGACGTCTGCTTTGTTAACCTGATAACTGAATCAACCGTACCTATCCTGGGCAACAGAGTGCCCTTACATCCACTATCCTCCATCACTGTACTTGTCGACTATTGCTCTTCTGCCATAAGTTTTATTATCCTTTCATTTTATGTCCCTCTATGCTTATTTTGCTGCTTCACTGGTCTTTCTTAGGTCTTCTGGGCTGTTGCCACCAATGTCGCATTCCCACTGCCACTGTTTTTGAGGCCCTCACCATGGTGCAGCCTCTGATTCTTATTTAAATTCCTCAGCATGTCATCTAAGCAGTCCATGAATACTTCTTCTTCCCCGAGGGGTGGGGGAGGTGTTCCTCTGTAATTAAGGTTCATATGCTGGGACTAAATTCCTCAGTACCAGCACAAACAAATAGGCAAATGGTTTAGCTGAATTCAGCCCACTTATATGCCCTGAAATACGGCCTTGTCTGCTGTTGTGTTGGCCCTCCTCTGGTATTTTAAAGGCTTGCATTCAATCGGTTCTCTGTGTGCCCCCTTGGCATGTACAGCATTAGAGGCTTGAAGCAGATCTGGATGTTGTGCTTGTCTGTTTGGTGTATTTTAGGGCCTTGCAGGTGATTAAGTTTTCTGTGCTGGTCCACTTTGGGTATCTTAGGGCTTCACAGATGATTATCCACTGTGATGGTCATCTTGACATAATTTAGGGACTTGGAGTAATCTGAATATAGGGCCTTTTGACTTGCATATTTTAGGCTCTTGCAACTGATCAAGGTGC
This sequence comes from Ichthyophis bannanicus, assembly GCA_033557465.1. Lineage (NCBI taxonomy): Eukaryota > Metazoa > Chordata > Amphibia > Gymnophiona > Ichthyophiidae > Ichthyophis > Ichthyophis bannanicus. The sequence goes on along the minus strand of CM066035.1, from coordinate 604,605,714 downwards.
CGTGCTGGTCCTCTTTCATTATTTAGTGTCTTGGAGCTGATCTAGATGATGGGCTGGTTCTCTTGGGGTGTTTTTAGGACCTTGCAGCCAATCAAACATGACATGTTTTAGGTCCTTACAGGAAATCAAGTAGCTGTACTAATCCTCTTTAGGGCTTTTTAGCTCATCAATGTTCTGTGCTAGTCCTCCTTGCATAATATAGCAACTTATAGCTAATCCAGATGCTTTGCTGGTTCCCTTGGCATATTTCAGGGCCTTGCAGCCAATCTGGGCTGTGGGCTCATCCTGTTGGATTGTTTTTGGGCCCTGCAGCCAAGTGCTGTGTTTGTCCTCATGACAGGTTTTAGGGCCTTGCAGGCAATTGAGTTGCTATCATAATAACATAGTAACATAGTAAATAACGGCATATAAAGACCAGTATGGTCCATCTAGTCTGCCCAGCAAGATGGCATGTGTAGGTGCACCTGTCACTCTGTACAGGCCACCCCTCCCCATGTCTTTGTTTAGGGGTGAACCCACCACTGCACGTAGGACACCCCTATTTGTTGAGACGTTAGATGGTTCAGAAGTTAGATGGTACTGTTTATTTTGTTTTTATCCTGTTGCTGTAAAGGGATCCACTGTGTTTGTCCCATGCTGTTTTGAATTCCGTCACCATGTTTGCCCCCACCACTTCCATCGGGAGGGCATTTCAAGCATCCACCACCCTTTCAGTGAAGAAATATTTCCTGACATTGCCCTTCAATTTACCACCTTGCAGCTTCATGTTATGCCCTCTAGTTTTACAGCTTCCCCGTCTTTGGAAGAGGTTTGTTTGTTCATCATTTCTCTTTAAGTATTTAAAGGTCTGAATCATATCTCCCCTGTCCCTTCTCTCCTCCAAAGTGTACATATTTAGGTCTTTAAGTCTCTTCTCATAAGGCTTCTGACGCAGGCTCCAAATCATTTTCGTTGCCTTTCTCTGAACAGTTTCCAGTCTTTTTACATCTTTTGCAAGATATGGTCTCCAAAACTGAACACAGTATTCCAAGTGAGGCCTCACCAGTGACTTGTACAGTGGCATAAGTACCTCTTCCTTTCTGCTGGTATTCCCTCTTTGTATGCAGCCCAACATCCTCCTGGCTTTTGCCACCGCCTTGTCGCACTGTTTTGCCACCTTGAGATCATCAGAGATAATCACACCAAGGTCTTTCTCCTGAACTGTGCATGCCAACCTCTCGCCCTCTATCGTGTACATTTCCCTTGGATTTCTGCTACCCAAGTACATGACACTGCACTTTTTCGAATTAAATTGTAGTTGCCAAGCATTAGACCAGTCTTCAGCTTTTGTAGATCTTTCCTCATGTTAACCACTCCCTCGGGGAAGTCCACTCTGTTGCAAATTTTTGTGTCATCTGCAAAAAGACAGACTTTTCCATTCAGTCCTTCAGCAATATCACACAAATATATTGAACAGTGCCGGGTCCTGGACCTTGTCAGACGGCTGCCTAGGGTGAGAACTTACACAATCTTGACGATGCATATATTCATATGATTCTTGCAAGGTATTGTGGGTATTGTAGTTCATTCACTCCCAAACACAGCTGATGACAATAATTTGAGTTGTGAAACCAAGTGGTAAGATCAATAAAATACTTCTTTTATTGATGGGGTTTAATTCACCCAGCACATGTATGCTTGATAGCACTATAAATGAGGTTACTTGCTTGCAGTGTTTAAAATGGATAACAAAAAGTCACAAAGTAAACCAGAAAACAACCTTCAGCTTGTCAGGCAATTAGCTAATGTTTTCTTAGCAAATAATTACCAAATACAAAGGCACAAAGTAAAGAATAAACTTTGCTGGTTAGGTTAACTTCTGCTTATTTTTCCACGCCGATCTCAGCAGGGATTCTCCCTTGCTCACACACACAATCAGGTGCAGCCCTAATTACTATCAATGGACCAGCTGAAAGCCTTTAGCTGGCTGGCTGCTACTGTGTGAACCCAAATCCTGCTTTAAGAGCTGTTTGCAGTGGAAATAAAGAACAAAGTTAGGTTTCTTTGTGATGGCTGATGTGTTTGCTCATAGAAAACTAGCAATAGCATTTAGATAAAGAACAGTCCATGTAAATAGTTTCATCTGCTGTATTTCCCCCTGCATCAACAATCATAGGGTCAATATCATACATTGGCACAGATGAGTCTTTCATTAAGGCACTATCATGAGAATGCTTATTCCCTTGCTGCCATTCTCTATTATAGATAGGGTCTGGATCAGTGTTCATACCTGAGCCTCTCCTGCTATCATTATTTCTCTCTGTATAGCCTGGCCAATATGTAATCCAATTCTGATGTCCAGCCTTCCAATCTTGATCCCTGGACGCTGGATCTTCTCTCACATACCTTCTGGCCTTGGTCTGAAAGTCCCTTCCACATGCAGTCTTCTCTCTTCCAGGTAGCCACTGGTGATTCCTATCTCTGCCACTCCATTCCTCTGGCTGAATCCAGTCCAATGGACTCTGCTGGCTTTTGGAATACCTCCCAGTATGAGTACTGCCTTGGAATCTCCCAGACCTTCCAATGGCCTTTCTTCTCTTCCTTCCAGAGAGTTTCCTTCTCTCTCTATCTGCTTGGCTTGGCTTCTGTTTCTCCAGGTGATACTGGTGCTTGTAGCCGTTGCTGTCTCTGTATCTCTTCCTCCCTCTGTAGCTGTTATCTGAAGAATAAGCTCTATTCTTATCCTGTTCTAATGTGTGCTGCTCCCTAACACAGCGCAGCTGTGTTAAATCAGGCCCTGCCCTTTGAGATGAGTGCTTAGGGATTACCTCATAGCTCTCTTGATTGCACACACATTCTCTCACTTCAGCCCCTCTCATGGCTGCTGGAAACCTGGTGCATTCTGGGACTGGTAGTCTTTTATGTGAAAACTCTGTTTTCTTGCTTCTACCAGAACTGACAGGTTGCTTGTTCAGAGTCACATCATCTTTTCTATAGCTCCTACCTGAGCTATGATAAGCTTCCTTATCACAACCTCTTGGGTGTTTAAGGGCTTTTCAGCTGATCAATGTGCTGCACTGGTTTCCTTAGCATGTTTTAGGGGCCTTGCAGTCAATTTGAGTGCTATGCTGGTCCCCCTGGCATATTATAGAGCCTTGCAGATGTTCTGGGTGCCGTGTTGCTCCCCTTTATGTATTTTAGGACCTTGTATCTGATCTGTGTGCTGTGCCTTGCCATTTTGTACCTCTCAAAATGCCTTTGTGTTTTCACCAATTGTTATGCTGCTTAGCCCTCTTCCACTATCATGAGGTGTTCATTCCACACTTTCTAAGACTTTGCCATTCTGATGGTGGATTCCGTTACTCATCCTGTCACTGTATGTGTATTTTGCCCCTCTTCTGGTGTTTGTAGCACTCTTGATGGGATGGAGTGCTGACACAGATTCCTGCCATCAAGTTTCAGGCAGATTTGATTGAAAATAGATAGCAAGCCTCTCTATGTATTGTAAAATGGCTTACCCCATAGACTTTAATAGGAACGAATAGAAGAAATGCACAAATGCTTTGACGCCTGAAGACTTTCTAAATGGATGAGCACAAACAAGCATGAAAATCTTTGGTGTGCAAATGCTCAGCATCCACCCCTCTCTGTAATTATCTGTTAAAAGGGTCAATATGTCATATGAAATCTCATGTTCCTGGATAAAGTTTACCTCTAAAGCAAGATGGTACGGAAATAAAAATGTTTTACAAATTTTCTACTAAAGCTTTGGAATATTATACATTTTTTCAAAAAATCTTCCAGAAAAGTCCACAGTTCTAAGGGTAGAGGCCAGAACTTAACTGACAGGGGTTGTGAAACAAAGTGTTTTCTAATGCTTCAGAATTTTGTAGAATCAAACCCTTTAAAGTTACTCTTTTATATAGCGCGACCTATAGATAAATATAGGTAATCCGACAAAGCAATGCAATACGTGATCAATAAAATCCTTATAACTCAAATGGATGATAGGGAGGTTTCGGTTTTAAGGGCTTAGAATATAATTGCATGGGCAACGTAAAAGAAACATTATGGCCAGCTGCAATTATAGGAATGATGCGATGCCTATCCACATTCAGCAAGGCAAGGATCAGGGGAGATGGAATACTCTGACATGGTGTAAGTCAGCTGGAGGGGAATGTCATGAAGAATAATGGTTCATCTTCCCACAGAAGTATGCTTTGAAGTGCAACATGGAAAAGGAAGAAGTGGGTATCTAGCAGAATGTGTGGAGGAGTGATCTCCAGAGGTAAGAAACAGCAAGAGGTAATATAGAGAGGCAAACACCAATCAACAAAATGCAGTTGAAAATCAGAAACATAGCATTGGTATCATTTTTGGGATTCAAAATATAGCGTAAAAAATTATGTTTCTTTTACTAAACATATGGAGGGTAATTTTATAAGGGATGCCTAGGTGAATTTTATATTTTGCATATATTTTTAATGTAAAATATGCACCCATTTTATAAAATAGGGGTGTAAGTGGTCAAAACACATGCTAAATCTAGGTGCAAATACTTACACCAGTCCTATGGCTGGTGTAAATGTCTGCACATATCTACTATTAAACACTTATATAGCGCCACGCACGCAGCACTGTACAGACATACATACAAGAAACAGTCCCTGCTCTAACGCATGTATGCCCATATTTTATAATATATATGCATAACTGCATATTCCATCCATGTAAACATCCACAACAAAAGTATGTTCCATGGACTTTATCCTTATAAAATAGCAACCTCCTGAAAAATGTGTTATAAAAGCCCATTAATACAGATAAATCTCTTAAAAACCACGATTAATGCATATAGAAGCATGTTTACTAAGCCATGCTACCTGGTAGAATGAAGGCCTGTTCTACTGTGGACATCCCAGTCTCTGTGCGTCCGGTCGGAGCGGATGCACAGAGATAGACAGGATTCTGATTCCGCGGGACATGTCTAGCCCGTGCGGGATCAGAATACTGTCTAAGCCTGTACGTGCAGGCCCGGACCCGATTACGGTTGGCCTGCACGTACAGGCACCAGCCCGGCTAACTCAGTCAAGGCTCCTGAATGGAGCCGTGGCACCATGGCGTCTGGTTGCCATGGCACTGCGGCTCCATTCAGGAGCCGTGATCCCCGGCTGCTGACGACTTAATTCATTCTCCGCAGCCTGACCCCCAGTCAAGTCTCCCCAGGCCAGGATCGGGCTGCGGGGAATCTCCTATGCCCCCTCCACCCTTTGATATGCCCTTGGTCTGCTGTCTCCTCCCGTCTAGGGGAACATTCCACCTCAGAGGTGAAAAAAGTTCCCCGTCTACTCTATCAGCCCCGGACATACAGGGCAACATCAGAATCGGCCCTGTACGTCCAGGGCCGCAGACTACCCACAGCCTGCCCTGTCTCCACCTCTGCGCTACCCCTTTCCCGCCTCATTCTAGCTTCCTTGTACAAACTCCCTGTTCGTATGGGGAGACTTGGTGGGGATAGGAAAGGTAGAAGAATATCAGGGATGGACGTCCCAATGGGACATCCATCCCTGCTATTTGTGGTTTGGAATAGGCCTCCTGGGCTTTAGCACACAGTTTTGGTGCTGTGCTGAAAAATAGCGTGGGCTTTTCAACCAAAAATCCGATGCTACTCTGGTAGTTCATGTTGGGGTGGGGACATGGCAGGATAGGGGTGGGATGCCAGCTAGCGCGGGCGTTAGTAGTCTATTCTAACTGTGCTTGTGCCTGTAACATGGGTGCTCTTGACACCACCTCAGTGGGTGGCGTTAAGAGCACCCACGTGTTGGCTCGCCCAGTCGTGTGTCTTGGGCTCATATTAACTGCAGAGGGATGGGAGCACACACTTCCTGAAGTTATGACTGACCTCCCCTCATGCTAGTAACGCAGCCCATATGCCCATTATCAGCACTGTCCTTAATAAACATGCCCCATAGGTATGTAAATTTCCTTGGATCCATATAAAATTATCCAGAAGGAACAATTTTTAATAGGCTGCACTGTTTGCAATGTTGGCTGATACTTTTAGACTACATTCTAGGAATGTTCATTAATTAGTGCTCCTTCAGTTCAGTGGCATTCCTTAAAAAATGTAATGTACATTAACCTATGATTTAGTGCATGTACAATTAATTGCATACATTAAAAAAGTTGTAAGACATGCTAAATATTTTTCATTAAGGCGAATGTGTGAAACGAGATGGAAAAAAAACATCCGCCTATCGAAAAAAAATTCAAAAAATGAACTGAATTATTGGTGTGCTAACATTCTATGCATGCCTTGCCCCTCCTGTTCATGTTGGCAGCATATGTTTGCTTGAAAATAAAAGATCTGCCTGCTGCTTTACTCGCCTAATCTAAATCTGCCTCTTGGAACCGCCTCCTTTCGAACCTGGCCACAGTGCACATAATCTGACAGCCAGCACATGCTTTAGACTTGCTAAAGGGATATTTTCAGCCACATCATTTTCCTCAGGAGAAGAGCGATATATCTCAACTCCATTCTCTTTAAGTTATAGAGTCAGGTGTATTTGAAAGGGAAAGGAATGGTAACAGATGCAATGAAACAAAACATTTTGCCTTTGTCTCATTTTCAGGAGTTTGTTAAATTTTAACATTCGGGGTGTGCAGGCCAGAAATGTTCATTTTGTTTCGTTTCCCATGGCTGTTTTGATTATTTTTTATTTTACTTAGGTCTAGCGCTCCTTGTGGCCTTAGGCAAGTCACTTAACCCTCCCTTGCGTCAGAAGAAAGGCCTGGCAATCTACTTCTGATCACGCTGCCAAGAAAACCCAGGAGCTGCTGGGTCGCCGGGAGTCAGCATTGCATTTGCATTTCCGTCATACTGTTAGTGCAGGGTCCCTAAGGTAAAATCCCATGCTAACCGATTAGAGCATGAATGAGTAGGGACTGGACAAGGTGGGGGCATAACATGGGCATTGATGGTTCATCACGGTTAACGTGGGAGTTGTGGGTATGCACTAACCATGAATGTTGACATTAGCATAGTGCACTTAATGTCACCTCAAGGGGTGACAGTAAGTGCATTTTAATGCAATGAATGCGGTATGGCACATTACCAATGCACTAATGACAGGGAGATTTACACATGTCCTCCAAAATTAGCGTGGGCCTCCATCTTACTTTTGTGTTCAAATACATGCTAATAGAGCACCTTTTAATAGACGTACTCATCTTTTTTTTCATTTTGATCAATAGAGCATTGGGGTGTATAGTTCCTGCAGCCACAGATATTCAGCAGTATTAACTGTGTTAGTGCTGCTGAATATCCCGTTCACCATGATTAACGCGGTTAGCAACTCTGCTAACTGCATTAATTGCATGGTTACCAAGCTGTGCTAAATTATTGCATTTTTTCACAGCAAAATTTAACATGCTAGTCATTAACCTTCTGCACTTCAGTACTGAAAGATAGAAATTTGGGCTGTAAATTTCATTTGGCATTGCTGAAGCCAGGAACATCACATGTTTCAGGCTGCAGCAATGCAAAGATAGTAAACACTAATTTGAGTCTGCTATCTTTTAAAGGAGCCAGTGGTGGAATCAATTTAACTGAATAGTGGTATAACAAATCTTTTAAATAAATAAATCTCCCATCTCTGAAACCCCAAATCACAACCCTTAACTTCAATCACAAGCCCTTCACCCTCTTGACAGCCCCTTTTTCAAAAGCCTCTCAGACTCTATTTCTCTCTCCTTCCTCATCAGCTCTCAGGTTCAAACGGCACTGCTCAATCTTACAGTCATACTTCTGGGAATCGGCCTGCCAAATAGATGTGCATACTGTTACTTGAAGGTCTCACTGTTGATGGTAGTACCACAAGACGGCCACTACAGGTCCAGTGGTACCATTTTGAACCCCAAAACGGAGCAGAAGTGATTGGGAATCACTTCTGTCCAAACACTACCCAGAAGGGGAGCCCTTGGTAGATGTTGTGGGAGATGAGAGGATGGGGGATTTTTGAAAAAGAGGGTAGGGTTCTGATTAGGGATGTCGGTAGAGTGCCTAGTTCATAAGATAGCCAACTCGACTTAGGGCTCACTGTCTATGCATTAGCTACAGCCAGGAAAGTGCAATGTTCCCAGCTGCGGAAACATACCATAAAATTTACCGTGTGAATCACTGACCTGCAGTACTGAGTTACCTCAGGATAGTGACTGATACGGTAAATTTTGCTGCACTGAAATGTGATATTTTGTTGAAGCTTAGTAACTATGGCCCAAAATGCTGCTGTTTGGAACAGCATTTTCTGGAGATGGCCTTATAATCTGTGATCACCAACTCAGGATCCACAAACATTCTGATGAAAATATATATGTTTCAGTTGGATGATTGCAAGTCCCCCAACAAATTGTAATCATGCATCATGACTAATGAATCACTTCACTGAGATCTTCCAAGAGATTGCTCTGAGTCTATTTACATTCTTTTTTTTTCTCTGTATGAGTGTGAACTAGTCCAGGAAAACACTCTACCTGCTTATAAAAAAATGTAGTGCTTTAATCTTTTAGGTAGGGGATGGAATGATTGCTTAAAGCATAGCAACAGCAAATCAAATTATGATTGTGATTAGCTTTTCTCATTTCATGAGATCCTATGAATCCAGAAGACAAAAACAGTGATATCGCACAAGTGCAAAATAAAGACACATAAAAAATCTATGGAGTAAATATTGATTGACATAACACCTTCAGAGCTTTTTAATTATTGATTCCTTTCTTTATTCTTACTTGTGCGACACCATTGTTTTGTCTTGATTTGTGTGCAGTATATCGTCCATTTTTTTTCAGTTAATATGAATCCCTTTTGATTCAAAGATGATCTTATTATTACCAAAGAAATCTGGCTCATCTCTGGGGCACTTAGCAGGGAAACATTATGGCTAACTAAGGTCATCAGTGACATTTCTATTAAACATAATGGCTTTTTCCATGCCTGGTGGATTGAATAATGAAATTTACAACACACTTTTCAGAATGGAAAATAATTGGAATTTGATTGCAGAGGTATATTGTTATTGACCAACACTACACCTGATTATAACCTGAATTGAAGACAGCTTTTTTCTAAAAAAGGAAACCTTACTGGTTATGCTGTGCTCCATGCTATAGAAGGTCATGGCTGTATAGAATTGCATTTTTAATTTTGAAAAGAAATTGTAATCTCTTCAGGTACAGTAGTTCTCTTCCAGAACACTGTATTAGATGACACATGACAGATGGAGTAATATCTGTGGAGTGCATTTTTTCATTTGTAAAATAAGTGGTTAATGCGCCCTGCCTGTACCATTAAACAGTTTGCATTGTTTATTTCACTGTATCATTTGTTTGAGCAAAAATGTCATCAACCTATCATGGCAATAATGAGGATATAGTATCTCATAATAATGAGTAAAGCAAAGGAGTGGATAGCTTTAACTAGAAAGCAGCAAATGGGGAAACATGGCAGAGGAACATAAGGTCTCCCTCTATATTATTCTACAACCTTTTCTGTCATTCTTTTCAGCTTCTATCATTTCAGAGGTTGTTTAAAGACCAGTTATCGTGAATCTTCCAACTGGAATCGAGTTCTAGCGTCATTTGATTCTGTGTTTGATTGGTTTAGATTGGCCTTTCAAAGAATCACATAGGCCTCCAACCAGTGAATCATATAGGCCTGGGTCTCTGCAACCTAGGAGGCCCCCAGAGCCCTGGAACTAATAATAACAAAAAAAACAAACAAACAAAAAAAAAATATATATATAATTATATATACACACTCGAGACAGATTTTTATCAGTACACAAAAGTATTAAACAAATATTTTTTCTAAATGGATGTCCATTTTCAGTGTGAGGCCCAGGGCAAATGGACCTGATCCCCCGCCCCCTCCCCCCCCCCCAATAGGCCCTGGTTTCAGAAAATAAAAATAGGACCAGCCTGGTGGTTCAGTGGAATTGCAATTCTCAGGCTAGAGAGAAAGTGCTCACAGCCAGTGGTGTAAATTTTGCGCAAGCAGGCCCCTGCAGTGTGAAGGGGCCCACTTGTAGCTACTCTCAAATCTTTTAAAATGGATTCTTCCTGTTTTGGGGCCCTTTCAGAATCTGTTGCTTGGGGGCCCTTAATATGAATTTCTGCCACTGCTCACAGCTCCTTATCGGAGGAAAAGGTGGGAGTCATAGCTGCTGCACAATTGCAACAGTTATTAGCCGGTTTTATTGCCCGTTGCTGTGGGGTTCTGCAAGATATTCTGATGCATGTTCCCCAGCCAGGAATCATCATTGTAATGACTGGACTAAAGTAGATTGAAAAAGCAGATACAATTATAGAAAATGTCCTGTGGAAATTTTGAACAAATGATCATGACACTGGATCATAGGCCTGGTTCAAAAAAGTAGGAGGAAACTGACAAATAAAAGAAAATGTACTCTCCATTGCTTATGGCACAAATACAAGGTTAGATAATTAACATGCATTAACACAACTTAATGCTATTTAATGCACATTATTTAATGCAAGCCATTGTTTATTTACTAACTAAGGGGGCATTTTAAAAGTCTTAGGGGTATGTTTACTAAACTGCGGTAACGTTACAGACCGCGTGGTAGGTAACATTAAAGCGCGGTAACGTAACGTTAACGCGTGGTAACGTTACAACTCATGCGGCACGGTAGACACCGCAGAGGGAGGAGAGAGGGTGGAGAGCTGGGGTCAATGGGCGGGGAGTGGGCGTGGAGAGGCTCCCTGCACACTAACATGCTGAATTGAAGGGCTGAATCCTACCGCGAATGAAAACCTGCCGTTAGATGCACATTTGCAGGAGAGAGAAACCATTTCAGTATCAGCAATGTAGGGCATAGGCAGGGAGCCCGAGAAAGGTGATAGTAGTGTTCCATCTGCAGCAACAGCATAGTGGCAATGTACGAAGGGCCACTATGGTGATGGTGCAAATGGGGCATAGGGGGACTGCAGGCGGGACATGCAGTGGGGGCACGGGGTGGACTAGGCAGTTGCCTAGGTGGCACATAGGAATGCGGAAAATGGACACCAGCAAGACAGCAACAGACCAGGGTCAAACATGCCCATGAGTCTGTGTCCCACAGTGTCCCATCCATGGGACATTACCCAGCAGGAACCCCAAGGAGCACATAACATTGACAGGCAGTGCCGGGGGAAGTGTGGACAGCTATGTAGGCACCCCTACCCCAGAAGCCACACCTTAGGCAGCTGCCTACCTGCCCTCTGGATGGCCTAGGACTGCACACCACCGGCACCAACAGCATATGGTCATGGCGGCATGGCAGAAGGGGGGGTGTTTGTGCTGGAGGGAGTTGTGGCATCCACCTGCAGTGGACCTAGCCCATGCCCTGTACCAGTACGTGGTGTGCAGTGCAACAGAAGAGGTCTGGCTGGGGAATGTAAGGGTAGCCCCAGGGACCACTATGCTGCTGTGGCAACAGTGTGGTGGTGGTGGTGGTGAGAATCGAGGAGTAATGTGACACATTCTATCTACCCTTTTGATGTCTATGACATCTGTACCTTGCTCACTCACAATCTTAACTGACAGAGATGTAAGGCAGGGGTCTCCAAATCCAGCCCTGGAGGGCCAGAAACCAGTTAGGTTGGCAAGATATCTCTAATGCATATATAGCTCATGCAGATTCATTAGGGATATCCTGAAAACCTTCAGGGTTGTGGACCTCCAGAACTGGATTTGAGTAGCTCTTTTCTAGGCAGTGGTCATGGGGTTTGATTCCTCATTGTTCCTTCCTGTCCATGTCTGATGTTTTGCATGCCTGTAACAGTCATATCTTTGCAGATCCGTGCTGCCAGCCCATAATACCCTCAACACAGTTGCCATCACTCCCTTTACGGCGTTATAAGGCACCTTATTAGGCTCAGTACAAGGCACATTACAAGGCACCTTATTAAGCACAGTGCAGGGCACGTCATAAGGCACGTTACAAGGCACCTTACTAAGCACAGTACAAGGCACCTTACAAGGCACGTCATAAGGCACGTTACAGAGCACCTTACTAGGCACAGTACAAGGCATGTTACAAGGCACGTGCCTTGTACTGTGCCTACTAAGGTGCCTTATAACATGCCCTATGACGTGCCTTGTATTGTGCCTTATGACGTGCCTTGTAAAGAGCCTTATAACGTGCGTTAGCCTAAGGCGCCTTGTAATGCGCGTTAACTGACACAGCTTGCCATAATGATGCACTGCCCATTCCCTTATATGGGAATCCAGGGAACCTAACACGGGGAACTTTACCACACTTTAGTAAACATACCCCTTAGTCATAATGTGGACTTCAAAATCATGGAGATGTCTCCCATGTGGGGATGTCCAAGTAAGCAGTATGGTGGAGGCGCAATGAACTTAGACTTCCCTGTTCAATTTCAGAAACACCCGGCTATCTGCAGGCAAGTCCATGTTTAGACCTGCTCCAAGCACCAAAAGGCATCAGCACACACTTTCAGTGTGTATAATTTTTAGACGTGTATGTGTTCATGCAATTTTATAATAGCCCTTTTCTACACATAAAACAGGCTTTACACATTTTGGATTGACTGAGTACATCAAGTTCACTATGAAAATGTGGCAAACCATACTCCATCTGAAATGTGAATCACACAGTTTATCATTCCTAATATTAAGATCCAACAAGGAATTTTTTAGGAATACTCCCTGTCACCACTCTTGTTTGTATGGCACTTAATCCACTGAGTATACTTATTAACTCTTTGGGATGTGGAATTAGCCTTAAACTTAAAGATGGCAATGAATCAGAGACAACAGTGCACTTAATATTTGTAGATGATTTGAAGCCCTGTAGTTCCAGTGCTCAAGACTTAGGGGGTCTTTTACTAAAAGGCATTAGCTGGCAATGCGTGTTCTGGAACACGCTGAATGCACGTTCCCAGTTATGCAGGGCCATGACAGTTAGCATGGGATAATTCCTGTGCTGTCAAACCATGGCACAGGAGTGGGCAGGGTGTGCTCATGCCATTTTAGCACAAGGTTCACATTATGCGCTAACTGCAATAGCGTGGGATCACCAAATGCCACTTCAGTAGGTGGAGTTAAGTGCACCTGTGCCAAGGGACAGGGCTCCACATTAACTGCCAGGGAAATGCACGCCATAGTTTCAGCACTTACTGCGTGTTTGGTGCAACACTCTAGTGCTCTTTAGTTAAAGGGCCCCTTTGTGGAACAACTCTATGTACAGAAAAAGCTTTTCAGGTGATTTCCGGATAATTGTTAGGAAATCAAGGTTGAGTGGAAGCTAAGTTGGAAGTTGAAAAGGATATGTTAGATTTAAAAGGTAGAGACTCCTCGGAATCAGGAATGAAAGGATATGAAGTGATAGTTTTCAGAATATGTTAGTCTCTTGATAGAAGTGTAGTCACATTGAGGCATGTTACTTCTGCTGAGGTTTGTTAAGATGCTGGAGGCATTGAGATTGTCTTTGGGTAAACAGGTTAATATATCAGCTTTTTTTGTCAAGAAATTAGGAAATGATGTGGTGCTGGTGTTGATTATTTTGGTAAATAAATCTTTGAATGAGGATAGATTAAAGACAGAAGTTGTTAAGCCTGTTATGAGAAGAATGCAGTGGTCTCATTGTGTTACCTTCATATCAAACCTGTCTCTAAATTTCCATTCATAACCAAACTCTATCCAAAATTGATTTTTTTTTATATTTTTGGCTTTAGATGATATACAGGCAGCTATGCGATTTGTTTATTTAATATTGTAATCTGTTTTGTTGCAACTTGTTTTGTTAAACACAGAATATAAAGTATAATAAATGAAATCAAACCTGATGCTCTGTTTACTGACTCTAAGATATGTGGCACCAGCTTTCCATAAGGTGTTCTCACTGTGCACCGAGGAAATACCACAGGTTCTGCGAGCACCACATGGCTCAAAGTTAGTAAACAGAGCCATATGGCACCTGCTGAGCTCATTAGGGGGCTAGAAAGAAGTTGGGTGATGGGAATGGAGAGAAGAATGTGTGTGTGGAAGAGTGAATTTTTGGATTATACAGCCGGGGAAGAGCTAATGCTATGATTGCACAGCTGGCAGCAGTTTCTGTGGGTTGCTGATGCTACAGAATCATGGAAAATTGGAAATCCTGGCTATGTAATATCTAGTATTCATTATCGCACTTTAGTGTTAACTTATGGGATAAACTGTTGTTTTGATAATAAATGATTTGAAGGTTTATAGCTCAAATTTTCTTATTTTGTCCAGTGGAACTGTGTAGTATGTTTTCTTTGCAGGTTGGATCAATATAGGAAGTATCCGGAAATGTCATTCACAGGCTTCCAAGGCCATGGAGCAGCTTTCTCCAGGGCTGGAATGGCTAATAGATCGTTGCACTACTTAATGTTACTGGGGCAAGGACAAAGATCCAAGGACTGAGTACGTCACATAGCAGTGACTAGACATGCGCATTAGTTAAGGCACATCTGTTTCATTGACATGCCTTAAAAATGCACAGGGAATATTACTAAGATGCACTAATGGACTAACATGCATTTGTCAAATAACATGTTGTTATGTTTTTATTTATTTATTTATTTATTTACTTATTTCTTCTATACCGCCCCTTCCAGTGATCAAGTGCGGTTTACATGGAACAAATTATGTATACTACTGTATACTTTACATGGAACAGGAAACTTTCTAACTTTTTACATGAAATAGATTAACAAATTATGTGCACTACTGTATACATTACATTGAAACAGAGAAACTTTCTAACTTTTTACAGTAGTGACAGGTGTAAAACCTGTCCAAACTATTTACATAGGTTATTTACAAGTGATTCTATACAGTGGTTTACAAGACAATCGTGCATCATGTGAGTGTAGTGGAATTTATTTCCATTTTACCAAGAATTTTGTGTGTGTGTGAGGGGGCTGTGTGAGGTTATCTAGTTGTGGTTTAGGGGGGTTCTGAGTTGGTGTGTCTGAGGATGTTGTGGAACAGAGCTAGGGGGGTAGGAGATTTGGAAGTGTTCGGAGAATAGATATGTTTTGAGTTCCTTCCGAAATTGGGCAAGGTCCTTTATGGTGCGGAGGTCTAGTGGGAGATCATTCCAGAGCATGGGGGCAGTGAACGAGAAGGCTCTGTCACTTGTGGATTTTTTAGTCTTCTTGAATGATTTTGGTATGTGAAGTGAGTGGACTGCATTTTGTCTGCGAGCTCTCGATTCAGATGGGGTCTGAAGTAATGTTGTTAGATGTGATGGGGCGAAGTCATTTAGAAGCTTGAATGTTGTTAGGAGAATTTTGTATTTGATACGGCTGTTTATAGGGAGCCAATGTAGTTCTAGGAGTATAGGGATCACATGGTCTGTTATGTGACAAAAATGTGTTATTTGCCCTTAATGCTTTTCTTTTAACCACAACCCGTTTACTAGTAATGAGATACAAAGATATGCAAATTTGTGCAAAACAAGTCACTATCATGTAAAATCAATAATCTAGCTTGTGTGAAAGATTGCAAGAATGATATTGATGGAAAGATAATGCTACTTCCTCCCTGGGAGCATTGGAGCATTAATGCACTGCCTGATGTTTCAGGAGAGAACATTAAAGGGACCAGTGCAGTAAGATTTACCCCCCCCCCCCAATCCTCATTCTAAAATGCTCTCCACCCCTGGTGCCCCTTATTATCCCCCCACTGCAATCCTCTGGCTCAGGATCTGTGCTCCTCCTCTCTTGGGTGTGATATCTGGTATTGCTTATAGGCTCCAGAATCTTAAATCTGACCCTGCATGATCCCCAATCATAATGACTTCCCCTCCCCCACCCCAATGCCCTTCTTAAGGAATCCCCCTTATTTGGCAGCTTGACCCCCCTTAGAGGGTCATTCTAAAAGGCTTAGTTGTGGTTTGGACATCTGCAGACGTCAAAATCACAGACAGGTCTCCATAACCATTCCACAAATGCTGTTTACAGATGTCTCCAGTACAGGGACATTCAAGTAGGCACAGGGTTGTGGGATGGAGGTGAGTAATATTCTTACAAATTCCTGTTCAATCCCAGAAGCAGCAGAGATGTCTGCAGGCATGTGCATGTTTATTCCTGCTCCAGGCATCAGGAACGTGTTTGTTTTAATCTTAAAATAGCCAGAGAAGCTGAAGAGTTAAGTGACTAGCTTTGGATTAGTAAGTCCCATGCTGGGATTTGAACCCTAGCCACCCATTTATTGAAGCCACTATTCTAACCATCATGCTACTAGACATCTTGGTTCTGAAGTGTGCTCCTGGGAATGTCTGTATAGACATTGGATACACGTATATCGGGTACGTCCACATTTCTGGAATTGTGCCAGAACTTGCACATGTCTGCCTTTCTTTTCAGATGTACTGGCTTTGACAACCCAGATTGCATTTGGATGTCCCATTTGAAATGTGCCTCTACGCTGTAGGACTGTGAGGTTTCTGCTAGAGGGCTAGGGCTGCCATTTTGAAGCTATAAGACACCAAGGCAGGAGCATTTTGGAATTGCCTCCAACTAGCTACCAGAGAGACCCTTGGTAGGTCCCGGAGGGTATCAATTTGAAGGTCTTTAAAAACGAAATTCAGGAGTAGTATGCTATTTAAGAAGGGTATCAGGGTATAGGGTCCTTCAAGAAGGGGGTTGCAGTAGGGAACCTTTAAGAAGGGGATCAGAGATATGGGGATTTCTGCAACACACTGGCCTGACCTTTATAAAGATAGTGGGCCTGACTTGGGGTACACTATCATTGTGTTGTTGGGGCCATAAATACACATTATTCATGAGTGTAGCAATACAAAGTTAAATTTATTGTGGGATTCACAAACTTGCATTACTCACATCCTACGGTTTAGTGAATCGTCATGTAAATTTTGCTGCAGTAATTTTTCTACAGCTTAGTCATTAGGACCCTTAGGGTGTGTTGAGCCAATTTAACAAATTGATGAACAAATATTAAGGAGGAAGTCTTGGCAGCATCTACATGTGTATATATTAGCATTTGCATTCATAGCTGCATACGCATGTAAACGGTGGCTGTTTTCTTTTTTTTTTAAGAATGCCATTATTTACACATGTAGATGCCCCAGCAAAACCAATTCAAAAGTGGCACATGTTGGCATGGCTCGAGTGGTAAAAAAAATATTATACATATATTTCCCATTTTAGAATTGGAATACATGAATATTTTTTGAAAACATCCCCATCGGCATTTTCACTAAGTTTGAAGCATGCATACATTTCAACAACATGCTTGTTTCAACTAGGACTTGAAATGACGGATAGAGGGACCAGCTGTGCTTTGCCCTCTGGTATTTATGTGAAGGCACATTTTAGAAAGGCCAACAGAGAAGGTAGACACATGTAAATGCATTCTACAATCAACTTATCTCCACCCTGAAAGATAAATGTCTCTGCCAACGTACAATACAAGGAAACGGGGACGTACAAAATCAAGCGCTGGACACGTGCAGGGAAATGGGTGATTTAAAAAATGTGTATCTGTGAAACATGGGCATTGGCAGAACCAGTAACATAGATGTGTCTGCACCAGTATTTCAGAATGTGCACATGGATAAGTCGCCTATACATGTCCAAATCTGCCATTTTGTAAATGGAGATGTGCCGTGCTGTAGCAGTTTACAAAGAGGCCTTGATATTCACCTGCTATCCTTCTGTGAGGGGGAGAAAATTATTGTTGTGATAAGAAGGAGTGCCTCTGTCGTCCCTACTGTTGAGAACTGGGTGAAACAAGCCTTTTTAAAATGCCTATTTCGACCACGGAACAGGTCTAAATATGGCCGTGTCTGCTGATGGGTTTAAAAATGTGGTGCCATTGTGAAACTGGAGATGTGGTTCTTTTGTTGCCACAGTGGATATATCTCTGACATGCCCTCATGCGAGATGGACAAGATCACACCAGACATGTGTAAATTTGGGTCTTCCTTTATTTTATTATTTATAATTTCTTGAAACATACATTAATATACTGTATATAAATGCATTATTTCTTTTTTCCCCATATACACCTTATCAGAAGAGATGCCCATGTTTCTACTTCCACACCCTCCCTACAAACCAAAATAGTCCCAGGAATACAACTATGAATGATAATAACATCATCCCTGTGTATAATATAAAACCAATATTAATAATACAAATATAACAACTCCAAGAGTACAAACTAAAACACAGCATCCCTGTATGGTTCTGTAAATAGAAATTTCTTCTGCATATTACAGTCAAGACATTCATATCTCCAAACGTCCACCACTCTAGAAAGCCACCGACATCATTCACCTTTCTTTCCCTCATCCCCTTCACCCCTTTACCTACCCCTCCCTGGTTGTGAGCACCTCAGAACCATCTATGATGCATCCAACTAACTCTCAGCCTTATGCTAATTTACATAGGGTGACTACATCTGCTGAAACTGGGAGAGCTTCTGAAAGTGAGACAGGTTGTGCTGCTTAAGTGCCGTTATTTGGCTCATCCTATAAATAAAATCAACCCTGTTCAAAATTTGTTACCTGCTTCGTAAGGTCACACTTTTCCAATTATATGCTACTTCCACAAAATACGACAAATTGGCCCACATTTCCCTTCACATCCATGGTTGGAACATTCAACAATACCAGGGTAAGATTCAGAGAAACTTTTTGTCCCACTATCCATTCAACTAATCCCAAATCTTCTTCTCAAAATGCTCTGATCTTCAGGCAACACCACCACATATGCAGAAAATCCCCTTCTTGCCCACAGTTCCTCCAACACAACCTTGACTACCCCACAACCATGCATGCTGATTGCACCAGTGTAAGATGATACCTGTCTAAAGCAGACTGCATGAGCTCTGGAGTGCTCAGAAAGCCATCAGATAAGACTATAATTTTCTTTATTATCTCTACTGATTTCTAGCTAACAATATAGAGTTTAAGTGTTTGTTTTTTGGGGATATCGCTAATATAAGGTTTAAACTGTGTCTAAACATTAGGTTTGGGGATATTCAGACTACTGGGGCCTAAGTATCCATATAATAAAGGGTTAAATCTGTTGCACTGCTTTGAGAATAACTTGCTCCTAGGGGAAGGACTGATTGTAGACCATCTCACACCTGGACACACAATACCAGTCTAAGACAGACTGCATGAGCTCTAGAGTGCTCAGAAAGCCATCAGCTAAGACTATAATTTTCTTTATTATCTCTGCTGGTTTCTAGCTACTAATATAGAGTTTAGGTGTTTGTTGTTTGGGGATATCACTAATATAAGGTTTAACTGTGGCTATACATTAGGTTTGGGGATATTCAGACTACTGGGGCATAAGTATCCATCAGCTCAGGCTATAATTCTCTTTATTATCTCTGCTGGCTTCTAGCTACCAATATAGAGTTTAAGTGTTTGTTTTTGGGGATATCACTAATTTAAGGTTTAAATTGTGGCTATACATTAAGTTTGGGGATATTCAGACTACTGGGGCCTAAGTATCCGTATAATAAAGGGTTAAATCTGTTGCACTGCTTGGAGAATAACTTGCTCCTAGGGGAATGACTGATTGTAGACCATCCTACACCTGGACACACAATACCAGTCTAAGGCAGACTGCATGAGCTCTGGAGTGCTCAGAAAGCCATCAGCTAAGACTATAATTTTCTTTATTATCTCTGCTGGTTTCTAGCTACCAATATAGAGTTTAAGTGTTTGTTTTTTGGGGGGGATATCACTAATATAAGATTTAACTGTGGCTATACATTACATTTGGAGATATTCAGACTACTGGGGCCTAAGTATTCATATAATAAAAGGTTAAATCTGTTGCACTGCTTGGAGAATAACTTGCTCCCAGGGGAGGGACTGATTGTAGACCATCTCACACCTGAACACACAATACCAGTCTAAGGCAGACTGCATGAGCTCTGGAGTGCTCAGAAAGCCATCAGGTAAGACTATAATTTTCTTTATTATCTCTGCTGGCTTCTAGCTACCAATATAGAGTTTAAGTGTTTGTTTTTTGGGGATATTGCTAATATAAGGTTTAAACTGTGGCTATACATTACGTTTGGGGATATTCAGACTACTGGGGCCTAAGTATCCATATAATAAAGGGTTAAATCTGTTGCACTGCTTGGAGAATAACTTGCTCCCAGAGGAGGGACTGATTGTAGATTATCTCACACCTGGACACACAATACGAGTCTAAGGTAGACTGCATGAGCTCTGGAGTGCTCAGAAAGCCATCAGCTAAGACTATAATTTTCTTTATTATCTCTGCTGGTTTCTAGCTACAAATATAGAGTTTAAGTGTTAGGTTTTTGGGGATATCTCTAATATAAGGTTTAACTGTGGCTATACATTGCACTTGGGGATATTCTGACTGACTGCTTTCCTGTTTAGCCTTGGAGCATATATCTGTGTGTTCCCCACTTTAGGAACAGCCTACTGGCCAGAGACACTTAGGTTCATGCCCACCCTACCCCTCATCCCACCCGCCCCAGGGGCTGTATTGCCTATATAGTGGTCACATACGTTGCCATCTATCCTTTTAACTTGGGTTAAGGCCCTTCCCTTCTTCTTCTTCTAAGACTGCTTATTTAGCATGTTGTGTATTCAGTGCAATAACTGTAGTACATTCATTCCAAGACAAATCATTTGGAACCTGAGAGCATTGTCCTCTGTGCTTCAAATCAGCTGCCATGCATAAAGAACTGACTCTACTATGGGAAGACCTAGCTGCCATGCATAAAAAAGTGACCCTACTGAGGGAGAAACTGGCTGCAATGAAGCACATCTCTTCTAAGATACAAACTGAACAACATCCACCACCACTCCCAGAAAGAATCAAACACCCCAGGGACATATGGATCACAGTGGGTTCAGTAGATTGCGACCTGTAACGCACAGTCATCCTATGCATCAAGAGATATCCCTGCATAATGCCTCCTCTGCCTTGCCTAATGAGGATGTG
Organism: Ichthyophis bannanicus; assembly: GCA_033557465.1. Classification (NCBI taxonomy): domain Eukaryota; kingdom Metazoa; phylum Chordata; class Amphibia; order Gymnophiona; family Ichthyophiidae; genus Ichthyophis; species Ichthyophis bannanicus. The sequence continues at coordinate 604,584,717 of CM066035.1, read as the reverse complement.
GAACTGAGGGAGGAATTGTCTGCAATGAAACACACCTCTACTAAGATACAGGTCCTAAACTTCAAAAACACAGACTTCAATAAAATGGCGAAGTACCTAAAGGAGGAGCTGAAAGGGTGGAAGGAGATAAGGGAAGTGGAATTGAAATGGGCTAAACTAAAGGTGGAAATAAAAGGGGCAACAGATAAATATGTAAGAAAAGTAAACAAAAACAAGAGGAGAAGAAAACGTATTTGGTTTTCCAAAGAAGTGGCTGCTCAAATAAAGGCAAAAAACACAGCTTTAGCAAAATTCAAAACCTTGCAAGCAGAGGAACACAGAAATGAATACAGGATCAAACTCAAAGAGACAAAGAGAAAAATAAGGATAGCAAAATCAAAGGCAGAGGAAAAGATGGCTAAAGATGTGAAGTGTGGCTACAAAACTTTCTTCAGGTATATTGGGGAAAGGAAGAAGATCAGAGATGGAATTGCAGGACTCAGAAGTGCTGTGAACACACTCGTGGAAAGTGACATTGAAAAAGCGAAATTGCTAAGCAAATACTTCTGCTCTGTAGACTGCAGAAGGACCACCTGTGACTCCCAAATATAAAACTGGGAATGAAGTAGATACCACACCATTCACAGAAGATGATGTGTTAGAACAACTTGCAAAACTGAAAGTGGACAAGGACATGGGACCGGATGAGATACATCCCAGGATACTGAAAGAACTCAGAGAGGTTCTTGCAGGGCCGTTAAAGGATGTTTTCAACAGATCCTTGGAAACAGGAGAGGTTCCTCTTGACTGGAGAATGGCTGATATCGTACCTCTACACAAAAGTGGTGACAGGGAAGAAGTGTCAAACTACAGGCCTGTGAGCCTTACCTCAGTGGTGGAAAAAAGTAATGGAGGCGCTCCTGAACGAGCGAAGTGTGAACTTTCTCAAAGCCAACTGGTTGCAAGATCTGAGGCAACATGTTTTTTTTTTTTTTTAAACTTTTATTTTCATTTTGCAACAAACAAAAGAAACAACACACCAAAGGAGACAAAACAATTATACAATAAAGAAAAGTAAACCCAATTACCCCCCACCCCCACGCTTCTTCTCTAGCTGATTATGTCAGCATGTGAGCGCTTCCAAACAACAGTGATTATACATCAAAACAGTCAAAAGAGTATCTGCGATACAGAATAATCATGGGACAAAGATATATACAAATTTAGACAGTCAGATGAGAGCATTGAGCAGAATGTACATAGTCATTGAGCATCTTCCATTTAGACCGATGATGAAGAGTCTGAATGGGGGAAGCAAACATACGAGGTATTTGTTCATATTTACTGTAGAGACAGACATGATTCCACCATTCATTGGGGCTCAGAAGGGAGCTATTTTTCCAGTATTTCGTAATTAGGGAAATAGCAATGCCAAGCATAAAGTCCAAAAGGAAGTAAGCCGTTTTTGGAAGAGAGGGGATCCCCGCAGCTGAGCGAAGTCCCACTATCCTCCAAGAAAGGGGCTCTTGAAAGTGCAAAATAGACTGGATACGACCCCAGACCCGACGCCAGTAATACTGTAGTGCGGGACATTCATACATAACATGAGGTAGTGAGCCAATGGCCGCATGACATGTCCAACAACTATTGCCCTGAGTAGTGTTCCATTTGGCTAATCTATCAGGAGTGTAAAAACACCGGTGGGCTAGAAAGAAGAGTGTCTGAGTGAGTGAGGCGGATCGGGAGACCCGTGTCACTCTACTCCAGACAAGGCTCCATTGCTCCGGGGTCAAAGTCACATGCAATTCTCTCTCCCATGCTTTCTGCGCTATAGGGGTATCCCTAGTTATAGCATTACATAAGGTTTTGTAAAAATTGGATGCTACACCCGGTGAACTACCGATAGATCGGATAGTCTCCAACCAACCTTGTGTAGGGGAGGCCGATGGCGGGAGCACCTTAGCACTCCGAAGGCAATGCTGAAGTTGCACCAACTGAAAGTAGTGTTTCGCTGGGAGACCAAATTCAATTTGCAATTCACTAAAAGTTTTCCAGCGACCTTCATGGAACAACTGACTAGGAATCCAAATGCCCCTAGTGTACCAGGGGCTCCACGCCATCGGCTTATTTTGTATTCGAAATCGAGTGTTGTACCAAAGTGGGAGCTTGTCTAACGGACAGAGTCGGGAGTCTAAAGATTGCATGAGATTATTAAAGGCACCTAAGGTGTCTAAAAGCATTAGTGGAAAGTGGGAGTCTGATGGGAGAGTCATACCAGGGAGAAAAGTAAGAGGAATCGGTTTGCAAAGGTCCTCTTCTATGTCTAGCCACACAGGTCTACTCGGTACTGGATCTTCCAGCCAACGAGCGCCTTGTTTGAGAAGAAAAGATTGATGATACTTCAGGAAATCAGGGAATCTGACACCCCCATTTTCCTTATCTGCTTGCAGCTTATGTTTCGCTATCCTAGGTGTCTTGTTTTGCCACAAGTATCTAGTCAGAAGGCCCTCTATATCATTATATATACGTCGAGGGAAGAGACAGGGCAACATTTCTAAAATATAATTCACTTTCGGAACAATCATCATTTTTATGGTTTCTAAGCGACCCCACCAGGTAAGTGTTAAAGGAGTCCAGCGGTGAGTAAGCGCCCGGACTTTAGAGGTTAAGTCTTTAGCATTAAAGGAGATAGTGTCTTCCAAAGGAGAACAATAGTGAACCCCAAGGTATTTGACCATGCGAGGTTGCCATAAAAAGGGGAAGGGTTGCATATCTGCCTGATGAAGCAAAGGATTTAATGGAAAGGCTACCGACTTGGTCCAATTTATCTTATAACCGGACAGTTGTGAGTATTTACCAATTTGTTCTAGGACAGCCGGTACTGAGTCTATAGAGACAAAAAGCATAAGATCATCAGCATACGCTGAAATTTTGATTTCCCTATGGGTGAAGGGGACTCCATGAATCTCCTCCGATTGCGGATTAGTAAAGCCAAGGGTTCGAGTGCAAGATCGAAGAGAAGTGGAGACAGTGGGCATCCCTGGCGAGTGCCACGTTGAAGGGGAAAAGGCTGAGATTTTAAAGCATTGGCACATATACTGGCTGTAGGCTGTGCGTACATGGTGCGAAGACAACGGAGAAAACCTTCCCCGAATCCGTACCAGCGGAGGACTGCAAACAGGAAGGGCCACTCTAAGCGATCAAAGGCCTTCTCAGCATCAAGTGAGAGGCCAACAAATGGGCGATCAAGATTAACTGCAGTAGTCAGTACATGGCAGAGAGTCCGAGCATTGTCAGCAGTTGATCTACCAGGAATGAAACCGCATTGATCTGGGTGTATTAAGGTAGGCATCCTATCCGAGAGCCGGGTAGAGAGAATGGTGGCAAAGATTTTATAGTCCGCGTTTAGGAGGGAAATTGGACGATAATTAGCTGTTAGTTGCGGGTCTCTCCCCTCTTTCTCAAAAACTACTACATTTGCCATTGAAAAGGACCCAGAAGGAGAACCCTCCTCGGCCAGAGCAGAAAAATAAATTTTCAAAACTGGAGCTAAGTCAGCGTGAAAGGTTTTGTAGAATTCAGCAGGGAGACCGTCTGGGCCTGCGGCTCGACCTGAGGCACATTTCTTGATAGCAGAATGAATTTCTGAGACAGTAAATGGTGTGTCCAAGGCCACTCTATCTTCGTCAGATAGGGTCGGTCTTTGTACCCCTGAAAGTAAGCGTTCAAATACATCTGGCTCAAAATCACATTCAGATTGATAAAGCCGAGTATAAAAATCACGAAAGAGTTCTAAGATTTCGGTATCTTTAGTGACCAAGCCCCCCCCCCCGACGGATTACGGAGGGCGGTAACACGCTTGGCTTCTTTTCGACCTTTTAGGGCATTTGCTAATAATTTGCCGGCACGATTATTTTCCCGATAATATAGCCCTTGTTGTGATTCAATATTTTTAACAGCAGCAGTGTACAAAAGCTGATTGTATTGAAAACGCAAGCGCTGTAAACGGAGCAAAATACATGGGTCAGTACGGGACGTGAGGAGACTCTCCCCAGCTTGTATCTGCTGCTCTAGAATCAATAAATGCTGCTTTCTTTGTTTCCCCTGCCGAATTTGATAGCTAGTTATAGTGGCACGGATAGATGCTTTAAAACCCTCCCACCAAGCCCAGCCCGCTGTGTCATGGGGTGAGTTAAAATGAAAATAATCTTGGATAGCGGCCTTTATATCAACCTGAAAATCTTTTTGACCCAGTAGGGATCTATCAAAAAACCAAGCTCGGGGAGAATCGTCCCGCGCAGTGACACGTAATGATAAAGATATGGCAGCATGATCTGAGATATGGAGAGGATGAGTCCTAGTCGTGTCTACTTGAGAAATCAGTGCTTTGGAAATGAGAAAGAAATCTATTCTAGATTGGGAGTGATGGGGGGCAGAAAAGAAAGTGAACTCTAAGTCGGAGGGGTGAAGCAGCCTCCATATATCTACCAGCGCAAGATCTTGCATCAGAGCTGTAAGGGTAGCAAGACTCTTGGGTGGACTACTCGTTCTAGGCGGCTGTCTATCTATCAGAGGGTCTAACACTTGATTAAAGTCACCACCAAGTATTAATGGAGTATTGGCAGAGGCCTGTGCCAACTGCGCAATACTTGCATAGTAAGCAGGGTTGTCCACATTCGGGGCATAAATGCAAATACATGTAAATTCACTATCTCCAACCTTAAGATGTACTCGGGCCCATCTACCCTCCTTGTCAGCGCTAGTATCAATTACAGTAGCTTGCAAAGATTTCTTAACCAGAATGGCTACCCCGCACCGTTTGGAAACGGCGGGAGAATAGGCAGCCACCATGTAAGGCTTAACATTGAGTTTCAGTGTTTCAGCAGAGTTTAAGTGCGTTTCCTGAAGAAACGCTAAATCAGCATGCTCATGGCTAAGATAGCTAAGGATTTTCTTTCTTTTGATGGGACTATTAATGCCCTTTACGTTGAGTGATAAGATTTTACATAAAGCCATTCAGACAAGTTAATAATTCTGAGCATGATAGCGCACCTAATTTCACAATGACCCTCATATTGACTGTATCTGGCTGTACATATGGCATAAAAGAAAATAAGCTTAGATAATACAATGAAGCGCCCCACATTAAAAAAGAAAAACCGCAGCGCGGTAGAGAAGAAGCAGAACCCCAAAAATTACTGGCGACCATGTGTCTGCGGGGAGAAGCCCCAGAGAAGGCCGAAATTGAAAAAACACATAACCTGTAAGACTGTGCGTGCTCCGAATCCGACCGAGGCACACATCATGGAGGGATAGGAGACCACAAAACAAAAGTCATAAAAAGAAAGAAAGAAAGTCCAGGTAGTCTCTGTGCTTGACTATGACCGCCGCATCGGGCCCTTCAAAATGGCGGACAGAGCCGGCAAATAAAAGTCCACGTCGTTGGATTAGCGCATCTGCTCTGCTTCTTTGGAGTCTAAAAATGTTGATAGTAGATCAGGATCTTCGAATGTCCTGGTTTGGTTGTGGAGAGTCACTCGGAGCTTCGCGGGATACAACAGGCCAAAGCGAGCCTGTAGCTGTTGAAGTCGAGGGCGAAAAGCAAGGAGTTTCTTCCGTCGGTCAACGGTAGGCTTTGCCAAATCAGGGAAGAAGGAGACTTTATGACCTTCAAATTCCAAATGATGGTTCGCCCGGGCAGCATTTAAAATTTGTTCCACTTGTTGATATCGTAGCAAGCGAAAGATAATAGGCCGGGGGGTCGTTCGGTTGAGCGCCATGTGGGTAGGAACACGGTGTGCACGATCGATTTCCAGTTCTTTATGAAAGGTGATCTTCAGCAAGGAGGGAAGAGTTTTGAGCAGGAATTCTCTCATATCTCCCGCTTCCACCCCCTCCGGTATTCCAATGAGCCTCACATTGTTGCGACGGGCTCGATTATTGCTATCTTCTAACTCCTTTTGAAGATTCTGTATCTGGCGCTCAGCCTTGTCCAGGGCGCCCAAGCGCACCGCGTGCGAGTCGAGGACCCCCGCCATATTGTCCTGCCGTAATGAGAGACTTTCAAGTCGGTCCTGGAGCACTCCAAAGTCTTCTCGCATGGCTCTAAGCGCTTCTCCATTGGACTGCACCAATTCCTTCACGCCGCGTAGTTCCTCCAAAATCTCCAGGTGCATTTCGGAGTTTTCACGAAAGGGAACCATCTTCTGTGGGGAGGACACCTCTGTTTTGGAGCGTTTTCCGTGAGAAGAAGAAGGAGACCCGAAGTAGTCCAAGCGCGCTGGTTTATGGGCCGCCATCCCCCCCGAGGTACCCCGGTCAGCCCGGAGCGAAATAGTAAGTTTGTATAGGTATTAAGTCAGGATTCTAAGTAGGCCTCTCGGGAGCTTCAGCGCGAAGCGTCTTACCCGCTGGACATCAGGCTCCGCCCGAGGCAACATGTTTTTACTGAAGGACGATCTTGCCAAACAAATCTGATTGAGTTCTTTTGACTGGGTGACAAGGGAACTAGATTAGGGGCATGCGATGGATGTCATCTACCTGGATTTCAGCAAAGCCTTTGAGACTGTTCCTCATAGTAGGCTTATCAATAAACTCAGTAATTTTGGGATAGATCCCAAGATAGTAAATTGGATCAGAAATTGGCTGACTGACAGACAACAGAAGGTGATGGTACAAGGAGCTCACTCAGATGAAAGGAAGGTGATTAGCAGGGTGCCCCAGGGGTCGGTCCTGGGCCCGGCACTGTTCAATGTATTTGTGAATGATATTGCTGAAGGACTGAATGGAAAAGTCTGTCTTTTGCAGATGACACAAAAATTTGCAACAGAGTGGACTCCCCCGAGGGAGTGGTTAACATGAGGAATGATCTACAAAAGCTGGAAGAATGGTCTAATGCTTGGCAATAAAGATTTAATGTGAAGAAGTGCAGAGTCATGCACTTAGGAAGCAGAAATCCAAGGGAAATGTACGCGATAGGGGGCGAGAGATTGGTGTGTGCGGATCAGGAGAAAGGCCTTGGAGTGATTATTTCTGAAGATCTCAAGGTGGCAAAACAGTGCGACAAGGCGGTGGCAAAAGCCAAGAGGATGTTGGGCTGCATACGAAGAGGAATTACCAGCAGAAAGGAAGAGGTACTTATGCCACTGTACAAGTCACTGGTGAGGCCTCACTTGGAATACTGTGTTCAGTTTTGGAGACCATATCTTGCAAAGGATGTAAAAAGAATGGAAACTGTTCAGAGGAAGGCGACAAAAATGATTTGGAGCCTGCGTCAGAAGCCTTATGAGAAGAGACTTGAATACCTAAACATGTACACTTTGGAGGAGAGGAGGGACAGGAGAGATATGATTCAGACCTTTAAATACTTAAAGAGAAATAATGAACAAACAAACCTCTTCCAAAGACGGAGAAGCTGCAAAACTAGAGGGCATAACTTGAAGCTACAAGCTGGTAAATTGAAAGGCAATGTCAGGAAATACTTTTTCACTTGAAGGGTGGTGGATACTTGGAATGTGCTCCCGATGGAAGTGGCGGGGGCAAATACGGTGACGTAGTTCAAAAGAGCATGGGACAGACACAGTGGATCCCTTTACAGCAACAAGAAAATATCAAAATAATCTGAACCATCTAATTCCTTAACAAATAGGGGTGTACTACAAGGAGTGGTAGGATCACCCCTAAACAAAGACATGGGGAAGGGGGGCCTGCACAGGGCGACAGGTGTACCTACTCTTGACATCATACTGGGCAGACTAGATGAACCATAATGGTCTTTATCTGCTGTCATTTACTATGTTACTATGTTACTATGTATATAGTATATATCTTATATCTGTTTTCAGTTAGGTCCACTGAGAGAGAACATCTAGCTGTCCCAACTCCTCGTTCTGCCATCCTTATCAAATCTTTTTCCCAGACCTTTATATCTATCCCCCCCCCACCACCCATCCTCTAGACGACAACCCCTTCATCCCTTTGTGCTTGACATAAGTGCTCAAAAGGAGGGTACTCCTTCTTCATGTCACCAAAGATATGCAGATCTCCAACATAATGCACCCCCTGCAAATAATAATAATAACAATCCTTCAACACTAAATGATAAAGCTCTCACAACTCCTCAAGCGTACATATCTTAACATTATCTTTCACAAACTAACCTACCACTTCCAAACTTTTGTCCTCCCACTTCTCATAGATCTTATACATGCTCCCTGGCACAAATTGCTCATTGCACCTAATGAGGCATATCTAGCAGTCTTTTTATTTCCATGCAACCTTTCTCTCTTTCACCTTTTCACCTCTCGCCTGCACATTTCCCCATCAATGTTCCCCAACCTACACCTTCCTTTCAATCTGCACTCAGGATTGACACCAAACTCATTCCTGCCACTCAAATAAGGGTCAAAACCGCACAGCATCATAATACACCCCTAAATCTAGAATGCTCACCACTCCCAATTCCCTTCCCTGCTACCCTAGTAAGTCCTTTCTACCAAATGAAAGCATGGCTCATCTTTGGAAGCTTTTTAATCACCTTAATAGGAAGTAGTATACTAGGAAGCACATTCATTTTAATAATTACAATCCTTCCCCCCCCCCCCCACCACCACTACTCCCACAAGGCTCCTTCTCTCATCCACCTACTCAAATCTCTCTGAAAAGCCTTAAACATTGGCGCATAATTCACAGTTGTCAGGGACTCAATGACCAAAGCAAATAACAGTAGTGATTGGGGGCATCCCTCTCTATTCCCTCTATGTAAATCAATAGCATTGCCTTATCTACCAATGGCCTGTATTCTTGCCTGCAGTTTTTCATACAGAGTGTCATGAAGCTGAAGCTACTGAGAGTGCAGACTAAGAAAAAATCCCTGCCTTTCACAGAGCTGTTGATGTGCAGAGGATGCAATTACCTTGCAGTCCAGCTAGAGGGAGCAGGAGCAAAACTACTGAGGCTGAGTTAACACACCCAGCCACTGATTATGTAAGAGCTAATCAGCTGCACCTGACGACAAGCCCGGGAAACTCAAAGGTAGAATGCCTTTATAAGAGGAAGGCAGTTCAGAGGAAATCAGGCCAGCTGGAGGAACCAGTCCAGAGGAAAGCAGGCCAGCTGAAGGAACCAGTTCAGAGGAAAGCAGGCCAGCTGAAGGAACCAGTTCAGAGGGAACCGGTCCAGAGGGAAGCAGTCTGGAGGAAAGCAATCCAGAGAGGGACAGTTCAGAGAGAGACTGCCAGGAGAAGCACTTCAGACGGAAGGAGTGACACTTCCAGCCCAAGCAGCGTAGCTGGATCAAGCAGAACGCCCAGAACAGTAAGTGCTGGAAAAGGAACAGAGAAAGTCAGAAAGAAAGACAGCTCGAGGAGATTCAGTCTGGAGAGAGACTCGATAGCAAAGGACCACAGAGGCAAAGAGCTTGGGAGGAGAAAGCCATGCTTTGAGAGAGGCCTACGCTCACCGGAGGAGTCTGAATCGGGATTAAGAGGTACAAGAAGGAAAGGTTCTGATAGCAGAGCTACCTTTACCCAGAAGCAAGGAAATATGGATTCCTCACCAGGTTTTCCTAAACTACAGAAGGGGCAAGCACTGCTCAGAAGGTTCCAAGGGAAAGCCTATCTCCAGAGAGAGGTGCCTCAGAGAGAAAGCTCCAGTTATACCGGCTACAGGAGGAAGCCCAGGTATGGTGCCACTTCATTTATAAAAGAAAGTTTATCTCCTAGATGCTCTGGTGAAGCAGATGATCAGTGCAGGAGAAAAGGAAACAAGTCAGAGCTTTACAAACCAGTATTGAAGGGCAGAAGGACAGGCCATGTTCGCTTGGGAGCCTTAGAACAGCCCTATTGGAAACAAGCAAACAGAGACAGAATCTGGGAAAGTATAGCAGCAAGGGAGACATCCAATTCAGAGGGCGAGGCCAGTGACCCAGAGTCCATGGAAATAGACCTAGAGAATCCTATTCCCATGCCTCCAGATGAATTTATGGATTGTACCTTGTGTATTGCTAGCAGCCTTGAGTCATTAGCAGAACTGTGAATTGAACAGACCTTTTTGCTTTAAGAATGCTCATCTTTTGTGTTAAGTGCCAGAGAACTGTTTTGCTTATTTAAGTTGCTCTGAAGTAAGAGAATCTTTTAGTTAATCTCTCCCATCAACTGTGAAACTTGTAACAGTTTTTCTTCTTGCTTATGTTTGGTGAAACCCTGAAAGAAAGGACTTTCTTTATTTCTGTGCCTTACTGAGCCTTTGCGTTAAAGGGGAAATAAAAGCCTTAATACCCTCTATTTGGCTTATACAATTTGTTCATACAAGGAGCTGGACTACAAAGACCAACCTGCACTTGGCCTTAAAGAGCCCTTTCCTCCGTGAAACAATAAAAATGCTCAGCCTACCCTTACAGCCACTGGCCACCAGGGAGTGCTGATGACAAGAGATGCTACCCACCTCATAAAATTAGTTCCCAATTCCACCCACCTTAGCACCACAAACATAAACCCCCACTCCACACAAATACTTTTTTCAGCAACTACCACTAAAAGCACAGCATGCTAGATCAGGTTCAAGATTCTCCATATATTATTGCTAGAATGGCATCCCATGCTAAACTCAGATTGATCTTCATACCCTAGCTTCAGGATAGCCTTCTTTAAACTTCTGTCAAAGCCTAGGCCAACAACTTGGAATCAACACTAACAAGGTGAAATAGGTTAATAGCTTCAGGATAGCCTTCTTTAAACTTCTGTCAAAGCCTAGGCCAACAACTTGGAATCAACACTAACAAGGTGAAATAGGTTAATACATCCTTCACACTGCAGTATCCTTCCCTGACTTTGGAATAAGGGTGTTCCCTGTCACCACCATCGAAGAAGGCCGTGCCCCCCCCCCCCCCCCCCCCCCCAATACCGCATTAAAAACCTGGATCAGTGGTTCTACCAACACCCTTTTAGGTGGTTTTTTTTTTTTAATAAAATTTGACTGTAAGGCCATCTAAGCCAGGTACCTTCCCCTCCTTCAAAGTTGTTATAGCCTTTCCCCTCTATCCCTACTCTCTCTTTGTCCAAAGCCTCTATTTCATCTATAGACAGTAGATATAGTCTTTCTCTTCTCCATGCACTTCCTGTGCATACAGCTCCTGATGATGTATCTGAAAAGCTGCCTGTATCCTCTTGAAATCAGTTGCCACGTCTCCTTTCCCATTTTGTATTACAACAATTTGCAGCTGCTTCACCCTCTTCATTTTCATGCCATCAGTCAACTCACTTTATTCCCAAACTCTAATTGTATGTCATAACTTATCTAACTGATGCACAAATCCCCTCACCTCCATATCCAACAGCTTCTCCCAACCCTTCTCAACTATGCCCTCAGCTGCCACCCCTTACCTCTGCAGCTATCCTGTAATTCCTGAACCTTATCCTTCAAGTCTTTCACCTTTGACTCTCATTACTTCTTAATCTTAGAACCCAAAGTTACCAACCTTCTTCTTACCACTTCCATCCCATTCCAGACATTCACAAAAGGCATGTCCCCATTGTCATTGATATTAAAATATTCCTTTAAGCTTCTTTCCAATTGCTCCACTTCCTCCCTCTCTTTGAGAAATGGCTCATTCGACCTCTAAAATTGCATACCTTCCCTAATTCTAGCTCAATAATATAGGGGCATGGTCTGTTCAAGTTATCATGGAGATCTGCACATCCTGCACCCTAAGAAGCATAGTACAATCCCTCAGAAAAAAAGTCTATCTCTCTATACACATCAGGCGGATATGAACAGGGGCTCGATATTCAGTTGGGCGGTGCTATGTGCCACATCAGCACATAGCCCGCCCGCTGTCTGTCTAATCAAGATTTTCAATGGGTCATATGCGGCCTCCGGCATTGAAAATCTAGTTATTGCCACATAACCCAGAAGCCACAGGAGCTAGCTGAGTAGCATTGATTTTCTTTTTTTTCTGTTGAAAATTTTTTATTGAACAAGATAATGAAGACATGAGCAAACACAAGCAACCCTGTATATCCATTACAGCTTGAACCTCAGTAGTATCTATTGCATAAGTAGTAACATAACATAACATGATATTACATTGAAATCCCCAGTGCTGTTAAAGCAACTAATGGTACTACAAACCCTATCGGATGGATGGTGAGAGAAGCACATCAACAGAATCCCCCCCCTCACCTCTTATACCACATCCTCACATCTTTCAGAAGCAGAAGTAGCCTGTACCTTAATATAACCCCACCTATCCTTCCTCCACCTAACCACCATAGGCTCACATCCATCTCATTAAACATTTATTAAAGCAAGATCCTTAACATTCTCACATCCTGTTCCCCCTGACCTAAAAGCTGTATAAGCTCTAAGCCTTCCCCCCTAATCCCTTCCCTAACTCATCCCTCCCTATCCCGCCCTCACATCCCCCTCCCCCAAACAGCTAAAAAAGAAAGCAAGAAGGTGGGGGGAAAGTAAGTTCCCATCCCCAAATCACTATGGTACAAATCCTAATCCAGGGGTACCAATATATGCATTAGGTAGGGCTGTTTAAGTCCAGAGAACAATCTTCTTAGCAATAGGGTAGCTAGAGGCACAAAACAACAAGAACATGGTCGATCCATAAAATGCCATGGTAGAAAGAATCCGTCTTCCTTTAACTTTACCCGTAATGTTTCAACCCGCATCCTCCTTGAAGAATCCCACTCCATATGTCTTCCCCATCAAAGGGGCGCCCTTAACCACTGCAGTTAATTTCTCCATGCGATATATCTCCCACACCTTACACCACCATTCATCCTGGTAGGAACACTTGTTCTTTTCCAGAATCAGGCTATAACTGATCGTGCTGCTAACAACAATGACGCTGCTATCCGGAATTCCTGGTTGTGCCCCACCTCTGCTGGCATGAAACCCTGCACACAAGATTCTAAGTTGTAATTAAAATGCACCGCTGTCACTTGTGTAACGGTTGTGTAAACTGAGAATCAAATGTAAACTAAGAACCAAAAGGTAGCACTGATTTTCGATGCTACCCGGTTAGCTCCGTCACCTTAAAGATAGGTAAGGGTTTTCCAGACCTATCTTTAAGGTGCCAAGGGCTAACCAGGTAGCATCAAAAATCAGTGCTATCCAGTTAACCACCTCCTCCACCCCTGCTCCACTCTGGAATGCCCCGATGCTAACCACATAGCATTGGGGCATGTAAGAGACAAACCAGGAAATTTTTGAAGGCACTACCCATGTAGTTCCCTTCGAAAATTCCCTTTTAAGGCATTTACATGGGTAACTAGGGCAGCTACTCATGTAAATACCTTCGAAAATCGGGCCCAGTATGTATACTTCCTTTTCTGTCCTGAGTGTTTATGGCAAACATCCCAGAAATGTTCCTTCTCAATCAAGCTAACCAGCTTCTTTCTACGATACTTCATATCCCCCCCCCCTTTGAGCGATCCAACCCTAGGATTAATCACCAAATTAATGTCCCTTACCACTATAAAAGATTTGGCACTGTAATCCTGCAGTTTTTCAGACAAATGATCATAAAAATCCCTCTGGCTGAGAATTGGTTACATTTCTTTCTTTATTTGGCATTTGTTATACCACTAAAGGTGTAGAGGTCAATTCCATACTGTGCACAATCGGCCTATCTGGACATCCAAAAAATGAACAGGGCACAGATGTACCAGATTCTGCAACCGCGGCAGCTATATGTCCCCATGGCTACAGAATCAGGTTGCCTGGATGGGCCGGAGTGCACAATATGCTGAGCAGGGAGACATACAGCATGCTGCTTGTCTCCACCACTCAGTGCTCCTACTGGTGTGCCTTCTGGGTGTCCTTTCACCATGGCACTAGGACACCCAGAAGGAGCAAGCAAGGCCCGACAGAGTGACATATCTCCTGCCCCCCCCCCCCCCCCCGTCCAACTCTCAGCGGGGTCTGCCAGGGCTGGGATCAAATAGTGGGGATTTACCTGCATCCGCTCCGTCTGTTTGTGGGGGCTGCCTGGACTGATTGCTGCTGCTCCTGGGACTTATTCCACCTCCGAGATGGAAAAAGTCACACACACAACCTGCCCCCGGTGGACATACAGGGCCCTGACCAGAATAGGCTCTGTATGACCGGGTGCTGTGGCACGCCCCCACTCCACCCACTCTCTGCCTCCATTCCACCCCCTCCTGCCCCTGTCCAGAGTTCCCCATACAGTGGCTCTGTGCGTGCAGGATCCAGGACACTAGAATACAATCCCTGTGAATAGCAGGGGTTGCAAGTCCAAACTGGACATACATCCCTGCTATTCATGGATCAGAATGACCCCCATAGTGAACTGGCATCAAAATGATTTACAATAAAAAATTTATAAATGGAACAGATAACAGAGGACAGAAAGCAAAAAGAAAAAAAAAGAAAACAACATCCAAGAAAGCAAAGACAAACAAACAGGGGCAATGGATGAGTAGAACAATTGCAAGAAGAGACAATACATCAACCAGAACACAAGAGGGAGAACACCCACCTCACAGATGTTCTCGGAATGTGTGTTCTAAAAGCCATGTTTTCAGCTTTTTTTAAAAAATCTAAAATGTGTGCTTTCAGAACAGATATCATAAGGCAAAGAATTCCACAATGCGGGAGCATTATAAGAAAATGTAGCAGAACAAATTCACTTGAGTTTAAGCTGCCTATAAGAGGGAATTACTAACACTAAAACCACCGCCTGCACAACCAACTATCTCCCAAAGTCATCCTTATTATTACACTCTTCACTTCCAGGGGACTTATCCCTCCGTTCTTGTGGTTTGTTTTGTTGACTGCCAGGAAAATATGAAGATATTCTCTCCTTCTCAGTAGGTGCACCTGCAAGCCCTTCAAATGTTTCTCCTGTAAGAACAAAATCTCGGCTTTCTGATTCTTACATTCCTTAAGCAAAACAACATTTCTGCTAGGTGATCAGCCCTTTCACATTCACTGATAAGAGTGTGCACTTCCCCCTTAAACCCTTTCTTTCTATCCTTTCCCATACTCACAACTAAATCTCTCCCCCCTCCTTAGGGGCGGCCCAAGGGGGGTGCGGGGCCATGTGCGGAGATTAATTGTGGGGCCTCATTTGCATAGGGAGCCTCATTTGCATAAATATTTGCATAATGTTAACATGCATTTTTAGTAAACATGCTTCTTAATGAGTGTCTGGATAAAGAAAGACTAATAAATTTCTACGTTACTATATTCTAGGGCCAACCGCCAAGCCCATTAGGAAGTACTATAAACACTGACCTTTTAGAACTCATAGCAAATCCACCATATCATAACAGCTCTGCCAGGACTCACAAAGCACCAAACCCTACCTATCAAAAGGCAACACTGCAAATATTAAACCAATACATCTCAGAGAATACCAATGCATCTCCTACTGGGGAAAGAGAACAAGTGACATGGTCAAATAGAAACTACATGAACAGAATACCTCAGCTTGGTTAAAATGCAGAATATAGACCGTCACCAAAGAACAAGGGATCACAATTTAGAAATAGGAAGACAATAATTAAACTGGGAACCCCAAAAGCCAAACTTGGGATGTACAACAACCCTGGAGAAATAAAACTATAAATTAATTTCCTCTTGCACTAAACAAAACACAAAAGATGTGGCACTATATGTAAAAACTACTATTAAAGCTTTGGAATTACAGAGCTTAAAAGGGAGAGAGGAGGCATTGTGGGTTAAACTAGAAAGAGGGAAAGAGAAATCTATTTGCATTGGAGTGATATACAGACCTCCCTCACAAGAGGAAGAGGTGGACAGAGAGTTAATTGAAGACATACGCAGCATTGCTAGGAAAGGGGAAGTGCTACTGATAGGAGATTTCAATATGCCAGATGTTGATTGGCACATTCCTGCTGCAGTATCATCTAGAAGTAAGGAGATCCTGGATTCTCTACAGGGAGAACTATTCAGGCAATTGGTAACAGACCCCACACGTGAAGGGGCCATACTGGACTTGGTGCTTACCAATGGTGAAAGTGTTTCTGATGTTGTAGTGGGAGATCATTTTGCATCCAGTGATCACCAGATGGTGTGGTTCAGTATTAGGACTAGGGCTGTTAGAATCCATTCCAAGGTGAGGATCTTAGACTTTAGGAAGACTAACTTTGCGAAGATGGGCCAATACCTCAGGGAGTCGTTAGTGGGATGGGAACAGCTGGGGGATGTAGAAAAACAGTGGGCAAAACTGAAAGGGGGTATTTTAAGGGCAACCAACCTTTTTGTTAAAATGGTAAATAAAGGCAAAAGGAACAGGAGACCGCTAAGGTTTTCGAAGGAAGTAGCTGAAAAAGTGAAGAAAAAGAGGGAGGCCTTCATGAAATACAAGAGATCACAGAGAGCAGAAGACAGGCATCTGTATTTGGAAAAACTTAGAGAAGCTAGCAAAGTAGTCAAGAAGGCAAAGATTCAAAAGGAGGAGGAAATAGCCAATGCAATAAAATGGGGGGATAAGACATTTTTCAGATATATTAGTGAGAAGAGGAAGAGCAAAAGTGGTATTGTCAGACTCAAGGGTGCAGGGGGGAATATGTAGAAGCTGATAAGGATAAAGCGGAATTGCTTAACAAATATTTTTGTTCTGTGTTCACAGATGAAGAACCAGGAGCAGGACCTCAGAAAACACCCACAAATAAGAACAGAAGCGAGGGACATCTTGAACTATTTTCAGAAGACTGTGTTCGTGAGAAACTAGCTCAATTTAAAGTAGACAAAGCGATGGGACCGGTTGGGATACACCCTAGAATACTGAGGGAACTTGGGGACGTTCTAGCAGCTCCACTGACTGACCTTTTCAATGCCTCGTTGGAGTCAGGAGTGGTGCCAAAGGACTGGAGAGAGGCTCATGTGGTGCCTTTACACAAAAGCGGAAGTAAGGATGTGGTTGAAAACTACAGGCCGGTTAGTTTAACTTCGGTGGTGAGTAAATTATTGGAAACGCTGCTGAAAGAGAAAATAGTGAGGTTTCTGGAGTCCAGCGGATTACAGGATCCGAGGCAGCATGGATTCACCAGAGGCAGGTCTTGTCAGACAAATCTGATTGATTTTTTTTGACTGGGTGACCAGGGAGTTGGACCGAGGGAGAGCTCTAGATGTGGTGTATTTAGATTTCCGTAAAGCCTTTGACACTGTTCCTCACAGGCGACTTATAAACAAACTGAGCACCCTAGGGATGGACCCTAAAGTTACTGCATGGGTTAGAAATTGGTTGGGTGCGAGGCAACAAAGAGTACAAGTAAATGGAGCTCACTCTGAGGAGAAGGATGTTACCAGTGGTGTGCCCCAGGGATCTGTCCTTGGTCCGATTCTTTTTAACATCTTTGTTAGTGATATAGCGGAAGGGCTGTCGGGTAAGGTTTGCCTCTTTGCGGATGATACCAAAATCTGCAATAGAGTAGACACCCAGGAAGGGGTAGATAACATGAGGAGGGATCTAGCTAAGCTTGAAGAATGGTCTAGAATTTGGCAGCTGGGATTTAATGTTAAAAAATGTAAGGTCATGCATTTGGGCTGCAGCAATCCAAGGGAGCAATACAGTATAGGAGGTGAAGTACTTTTGTCCACTAAAGAAGAGCGGGACCTAGGCGTGGTTGTGTCTGATGATCTTAAAGTAGCTAAACAGGTGGAAAAGGCGACAGCAAAAGCTAGAAGGATGCTTGGGTGCATACGGAGAGGAATGGCTAGCAGAAAAAAGGAGGTGATAATGCCTCTGTATAAGTCTTTGGTGCGACCTCATTTGGAGTATGGTGTGCAATTCTGGAGACCGCACCTTCAAAAGGATGTGAACAGGATGGAGTCGGTGCAGAGGGTTGCTACCAAAATGATTAATGGGCTTCATTATAAAGCATATGAGGACAGACTTAAGGATCTTAATATGTACACCTTAGAGGAAAGGCGGGATAGAGGTGATATGATTGAGATGTTTAAATACCTCCGTGGCATAAATGTTCAGGGAGAGAGCCTCTTTCAATTGAAAGCAAGTTCTGCTACGAGGGGACATGGGATGAGGGTGAAGGGAGATAGATTCAGGAGTGATATGCGGAAATATTTCTTTACGGAAAGAGTAGTGGATCCGTGGAATAGTCTCCCAGTGGAGGTTGCAGAGATGAGGACAGTAACTGAATTCAAGAAAGCATGGGACCAACACAGAGGATCTCTAAAGGCAAAAAGTGGACTGTTGTAGTTGTTATGGAAGGACAGACTAGATAGGCCATGTGGTCTTTTTCTGTCGTCATATTTCTATGTTTCTATGTTTCTATGTTTAACAATGCACATTTCCCAGAGCTGATATATTCCAGTTAATAAATTCAAAATAAAAAAGTATTTTTCTACCTTTTGTTGCTTGTGCATTTTCTTTTCAGTTGCAATTGCTCCAGTCACTTTCTTCTGGTTTCTTTGTGTCCTCTGCGAGCTATCCATTTTCCTTTCTTCTCTTTTAGATTTTTTTCCAAATTTTTTCTCTATATCTGCTTTAACATACTGATCTTTCCCCTTTTGCTCTTTCCTCCATTTCTTTCCTTATTGCTTTATCATCCACTCAAATTTCACCCTTCCATTCTCAATCTACACTTACTCTTCCAATACCCGGCCCTTCGTAGACTTTTCTTCCCTCCCACACAAAATATCTTTTCCCCTCTCCATTCTCATTTCCCATCCCTTTCTAGTCCTCCCCCAAAATCAGCTCCTTTATAGTTCTAGACCCACCCAGCATCTACCCCCTTCTAGTCCCAGTCTCCCAAGCTTCCACATCAGCCCATTTCCAGTCCTAGCCTCCCATATGCTGTTTTCCAGTTCCATTCCAGCCCCCCCATCAGCCCATTTCCACTCCAAGCTCCCCATCAGCCCATTTCCAGCCCTTTTCCAACTCCCATCAGCCCACTTCCAGTCTTATTCCAGCCCCCATCAGCCCATTTCCAGTGTCCTATTCCAGCCCATCACCCATTTGCAGTCTACGTTCCCCCCATCAGCCCATTTCTAGTCCTATCCTAGCTCCTCATCAGCCCATTTCCAGTCCTAGCCCCCATATGCTCTTTTCCATTTCCATTCCAGTCCCTCATCAGCCCATTTCCTCCACGCTCCCCCATCAGCTAATTTCCAGTCCTAGCCCCCTCGTCAGCCCACTTTGCCCTATTCCAGCCCCCATAAGCCCATTTCCAGTCCTAATCCAGCTCTTCATCAGCCCATTTCCAGTCCAAGTTCCCCCCCATCACAGCCCATTTCGTCCATTCCTCCACCATCACAGCCCATTTGCAGTCCTATCCCCCCACCATCACAGCCCATTTGCAGTCCTCCCCCCATCACAGCCCAATTGTAGTCCATTCCCCCCATCACAGCCCATTTCCAGTCTGTTCTCCCCCCCCACCAAAGCCCATTTCCAGTCTGTTTCCCCCCATCCCAGCCCAATTTGTCCGTTCCCCCCATCACAGCCCATTTCCAGTCTGCTCCCCCCCCCACATCAAAGCCCATTTCCAGTCTGTTTCCCCCATCCCAGCCCATTTTCAGTCTGTCCGTCCCCACCATCACAGCCCATTTCCAGTCCTATCCCCCCCCACCATCACAGACCATTTGCAGTCCTAATCCAGCTCATCATCAGCCCATTTCCAGTCCAAGTTCCCCCATCACAGCCCATTTCATCCATTCCCCCCACCATCACAGCTCATTTGCAGTCCTATCCCCCCCACCATCACAGCCCATTTGCAGTCCTCCCCCATCACAGCCCATTGTAGTCCGTTCCCCCCATCACAACCCATTTCCAGTCTGTTCTCCCCCCACCACAGCCCATTTCCTGTATGTTTCCCCCATCCCAGCCCAATTTGTCCTTTTCCCCCACCATCTCAGCCCTTTTCCATT
The DNA here is from genome assembly GCA_033557465.1 of Ichthyophis bannanicus. Lineage (NCBI taxonomy): Eukaryota > Metazoa > Chordata > Amphibia > Gymnophiona > Ichthyophiidae > Ichthyophis > Ichthyophis bannanicus. Next base: position 604,564,851 of record CM066035.1, on the reverse strand, counting down.
ACGTTGTCCCCCCCCCCCACAACACAGCCCATTTCCATTCTGTTTCCCCCCATCACAGCCCATTTCCAGTCCGTTCCCCCTTCTCTGCTCCAGGACTCCCCCCCCCCCCCGAATCCCCACAAGTGGCTCAAGAAATAGAGACATAAAAGATGGAATACCAACCGGATACCTGAGGCAAGTGACTGGAGATCTTAGATTAAGTAAATCAAAGAAGTCTGGAGTGGATGGCGACAAAAACCTTGTGAAAAGAAAAGACACATGGAGGGGAAACCAAAATGGTGGCTTGTGCCTCGTCGCCGAGCCCAGACATGGCGAACTTGGCACTAGTGGAAGAGGTCTCCACTGCAGTAGTGAGGGCATTGAGTGAGCGTTTTACTGCAATTACAGCACAGTTGGATCGGTTGAATGGGTCGGTGGCAGAATTTATTGGGAAACTGCAACATGCGGAAAACCGGTTATCGACAGTGGAAGAAGGGGCCTTGCAACTGAAACGGAGAATTCAGCAGTTGGAAGAAAATGCGATCAAAAGTGAGAATAAAATTGATGAGTTGGAGAATAGGGGACTCAGGAAAAATATATGAATAATGGGTCTGCCTGAGTCAATATTGGAGAAAGACCTATATGGCTTCCTAGAACATTGGATATCGCAGAGTGTACAGCTCAGCGAAATGGCGGGGAAGATACAGGTGGAGAGAGCCCATCGGTTGGGAATATGCAGAGAGGGGCAGCCGAGACCGAGAGCAGTGCTGGTGCGCTTTCTAAGTTTTCATCAGAAGGAGGCAGTCCTGCATGCAGCTAAAAGACAAACTTGGATTGAGCATGAAGGAGCCCGAGTGTTCTTCTTCCAAGACCTTTCAGCGGCAGTAACTCAGAAGAGACAGGCATTCTCGACTGTTTGCAGCTCCTTGGTTAATGAGGGGGTGAGATTTGCGCTCCTCTATCCAGCTAAACTAAGACTAACTGAATGGTCATCAGCATACTTTTGTGGAGCCGGAGAAAGTGCAGCAATTTTATAACACTCAAATTAAAAAGAAGGTGAGAAACTAGAAATGACACTGGTGGCACAACAAAGCAAAAAAGGAACTTTGTGTAATTTGGAACACAGGGTAGATTTGCCTGGCACACAGAATTAAAACTCGTCAAGTTATCAAAAGTTCACAATGGACTTAACACTATGTTGCCAGTGGAGCTTAAATCAAAAGAAGAGAAAGCAGGAGAATGAAACCTATGTAAAAAAGAAAATTGAGAGGAAAGAGAATATATAGAGGATCACCAGACATGGCTGGTAGGTGAACAAACCTTTCAAAAAGGAAGGACCAGCTGCTCAATGGATGGAACCGGGCTATGGCTAAATATGGAGTTGGCATTCTATAGTGGACTCTATATATCTTAAACATCTTATGAAGGGTTGTATAAATGTTGATATACTGTAAAATAGATAAGTGAATGAAGATGAACAGGTAAAATGGGCAGATTGCATGTGACTGACTCACGGTTGGAAAATGGGGGCCTCAGAAATGCATAAGAGTGGCCTGCTCATAGGGGAGACAACGGAGAAAACACCATGAACTTGCTAATACAGGGTCCTCTGTATAAAAAGTGAGGGAATATCGGGACATGAGGGAGAGGGGAAGAGGAGGAAAAAAAAGGGCACTCATTTTAAAAGGTATATGGCCCACTCCTAGTGAGAGTGACAGAATAATGTCAATGCAAATTATCACTCCTGTTTAAAAAAGTGGAAAATATAACAGAGGAAAGTTGGGGAGTGAAAAGGGTGGAGAGGGGGGGAGTTCTGCGCTATTTTACTGAAAGTAAGGAAGTTGATGAGTAAGGAAGGGAGAGGTTTATTAAGTAGGGAGGGGGAGCACAGGGGCAAAAGGGTAGGGATGGTAGTAAAATAAAAACAGTGACAACACAGGGATTGGAGGGAGATGGGGGGAGGAGGTATGATAGACAGGCAGAGTAAGGTAAAGTTAAGAAGAGATTGGGTGGGTGGGCCTTTGGCTGGGAAGATCTGCACACACTACCAAAGTTGAAGGTGGGCAAAGCAATAATATCCTATCAGATTGAACAAAATGAGTAGAAATTTACGTATTATTACTTGGAATGTTTGATATTGGACATCCCATTAAAAGACAAAAAAAATTGAAAATGCTTAGAGATAAGGGAACAGACATCACTTTACTGCAGGAAACCCATCTAACAGAAGTAGAGCATAACGAACTCAAAAGATGGTGGGTAGGACAGGTGTACAGTGCATCATCCGGCAGAAAAAAAGCGGGAGTAGCCATTCTAATACATACAAGGATTGATATGGAAGTACAGGTCACACGGGTGGACCCTTTGGGCCACTATATACTTATTTGAGGGAATCTAAATGGGCAATCATTAACCCTAGGGAGTATCTATGGCCCGAACACATATGAACCTCAATTTTATCCACAGGTGCAAAGGATACTAGCGGGAGAAGATATGTCCCGCATAATATTGGGAGGAGACTTCAACTGTGTACTCGATGCAAAAATGGATAGATCACTAAGGAGAGGGGGAGGAGATCAAAGGAGCACATGCAGATTAAAAGGCTTGTGTGAGGGATATGATCTCACAGACATTTGGAGAACCTTATATCCAATGGAGAGAGCATACACTCATATATCTAGAGCACACAGCTCGGGATCCCGATTGGATTATTTTCTATTAGCAACTTTGATGGTGAGCAGGGTGAACCGCACAGAGATCGGTCCAATGGCCCTATCGGACCATGCCTGGAGTGGGGAAAGCCTGATGGAATGAACCAATGGTGATTCCCTACTCAGTTAGTAGAGGACAAAGACTTTCAGAAATTCTTGAGGAAGCAGTGGGCAATCTTCAAAGAGCATAATGGGATGCATAGAAATAACTTAACCCTCTTTTGGGAGACAGCCAAGGTGGTCCTGAGGGGACAAATTATGTGTTATAGGCAGACTAGAAGGAAGACACAGACAGTACATCTTCTGCAGCTGGAGAAAGATTTGAGAAGAGCTCAGCAAGACTATGGCCTTCGATCCATGGAAGATCACAAAGCTTCCTTGCTGGCTATCCAGGCAGAGTTAAACAATGCACTGCACCAAAGAGCATGTTAGTCAATGTTTTATCATCGATATTGCTTATATAGATATGGAAATAAAACTGGAGAGCTGATGGCCAAGGTGGATGGCGGACCACAAATGATCAAAGTTCTTCGGAACAAAAAGGGACATTGCCAAACAGAGCAACAAGGTCTGGAGAACAGTTTGAGGGACTATTATACGGATCTTTACAAGGCTGATCATTGTGACAAAGAGGAGGTGGAAAAATTTCTGGGAGCTGTGAATCTGCCGGTAATGGATGCAATAGAGCTGGAGAAATGAAATGGTCCAATAACGCTGGTGGAAATTCAACAATGTATTAAGAAGTTAAGGAAAGGATGGGCTCCAGGCCCAGATGGATATCGTACAAAAATCAAAAACCGGTCTTGTCCGGAGCGAAAAATAATCTTTATAATCTAAAACACTCCACTCTAACTTGTCACTTTAGTGATCAAACAAACATTTCATATCAACCCAACATTATTTCTTCATCACATATATATGCTTAATATTTGTTTATCAACTGAACCACACTATGGTGTACTCCTGGAGTCTTAAGTGTTGACTCAATTATCTGAATATACCACTGTACCAGGAGGTTTCAGACCAGATACCGCGCTCAGCAAATGCTTATATATCGAAGCAACAGCGCACTGATTACATCAACAACCTTCCTGGATTTGTGTCCATTTTTATATATTTTTCAGTGGTTAATTTTTCAGTGGTTAATTATTACACCGGGGTTCTACCGCCACCAACTTTCAGTGAAGAACAAAAAGCTTAACTTATAGCTTGTATCTTCTGCGCCTCAACGCCTCTCCTGGTACCGTATTTGCGTTTCACTCCAGACAGGAGTTTCCTCAGGAGGATCTACAAAAATAGAAACAATGTAACGAAATCTTCCAGAGATACCCACTATAATTGACTGGAAAGGGGAGAAATCAATTACATTTCGGTATGTAGTCAGGAAAAACTTATTGTCATAGATCTTTCACTCACTCGATTACTGCTGCCCGCGTTGTACTCATGTGTCTTGGAGTAGCTCAAAAAACGCCGCGCATGCGCATGTGGCGCATCTGGGTGAAATTTATACTCACTATCCAGTTTCCCATCTGAAAGCTCTCTGTTATAATCAGGTAAGTTACAAACACACTTGCCAATCAATCGAGGAATTTAAACCTCTCGGTTGAAGAGTATTGACTGTGAAAATCCAGCGCTGTTCAAAATAAAAATAAAATAAAATAAAATAGATGAGACTCTTTTTTATTTTGAACAGCGCTGGATTTTCACAGTCAATACTCTTCAACCGAGAGGTTTAAATTCCTCGATTGATTGGCAAGTGTGTTTGTAACTTACCTGATTATAACAGAGAGCTTTCAGATGGGAAACTGGATAGTGAGTATAAATTTCACCCAGATGCGCCATATGCGCATGCGCGGCGTTTTTTGAGCTACTCCAAGACACATGAGTACAACGCGGGCAGCAGTAATCGAGTGAGTGAAAGATCTATGACAATAAGTTTTTCCTGACTACATACCGAAATGTAATTGATTTCTCCCCTTTCCAGTCAACTATAGTGGGTATCTCTGGAAGATTTCGTTACATTGTTTCTATTTTTGTAGATCCTCCTGAGGAAACTCCTGTCTGGAGTGAAACGCAAATACGGTACCAGGAGAGGCGTTGAGGCGCAGAAGATACAAGCTATAAGTTAAGCTTTTTGTTCTTCACTGAAAGTTGGTGGCGGTAGAACCCCGGTGTAATAATTAACCACTGAAAAATTAACCACTGAAAAATATATAAAAATGGACACAAATCCAGGAAGGTTGTTGATGTAATCAGTGCGCTGTTGCTTCGATATATAAGCATTTGCTGAGCGCGGTATCTGGTCTGAAACCTCCTGGTACAGTGGTATATTCAGATAATTGAGTCAACACTTAAGACTCCAGGAGTACGCCATAGTGTGGTTCAGTTGATAAACAAATATTAACCAGATGGATATCGAGCAGAGTTTTTTCAAATATTGTCAAAGTGGCGGTGCCATTGATGGATTATTTCACAGATTTAGTCCAAAGGAAAGACTTTCCCTTTGAACCCAATCAAGCTCTTATAACAATTCTCCCTAGACCAGGGAAAGACAATACACTACCAGGCTCATACAGGCTTATCTCGCTCCTTAATGTGGATATTAAGATAATGGCTAAAGTAATGGTGGAGTGGTAAGCCCCGTTAATCTTGAAGCTAATAGGAGAGTCCCAGGTGGGATTTGAACAGGGTCGTGCGATAGCACGGAATGTTTGGAAGATGCTAGTAGCACAGCAAGAAGCAGTAAAGAAACAGCACCCGACTCTCTTTATTAGTTTTGATGCAGAAAAAGAATTCAACCGGGTTCAATGGGACTATATGTATATGGCCCTAGAAAAATTTGGAATAAGTGGAAAATTTGTCAACATGATTTGTCTTTTATATACAAAGCCTTGTGGAGTACTATTAGTTAAAGCGCATAAAACACAATCTTTCCCGTTGGAGAGGGGCACCCAACAAGGTTGCCCCTTATCACCACTGCTATTTGTGCTGCAATTGGAACCTCTGTTGGAGAGGATTTGCTTACACCCCTACTTGGAGGGAATATCATTGGGCAAAGACAAATTTTGCTTATCAGCCTTTGCGGATGATATGCTGATATGCCTAAAAGATCTGGTGAACAAGATAGATGCGCTGTTGGAAGAATTCCGGATCTATGGAACCTTTGCAGGTTTGAAATTTGGATAAATCAGAAGCACTTCCTTTGCTTCCAGAGATGCAACGGGAATGGACAGGGCGGTTTCCATTGAAATGGGCAAAGGATCATATCAAATATTTAGGAGTGTGGATTACGGCGCAACTGGAGCAATTATATGTAACCAACACGACGGCGCTACTCAAAGATATGGAAGCGAGACTAACTAGATGGAGAGAGCTGCCGTTGTCTCTGGTTGGCCGCCTTGCATTGTACAAGATGGTAATCTTCCCTCGATGGTTATATGTGCCGCAGACCTTACCAATGATGCTGAGACAGCAGGAGCAGAAACAAATGGACTGAGCATTGACTTCATTCTTATGGAAAGGAAAGAGAGCCAGAATATGGATCAGTGTACGTAAAGAACCATGGGAGCACGGAGGACTGGGCCTGCCAGAAATATGGAATATAACTTGGCCTGTGTATGTCGACACTTAAAAGATTGGCTTTACACAACAGAGGATTATACTCCTCTGGAATGCGAGCAGGCACTAGTAACTCCACTTTCTCTTAAATTCATACTACATGCTCCTCCAATATCACCCCAGTTGCCAAAGGACATGCTAATTATCTTGACATATAGAGGGTGGTGTGCTTTGTGCACCAAATTGGGTTGGCCACCAGAGACCACACCACTCTTGCCATTGCGGGGCAACCCAGCTTTTCAGCCAGGCATGAGGGGACAGACATATCAATGGTGGCAGGAGTGTGGATTAAAAGGGGTGGAACAAGTGGTGATGGAAGATGGAGAGATGCTGCCATTTAGCATATTCCAGGAGTGATTTGCCCTCTCCAGGAATTATTATTTTCCATACTTACAGGTGCATAGTTATGTTCACACACTACCGCAGGAGTACATAAAACATCAAATCTTGACCCGCATAGAGGAGATGCTGATGGCTGGAAAGGAAGGCTGAGTCCATGTTGCAGATGTGTGGAAGGGTCTGCTGGCTTTGGAGTCAGTGCGTGGCCTGTTGGGGCTGGCGGCTCAGTGGGCAACAGACCTGGAGATCCCTTTGGAGGGGGAAGAAATATTAGCTGCGCTGGCTAAAATCCCTGGACTGACCACTAACGCCACTCTGAGAGAAATGCAGTTTCGAGTAATTTGAAGACTACACTTTGCCCCCACTAGAGCGTATGGAGCCAGAATTGCAGACTCCCCAAACTGTTCACGGTGTGCTGCACCTAGGGCAACCCTGGGCCATATGTTTTGGAATTGCCAAGTAATTGGGAAATTTTGGGCACAAGTGAGCAATGATCTAAGCAAGGTATTAAAGTTTACTGTAACATTGAACCCTCAGGTAGCGGTTCTGGACTTGGAATGGAGCCAGGTGGACCGATAGACAAGGAGAGATGTGAGGATGAAATGGATACATGTAGCCATGATGTTAACACGTAAATGCATCTTGGGTGCTTGGCTAAGCCCGGATGGGCTAGCAGTAGGGCTGTGGAAGCAGGCTTTACATCAATACATGCTTTTTGAGCGGGAACAATCAAAAGGATCGAACCGGTCATGGGTACGCTTCCTAGGTGTATGGGAGCCTTACATTCAAGCATTGACCTCTAGATTAAGAAATCGAGTATTGAACCAGTACACATTGGATAATTGGGATGGAACTGTGAAAGAATAGGAATCATATTGGGGCTCCGGACGGGGGGAGCCCTGAGATGAGATCAAACTATGTTTTAATATAAACATAATTGGGGTATTGAAATATCAGTAATCGGGTACAATATAGTCAATATGCTGCTCTGATAGATTAGGGAAAGATAAGAGATAGGCACTTAGAATAAAGGCATGGAACTTCCAAATAAATTGAGGGTACTACTTGAGAAGAGATTGAAGAGGCGGGCCTTGGTTTGCCTGCTTGGCAGAATCTCCTCCTCTCAGAATAAAACATTAAATTATGGATATCTAAGTTGTCACTATGGCCATGCAATATATATTAAGAGAAGGGTGGGAGTGGGAGGGGCGGGGTGAGGGGTGGGCAAAATAAGAAAATGAATGAACATAGGTAAAATCACCCAAATATTTGATAGAAAAAATCAGTCTTGGAAGTTAGTGAGGGGGGTTTATACAACCCTGTAATGATTTATACAGACTTGGAGGCTGACGAAGATGTATTAAGGCAAAGAGTGGGCACAACAATACATGAGCATGTTTCTGAGCGTAAATATGGGAATTGTTTTGTTCAGCCATGGATGTAGATTGTACATGACAGCATAAATGTTTTTGTTATGAATAATGTGTTACATGCTGACTCAAGGATTAATAAACAAATTTGAATATAAAGCACGTGTCCCACTCTTAAACTCCTCCATATTTGTACCAGTGGACCTCTCCACTCCAGCTGAAATTTTCAAAGGGAAACTCTATATGAGACTATTTCCTCTAGAACAAAGAAACATATAAACATGCATGCACTCTGTTGTACTTCAGTCACACACAAACGTATATGCATTCATCTCCCCACCTCCAAATCACACATGCACACTAGTACTTTTCAGACAGACAGATTCTGTCTCTGACTGTCTACTGGTGGTGTTCTTCTTCTGCACTCATCTGCTTCAATGACCTCAGTTCTTGCTTTTGCTACCAGTTCTTTTTCTCAGCCTGCAATAACCTCCTCACACTTTACGCCATTCTTCTTGCATTTCTACCCTTTCTGAGCAATCCTACTCACCCCTACCAAGAAACCCACTTATTCCACTGACTTTCTCACAGACCCTGTGCAGAAAATCAGCCCACCCATCCTGTGACTAGGGCAGCCTTTCATTTGGCTGGAACCTATTACTTACTCTGCACAGTGAGGAAGGAGCACTGATGAGCTGTAGAGCTAAATTCTAAAAAAATACCCAGACAATTTAGACATCATTCTGACTATGACATCTACTTTACAAAGTTGTAGAATCCTAAAATAATTTAGATGGCAATCCTAAACTCCTGAGACCTCAGCACATCTGACAAATCTGGTTATGCTTCCTCCCCAGAGCCCAGGAAACCATCAGTCAGACAGAGACAGCCAATAGGCTACAGCAGATACAGCCAGCCAAAGGGGAGCAGAGGGAGGTTGGAGCAGTAGCTAGGATACTAGCAAAAAACGTGTGAGAGAGTCAGTTGGTCCATTAGATGATAGAGGGGTTAAAGGGGCACTAAGAGGTGACAAGGCGATAGCAGAGAGACTGAATGAATTCTTTGCTTCGGTCTTTACTGAGGAAGATGTAGGGAAGTTACCCATGACTGAAGTAGTATTTAAAGGTGCGGAAGAATTGAAGGAAATATCGATACATCGGGAAGATGTATTACAACTATTAGATAAACTGAAGAGTAGCAAACCACCTGGGCTGGATGGTATACATCCAAGGGTGTTGAAAGAACTGAAATATGAGATTGTAGACCTGCTATTAGTAATCTGTGAACTATCTTTAAAATCATCTCTAATACCTGAAGACTGGAGGATCACCAATGTAACACCAATTTTTAAAAAGGGTTCCAGGTGTGATCCGGGAAACTACAGACCGGTGAGCCTGATGTCAGTACCGGGAAAAATGGTAGAAACCATCATAAAGAATAAAATTACTCAGCATGTAGATATGTAGATTGCATTGCAATGGGACACAGCCAACATGGCTTTAGACAAGGAAGATCTTGTCTTACTGTTATGTTTTTTTGAAGATGTGAATAAACAGGTGGACAAAGGTGAGTCGGTTGATATAGTGTATCTGTACTTTCAGAAAGACTTTGACAAGGTCCCTCATCAGAGACCTTTGGCAAAACTAAAGTGTCATGGGATAGGAGGCAGTGTACTATTGTGGATCAGGAACTGGTTAAAAGATAGAAAGCAGAGTGTAGGGCTAAATGGCCAATTTTCCCAATGGAGAAAGATACCCCAGGGATCTGTGCTAGGTCTGCTGCTTTTTGACATATTCATAAATTACCTGGAAAAGGGAATAACGAGTGAGGTTATGAAATTTGCAGATGACACAAAACTATTTAAAGTTGTTAAAACACAAGAGGATTGTGGAAAATTGAAAGAGGATCTTGATAAATTGGAAGACTGGGAATCAAAATGGCAGATGAAATTTAATGTGGACAAGTGCAAAGTTATGCACCTAGGGAAGAACAACCCAAACTATGTTTACATGATGTAAGGTTCCGCATTAGGAACTACCACCCAGGAAAAGGTTTTAGGTGTCATTGTGGATAACATGTTAAAACCCTCGGCCCAGTGTGCAGCGGCGGCCAAGAGAGCAAATAGAATGCTAGGTATCATACGGAAAGGAATGGAAAATAAAACAAAAGATATTATAATGCCTCTATATTGTTCCATGGTGAGACTGCACCTTGAATATTGTGTGCAATTCTGGTCGCCATATCTTAAAAAGGATATAGCGTTATTAGAAAAGGTTCAGAGAAGAGCCACCAAAATGGTAAAGGGATAGAAGGATATTCCTATGAAGAAAGACTGAAAAGGTTAGGGCTCTTTAACCTCGAAAAGAGATGGCTGAGGGGAGATATGATAAAACTATATAAATTAATGAACGGAGTGGAACGGGTAAACATAGATCGATTGTTTACGTTATCAGAATATAGAAAGACTAGGGGAAATGCAATGAAGCTACAGGGTAAACTATTTAAGACTAATAAAAGAAAATATTTTTTCACTCAACATGTAATCAAACTCTGGAATTTGTTACTGGAGGATGTAGTAAAGGCTGTTAGTGTAGCTGGGTTTAAAAAAGGTTTGGACAAGTTCCTGGAGGAAAGGTCCATAAACCATTATTAAGAAGGGGCCCAGGATATCAATGCTTGACCTAGTACAAGCATTGTGGAACCTGTGTCTTTTGGGGAAACTGCTAGGTACGTATGACCTAGATTGGCCACTGTTGGAAACAGGATACTGGGTTTGATGGACCTTGGTCTGACCCAGTATGGCATATCTTATGTTCTTATGTACAGAATTTTTTAATGTTTGCCAGGGTCCAATGCTCCTTCTGAAAGCTGCTTTTCAATCATGAACAAAGTGTGGTCTACAGAAAAAACCCAACTGCATGTAGAGACTCTCAAATATATGATTGTAAAGTACAGTTTTGAGTTGAGTTGCCCAGAATTTTGTAATTATCTTAGTAGAAATATTGCTATTTTGAAGAAAATTCACTATCTAACGAAGTACAAGATACAGCCCTGATTGGCACATTTGTAAGTAAAGTTATACATCTAGCCGACTGATTAAAATTGTGAGTTAAAATTAAAATTGTAATTATAAACATATTTTTATTTTCCAACTCCTCCACCCCCCCCCCCCCCCCGCACCAATCGTTCCAACCCTCCCTTTTCTCAGGAGTACAACCACTGTTTTTCCCTCACTCTCCCACCTATCTCCCTCACCCATCCACCCGTTCACACATATCAATGCAACTCCTTCCCTCATCACTCACATCCTTCAGTACAGCCTCACTTTACATTCACTCAACACCCACCTCTCCTCATGCAACCCCTTTCAAACAACCCCCAGCTTCACCCTTAGTCCCACTTCAGAGGTGAATAATTCCATTTCTCAGTCTGGGAGGAAACAATAGTCCAGACTTCCAGTCCAGGTCATCTGACCTCTGATTTAGCTCTCCCAAATCTCTGCCGCATCCTCCTGTGCTTCTTATCACTTCTCGCCACTTCCCTCTCTGGGGTCTCCAGTCCTCCACATCCTCTTATGGCAACTCCACTTCTCCAAGGCCCAGTACATTAAATTCCTTTGCCACTTCCCTCAGTGTAGTCACTCTCTTGGTAACACTATTCGCCGTAAAAGCTATACCAAAGAGAAATAGCCAATTATAGTGATAATGCAGAACTCTGTCCTCCTCTGCAGAATAACTGGTGCTAAGGCTGCATAAATAGCCATCTTCTTGCCATCCCAAAAGATTATAATTCCATGGCATTTCTTCCCTAGGGACCTCAGTATTAAAATTTGCCTTTTGGCTCCTTTGCTTTTACTGAGCTTCATTTAATTATATGAAATGTGGCTTTTATACATATGATCATTGTCAGCTTTAACACAGAAGCTACTGAGTGATGCTGCTCTTTTTTTGAATTACTAGTTTTATTAAATATTTGATCTGCCTGCACATATAGGGGCATGTCTACTAAAGGGTCTGAGCTGCGACTGCAGAGCTAATGCAGATTTCTAGCCCAGCGTTAGTAGCTAACATGAGAAAAAAGTAGATATTGCAGGCACTTTATTTATTTTATTTAGCTGCATTTATATCCTGCTTTTCACTGGGTCAAAGTGGTTGGGGGATACATTTAACACAAGGGGATATGAGACACATACACTAATTCTTACAGGGAACATGGGCAGTGGAGGGTTAAGTGGCTTGCTCAAGACCACAAGGAGCACCTGTGGGACTAGAAACCCCAGTCCTTCCAGCCCAAGGTTGCTGTCCTCTAGTGGGATTTGAACCACTGACTTTCTGGCCTGTAGTGCCTTGCCCCAACCACTAGGCCACTCCTCCCTTTTCAGCAATATCTGCCTTTTGCGTATTGAAGAGGTGGTGGGGTGGGATCGCGGTGGATCAGGGCAGGGAGTAGGCATGCTAATTGTTGGCAATCATCATGCAAAATGTTTTCATGTGATGCTTGCCAAAATCGGGCCCCATCACGACTGCTGTTTATGCCACCTCAAGATGTGGCTTTATGTGATGGCAATCAACTGGCTCAGGTATCGCAACTACTGTCAACCAGCAGTGGTCATAGAAACATAGAAACATGACGACAGAAAAAGACCACATGGCCTTTCTAGTCTGTCCTTCCATAACAACTACCTGCTTCAAGCCAAGAAATCCCCCTGCCCCGATCGGCTCCCCCAATAAGAGAAATTATCAGTGCCACAGATTTCTACAGCCATGGCACCAACAATATTTGAAAAAGCTAGCTCTCTGCTTCCTCTCTTCCTTCCCAATCCTTTAAAAAAACCTGGCTAGCCAGTCAGGGTCCCTATCCTCTTTCCAAACAATCAATCCTGGCTAGTAGTCAGTCGGCTTGGGAGGCCCTCCTAGGCAACCCCCCCCCCCCATACCTTTCATCCCTAATGGTCCAATGGTCAATGGGGTCAGGAGAGGTCCTCCCCACTCCTGCCCCTGTTGTCAGGCCTGCCCAAAACAGAGGGAAGTACCGTGAGATCATGGCCATTTTTGTTAGTACTATAGAGGAGGCCTGGAGCGCTCCTGCCAACTCAATAGAGCAAAAATGGCTGCAATCTTGTGTTGCTGCCCCTTAGTGTGTGCCTAGGGGGCAGGCCCAAGTGATTGTGACCATTTTTAATAAGTATGGATCGGGGGGCCCAGGGGACCCTACCAAGCTGACTGGCTAGCCAGGACTAATTTGTTTAAATGGGGCAAGGTTTGTGACCCTGACTGACTAACTGAGCTTTTTAAAATGACCAGGAAGGGGGGCCCTTTGGGCACTTGACTGACTAGCTGGCCTGTGATCTTGGCCAGGGGTGCACCCATCCCCCCTCGACAGTTCCAAAAAGGGATCGGCAGCTGTCCAGGGAGGATGAGTCCTGAAGGAGAACAGGCCAGTTTTTTAATACCATTGGTGCTGTGAATCTCTACAGCTGTAGCATCAAAAATATTCTCTGATCAGGTGGAACGATTGGGGTATTGGGGGGCACAAAGCAATCGGAGGACTTCCCATGCTACTTGCCGATGCAGGTATTGGAGTGGAGGAGTGGCCTAGTGGTTGGGGCAAGGTACTTCAGGCCAGAAGGTCAGGTGTTCAAATCCCACTAGAGGACAACAACCTTGGGCTGGAAGTACTGGGGTTTCTAATCCCACAGGTGCTCCTTGTGGTCTTGGGCAAACCACTTAACCCTCCATAGCCCATGTTCCCTGTAAATAGTTATCTCCAAGTTATAATGCCCTGTTCAAAGTAATTTCAGTTTGTTCAATGTAAACCACACTGATGCAGAATAGCACAGTATATAAGAGAATATAAATAAATCATTATGGTAAATCCAAATCCTCCACAGTTTCTACAGGGAGAACGCTGCCAATGCCCCCTGCAAATACCATGGAGCTCTTTGACATTTTGTGGGGCTTTGCAGTTATCACACCATTGGTTACCGCGGTTTAATAGACATGCCTCATAGAGAAAGGCCTATGTATTTCCTTGCATCCAGCAGATCCTTTTGTGAAATACCAGAAAAGCATGATGTCCTGATCTGGACATCTCATTTTCTACCTAGATATCTTCACATTGATCTAATGCACATTAAAAACATTTACATTAACTAACACACACTTGTGAAAAGAACCCAAAAAGTCAGAAAATTGGGAAAAATGACCAGAAAATGAACCAGAATTTCTTTCTGTCACATTCCTAGTGGCTTCTTGTTGGGAGATTTTTGGACTCAATAGGAAATTCCAGAAAAAGAAAATATTTATTATACTTAAAATAAACGTTGCTGGGGGGAAAAAAGCAGATTCCATGTTTTAAAAGCATTCAGGGTTTACCCCTTTATATGAAGAATGATATATTACTGTAAGAATGTAAGAATGTCCAGCACAAGCTGGGCTTGAACTGGTGCACAAGGGTTTGTGGACACTGGACTCAGGTCTGGCCAACCATTAGGCAAGACCAAGCAGTTCCTTCGGTGATAACCTCTGAGAGGCGGCAAAGAGCAGCAGTGGTCTAATCAAAACCATAGATCCTTAGAGCCACACACTGAACCAGCCATTAGCACTTTCTTTTGCCTGCAGGGATAGTGGGTCATAAGAACATAAAAACATAAGATATGCCATACTGGGTCAGACCAAGGTCCTTCAAGCCCAGTATCCTGTTTCCAACAGTGGCCAATCTAGGTCATATGTACTGTGATGAAGCTGACACTACTGAAGCTATGGAGTTAGGAGAAAACTCCGTTTCTTTTAAAGAAACTGATTTACAGAGAATGCAGTTACCAAGAAGTGCAGCTAGAGGAAGTAAGCAGGAGGCTGCAGAAGGTAGGCTGACACACCCAGATTGTAATGATGCAATAGCTAATCAAACACACCTGAGTAGAGGGCCAGAAAGCTCACTAGAGAAACGGCTTTATAAGCAGTGCTCGGTCAGGAGAATAGAGAGAGTACCACAAATACAGAGAGGACCACGAATAGAGAGACGACCACAGGAGCAGAGAGGGCCACAAATACAGAGAGCAACAGAAACCCCTGCTACTAAGGAGAGAGAAAGGGGAAAGCTCCTACTACGGAAGGAAAGGCAGTTAAGCTTACAGTCTTTACAAGGAAGGGACAACTTCCAGGAAGGACAAGCCCATGCTGAAAAGCTCCAGAAAGAAGTCTCCAGGGAAGACAGTGTAAGCAGGAGAGTGCCTGGTAGAGGGAATACCAGCAACGCATGTCTCAGAGAAAAAAGGTACATTCACTCCTCATTTCCTGAATGTGTGCCAGGTCCTAGAAAGGCTTGTAAACCAGAGAGCCATAGATATGAGAAACAAAGCTGGGGAAAGCTTTGGAAACCTGTGCAGAAGGTCCTAGATAAACGCCATATTAATTGTTGGCCAGACCAGGTCCAGACAGGCTGGAAAGTCTTGGAGAGAACTACTGAAGTACATCCAGTTTTGCCTAGGGAAAGCTCAGGCTTAGCAGACACCATATCTGAGCAAGAGGATATGCAAGCAGACCTTGTAGAACCAGAACCATTGCTACCTGAATATCCTATGGACTGTACTCTCTGTGTAGCTGAGAGTATAGAATCTCTCACAGAGTCATAGTATAAGACATGCTTTAAAAAATGTCATTGCTTTGTTGAGCTGAAAAGAAGAAGCTTTTGTGTTTGTTTAACCTGTTGATATTGAAAAACCCTGCTTGAATGGAAAAGACTGTGAAGCTCTTATAACAGTTTTGGACTTTGTAAATACTTTGGTAGAAACCCTGAATCAAGGTGAATTCTGTTGTCTTCTTGGAGAACCTTAGCGCATCAAGGGAATAAAACCTTATATTTAACCCAGCACAAGGCTCACACAACTATTCTTTATAAAGAAGGGAACTACAAGGACCATAATGCACCTGGTCTAAGTTAGAGTTCCTGGCTTCAACAAACAATAAATGTCTGCCCTGACCTTTCAGCACGCTGTCACCAGAAGGGACTGTGACAGTACCTAGCAGTTTCCCCAAAAGACACAGGTTCCACAATGCTTGTACTGGGTCAAGTATTGATATCCTGGGACCCTTTTTAATAATGGTTTATGGACCTTTCCTCCAGGAACTTGTCCAAACCTTTTTTAATCCCAGCTACACTAACAGCCTTTACTACATCCTCCGGTAACAAATTCCAGAGTTTGATTACACGTTGAGTGAAAAAATATTTTCTTTTAATAGTCTTAAATAGTTTACTCTGTAACTTCATTGCATGTCCCCTAGTCTTTCTATATTCTGATAACGTAAACAATCAATCTACGTTTACCCATTCCACTCCATTCATTAATTTATCCTTTTTAAGATACGGTGACCAGAATTGCACACAATATTCAAGGTGCGGTCTCACCATGGAACAATATAGAGGCTTTATAATATCCTTTGTTTTATTTTCCATTCCTTTCCTTAAGATACCTAGCATTCTATTTGCTCTCTTTGCTGCCGCTGCACACTGGGCCGAGGGTTTTAACATGACACCTAAATCTTTTTCCTGGGTGGTGGTTGCATCGTGTAACCATAGTTTGGGTTGTTCTTCCCTAGGTGCATAACTTTGCACTTGTCCACATTAAATTTCATCTGCCATTTTGATGCCCAGTCTTCCAATTTATCAAGATCCTCTAGCAATTTTCCATAATCCTCTTGGGTTTTAACAACTTTAAATAGTTTTGTGTCATCTGCAAATTTCATAACCTCACTCGTTATTCCACTTTCCAGGTCATTTATGAATATGTCAAAAAGCAGCAGACCCAGCACAGATCCCTGGGGTACACCACTATTCACCTTTCTCCATTGGGAAAATTGGCCATTTAGCCCTACCCTCTGCTTTCTATCTTTTAACCAGTTCCTGATCCACAATAGTACACTGCCTCCTATCCCATGACACTTTAGTTTTGACAAACGTCTCTGATGAGGGACCTTGTCAAAGGCTTTCTGAAAGTCCAGATACACTATATCAACCGACTCACCTTTGTCCACCTGTTTATTCACACCTTCAAAAAAACATAACAGATTAGTAAGACAAGATCTTCCTTGTCTAAAGCCATGTTGGCTGTGTCCCATTCGGCCATGACTATCTACATGATGAGTAATTTTATTCTTTATGATGGTTTCTACCATTTTTCCTGGTACTGACATCAGGCTCACCGGTCTGTAGTTTCCCAGATCACCCCTGGAACCCTTTTTAAAAATTGGCGTTACACTGGCGATCCTCCAATCTTCAGGTATTACAGATGATTTTAATGAAAATTCACAGATTACTAATTAAAAATTGGTGTTACATTGGCGATCCTCCAATCTTCAGGTATTAGAGATGATTTTAATGATAGTTCACAGATTACTAATAGCAGGTCTACAATCTCGTATTTCAGTTCTTTCAACACCCTTGGATATATACCATCCGGCCCAGGTGATTTGCTACTCTTCAGTTTATCTAATAGTTGTAATACATCTTCCCGATGTATCAATATTTCCTTCAATTCTTCCACACCTTTAAAAACCACTTCAGTCATGGGGAACATCCCTACATCTTCCTCAGCAAAGACCAAAGCAAAGAATTCATTCAGTCACTCCGCTATCGCCTTGTCGCCTCTTAGTGCCCCTTTAACCCCTCTATCACCTAATGGACCAACTGACTCTCTCACAGGTTTTTTGCTACAAATGTACATTCACGTTTTTGCTTCTGCAGCAAGCTTCTTCTCAAATTCTCCCTTTGCCTGCCTTATCAATGCCTTGCATTTGACTTGCCAGTGTTTGTGCTGTTTCCAGGTTTCGTCATTTGGCTCTTTTTTCCATTTCCTGAAAGATGCTTTTTTGGCAACAACAGCCTCTCTGACCTCACCTTTAAACCATGCTGGCAGTTTTTTTGGACTTCCTTCCACTTTTCTTAAAGCGTGGAATACAGCTGGTCTGGGCTTCCAAGACAGTATTTTTCAACAACACCCAAGCTTGATGTAAGTCTTTAACCTTTGCAACTGTTCCTTTTAGTTTTTTCTTAACTATTTTCCTCATTTTATCATAGTCTCCCTTTCGAAAGTTAAAAGGTAGTACTGTGGATTTCCGTACTATCCCTCCTCCACTAATTAAATCAAATGTGATCATGTTATGATCACTATTGCCAAGTGTCCCCAACACCCTTATCTCTTCTACTAGATCTGGTTTTCTACTAAGGACTAGGTCTAATATGGCTCCCCCTCTGGTCAGTTCATGATCCAGCTGCTCCAGGAAGCAGTCATTTATGTCATCTAGGAACTTTATCTCCCTAGCATGTCCTGCCGTGACACTGACCCAGTCGATACAGGGGTAATTGAAATCACCCATTATTATTACTGCGCTGTAACTTTTGTTAGCTTCCTTGATTTCTTTGAGCATTTCATCATCCATTTGTTTATTCTGGCCAGGCGCTCGATAGTACACCCCCACTGCCATCGCCTTCCCCTTTTTACATGGAATTTCAATCCATAGAGATTCTACAGCAAATTTTGTTTCCTGCAAAACTTTAATCCTTTCTGACTCAATGCCCTCTCTAACCTAGAGGGCAACCCCTCCATCAATTTGATCAGCTCTATCATTACGATATAGTTTGTACCCAGGTATCACAGTGTCCCACTTTTTGTCCTCCTTCCACCATGTCTCTGAGATTCCAATCATATCTAACCTCTCATTTAGTGCTATATATTCCAACTCTCCCATCTTATTGTTTAGGCTTCTAGTATTTGCATACAAGCATTTTAGAGACCATTGTGGGGCCGTGGGGATACAGGGCCCCACACCATAAACATATAGAAAGTAAAGTTTAATATTGAAAAGTATGCCGGCTAATAATGCATTTTACTGCACTGTTATGGAAGGAGTGGTGTTGGGGTGATCATGATTGCTGAGTTTAATTATGAAAATCTCAGAGGAGGAGGGTGTAAGGCTGTACATCCTGAACAGGATGAAAGGACGTATAAAACGAATCCACTAAACTAAAGGTTCACCTATGCTACTCAATATTCCTGCACCGGTCCTGACCAGACTCTCAGGAGGAGAAGCTATTTAACCTCCCGGAGACCTGTTTACAGTCAGCTCACTTGGCTGTGTCATATGCTTTGTTTATCTATTTCCTGTATTCCAATTGACCCAAGCAGGGAGAATTGACAAATATTTCTGCCCTGCCTTTGGGCTTGTTCCCTGTTGGTTCCTTGTACTCTGTCTTCAATTTTTGTCTTGTCCAATTGTCTTATTCCTGAGTTCCCACATCAGTCTGTGCCTTGTTTTTCTTCCTGATACCTCAGGACACTTGTATTCTATCTAGTTCATTCGTTGATGTTAGCCTATTTGTTTTAGACTCATTTGAAGATAAAGAGACACTAAACTTACCTTGGGCAGTTCTTGTTCCAAGTCTAGTCTATGCAAGCATTCAAGCCTCAAGAATCCCTACATTGATAGCCATCAATTCCTCAGACAGGGACTCTGTGACAGAAGAACGAGCCTCTGTACAGGCTTTGGTGAATTTTCAAAACAAATGTTTGCATGCATTTCAATTCTGAAAATGACTGCAGGGAGTGTATGCATTTATATTTACAACTGCTCCTTGGTGCGCACAAATGTTCTGGGTTAATTTAAGCACAAAAATGCAAACCCTTCCCCTAGCAATTCCTCCATTCAGTGCAGATAGAGTTAGTGCATACAGGCATCAAGTGCATAACTCTGTGCACATATCCTGTTTGCAATTTTGTAAAAGTCTATTTCTGAGCAGAAAACACAGAAATGTTTTTGAAAACTACTCTTGTGAGGTCAGTTTGTAACCACTCACATGGATGGAACGTATGGCTATAATTTCACTTAAAATATTAGGCCAGGAAAAAGTGTCCACGCATGTTCCACGTTATGCATGCATTTGAAAATTCATAAGTAAGTACATAAGTGAAAACCCCTTCCCTATCTCATACCTGCAAAAGCCTTTTCAAAATATAGGTATATTAGTATCTGTACGGGCATTATGTGCATACATCTACAAGGTAAGCATTTTTTTCAAACCAGTTTCTGTGGATAATTTGCTGTTAAATTCATAGAAATAACTTTTAGATTTTCCTCCCTATAAAGAATGATAGCAAGAAGTTATTTAATCATCCCTCTCATCTCCTTTTCTTAAGCTATTCCCCATTTAGAAAGTCTATTTAACAAATTGTTTAGCAAAATAGTGCCCTCTTTGAACCCCAAATTAATCATTCTAGCATTGACCCAATGTGCAATGTATTCCTCTGCACACAAGTGTGGCTCAAGGCAATCCTCTATCTGAGATGAGGGATGAGATGTTACCCCCAACTTTTAAAGGGCTGGGGTTGGCCTTCCCCTCTTAGAACTTTGGACTGGGAGAAAGATGGGGTGAAGCGAGGTTCCTTCACTTAGAACACCATTCAGGCCCCCATCCTCTCTCTTCCTCCTTCTATCCTACATCTCCATCTCTCAGCTCTACCTCGTACCCTGACAACAAAAAAGAGAGAGGAAGTATACACTCTTAGCTGATATCTGATAGGGCTTTAGCAGCTCTGAGCTGGCTTCAGAGGGTGACACTATAGCTTAAGGAATGGAGAGGGCCGAAAATAAGGTGCTCTAGGGTACCAAAGAAGCTGTGATGCTTTTGGAGACAGGCCATTGGAAGAGAAAATGGAGGTGGCAAGAGTTGAAGTAGTTCTTTAGGCGAGCTGATACAGTTTCAAGCTCTCAGGCTGGTTTTAAGGCAAATGAGAAGTGGGTGAAAATCATTACTGATTCTTTGGTCTGGATTAGTGGGTTGGGGCTGAACAGCTTTCTCTATCTCCACAGATTGTCATGGGACAAGGTAGATAGGCTTCCTCTTGAGGTGAATAAAGTCTATAAAACGTATTAGGTATAATTTTATTAGTTTAAGTATCCTCAGCAAACTTAAGTAAATAAAGAACTTAAATACTACTTCTCAAACATCACCACTGTCTTCCGGTATGAGTCAGGCTCCAGTTTAAGCTACTTATTTTGGTTCACCGTGCCCTTCACTCTGGCTTCCTCTGTTACCTCTCTGACCTCCTTATTCCCCATGCCCTTTACTATGCCCTCAGAGAGATTCATGCCAACCGCCTACATATCCACACTACTTTATCCTTTGCCCGAAGATTTTGTTAATATATATACAGTTGTGGTCAACATTACTGGCACCCTTGCATTTTAGATATCTTGTGTATAATATCTTGAGAAATAATTGGAAATATTCCAACTGTATGTCATCATAATATTTCATTAGCATGTTGAAAGATATACAACAAATAAAAAGATGTCTGTGCAACTTAGATGTAGTAGTTTATGAAAAAAAATACAAAATATGACCTGGAAAGGATTGAAGGCGCACTTCACTAATATTTGCTTGCACAACCCTTTGCAGTGATGACAGCCTTCAAACATTTCTTGTAGCCATCTATACATTTCTTACATCTGCCTGCTGGTAGTTTCTCCCACTCTTCAACTCATGAATGTTTCCAAGATTTCTTTTACCAATGGCAAATTTCAGCTCTTTCCTAAGGTTCTCAATTGAATTGAGATCAGGACTCATTGCTAGCCAGTTTAAAACAGTCCATTTGTTCCTTTTTAGCCTTTCTTTTGTACTTTTGGATATATATTTTGGGTCATTGTCCTGCTGGAGGACCCATGATCTTCAACCCAGACCTAGCATTTTGACACTAGGTGGCACACTTTGCTCCAAAATATCTTGGTAGTCCTCTGACTTCATGATTTCTTCAATATGTTCCAGGCCTCCAGTTCCTGAGACAGCAAAACATCCCCACAAAATTATAGAACCTCCACCATATTTAACTGTAGGAAGGGTGTTTTTTTTTCCTTATAAGCTTCATTTCTGCACCTGTAAATGTATTGCTGGTCTGCATTACCATAGAGCTTAAGTTTGGTTTCATCTGTCCACAGAACATTTTCCCAGAAGGTTTGTGGTTTCTGAAGGTGGGTTTGGGCAGTCTGTCTTTGAGCAGTGGGGACCTCCTTGGTCTTTGCTAATGAAGTCCTTATTTGTTTAGTGCACGGTGTATGGTGCAGGTTGAAACCACCATTCCAGATTGTTCCAAGTCCGATTTAAACTCTTTGGATTTTGTACATGGTGGTTTTACAACAGTTCATACTAACCTTCAAAGACTTCTTGGATTAATTTTTCTCTTCCCACTACATCTTGGGAGGTTCTTGACAATTCCATGAGCAGAAAATGTCTAAATAATATTGTGAACTGTAGACACAGGAATCCCACGGTCTTTGGAGATGGCCTTGTACCCCTTTGAAGTTTGATGTTTGATGATAATGGCCTTTCTGATGATCTCATGCAACTCTCTTGTCTTCACCTTGTGAAAATGGAACAGTGAGTGAATGTGGCTATTTTAAACATTAGAGCCATCATTCATTGGTTGATTCAAGTCACGTGGGTATTGACAATTGATCACAGGTGCATCTAATTTTATTGCAATGGGAATGTGGTTCTTCTTTTCAAACTGATTTGAATGCTTTATAAGTGTGTCAATAATCATGTCATGACAATGTCCCAGTTAGAAACATAGAAACATGACGACAGAAAAAGACCACATAGCCTATCTAGTCTGCCCTTCCATATCAACCACTACAACATTCCCCTTATTTCCTTTAGAGATCCTCTGTGTTTATCCCATGTTTCTTTGAATTCAGATACTGTCCTCATCTCTACCACCTCCACTGGAAGACTATTCCATGGATCCACCACTTTTTCCATAAAGAAATATTTCTGTATATCAGTCCTGAATCTATTCCCTTTCACCCTCATCCCATGTCCTCTCTTTTCAGATCTTGCTTTCATGCATTTATGCCATCGAGGTATTTAAACATCTCAATCATATCACCTCTATCCTGCCTTTCCTCTAAGGTGTACATATTAAGATCCTGAAGTCTGTACTCATATGCTTTATAAAGAAGACTGCTAACCATTTTAGTAGCTACCCTCTGTATGGACTCCAGCCTGTTTATATCCGTTTGAAGGCACGGTCTCCAGAACTGCACACTATACTCCAAATGAGGTCGCACCAAAGACATACAGAGGCACTATCACCTCCTTTTTTCTGCTAGCCATTCCTCTCCGTATGCACCCAAGCATCCTTCTAGCTTTTGCTGTCTCCTTTTCTACCTGTTTGGCTACTTTAAGATCATCAGACACAACCACACCTAGGTCCCTCTCTTCTTTAGTGGATAAAAGTATTTCACCCCTATACTATATTGTTTCCTTGGATTGCTGCAACCCAAAGGCATGACCTTGCGTTTTTTAACATTAAATCTCAGCTGCCAAATTCTAGAGCATTCTACAAGCTTAGCTACTTTCTACTCTCACTCCCCTTTTCTCACTCCACACTTCTCTTTTCTACTTTCTCACTCCCTTCTTCCCTCCCTTCACTGTGTCACCTCTTACTCTTCTCTTACCATTTCTTCCCCCTTATCTCTTTTACCTCCTCCCCCTGGTCCTGCAGTGACTGAGCAGGGAGTACCTGCACATGTGCACACACATACACACACTCACACACACATACGCCTGGCCCTGCGGTCAAAGCAGCCAGAATAACTCATAGACATTCCAATTGCTGCATTCCTGGAGGTGGGCGTCATTGCATACCCCAACCCTGCACCTCCCCCCTGCACCCCCCCCCCCCCAGATTGTTTGTCACTTTCTCAGTAGAACAACTGAGGAGGAAGAGGAGGCTCTCAGCTGCAAGAAAGCTCAGCAAGGAGTGATGGAAAGGGTCATGAAGACAGGTTGAGATGCTCACAGTCTGCTGGCTGAAGTCCCTGAGGCTGGAGAGAAAGAGTGATAGAGAGACGTTTGATAGTATGCATGAGTGGAAACAACCTCCATAAAACCGTGTCCTGTGGCCAGATCTGATTTGGGAATGGGAAAAGCATGGCTTGCCAGAAAAACTTCCTTCAAGTGCCACATCTGGACATCAGGCCTTAGTTTGATTCAAGAAATGCACCTATTTCTTATACTCCTCCATTGCAATATATAGTGATTTTCAGCCCCGTATATCTCCCTCTCATTCTGGCTGTTTTGTTTGAGCTTTCTGCAGTGGATATCACATACCAGATGGCATTCCACCTCCGTTTGCTCTCCTTTTGGACTGTGTCTTACATGATAAACGCAATTAAGCAAAATATATTGCATGCAAGCCAAATGCTTTCTTGAAACAATATATGGAATTAGATATCTTCCTTTCTGTGCTCAGATCATCTAAAATCAGATCAGATGTGTGGGATGTACAACATTCCACAAAAGAGCAACTAAAATATGCCCGTGTGAGAGACTTGAAGTGACTCATTTGCTGCATGACGTAAGTATAAAGTTGAAACATGAAGCATTAGAAAAAATTGAAATGACTTGATTGCTTACTTTGTCTTCTTAAAGTCCAGGAGGTGCCACATAGTTGATATGGCCCAATATCAAACTCAGATTTAGTATCATTGGGTCATATAAAGTGAATCCCTGATGGCTTGGAATATTATTTACTTAAATGAAGTAGTTTACAAAATTAACTAAGGGGGTCTTTTACTAATGGGCACTAGCTGGCAATGTCTGTTCTGGTGTGCCATGAAGGCATGTTGCCAGCCAGCGTGCAGCCATCATAGCATGGGATGATTCCCATGCTAACTATGCGGCCCACGGTAGGGTCATGAGTGGGTGGGTTAGGGGTGGAGAATGAGCGAGGTAAGCTCAGAGAAGTTAGTGCTGGGTTCATAATGCACGCTAACTGCATTAGTGCGGGTTTATTTAACGCCACCTCGACAGGTGGAGTTAAGTGCACCCATGCTAATACAGACACGTTAGGGGAAGGGGCTTCATGTTAACTGCCGGGAAAATTCTTTCCGCATGCTGGACAGTTAACGTGGTGGTGTCGTTATACAATACATTGCACTGTTGCACCTAATGCACCATAGTAAAAAGGTCACTGAGGGGGTCATTCCAGAAAATGAATAAGCCCTTTGGACGTGCAGCATAGATGTTTTTCTAGAGACAAACATCTACGATCATATTCTAAAACCTCCATGGCCCTGCACATATACGGCGCTAGTACAGGGATCTCAGAATGTGGGAGGGAGGGGGTGGAACAGGGGTATGGTCAGCAGCGGAGACCAGGGGTGGCCCAAGGGGGGTGCGGGGCCATGTGCAGAGACTCGATGTGGGGCCTCATTTGCATAAGGGGCCTCATTTGCATAAATATTTGCATAATGTTACCATACACTAACTTTTAGTAAACATGCCTCTTAATGAGCGTATGGATAAAGAAAGGCTAAAAGATTTCTACATTACTATAATCCAGTGCCAACCGCCAGGCACATTAGGAACTACTACAAACACTGCCCATTTAGAACCAATAGCAAACCCACCGTATCATAACAGCACTACCAGGACTCATAAAACACCAGACCCTACCTATCAAAAGGCAACACTGCAAATATTAAACCAATACATTTCAGAGAACAACAATACATGACCTACTGGGGAAAGAAAACAAGTGGCAATGTCAAATAGGAATTACATAAACAGAATACCTCACCTCAGTTACACATGCAGAACATAGACCATCACCAAACAAGGAATCACAATTTAGAAACAGGAAGACAATAATTAAACTGGGAACCCCAAAAGCCAAGCTTGGAATGTACAACAACACTGTAGAAATAAAACTATAAATTGATTTCCTCTTGTACTAAATAAAGCGCAGATGTTAATGATTCACATTTCCCAGAGCTGACATATTCCAGTTAATAAATTCAAAATAAAGAGATATTTTTCTATCTTTTGTGCATTTTTTTTTCAGTTGCAATTGCTCCAGTCACTTTCTTCTGGTTTCTTTGTGTCTTCTGCTAACTCTCCATCATCTGCTATCCATTTGTCCTTTCTTCTCTCTTCTAGTTTTTTTTCCCATTCTCTCTCTACGTCTGCTTTAACATACTAATCTTTCTCCTTTTGCTTTTTCCTCATTCCTATTTCATCCACTCAAATTTTACCCCTCCATCCTCAATCCCCACTTACTCTCCCAATACCCGGCCAATTGAAGATTTTTCTTCCCTCCCACACAAAATATTTTTCCCCTCTCCATTTCACTCTCCCAGCCCCATCCCATTCTAATCCTCCCCCAACATCAGCTCCCTTCTAGTTCCAGCCCCACCCAGCATCCACTCCCTTCTAGTCCCCGCATTAGCCCATTTCCAGTCCTAGCCCCCCATCAGCCCATTTACAGTCCTATCCTAGCCCCACCATCAGCCCATTTCCAGTCCTATCTCCCCCATCTATTTCCAGTCCTATCCGAGTCCCTCCATCAGCTCATTTCCAATCCCAGCCCCCCATCAGCCGATTTCTAGTCCTTTCCTAGCCCCACCATCAGCCCATGTCAAATCCTAGCTCCCCTCCACCCAGCCCATTTCCAATCCAAGCCCCCAATGAACCTACTTCCAGTTCTAGACCCTCCATGAGTCCATTTCATTTCAAGCCCCCACCACAGTCCATTTCCAATCTTAGCACCCCCCAACGGCCCATTTCCAGTCCAATCCTAGCACATCAGCCCATTTACAGTCCTAGCTCCCTCCCCTCACAGCCCATTTCCAATCTCAGCACCCCCAAACATCCCATTTCCAGTCTTATCCTAGCACCTCCATAAGCCTATTTCCTGTCCTAGCTCCCCCCCCCACTCAGCCCATTTCCAGTCCTAACTCCCCCCTCATAGCCCATTTCCATTCCAAGCCCCGTCCCCATCAGCTATTTACAGTTCAAGCCCCCCTTCCACTCAGTCCATTTCCATTCCAAGCCCCCCTCCCCATCAGCTATTTGCAGTTCAAGCCCCCTTCCACTCAGCCCATTTCCATTCCAAGCCCCCATCCCCATCAGGTATTTGCAGTTCAAGTCCCCCCTTCAACTCAGCCAATTACGTCCTAGCCCCCCATAGCCCATTACCAGTCCTAAGCCCCCCATCAGCCCACTTCCAGTCCTAACCCCCCATCACCCCATTTTCAGTCTTAGCCCCCCCATAGCCCATTACCAGTCCTAACCCCCCATCAGCCCATTTCCAGTCCTAACTCCCTCCCCTCACAGCCCATTTCCAATCTCAGCACCCCCCAAAAGCCCATTTTCAGTCCTATCCTAGCACCTCCATCAGTCCATTTCCAGTCCTAGCCCCCCATCAACCCATTTCCAGTCCTAGCCCCCCCATAGCCCATTACCAGTCCTAGCCCCCCCATCAGCCCATTTCCAGTCCTAGCCCCCCCATCAGCCCATTTCCAGGCCTAACCCCCCCATCAGCCCATTTCCAGTCTTAGCCTCCCCCATAGCCCATTACCAGTCCTAACCCCCCCAAAGCCCATTACCAGTCCTAACCCCCATCAGTCCATTTCCAGTCCTAGCCCCCCATCAGCCCATTTCTTCCTAGCTCCCCATAGCCCATTACCAGTCCTAACCCCCATCAGCCCACCTTCAGTCCTAACCAACATAGCCCATTACCAGTCCTACCCCCCCATCAGCCCATTACCAGTCATACCTCCCCATCAGCCAATTTCCACTCCTAGCCACCCCCATAGCCCATTACCAGTCCTAAACCCCCATCAGCCCACTTCCAGTCCTAACCCCCCCATCAGACCATTTCCAGTCTTAGCCTCCCCCATAGCCCATTAACATTACTAACCCCCCCATCAGCCCACCTCCAGTCATAACCCCCCATCATTCCATTTCCAGTCTTAGCCTCCCCCATAGCCTATTACCAGTCCTACCCCCCATAGCCCATTACCAGTCCTAACCCCCCATCAGCCCATTTCCAGTCTTAGCCTCCCCCATAGCCCATTACCAGTCCTAACACCCCCAGCCCACCTCCAGTCCTAACCCCCCATCAGTCCATTTCCAGTCTTAGCCTCCCCCATAGCCCATTACCAGTCCTACTCCCCCCCCATAGCCCATTACCAGTCCTAACCCCCCATCAGCCCATTTCCAGTCCTAGCCCCCCCCCTATCCCATTGGCCGTCCTAACCCCTCATCAGCCCATTTCCAGTCCTAGCCCCCCCATCAGCCCATTTCCAGTCCTAGACTCCCCCCCCCCAGCCCATTACCAGTCCTAACCCCCTCCCCCCATTAGCCCAGGGAAACTTTAAAAGAAAAAACTAACTTGCTGCCGCTGACGCCCTGGCAGCGGCAGAATCAAGTGTCTCCCGTGAGGCCCCCACCTGCCCAACAGAGCCCTCCATCCTGTCCGGCAGAGCCTTCCCTCGATCACTCTCCTCAGCACGGCTTTCAGAGCCGCGAAGGGAGGGTTTCCCTCTCGCGGTTCTGTTAAGCCAGCCGGGGCTGATGGGAAACAGGAAATGCCTGTTCCCATCAGCCCAAGCTGGCTTAACAGAGCAAGTTAGTTTTTTCTTTTAAAGTTTTCCTCGGCTGATGGGCAGAATGTTGTTTGTGCGGGCCCCCCTGAAACATGGGGCTCTGTGTAAACAACATTCTTGCTCAATGGACGGGCCGGCCCTGGCGGAGACGTACATGCATACTCAGGAAAGGCCCATGTACATGCTGCATATTTCCCATGGACGTCCATGTTATAACAGTGGAAACGTGGAATAAGGCCAGGATTTAGAAATTTTTCTGCTCTGCTCTGCAGTGCGTCCTATAGACATGAATGTCTGTGACAACAATGTTTTGAACCAGTGTATCTGAGGTCTGGAAGACCACAAAATGCAGCTAAATGTCAAAGCCTATCCCTGCCAATGATAAGGAACCCTCAGAATAAGTACATGCAGCAGGGCATACAGCACTAGCAGCGGGCTCACAAATGTGCACAACTGTATAGACAGATGCTGGTGCTCTTAGCATCTAATAGTGCTGTTTGCTCTGGTGCATGCACGCAATCTGAGGGTCCCTAATTATTGTCAGGGATATGCTCAGGCATTTAGCTGTAGAGGATCTTTTCTGGTTTCTTCTGGTCCATAGCATTGTACAGACTGTTGTCAGAGATGACCAGTGCAAGCACAACTTAAATGTTCTCCTACTGCCATGTGTGTTTTGCTGCAAGGTATCTCAGGACAATCATATCACCTTCTACTTGCTGTTGTAACATCTCTGAGTGCACAAGGATCACTTTGCAGTGTTCTGGTCATGCAAAGGACTAGCTCTTATGGTCAGTTTTGCATCAACACATCCGTTTTCATGAGCACCGCACTGACAGTGTGAGGAGCAACTTTGAGGATGCATGTTTTAACTGACGGGGTTTGGCCGCAAGGAGAGGGGCAGCAGCAGATCTGTATGGTTTTTTTGGAATTTGCCGAGGGTAGGAATTTGCCGAGGGCAGGTATGTACCTGTGTCTGGAGGTATATGTGTGTCATGCCAAACATATCTCTGTCTCCGATTCTGGACCCACGGGCACGGCTGGAACTGTGCAAGCAGAATTAGGGTCAAATGGGGCCCGTTTTTGATTTAGACGTGTCCGCAGGCCGGACGTGTATGCTATGGAATCGCGCACCACGTGAATATCAATGTACCTATGTGCATTTGAATAATGAGTCCAATGCTTGTGCAAGGTCATTTATTTACTTATTTACTGAGTTTTCTTAATCATCTCTAACAATGTCACGATGATTTACAGCAAAATTCAAATAACAATTGAATACAATAGAATATTATATATTATCACCACAAACTGCAATTACTACAAATAACTAAATAATAATATATTCTTTTCAGATCTTCAAATATTGCATACCCCAAATGCCATCTGCTACAACCAAGATTTCATTTATTTGTGAAAACGCAAATAACTAAATTCAAAACTAATGTCTTCAAGTAACTTGTTCCACTAAACAAGCCCTATAACAGAAAAAGTTCATTTCCTAGTCCACTGCAGATGGATAGACTTAACATAAGGAACTTGCAACAAATTACCTGCAGCTGATCACAAATTAAAGTTAAGTTGATAAGGAATCATCCCATCCCTCCAATACTTGGGTGC
Organism: Ichthyophis bannanicus; assembly: GCA_033557465.1. Taxonomy (NCBI): domain Eukaryota; kingdom Metazoa; phylum Chordata; class Amphibia; order Gymnophiona; family Ichthyophiidae; genus Ichthyophis; species Ichthyophis bannanicus. The sequence goes on along the minus strand of CM066035.1, from coordinate 604,534,773 downwards.
CAAAACATGAAGTATTTTAAAAGCCAAAGTTTAAAGTTTAAAAATTCCTCAATAGGGTACTGGCAACTAATACAAAGACTGTAGCATTGGGGAGATATGATCTCTTATACCCAGTCCTTCTAATAGCCATGTCATAGTATTCTGTAATTGCATTCTTAACAAAGATGTCTTGGGGATAAAGCCATGAATAACACATTTCAATTGTCTAAGCAATACAAAATCAAAGAACGAGTTAACAAATGCATCCAAAAGAGGGCATATTGAATGTAGCACACAAAGGTGATACAAATGTATTTGAAAGGCAAGGTTAAGAGCGATCTGTTTCCTCAAAATTTGGTGACCTCCAATCTGAACCATAAAAAGCACATTTATTTCCCTTACCACAATATTTCTGATTTCTTGATATTTAAAAACAGGCAACTACACCCACTTCCAAACAGGGCACTCCTGTCCTCACCTGGGTCTTATCTAAGCAATCCCTGGTAGTGGCCATTGGGGAAGGAGCAGTCCCCCTCCACTTCTGCCCCAGCTGCAGAGGCTGTCAAAACGACAGCTAGGAAACCTAGCAGTGGTCTACCATGAGAGGTCATAGCCACCATTTTGATGCACAGGTTTCACAGTTACCACACACTGATTTTGGCAATAACCGTATGGCAACTGCAAAACCTTTCCACACTTTGGTAAATAGAGGACTGCCTTATTTTTACCGTATATGCATGAACTTCAGACTTGTGAAGCCAACCAAGTGGCATCTGTTGCCTGTAGGAAAACATAATGAAAACACAGTAAAAATGGCCAGGTCATTATGGGGTAATTTTTATAAAGCATCTTCCACATGTAAGACATATTTTACACATGTAAAATGCTTATGACAAAATCGAGAGGGTATAGACATGCATAAAAAATATGCACATCAAAAGAAAGCACCTACCAATGTTCTGCCTTTGTCTTACTCATCTTTTCTGTCAATGTCCTGACCACATTTATTCCCTTTGCTGCACTTTAAGATATTTTATTGTATTGTGCTGACATCATGAGCATCATGTCTCTGTTATATGAATGTGCCACTGTGCTGCCCATTGTGATGCATCATTTGTCTGCTGCTGATGCTGATATTCCCTTTATGCGAATGTTCTATTGTGCTGGTTAAAGCACACAGTATTGACATTGTATCATATTACTACTACTGTGGCAGGCCATGGCCTAGAATATCCTGTAAATGTGTGTAAACGTATGAGAGGCCTAAGTTAGGCCTGCGTCCCAGCCCCCACCTAAGAATATTAAGCTGAGAAAAACCAAAGTCAGTAAAAGTTAGAGAAACTGCTTTAAACTGCTTTTTGATAAGGTTGTATAAATCCTTTGTTGAATTCTTCTATGCTGATGACAGACATGTACCAGTGCTCTGTATTCACACATTTTCTAAGCTAGCAGTGACCTTGTAGGAGAAAAGTATCAAAGTCTAAGAACTGTGCCTTTGTTAGAGAATTCTAAGCAGGGGGAACAGAGTACTAGGCCCAGAGAGAGATCCCCATTGGGCAGGTGCAAGGGTCATTAGGACCAATAGAAAGTTTGTCTGTATTAAACTGAAGAAGAAAGGTATAAATGGTGTTGTTTACTGGACTCCATTGCTCAGACCTTTTTGAAAGTGACATTGCCTGAGACTTGTGCACAATAAATTGGCTTGGATCTTCGAACTGACTCCTGGTTTTATTCATTGCGTGCACTTCGCTGCAACATATTCCTGGTGCGTTGGCCGGGAAGGTGGAGTATGTGAATGGTGCGCAAGTGAATATACCACGTATTACCGCCTCCAGGTTTGGTCCAGTCGAGACCGCGGCCGACCGACAGCCTAGAGGGCCCCAGGCGCCGTCGGTCACCTTGTATCGGAGAGGGTTCTGCCCTGCCTCGGCGGCCTGCCGGGTCTGACTGGCCAAAACCTCGAACCCGAGGGGAGTCCAGTATTCAACCCAAGGAGGGACTGGTTGCGCAGCGCATTATTGGCCGGATCCGGTGAGTAGCAATTTATTTATTTATTATTTATTTTATTTATTCATATTTCTTATATACCGCGCTATTATAATCAGTGCGGTTTACAGTTACAACAAACATGCTACAATGTAATGGTACATTGAGCTTACATAGAATAGGATATTCAAAACATGGAGGAATGAGGGGAATTATATACAGATTATGTACATGTTATAATAATGATGATTAATCTCAATGGGTATGTAAGGGGTCTATAACGAATACTAGTACACATGGGTCAGGGTGGAGAAGGAGAGAAAGCTGATTAACCATTATCAGTGGGGGGATGTTCAATGGGGGGGTTAGGTGGGGGGTCAAGGAGGTGGGTGCGTGCTTTTCAAAATTTGTCTGGTTTCTAGTCAGTTAGCTATGGGAAAGTCTCGCATGCACGGGACTAATACGGTTTAAGGTAACGGTTTAAGGTAACGAGAGCCTGATCACCTCTCAGGGTGTGGCCGAGTACTCCTTGCATGAGAGTGCGCGAGGATGAAACCCCACCCCTCATGAATAAGTAAGTAAGGTAGGCCTCTATGGGATTTTTGGAATTTGGTGGCATGCCTGTCTGTTTGAGTGAATGAGAAGTCTTGAAATACAGACTACGCGAGAGCGGACTCCTAAGTAGCGCAGTTCCTGGCCGGGCGACCGCGCCCAGGTCGCGAAAAGGAGGAAGCGTTTGGTGTTTGCCTCCCTTACTGTTTCGTGGGCTGTACAGACCCCTTACCTGCAGCCATACTACCTGCCCTCTTTGTCCGTTGTCTTGTACGTCATAATGGGAGGGGCGGGGTCTGTGCAAACTCCGTTGAATTGTATGATCACGCATTTTAAAAAGGGATTTAATGGTGATTACGGGACGAAAATGTCACCGTCCCGACTCGAAAAATTATGTGGTAGGGAGTTGCCGGTGCTGGACGCCGTGTGGCCACCAGAGGGTACTTTTGATGTCAGAATTGTGTCCCGAGTGCATGGGATAGTGCTTAGGAATCACCCCGACCAGTTCCCCTACATAGACTCCTGGTTGGATGTTTGTGAAAGGCAACCCTCCTGGATTAAATGTTGCTGTGAGGAACAGTGCAGGATAATGTTAGCAACCACAAAGGGGGTCCCCGGGGCCAAGGTAGAAAAGCCCCCCATTTACTCAGCCCCAGAATCCACAGAAATCCCGAATTATCCACCCCTATTCCTGTATAAACTGGTCCCGTCAGCTCCACTGTTACCCCGAGTAGAGCCAGAGGAAGAGAGAGTCCCTCCAGCTGATGTGCCCCCACCTCATCAGCCACCGTCCGGAGAAGAGCAACCCCCTTCCCGAAGTAGGAGTCCCAGTCCCGAGCAAGGTTCCCAAAGTTCCCCGGCAGGGCTGCCATCACCTGAAGGAACAGCTAGCGGGGGATCATCAACTGCCAGTCTGGGGTCACCCGTTAGTCCAGGCCCCAGCGGAAGGGTCTCCGCTGGACCCGCAAATTTGCACTATGCCCTCTGAAGCAGAGAAACGGGCCTGAAAGAAGTTTGCCAGATGCCATTGCGCCAAGTTCCAGGATTGCCTATCCTAGATGATGGGGGTCAGGTTGTGGCCGGGCCAACTAGTCTCGCTTACGTGCCTTTTTCTACCACAGATTTATTAAACTGGAAAATGCACTATGCCTCTTATACTGAAAAACCCCAAGATTTGACAGAATTAATGTCTAGTATCATGCAGACCCACCAGCCTACCTGGTCTGATTGCCGCCAGCTCTTGTCTACCCTCTTTACTACTGAAGAGCGGGCACAAATAGTGCAAGCAACTACCCGATGGCTGGAAGAAAACCCTGTAGACAGGAGAGACCTAGATCCCCGACAGGCAGTGGCCGTAGATTTCCCGAATGAAGACCCAAGATAGGATCCGAATAGTGCAGAAGGAGAGAGGGCCCTCACCCATTTCTGTCAGGCCCTATTGCAAGGCCTGAGGAGGGGAGGCCAGAAAGCCATGAATGTTGGGAAGGTAGCGGACATTCTTCAGCGCCCAGATGAAAGTCCAGCTGCCTTCTATGAATGATTGACTGTAGCTTATAGACTCTATACCCCATATGATCCAGCAGCCCAGGAAAATCTGCGTATGGTAAATGCTGCTTTTGTGAGTCAGTCCCAGGGAGATATAAAACGAAAACTGCAAAAGTTGGAAGGATTTGCGGGCATGAATACAGCACAGTTAATGGAAGTCGCCCAGAAGGTATTTGTGAATCATGATCAAGAATGTAAAAGAGAAAGTGAAAGAAAGATGAAGAAGAAAGCCGATCTGCTTGCTGCAGCTCTAGTTGAAGGACGTGGAGGATACCCAAACAGAAGGACCCGAGGATGGAGAAGGGGCCGAGGGAGCGCTCGGTCCCCCTTAGGTGCGAATCAGTGCGCCTATTGTAAGGAAGAAGGACATTGGAAGAACGAATGCCCGAATATTGGCTCCACCCCCTGGAGGGGGAGGGGGAGCACCAGGAGAGCAGGGGGGCGGTTCCATCAATGAGGAGGAATGCAGCGCTCACAGTTTCAGCAGGAAGAAGCCGCTGTAGAAGGAGTGGCAACAACCGAAGACTACTATGTAGATGAGGACTAGGCCAGACCGGGCTCCAAGTTTTCCCTGGGTCCCCAGGAGCCTATGGTCAACTTAAAGATTGGGAACCAATATATGGACTTCATGGTGGATACGGGGGCTGAACATTCAGTAGTGGCTAAGCCAGTGGCTCCTTTGTCTTCCCGATCTGTCACCATTGTTGGCGCCACTGGAACTAGAACCACAAGACCTTTCCTGCAGAACCGTGCCTGTGAATTGGGGGGATGGAAGATAACACATCAGTTTCTATACATACCTGAATGCCCAGTTCCCCTTTTGGGCCGAGATATGCTTGCTAAACTCTAGGCGCAGATATCCTTTGTTGAAGGAGGAAAAATGGAGATGACTGTGAACTCGGAATCTGCTGGCCTGATGGTGCTAACTGTCCCCCGAGAAGAAGAATGGCAGTTCTATAGTCCACCCTTATCCAAAGCAGCTAGCCCCCGTATACCTACCAGCATCTTGGCTCCGCCCGGGGTGTGGGCAGAGGATAATCCTCCTGGCCTAGCAAAGAATATAGCTCCTGTGCTTGTCACCCTTAAACCGGGAGCAGAACCAGTGCATGTGCGACAATATCCTCTCCCACGACCAGCAATCGAAGGCATTCATTGTCACCTCAAGAAATTACTACAGTATGGACTCCTTAGAGAATGCCAATCGCCTTGGAACACCCCCCTCCTCCCAGTCAAGAAGTCTGGGACAGGTGACTACCGCCTAGTGCAGGATTTGCGACGAGTGAACAATGCAGTTGAAACCATACATCCAGTAGTACCAAATCCTTATACTCTCCTGGGACTGATTCCATCAGAAGCTACTCATTTCACCGTTCTGGATTTAAAAGATGCCTTTTTCTGTGTCCACCTGGCACCTGCCAGCCAACTCTTGTTTGCATTTGAATGGGAGAACCCCACTACAGGACGACGAGGCCAACTCACTTGGACTCGCTTGCCTCAAGGATTCAAGAATTCACCCACCATCTTCAGTGCAGCTCTCAACCAAGATCTTTCAAACTACTCTGTGACTCCAGGAAGAAGAATCTTACTTCAATATGTGGATGATCTGCTTATAGCCACCAACTCCAAGACTGAATGTGTGCAAGCTACCAGTGATCTCTTGCACCTCTTAAATGAAGCCGGATACAAAGTCTCAAGAGCCAAAGTGCAGTTGTGTCAAACCAAAGTGAAATACCTGGGATTCCATCTATCCAGAGGAATCCGAAAATTGGGACTCGAGTGGAAGGAAGCAGTGTGCCGCATCCCAACCCCCACCACCAGAAAACAGGTGCGGGCTTTCTTGGGAGCTGTGGGCTACTGTCGAATATGGATACCCAATTTTGCACTTGTGGCAAAACCCTTGTACCAAGCCACGAAGGGAATGGAACGATCACCCATGGAATGGGGCCCAGAACAGGATAGAGCGTTCAAATCACTAAAAACAGCATTAATGTCATCACCAGCCTTGGGCCTACCAGATGTACAGAAGCCATTTTGTCTCTATGTCCATGAGTCATGTGAAAATGCGTTGGGAGTTCTGACTCAGCCCCTCGGATCCTGGCAACGACCTGTAGCCTATCTGTCAAAACAATTGGACCCTGTTGCCAAAGGATGGCCACCTTGCCTAAGAGCCGTAGCAGCCACAGCCCTCTTGGTGAGCGAAGCAGACAAGCTCACTTTGGGACAGAATCTTCAAGTCACAGTACTGCATTCTGTTTTAACCCTAATGGAACACAAAGGAAACTACTGGTTCACCAACGCATGAATGTTGAAATATCAAAGTATGCTGTGTGAAAATCCTCAGCTGCAATTGAGTGTCAGCCAAACCTTGAACCCTGCTACCCTACTGCCGACTGGTCCAGGCCCTCCTGACCATGATTGCCTAGAAGTAATGGACACTATATTCAAGTCACCCAGACTTAACTGATATCCCCTTGAACAACCCAGAAAGGACTTTCTTCGTGGATGGGAGCAGTCTTGTAATTAATGGACAACGATGTGCTGGTTATGCAGTGGTGACCCTGAACATGGTAATAGAATTATCAGCTCTGGCCCCGGGAACTTCAGCACAGAAGGCCGAACTAATAGCCCTTACTCGAGCACTGAAGATAGGGACTGGGACCCGTTTGAATGTATATACAGATTCCAAGTATGCCTTTACAACATTACATGCCCATGGAGCCTTGTACAAAGAACATGGGTTGATAACCTCGGGAGGCAAGTCCATCAAGTATGGCCCAGAAATATTGACTATATTGGAAGCAGTATGGGCCCCCAAACAAGTTGCCGTAATGCACTGCCGAGGCCACCAGACTGGAGATGGGAAGTGTCCCGAGGGAACAGATTCGCAGATGCCTCAGCCCGAGAAGCAGCAATCAAAGGAGAAATTTCTACCCCCAATATTGCAGTTCAGACAGCCATATTTCCAGTACCTCTCATTGCTTGGACACCATGATACACTCCAAATGAGCTGGACTATTACTGTCAAAATGAGGGGGAGCAGTTATCCGAGACTGGATGGATAGTGCTACCACCGCCCAAAGGAGGCTCACCTCCTGTTATGACTGTGATCCCTGAAGCCCTGGGTTCAGCCTTTGTCCATGCCTTTCATCAAGCCACACACTATGGAAAAACTGCAATGGAAAAAGCCCTGAAACCATATTTTTGTATCTCATTATTGGGACCCTTAACTGCCTCAATAGCCCGAAAATGTGTAACCTGTGCAAAGAATAATGCCCGACAGAGTCCTGTCCCACCTCCAAGAGTTCAATCAGTAGGAGTTACCCCCATGGGAAATATCCAAATAGACTTTGCAGAAATGCCACGAGCAAATGGATATCACTACATACTGGTTCTAGTTTGTACTTTCTCTGGGTGGGTGGAGGCGTTCCCCACCAGAACTGAGAAGGCCAGAGAAGTCACTAAGGCTCTGTTCCATGAAATCATTCCCTGGTTTGGAATACCCTTGACCATGGGTCAGACAACGGGCCCTCCTTTGTGTCACAAGTAACTCAACAGCTAGCCCATGCCTTACAGATTCAGTGGAAGTTACATACAGCTTATAGACCCCAGAGTTCAGGGAAAGTAGAGAGAATGAACCGAACCCTGAAATCTCAGTTATCCAAGCTCTGTCAGGAAGCTCACCTGACATGACCCCAAGCTCTCCCCATAGCCCTTCTCAGAGTACGTTCAGCCCCCACTAAGTCATTAGGAGTTTCCCCATTTGAGGTTTTGTATGGAAGACCCCCGCCCATAGTTCAGGGAATAAGGGGGGATATGAGTCAGATTGGATCAGAAATCACTAGACAAGAATTGTTGGCTCTAAGTTCTGTCTTGCAGGACCTCCATACCTGGGTGCAGAACCAGTTGCCTATCAATCTGACTGAGCCATTGCATCCCTTCAAGCCTGGAGCCACGGTGTGGGTAAAAGAGTGGAAGAAGACACCATTGGCACCTCATTGGAAGGGACCATACGTTGTTCTACTGTCAACGCCAACAGCGGTGAAGGTGGCAGAAATCGATTCCTGGATTCATCACAGTCGAGTGAAGCCAGCAGCAGTTCCTGAGAGTCGTCCTTGGACTTCGATCGCTAATCCTGCGGCACCATTGCGACTCACACTACGAAGAGAATAACCAGCCTTCAACATCTCAGTTATCCATCATCAAAGACTAAGAGACTGTGATCATGATGATTGCTTATTACTGTTTCGTCTTTGCGGTAGCCCTGGGACTCCTGGAAACAACTCTTGCCCTACCTCCTTGCGCAGCTTGTATAACTACTACCCGAACTGGGATAAAGGTCACCCAGACTTTGCTTTATCATTCTTACTACACCTGCACTGGTACAGTTAGCCAGTGCATATATAATGGTACAGAACTGAATGTCTGCACAAAAGGAAAGACTCGTACCTGTTTTAGACCCCGACAGAATCCTTCTTACTATGTCTTGGAACTATGATGGAATGATGAAGATGAAGCCCTCATAAATGCTACAACTCAACTCACTGATCCCACCAGACCTGCGTCCCTGTATTTTGATGCTTGTGATCTGATAAACAGAAATGACTATTACAGATGTGGATCATGGGAGCAAGCTTACTACCATGATGAGAAGTACATGTGTCCCGAAGGTGCATACAGATGGGGAATATGCACTGGAGTACATTCCCCAACTACTTATGGAAAACCATCAAAAGATGACTATTTCTGCCCAAAATGGGGCTGTGTGTACTATGCTACCTGGTCTGGTAGCCCTACTGGACAAGATGGAGATAATCGCAAGGCTAAGCTAGAAAGATTACCCCTACTGGAACCCAAGAAGTGCAAGAAAAGTGCTTGTAATCCCCTACGGCTTCTCATCCTCGACCCGAGCCAGTGGAAGCAGGGATTCCAATTCGGCCTACGTATTGCAGGAAGTGGAACTGACCCTGGAACTATTGTGTATATCCAGCTCAACACCAAAACTCATGTCTCTTCACCTTACCAAATACATCATACCTTTTATGAGGCCATGAAGGCAGAGTTTGTAATTCCCCACGCTTCTCGAAATCTGTTTATTGAACTAGCTGGAGCTGTAGCATCCAGTCTGCATGTTTCTGACTGTCTTTTCTGTGGGTGAACTCAGATGGGAGACCAGTGGCCCTGGGAAGCACAAGAACTGAACTATTCTGTACCATACAACCAAACTGATCTGCATAAAGCTACCAGTGAGTGGGTCCTAGCTAGCCCCATTGTTGGTAACCTATGTTTTGCTCATGCTGGACCACAATTGACTATGCTAGCGGGATAATTAGTCTGTTTAAACCAGAAGTACTACAATTCAACTACCAAAAAGACATCCTGGTGGTCAGTGTTAATGCCCCAGAATCCCCCAATCCTTTGATTATTTTTCCTCACCTTGCCAGGTTATGGACAAATCTGGCTTCTCACAGTACCTGGCAAGCTCCACCTGGACTATATTGGATCTGTGGAACTCGAGCATATGCTAAACTCCCTGCTAACTGGGGAGGTTCGTGTGTTTTGGGGACAATAAGACCTTCTTTCTTTCTTCTGCCCATTTCCCATGGAGAACGACTGGGTTTCCCTGTATACAAGAGTCGACAGAAACGCGAGGTCTTGAAAATAGGCCAATGGGACAAATGGGATGCGACATCTGAAGAATGGCCACCGGAGAGAATCGTTTCCTACTATGGACCTGCCACCTGGGCACAAGATGGCTCTTGGGGTTACCGCACCCCTGTGTATATGTTAAATCGTATTATACATTTGCAAGCAGTTGTAGAAATAATAACTAATGAAACTAGTAGAGCACTAACCCTGTTAGCTAAACAAGCTACACAGATGCGTACAGCCATTTATCAGAACCGCTTAGCATTAGATTATTTACTTGCAGCTGAAGGAGGTGTGTGTGGAAAGCTGAATTTAACTAACTGTTGTTTGCAAATCGATAATGAAGGACAAGTTGTAGAAGATATAGCCAATCATATGAGGAAACAAACCTATATACCAGTCCAGACATGGCATGGTTTGCAACTCGATGGATGGTTTGGTTCTCTGTTTTCAGGACTGGGCGGCCTGAAAACACTTGTGCTCATTGTTCTATTCATATGGGCTATCTGCTTGTTTATCTCATGTCTCCTACCCTTATGCTTGTGTATGCTGAACTCCACCATTGATAGTATTGTTGAGCGTAAAGCAGCTACAAAGATATTAGCTATGTGGCACTATTACCCCATACCCCAAGGTGATGATGTGACACCAGTATAATATGTGATTTGATTCACACCCTTTCTCCCTTGCGGGTGAGAATAATCAAAGGGGGGAATGTGGCAGGCCATGGCCTAGAATAGCCTGTAAATGTGTGTAAATGTATGAGAGGCCTAAGCTAGGCCTGCGTCCCAGCCCCCACCTAAGAATATTAAGCTGAGAAAAACCAAAGTCAGTAAAAGTTAGAGAAACTGCTTTAAACTGCTTTTTGATAAGGTTGTATAAATCCTTTGTTGAATTCTTCTGTGCTGATGACAGACATGTACCAGTGCTCTGTATTCACACATTTTCTAAGCTAGCAGTGACCTTGTAGGAGAAAAGTATCAAAGTCTAAGAACTGTGCCTTTGTTAGAGAATTCTAAGCAGGGGGAACAGAGTACTAGGCCCAGAGAGAGATCCCCATTGGGCAGGTGCAAGGGTCATTAGGACCAATAGAAAGTTTGTCTGTATTAAACTGAAGAAGAAAGGTATAAAAGGTGTTGTTTACTGGACTCCATTGCTCAGACCTTTTTGAAAGTGACATTGCCTGAGACTTGTGCACAATAAATTGGCTTGGATCTTCGAACTGACTCCTGGTTTTATTCATTGCGTGCACTTCGCTGCAACACTACTACTACTAGGATTTAATTTCCCGATCTCCAAGTTTACCTCTCTGTTCTAATTTTTCATTATGCTGTCATTTGATCATTTTATCACTGTTATGTTGTTACTACAGTGTGTTTGTCAAGCTATAACTATTGCACACCATCTTGGGTGAATCTCTTCATAGAGACAGCTAATAATAGATAAACAAAGTAAAATATAATTTGGGTTAAGCTGAGGCAGAGTTGTGATAGACCCACGTGTTTTATAAGATACGTGCATACATACAAAGGGTACACCCACACATTTATACCTGCCTCAGAACAGGCATACATTTGTGCAAGGGAATTTGGATGCCTTTGCAGATCTGTAAACCCATTTTATAAAGGCTCATGGATGCCTATGTTATCCTGAGAAATTGCAGCAATACAAAACCAACTGCTTACAATAATAGTGAAAGAGACCATTTGATATGTGCATTATCCACCCCCCCCCCCCCCGACCCCCCACACACATACACATACATTGCAGAGGCTGCTTGGCACTGGTACACAGATTTGGGGAAACACTCAAAATGATCAGCTGTGGCAGATAAAGGTGATTTGTTTGGGGCAATTACTTCATATGGGTTAGTATTTGCGCACACCATGACAGTCATGAACCTAACCAGGGTATACTGAATATGATCTCAGTCTCTCGGGTTTACTGCTAAGGCTCGCCATAATAGTTGCAGTGTACCAAAGAGAGCTTCCTTCTGGAGTCATAAAATGCAACATGTATGGCTAATTTTGTCAAGATGTGATTGGAAATTCTTCTTAATGGCTCCCAATACAATGAAATGTTTTTCTATATCTTTCTGCCTCAATTTCTTGGTTTTTGGCTGCATTTCTTGGAACTTCAGTAACTTCTCCCTCTCCACACGATTCACAGAATAATCGCTTGGAACCAACACCTCTATTATTAATGTCATTCTGGTGTTTTTCTCTTTTACCACTATGTCAGGTTTCCTTGCATCCAGTTTCTTATCTGTCAGGATGGGAACCACTCACCTAGGAGAAAGTTGAACCAACTCACTACCATTTCCTCCTGCCAGCTTTGATTAAATTGGCTGGAAAGGGGAGGGGAGGATTTAAAGAGATAAGTGGTGTTATGAGAAGTATCAAAGAATGAGGCACTGAGCTTAGGTGTGGGGGAAGGGGTTGGTGGCAAAAGATAGAGTCAGGGAAGGGTCCTGAGAAGGCAAGCATGGAGAAGTGAAAGAATGGATGAGTGAGTTGGATGGAAGTGACTGAGGTAGTGCACATGAGTGCATGAGTGGAGGGAAGATGAACTACGGAGGTGGCTAAGCATGGGTGGCAGAGAGTGAATGATTTCTGCTGTAGTCTGGGGGAGGTGAACCTGGTAGTGCAGAGTATATAGTTCATGTCTTTCCAGTAGCAGTTCAAGACACCAAAAGCACTGAAACTATGACTCATTAGGTGAAACATCACTGCATTCATTGTATTGAGGTAGTGTTAGGTGAACCCGTACTAATCACGCAAGATGCAGTTAACGTGCAGTGTGAACCTGGTTCTAATTGTCATGAGCTTACCATGTCCGCTCTCCACCCCTAACTTCCCCACTCGCAACCCAAACGCAGGTTGCGCAGTTAGCATGGGAATCATCCCGCATTGTCATGGCCCCGCACTGGCTGGCAGCACGTGTCCCAGTATGCCTTCAGTGCATGCAGAACACACCCTGCCAACTAGCACCCTTTAACAAAAGACCCGCTTTATCTGGTCTTTGTGATTTGTTTTGTGAATAAGTATAGTATAGATGAGGGACTTCAATACTGATCTTCTGCTGGGTGAGGCTGAGTCACCCAAGGGAAACAGAGATGTAAGGATCTGTATCAGTCCTACTTCCCTTATTGTTCTAGGGTCAATCTGCAATATTTGTAGAGATGGATTTTCATGGATCGGCTTGGTGTTGTGTGAGTTCTATTAATACTATTAGAGGACAACATACACTGCAAAAGATGTGCACACTGTTTTTCAGGGTTTTCCATTTCTGAATAATGTGCAAGGCAGTGGAGAAAAATTGTTTTGCTATAATTGATGTGACAGCAAAACTATTCTTTAAAGTTTAATATTAAATAGTATGATGTTCAATTATATGCTTTTATAGGATCATTCATTTTTTGGTGGGGGGGAAGGTCATGATTACTACAGTCATAATTTAAAATCTTGGATAGGGGCTATATGGGCAGTGGGTCTCCAGACACAGCATGTATATTGGGGAAATGCTTTATTTGGAGATCATTTTTTATTTATATTCATTTTCAAAAATTAATGGGGTTGGGCGGAAGGAAGGCGCATTGTTGAAGATTTGCATAGGGCATTAGATACCTTTGGCCAGCATTCTGAATGAGTGCCTTTTTTCTCTCTTTCAGTCTTTCCATACTCCATCTCTGGAATCTATAGGAAGCTAAGAATGCCTCAGCTCTGAAATAGAGGCAGGAACCCTTTCCCCACTCAGGGTTCTGGTTGGGGTAAGGTTCCTGCCTCTACTTCTGTAGCATAGATGTTTATGTCTATTTTTATTTGTTTATCTATACCTTTTATTAATCAAAGAAGAGATTTTACAACTCCCACAAGGAAGAAGAACAACAAATCTGCAGCATACAACATCACAATCAACTGCACAGTAAGTCCTAGTATCCTCACATAGAGATACTTGCATGAAATATATCCAACTCCCACAGGAGAATAAACCATCTCTGCTTGAGGAAACAGCAGTCCTCCTGTGGGCACCCCAGTAAACAGAATGAACTGCACGCCAATCCATCCCCCTGCCCCACCCCACCCCATACCCCTCTCAAAAGATATAACTAGAGGGTTGATAGTAAAAGAGGAGTCAGTCTCAATGGAGTAAATCAAGAAGTTACATACTTCCAGAGCCAACCCACAATGGAATGCAACAAGAAACACAAATTGGTGCAATAGTCTCAAGAGATGATTTAAAAAAAACCCTCCCACATCAACCCTAATCCTATACCCTATAATGAATATGTCTACTCCTCCTTACTCTCATCTCTCCACATTAAAATCCCCTTCCCCCTCCCCTCCCCCTCCCACCACCATTCCACCAAACCCACCTACCAATCCCCAGCCCCCAAAAACTTACCCACCATGAACATACAATAAGCGTATCAAAGGTATACTAATAGAAGACCTATAGTGTACCCATAACATACCATGCGAGGATGCTCTTTGACAACTCAGATCCTGTGACATAAAGATTGATTGCAAAGGTCCGCAGTGGGGTGATGACTAATTATGGTGGCATCATATAAAGCATAGGTGTGAACTATCCATTCCCAGATGGGACTTCGGTGTGGAGGAACCTAGATCAAAGTGCTATAACTACCTTTGGCTTCCCATGAAGATCTGCCATGAGTGTTTCCATTTGGTAAATATCCCAGACCTCAACCATCCATTCAGTGATTGTGGGGGGCAGGTTTGCTTCCAATATCGAACAATGGGCACTGCAAGCCACTAAGAGTAAGCAGCTGGAGAGGTGCTGTATTCTGTCATCTACTGGGCCAGGGAAGGGTACCCCAGCACACAAAATTCTAGCAATAATGGAAGTGCCAGCCCTAAAGCCTTATAAGTGCATTTATAGACTTGGGTCCAGAAGATCTGACGTTTGTGGCAATACCACCACATGTGCTCCAAGTCTCCCCATTTCCCACAATTTCTCTAGCAGAGGGGGTCATCCCCCCTTCTCCAGTTGAACAATTTAGTCGGGTTATCAGCATATGCAGTAAGATTCAAAGTTGCATATTGATTAGGAATAGGGATATCGAGCAAAAGTGAGAGTAATGGAAAACCTTCTCCCAGAATTCCTCGGGCTTATCCCCAAAAATGCTACTCCAGCTGTGCCTGTAAGAGAGGTTAAGGCTGAGACGGGGTGAATTGCAGCAAGAGTTTTGTATACCCGGATCAAGAAGGATGTCAACCGAATGGAGTCAAAAAGAATACATTCCTAGTGTTAGGGTGAGTGCAACTTCTCAGTTATATGCGGTACGATCCGAAACAGTGTCACAGTTGAAAGTACTGAAAGCAGTTCAATGGGGTCCTCAATGTCTCCTCAAGTCTGCTTTTAGAGGTAAAGGAAGAGCAGTCAAACAAAGAGGATAGTCTAGAGCAGCGATGGCGAACCTATGGCACGCGTGCCAGCTGTGGCACGCGAAGGCCTTGCAGCTGGCACGCGTGAAGGTCCGCAGAAAAAGAAAAAGCGGGCTCTGGCTGCTGCCGCGGACGCGGACGCGGCAGCATGCAGTGTCCCGCGGGGCCCCTCCGCCCGCTAAGCCCCTCTGCAAGGGCTTTCAGATTCGCGAGGGAGACAGCGTCTCCCTCGCGTCTCTGTTAAGCCCGCAGGGGCTAATGGGAAATCTCCCATCAGCCCCTTTAGACGCGAGGGACTGATGGGAAATTTCCCATTAGCCCCTGCGGGCTTAACAGAGACGCGAGGGAGACGCTCTCCCTCGCGAATCTGAAAGCCCTTGCAGAGGGGCTTAGCGGGCGGAGGGGGCCCCACGGGACATTGCATTCTGCCGCTGCCGCGGCAGAAGCCAGAGCCAGCTGCTTTTTTTTTTTTTTTTAAATTTGCCATGGGGGGTGGGTTAGGACTGCTAATGGGCTAGGGGGGGGTTAGGACTGCTAATGGGCTAGGGGGGGGGGTTAGGACTGCTAATGGGCTAGGGGGGGTTAGGACTGCTAATGGGCTGGGGGGGTAGGACTGCTAATGGGCTGTGGGCTGATGGGGGCTGTCTGGAAATGGGGTGATGGGGGGTTAGGACTGGTAATGGGCTATGGGGGGGGGGGTTAGGACTGCTAATGGGCTAGAGAGGGGGGGGGGGTTAGGACTGCTAATGGGCTAGGGGGGGTTAGGACTGCGGATGGGGAGGGGTTAGGACTTGTGGTGGGCTGTTGGGTGGGGTTAGGACTGTAAATGGGCTGAGGGGGGTTAACACTGGAGGTGGTCTGATGGGGTTAGGACTGGTAATGGGCTATGGGGGGTTTAGGACTGATAATGGGCTATGGGGGGCTGGGACAAGAAATGGGCTGATGGGGAGGGGTTAGGACTTGAGGTGGGCTGATGGGGTTAGGACTGGTAATGGACTGTGGGCTGATGGGGGGGTTTAGGACTGGCAATGGGCTATGGGGGGCTGACTGGAAGTGGGCTGATGGGGGGTTAGGACTGGAAGTGGGCTGATGGGGGGTTAGGACTGGTAATGGGTTATAGGGGGGGCTTAAACTGAAAATGGGGTGATGGGGGTTAGGACTGGAAGTGGGTTGATGAGGGGGGGATAGGACTGGTATTGGGTTGGGGGGTTGCTAGGACTGGAAATGGGTTGGGGGGCTGCTAGGACTGGAAATGGGCTGATGCAGGGACTAGAAGGGAATGGATGCTGGGTGAGGCTGGAACTAGAAGGGAGCTGGTGTTGGGGGAGGATTAGAATGGGATGGGGCTGGGAGAGTAAAATGGAGAGGGGAAAAATATTTTGTGTGGGAGGGATAAAAAATCTACAATTGGCCGGGTATTGGGAGAGTAAGTGGGGATTGAGGATGGAGGGGTAAATTTTGAGTAGATGAAATAGGAATGAGGAAAGAGCAAAAGGAGAAAGATTAGTATGTTAAAGCAGATGTAGAGAGAGAATGGAAAAAAACCCCAAGAAGACAGAAGAAAGGACAAATGGACAGCAGATGGAGAGTTAGCAGAAGACACGAAGAAACCAGAAGAAAGTGGCTGGAACAATTGCAACTGAAAAAAATGCACAAAAGGTAGAAAAATATCTCTTTATTTTGAATTTATTAATTGGAATATGTCAGCTCTGGGAAATGTGCATCATTAATTTTTGCGCTTTGTTTAGTACAAGAGGAAATTAATATATAGTTTTATTTCTACAGTGTTGTTGTATATTCCAAGTTTGGCTTTTGGGGTTCCCAGTTTAATTATTGTCTTCCTGTTTCTAAATTGTGATTCCTTGTTTGGTAATGGTCTGTTCTGCATGTGTAACTGAGCTGAGGTATTCTGTTTATATAATTCCTATTTGACATTTCTACTTGTTCTTTCCCCAGTAGGTCATGTATTGTTGTTCTCTGAGATGTATTGGTTTAATATTTGCAGTGTTGCCTTTTGATAGGTAGAGTATGGTGCTTTGTGAATCCTGGTAGTGCTGTTAGGATACGGCGGGTTTGCTATGGGTTCTAAATGGGCAACGTTTGTAGTAGTTCCTAATGTGCCTGGCGGTTGGTACTGGATTATAGTAATGTAGAAACCTTTTAGTCTTTCTTTATCCATATACTCATTAAGAGGCATGTTTACTAAAAGTTAGTGTATGGTAACATTATGCAAATATTTATGCAAATGAAGCACCTTATGCAAATGGAGCTTTAATTGACGTGCTGGCACTTTGAGGAAATTCTTTGGTTTTGTGCGGCAGTTTGGGCACTCGGGCTCAAAAAGGTTAGCCATCACTGGTCTAGAGGCTGTCAAACAGAGAGGATAGCCTCTAGGTTCAAAATCTTCCCACCAAAATCTCTAACAAAGGCAAAGGTTAGCACTAGAGTGAAAGGGGGATAATTAGGGAGATAATTTCTGCCTCTTGTATAACATGTGCCAAACTTTCTATACAGGCCCCAAAAAATGGTGTGATAGGATCCAACGGATGTCAGATGTCCATAGGCTGGAAAGGATAAATCGTTGTCTTAGCCCCAGTGGTTAAGCTAGCAGTGAGGAGAGACCTAGTACAGACATCAGTCCCTCTACCTCAGGATTGGGTTCCCTTATAGGTAGTGCAGTGCAGTGGGCTCTGATCTCCTCCTCTTGGTCTACCCTTTTAAAGCTGACAATGCCCTTCTCATCTGCTCATGTCAATTAGGTGAGTCTCTGGTTTCAGCAGCTGCCTGAAGTCTGAACCACAATTCTTCTCAGTGTGCATCGGTGGCAGTGCTAAAGTATATGGGTCAGATATCGGCTCAGAGCTTGCTCCCCTGCTTCTCCATCCCCCAGGTAACTCCACCTCTCCAAAATGAAAGCAAAAGGTACCAAATGGAGCCCCAGGACAGCACAATCAACGCCCCTGAAGATATGCTTAGCACTGATCCAGCACTGAGGGAAGCCGTTGTCATGAGAGAAGCTAGATGCTGTGATCTTATGTTCTTATCATAACAGGCCCAGTCACTGCTCGTGTCCTGCTCCTGCCCCACTGCCTTTATTCTGCCACCCTTGGAAGTGACTCCCACTGGGTACTCTAAGATGGGAATTGCCCCACATGTTGGGGGAGGACAGCTTACCCCGCCTTCTGTCATAGCGCACTACTGCGCTGATGATCTGGTGCGGGCAGGCTGTTCTTCCAGAATCTGGATGTGCAAGGTCTATCCGCTGGTGCACAATTGTTTCTACTGGGTATGGACTTGCTGGGGCAGCATTTTCAGAAGATGGCTGGGGATCAGAGGCCATGCCTGGTGTATTATTGGGGGCTGGAGTCAGCACGGTGAACTGCATCCTCATTGAAGGCAGGAAGGTCTCCGAGCATGGGGGAGTGCAC
Source organism: Ichthyophis bannanicus (assembly GCA_033557465.1). NCBI lineage: Eukaryota > Metazoa > Chordata > Amphibia > Gymnophiona > Ichthyophiidae > Ichthyophis > Ichthyophis bannanicus. The sequence goes on along the minus strand of CM066035.1, from coordinate 604,516,229 downwards.
GCCATCAGCCGTGGATCCACTGCCAGTCACTGGCTGCTTAATTCTGAACAAGCACCTTTGGAGACATCAGATCGGTAAGCTGTGTTTTCCTGGAGCCACAGTCATCGATTCCAGCTTAGCCACGGTCGGTGGTGATGACGGCAGGAGAATTGAAAGGCTGGTGGGTTGTGGAGCTCTAGTGCTAAGTGGCCATTCCAGCTCGGTTTCCCGAGCGCTGCCCCGTGTTTATGTTTATTTGAATTTGCTATACCACCCTCCAAATTCCATTTCAGTAAAATCACTGATAGAACAGAGAACTTTCCCACCTTATGGGGGTAATTTTTATAAAGACATTTTTGCATATACAGTATGTAGCCACATACAGGCGCCAATGGTCTTTAATAAAATAGCAACCAGTATACATGTTGGTATGGATGAGCATACTTTGCTGGAACAGGGACCTTCTTTTACATGTGCTTGTGCAGCGCTGTGTATGCCTTGTAGCTCTATACAAATGATCAGTAATAGTAGCAGTAGTATTAGTAGTAGTATTGTAGGTATAGTAAGAGTGTGGTGTGGGCGAAGCATGGGTAGAGTTCTTAAGTGGGTATAAACATCCACGCCTGCATTTAAAGCACAATCTCTTGTTATACTAGTATATTATAAAGACATATAGGTGTCTGCGGTTTTATAAAATAGCACTAGGTAGGCATCTGCTTGTCCTCTGAATCCAGGTGCCCCCTTATAAAATTGTCCTCTTCCTTTCAAGTGATCTTTCTGGTGGTCTTACAGAAAGTATTCTATGGCCATCAAATTCTTCCCAGAAAAGTTGTCCATGGAGACATTTAGATACTCCTTCATGCGTGCCTCAAATGGGCAGATTTTCCCAGAAAACACCATTTTTGGGTGAGGAATAGGCATGGCCTAACCGCCTTAGTAATTCTTTGCCACATGCTCCAAGGATTTGGGAGGCTTCATGCCAGCGTTAATGCTTCTTTTCACCTCTCCCAGAGCCTTGGGGTATTTCTGCCAATGCTGGTGCAGATATATTACCTTTGCGTGCTAGGATCTTCCTGCCATTGTTGCTCCTACTTTACCCTTCTCCCTGTGCCCTGGGGAGTTTTGGCCAATATTGGTGCTGCTTTGCCCTTTTCGCTGTCTTGGGATCTTCATTCCAATATCAGTGAGGCTTTGTCTCCCTCCCAGTGGCTTTAAGTCGTCATGCTTCTATTAGTGCCCTTTGCCTCTCTTTTGTTGCCATGTGGTCTTCATGCCGCTCTTGATACCTTGGAGTGCTGTTGCCTCTATGACAGATGTCTGCCAGCAGGTTTTAAGCAATTTTGTTTACAAATAGATAAAATCCTGTGCAATTCCCTATTGCTTCTGATGGACCCAAACAATCCGAATAATTTGGTATCTGAAAATGAACCAAAATGGAGATTGAACTGAACACAGTGCACATTCCTAGTATTTTAAAATACTCTTTCACTCTGAAGACAATACAAATTCATAGTTAAATAAAGACAAGAAGACAATGCATAACATGTTAGAACAGTTGTTCTCAACCCAGTCCTCTGGGACCCCCAGTCCAGTCAGGTTTTCAGGATATCCACAATGAATAAGCATGAGATAGCTCTGCATGCACTGCTTCCTTTGCAGGTTTCCCATCCGATTATATTGTTTTACCCATCTTTATGTGGTAAAAGAATATGAGAGGTAAAGAAACGTATCCAGGAGCATAAGAGCTGCATTAAACGGCAAGTTCTCACAGCACCACTGGTTGACCATTGGCTAAAAGAACAACACTCTCTCCGAGATATTAAGTTCTTTGTTATAAAAACTTTTTCTCCTTCATCCGGGGTAGAGATATAGATCATGCTTTAACTAAGGAAGAACAGCGATTAATTTTTGAATTCGGCACATTCCAACCCAAGTGACTTAATAAGGAAATTGAATTTCAAGTTTTTCTGTACATCCACTCTTTCTAATTTATCCTTTCAATATCAGTGCCCTGATTATTTCTTCTCTATATCTTGTATTTCAATGTATGTTCTATGCATTTTTATCCTGTCTAATTTCCTTCTGCACCTTCCCCTCTGAAGGTCCTACCCTCATGGGGGGGGAGGGGGGGTCTTTAGATGTTTCACTGTCCTTACAAAGCTCATTTAATCTGATAGCCAACCCTGCCATTGTCTCCTTTTACCAGTGGGTAGAGCTCTTTCTTCCTTTTTCTTAAAAGGTCACTGCCCATGCGTGGCGTTTTTCCTGTTTCTGGCACGTTCACAGAGGTAAGAGATACCCTCTTTCATTTTGATCTGCTTCAGAGTCTTTATTTTTAAATTTTATTCATATCTTTCTCTTGCTTTTATTTCAATGGTTATGGCTCATTTTGCTATGAGTTTGGTATCTTCTCTCTGTTGACTTTCATTTTTGTTTTGCTGTGCACAGCTAGTTTGACACACAGTACGCTCTATTCTACAAAGTTTATTCTATTTGTGGTTTATGACCACCTGCACGTTGGAGGAGCTTGTTCGTGTGTCCTTTATGAGCGAGAAAGGATTTTCAAGCCATCAGATAGCCAGGAAAGTTGGCTGCAGTCAGAGCGCTGTTGTTAAGATTGTACAGAAAAAGAAAGAAACAGATTCAGTGGTGGACAAGCTTCGTTCAGGTCATCCACGTGCATCAACATCACGCAAGGACCGCGCACTATGACACATTTCACTGACTAATCGCAAGCTGACCTCTCCTCAGCTACTTCGAGAGTGGTCAGACAAGAGTCAGGTCAGTATCAGCTCATCAACAGTTCGTCCCCGGTGCCTGCAGTTTGGTCTTTGGGGCTGCAAAGCACGGAATAAGACACTGATGACTGACATACAAAGGCGAAACCTGATCGTGTGGGTGAGAAAGCACTCAACCTGGTCGACTGAAATGTGGTAAAAGGTGCTATTCAGCGATGAAAGCACCTTCTGCCTGTTTGGTAACCAGGCCCACACCTATGTGAGGAGATTTCCTGGAGAGGAATTCAAGCCTGAGTGTCTCAACCTCACTGTGAAGCATCCTTTGAAAGTCATGGTCTGGGGCTGCATGGCTGCCAGTGGCGTTGGAAGTCTTCACATTGTCGATGGAATGGCCAACGGGGCCAAGTACATCACCATACTGCAAAAGTGCATGGTGCCATCAGCACACCAGCTGTTTCCTTGCCAGTTTCTGTTGCAAGATGACAATGCACCCTGCTATCACTCCAGACAGGTGATCAACTGGAAGCAGCAGAACAACATCAAGTCAATGGACTGGCCTGCCCAGTCTCCAGATATGAATCCACTTGAGAACCTGTGGCACAAGGTGGCCTTGGAAATATCCAAGAGGCATCCAACATCAAAGCGTGTGCTGATTGAGTCACTCATTGCAGCTTGGAACCGCGTTGTCACCAACGATCACCTTGTCAGACTGGTTCATTCAATGCCGACAAGGTGCAGTCAGGTGATCAAGAACAAAGGGTGGCCCATAAAATACTGAGCCATTACTGACACATAAAAACAGCCTTTTTCAAGGCCACATACATTAATTTAAAGGAAACCTGGCGTGCATCCATAATATTTTAAAGCATACAGTACTTACAATAATATATCGTTGGCCAACGATGTACATTACGCAATTTTCATAGAAAATTTATCAACAGGACAACTAGAGGAACAAACTCAGAAAATAAGGGCCAAACCAATACTAAAAGTTGGCCCTAATAGCCAAATCTATCACTTATCATGAGATACACAGGAAAAAAGAAATTAAGATATAAGGTCACGAAGTTGAAAAAACGTCAAATTTACAAGTGATTCCAGACTTTTGCACACCACTGTAGAGTATCATTCAGTCATAGATTCCTTCTGATATTTAAAACAATGCTTTTTATTTAATAGTATTGCTCCATTGCCCATGTTCCCTGTAAGTATTAGCATATGTGTCTCATATCCCCTCGTGTTAAATGTATCCCCCAATTGACCGCTTTGACCCGGTGAAAAGCGGGATATAAATACAGCTAAATACAGCTAAATAAATAGTATTCACCTTTGAATGTAAGCAATATATGGTTTATGTTTCCACTGTTTTTTACTTCGCAGCATTGTCTGATAGTCATTCACCTCCAAACTGCACACCTTCTTTTGTACAGTTGGTCCGGCACAGGCTACTATTCGTTATGTATGACAGTACCCTCATATGTGTATCTCAAGGAATCTATATATTGTTACTTTCTCACCTTTGCTAGTTTACAGGGGTTTATCCATTTGCACGTTATAATCAGCGATACACTTCCTTTTCAGTACATACTCTTTTATTTGTCAACAATTTATTTCACCTATTACTAATAATAGTTCCCCCCTCCCCTTCACTACTCCTCCCCCACTCCTTCTTTCCTCTCTCCCTCCTTATTCCTTCTCCCTTCTCCCTTCTTCCTCTCTCTTCCCCCTTCCCCTCCCTCCTTCCCCCTCAACCCTTCTTCCTTTCCTCTCTCCCTCTCTCTCTTTCCCCGCTTCCTCCCTCCCCTTTCCCCTCTCTTTCCTCTTCCCTCTCCTCCCTCCCCCTCCTTCTTTCCTCTCCCCTTCCTTCCCCCTCCTCCCCTTCTCCTTAACCTTTTACTCCATTAACTTTCCTTCCCTCCCACCCTTTTTACTTTCCTCTTCCCCTCCCCTCCACTCTTCTCCCTCTCCTTTCCCTCCCTTCCTCCTCCTCCTCCTCCCTCCCATTTCCACCTTCCCCCTTTCTATTCTCACCCTCTCCCTCCTTCCGCCCTAATTCCCCTTCCCTCCTAGGATGATATGCAATGTATCTTTTTTTATCTATTTCATATATTACATTATTTCATGTTTTTATGATATGTATAAATTGTTTTATTTCTCTTGTACTGGTTGTATTGTTTTTTCTTTTTTCTTTTAAACGGTTGTGAATGATTTATGTTATAGAACGGGAAAGAGCTTTAGTAGCACTCCTGCTGTTCTCCTCAAGAAGGCCTCCTACCAGTTGTTGGTAATGTACCTGTATTTCTATTTTTTACCCAATGTGTTTTAAATTGATACTCTTCCTGGTTTATATTTATGTACTGTTTTATAATTTGCTTTTGGTTTTATTTACCTTTTTAGACCCCTGAGGAAGGTCTAGTGCCAAAACATTTTAAAGTTGGGTCCTTAATAAAGACTTTTTGAGTTTTCTCCCAGTGTTGGGTAGTCCTTCTCTCCACCTGATTCTTGGACTGTATTATCATAGAGTCCAACACAGACCACTTCATAACATTAACAGACTTATTTACATTAATCCTGCAGAATCTCTTGAGCAACAAGCACAGAAACATAATATATAAGAAATATCCTTGAAATGCACCCTCATTAATGGCAGGTCAATCCGGAATAAAATACCTGTAATATATGTCATAGAAATCATGTTCATTACTGAAACCTGGTTAACTGAGACAGATCGTTTTCCCCTCAACCAAATGAATGTCCCAGACTATGAGATCTTTCACTTACCCAGGTCAAACAAACGTGGAGGAGGAGTCCTCATTATCATAAAAAAGGATCTCAAGGTATCCATCACACTATCTAATACCATATTTGACATAGGCACATCGATTGTGGAAAATGGGCACTTTGCATTTTGCCTTCTATACAGACCTCCCACATCTGACACCAATGGTCTAATCACCATCTTAGAAACAGTATGCTCCACCTCAGCTAAAAAACAATTAATATTACTAGGTGACTTTAATCTCATATCCTTACACTACTACCAGGCTAACACCTTTATAAATGCCATGTCCGACCTACACTATCAGCAAATAATAAATGTCCCAACACACATTAAAGGCAATATGTTAGATATAATTTTTCTCCTTCACAAAATCTATGAACAAACTCAAGTAATAACACCACAGATGCTACCTGTGCCAAGGTCAGACCACTATTTAATAAAATTCTCTCTCCATGTATCGCACCTGACAACACACAACACCAAACAAACACATACCATACTAAGTTTAAACCATTTGACAATAGAAGAACTGGACACCAAACTTATAGAAGACAAAGGAACATAAAACAACGATACTCACAAGAAATTAGGGGTTTAAAAAGAAACTTAAGAAAGCTAGAATGCAAATGGTGAATCACAAAATTACCTGAAGACAGAATGTAACCAATGCTGTTATGATGTTAGCTTTAATTGGTTAGTATGTTATAATGTAATGTTGATGTTACTCTGTAAACCGCTTTGATTACATGAAAAGGCGGTATTAAAAAAAAAACCTTTAAATAAATAAATAAGTATAAATAAAAACATAAATGGAGCTCAATTTGGGGAGAAGGAGGTTACCAGTGGTGTGCTGAAGGGATCTGTTCTTGATCTGGTTCTTTTTAACATCTTTGTTAGATGACAGAGATAGAAAAAGCAGAAAAGGAAGAGGAGTAGCCCTATATGTCAAAAGCAATATTAAACTTGCTGAAATGCAGGAGACGTGGGGAAAAGAGGAAGCACTGTAGATTGTGTTGGAAATAAGAGATGGCACTATCATCCATACTGGTGCAGTCTACAGGCCTCCAACTCAAACCGAAGAAATGGATAGAGACTTGATTATTGATATTGTATAGGTAGCCATGAAGGGACTTCAATCTACCCGATATGGATTGGAGTATTCCTTCTGCAAATCTGGAAAAAAGTAAAACAATTGTGGATACCTTCCAAGATGCATTGGTAAGACAAATGGTGATGGAACCGACCAGGGAAAGTTTGATGCTGGATTTAGCACTCACCAACAGAGATAGTGTGTCAAATGTCCAGGTGGGTGCCCATGTGAGCAGCACAGATCATCGCATGGTGTGGTTTGAGATAAAAACAAAGGCAGAGTCCAATCACAGCAAGCTCAAAGTCCTAGACTTCAAAAACACTGACTTCAGTAGCAGTGTCTGGGTGGGAGGAGGTAACGGAAGTGGAATTGCAGAAGGCTAAATTAAAGGAGGCAATAAAAAGGGCAACAGATACATTAGTAAGAAAGTAAATAAAACCAAAAGGATAAGGAAACCTATTTGGTTTTCCAAAGAAATAGCTGCACAAATAAAGACAAAAAGCACAATTTTCACAAAATTCTGAAGTTCGCAAAGAGAGGAAAAAGAACAGAATACAGGATAAAGCTAAAAGAGAAAAAAAAGAGAAGGATAGCAAAATCAAAGGCAGAAGAAAAGATGACTAAAGATCTGAAGCGTGGAGACAAAACCTTTTTCAGGTATATTCAGGAGAACAGGAAGATCGGAGGTAGAATCGCAAAACTCAAAAGTGACGAGAATGGATTCATGGAAAGTGACATTGAAAAAGTGAAAACAAATACTTCTGTTATGTTTTTTACTAAAAAAAAAATCCTGGAGAAGGACCATCTGTGATTGACAAATATACAAATGGGAATGGACTAGATACTACACCATTCACAGCTTGGAAAACTGAACGTGGACAAGACCATGGCAGCCGATGGGATACATCCCAGAATACTGAAGGAGCTCAGAGAGGTTCTTTCAAGGAACTTTAAAGGATCTTTTTAATAGATCCTTGGAGACAGGAGAAGTTCCACAGGACTGGAGAAGGGCTGACGTGGAACCTCTTCACAAAAGTGGCAACAGGGAAGAAGTTACAAACTGCAGGTCAGTAAGCCTTATCTCGGTGGTGGGAAAAGTAATGGAGGTTCTCCTGAAAGAGAGAATAGAGTTTCTTGAGACCAATAGGTTGCATGATTCAAGGCAACATGGTTTTACCAAAGGACTATCATGCAAAACCAAATCTGATTGAGTTCTTTGACTAGGTGGCCAGAGAACTAGATCAAGGGCATGCGATGGATGTGATCTACCTAGATTTCAGCAAAGCCTTTAATATTGTTCCTCACATGAGGCTTATCAATAAACTGAACAGCCTGGGAATGGGTCCAAAGGTGGTGAATTGAATCAGAAATTAGTTGACTGACAGACAACAGAAGGTGATGCTAAATGGAACTCATGCGAATGAAAGGAAGGTCATTAGTGGTGTGCCCAGGGATTGGTCCTGGGACCGGTACTGGTCAATGTATTTGTGAGTGATATTGCTGAAGGACTGAATGGAAAAGTCTGCCTTTTTGCAGATGATACAACAATTTGCAACAGAGTGGACACTTCTGAGGGAGTGGACAACATGAGAAAAGATCTAAAAACACTGGAAGAAAAGTCTAATGCTTGGCAGTTAAGATTTAATGTGAAGACGTGACGTGTCATTAATTTGGGATGCAGAAATCCAAAGGAATTGTATGTGATAGGGGGCAAAAGGTTGGTGTGCACAGACCAGGAAAAGGACCTTGGAGTGATTGTTTCTGAGGATCTCAAGTTGGCCAAACAGTGTGATAAGGTGCTGGCCAAAGCCAGAAGGATGCTGGATTGTATACAGAGAGGAATTACCAGCAGAAAGGAGGAGGTACTGATGCCATTGTATGAGTCACTGATGAGGCCTCACTTGGAATATTGTGTTCAGTTTTGGAGACCATATCTCATAAAGGATATAAAAAAGACTGGAAATGGTTCAGAGAAAGGCAACTAAAATGATTTGGAGCCTATGCCAGAAGATGTATGAGAAGAGACTTGAAGACTTTAATATGTATATGTTAGAAGACAGGAGGGACACGGAAGATATGATTCAGACCTTTAAATACTTAAAGAGTATTAATGAACAAACAAACCTTTTTCAAAGACAGGGAAGCTGTAAAACTAGAGGGTGTAACATGAAACTGCATGGGGGTAAACTGAAAGGCAATGTCAGGAAATACTTTTTCACTGAAAGAGTGGTGGATGTTTGGAATGCCCTGCCGATGGAAGTGGTGGGGGCAAATATAGTGACTGAATTCAAAATGGCATGAGACAGACACAGTGGATCCCTTTATAGCAACAGGATAAAATCAAAATAAACTTAACTGTCTCTTATATTTCAACAAATAGGGGTGTACTACAAGGAGTGGTGGGATCACCCCTAAACAAAGACATGGGGAGAGGAGCGGCAGGTGTACCTGCTCTTGCCATCTTGCTGGGCAGACTAGATGGACCATACTGGTCTTTATCTGCCATCATATACTGTGTTACTATGTTAGTGATATTGCGGAAGGGCTGTCAGGTAAGGTTTGCCACTTTGCAGATGATACCAAAATTTGCATTGGAGTAGACACCTGGAAAGGAGTAGACAACATAAGGATCTAGCAAAGCTTGAAAAATGGTTGAGAATTTGGCAACTGAGATTTAATGCTAAAAAATGCAGGGTCATGCATTTAGGTTGTAAAACTCCAAGGGTGTGGTTCAGTATAGGGGATGAAGTACTTCTATCCACGAAAGAAGAACAGGGCTTCAATTTGATGGTTTCTGATGATCTTAAGATGGTAAACATGTAGGAAAGGTGACAAAAGACAGATGGATGCTTGGGTGCATTGGGAGAGGAATGACCAGAGGGAAGAAAGAGGTGATAGTGCCTCTGGTAAGACCTCATTGGGAGTATTGTGTGGAATTCTAGAGACTACACCTTCAAAAAGATATAAACAGGATGAAGTCATTGCAGAGAGTGTCTACTAAAACGTTCAGTAGGCTTTGTCATAAGGCATAGGGGCAGACTTAAAGATTTCAATATATATACTTTAGTGGAAAGGCAGGAGATAGGGCATATGATAGACATTTAAATAACTCCATGACATAAATGCAATAGGAGGACAGCTTTTTTCAACTGAAAGCAAGCTCTGGAAAAATGGGGCATAGGATAAAGGTGAATGGGAACAGACTCAGGAGTAATATGCAGAAATATTTATTTATTAAGAGTGGTAGATGCATTGAATGGTCTCCCAGTCAAGGTAGTAGAGATGAGGACTGCATCTGAATTCAAGAAAGCATGGGACAACCACAGAAGATCTCTAGAGTTAAAAAAAGGGACTATAATAGTTGGAATGGAAGGGCAGACTGAAAACCTATATGGTCTTTTTCTGCCGTCATGTTTCTATATTTCTAATTGCAGGTGGGTGTGTACATTCAACCCCTGCAGTATGTGTAGGCAAGCCACGTGGTACTGATGAGACTAGGCTGTGGATGCAACTAATGCCACCCACTGAGATGGTATTAATTGCACCTGTGCTACCAGCATCAAGCACAGTTATCAGAGGCTACTAATGCCTGCGCTTGCATGACATGCTGGGAATCCCCTCAATCTGTCCATGTCCCACCCAGTCCCCACCTTAATGAACTATACCAGGGAGCCCAAACTGCATGATAACCTTATGCAACCCTGGAGTATGGATTAGTAAACATTCCTCAAATTTCCACTGCAACACACATTGAATACTAATGAGATGCAAAGCATGTAAGCATGTAAGTATTCAAAGCTGTCATTTTTTTCTGGCCGAGAGCATTCAGGCCACAAAATTCAAGTGGCCGTGCATAGCAACAGAACAGGTAGTCTCAGGCCCCCTTCAAAACTACCTCTGCCCCCAAGCCTCAGTACAGCACCCCCAAAGCATCTCCTTCGATGCCCCATGGCTACTGGGGCCTACCTCTTTAGTCCCTGGTAGTTTAGTGGGGCAGGCTGGCAAGAGCGATCCCTTCTTGTTGTGCTGTTGCCAGTTCTGACTACAAAATAGCACCTGGGATCCTCTAGTGACCGCAGCTTAGTGACTACCCCACTCAGAGCCTTCATTAGACTAGCTTCACATTCTATCTTTTATCTTTAAAGAGAATTTTAATGGTATTATGTGTATTAAATTATTCTGTGTTTGAAGAAATAATCAATAAGTGCAGTAGATCTCATGATTTTGATTGATGCCTTCAACCGAACAGCTAAAACAGCGTTCTTTATTTAACATAATACCTGGCTTGTGTCAGCATCTGTCCAGGCTATTCTGCCTACTATTTGCTGTGGATTTTACATTTTAAAGACGAGTACTTTTTTTCCTTGTTATTTCCTTAAATCTTACCTCCCCCTGCTGGCTGTGCAACATAAAATTTGTCTAATGATGGTGAAAAAAAAACAAAACTTATTTAAGCAGGTAGCTTTGTAATTGCTCCTGAACGAAGACATTTTTTGGAATAAAAGCACCCATCTCTGTAGAGATGCAGGATTTCCTTAATTTAGTCAAGAAAAGCATGTTGGAATTAGCAATAGGTTTCCTTAGCTGCAGGAAAGAGCACATTAGTCAAAGAAATAAATGGGCAGTCAAAAATTATCCGAACACCAACAGTCTTTCGATAATCAATTTGTTTTTACAAACTGGTCTCATAAACCTAGTATAAAGTTAATTATAGCTGAGAACCACCATGGTTCAGTGAAATTCAGTAACTAGAGCATTTCAAACGACATATATTGAAGCTATATAGTGCTCGAAAGCTTTACTGTATGTGACAGTAAGCCGAGGGGGGGGGGGAGGGGGAGTTTGATCCTCTTATAACATCTTATTGGCAGTAATTTCAAAAGCAGAATTCATGTTTTCTTAACGTGTTACAGAAGCTTGTATGCTGATGTTTACAGAGTTGTTACAGCAAACCTGCTGTGTAATGCTAAAATAGTTTGTTAAGCCAAACATATATGAACCGCAGGATGCATAATTTCCAGAACTGTGTCTACATGATCTGCAATTTACATTAAATTGCTATGTTTTGGTTAAATGGCACCTTAGCTTCCAAGCAACTGTTTGAGTACTTGTTTCTTTAATTATTATTTAATTTAGTGGTTATGACTGGTTTTCAGTTAAAGAGGGTACTACTGACAAATTCAATTAAATGGAAATATAGAACTTAATGGTCCATGTTAATGATTCATTTCATACATAATATTTTATCATTTTCTGCACAATTTTGTAGCAAACACTTACTTTATATTAATAAATGTTTACATTTATGCCACAGAAAGTGCAGCAATTAAAATGCTTTGATAATAATGTTTGTTTACAAGTGTCTTGCTAAGCATTAACTCTTTCTTTCTTTTGACTGCATTGTCTTGTGTTTCTTCAGAAAATCTGTTCCCTAATATATGAGTGTGGTTTTCTGGTAACACTGAAAAACATTAATTTCAACAAACGACCCTCTTCAGAAAGTAAGACATTTCTAAAGAAACTTGATTTTATCCTATTCCTTTTAATTTTTCCAGGCTTCCCTCTTAATCTAAAGTGGCCCCTGCTGGCATTGGTGTAGTTTGTCCGCTTCCTTTTGTTGGGGGGGGCGCGGAGGGCAAAGGGTAAGGAGGTCAGGTTGGCCATGGGGGCAGGGGGACCAATCCAGCATTAGTTCCTAAAATATTTCGGGGAAGGCACCCCCCCCCCCTCCATGCCCAAACTACACTTATCCCTGCTGGGTAACAGAACCATGAACCTGTATTTGGAACTAGTCATTCATGGGGGAATGTTAAGATCGGGGTACGAAAACAACACACATACCTTCAATTTTTAAAACTATGCCTCCAATTTACCTGCCTCTAGTGGCTGCAGAATTTGCAGATGCAAAATATAGGACCTCTCTTAGCAAGTATATGTTGCATCTGCTGAATTTTAACGTGCAAAGTTCCCCACTGAAAATTTGCTGTATGTATGAGGGCTAAAACGGCCTGTGCACATTGAAAACCAAGAAGCCTTTCCTAAATGTATACCTTTATGAGTTATAACCATCTCTCCCATCTGACTAGCAATTGCAGTGTCAGATCTCCAACCTGAGGTTGAGACCCATTGCATGGATCCTGAATTTGCTGACTGGGTGTTGCCACTGTGCAATGGCCAAGACTCCCTCTCAGCAGAAGTTTGACTACTGCCTCCACAGCTTCCCCTCCTGGGCAACAGGATGAGCTGAAGCTAACTTCAGGATTCCAACATGTGGCCTTCATGTATAATGATATCAGATGATTATGAAATTCTTTGTCATAGTCCTGTGACATCATAACTCATTTGGGTGTGTTAACTATGGCGTGTGTGAGGAAATGTGTGATTCTAGCATGGACAGGAGAAGGTTTGGAGAAATGTGGGGAAGCAACTTAGAGAGGTAAAAATAATCAGCTTGATATTTAAAAGTACTTATGCGGTTGGCATTGTGCACTAACTACTCAAGTTTTTTTAAAATAATCTGTGCCTAACAACTGGACAACCTGATGCCTGACCAAACTTTATCCATATAAAGTAAGGAGCCAGGGTCATTCTGCTGGTCGGTCTAGAATTTGTCCAGCTATTGACAATCTTTAGGCATTATCCAGATAAATTTAATGTATCCATTTAGGGGGATCACTCAAAGAGCAGTCCCACTTAAATGGATAATTTCTCAGTTGTGTTCCTAACTAAATGGATCAGGTCATTGAATATCAGGCATTAAGATAAGCAGATAAATCCAAGCCACTTAACCCTCCATAGCCCATGTTCCCTGTAAAATAGTTATCTCCAAGTTATAATGCCCTGTTCAATGTAATTTCAGTTTGTTCACTAAAGCAACCACACCCACTTGTTCATATACAAGACTTCATCAGCATAATACAAGCAATCATCACACCCCATTTCGACTTTGCCAACTTAATCCTTCTAGGCACATCAAAACAAAACATTAAACGACTTCAGCTAGCACAAAATGCAGCAGCTAGAATCATAATGAAGATTCAAACATTTGAACACATAACACCCATACTAGCTAACTTACATTGGCTACCAATACAATGCAGGATAAACTATAAGACCATAATAACTACCTTCAAAGCACTAAATAACATGGCTGCACTGACACTAGGCAAACTTATCACTAAGGACTCCAATAAAACCGCACACAGGAAAGGTCACACAAACAAAATAATAACTCCAAAACACTTCACAAAAGCTAAAAAGACAACTAACAAAAAGGCATTCTCCCATGCAGCACCCACCCTATGGAACTCCCTCCCTGAGGAAATTAGAACACTAACAGAAATTAAGTAACTCAGAAAGAAACTAAAAACACATCTATTTATCTCACACTTTGATCCTACGATATACTACTTCCCCCATAATGAAAACGGATAACAAATGGCAAATCAGATCCCTACCAAGTAAGACATATAATACTAGCTTATAAAATTATCTCATTACCTTTATACTGATATCAACGCCCCTTCCGGCGACCTTTCAATCTAACTTATCCCGATTAGTCAGTCGAACACTATGCGATTTACATAGTATAAACATAATTTGTATATAGTTGTAATACCTTGAAACTTTGTTTTTGTTATTGTACTTGTTTCAGTTTCAACCGAAACTAAGGGGTATGTTTACTAAAACCCCGGTAATGTGCGCGGCCCGCTAGTGTGCGGGTGCCATATAAGGAGTGGGCGTGTCTGGCTGAAAAAAGCAAAACCGGGATTATTCATGCGGTAAGGTGCGCGGCGCCCATGTGCGCCCCGCACATTAGCGCATGAGAAAGCTGCGCGGGAGGCATAAGTGGCGCTCTGATGTGCAAGCAAAGGAGCAGAACCACAGCACAATGGTTAAGACACTGACCAATGGTGCCGGGATCAGGGATTCAATCCCCCACAGTGCCCAATGAAGACAGCTGGCTGAAGCATTTAAATAATGGGCAGCATAAGGTGGAGTGCTATTGCTTTAGGAAGCATTTTAATATTGGGTGGCATAAGGCGGCACGCTGATGCACAAGCACAGGAGCAAAGCCACAGCACAATGGTTAAGACACTGACCAATGGTGTAGGGATCATGGATTCAATCCCCCACTGTGCCCAATGAAGAAGGCTGGCTGAGAATTTACCTATTATGGGTAAGTTTGCTTTAGGAGGCATTTTATTTTTTATTTTAATTACTACTACTAGCAAACGCACTCTCAAAGAGTGTTAACATAAGGCACCCCATAAGGCACATTTTAAAGTGCACTGTCCACCAAGGCACCCTAGAATGTTGCTTATAGGGCACTTTATAAGGTGCCGTATGAGTTAACGCAAGGTCACAGCAATGTTTTTGATGGCAGCACTGTGCAGTTTAAGGAATGCACAGCATAAGTAGGTGTGCTGACATGCAAGGAGGAGCAGCAGTATAGCACAACGGGTAAGGCACTTACTGCTGATACAGGGGTCATGAGTTTGCTCCCCAGTGTGCCTAATATGTAGGCTGGCTGTGGCATTGGCTTTGCAATGTACATATTTTTTCCTGTAGCACTTTAGTTGTATTTTATTATTTGCTGCCAGCAAACAGGTCCTCACGTGCCGTAATTGAAGGTGCCGCATAAGGCACCCTATAAGGCACTCCATAGGGCACATTATAAAGTGCACTGTCCGCCACGGCACCCTAAAATGTACCCTATAGGGCACCCTATAAGTTGCTCCACAGGATAATGTATAGTGCAACTTACATGGATGGTAACCATAAGGTAACCTATAGGGCGCCCTATAAAGCGCCCTCTGAGGCACCTTATGGGTACAGTACGATGAGGGTGTTTGTGCTGTCAGCAATAATGTACATTAAAGAGAGATAATGCTCTAGGCAGCTCCATCAAACAACCCCACTGTGGGTTTGAACCCATGACCTCTGGCTTCACAGGCAGCACAGTAACCATCCTGCTACAGCCCTATAGCTGCTAGCAAGCCCCTGGCTGGCTGCAGAGGGCGTGCAAGTCACCACACAGACCGTCTGCTGTGGTCACCAGGATAGGGTTAGCCCACCCGTACCCATGATGCACTGCACATGCAAATCAGCTGTCCACAGATAAGCACAAGATGGGGAATGCACCCCCACAGCACCTCGGCCTGGTAGGGGGAAGTGACCATGTGCACCCCCACAGCACCTCGGCCTGGTAGGGGGTACTGACCGTGTGTTTTACTGGCACAGAGTAGCTACACACCGTCACATTGTGCAGGTACTGTGCTCACCCTGAGGGTGCGGTGAGGCGCCCAGCACCAGGTCCACAGCACCTTCCATAGCTGAAAGAAGACATGCTGGAGGTCCAAAGCAGTGTTAATGTGTGAGATAGGTAGTTTCTGCAGAAACACCTTGGATATCTCTGTCTGTCTCAGTCAGGTGTAGCCCCTATGGACCCCTAGGTGGGCCATGCACCACCCCCCCCCCCCTTCCTCCAGGGCTGAGGGTGGCAAACAGCATTCTCTATCAACAGATCCACATTCTACCTCCCTGCAATGGTGGCAGTAGAGGGGACCATCAACCCCAGTACTGCTGGGGAACAGACACCCTACAGGGCAGTCAATGCAGCTCTGTACACATCCATAACACAATAACAGACAGACATTAGGCCTGGATAAGCTAAGCTACACCCCACCACCATTTGATATTCTCCTGCAGCAAGCCTTCAGCCACTGCACCCTGCAAGCCACTCCATCAAGACACATACCAGCTGCAAACAGTCTGCTAGCTAGTCAATAGTGCATGTTCCCAGTGGAAATGCATGCACCCAGAACTGGGATGTCACCATACACAACAAGCAGATAAATCAGTGACTGGGCCCCAAAAGGAAACCCATAAATATCACAAGAGAGAAGCACTACATAACCCTATGGGGGTGCCTAGCCATGCTGTCGTTACTGCACAGTCAGGGTGAGAGTGATCCCCCAGCAGGACATACTGAGGTCACCCTGTCTGTGTAGGTGGTGGCCGGGCACTACAATGTCCCAGCCAGTGCCCTATGCCCTGTGCGGATGCATCCTGGCCAGGTCACCCTGTCCGGGCTATACCCATGGTACCTTGCTCCTCATTATGCACATTGGCAGGCCAATACTGGCAACAGTGCTGGCAGTGTGGGCTGTGGAAGGTGTTTGCAGCCACCACACACTGTATAGACAGACACACACTCCCACACCTATGCCAGCATTGTGCTACTATAGAGGAGTTTAGCAGCCCTGCCCACCACACCAGTCCTGGGCACAGTACAGGCATGGATATGCTACGCAATACTGTTGGGGGTCACTCCCCAGGGTGGTAAACACTGTCAGAGACCAGACCTGAAGCACACACCGCAGACATCAGAAAGATTTTTATGATGGAGCTCAATGAGCAAACTGTGCTTAACGTAGGACTTGCTATCTGCCAGTAATCATAGGAAACGTTTGATAGGTGTGTACCGTATACCCAGGTGTAAGGTGGTATTGCTAAGGTATGCAAGTGCTAGTATTGGGAGATGCACGCAGGGCCCGATGTCCTGCCTCTCCAGGAGGCATTAGCCAATGGGGCCTGTGGGTGTGGGTGTGTCTGGCCCTGTTGGCTGCTGCTTTACGGCAGAGGTTCCCAACTCCAGTCCTGGTGTGCCAAACACTGTTCGGGTTTTCATGCTGTCCCTCATGAATATGCATGGGATACATCTGCATACCATGGGGGTGGTGCATAGATATGAAGCACAGGCATCTTTATTAGAGGCAGCATGGAAACTGAATGGTGTTTGGCCCTCCAGGACTGCATTTGGGGGATTCTGCCGTAGGTAATGCACATTTCTATGGTATTTGTGCTGTGTAGGGTAAAATAGATGTTTTTGACCCATGCTTATGGTCTCAGCAATAATGGTTCAGTCTTTACTACCATGTTTTCTTCATGGGTAAAATAAGGAGACTGGGTTGGCAGGAGCCCCAACTGGGATTTGAACCTGTGACCTTCTGGTCCTAAAGGCACTGGCTGTGTCCGCTGCACCACCTTCTTAGCACAAAAACAGTGCATTCCCTGGGGAGTCCATGGCAGTTTGTCAGACAGGGCCTGTCTGTTGGAGGGCACTGCACCCACGTGAAGGGGGCTAGGCCACCGTCTTCTGTGGGCAGCAGCCACTGCCCCCTCCACCAACGGTAGCCCTCCGCCACCATGCTGACATGGCCTTATATTGCTGACAGCATCACAGCTAAATGATATGTGGCCCTCCAGGACTGCATTGAGGGGACTGTGGTCTAGGTAATGCGCATGTTTCTGGTGTCTGTGCTCTGTAGGGTAAAATAGAGGTGTTTGGACCATGCTTATGTTATCTGCAAAAAAGGTTGGTCTTTACTATCATGGTTTAGTGGTGGGTAAAATATGGGGATTGGGTTTGCAGGAGCCCCAGCTGGGATTTGAACTGGTGATCTTTGGTTTCTGAACACACTGTCTATGTTCACTGCACCACACTGCAGCCACAGAGACAGTGCAGTCCCTGGAGATAGGAAACTTGGCCAAAGGAGTCATAAACCCTGCTCTGCACAATTTCACTGTGGGATCATTCACCTTGTATGGGGAAGGAGCGTAGACCCTTCTAATATTCATATTTCTTTTTTGGTGATTTCTTGGGAGTGATTTTTGATGTTTTCCATGACTATCACTATTGTCCAGCTGGATTATAAGTTATTAGTATTTTATTGTTGCCATTTTCAATTTTTATTTGCTATTTTGTTCTGTGCACATGTATCACACTGCTCACGTTCGTAGGTTTCCCTGGTTTTGCTGTACATTGCTGACAGAAATGGTTTCTCTTCCCTTTAAATCGGCTCTACCGTGAGGTTTTCACTCGCGGTATTTTTTTCATCGAATTTCAGCCCCGCTCCTGTGCGGGGAGCCTCTCCCCTCCCACTCTCCACCCATTGACCCCGTCTCTCCGCCCCTGGGGAGCCTTCCTCCGCCCTCCGGGAGCCTTTCCACGCCTCTATCGCTCATTTGCGCGACGCGCACATGAGCGGACCCATTAGTGCGGCGCGCACGTGTGCAGGGCACAAAAATGCATCATTAGCGTGCGCTAAGGTACCTTAGCGCACGATCAATTGCGCCCCGCACAGTAGCACAGTTTAGTAAACATACCCCTAAGTATGTCTTGATTGTTAAGGCTCTGGCCTTTTGTACATAGTTTACGAATGTTCTTTGTAAAAAACAGACCTTTGCTCTGTCCATTAACCTGTTCTTTGTAAACCGCACCTGATCCATGGGAAAGTGCGGTATATAAGTGATTGCTAAATAAATTTAAAAAAAATCATCATATTTTTTTTAATGTGGTGGCTGTGTGTCTGAATACTGTCCCCAATAGGAATATGCATTCATGACCACACATTCGATTCATTTGGTAGTCTAAAAATTGAAAGTGTATAAATAACAAAGAAGGTGCATATACCTATGAATTAACACATATACAACACAGGTACACTAAAAAAAATTTTTTTTAACTGCCTCTAATGTTTCGATTGATTTTTACATTTTTTGGTGCGCTGAATCCAAATCTGGTAACCAATTTGCTCCATCACGTACAGATTTTTTGCTACGTTGGGTTAGCAGTTTGAGGTGAACGTTTCAGATTGAGTGCAAGCGAGATAAAAGTTTCTTGGATGAATTCTTTATACTAATTGTTTAGTAGTTATTCAAATAAGAATAAAGAAAATTGTAACAAGGCAGCACATAAGAATAGAGTAATGTCAACAAAACACACTGTGATGGTAGCAAAATTGTCTGCACTTAAAACAGCCACATACATGTGCACAAACATTGAGCATATAAGAGCGAGGTTAGACACAAAGGGGCATGTTTACTAAAGTCCGCAAATCTGCGCGCCGCAAAATAGCGCACGGCAACGCGGCATTGAAACGCGCAGAAACGCGTTTAAACGCCCCGCACACGTGCTTGTCACCCCCGCACAGGTACGCGGTTCAGTAACGGGCTCCGTACAAGTGCGGGCCCGCAAATGTCCGATAGAGGCGTGGAACGGCTAAAGGAGGGCGGAGGAAGGCTCCGGAGGGGTGGAGGGACGGGGTCAATGGGTGGAGAGTGGGAGGTGAGAGGCTCCCCGCACAGTATCGGGCCCGAATTTACATGTAAAAAATAGCGCGAGTGAAACACTCGCGGTAGAGGGCATATAAAGGGAAGAGAAACCATTTCCGTCAGCAATGTACAGCAAAACCGGGGAAACCTGCAAAACGTCAGCAGTGTGATACATGTGCACAGCACAAAACTGCAATGAAAAATAGGAAATGACCACAACAAAAGTATTAAAATAGTAAATCAGCTGGGGAACAGGTATAGTAATGCGCAAAAGTTAAAAACACACCCAGCAGAGCTCCAAAAAAATAAAATAACATTTGTTTGGAAAGGGGCACGGAGCGGAGACACCTCCAAAAACGTCTCCGTGTATTGGACCCTTCCTGGGAGTGTTCCCTATGGTTGTCCATCAATAGCACTGTTGCCTAGCTTGGGAATATGCTATCCCCCTCTGTTCGGACGTCATACCCGTGTTATATTTGCACGTTTGTCACCAGACAGGGTGAAGGAGCTCACAGTAATAATGTGCAGAGCAGGTTTTGGAACCCCACCCTGCCAGGTCTACTATCTCCAGGGACTGCACTGTCTCTGTGGCCACAGTGTGGTGCAGTGGATAGAGCCAGTACCTCTAGGACCAGAGGGTCACACATTCAAATCCCAGCTGTGGCACATGCCAGCACAATCCCAATATTTAACCCACCACTAAACACAGATAGCAGAGACACCCCTTTATTGCACAGAACAAAAGCATGTTGCAAACACCCAATTTTTACCCTACACCACACACACACCAGCACAATGTGCATCACCAACAGCCGCGTCCCCCAAATGCAGTCCTGTAGTGCCACAACTGTAGGGGCTAAGGACACGTAGGTAGAGGTTAAGTAGGTAGAGGTTATGTACGACAGATGTGCCTGTACATGCCCTCACCCCACGTGCCAAGGGCCAATTGTGTCCCTGGTCATGATCACGTAATGGGTGGCCCACGTTCCACAAAAACCTTGCTAAAGAACAACAGCTAGACCGCTATACCATGTGAGCCAAATACAGTCCTGGGGTTCCACTACGCAATCAGGTCATATGCCTTTGCAAGGATAAGGACATGCCAGCATGTCGGCGGAAGGGTTCAGATGGTGGAGGGGGCAGTGGCTGCTAGCCACAGAGGACAGTGGCCAGGCCATGTGCAGGCTGGCACCGTCCACTGCAACAGACAGGCCCTGTCGGATGTACAGTCATGGACCACCCAGGGATTGCAGTCAATTAGTGGCTACACGGTGGTGCAGTGCACACAGACAGTGTGTGCAAGAACAGAGAGTCACAGGTTCAGAGCCCAGCTGCGGCTACCGCCAACCCTGTCCACATATTCACCCCACAGCTACACCATGGTAGTAAGGACAAAACTTTATTGCTGAGAACATAGGCATGGTCAATACGCCTATCTTTTACCACACCAAACACAGACACCATAAACAGGCACATTATGTCCAGCAGAGTCTCCCAAATGCAGTCCTGGAGGGCCAAACACCATTCAGGTTCCATGCTTCCCCTAAGACAGATGCCTGTGCTGCAGATGTCTGCACCACCCCCATGCTATGCAACTGTAGCCCATGCATATTCATAGGGGACAGCATGAAGGCCCGAACAGTGTCTGGAACACCAGGACTGGAGTAGGGACACTCTGCCGTAAAGCAAGAGGCAACAGGTCCAGACGCACCCACACCCACAGGCCACATTGGAAAAGCCCCCTGGGGGGGCATCTCCCAGATCTAGCTCCTGCGTACCCTAGCAATGCCACCCTATACCTGGGTACACGGTACACAGACCACAAATGTTTGATGTGGGTACTGGCAGGTAGACAGTCCTACGCTCAGCACTGTTTGCTCCTTGTGCTCCAGCAGAACAAGCTGTCGGCTGTCTGTGGTGCGTGCCCCAGGTCTGGCCCCTGACAGTATTTACCACCCTGGGGAGTGACCCGCAGCAGTACTGTGTACCATATCCATGCCTGTACCCTTCCCAGGACTGGTGTGGTGGGCACGTCGAATGACTCCCCCAATAGTAGCACAATGCTGGCATAGGTGAGGGGGGGGGGTGTCTGTCTATACAGTGTGTGTTGGCTACAAACACCCTCCACAGGCCACACTGCCAGCACTGTTGCCAGTATTGGCCTGACAATGTGCATAATGAGCAGCAAGGTACCATGGGTATAGCTCAGACAGGGTGTGCTGGCCAGGATGCATCTGAACAGGGCATGGGGCACTGGCTGGGACATTGTAATGCCCAGCCACCACCTACACAGACAGGGTGACCTCTGTATGTGCTGCTGGTGGATCACTCTCACCCTGAGCGTGCAGTGATGACAGCATGGCTAGGCACCCCCATAGTGCTGTATTGTGTTTCTCTCCTGTGATATATATGGGTGTCTTGTTGGGGCCTCTTCATGGACTGATCTGCCTGTGTGTGCTGCCACCCCAGTTTGGGGTGCATGCAATCCCATCAGGACTATCCAGCAGACTCTGCACGGCTGGTATGTGTCCTGATGGAGCTCCTTGCAGGGTGCAGCAGCTGATGGCTTGCTGCAGGAGAATATCAGATAGTGCTGGGGTGCACCCCTGAATATCCAGGCCTACTGTCTGGCTGATAGTGTGTTATGGATGTGTGTGGAGATGTTTGGACTGCCCTGTAGGGTGTCTGTCCCCCAGCATTACAGGGGTTGATGGCCCACTCTATGGGGGGGGGGGGTGTGTAAAGGATGGGGATCTGTTGATGGGAGGCCCTGTTTGTCATGGGGGGGAGGTGGGTACGTTGCCCACCTATGGGGGGGGGGGGAGCCACCAACTAAGACAGAAGGGGTATCCATGATATGTTTGCAACACCTTCTTATCACACAGGTTAATACTGATTTTGAGCTCTGGCATGGCCTCATTCAGCCATGGCCGTTGATGTGGACCTGGTCCTGGGCGCCACCTCCCACCCTCAGGGTGAGCACATTACCTGCACAATGTGACGGTGTGTAGCTACCCCTCGCCGGCAGTCCTCACGCTCAGGCCACCCACCAGGTCGAGGTTCTGTGTGGGTGGACACGGACAGTTCCCCCTACCATGCCGTGTAGCTTTTGGGGTGCAGTCCCCATCTTGTGTGCATCTGTGGGCAGCTGATTTGCATGTGCATTGCATCATGGGTACGGGTGGCCTACCCCGTCCTGTCTACAGCAGCAGACTGTCTGTGGGGTGACGTGCAGGCTCTCTGCAGCCACACAGGCGCTTACTCAGAGCTATAGTGCCGTAGCCCAATGGTTCCGTCACTGCCTTTATAGCAGGAGGTCATGGGTTCAAGTCCACAGAGGGGTTCTGTGATAGGGTTGTCCAGAGCATTGTACTTTTTTACTGGACATATGTTTATGGCATCAAACACACCCTTGCCATACTGTACCCATAAGGGTGCCTCTGAGGGTGCATTATAGGGCGCCCTATAGGCCACCTTATGGTTGCCATCCATATTGCGTGCACTATACATTATCCTGTGGCGCAGCATACATGGTGCCCTATAGGGGACTTGCTAGGGTGCCTTTGCGGACTGTGCACTGTAACATGTGCCTTACGGGCCTCCATATATTAACACGCTGTTAGAGCGGGTTTACTGGTAGTGGGTAATAAAATAAAACTATAAGGCCTCCTACAGCACACCTCACCATAATACATACTGCCCCAGCCAACCTTGCTCACTGGGCACTGTGAGGGGTTGAACCCCTGACCTCTGCACCATTGGTCAGTATCCTAACCATTGTGCTATGGCTCTGTTCTTGTCTGCTGTGTACATCAGTGCACCACTTATGCCGCCCACTATCGGACCGCCCACTCATACATCAGCGCGCCGCCCTCTGCCCACATCTATCTGCGCGTCGCCATCTGCCGCCCAAACTTAACAGTGCACCGCCCTCTGCCGCCCCCAATGAACGGTGCGCCGACTCATGCCGTTAAAAATAAACAGTGCGCCGCCTCATGCCGTTACAAATAAACCGTGCGCCGCCTTCTGCCGCCCAAAATTACTATGCCTCCCACACCACTTTTTCCCACTACATTTGATGCCTCAGCTGGCCTCTTTCATTGAGCACAATGGGGTCTTGAACCCATGGCCCCTGCACCATTGGTCAGTGTCTTCACCGTTGTACTACGGCTCGGTTGTTTTCTATACCCGGCAGCGCACCACTTTGCCTTTTGGCGCGCTAATGTTGACCCCGCACATTACCGCGACGCGCACACGTCCGGTTGCTTACTCCCGGTTTTTTTCTTTTGGCAGCCTGATCCGCCCACTCCTTATATGGCACAGGTACACTACCGCGGCCCCGCACGATAAGAATGTTTAGTAAACATGCCCCAAAGCAAAGCAAAGAAATGTGCAAAAAATGTTGTACAGGTATGTATGTAAGAATAGAAAATGCAAACTGCACCATTGCAATACATGAAGACAAACACCAGATGGTGTGAAAATAAAATTCTAATAAATGAGATCCGACACTGTGGTAATAACTAGCAAATTTTTATTTCAAAGTTTAGTAAAAACACGATATTTGTCAACACAGTTTAGATTTTAAAGTCATTCTTGGGTCAATCAATCTCCTGGTGGGCCCGTTTCTTCTTCCCCCGAATGCTTCTCTTGGTGCGCTGCTTGGCGTATTTTTCATCTGGGGTTTCCCGCAGCAGCAACCAGCAGAAATCAGCCATCATAGTGGTGTTCCATCTTCCTTGGTACCTTCTCTCTGCGTCCTTGATGTCCTGGTGAAACCTTTCACCTTGTTCTTCACTGTACGCCCCCAAGTTTTCGGGAAAGTAGTTCACATGGGAGTGCAAGAAATGGACTTTCAGGCTCATGTTACAGCCTTGTTCTTTGAAGGCATTGAGCATCCTGGCAACAATATCCTTATAGTTCTCATCCCGCCTGTTCCCCAAGAATTTGAGAACAACATCCTTGAAGGAATCCCAGGCTTCTTTTTTAAAGTCTCCACAAATCATCCACTTATGCTCATCATAACGAATCTTCTGAAGAATCAGGGCCAAATTCTCGTATTTTTCTTGGAGAATAACAGAGTGAGCAATAGGAACTGAAGCGAATGTGTTGCCATTATGAAGAAGAACACCTTTTATGCTGTCTTTTGACGAATCAATGAACAGCCGCCATTCAGCAGGATCATACTTGAGTTTAAACTTTTCCATCACTCCGTATATATCGTTGCAAAATACCAAATCTTCCTCTTTGCTGAAATACTTCAAAAATTGTGTCTCGCGGTTGCGGTACCAATAAAAAGTTGTTCCTGGTGACAATAGATTTTTCTGTTTAAGCCGAGAACCTAGCAGTTGGGCAGCATCTTTTGGGAGTCCTAAATCCCGGACTAAATCATTCAATTCAGCTTGAGAGAAAAGTTCAGGTTTCAGATCTTGTTCAGTTTCAAACTCGGAAGTACTGGACTCATCGGGAAAAGCCATCTGATGAGTCTCATCATGATCAGAACCGTCCACACAAATATGATCCAAAGATTTTGGTGGTTCAGGCACAGGTACTTCGTTGCTATGAGGCATAGGCCTAATTGCTGAGGGAAGGTTGGGGTAACTTATTACGTTCTTATTTTTTAAGTTGTATCCCTTCACAATGCAAGAGCAAAAATAGCAGTCACTGCTGTGGTCTCTTTGTTCATGCCACATCATAGGTATTCCAAAACGAAATGCTTGTTTTTTACCTTTCATCCATAAGCGTAGATCTTCCTCACATGTCTTGCACACTTTGTGAGGAGCCCACGGTTTGTCTTGATCGCCTAACTTCAAACCGAAATAGGCGAAATATACTTTTTTAATAAATGCAGAAATGTTCCTCTGCTGCTTTTTCACGGTATATTCCCCACAAATAAAACAAAAACTGTCCAGAGAGTTGACGCAACCTCTGGCTCTGTGAGCCATCACAAATACACAGCACTGCAAACTACAACTGTAGTGAACCACTTCAGAATAAAGCTGGATTACGACTGAGCAAACAAAAGGTAATAATGAACTTGCAAGAAACTGAAATTTGACAGGAACGTTCATGTCGCAACCACCGTGTTTGAGCGAGCGAACGAGGCGAGGCGAACAGGAAAGAACATGCGCCAGCGCGAGTACTGGATTTAGCCCCCCGCCTCCCAATTGTCCTGTTAATGTATAAAATGAATACAAAACACTCTAAAATATCATGAGGGAGTGTTTCTAGTTAGTTAACCATTACAACCTCTATTTTGGGCCAAGAAAATAAACTGCAGTCGGCTAAAAAGAAATTATGTGAACATTCCTTATATGGGTAAGAAATCTAATTTTGCAAGAAAACGTGACGTGATGGAACATTTTGGCTATTTTTCCTGGATTCAGCACCCCAAAATCTATAGGAATCAGTTGCAAAACTGGAGGCAGTTTTTTGGTAGTGTACCTGTGCAATCGATAGTGAACATTTTTAAGTTCTTGCATCCATACAAGGCACACCAAAAAAATTAATAGTTCAAATGAACATGGAAAAAATGCCCTAAAATGGGTAAAAATGAATTTAAACTAGTACAAACCAATCCTCTTTTTGGTCATTCGTACCCTTAAGCCCCGATGACTTTGTAATCCTGATATGGGCATTACTATTTGCCCAAAACAGAAAGGGTGCAATTTTCAGTCAAATGATCACATTTTATCAAAATGTAAATTGCAACTCATACCAAACTTTGACTAAACTCTGGCTCATTTTATTTTTTCTTTCTAATCTTAACTGCTTGTTGTTCTACTCAAAATGAGCATGCTCGAACCAGTATGACATTTGTCACCAGCAGCAAATTTAAATGCCTGATTGTCTTTAGGCATGTGGAGAGCTGGCTCCCCTTCCTTTTCCTACCCTGTCCTCCCAAGATGGTGTGGTGCTACCACTGATGAAGTAAACAAGAGACTTGCACAGCCAGAAGGCCTACTCTACTGGAATGGTTGTCCATAGCCACTTGGCTACTTAAATTCACCCCTGTTTCTCACGCTACCTGTAAGATTTGATATAGTAAGGATAGAAGCAATTTTTTGAGAAACTATCATTTAATATATATTGACTAATTACTTGCAAGTATTTCAGTGCAATCAAATTTTATCCGTGAATTCAAGTTGATAGCCACCGATAAATGGTGAATGAACTGAAAACAATAAAGACCAATAAAGAGAGATTACATAATTAGGACAATACAAGCAAAAACAAATCTGTTCATTGATGCCGTGTTCTGATTTCACATGGCTAGTAATTGTGAGAAATGTGTAGTAGATATAATGGAATACTAAAGGTTTCATAAGAGAACACATTTATTATGCAAGCTAAATAAGACTTGAAATAGATATAGGAATTAGCAATTTTATTTGGACTATAATTTTGACTCATCATTCACAACCTTTATTTATCTGCCTACATTCTTCCTGAGAATATTTTAAATCAATAAATCAGGCTTAGATAATTGAGAATATAATTTATGTTTCTTGAACTGAGTAGTTTTTGTAAACTTCACCTAACTTTTATTGAGCTATATTATTTTCTTCAACACCGTGAAATGAACATAAAAATAATAAATTCTGCAAAGTGCATATTTTTGCATAGAAATCGTTTAAATTCAATAATAGCAAATTATCTAGTGACATTGTAGGAGGCAGTGATTTTAACTGTTCGGCTAGCTGAATGATATAAACAGCCAGCACAAAACACAAGGTGCATGGTAAAATGTACTTGACACTTTTCCTTTCATGCAGACTTTATATCCTACATTTCTGCTCCAGTGATTTTGCAGCCACATCTATACTCAGTAATGTTAGTCAAAAACTGTGCATCAGCTTTGTTCACCTGTGAAGAAATGCTCTTTTCCGTGAGCTCTGCTTCTGCACTCAGTCAGGCAAGTTTCTGCATGGTTAGTGCTAGACAATGTTGTACCATCAGTTTCAAAATGTGATGTCGCTCAGCGCTGCTGTGGATATGCAACCTCAAAGGGTGAAAGAAAATGGGCCAAGGCAGGGGTCAGTGACAAGTGGCCATGCACGGCTGGTGAATGGGTGAAGTGGGGTGGAACAAGGGCAATGGAAGCGATGGCATTTTGTTTTCCCATGATCTGCTGTAGCTCATGGAAAGCATTCTCTCTCTCTCTCGTTCTCTGTTCCACACCCACCCACACACACGTTTTCTGCATTGTGCAAGGCTGTATAGAAAAGAAGACTAGTGCCTTAAAAGGCATGTGGCTCAGTTACAGACCCAAGGCCAGGGGTTACAGAAAATACTGAATTATATCTATCTACGAGTATCTATCTATCTATATATACAGAGAGACAGAGAGAGAGAGATAGAGAGAAAATTATAGATATAGATATATAAAAATGTGTGTGTGTGTTATATATATATATATAATATAAATCATAAAGTGGAAAAAGTGTGTGCGCTTATATATATATATCATAAATGGTATCTGTGTGTTATATATATGTGTGATATCACAGAATAAAGTACATGCACTTATATATGATTTAAATGATACGTATAATATTCACATGTACACATGCACACACTTTTTTCCCACTGTATTTTAAATGTATGCTTTGGCTGATATATCAATAAAAACTGCTATTGAAGTTGTATGCATAGTTTATATTATAATCCCACATACCATAATGGAATCGAGACTAGACCTCAGCATAATATGTAACAAGGCTATATTGGCATGGCCAATGTAAAATATCAGGCCATATACATGCCCCTTAGTACAAGCACATCATGGGTCTATTTTTTTATTCAAGCCTTTCCAGTCATCAAATTTTAATACTGCTCATTAAGAAAGCTTATAAATGGTTTGCACTTATCTCTGCGTTTTGACTGATCAAAAGATATCTCTATGGGTCCTAACGCCTCATCACCATCGGTGTTTCGCCAATGCTTCCTCAGGAGGCTCTTTTAGGATTACTATTAAGTCTCTTGAAAGTCACTATTACAGTGCTCTAGGCAGCATTCACGGCCACACTAACGACACATATTTTTGACCTTCTTCTATTTCAGAAGATATTTTTTTATTGTTGGCTGATATACCAGCAAACAATTTTCCGTTGACATTTTCAATCAGAAATTATTATAAAGTAAAAGAGAGAGAGAGCTATAGACCCACAACATAAAAAAAGAAAGTCCATGCTCATATTTCATACTTTTGTATATGTATATAGATATTCTTACATTGACTCAAAAAGGGTTAAGGAAATATTAACCGATCATAAGATAAGTAAAATGCATTTCTGTTTACAATTACTTTTCAGGTTTTCCGTATATCAATTGCAATGGCTTCCCAAAAGAAATGTGTGGTTTACTTTTTGGGAAAATATGTTCTGGTGGCAATGTGTTTTCATTTAGCTTTTTTTATCTGCATGGATTTTTTTATTTTATAATATACTGTATTTGCTTTCCCAACTTTGTTACAGAACTATAATAGGTTTATGAACTACAATTTTACATAGTTTACATAATTCGCATATGGCTCAATTCACCTTACTGGAAATTACAGTTGTGCAACTTGAAAGAAACTTAATCCCACTCTACCTCATCACCTCATGACTCAAGTTACCCAGATTTCTGTTTAACTTCTTTAATAGTTTGTGGAAATATATCTTTTCTCTTTTCCTAAGTTCTTGTCTGCTGCTTTGTGTAAGCCATGTGTTGTTTATCACTGCATATGCCAGAAGAGATATGCGTAATAATCTGAAAGTAGAACTATGTGGAGTGAGGGAGGGAGGTAAGTGAAATATGTATACACTACTCTGTTCTATAAATATGTGTGCATGGAATAATGCTGCCTTATGTCATGACTAGTAACATTTTTTTTTCTGAGTCATGAATGAAAATATAGCTGGACAATATAGTATGACAAGACACAGGAGACTGGTAGGCAAGGAAATGAATAGCCGGAAAGGCTAAGTGACTGGTATATACAGTAGCTACCGTTTATACAAATGGGTCTACAGGCTGCTCAAGAGGGAATGGAAAGATCCAGAAAGTCTTGGAATGAAATAGATAAAGCTTCTAATTGTTCTGGCTCCTCTGCAACATTCAGGACTTTACCTTCTAAGGCTACTGTTTTAAGTCCTATTGATCCTGTCACAGTACTGCTGTATGTAGATCCACGGTGGTAACAACTGGTACACTCGGCAATTGGAAGCAAGGAGGAGGAGGTCTCCTTCTGAATTTCTGTCTGATTGGCAGGTCATAGCCACATGTGTACACTGCAGTGGCATTTTCCTGTCAACTCTGCATCTCACACTTTAGCTGGAACATAAGAACATAAGATATGCCATACTGGGTCAGACCAAGTTCCATCAAGCCCAGTATTCTGTTTCCAACAGTGGCCAATCTAGGTCATACGTACCTAGCAGTTTCCCCAAAAGACACAGGTTCCACAATGCTTGTACTGGGTCAAGCATTGATATCCTGGGTCCCTTCTTAATAATGGTTTATGGACCTTTCCTCCAGGAACTTGTCCAAACCTTTTTAAAACCCAGCTACATTAACAGCCTTTACTACATCCTCCGGTAACAAATTCCAGAGTTTGATTACACGTTGAGTGAAAAAATATTTTCTTTTATTAGTCTTAAATAGTTTACCCTGTAGCTTCATTGTATGTCACCTAGTCTTTCTATATTCTGATAATGCAATCGATCTACGTTTACCCGTTCCACTCCGTTCATTAATTTATAGACTTCTATCATATCTCCCCTCAGCCGTCTCTTTTTAGCCTCTCTTCATAGGGATATCCTTCCATCCCCTTTACCATTTTGGTGGCTCTTCTCTGAACCTTTTCTAATAACGCTATATCCTTTATAAGATACGACGACCAGAATTGCACACAATATTCAAGATGTGGTCTCACCATGGAACGATATAGAGGCATTATAATATATTTTGTTTTATTTTCCATTCCTTTCCTTATGATACCTAGCTATTATACCTAGAAATTCCATTCCATTCCTTTCCGTATGATACCTAGCTATGATACCTAGAAATTTGGGTTCTGGAAATGGCAAAAGACCAGAGAGTATGCATAGTGTATATTATATCAAGAAATCAAGTGGAAAGTACGGAGATAACCATGAAACTACAGCTGTGAAAGTGTGTTTGTGTTTTTTTTTTAAACTGCTGTGGAATTGCAAGTGTCTGTGATTTTCTAGCTTTGGTGACATTAAAAAAGAAACCTTGTTTCAACCAACATGTAGTCTGAACCAACCTAAATTCCTAGCAACCTCCATCTCTCATCACTTGGCTCTGCCCTGAATCTGAACGGACAATAAATGTGAATTTCTGATTTGCCCATTTGGTATCAGATAAGCTCTGGTATAGCCAGTGTGACCACATCCAGAAGCTGCATATTTCTATACCAAATTGATAAGCCTAAACAATGACTTCAAATATCGTAAAGGAAAAAGTAGAGGATTCCACCCTAAAGAGTTCCTCTTGGTATGCTGCCCACCTAAGCTTTCAGTTCATCGATACAGCACATTTTGCATGCCATCCATCTGTGTTCTATTTTCAGCTGTGCCTCCTTGCTGTCTCAAGGACTGAGTTCAGATACTAGAGCTTGCGTATCATAAAAACTCTCTATCAAGGTGCCATGCTGGCTTCCAAACCATCTTCTGCAGCACAGCTAGAGACCTGGCCTCTGAATAGCTAAAGAACTCAACGAGAAGTTTCTCAAGGAGAGAAAAGCTTCCAAGTAACATAAGGTTGTGGTTTGTTTTGTTTTATTGTAGGATTCATTCAATGTTCCTTTAAGTGCAAGTCTTGAGAGTGGTGTAATGATATTTAATTATTTTACTAAAAAATACATTTCTCACAACAAAGATAACTGCTTGTATGAAACAAAAGTAGCATTCCTCTTTGTGTATCTCAACCTTTGTGCTCTTCAGCTACAATAAGCGGATCATTTTACAAGGCTTAGTTGTGATTTAGGACATCTGAAGACATGCATGTGGACGTTGAAATCATGGAGATGTCTACAAAGCCATTCCACAAATGAAGTTTACAGACGTTTCTGGTGCAGGGTTGTCCAGGTAGGCAAGGTGAGGCATGCCTGTGGAGTTGCAATGGACTTACATGCCTCCATTCAATTTCAGGAACATATTAAGGCACAAATAGGCATCTAGAAAGTGCTTGTTATGGCCTTGGAACATCCAGAGAGTGTAGAGAAGATGGAGAGTTAAGTGACTAGTTTAAGATCACAAAGACCCTGGAATTTGAACCCTGACCACCCTGCTCCCAACCCACTACTTTACCCATTATAGAAACATGACAACATAAAAAGATAATAAGGCCTATCTAGTCTGCCCTTCCATATCAACTACAATGGTCCTTTTTTTTCCTTTAGAGATCTTCTGTGTTTGTCCCATACTCTCTTAATTTTAGATACTGTGCTCGTCTCTACTACCTCAACTGGGAGATTATTCCACACATGTATCACTCTTTCCGTAAAGAAACATTTCTGCATATTACTCCTGAGTCTATCCCCTTTCACCCTCATCCTATGTCCCCTTGTAGAAGAACTTGCTTTCAATCAAAAGAGGCTCTCCTCGTATGCCATGGTGGTATTTAAACATCTCTATCATATCTCCTTTATCCCTCCTTTCCTCTAACATATACACATTAAGATCTTTAAATCTGCTCCCATATGATGTATAATGAAGACCACTAATCATTTTAGTAGCCACCATCTGCACTGACTCCATCCTGTTTATATCCTTTTGAAGGTGTGCACACAATGCTCCAAATAACGTCGCATCAGAGACTTATGCAGAGGCATTATCACCTCCTTTTTTCTGCTGGCCATTCCTCTCCCTATGCACCCAAGCAACCTTCTGGCTTTCACCGCTACCTTTTCTACCTGTTTAGCCACTTTAAGATCATCAGAAAAAAACACACCGAGGTCCTCCTCTTTTTTCTTGGGCAGAAGTACTTTGCCCCCTTCATTGTACCGCTCCCTTGGATTTTTGCAGCCTAAAAGCATGACCCTGCATTTTTTAGCATTAAATCTCAGCTGCCAAATTCTTGACCATTCTTCAAGCTTACCCGACATCCCTTTTGCAATATCACTAACAAAGATGTTATAATGAATGAGACTAAGGACAGATTCCTATGCCACAGCACTGTAACATCCTTCTCCTCAGAGTGAGCTCAAATTACCTGTATCCTTTGTCGACTCTCACTCAACCAATTCCTAACTTTAGGATCCATCCTTAGTGTGCTCAATTTGTTTAAACGTTACCTGTGCGGAACGGTGTCAAAGGTTTTACTGAAATCTAAATACGCCACATCTACAGATCTCTCTTGGTCCATCTCCCTGGTCATCCAGTCAAAGAAATCAATCAGATTTGTCTGACAAGACCTGCCTCTGGTGAACCCATGTTGCCTCGGATCCTGCAATCCATTTGACTTCAGAAAATCACTATTCTCTATTTTAGCAGCATTTCCAATAATTTACTCACCACAGAAGTTAGACTATTTGACCTGTAGTTCTTAGGAAAAATTTCTAGGGCAATAGTTCTCAACCCAGTCCTTGGGGCATACATATCCAGTTGAGTTTCCATGATATTCACAATGAATATGCATGACATAGATTTGCATACATTGGAGGCAGTGTATTCAGATCTATCCCATGCATATTAATTGAGCATATCCTGAAAAAAAACTTGCTGATATGGGAGGACTAAATTGGTGCCACTGGAGGGTGTGTGAGTGGCTATGGACTGTGGTCTCAGTGGATAGCTTGGATCTCTCAGTTATTTTGGATTCATTAAACAACAATATTCCAAACAGAGCTACTCATAGTTCTGAAATCAGTAGAGGATAAAACATTATTGTTTAGGAATAACTTTGTTTAAGGAAATTTTGTTTTACGATCAAAGGATGAGCATCTTCTCTGATGTTGTGAGGGCCACACAGGTGAGAAGGATGGTTTTCCTCCAGTATAAGAGCCGACTTAGTACTATAAAATGACCTTATATTCAAGATTCCCCTATAAATCATAGTGAGCTACTGCGGCATGGCTATACCTTTTTTGATCTGCTACAATTGGATACATTTCCACATAGTAAGGAGTCTTTGGAGTATCCCTTCTATGTATTAGCAGTTGGATTTGGATGATGGGGGTTTAAAGATAGTATTGTGGTGGTAACATAGTAAGATAGTATATGACGGCAGATAAAGACCAGTATGGTCCATCTAGTCTGCTCAGCAAGGTGGCAAAAGTAGGTGCGCATGCCACTCCGTGAAGGTCACTCCTACCCATGCCTTTGTTTAGGCGTGTACCCACCGCTCTGTATAGGTCATCCCAATTTGTTGAGATATAAGAAATAGTTATGTTTGTTTTGATTTTATACTGTTGCTATAAAGGGATCCATTGTGTCTGTCCCATGACATTTTGAATTCTGTCACTGTATTTTTCCCCGCCACTTCCATCAGGAGGGCATTCCAAGTATCTACCACCCTTTTAATGAAAAAGTATTTCCTGACATTGCCTTTCAGGTTACCCCCTTGCAGCTTCATGTTATGCCCTCTAGTTTTACAACTAACCCATCTTTGGAAGAGTTTTGTTTGATCATTAATACCCTTTAAGCATTTAAATGGCTGTATCATATCTCCCCTGTCCATCTTCTCTTCTAGCGTATACATATTTAAGTCTTCTTTTCATACGTCTTCTGTCACAGGCTCCAAATCATTTTGGTTGCCTTCCTCTGAACTGTTTCCAGTCTTTATATATCCTTTGCGAGATATGGTCTCCAAAACTGAAGACAATATTCCAAGTGAGGCCTCACCAGCTACTTGTACAGTGGCATTAATACCTCTTCCTTTTTGCTGGTAATTCCTCTTTGTATACAACCCAGCATCCTTCTGGATTTTGCCACCACCTTATCACACTGTTTTACCACTTTGAGATCCTCAGAAACAATCACTCCAAGGTCCTTCTCCTAGTCTGTGCATACCAAACTCTTGCCCCCTATCACATACAATTCCCTTGGATTTCGGCTTCCCAAGTGCATGACACTGCACTTCACATTAAATCTTAACTGCCAAGCATTAGACCATTCTTCCAGCTTTTGTAGATCTTTCCTCATGTTTCCAACTCCCTCAGGGGAGTCCACTCTGTTGCAAATTTTCGTGTCATCTGCAAAAAGACAGACCTTTCCATTCAGTCCTTCAGCAATATCACTCACAAATACATTCAATGGTACTGATCCCAGGACCGAACCCTGGGGCACACCGGTAATCATATTCCTTTCATCCGAGTGAGTTCCATTAAGCATCACCTTCTGTTGTCTGTCAGTCAACTGATTTCTGATCCAGTTCACCACCTTGGGACCCATCCCCAAGCTGTTGAGTTTATTGATAAGCCTCATATAAGGAACAGTATCAAAGGCTTTGCTAAAATTTAGGTCAATCACATCCATCGCATGCCCTTGATCTAGTTCTCTGATCGCCCAGTCAAAGAACTCAATCATATTTGCAAAGATCATCTGGGACTGGTCCTGTGTGGCCACTGCTGCCGCTGCCTGATAACATCGGGCAGGCACGCCCGGGACAGCCTGCTCCTGGTGAGGCCTTTGGAAGGGTTTAAAGGCTCCTGTAGGTAACCCGTCGTTGGAGTGCGACTGGAGAGCGAGTGGAGGTGTGCTGGTCCTCTTTGATCGGGTCCAGAGACTGCCGGGACTGTTCCTGTGTGGCCGATGCTGCCGCTGCCAGATAACATCGGCACGCCCGGGACAGCCTGCTCCTGATGAAGCCTTTGGAAGGGTTTAAAGGCTCCTGCAGATAATCCGTGTAAATGTGTTATCAATTGTGATGGCGCTTCTTATGCTTTTATGGATGTCACGCATTTGGAAAAAGTTTTGATTGATAGACAGGGTTTGGATGGGGAAGGTAATAAGAACATAAGAACATAAGAAATGCCATACTGGGTCAGACCGAGGTCCATCAAGCCCAGTATCCTGTTTCCAACAGTGGCCAATCTAGGTCATACGTACCTAGCAGTTTCCCCAAAAGACACAGGTTCTCAGTGCTTGTACTAGGTCAAGCATTGATATCCTGGGTCCCTTTTTAATAGTGGTTTATGGACCTTTCCTCCAGGAACTTGTCCAAACCTTTTTTAAACCCAGCTATACTAACAGCCCTTACTACATCCTCCGGTAACAGATTCCAGAGTTTGATTACACGTTGAGTGAAGAAATATTTTCTCTTATTTGTCTCAAATAGTTTACCCTGTAGCTTCATTACATATCCCCTAGTCCTTCTATATTCTGATAGCGTAAACAATTGATCCACGTTTATCCGTTCCACTCCATTCATTAATTTATAGACCTCTATCATATCTCCCCTCAGCCGTCTCTTTTCCAGGTTAAAGAGCCCTAACCTTTTTAGCCTCTCTTCATAGGAGTAGCCTTCCATCCCCTTCACCAATTTGGTGGCTCTTCTCTGTACTTTTTCTAATAACTCTATGTCCTTTTTAAGATACGGTGACCAGAATTGCACACAATGTTCAAGGTGCGGTCGTACCATGGAGCGATACAGAGGCATTATAATATCCTTTGTTTTATTCTCCATCCCTTTCCTTATGATACCTAGCATTCTATTTGCTTTCTTGGCTGCCGCTGCACACTGGGCGGAGGGTTTTAACATGTTATCCACGATGCCTCCTAAATCTTTTTCCTGGGTGGTGGTTTCTAATGTGGAGCCTTGCATCGTGTAACTATAGTGTGGGTTATTCTTTCCTAGGTGCATAACTTTGCCCTTGTCCAAATTAAATGTTTGATTGTATCCACCTCCTAATATGAGGGCTTTCAGCCTAGTTTTCTGATTTGAATGTTTTTTTCTTATTCCAGTCTCTCATGATGTGGGTTATATCATTTATCACTTTTTCCTTTGTTATAATTTGTTGCCTTCTATTGATTTGTGATTGTCCTTTACTAAATTTGGTTATTGTATTTTGACTAAAATCCATAAATTAAAAAAAAAAAACATGTTGCCTTGGATCATGCAACCTATTGGTTTTGAGAAACTCCACTATTCTCTCTTTCACGAGCACCTCCATTACTTTTCCCACCACTAAGGTAAGGCTTACTGGCCTGTAGTTTGTTACTTCTTCCCTGTTGCCACTTTTGTGAAGAGGTACCACATCAGCCCTTCTCCACTCCTGTGGAACCTCTCCTGTCTCCAAGGATATATTAAAAAACATCCTTTAAAGGCCCTGCAAGAACCTCTCTGAGCTCTTTCAGTATCCTGGGATGGATCCCATCTGGTCCCATAGCCTTGTCCACTTGCAGTTTTGCAAGCTGTTCTAACACATCATCTTCTGTGAATGGTATGGTATCTACTCCATTCCCATTTGTATATTTGTCAATTACAGGTGGTCCTTCTCCAGGATTTTCTTTAGTAAAAACAGAGCAGAAGTATTTGAGCATTTTTGCTTTTTCAATATCACTTTCCACAAATCCGTTCTCAGCACTTTTGAGTCCTAAAGTCCAACTCTGATTTTTCTTCTCTCCCGAATATACCTGAAAAATGTTTTGTTGGCACACTTCACATCTTTAGCTATCTTTTATTCTGCCTTTGATTTTGCTATCCTTTTTTCCCCTTTTAGAAACATAGAAACATAGAAATATGACGACAGAAAAAGACCACATGGCCTATCTAGTCTGTCCTTCCATAACAACTACAACAGTCCACTTTTTGCCTTTAGAGATCCTCTGTGTTGGTCCCATGCTTTCTTGAATTCAGTTACTGTCCTCATCTCTACCACCTCCACTGGGAGACTATTCCATGGATCCACTACTCTTTCCGTAAAGAAATATTTCCGCATATCACTCCTGAATCTATCTCCCTTCACCCTCATCCCATGTCCCCTCGTAGCAGAACTTGCTTTCAATTGAAAGAGGCTCTCTCCCTGAACATTTATGCCACGGAGGTATTTAAACATCTCAATCATATCACCTCTATCCCGCCTTTCCTCTAAGGTGTACATATTAAGATCCTTAAGTCTGTCCTCATATGCTTTATAATGAAGCCCATTAATCATTTTGGTAGCAACCCTCTGCACCGACTCCATCCTGTTCACATCCTTTTGAAGGTGCGGTCTCCAGAATTGCACACCATACTCCAAATGAGGTCGCACCAAAGACTTATACAGAGGCATTATCACCTCCTTTTTTCTGCTAGCCATTCCTCTCCGTATGCACCTAAGCATCCTTCTAGCTTTTGCCG
Source organism: Ichthyophis bannanicus (assembly GCA_033557465.1). Taxonomy (NCBI): domain Eukaryota; kingdom Metazoa; phylum Chordata; class Amphibia; order Gymnophiona; family Ichthyophiidae; genus Ichthyophis; species Ichthyophis bannanicus. The sequence continues at coordinate 604,478,230 of CM066035.1, read as the reverse complement.
TCGCCTTTTCCACCTGTTTAGCTACTTTAAGATCATCAGACACAACCACGCCTAGGTCCCGCTCTTCTTTAGTGGACAAAAGTACTTCACCTCCTATACTGTATTGCTCCCTTGGATTGCTGCAGCCCAAATGCATGACCTTACATTTTTTAACATTAAATCCCAGCTGCCAAATTCTAGACCATTCTTCAAGCTTAGCTAGATCCCTCCTCATGTTATCTACCCCTTCCTGGGTGTCTACTCTATTGCAAATTTTGGTATCATCCGCAAAGAGGCAAACCTTACCCGACAGCCCTTCCGCTATATCACTAACAAAGATGTTAAAAAGAATCGGACCAATGACAGATCCCTGGGGCACACCACTGGTAACATCCTTCTCCTCAGAGTGAGCTCCATTTACTTGTACTCTTTGTCGCCTCCCACCCAACCAATTTCTAACCCAAGCAGTAACTTTAGGGTCCATCCCTAGGGTGCTCAGTTTGTTTATAAGTCGCCTGTGAGGAAGAGTGTCAAAGGCTTTACGGAAATCTAAATACACCACATCTAGAGCTCTCCCTCGGTCCAACTCCCTGGTCACCCAGTCAAAAAAATCAATCAGATTTGTCTGACAAGACCTGCCTCTGGTGAATCCATGCTGCCTCGGATCCTGTAATCCGCTGGACTCCAGAAACCTCACAATTTTCTCTTTCAGCAGCGTTTCCAATAATTTACTCACCACCGAAGTTAAACTAACCGGCCTGTAGTTTTCAACCACATCCTTACTTCCGCTTTTGTGTAAAGGCACCACATGAGCCTCTCTCCAGTCCTTTGGCACCACTCCTGACTCCAACGAGGCATTGATTAGGTGTTAGCAGCTTCTAAAGCTGAGGAGGTCACTGGAGTCAGCAACCTACTGTGCTCAATTAAAGTTCCCCTAAAACAGCAAAAATGAAGTAACCTTGCTTTTAAAAATATACACAAAACCCTTTTAAGAGCTAAAATGTCATGGGGGGATTCGAACCGGGGACCTCCCCCCTCCGCAGTCCTCACATTAACCACTGCGCTACATCTTTTGTCTCTTTTAGTTTGATCCTGTATTCTTTTCTGTGTTCCTCTGTTTGTGAACTTCTGAATTTTGTGAAAGCTGTGGTTTTTGCCTTTATTTGTGCGGCCACTTCATTGGAGAATCAAATATGTTTCCAGCTCCTCATTGGCCATTTTAGTGACGTCAGTGTTTTTGAAGTCTATTACTTTGAGCTTGCTGTGATTGGACTCCACCTTGGTGATTGGACTCCACTTTGGATTTTATCTCAAACCATACCATGTGATGATCGTTGCTGCTCACATGGGCACCCACCCGGATGTTCAACACGCTATCTCTGTTCGTGGGCACTAAATCTAGCATTGAGCTTTCCTTGGTCAGTTCCATCACCATTTGTCTAAGTAATGCATCTTAGAAGGCATCCACATTTTTTTTACTTCTTTCCAGATTTGCAGAAGGAATACTCCAATCCACATCGGGTAGGTTAAAGTCGCCTAGTACGATCACTTTCCCTTTCATGGCTATCTTTGCAATAGCAATAATCGATTTGCTATCCATTTCTTCGGTTTCAGTTGGAGGCCTGCAGACTATGGATGACAGTGACATCTCTTTCCAACAAAATCCACAGCGCTTCTTCTTTTCCTCACATCCCCTGCATTTCAGCAGCTTTAATATTGCTTCTAACATATAGGGCTACTCCTTCTCCTTTTTTACTCTCTCTTTCTCTTCAAAATAGATTATTGCCAGCTATGGCTATATCCCATTCATGCAACTCGTTAAATCATGTTTCCGTAATGGCCACAATGTCCAAGTCCATTTCCACCATTAGGGCTTCCAGGTCAGGAACTTTGTTGGCTAGGCTTCGAGCATTTGTGCTCATTGCTTTCCAGCATTTGTTAACTGTATTTCGCACGGATTTTGTTCTACATGCCTCTTTCCACTTGCCATTGATGTGTGGTTTAAAAGTGTAAACATAAGAACATGAGATATGCCATACTGGGTCAGACCTTTTCCCAGCAGTGGACAATCTAGGTCATAGGTACCTAGTAGTTTCCCCAAAAGACACAGATTCCACAATGCATGTATTGGGTCAAGCTGTGATATCCTGGGTCCCTTTTAATAATGGTTTATGGATATTTCCTCTAGGAACTTGTCCAAACCTTTTTTAAACCCAGCTACACCAACAGCTTTCACTACATCCTCCAGTAACAAATTCCAGAGTTTGATTACACCTTGAGTGAAAAAATATTTGTTCTTATTAGTCTTAAATAGGTTACCCTGTAGCTTCATTGCATGTCCCCTAGTCTTTCTATATTCTGATTACGCAAACAATCGATATACATTTACCCGTTCTACTCCATTCATTAATTTATAGACCTCTATTATATCTCCCCTCAGCCGTCTCTTTTCAAGGTTGAAGAGCCCTAACCTTTTTAGCCTCTCTTCATAGGGGTATCCTTCCATCCCCTTTACCATTTTGGTGGCTCTTCTCTGAACCTTTTCTAGTAACGCTATATCCTTTTTAAGATACTTCGTACAGAACTGCACACAATATTCAAGGTGTGGTCACACCATGGAATGATACAGAGGCATTATAATATCCTTCGTTTTATTTTCCATTCCTTTCCTTATGAAACCTAGCATTCTACTTGCGGGATCCTCTGCTGTGGCTCCACTTGCAAGACGGCACTCTGATCAGGGGTCCCCTGAAGTGGAGAGATGCAAGAAGAAGAAGACCTCAAAGTCACTGCCGAGGGCTCCGGACAAGTGTGAACATTCCCGCGCTCAGTCGCTGAGCCCTCCTCAGCGTTCCTGAGAGTCAGACAGGGAGCGGCCTCGAAAGGTACCTCATACAGACATGGAGACCTCCAGCAATGGCACCCTGTCCCCTGACCCCCTCTCTTGTTCCACTCCAGACCCAGTAACCCCATTGTCGACATCACAGAGATCAGGGGTGGTTTACAAGGAACCAATATGTTACATATAACAGGGTTTGAAACTTTTTACATTATAACATTATTAGTCACAGACTTAACTAAACCAGAGAAACTATATCCATATAACTATAAATACATGTTAACCGGGCATATGAGAGTGGTATTCAGTGTGTCGGGGGGGGGGGGTATTAGGTGCGTAGGTGGTGTCATTATGTGCGTGGCTAAGTTATTTGTAAGTTTATGCAGGTATTGCCAACTCCATAGTGAGCGGTGAAGAGGTGGGTTTTGAAGGTTTTTCTGAAAGTCTGAAGGTCTTTAATTGCTTGGATCGAGGGTGGGAGGGAGTTCCATAGGTTTAGGGGCGGTGAAAGCTCTGGAGCTTGTGGTCTGTTTCATTTTGCGAATTGAGCTGGAGATCTCAAAGGAGTGTAGTGCATTTTCCCTTCGAGATCTAGTTGGCGGTGGGTTCTGAAGGAGTGTTGAGAGGGCGCTATATTGTTGACCAGCTTAAAGGTTGCCATTAATGTTTCTATACCTTACAACAATCTCCAGGAACAAGCAGGAATGTAGTCTTCACATATGGGTACGTTGGTACCGACGGAGCCTGCGCAGGAATGCTCCCCAGCGTCCAACCAGGAAGCTTTTGGGAGCATCCCACAGCGCCTGCGTGCTGCTTTCCCTCCTTTCCCAACTGCCTCTCTCCAGTTCTTCATTTTCCGCGGAGCCAGCAGGTCGTGTTCCTATCACCGCAGAAAATTTTCCTTCTTTTTGTGGTCGCGTCTTTTCTTTACTTCTGTATTTCTTTTCTAAAAAAAAAAAATCCTTAGTTTTTCCCAATTTTTTTTAGGTGCACGCGCCATTTTGGGCCTTAGGCCCAAGATATTTTTCCATAATGGAAAAACCCTCCTCCAGTTTTAAAAAGTGCACCAAGTGTGGCTGTACCATCTCCGTCACCGACACCCATGAGTGGTGTCTAAAATGTTTAGGTCCTGACCATTCCATCTTGGAGTGTATGGCCTGTGCCATGATGTCCAAGAGAGGTTGACAGAACCGAGCCACCAAGCTCAGTACCCTGTTTCCCTCTGATGCAGCTTCGGTGGCATCAACGTCTTCCAGGGCTTCGTCTTCCTCCCGTGGATCTCAGGTAACTAAATATAGTCTAGCCGGTCCTCAAAGGGTAGATCTCCTTCTAAGCATCGAGATGCCTCTGGCGTTGCCCTCGAGGATTTCACACCGGCAAAATTTCCCTGGCGGGAGGCTTCGGCTTACAAAGCATTATCGGTGCTCCAGGAAGTTCTCAAGGCCTCGACCTCAGCAGAACTACTGGTGCCATGCTCTGGGGTACCGGCGGTCTTCTCCGGTACTGACACCCAGGCATTGGCAGCATCGATAGACCAGAGAGTCCTGGCTATTGAGCGCAGTCTGGCGGTTCTCCTTGCAGCGTCGACGCCCTCGGAACCGCGTCAGACTTTTCAACCGGTACCGGCACCGATAGCATCGACTTCGGTGGCCGCATTGCCTGCACCCAGTCATCCGATGCCCTCCGGTACCGATACTCCGGTACTGATTACTCCCAGTACCGACTTCGGTCGGTACGCGTATCGGGCTTTTCAAGAGCATCCTGACAGAAGATACTTTGAGTCCTCAGAAGAGTCTGAAGATTCTGACAGTTCTGTCGATGCGGGAATTCTTCTCCCAGAGGAGCCTTCCTCTCCTAAACGTAGGATGTCCCCTCCAGAGGACATGTCCTTTCAGGATTTCATCAGGGAGGTGGCTCGAGGTCTGTCCATTACTGTGGCACCTGAAAAAGAGCCCAGAACAAAGGAGTTGGAAATTTTAAGTAGCCTAGCAGTTAGAACACTGACTTGGTAAGCAAGCAACCAGGGTTCAATTCCCACTAGCACTCCTTGTGGCCTTGGGCAAGTCACTTAACCCTCCATTGCCTCAGAAGAAAGGTCTGGCAAACTACTTCCGGTGACACTGCCAAGAAAACCCAGGAGCTTCTGGGTCGCCAGGAGTCAGGACTGACTCGAAGGCACACATTGCATTTTTGCAAAACTCCTAAGGAGGCAGCTACCTTGCCCATCCATGAGATCTTGTATGATCTCATGTTGAGAATGTGGGAGACACTTCTTACCACCTCTCCTCATTCTCATAGACTGGATACTCTGTATCAAGTTCTTCCTTGTCCTGGATTCCAAAAAACTCAGCTTCCTCACCACTCTATTGTAGTGGAATCAGCTATGAGAAGGATCAAGAGTGCAAAGAGACATGCCTCTAATCCTCCAGGACATGAGTGCAGAACTCTGGATGCTTTTGGACGTCGTGTCTTCCAAGCTTCCATGTTTTCTGCCAGGATCAGTTCCTATAGTCTATACATGGGAATGTTCCTGAAGGAAGTCACAGATGACTTACAGGCTTTGAGTCCTATTCTTCCTGACGATAAAAGACAGGATTTTCTCACATTGGTCAAACATGCCCAAGATGTTTCGAAATTTGTCAACCATGCAGCCTTTGACTGCTTTGAGTGCATAAGCAGAACCTCGACCATTGCCATAGGTGCACGTAGAATTGTTTGGCTCCAGGCATCTGATCTGGAGCTCTGGGTACAAGACAAACTGGGAAATATTCCTTGTACTGGTGAGAACTTGTTTGGTAGAGATTGGTAAGGGAAAGCCAACGAGATGGATGCTGAAAACTCTACCTTGGACAGACTGTCCAAGTCTACAGCTGATCCTGCAAGAAAGAAATCTTTTAAGAAACCATTCTTTTCTAAAAAGAAAAAAAATGTATCCTGCTTATTCTCAGCAGGCACGTTCTGCAGGTCAACCTGTCCAGAAAACTCAGCAACCACCCAAACAAAGGAAGGTGAAGACTGTTAAGCCTCAACCGTCTCAGCAGTCTCAGCCTCCACAAGGTCTTTGACTTTCATCTAGAGAACTTAGCCTTCCTGGTCCTCAATGGACCAGAGCCTTCCACCATCCCAGGAAGGTTATGCCATTTTGCCCCCAGGTGGGAGCAGATAACAGCAGAGCATTGGACACTCTCCATTATCAGAGAGGGGTACAAGCTGCACTTTCTGTGCATGCCCCCTCCCACAATGGTAAGACAGTTCAATTCTCAGACCTCTCTCATCAATCTGTTAGATCAAGAGGTCTCTATACTTCTTGCCCAAGGGGCAATAGAAAAAGTACCCATTCATCAGCAGGGTACAGGGTTCTACTCCCCCTATTTCCTTATCCCAAAGAAAACAGGGGGATACAGACCTATCTTGGACCTCAGAGAATTGAACAAATTCCTGTTCAAAGAGAAATTCAAAATGATTTCTCTAGGAACTCTGCTGCCATACCTTCAGAGTCAGGATTGGCTTTGTTCTCTAGATCTCAAGGATGCGTATACCCATGTTCTCATCCATCCAACTCACAGAAGGTTCCTTCGATTCCTTTTCCAGGGAAAGCACTTCCAATACAGGGTGCGTCCTTTTGGTCTGGCCTCAGCTCCAAGAGTGTTCATGAAATGCATGGCTGTGGTAGCAGCATTTCTCCGCACTCTAGGCATATTTGTCTTCCCTTGCTTAGATGACTGGCTCATTCGAGCCCCATCAGAGTCAGAGGCCAGAAATTCCCTTTCTCGCACAATGCGTATCCTTCAGTATTTGGTTCTAGTCATAAACATCCCAAAATCCAGTCTAACTCCCACTCAGTCTCTAGAATTCATAGGAGCTTTGCTGGATACCAAAAGGGCAAGGGCCTATCTCCCCCAGGCCCATTGCCTTCGCATGGTGCAGTTAGCTTCTCAAGCAGTGCTAAAACCTCATCTCACTGCCCGAGAAATGCTACAACTACTAGGCCACATGGCATCCACAGTGCATGTGGTTCCTTATGCTCGCCTCCATATGAGAGCAGCCCAGTGGACTTTATCCACCCAATGGACCCAGGCATCAGGGTGCCTGTCAGACAAAATAGCAAACACAAGTCATCTTATTTTGTCCCTTCAATGGTGGCAGTCCACTCAAAACCTGTTGCTGGGGTCCCCTTTTCAACAACCCTTACCCCAGGCAACTCTCACAACAGATGCTTCACCAGTGGGTTGGGGAGCTCATCTACAAGACCTCTCCACCCAAGGCACCTGGACTCCACAGGAGACTCATCTGCATATCAATCTCTTGGAGCTCAGAGCAATCTTCCTTGCTCTTCGAGTGTTCCATACCCTGCTCAGCTACAAGACAGTCCTCATTCATACGGACAATCAGGTAGCGATGTTCTATGTGAACAAGCAGGGGGGAACAGGCTCTCTGTCGCTTTGCAACAAAGTTTTGCGACTATGGGCCCTCGCCAGAGAGCATCAGATTCATCTCCTGGCAGTGTACCTCCCAGGCATACAACACTCTTGGGCAGACAGACTCAGTCGAGTTCTGCTTCCACATGAATGGTCTCTCCATGCAGACCAGGTGACCAAGATTTTTCAAATTTGGGGAACCCTGGACATAGACCTCTTCGCAAGTCCATTGAATGCCAAACTTCCCGGTTCTGTTCCAGAATTCCGGCTCAGGGCTGTCAGCAGGAATTTAATCTTCACAACCCACCCACCTCCCCTAGGAGTTGTATCTCTCTATCTATCTCTTTCCCTTTCCCTCTCTCTCTCTCTCTTTGTCTCAGCTTTAAACTCAACTGGAGAGAGGCAGTTGGGAAAGGTGGGAAGGTAGCATGCAGGTGCTGTGGGATGCTCCCAAAAGCTTCCTGGTTGGACGCTGGGGAGCGTTCCCGCACAGGCTCCGTCGGTACCGACGTACCCATATGTGAAGACTAAATTCCTGCTGTTCCCGGAGATCACCTGTTACAGGTGAATAACTATGCCTTCCCTCACCTCTGCTCCCTGTATCTTAAAACTGCATCTTGTGGTTTTCCAGACTGCAGTCACACCAGTTCAAACCATACTTGTCATAAGCATTCTTCAAAATGGGATGCATTGCAAAGAGGAACAGAATTTTACCTAAGTCTTGGCCTTATTCCACGTTTCAGCAGGAATAATGTGGACGTTTCCGGGAAACACTTAATACATACATGGGCCTTTACTGAATATGCTTTCTACATCTCCGCAGCTGACCATACCCCCATTCTGCCCCTTTTGGGCACGTTCTGAGATCCCTGTGCTAGCGCCGTGGACATGCATGTCAGCAGTGTTTCCGAATAGAGTCAGTGATGTTTTCAGCACATAAACATCCCCGCCGCATGTACAAGCCCCTTATTTGTATTCTGGAATGATCTCCTTAGTTATTAATGACTGCAGCTCAGCCACCATATTTCGAAGTCAGCAGTACATATTTAGGTCATTGAGATGAACTGGCCATATTTCCCTCTGTAGCAAGATCGTGACTTGTCATAAAGCTGCTTTGAACTTTTATATGTCTTATAAACAGCATACCCTTTGTTGGTTTATGGGGTTGTAGAAAGTCTGGGAGCATGAACTGGGGGCAATGCTGCCACCTAAAACTTGGGCATAGTTATGGGAGAAGATGATGCAGGTTTCTCTATCAGTTTCAGTGACACACACTATGGGGGATGTTTACTAAAGTGCAGTAAACGTGACTAACCCGTGTTATACGACGTTAACGACCGTAAGTGCTGTATAACGCACGTACCGACGCGCTAACGACCGTTAATGTCATACTACGCGCGTTAACCGTAGTTAACGATCGTAAAGCTCCGCGGCGCGTTAAAACAGCGCAGAAGGTGGAGAGTGGGCGGAGAGAAAGGGTCAATGGGCGGAGAATGGGTGGGGAGAGGCTCCCCTCATACTAACGCGCTGAATTTCAGAGCTCAATTCCAACGCGAATGAAAACCTGTCGTTAAAGGCATTTAAAGGGAAGAGAAACCATTTCCGTCAGCAATGTACAGAAAAACCGGGGAAACCCACAAAACGTGAGCAGTGTGATACATGTGCACAGAACAAAATTTCACATAAAACGTTAAAAATGACCACAAGAAACATTTTAAAAAGCATAATTCAGCTGGGCAACAGTTATAGCAATGGGCAACAAGGAACAACACTCCCTGGAAAGCACCAAAATAAAAAGAAATGATGTGTGGAAGGGTCTACGCTCCGCAGACCCTTTCAAAGAGCATTACATTGTAATGGAGCTGTCCTGGGCGTGTGGTGTAATTTTTCCCAATGATATCATTGTTGCCCAGCTTGGTTATGGGTGTGTGCCCCTTTTCTGAGGTCTTTTCTTAGGTTTATGTGCACCTTTGTCTGCATACAAGGTAAATGAGGCCACAGTAAACCTGTTGCAGAGCAGGGTTTCTGACTCGTCAGGCCGGTTTAACTAACTCCAGGGACTGCACTGTCTCTGTGGCCACAGTGTGGTGCAACAGACACAGCCAGTGCCTGTAAGACCAGAGGGTCACAGGTTCAAATCCCAGCTGGGACTCCTACCAACCCAGTCCCCATAGTTTTACCCACCACTAAACAGTGATAGTAAAGACACTCCTTTATTGCAGAGAACATACGCATGGCCTATATTTTACCACACCAAACACAGACACCAGAAACAGGCACATTACCTAAAGCAGAGTCCCGCAAATGCAGTCCTGGAGGGCCCCACACCATTCCGGCTTCATGCTGCCTCTAATAAAGATGCCTGTGCTGCATAGCTATGCACCACCTCCATGGTATGCAGATGTAGCTCATGCATATTTATGAGGGACAGCATGAAAACCCGAACAGTGTTTGGAACACCAGGACTGGAGTTGGGGAACTCTGCCGTAAAGCAGCAGCCAACAGGGCCACACACCCACCCACAGGCCCCATTGACCAATGCCTCCTGGAGAGGCAAGACATTGGGCCCTGCCTGTATCTCCCAATACTAGCAGTTGCATACCTTAGCAATGCCACCCTACACCTGGGTATATGGTACAGAGCTATCAAACGTTCCCTATGATAACTGGCAGATATCAATTCCTACGTTAAGCACAGTTTGCTCATTGAGCTCCACCATAACAATCATTCTGATGTCTGCGGTGTTTGCTGCAGGTCTGGTCTCTGACAGTGTTCACCACCCTGGGGAGTGACCCCCCAACAGCCTTGTGTACCATATCCATGCCTGTACTATGCCCATGACTGGTGTGGTGGGTATCGCTGCTGACCACCTCTATAGTAGCACAATGCTGGCATAGGTGTGGGGGTGGCTGTCTGTCTATCCAGTGTGTGGTGGCTGCAAACACCTTCCACAGCCCACACTGCCAGCAATGTTGCCAGTATTGGGCTGCCAATGTGCATAACGAGGAGCAAGGTACCATGGGTATAGGCCGGACAGGGTGGCCTGGCCAGGGTGCATCTGCACAGGGCATAGGGCAGTGACAGGCACATTGTAGTGCCCGGCCACCACCTACACAGACAGGGTGACCTCAGTATATCCTGCTGAGAGATCACTCTCACCATGACTGTGCAGTGACCACAGCATGTCTAGGCAGTCCCATAGTGCTATCTACTATTTCTCTCATGTGATAAATATGGGTTTCCTTTTGGGGCCCAGTCACTGATGTATCTGCTTGCTGTGTATGCTGATGTCCCAGTTCTGGGTGCAGGCATCTCCACTGGGCACTAGTGGACTGTTTGCAGCTGGTAGGGTGCAGTGGCTGATGGCTTGCACCAGGGGAATATCAGATGGTGGTGGGGTGCAGCATACCATATCCAGGCCTAATGTCTATCTGCTATTGTGTTATGGCTGTGTACAGAGCTGCATTGACTGCCCTGTGGGGTGTCTGTTCCTCAGCAGGACTAGGGTTAATGTTCCCCTCTACTGCCACCTTTGCAGGGAGGTAGACTGTGGATCTTTTGATGGGAGACCCTGTTTGTTGCCCATGGCCTGGGGGGGGGGTGGTGCATGGGGGCTACACCTGACTGAAACAGACAGAGATGTCCAAGGTGATCCTGCAGAACCTACCTATCTCACACAGTAACACTGCTTTGGACCTGTGCCATGGCCTCTTTCAGCCATGGACGGTGCTGTGGACCTGGTGCTGGGTGCCTCACTGCACCCTCAGGGTGAGCACAGTACCCGCACAATGTGACGGTGTGTAGCTACTCTGTGCCAGTACAACACACGGTCAGTACCCCCTACGAGGCCGAGGTGCTGTGGGGGTGCACATGGTCAGTTCCCCCTACCAGGCCGAGGTGCTGTGGGGGTGCATTCCCCATGGTGTGTATCTGTGGACAGCTGATTTGCATGTGCAGTGCATCATGGGTGTGACTGGCACAATCCAACCCTGTGAAACCCAAGCACCTGCTCACAGGCTCTGATAAACCATAGGCCATCACACGTACATCTGCTAGCATAATGCATAGGTGCAAGACACCCTACAGAGTCTGTAAAATAAGATGCCCACACTGGTAAAAACACACGTACCCACGCACGTAAAATCACACGTACCCACGCATGATTGTACGCGCACAGCTACGCACGGGGCTGCGCACGTACCAATGCACGCACCAACGTACGTGGCTAGGCACACTCTGAGGGTGTTTTTCTGACACCAATACTCAGCATAACGAAAAACATGCCTCCTCTTTCCCTCTGTAATGTACAGGGTGATGCCTGGGACAGCCTTCTGTGTTAGGCACACTGGGGACTTGAACCCATGCTGCCTGTAACAGCGGTCAGTACCATAACCATTGTGCTACAGCTCTGTTTCAGTGCTTTGTGTCTGTACGTCTTCTTACGTTTAACGCGCAGTGACGCACCACGGCGCCCGGTAATGCTCGTTAATTTTTTTAACGCACGTTAGTGGTGACGATGTACCGCCCATGTCCTTATTTGGGGTTTCTGTTACTGCCGCGGCTCCTAACGCGAATTGCACTAACGCAGTTTAGTAAACATACCCCTATGTGTGTATTTCATTCCATACAGTAAAATAATCTGGACTCCCTGGAAACTCACTTGTGCTCTGAGGGATCAGCCCAACAAGTGTTTGTGTTTGATGGAAAGTGGAACACTTGTGCACATGTTATTTGAGAATTCATCCCTTCGGGAGCACTAGAGGAAAATTTGTGAATATTTGTGAACATCCTCCATATCACAGAGGAACTGTCTTTTCAGATTATAATATGGAAATTGGTTGCACTACAACAATATCTAGCTCCCTTAAAGTGAAAACTATTAGAGATGTTCCTTTCTCTGGCTTTGAAGCTTATACTTTTTAACAGAGACTATTAGTTGTGTGGTGGAATACAGTCTCTGTTGCATATACTGTAAGTATGAGACACTTGCAGCACAAAAATATAATAGGTGATTGTCTTTTGATCAAGCATTGGATGCCGTGCCATATTTTTGAAGATGAGTATTTAAGCTTTCTTGGCAAGTTTTGCATATCTTGCTCTCTTAGAGACCCTTTTATTAAACGGCAATAATTATCACAGAGTTTGACACGCTACTGGCCCACAGTAACTGCTACCATGAGCAAAGAGCAGCCAGCATGATAAAAATCCTTTGCTAGCTGCTCTCAATGCGGGGGATGGATGTGTCAGCTGGGGATAGGGTTGCCCATGGGATGGCACCATGCACTAGCTGTCATGACTGCCAATAGCGTGGTTGCTCTCAAGAGGTACAGCCACACTCCTGGCAGTCCGATAGCATGGTTACTGCCCTTATGTGTGCTTGTGTGCTGCCATGATGGAGCCCCTGATTGATCAAGCTGCCCTACTGATTCCCCCCCCCCCCCCATGGCTCAGACATCTCCCAGAAACCCATGAGCATCCCCCTTTCAGCACTCCCCCATTATTACAGCAACACCAACCCCTTGGAGAAACCCCTTTATCCCCCCCAAAAAAGACTCCCTCAAAAAGGCTTATGCCCCCAACCCCCCCTCCCCTCCCCAAATCTCCAGAGTCATAACCCAGTCTTCTTGGTGGTTTTAGTGGTCAGCAGGGCAGGAGTGGTTCCCCACCACTTCTGTTCTGGCTCCTGCAGCTCTCAAAATGGCACCATAACCCCTAATGACAATGCTGTTTCTCTATGTTTGACCACTAAGACCACAAAGGAGCCACAGGTAAGACCCGGGGTGAGGAGTGGAGAAAGGGAGTGGAGAAAGGATCAGTGTTGGAAACTTGCTGGCGGGGGTCTATTTGGGGGGGGGGTGTCACCATTGCTGCAAGGCATGGGGAGTGGAGAAAGAGAGAGGAGAAAGGGTCAGTGTTGGGAACTTGCTGGCGGGGGTCTATTTGGGGGGGGGGGGGCGTCGCCCTTGCTGCAAGGCATTGGTATTTCTGTGCCATTGGGGGAGATCCTCAGAGAAGATGCTGAAGCAGAGGTGTCTGAACCATGACATCGGTGGTAGTGTGGCCAATTGGGAGGTTTGCGGCTTGGGAGGAGGGATCAGTACTTGTGGGGGGGGGGGCCACTGCAGCTACAAATGCAACTTTTTTTTTCTTGGTGCTGAGGCTGTGTTCCCTCAGTGGGTAGTGCTAGTAGCACCATCTGCCCAGTTTCTACAGTAGCACATGGCTGTGCTACTGCAGGGGATGGATGTAGACACCCCCCCCCCCTGAAGTTAATGAGGAGCCCCACACTGGTAATGCGGCTCTCAAGCACATTACCAGCACAGGGCTTAGTAAATGTGCCCCTTAGATTATTTCACATGTAAATTCAATTCTTGCAGATTTGCCAACAGATTTTGCTTGTTCTCTGTTTATGGGAAAATGTTTAGCAAATCAGACCCACAGTGAGTGGGCAAACATTCGGAATCAAGGCACCGGTTATATGCTCAGCACTATACTTTTATCCACATGTTTTCAAACTGTATTAGCAGTCCAGTGCTCCAAGAGTACATTCTATAGGGCTCTTACTGTGCAATTTATATTACTGTTACACAAAAGGGCTGATCAGAGTATAACATTTTATTCAAGAAATCAACTGGTGGCAAGTACTCAAGAATCTGACTTATCACAGTTGCACTTAAAGGGCTTTGAACTTTAAATAGGCCTTAATGGAATAATTCTGATGATTTGGCTACACTGTATGCTTTATTTACAACAGGTGACATACCATAGGAAATCTTAGCAATACAGCTATAGTCAAAGAATAGTACTAGTTTAAAAAAAACCCCAAAAACCTATGTTGTACCAGTCGCAGCTGCTTGTATCTTAAGACTTAGTTGAAAGAAATATGTTTTTAGGCTCTCAAAGTCTAATTTTAAGGAAACAAACTGCATCATGGGAGATAGCTTAAAAAGAGAGATAAAGCAATCAATATTATTTTAAAGAATTGTCAAATGTGTCCTTTATTTATAAGTGTTGTCATGTAATCTGTGGTTATATTTAATTAATTATTGTGAGTAACTGGTTTCAATTGAACAGAATTGTTCTAGCTTTTAATGTGAAGGCAAATTTAGAGTAGAAGTGGAATATCTATATACATTTACTTATAAATGATAAGGATCACTAATGATGCAGGTTATAGAGCTTGGGAAAAGGAGCAGTTACTCAGTGAAAATGCTTCTGGCAACTATTGACCTTTGAGTTCCTAACCTAAAGGACACACAAACAAAACAATGTTCTCTGGCAAGTTTTCCCTGATAACCTGCTGAAATGGGGACAGAGTATCTTGAAGCTATTTTACATGCACAATTTAACAATTATGTGGTCAGAAGAGGGATGATTCTGTTATCCTGCTGGGAATTTCTAACGTTTACGAGCCTTAAGCATTTACAAAAGGAGCCTAAAATCTAACACACTATAATCAATACCAGGAACCGTTCTCCTGAAGTTAGCAAAATATCTGATGCTTTACTACGAATCTTGGAAAGATGAGTATACAGTATAATTCATAGCATACCAGAGTAATAGTTAAACTATTAAACAAAAAATCTTGCTTGGAAGACAAGAGTCTAGAAGAGGGCATTAATTTTCAAAATGCAACCTGTTCTTTCAGAAGAAGGATGAATGTTTTCTTTAGCCTTTGTTTAACTGGGTTGGATCACTTTTCTCTTATGGGCATTATGGTTTCGATTTTAGAGGTGGAGAAGAAGAGTTCTGTGCAGGGTTTTATTATTTTCAAATTGTATTATGAATTGTTTTTATATGTGTTATTTTGTTATTTGTAATTTTAATATTTGGATTGTTTTCTATCAACACTTCGGACATGACGGGTGGCACAGGATATCAAATTTAAAATAAGTTTAAACCCTCCCGATACAAACTAATGTGTACCCTGTCTGGTTTCACAGTGCATTTTTCAGAGCAAAAAAAGGTGCCCATACTCATATGTAGAGCTCTTTCATTGATACATGAGGACCATGAGGCAAATTTAGCAGGCGATGAAAACGGTGCCAGTTCTCAATATCAGAGTACCCCTTCAAAAAAAGAAGATATGAAATAGTGGGCATGAAGTTGGTGTTCTTATGCTTAGGATGGGAGAGAAAAGCATGTTCCACTACTTTCTTAGCCCCTAAAGCCATTAAGTACTATTAGGGGGCCCAAGCATTAGGGGTTTGCACATTTAAAGCTAAAACTAACATGCAGTAAGTGCAAAGCTTCTGTGGTAACTCTCAGGAGTGTGGTTAGCATGTTCCCAGAAGTTACCATGCTGAGAAATAACCTAAAGCACGGCACAATTAACTCAGAAGCACCAAACGCCACCCATAGAGGTGCAACTGCGCTAAATACCACAATGACAGCACAAGGCATTGCTCCCATGCTAACTGTGATGTGCTCTCTATGCCCATACTCCACACGTAATCCAATCATGCTCCACCCCATCGTGCAATATGCAGTTTCCACGTGAATTAGCATGTAGTTGCTGTCATGCCTGCACATTAACAATTACTGACTCTTTCTGCAGATGTTGAGCCAGTGAAGATTCCATCAGCCATCCAAGCAAGGAGAAGAGTTGGGGACCTAGGGGAAAGAAGGGAAGAAAAGGCCAATAAATAGACAATGTACTTAATTTATGAAAATAATGGTTTCTGCTAGCATATTTATACTTTATTAAAATAGACCTTATTAGCCACATAATTTAGTAGGTGTCCTATGTAGTGAAATTGTATATTTGTATGTATTTAACCTTTATGCTATATCCAATAAATTTTGCTCCGGATAGCTTCTTTCATTGCAAAACATTTAATTTCATAATAACAATAATTATTATTTTGCTCATGAATCAAAGTCCATCAATAATGATTGGTTTGATATTTAAAAACATGGACAACAGTGGTGCTATCTATTTAATTATTTGTATTTAGTTATTTAGTTATTTATTTAATTAATTACATTATTGATTTATTTAACATTTTTTCTATACCGCTTTTGTCCAAAGCAGTTTACAATGAACCAACATAACAATTACATGAGAATCGTTTTTACATTAAACAAGGGAAGCCAACTTGGAGATAAATATGGGGTTGAGGGAAGGAGGGGTATAAACTATGACGATAGATAAGCAGGGTGAAGTGTAAGGATGATCTAAGTAGTTAGGAGGGGTAGGGTGTGTGAATTGAGTTTAGGTAATGTCATTTAGTCCATAGTATTTAATGAAAAGATGTGTTTTGAGTGACCTCTTTAGATCTGTAATGGATTTTGCTGCTCTTATGTTTTCTGGTAGTGAATTTCATATTGATGGAGCGTATAGGGAGAATGTTCTGTTACTGGTTTGTTGTGTTGTTTTGATCTTGAGTGGGTGAATATTCAGTAGGTTCTGGTTGTTAGATCTTCTTGGTCTTGTTGTGTGTGCTGAGCTGATTAGTTCTGTGAGTCAGGGCACAGAGAAATTGTGTAGAATTTTGAAGGTAGTGGTGATGGATTTGTATTTTATCTGCTGTGATATTGGGAGCCAATGTAGGCTTTTTAGGATTGACGTTATATGATGCCGGGTTGTACTGGAAGTAACGATTCTGGAAGCAGTATTTTGAACTAGTTGGAGTGGGAATAGAGCATTCTTTGGGAGGCCTCGGTAAATGATGTCTCCATAGTCAAGGTGTGGTGTAATGATGGCTTGCAGTATGGATCTGAAATCAGTTTCCTGAAGTAAGTGTCTCAGGGGTTAGATGAGTTTTAGGGGTATGTTTACTAAACTGCGGTAACGTTACATAACGCGCGTTAACCAACATTAACGATCGTAAAGCTCCATGGCGCGGTAAAACACCGCAGAAGGTGGAGAGAGGACGGAGAGAAGGGGTCAGTGGGCGGAGAGTGGGCGGGGAGAGGCTCCCTGCACACTAACGCGCTGATCTGAAGAGCTGAATCCGAACGCGATTGAAAACCTGCCGTTGAATGCACATTACTGGGGAGAGAAACCATTTCAGTGTCAGCAATGTCCAGCCCAGGCAGGGAAACCAAAAAAAAAGTGATAAGTGTGATACATGTGCACAGAACAAAAGGGCACATAAACACTGAAAATGACCCCAACAAACTGGAAAAAAACCATAACCAAGCTGGCCAATAGTGGTATCAATGAGAAACATCAACCCCTCCCCCCCCCGAGTAAGCTCCATAGAACAGATATAAATCATGGAAGGGTCTACACTCCGTCCCCATACAAGGTGAATGAGCCCACAGTAAAATAGCGCTGCTCAGGGTTTTCCCCACAATTGGACAGGGTTCCTATGGTGTGCACATGTCCCGCAACATCAGGGCGGGCATGTCGGAACGGCAACTGGACAGATGCCGGAGAAGGGGTTACAGAGGGCCGCAGGCGGCACATGCTGTGGTGGAGTTGGGCCACAGTGCGGACTAGGGTGATGCCTAGGTGGCCCATACGAATGCTGAAACAGCAGAGCAGCCAGACAGCAACTGCTGAAGGCCCAACATGGGCACGAGTGTGTTTCCCACAGTGTCACAGGGGATAGTACCCAACAGCTACCCCCAAGGGCACAGAACAGTGGCAGGCGGGGCTGGGGGGAGCGTGGACATCTATGCAGGCACCCTTACCCCAGAACCCGCACCATAGACAGCCGCCTACCTGCACACTGGATGGCCTGAGACTGCGCACCACCAGCACCACCAGCACAAGGGCATGTCAGCATGGTCGCTGAGGGATACTGGTGGTGGAGGGGGCAGTGGCAGCTGCCCAGAGCAGACCGTGGCCTAGCCCTGTGTAGGTGGGTGCCGTGTACTGCAACAGACGGGCCCTGTCTGACGAACAGTCATGGTATCACCAAGGAATGTACTGACTCTGTGACAAAAAGGTGGTGCAGTGCACAAAACCAGTGTATTCAGAAGCAGAGGGTCACAGGTTCAAGTCCCAGCTGTGGTTCCTAACCCAGTCCCCATATTTTACCCACTACTGCAATGTGCTAATACAGACAGCACCTTTATTGCAGATGACGTAAACATGCCCAAGACACCTACATTTTACCCTACAGAGCACAGACACCATAAACATGCACATTACATAGAGCAGAGTCTCCCAAATGCAGTCCTGGAGGGCCAAACACCATTCCGGTTCCATGCTGCCTCTGATAAAGGTGCCTGTGCTGCATTTCTATGCGCCACCCCCATGGTATGCAGATGTATCTCATGCATATTCATGAGGGACAGCATGAAAACCCGAACAGTGTTTGGCACCGCAGGATTGGAGTTGGGACCCTCTGCCATAAAGCAGCAGCCAACAGGGGCAGACACACCCACACCCACAGGCCCCATTATCCAAAGCCTCCTGGAGAGGCAGGACTTTGGGCTCTGCGTGCATCTCCCAATACTAGCACTTGCATACCTTAATAGTGCCACCCTAAACCTGGGAATATGGTACACATCTATCAAAAGGTTGCTATGATTACTGGCAGATAGCAATTCCAAGGTTAAGTACAATTTCCTGAGTGAGCTGCATCATAGCAACCTTTCTGATGTCTGTGGAGTGTGCTACAGGTCTTGTGTCTGACAGTGTTCACCAACCTGGGGAGTGACTCCTACAGTATTGCGTACCATAGCCATGCCTGCACTGTGCCCAGGACTGGTGTGGTGGCCTGGGCTGCCCAACACCTCTATAGTTGCACAATGCTGGCATAGGTGTGAGGAGTGTGTGTCTGTCTATCCAGTGTGTGTTGGCTGCCAACACCCTCCACAGCCCACACTGCTAGCACTGTTGCCAGTATTGGCCTGCCAATGTGCATAATGAGGAGCAAGGTACTGTGGAAATAGCCTGGATAGGGTGGCCTGGCCTGGATGCATCTGCACACGGCATAGGGCAATGGCTCGGACATTGTAGTGCCTGGCCATCACCTGCACAGACAGGGTGGCCATAGCATGTCCTGCTGGGAGGTCACTCTCACCCTGACTGTGCAGTGACCATGGCATGGCTAGGTTCCCCCATAGTGCTATATAGCATTTCTTGCATGTAATATTTATGGGTTTTCTTTTGGGGCCCAATCACTGACTTATCTGCTTGGTGTGTATGCTGACATCCCCGTTCTGGGTACATGCATCTCCTCCAGGACAATGCATTATGGACTAGCTGGCAGACTGTCTACAGCTAGTATGTGTCTTGCTGGAACACCTTGCAGGGTGCAGCGGCTGGAGGCTTGCTGCTGGAGAATGTCAGATAATGGTGGGGGGCAGCTGAGCATTTCCAGCCCTGTCGTCTGTCTGCTATTGCGTTATGTATGTGTACCGCTCTGTCTGTTCCCCAGCAGGACTGGGGTTGATGGTCCCCTCTACTACTACCATTGCAGGGAGGTAGGCTGTGGATCTATTGGTGGGTGATCCTGTTTCCCACCCTGATCCCCAGAGGGTGGATTGTGTGGTGGTACATGATCTGCCTATGGGTCCATACACCCCCCCCCTTCACCTACAGCAGGTAACCATGGCACCAACACAGGATATGCATTATTCTGGGTGCATCATCGCCCATATTGACTAGACATGACCGAGACATACAGCAGGACACAGATGTATCCTAGGTGTGTCTAACGGAACTACCTATAACACACTGCTGGGGACCTGCAGCATGGCGTATTTCAGCCATGAAAGGTGCTGTGGACGTGGTGCTGGGCGCTCCACCTCAGGGTGGGCACAGTACCCGCACAATGTGACTGTCTGTGGCTACTCTGTGCCACACACGGTCTGTTCCCCCTACCAGGCCAAGGTGCTGTGGGAGGGAATACCCAATCTTGTCCCCATCTCTCGACTGCTGATTTGCATGTGCAGTGCATCATGGGTACGGGTGGGTTAACCCTATCCTGGTAACCACAGCAGATAGTTTGTGTGGTGACGTGCAGTTCTTCTGCAGCCAGCCAGGGCTTTGTTCACAGCCTTATAAGGTGTCCTATAGGGGACATTATAGGGTGCCTTGGCGGACAGTACACTTTATAATGTGCCCTATGGAGTGCGTTATGGGGTGCCTTATGCAGCACCTTAGGTTATGCCACCGTGAGGGTGTGTTTGCTGGCAGCACTAATTAAAATACACGTCAAATGCCTCAACAATCACTACTTAAATGTAAAGGGTGCTGCCTCAGCCAGCCTTATACATTAGGCCCACTGGGGAATCGAACCCATGACCCCTGTACCATCAGTCAGTGTTGTAACCATTGTGCTTCAGCTATGTTGCTGTGCTTGTATGCCTGTGCGCCTTCTTAAGATTAACGCGCGGTAACGTGCCCTGTAGCGCTCATTCATTTATGGCACCTTGTAACATGCGTTCTCGGTAACGATGTACCGCCCATGTCCTTATTTGGGATTTCTGTCTCTACCGCGGCTCCTAACGCGAATCACACTAACACAGTTTAGTAAACATACCCCTTAGTTTCCAGTATGCCATTTTGGCTGCATTTTTGATGTGTGCAGACAAGTTGAGGTTGGTGTCAATAGTTATGCCTAGATATTTAATCTCTTTTTTTATTGTTATTTCAGCATCTCGTGTTCTTATCTTCTCTGGTGGCTTGCAGTCCGGATCTCTGAATATCAGTAGAGCTTCTGTTTTGCTTTTGTTCACTGTGAGGTTTATTTCAGCGAGGAAGTTTGTCACTGCATTGAAGATATCAGCTATGATTGTGAAATCTGGGTTGGTAGTGTTGAACGGTGTGTAAAACATGATGTCATCTGCGTATAGATGGCAGTACACATTCAGCTTTCTTAGCAGATCACAGATTTGTTGAATGTATAGATTGAATAATAATCCTGAGAGGGCTGAACCTTGAGGGATACCTTGAGTTAACTTAAAGGGTTTTGAGTTGTTGGTGCCGACCTTTACTTGTATGGTTCTGTCTGACAGATAGGAAGTGAACCATTTTAGGGTTTCATCTGTTAAACCAATGTTTCTGAGTCGGTTTAGCATAATGTGATGACTGAGTCAAAGGCTGTGCTTATGTCGAGGAATATGAGCATAAATCCTTGGCGGGGCTTATCAAGGCCAATGATAAGTCTATTGAATAGGTCTGTTAGTAGTGTGTCGATTCCATGGTGTTGGCAGAAGCCATGTTGATGTGGGTCTAGCGGGGCATATGTATCAACATGATCTTACAGTTTGTGCTGTATGGTATTTTCAATTATTTTGGCTAGAAAAGGGATGCTTGCAACTGGCCGGTAAGCATTTGGGTGAGTTTTGTCTAGCGAGGCCTTTTTTATGATAGGTCGTATAGAGGCTTGTTTGAGTGTAGCGGGAAGGTATCATTGTTTGAGAGATATGTGTACTATCTGTAGAATGGTCTGGGCAAATTGATTGCATAGATTTTTTAGCCATGATACAGGACAGGGATCGAGGGGTGAAGTTGTGGTAATAATGCTTTTAATAATGTCAAGTAACTCCCTTTTATTTATTGTGTTGGACTTGCACCATAAGTGATGTTGGTCTGATCAATTAATTTGCTGAGGTAGATCATAGTGCTGTAGTGTTGTCTTGCTTTGTTTGTTATGAAGGAAAATTGTCATACCTTGAGGGTCGATTTTTGCTTTTGCATCTGTTGTGTCTGTTGTGGTAGGGTCACTAGTCAGCTGTGATACAATCGAGAAGAGTTCTCTAGGATGGTTGAGTGATTTCCTAAGAGTGTTTGTAATGTATTCCTTCTGGGTTTTATTACATAGGTTGTTGTATGCTTTTTGGTATTTGAGTAGGTGTGTTTTAATAGAAGAATCTTGTGACCTTTTCCATTTTCTTTCTAGGCGTATAAGTTCTCTTCTGATTTGGTCTAGATTCTTGGAGAACTATGGGGGGGGGGGCGTGTATATTTTTTTTTGCTTTGCAGTGTGTTTCTCGTTGAATGTTGCTGTGTCATTTATTATCCAGTTCCATGTACCTATGAACGTGTCTAGGTCATCTATGTCTACATCTAGTAGTGAAGAGGTCTGGTTGAGAAAGAGTTGCTGGTTGAAGGCTTTGAATCTACATTTGTAATTGCGATGAGGAGGGGTAATTGGTTGAGTGATGTTTGCTGGTATATTAAAGGATGTCATGGAGTGGTCTGACCTTGATACTGGCTCGATTTGTAGGTTTAGGTTTGATTTGTGGAGTGTTTTGGGGATGAATAAGAGGTACAACATCGATCCTTTGCAGTGGGTTGATGAGTCAATTATTTGGTTTAGTTAGAAGGATTCCATGGCACTTAAAATGTGCTGGAGCTTTTTTGCAGATGTTGAAGGAAGGTTGAGGTGACCCATTATAATAAAGAGATTTCTTGAGGCTGTATGTGTACATACTTCGTCTAAGATTGCTGATAAATCTTCGGTGTTGGAGGTGGGTTTTCTGTAGGTTATGCATATGGTGTACTTTGAGTTTGAGATGGTTAAATAATCTAGAGTGTGTAATGACTGTGAGTTGATCATTGTGAAGTTCAAGTGCTTCTTAGCGAGGATAAGTACTCCTCCTCCTCTTTGTTCTAATCTGGGGCAGTTGAACAGCATATATTGTGATGTAGTCAGTTGGTTGAGGAGGACATTGTCGTGTTCGGTGATCCAGCTTTCAATGATGCACATTATGTCAGTGCTTGTGTGTTGAATGTGGTCTGTAATAGTCTGAATTTTGTTAGAACGAGCGTTGATGAGTGAGAATTTGATTGGTAGATCTTGGGGTTTGTTATTGTTATGTATGTGCTGCATAGGCTTTGTATTGATATAGATGAGTCTGCGAGTTGGATTAGGTAGCAATATTTTCTGGTATGTTGTAAGGTGCAAAAGGCTTGTTCTGTGCAGTACTGGTATGTTGTTATTCCAATTATGATTAAGCTGGGTGGATGATAATACAAGAAGCGTGGCTAGGAGCATCATTGTATAATATTTAAAATAATGTGGTAGCATGTTTGGATGGTAGCTTTCAGTTTGCCATTGAGTGCTTGTTTGTAGGAGGTTCTCTCAGTATTTTGATTGTATGTTATGTAGATTCTTTAGATTCCTTTGTTATGGTGAGTAGATAATGAACAGTGTACATGTGAATGTTGGCCTCATTTGGGCTTTCAATTAGATGCCTTAAAAACCAAAATGCCTGCATATCACTTGTGCATATGTGTACCTATGAATTAGCATATGTACAATATACATAAGCATGTCCATATAGCTATAGCATGCATTGTAGGTGCACAATTAAGATGAATGTGTGCAAACTAAAGAAAAAAAAAGATAAAAAATGCCTAAAACAACCGTTAAAATGAGCATAAACCAAAGATTATTTTTTGGGAGGGGGGACTGCAAATACCTAGTGAGAAGCACTGAATATTCCTGGAAAGCAGTGATTGCCACTGGCTCTACAGAATGTTATCAATATAATTCTATGGATACTTTAGTTATATTTTTTTTATTTTATAAGAAAAATTAACAAAGCTTAATACTATAAAAAAAAGAAAATATCCCAAAACACAGCCCACATCACAGAGGAAGTGACAGAGAAAACCACAAGAGAGTACAAACATTAACTGTTTTGAACCCAAAACCTATCCAATGTCCTTACAGGAATATACATTATGGGGCATATTTGCTAAACCATGCTAATGGTTAGCGTTGGGTTTATCATGTGATAACTTCACCCCGCTGACAGTGCGGGGCAACATGGTAAAAGTCCCCTGCAAAACGTTAGCATGGGGAATGGTGGAGAGCGGGTGTTTTAGAGGAGGAGTGTGGGCATTGACAGCGCATTGTGGTTCGTGTGGCCATCATTAGTACATGCTAACTGCAATTGCTGCCCTTAGGGTGGGTGTACTTGCCTCCTCCTTAGTGGCAGCATTAGGTTCACCCGCACTAGAAGTGTTTGCTGGTTAGTGTGATGAAGTACTTCTTCTCATGGTAATGCAGAGCGATGTGCTGGGCATGCCCCAAACGGAGCAGATCTATGTCACCACCCATGCTAATTTTAAAGGCCAATTGTTCACTAACAGAGCATTTTTTGTAAATATGTCTCTATAAGCCTTCAAAATCCTTCTAACTGAAAAGGATCTAAAACAAACATTCCCATTTTCTTGTAGGCAGCCAGACATTTTCATTGAAATTTTACAAAAAAAACCACCCCAAGGGAGAACACTCTTCGTTTCATCTGAAGAAAATAAACAAACTTTCTGCAGAGGTGTACATAGATCTGTATCTATCAGAAAAAAAGAAAAAATTAAAACAGATCTGCCACAAGAAGATCTATAGCTTGTACCAAAGAAAAGGCAGGGCTGAGCTCAAATAGTTAACAGTTGCCCAGCAGAGGTATCTGGTTGTGATGTAACTATACCAGGCTATACTTTATTCAGAAAGGACAGGGTAGGAAGAAGGGGAGGAGGAGTGGTACTATATGTAAAAAATAATATTAAAGTTTTGGAATTACAAAGCTTAAAAGGGAAAGAGGCACTGAGGGTTAAACTAGAAAGAGGGAAAGAGAAATCTATTTGCATTGGCGTTATATACAGACCTCCCTCACAAGAGGAAAAGGTGGACAGAGAGTTAATTGAAGACATATGCAGTATTGCTAGGAAAGAGGAAGTGCTACTGATAGGGGATTTCAATATGCCAGATGTTGATTGGCACATTCCTGCTGCAGTATCATCTAGAAGTAAGGAGATCATGTATTCTCTACAGGGAGAACTATTTAGGCAATTGGTAACAGACCCCACAACCGAAGGGGCCATACTGGACTTGGTGCTTACCAATGGTGGAAGTGTTTCTGATGTTGTAGTGGGAGATCATTTTGCATCCAGTGATCACCAGATGGTGTGGTTTAGTGTTAGGACTAGGGCTGTTAGAATCCATTCAAAAGCAAGGGACTTCGACTTTAGGAAAACTAACTTTGCCAAGAAGGGCTAATACCTCAGGGAATCGTTAGCGGGATGGGAAAAGCTGGGGGATGTAGAAAAACAATGGGCAAAACTGAAAGGGGATATTTTAAGGGCAAACAAACTTTTTGTTAAAATGGAAAATAAAGGTAAAAGGAAAAGGAGACCGTTATGACTTTCGAAAGAAGTATCCTAAAAGGCGAAGATAAAGAGGGAGGTCTTCATGAAATGCAAGAGATGACAGAGAGAGGAAGACAGGCATCTATATTTGCAAAAACTTAGAGAAGTTAGCAAAGTAGTCAGGAAAGCAAAGATTCAAAAAGAGGAGAAAATAGCCAATGCAATAAAATGGGGGGATAAGACATTTTTCAGATATGTTAGTGAGAAGAGGAAGGGCAAAGTGGTATTGTCAGACTCAAGGGTGAAGGGGAGGAATATGTAGAAATTGATGAGGATAAAGCGGAATTGCTTAACAAATATTTCTGTTCTGTGTTCACAGATGAAGAACCAGGAGCAGGACCTCAGAAAACACCCACAAACAGGAACAGAAGTGAGGGGCATCTTGAACAATTTTCAGAAGACTGTGTTCCTGAGAAACTAGCTAAACTTAAAGTAGACAAAGCAATGGGACTGGATGGGATACACCCGAGAATACTGAGGGAACTTGGGGACATTCTAGCAACTCCACTGACTGACCTTTTCAATGCCTCGTTGGAGTCGGGAGTGGTGCCAAAGGACTGGAGAGAGGCTCATGTGGTGCCTTTACACAAAAGCGGAAGTAAGGATGTGGTTAAAAAATGCAGGCCGGTTAGTTTAACTTCGGTGGTGAGTAAATTATTGGAAACGCTGCTGAAAGAGAAAATAGTGAGGTTTCTGGAGTCCAGCAGATTACAGGGTCTGAGGCAGCATGGATTCACCAGAGGCAGGTCTTGTCAGACCAATCTGATTGATTTCTTTGACTGGGTTACCAGGGAGTTAGACCGAGGGAGAGCCCTAGATGTGGTGTATTTAGATTTCAGTAAAGCCTTTGACACAGTTCCTCACTGGTGACTTATAAATAATCAGAGCACCCTAGGGATGGACCCTAAAGTTACTGCTTGGATTAGAAAATGGTTGAGTGGGAGGCGACAAAGGGTGCAGGTAAATGGAGCTCACTCTGAGGAGAAGGAAGATACCATGGGTGTGACCCAGGGATCTGTCCTTGGTCCGATTATTTTTAACATCTTTTCTAGTGATATAGTGGAAGGGCAGTCGGGTAAGGTTTGCCTCTTTGCGGATGATACCAAAATTTGCAATAGAGTAGACATCCAGGAAGGTGTAGATAACATGAGGAGGGATCTAGCTAAGCTTGAAGCATGGTCTAGAATTTGGCAGCTGGGATTTAATATTAAAAAATGCAAGGTCATGCATTTGGGCTGCAGCAATCCAAGGGAGCAATATAGTATGGGGGGTGAAGTACTTTGTCCACTAAAGAAGAGCGGGACCTAGGCGTGGTTGTGTCTGTTGATCTTAAAGTAGCTAAACAGGTAGAAAAGGTGACAGCAAAAGCTAGTAGGATGCTTGGGTGCATACAGAGAGGAATGGCTAGCAGAAAAAAGGAGGTGATAGTGCCTCTGTATAAGTCTTTGGTGCAACCTCATTTGGAGTATTGTGTGCAATTCTGGAGACCACAGCTTCAAAAGGATATAAACAGGATGGAGTCAATACAGAGGATGGCTACTAAAATGGTTAGTGGTCTTCATTATAAAGCATATGAGGACAGACTTAAGGATCTTAATATTTACACCTTAGAGGAATGGCGGGATAGAGATGATATAATTGGCATAAATGCACAGGAGGAGAGCCTCTTTCGACTGAAAGCAAATTCTGCTATGAGGGGACGTGGGATGAGAGTGAAAGGGGATAGATTCAAAAGTGATATGCTGAAATATTTTTTTACGTAAAGAGTGGTGGATCCGTGGAATAGTCTCCCAGTGGAGGTGGTAGAGATGAGGACAGTATCTGAATTCAAAAAAGCATGGGACAAACACAGATGATCTCTACAGGAAAAAAGGGGACTGTTGTAGTTGTTGATATGGAAGGCCGGACTAGATAGGCCATGTGTTTTTTTCTGTCATCATTTTTTCTATGTTTCTAAAGCAAAAGGGGTAATAGTTGGGGCAATGCTCCTCAAACCAAACCTTTGTCTCCTGAGAACTAGAAGAGAAATGCAGGTAAGCTTGCTACATTTTTGAAAGCTTCTGACTCCTCCATTTTCTTTTTCTCTCATTGCATTAGCTGTTCAAAAATTGCCTTTTCGTCATGATTAACTGTGCTGTTTTTTGAAAATTGTCCTGAGTTAACTTTGTTCTTTTAAAATTCCTAAACCGTCTACATAGATTTTTTTCTAGCATTATAATTCTGCTTTCATTTTAATCTATAGCTATAAATACAACTGCCAAAATTTCACTCTCGGTTGCAGAGCAGTTTTAGAAATGCAACCTTTGCTTTTACCTGAGAAAGATCAAGGCTGGGATCAAGAAGTTAAAAGTTGCCCAGCAGGAATCTTTAGTTGAGAAAGTCAAACATTTAGCTTATTATCATTTTGTTTCAATAATAGTTTGAAGGTCTATGCAGAGTTTTGTCATTTAAAATTCCTTCCAGCTTATCCCTCATCCACCCACCCCGCATCTTGCTTTTCCTACATAATCTTCCCAATATACATATGGAGTCATTCCAGAACATGAATAAGCCGGTTAGACGTGAGGGATGGATGTTTTACTCGTGAAAACGTCTAGAGCCATATTCCAAAACCTCGCAGCCCTCATGTACATGTGGGTTGGAAGGGGCGGAATGGGGGCACGGACAGCTGTCGAGACATATAACAAGCATATCCTGGAAAGGCCTGTGTACATCTGCACTGTTACTTGTATACATCCATGTTACGTGTAGTCCTGCGGAAACATGGAATAAGGGCAGGACTTAGAAAATATTCTGCTCTGCTCTGCAATGCATCCCAATCGGCAGAATGGTTGTGGCAAGAATGTTTTCCACCAATGTCTCTGCAGTCAGGGACAACACCAGATATGGTTATACAGAACAGAAAGCTGAGATGAGGGACAGTTGTACAGTAAAGAAACATTTATAAACACCCCTACATAAATATGAAGAGGTGCACTAGTGTTTATTCTGGCAATGCTGACAATTGCTGCTTGTACTAAGGTAGCAGATCCAGGGGTCTCTAACATTTCCCATGACCAAAACAATGTGCCAGTTGATGGAGTCCTGGGACCCCATGCTATAATGTACTACCAGCTGTTGTTGATAGGTGCAGGACATCATTTTGGTAGCTGTATGTTACTTTGAGACTACAAGTGACTGTGTGTGTGTGGGGGGGGGGGGATTGTGAGTGTGAGTGTTTCAAGGGAGGTTCTAGTTTGCTCATCCACAAATCTTGGGGGGGGGGGGGACATTAATGCTTTGCTGGTACCTGGACCATATGGATGACTGCAACTTCACCAGATGTCAGTATGATCAGGCAGAAGAAATCAAAACAGGTCCTCCATAGCTAACTGTCCAAACATATCCCTGTCACTAATAAGGAACCCACAGAATGAGGGCATTCAACAGTGCAAACAGCACTAATACATGCCCAAGTGCACCATTATTGGTCTTTACAGATGTGCACATTTGTGGAGAGCGATGATGGTATCTCTGGGCATGTCTTTGTGGTATTTGCACTGCTGAATGTCCTCATTCTTTGGGTCCCTTATTAGTTGACAGGGATATGTTTGGACAGTTAGCTACTGAGAACCTATTCTGCTTTGTTCCAGTCCTTACTTTCCATTGTACGGATATGTACCAGTGATGATCACAACATGAATAAGTAGGGAGGTCTTCTATTGCCATGTTTGTTGTGCTGCAATGCATCTTGTGACAAACAGATCCTTCTCTACTTGATTTCTACTAGCTTACAGTGCACTGAGTTTACTTTGCAGTGTTCCGGGCATGCTGCAAACTGGTTGATATCGTCTGCCTTGCAACCGCATATATGTATCATCAGCTTTCATGTGTAGTTTGCATCAATACATCATTTTCAGTGAGCACAGTAGCATAGGGGATGCATGTTTTACAGGGGGAGCATGGCCATTTTGCGGGTATGTTGTAGAGATGGGCAGGATCGCATACATCCATTTTTTCTGAATATGCTGAGTGCAGGAGCATACACAGCCATTGCCTACATATACCCGTCTCTCGCACATCATAGTGCTTTGTTCGTACCGTGCTGCGTATGTCTATGTCCCCTATTTTGGACCCGCGCCTGCGTCTATCCCCACAGCTGCAAAATCACATTTCAATCAGGCACATTTTCAATCTGGACGTGCCCATGGGACAGACGTATATGTTCTGGAAATGGCCTCATAATCAATAGTAATCAAGTTAGGGACAATCAAGTAAATTTGCTATTTGATCTTCATTATCATAGTAATGCTGTTCTAACCTTTGGCTTTCATACCAGATATCGGAGGAGCTCTGTTGATTAAGCAGCAGAAAGTAAGAAACTGAAGTGTTACTTTTAATGAGGGCCTCTATAAACATTTCTTCAGTGGTCTGAGCTTCTGTTGCTATTTTACACTTAAGTAGCTAAGACCTTTGTTAGAGCAGAAAGATCTTGCTACTTTAGTACCTTTGTTTGTAACAACTCAGTTAGATTATTGCAGTAGTCTATTTGCTGGGCTCCCAAAATATCAGCAATGGCACCAAACAGTGTGAAAATACACACTTCAACCACTACGGCCGATACCAGCTTAGCACAGTGGATGAGTATTGTACCTAGCCCTGTGTGAGTGGTGCAGCCACACAGGGCGCAAAGGCTTAGGGGGCACATTTTGGCTGCCTACTGTTGCCCTGCCGCCACCACTTTTTGTTCTCTCAGTGGTGGCAGGGTAACAGCAGGCAGCCAAAATGTGTCCCGTAAGCCTTTTCGTGGGTCTTTCTGCAGGTCTGGTCCCTCCCTCCTCTGATGCAATGTCAGAGCAGGGATGGATCAGATCTACTGCTACTGCTGGTGACTTGCATATAGGGTGACCCCCCCCCCCCCATACCTCCGTCCAGTCACTGCCTGCTCTTGCTCTGCTGCTGATGCCACCGTGGAGAAAACAGAGGGTGGCAGCAGCAGGGCAGGAACAGGCAACGGCTGGACAGAGGTAAGGGGAGGAGGGGGCACATGCCCGATATGCAAGTTGCACAGAGCGTGATTTTGGCTTGATATGGCTCTGCAGTGGATTGCACACACTCTTTGACATCACAGGTTATAAAAAACATCCAGCAGCATCAAAATTATCCCAAACTTAGCTGACATATCCTTATAATGAAACAAACAAAATTGCACTTAGCTGCATCAAAAGACTGCTCCATTTCCGACACCGGGAGTTTTGCCAAGGCTGCTTCAGGGTGCCAAAACCATATGCAGAAAACCAAGCACCACAGGTATCAAAGTGCTTTAGGAAACTAAACCAGGTTTCAAATGCCAAGCCTATAAAACACATAATTAATATTCCACTATAAAGGCTTACTACCACATCCCAACTCTGCAACAAGCTAAAGCTCACTAGTACGTGAATCAGTCATACACTCACATTCCAGATATCTGAAAACCAGAGTGTGTTTCATAATACACTCATGTCAGCCATATACCAGACTACAAAACGCCACACCTGTACATTATATAGGCTCTGCAGGGAAACCCCCTAACTTTGCCCTAGCTATGACTCTCCAACATGTCACAGTGTAAGGAACCAATAGCACAGATCAAGACAATTACTACCTGGCCAAACCTCAAACCTTAAATTTTCTCAAGATAACTTTAAACTAAAGCACTCATACTATAGCACTGCAAACAAAACTACATTCATTCACAGAACTCAATAGAGCTGCCGAATTGAACTAAATCACCAAAGCAGACAACCTGGCCCTCACAATCAGACTCTAACAGAAAACACCCTCCCACTGCAACCCATACTACTAGCCAATCACCAACATACTCTCCAGTCTATAAATTCATTCAGCCCCTTAGAGCTCACTGCATCAAAATGAAATTTACAAAACTGTTCTCTACGCAGCAATTTCAAAGCCCGATCACCACTCAATCGAAATGGAGGTGTATGGTCTAATACTACACATCTACAATATAATCATTAAATGTGTGATTAGCCTCAAGACTATGCGATACAAGTGGAGCACCTTCAACTTTACATTTGATCTTACTATGGTGCTCCACTAAATGAGTTCCCAACTGCCATATAGTTTGTCCAACATGAAGCAACCCACATGGACCCAACAGTGCATATATGACAAACTCTGATTGACATGTAGTCTGCCAACGGAATTGCCACTGTACACCATGATGTATAAAGACAGTCATCAAGAGCATAAATAGACATAAAGAACAAGAACCATATGAACTATGGCCTAGTTTCAAAACAGGCCCATCAAACTCCCCAGGCATTGTCAGTCTTAAAATATCTCGTAAATTCCACCCCCTGATATAAACAAGTCTTGGTTTATCATCTGAAAACCTAGGTATCGTAGATATAACATGAAAATGTGCATTAATATTCTTATGTAACTGCCCACTTAATGGCAAGAATGTAGTGACTTAGAGGCACATTCCAAGTTGGCCACCCCAGGCCCCTGTGTGCTGGATTGGAAGCGGGATGTACAGAGGCAGACCCGATTCTGATTGTGCGGGGGCTAGACATGCCCCAAGGGATCAGAATCGGGTCTGGGCCTATACGTGCAAGCCATCACCTGATTCAAATCGGCCTGCATGTGCAGGCCCCTACCCAGCTAACTCCATCAGGCTCCTAAATGGAGCCACGGTGGAGCCGCAATCCCCGGCTGCTGGCCACTTATTCCTTTCCCCGCAGCCTAACCCCTGATCTGGCCTCCCATGGCCAGGGTCGGACTGCAGGGAACCCCCTGCACCCTTTCGCTCCACGTCTAATCCCCGGGCTTGCCATCCCCGTCCAGTCTGCCGGCCCCTTCCTGCCCCGTCTAAACCTCCTCATACAAACTCCTTGTTCGTATGGGGAGGCTTTCATCAGGGACGGCAAGGAGGGCGAATAGTGGGGATATCCATCCCCACTATTCAAGTGTCAGAATAGACCCCTAGATGTATAAAACAAATCTTCTCTTTTACCTTGAGGCCAGTAACCAGGCTCTATCATTGTATAAACATGTAACCATGCCTACTTAACATTCTTAGAAGAGTATCCCCTATCACAAAATGCTTTGGCTAACCTATGAAACTGCTGCATATATTGAGATATTGAACTGCAGTTCCTACACTATCTTAGGAACTGAGAAAACAGAAGCCCCTTCTTCAACCCAACAGGATGTGCACTCTCATAATGAAGAAGGGCATTCCTATTGGCTCTTTCTTAAAGGAAAAAGCCCCTTGCATTCTCAAAATTTGAACACCCAAGAAGGAAATTGAAGTTTCACATGAACCATCTTAAACTGTATACAGGAGTCTTGTTTGTTTAGACAGTTGTAAAAATCAAACAAACTCTGTTCTGACCCACCCCACGGCATAAAGACATTGGGGTATGTTTACTAAACTGTCCTAATGTTACCGGCGCTAGTTGCAGCGATAATGTGAAGAATGCCATATAAGGAGTGGGCGTTCCAGTCCTAAGGTAGCAAGAATCTGTATCGCGCGATAGTGGGTGCCGTAGCACGTTAACACGCGTTAACCCTAAGTACATGCCAGTGCAGTGTTAGAAGCTATAATGATGTAGCCCACTGGTTACTGCAATGACTGTGGAGGCAGAGGTTATGGGTTTGATCCTGCAGTGGTGTAATCTAGAAAGGCTGTCTGAGGCATTTTCTTTTAATTTAAATCAGTGCTGCCAGCAAAAACACCCTCACAGTGCCGTAACCTAAGGTGCCTCATAAGGCGCCCCATAGGTCACATTATAAAGTGCCCTGTCTGCCAAGGCACCCTATAATGTGCCCTATAGCACTGTATAGGGCGCCTTACAGGGCGCCTATGAGGCACCTTAGGCTATAGCACTGTGAGGGTGTTTCTGCTGGCAGCACTGATTTAAATTAAAAGAAAATGTGTCTGTTACTGGCACAGAGTAGCTACAGACCGTGATATTGTGCGGATCCTGTGCTCAACCTGAAGGTGAGGTGAGGCACCCAACACCAGGTCCGCAGCACCTGGCTTGGCTGAGATAGCCTATGCTGCAAGTCCCCATCAGTGCCAGTGTGTGATAGGTAGTCTTTGCAGACACACCTAGGATACATCTGTGTCCATCTGTATTTCCTAGTCACGTCTAGGTG
Source organism: Ichthyophis bannanicus (assembly GCA_033557465.1). Taxonomy (NCBI): domain Eukaryota; kingdom Metazoa; phylum Chordata; class Amphibia; order Gymnophiona; family Ichthyophiidae; genus Ichthyophis; species Ichthyophis bannanicus. The sequence goes on along the minus strand of CM066035.1, from coordinate 604,444,782 downwards.
ATGCACCCAGAATAGTGCATATCCTGTGTGGGTGCCATGGTCACATGTTATAGGTGAAGGGGGGTGTTTGGACCCAAAAACGGATTATGTAGCACCACCCAAACTGCCTTCTGTGGCTCAGGGTGGGGGGACAGGATCTGAAACCAACAGATCCACATTGTACATCTCTGCAATGGTGGTAGAAGAGAGGACCATCAACTTCGTCCTGCTGGGGAACAGGCACCCTACAGGGCAGTCGATGCAGATCTGTACACATCACATAAGGCAATGGCAGACAGGCAGAATGCTGGAGAAGCTCAGCTGCCCCCCACCACTATCTGACATTCACCAGCAGAGGGCACAGTCAGTCTCCACCCTGCAAGGTGTTCCAGCCATACACATGCTAACTGCAGACAGTCTGCTAGCTAGTACTTAGTGTATGTTCCAGGAGGAACTGTGTGCATCCAAAAATGGGATGTGAGCACACACACCAAGCAGGTATGTCAGTGATTAAGCCCCAGAAAAAAGAACCCATAAATATCACTTGAGAGAAATGCTGCATAGCACTATGGGGGAATCTAGTCATGCCGTGGTCACTGCTCAGTCAGGGTTAGAGTGACCTCCCAGCATGACATGCTGTGGCCACCCTGTCCGTGCAGGTGGTGGTCAGGCACTATAATGTCCCAGCCATTGCCCTATACCCTGTGCAGATGCATCCTGCCCATGCATCCCTATCTGGGCCAGACCCACAGTACCTTGCTCTTCATTATGCACATTGGCAGGCTAACACTGGAAACAGTACAAGCAGTGTGGGCTCAGTAAGGTGTGGGCAGCCACAACACACTGGATAGACATACACACACTCCCACACCTATGCCAGCATTATGCAAATATGGAGGTTTGTGGCAGCCCTGGCCGCCTCACCAGTCCTGGGCACAGTGCGGGCATTGCTATGGTACGGAATACTGTTGGGGTCATTCCCCGGGGTGGTAAACACTGTCAGAAGCAATAACTGAAACACACTCCCCAGATATCAGAAAGGTTGCTATGATGAATCTCTATCAACAAATCGTGTTTAACTTAGAATTTGTTAGCTGACATTATTCATAGCAACCTTTTGATATATGTGGAACGTGTTCCCAAGTTTAGGACGGCATTGCTAAGGTATGCAGAGGCCAGTATTGGGAGATGCTGCTCCGTGCAGGGCCCAACAGCCTGACTCTCCATGAGGCTTTGGATAGTGGAGCCTTTGGGTGTGGGCGTTTCTGCCCCTGTTGGCCGCTGCTCTAGGGCAGAGGTTCCAAACTCCAGTCCTGGTGGGCCAAACACGGTTCAGGTTTTCATGCTGTCCCTAATGAATATGCAAGAGATACATTTGCATACAATGGGGGCGATGCATACAAATGCAGCACAGGCATATTTATTAGGGACAGCATGAAACATGAATGGTGTTTGGCCCTCCAGGACTGCAGTTGGTAAACTCTGCTCTAGGGATTGCACATGTTTATGGTGTTTGTGCTCTGTAGGGTAAAATATAGGCGTTTCCGGCATGTTGAATTTATCTGCAATAATGGTTACGCCTTTATTACCATGGTTTAGTACTGGGTAAAATATGGGGACAAGGTTGGCAGGAGCCACAGCTGGGACTTACACTTGTGACCTTTTGCCCCTGATCCCACTGGCTGTGTGTACTGCACCAAACTGTTGTCACAGGGGCAGATCATTCCCTGGGGATACCATGACTGTTTGCCAGACGGACCTTGTCTGTTGCAGTACACGGCACCCACCTAAACGGGGCTTGGCTGTTGTCTGCTGTGGGCAGATGCCACTGCCCCCTCCGCCACCAGCACCCCTCTGTCACCATGCTGACATGCCCTTATGCCAGTGGTGCTGGTGGTGCCAAGTCCCAGGCCATCCAGTGTGCCGGTAGGCAGCTGCCTATGGTGTGGGTTCTCGTGTAGGGGTGCCTACATGGACATGCGCACTTCCCCTCGGCACCGCCTGCCAATGTTATGTGCCCTGGGGGTACCTGCTGGGTAATATCCCCTGTGACACTGTGGGACACACACTCGTGCCCATGTTGGTCCCTCGTCAGTTGCTGTCTTGCTGCTTTACAGTTTTGGCATTCCTATGTGCCACCTAGGCATCTGCCTAGTCCGCACTGTGCCCCAGCTGGACCACAGCATGTGCCGCCTCCAGCCCCCTGTATCCCATTTACAGCATCAGTATAGTTTCCTTTTCCTACGTGCCCACTCTGCTGTTGCTACACATGTGCACGCCATAACAAACCTGCCCAATATAAGCAACAAAAACCCTGATCACCACTATTTCAATGTGGGATCATTCACTTTGTAGGGGGACAAAGCATAGACCCTTCCAAACATGATATCTTCCTTTTTACGCTTTGTCAGTAGTGTTGCTTTATGTTTATCATTAATATCACTATTGGCCAGCTTGGTTATTGGGATTTCAGATGTGGTTCTGGTCATTTTATATGTTTATTTACCTTTTTGGTTCCTGCACATGTTTTATTTATTTTATTTATTTAACAATCATTTATATCCCGCATCTTCCAGAGTTCAGATGCGGTTTACAATTGAACAACAGTCAACAAAGCAAGGGCTTGTTTTACATGGAACAATTTTTGACAGTAAACAATGTAATAGTTAAATACGTAACAGAACAGTGTAATGGTTAAATACATAACAGAACAATGTAATGGTTAAATACATAACAGAACAAGAACAATTTAAGAACTATGTACAGATACAGGTTTGTAGGCTCCTTAGATTTAAATCATGGTTATTTACAAGTGGGTGTAAATCTGTTAAGTTATGAGGTTTAGCTTTACTCAGTTGGGTGTAATTTAGCCTTTTTCTGGGATGATCAATGGATTATCTATGTTGTTGTAGTGCATGGCAAAGAGGTAGGTTTTCAGTTTTTTGCGGAATTCTATAATTTCTGTTGTAGATCTTAGGTCCTCCGGGATGGAGTTCCAAATGAGGGGGGCACTTTTCTGGATTTCCCTGCCTTTGCTGTACATTGTTGACTGAAATGGTTTCTCTTTCCTGCAAATGTGCCTCTAACGCGAGGGTTTCACTGGCGTTAGTGTTCAGACCCGGATTTCACAGCGTTAGCATGCCTGGAGCCTCTCCCGCCAACTCTTCGCCCATTGACCCCTATCTCCACCCTCTGGGAGGCTTTTCACCACCCTTCAGAGACGGATTTCACAGCATTAGTGTGCCTTAATGCCGCTGCCGATGTGATCGCGCGATAATGTTACATTATTGCACGATAACATTACGTATTCTGCGATAACGTCACCGCTGCTACGTTAAGACGGTTTAGTAAACATACCCCTTTGTCAATATAGCGAATCCACATATGCATATATTGACAATAACTACAATCAGCTAACCATACTGAACCAAAATGAGCCATATAAAGATTTGCTATTGAAGCGGCCATTGTAACACCCATAGCTACACCCGAATGTTGCTGGTAAAGCGGGCTACCATAACAAAAAAATGTTTCACAAAGAGCCAGCAGGGCCAGTTGCATAAGGAATCTTAATTAAACAGAAGGTTTATCACCTCTTCTAACTAGTACCTCTTCTATGATTTCCAATGCCCCCCACCTTGGTATATTAGTATATAAAGAATCCCCGTCAAGTATTACCAACCACCCTTCCAATGTAAAATTTTGGGGTATGTTTACTAAACTGCGCTAATGTGCGCGGCGCACATTAGCGTGCGCTAAGGTACCTTAGCACACGCTAATTTTGCGTTACGGGGCACAAATGTGACCCGCACAGGTGCGCGCCGCACTAAAGTGCCCGCTCATGTGCGCAGCGTGCTGATGTGCTATAAAGGCGTGGAAAGGCTCCCGGAGGGCGGAGGAAGGCTCTCCAGGGGCGGAGGGAAGGGGTCAATGGGTGGAGAGTGGGAGGGGAGAGGCTCCCCGCACACTAGCGGGGCTGAAATTCAAGTAAAAAAAATACTGCGAGTGAGAACCTCGCGGTAGAGCCGATTTAAAGGGAAGAGAAACCATTTATGTCAGCAATGTACAGCAAAACCAGGGAAACCCATGAAACAGTGATAAGTGTGATACATGTGCATGGTACAAAAATACAAAGAAACATTGAAAAGGACCCCAACAAAATTAAAAAAAATTATAATCAAGCTGGGCAATAGAGATAGTAATGGGACACATCAAAAAACACTCCCAAGAAAGCCGCAAAAAATAAATATGAATTTTAGAAGGGTCTACGATCCATCCCCATACAAGGTGAATGATCCCACAGTGAAATAGCACTGATCAGGGTTTCCCTCTCCATTGGACAGGTTACCTATGGCATGCACATGTTCCACAACAGCAGGGCGGGCAGTTCGGAATGGGCAACTGGACAGATGCTGGGAAAGGGGATACAGAGGGCTGCAGGCGGCACATGCTGTGGTGCAGCTGGGGCACAGTGCGGACTAGGCAGATGCCTTGATGGCACTTAGGAATGCTGAAGCTGAACAGCAGCCAGACAGCAACTGATGAGGGCCCAACATGGGCACGAGAGTGTTTAGCACAGTGTCACAGGGGATAGTACCCAGCAGTTACCCCCAAGGGCACAGAACATTGGCAGGCGGTGATTGGGGGACATGCGGACAGATATGCAGGTACCCCTACCACAGAACCTGCACCATAGGCAGCCGCCTACCCGCACACAGGATGGCCTGAGACTGCGTACCACCAGCACCACCAGCAGAAGGGCATGTCAGCATGGTGGCACAGGGGTACTGGAGGTGGAGGGGGGCAGTGGCAGCTGCCCAGAGCAGACCATGGCCTAGCCCTGTGTAGGTGGATGCAATGCACTGCAACAGACAGGCCCTGCCGGACAAACAGTCATGGTATCATCAGGGAACACACTGTCTCTGTGGCAACATGGTGGTGCAGTGCACACAACCAATGTGTTTGGAGGCAGAAAGTCACAGGTTCAAGCCCCAGCTGGGGCTCCTGCCAATCCAGTCCCATATTTTACCCACAACTATATCGTGATAGTAAAGATGAACCTTTATTGCAGAGAACATAAGCATGGCTCAGACACCTCTATTTTACCCTACAGAGCACAGACACCAGAAACATGCACATTACCTAGAGCAGATTCCCCCAAATGCAGTCCTGGAGGGCCACAAATCCTTCAGGGTTTATGCTGTCTCAAATCTAAGGATGGAGCGGTACTGGTGGTGGAGGTGCAAGCAGCTGGTGGCAACAGCAGACCATGGCGTAGCCCTGTCCAGGTGGGTGCCGTGCACTGCAACAAACAGGCCCTGTCGGATGTACAGTCATGGACTCCCCAGGGAATGCAGCATATCTGTGGCAACATGGTGGTGCAGTGCACACAGACAGTGTGTGCAAGAACAGAAGGTCACAGGTTCAAAGCCCAGCTGGGGCTACTGCCAATTCAGTCCACATATTTTTCCCACAACTAAACTGTGATAGTAAGGACAAACCTTTCTTGCAGAGAACATACGCATGGTTAATACGTCTATATTTTATCCCACTGAGCACAGACACCATAAACAGGCGCATTACCTAGAGCAGAGTCTCCCAAATGCAGTCCTGGAGGGCCAAACACCATTCAGGTTCCATGCTGCCTCTAATAAGGATGCCTGTGCTGCATATCTATGCACCACCCCCATGGTCTGCAGATGTATCTCATGCATATTCATGAGGGACAGCATGAAAACCCGAACAGTGGTTGGCACACCAGGACTGGAGTTGGGAACCTCTGCCGTAAAGCAGCAGCCAACAGGGGCAGACACACCCACACCCACAGGCCCCATTGGCCAATGCCTCCTGGAGAGGCAGGACATTGGGCCCTGCGTGCATCTCCCAATAATAGCACTTGCATACCTTAGCAATGCCACCCTACACCTGGGTATACGCTACACAGCTATCAAACATTTGCTATGATTACTGGCAGATAGCAATTCCTACGTTAAGCACAGTTTGCTGATTGAGCTCCATCATAACAATCTTTCTGATGTCTGCAGTGTGTACTTCAAGTCTGGTCTCTGACAGTGTTTACCACCCTGGGGAGTGACCCCCAACAGTATTGCGTACCATATCCATGCCTGTACTGTGCCCAGGACTGGTGTGGTGGCCAGGGCTGCTAAACTCCTCTATAGTAGAACAATGCTGGCATAGGTGTGAGAGTGTGTGTCTGTCTATCCTGTGTGTGGTGGCTGCAAACACCCTCCACAGCCCACACTGCCAGCACTGTTGCCAGTATTGGCCTGCCAATGTGCATAATGAGGAGCAAGGTACCATGGGTATAGCCCGGACAGGGCATAGGGCAATGGCTGGGACATTGTAGTGCCCGGCCACCACCTACACAGACAGGGTGGCCACAGCATGTCCTGCTGGGAGATCACTCACACCCTGACTGTGCAGTGACCACGGCATGGCTAGATACACCCATAGTGCTATATAGTATTTCCTTCATGTGATATTTATGGGTTTCCTTTTGGGGCCCAGTCACTGACTTATCTGCTTGTTGTGTATGCTGACATCCCGGTTCTGGGTGCATGCATTTCCACCAGGGACATGCACTATGGACTAGCTAGCAGACTGTTTGCAACTGGTATGTGTCTTGATGGAGTGCCTTGCAGGGTGCAGCGGCTGAAGGCTTGCTGCAGGAGCATATCAGATAGTGGTGGGGTGCAGCTTAGCATATCCAGGCCTAATGTCTGTCTGCTATTGCATTATGGATGTGTACAGAGCTGCATTGACTGCCCTGTAGGTGTCTGTTCCGCAGCAGGACCGGGGTTGATGGTCCCCTCTACTGCCACCATTGTAGGGAGGTAGAGTGTGGATCTGTTGATGGAAGACCCTGTTTACCACCCTCAGCCCTGGAGGAGGAGGGTGGTGGTACATAATCCTCCTGGGGGTCAATAGGGTCTACACCTGACTGAGACATACAGATAAATCCATGGAGTGTCTGCAAAAACTATCTATCTCCCACATCAGCACTGCTGGGGACCTGTAGCATGGCCTATTTCTGCCATGGAAGGTGCTGTGGACCTGGTGCTGGGTGCCTCACCGCACCCTCAGGGTGAGCACAGTACCCGCACAATGTGACGCTGTGTAGCTACTCTGTGCCAGTAAAACACACGGTCAGTACCCCCTAACAGGCCAAGGTGCTGTGGGGGTGCATACCCCATCTTTTGTTCATCTGTGGACAGCTGATTTGTATGTGCAGTGAATCATGGGTATGGGTGGGCTAACCCTATCCTGGTGACCACAGCAAACTGTCTGTGTGGTGACATGCAGTCTCTCTGCAGCCAGCCAGGGGCTTGCTAGCTGCTATAGAGCTGTAGCCCACTGGTTACGTCACTGCCTGTGGAGCCAGAAGTCATGGGTTCTAACCCACAGTGGGGTTATTTGATAGGGCTGCCCAAAGCATTATCTCTTTTTAATGTACATTATTGCTACCAGCAAAAACACTCTCAGCGTACTGTACCCATAAGGTGCCTCAGAGGGCGCTTTATAGGGTGCCCTATAGGGCACCTTATGGTTACCGTCCATATAAAGTGCACTAGACGTTATCCTGTGGAGCGACTTATAGGGTGCCCTATAGGGGACATTTTAGGGTGCCGTGTTGGACAGTGCACTTTATAATGTGCCCTATGGAGTGCCTTATAGGGTGCCTTATGCGGCACCTTCAGTTATGGCACGTGAGGGCGTGTTTGCTGGCAGCAATTAATAAAATACAAATAATGTTCTACAGGAAACAATACATACATTGCAAAGCTGATGCCTCAGCCAGCCTTACGTATTAGGCACACTGGGGAGCAAACTCATGACCCCTGTATCAGCAGTCAGTGCTTTAACCATTGTGCTACACTGCTGTTCCTCCTTGCATGTCAGCGCACCTACTTCAGATTTCCATGCATTTAAATGCACAGTGCTGCCATCAAACACAGTGCTATGACCTTGCTGTGCCTCATTGGGCACCCTATATGGCGCCCTATAGGCCACCCTTTCAGCAACATTGTAGGTTGCTGTGGCAGACAGTGCACTTTAAAATGTGCCCTCTGGAGTACCCTATGAGGCGCCTTATGCAGCACCTTATGTTACAATACTTTGAGGGTGTGTTTGCTGGCAGCACTAATTAAAATAAAAATAAAATGCCCCCTACAGCAATATTACCTATAACAGGTAATGCCTCAGCCAGCCTTCTTCATTAGGCACATTGAACCCATGACTCCTGCATCATTGGTCAGTGTCTTAACCATTGTGCTACACTGCTGCTCTTCCTTGCATGTCAGCGCACCTACTTATGATTTTCATTCCTTAAACTGCACAGTGCTGCCATCAAAAACAGTGCTGTGACCTTGCGGTACCTCATACGGCACCCTATAAAGCGCCCTATAAGCAACATTCTAGGGTGCCTTGGCGGACAGTGCACTTTAAAATGTGCCCTCTAGGGTACCTTATGGGGCGCCTTATGTTACAGTGCTTTCAGAGTGTGTTTGCTAGTAGCAGTAATTAAAATAAATTTAATATGCCTCAGACTGCAATATTTCCTTTAACATGTAATACTTCAGCCAGCCTTCTTTATTGGGCACAGTGGGGGATTGAACCCATGATCCCTGCCCCATCGGTCAGTGTCTTCACCATTGTACTGTGGTTATGTTCCTGTGTGTGCACATCAGCGCGCCACTTATGCTTCCCGCACAAGTTTCTCATGCGCTAATGTGCGCGGTGCACATGAGCGCACAGCACACATTAGCGCATGATTAATCCCGGTTTGCTTTTTCAGACTGAAACGCCCACTCCTTATATGGCATCCCGCACAATAGCGCGGCGCGCACCTAATGGGGTTTTAGTAAACATACCCCTTTGTACTTCAAAAGCATGATATAATTTAAAAAACATGTTTGGTGTCATGCAAAAAAGATGGAGTAGAAAGTATCAAAGAACCCAAATAGGAGTCTAAATAAATAGACATTGGTTCTAACAATGCTCCACAGGAGGAGACAATTGGTTACCTGGGAGGTGATTGCAAATTCTTATGAATTTTAGGAAATATATAAAATCAGGGGAGCTTCGGTGCTTTAGGATTCAAAAACAAAAATTCTTTCTGAGTTAATATTCTATTTTGAAGAGCTTCTGTCAACTGCTTATTCTCTATCTTGAAAACACTCAGTAGGGTCAACTGTTAAAGGGCAGTACTTCGTGCCATCAGACAATTGATGTAACACTTCTTAATGATGGTACACAGCATTTATTTATTTATTTTATATTTCTTATATACCGACTTTCATGATACCAAGGTGGTTTACATTGAACAAACTGAAATTACTTTGAACAGGACATTATAACTTGGAGATAACTATTTACAGGGAACTTGGGCAATGGAGGGTTAAGTGGCTTGCCCAAGATCACAAGGAGCACCTATGGGACTAGAAACCCCAGTCCTTCGGCCCAAGGTTGCTGTCCTCTAGTGGGATTTGAACCCCTGATCTTCCTGCCTGAGGTAACTTGCCCCAAGCTCTAGGCCACTCCTTCCAGCATTGAGCATGACAACTGCCCCACCCTTATCTGCTCGTTTAATAATAATCTTCTGATTCATAAATAACACAGGTCTGTGACTAAAAAGCTGTTTGATTATTTTCATCTAATTTCCATGTATTTTGGTGTGCTGAAAACAAATAAAATATTGAAAAAACTCCTAGACGTCATGATTTGCCACAACATGCAAAATTGTCTTCAAATTTATCAAATTTTTTCAAATTACTATTAATTAATTCACATAAGTGCATTTAAGATATAAAATGCTAAAAAAACCTTAAAGGGGTTGTCCGAGTTATGTAAAAAAAAAATAGCACTGTAAATCTGATGGTCAGCAATATATACCTAAGCTAAGCAGGTTTTAAGTCCGTGCTTCTAATGGTAGAAGGGGTTAATCTTTCCTGAAAAATCCAGTGGGAAGGAGACACAGGGCAGATAGCAGCAGCTCCGGTCAGTGCAGGGGGGCGTGGCCAGCACTGTGTCGTCTCGTGTACAGACACAGAGCTGCTCTCTCCTGCATGCCACACTTGTGCATGAATCATCATCAGGTTCTTGGTTCTAGGCTGTTCACACTTTTTCATTGCAATTCGTGTTAGCTCGTCATTCTTCAACCGTTATGTTATGGCTCCGCGAAAGTGTATTAATTCGCCAGACAGTTTCTGTTTCATCTGTGATGAATATACAGTGTTGAAGCAACAGCAGAATATTACAGACTTTGTAAAAAAAAGTATACTTTGCATACTTTGGACTAAAAATTGGAGATCAAGATAAAGTCTGGGTGCCTCATAAAGTGTGCAAACGGTGTGTTGAGGACCTCCGAAACTGGTTCAAGGGTAAGAAAAAATCTTTCCGTTATGGGATTCCTATGGTATGGCGAGAGCAAAAGAACCATAGTGACGACTGTTACTTTTGTTCATGCAATGTGAAAGGGTTTAATTCCAAATGGAAGCGTTCCATTTCATACCCCAATCTTCACTCGGCAATTCATTCCATCCCCCATGGCACAGATATACCAGTACCCAAGCCCCCTGCTACCTTGGAAGAGATACCTATCTCCGATGAAGGTGAAGTCATACCTGAACCAGATGACGAATCAAGTTCTGACTTTGAAGATGATACAAGACCAAAATTGTTTTCTCAGGAGGAGATGAATGATTTGGTAAGAGACTTGAATCTTCCCAGAGATGCCGCTGAGTTACTCGGATCAAGGCTGAAAAGCAGGAATTTATTTTTGCCAGGAGTGTCATCTTCATGGTTCAGACATCGTGAAAAGGAGTTCATTCCTTACTTCGCCCAGGAAGGCAAGTTGGTTTATTGCATCGATGTCAAAGGTCTGATGGGTCAATTTAAAATCCAATATGATTCAGAGCAATGGCGTATTTTTATAGATTCTTCAAAAAGAAGTCTCAAAGCAGTTTTACTCCACAATGATTTTTACGCTTCCATACCTGTAGGTCATTCCGTACACTTGAAGGAAACCTACGAGAACTTGGAATTGGTTCTTTGTAAACTTAAATATGAAGACCTTGGTTGGCAAGTGTGTGGGGACTTGAAGGTCTTGTGCATGCTGCTCGGGCAACAAGCTGGGTATACCAAATATCCTTGTTTTCTGTGTCTATGGGACAGTCGAGACTGACAAAATCACTGGACCAAGAAGAGTTGGCAGCCGAGGGTGCTAACAGTCGGTGAAAAAAATGTCCTCCGAGAAACTTTGGTACCTTCCCATAAAGTTCTTCTACCACCTCTCCACATAAAATTGGGATTGATGAAGCAATTCGTAAAATCACTTCCAAGAGATGGAGAATGCTTCGAATACTTGGTCACCAAGTTTCCAGGCCTGTCGGAGGCAAAATTGAAGGAAGGTGTGTTCGTCGGACCAGACATTAGAAGGCTTATAGTTGATAAAGAGTTTGTCAATACCATGATGGATCCTCAAAAAGAAGGGTGGATTGCATTTAAAGAAGTCGTACAGAAATTTTTAGACAATAACAAAGATCTTCACTACAAGAAGATCGTTGGACGAATGCTGAAAGCATTTCAAGCTTTAGGTTGCCTGATGAGTTTGAAAGTGCATTTCCTCCAGTCCCACCTTGACTACTTTCCTGAAAATTTGGGAGCTGTGAGTGAGGAACAAGGTGAACGATTCCACCAAGACATTAAAGAGATGGAAAGGAGATACCAGGGAAAATGGAGCATTACAATGATGGCAGACTACTGTTGGATGCTTCAGAGAGACATTCCAGATGCTACTAACAAGCGTAAATGCACCAAGAGGAGCCTCACAAGGAAGAAGAATCAAGTTTAGTGTGTGTAGGTGAGCTCATTTCAGTTCAAAAAAGGATTTTCATGACAATATTGTAATAAAACTTTAATTTTATAAGTCTATTTCCATTTATTTTGAGGTATTGCCTTATTTAACATAGTTACCTAAATTGTCAGGAAACGTGATGTCCTATGACAAACTGGAGGTCATTTTCGGATTCAGCACACCAAACAACATAAAGATTACGTGGAATAACCAAAACAGCTCTCGAAAAAAAATTTTTTGCAGACCTGTGATAATTGTTTGAGTGCTGTCTGTTCCACATAGGATAATCGGCAGCTATATTTCTTTACTTCCATTAACTCAAGAGTCTGTACTTCTTGTAACACTAAGGGGTATGTTTACTAAACTGCGTTAGTGCAATTCGCGTTAGGAGCCGCGGTAGTGAAAGAAACCCCAAATAAGGACATGGGCGGTACATCATCACCACTACCGCGCGTTAGAAAATTAACGAGCGTTACCGGGTGCCGTGCCGCGTTACTGCGCGTTAATCATAAGAAGACGTACAGACACAAAGCACTGAAACAGAGCTGTAGCACAATGGTTACGGTACTGACTGCTGTTACATGCAGCATGGGTTTGAGTCCCCAGTGTGCCTAACGCAGAAGGCTGTCCCAGGCATCACCCTGTACATTACAGAGGGAAAGAGGAGGCATGTTTTTCGTTACGCTGAGTATTAGTGTCAGGAAAACACCCTCGGAGTGTTGCGAGGTTGCGTGCATTGGTACGTGCGTAGCTGCGCGCGTACAATCATGCGTGGGTACGTGTGATTTTACGTGCGTGTGTACGTGTGTTTTTACCAGTGTGGGCATCTTATTTTACAGACTCTGTAGGGTGTCTTGCACCTATGCATTATGCTAGCAGATGTACGTGTGATGGCCTATGGTTTATCAGAGCCTGTGAGCAGGTGCTGGGGTTTCACAGGGTTGGATTGTGCCAGTCACACCCATGATGCACTGCACATGCAAATCAGCTGTCCACAGATACACACCATGGGGAATGCACCCCCACAGCACCTCAGCCTGGTAGGGGGGACTGACCATGTGCACCCCCACAGCACCTCGGCCTGGTAGGGGGTACTGACCGTGTGTTGTACTGGCACAGAGTAGCTATACACCGTCACATTGTGCGGGTACTGTGCTCACCCTGAGGGTGCAGTGAGGCACCCAGCACCAGGTCCACAGCACCGTCCATGGCACAGGTCCAAAGCAGTGTTAATGTGTGAGATAGGTAGGTTCTGCAGGACCACCTTGGACATCTCTGTCTGTTTCAGTCAGGTGTAGCCCCCATGCACCACCACCCCTCTCCCCCAGGGCTGAGGGTGGCAAGCAGGGTCTCCCATCAAAAGATCCACAGTCTACCTCACTGCAAAGGTAGCAGTAGAGGGGAACATTAACCCTAGTCCTGCTGAGGAACAGACCCCCCACAGGGCAGTCAATGCAGCTTTGTACACAGCCATAACACAATAGCAGACAGACATTAGACTGCACCCCACCACTATCTGATATTCCCCTGGTGCAAGCCATCAGCCACTCCATCACAACACCTACCAGCTGCAAACAGTCTACTAGTGCCCAGTGGAGATGCCTGCACCCAGAACTGGGATGTCAGCATACACAGCAAGCAGATACATCAGTGACTGGGCCCCAAAAGGAAACCCATATTTATCACATGAGAGAAATACTAGATAGCACTATGGGAGTGCCTAGCCATGCTGTGGTCACTGCACAGTCAGGGTGAGAGTGATCTCTCAGCAGGATATACTGAGGTCACCTTGTCTGTGTAGGTGGTGGCCGGGCACTGCAATGTGCCTGTCACTGCCCTATGCCCTGTGCAGATGCACCCTGGCCAGGCCACCCTGTCTGGCCTATACCCATGGTACCTTGCTCCTCATTATGCACATTGGCAGCCCAATACTGGCAACATTGCTGGCAGTGTGGGCTGTGGAAGGTGTTTGCAGCCACCACACACTGGATAGACAGACAGCCACCCCCACACCTATGCCAGCATTGTGCTACTATAGAGGTGGTCAGCAGCCATACCCACCACACCAGTCCTGGGCATAGTACAGGCATGGATATGGTACACAAGACTGTTGGGGGGGTCACTCCCCAGGGTGGTGAACACTGTCAGAGACCAGATCTGCAGCACACACCGCAGACATCAGAATGATTGTTATGGTGGAGCTCAATGAGCAAAATGTGCTTAACATAGGAATTGATATCTGACAGTTATCATAGGAAATGTCTGATAGCTGTGTACCATATACCCAGGTGTATGGTGGCATTGCTAAGGTATGCAACTGCTAGTGTTGGGAGATACAGGCAGGGCCCAATGTCTTGCCTCTCCAGGTGGCATTGGCCAATGGGGCCTGTGGGTGGGTGTGTGTCCCTGTTGGCTGCTGCTTTATGGCAGAGTTCCCCAACTCCAGTCCTGGTGTTCCAAACACTGTTCGGGTTTTCATGCTTTCCCTCATAAATATGCATGAGCTACATCTGCATACCATGGGGGTGGTGCATAGCTATGCAGCACAGGCATCTTTATTAGAGGCAGCATGAAACCGGAATGGTGTGGGGCCCTCCAGGACTGCATTTGCGGGACTCTGCTTTAGGTAATGTGCCTGTTTCTGGTGTCTGTGTTTGGTGTGGTAAAATATAGGCCATGCGTATGTTCTCAGCAATAAAGGAGTGTCTTTACTATCACTGTTTAGTGGTGGGTAAAACTATGGGGACTGGGTTGGCAGGAGCCCCAGCTGGGATTTGAACCTGTGACCCTCTGGTCTTATAGGCACTGGCTGTGTCTGTTGCACCACATTGTGGCCACAGAGACAGGGTAGTCCCTGGATTTAGTTAAACCGGCCTGACAAGTCAGAAACCCTGCTCTGCAACAGGTTTACTGTTGCCTCATTTACCTTGTATGCAGACAAAGGTGCACATAAACCTAAGAAAGGACCTCAGAAAAGGGGCACACACCCATAACCAAGCTGGGCAACAATGATATCATTGAGAAACATTACACCACAAGCCCAGGACAGCTCCATTACAATGTAATGCTCTTTGAAAGGGTCTGCGTAGCGTAGACCCTTCCACACATCATTTATTTTTATTTTGGTGCTTTCCAGGGAGTGTTGTTCCTTGTTGCCCATTGCTATCACTGTTGCCCAGCTGAATTATGCTTTTTAAAATGTTTCTTGTGGTCATTTTTAACGTTTTATGTGAAATTTTGTTCTGTGCACATGTATCACACTGCTCACGTTTTGTGGGTTTCCCCGGTTTTTCTGTACATTGCTGACGGAAATGGTTTCTCTTCCCTTTAAATGCCTTTAACGACAGGTTTTCATTCACGTTGGAATTGAGCTCTGAAATTCAGCGCGTTAGTATGAGGGGAGCCTCTCCCCGCCCACTCTCCGCCCATTGACCCCCTTCTCTCCGCCCACTCTCCACCTTCTGCGCTGTTTTAACGCGCCGCGGAGCTTTACGATCGTTAACTACGGTTAACGCACGTAGTATGACGTTAACGGCCGTTAGCGCGTCGGTACGCGTGTTATACGGCACTTACGATCGTTAACGTCGTATTACGCGCGTTAGTCACGTTTACCGCACTTTAGTAAACATCCCCCTAATTCCTTAAAAATCTGTTTTTCTGGGGGAGGTGATATAGGGGGAACCCAAGTAGAACATAAAGGAAGGGAGGTTGAATTCTGTTGTGATAACCTATCTCTAACCTGCCCTTCTTCAACAGGTTGCATAGGATCACTGTTCGATGGTCCTGATACCAAAGAAAAAAATGCATGCAAATGTAATTTTCATAAAAATTTATCAAAATCCACACGAAAGGCAAAAGGATCATACTGAGCATGAGAACAAAAGACAGTACACATTCTAAAAAGGAAAGTTACACATCCAACAATTGAACTGATGAAATATTCACCACTAAATTTCCTGCAGTGGTTGCGGCCATGTCCATGGTCGATGTGTGAACTGCTGATCATTCCTTTTCCAACATCCATGACCCTGACCCCTGCTGGGGCATCCTTTGCCTTTCTCTAAAAAATTATTACTAGATCTTTTCTCTTGGCCATCTGAATCTTCAGAGGAAAAATCATTTGTACAATTGCGGCAATTGCTGTTAATATTGTGGCACGTTTCTGCTTCCTGTTTTTCCATGTAATTTGCACCTAGTTAAATTTTCTAAAATGTTCATTGTAAAAATAATAATAATCGTTATTATTATAGTTTTTGTTATATGTAAACCACCATTGATCTCTGGAAGAAGCGGTATAAAAAAATGTACAAATAAAAAAGTACAGAATCCAAGATATTATTTTCAAATGGTTTCAGTCATACCTCACTGACAGACGACAGCAGATAAAAATGGGTACGAGCTGTGCGCATGTGCGCGCGCACACACCTCACCAAGCGAGCGCACATACTTTACAACAGAGCGCACAAAAATTGTGGTTCTGATTCTGATAGAAAACAACACAGATGTCTTAAAATTTAAAAGTTGTTATTGTAATTACTAGAAATGTTCCGCTTCATTTAGTAATCGTCTATTTTCATTTAATTTGATTAAAATCAATGTGGTGTATATACTGTATTCTGACGTGTAGTCAAATTTTAAAGTATATAACTCCTAGTGTCGTTATGTGGCACACAAAAATTTAACCTTCCTTCAAAAGCTGCACAGCTGATATTTTAAGCGCACACAGCCTACAGAAAATTAGAGGGAACATTGGGTACGAGCACCTCCAAACCATACCAGCAAATACAAGGAGTACCCCAAGGTTCCACACTATCCGCACCCCTTTTCAACTTATATCTCCAATCCCTCTGCTCGATCACTAAAAAGCACAACATCCACTTCCACTTATATGCAGATGACATTATACTATATTGTCCCCTCCACACAAAACAACCGACATACACACAGATTCAGGACTGCTTCACACTGGTTTTCAGCAAATAACCTATCGCTCAATTACAAAAAGACTGAAGGGGGACAAGGAACTCCTCATTCACCCCTCCTACCACAATAACACACTAAACAACATTAAGATAAATGTTCGACTAGAGCTGAAATACATCGGGATCACTCTCAACCAACAACTTTCCTTCAAAGCTCAAGTAACGATGACAGCCAAAACAATCTGTTTCAAAATGAAGACCCCACAATGACTCCACCCTCTCCTTGAATCAGCAGACTTCCAATCAGCACTTCTAGCCCTCACTCTCCCTCATACAACAGCATCTACTATGGCCTGCCACAAGCCACCCTCCTCCCTCTTCAAACTGCTCTAAACACTGCAGCACATACAATCCAGGGAGCTGCTAAACATGACCACATTAGCCCCATCCTAAAACAGCTCCACTGTCTGCCCCTCCTCAAAAGAATCAAATATAAATCCTTGTTCCTTACGCACAAAGCACTATACTTCCACCCGACCACCTACCTCCATTCCCTCCTTCAGAAACTCACTACAAACAGACCATGAAGAGCTGCTACAATCAACAAAATCACCATTCCACAATTGAAAACACACAATTCAACCAACAAATTTCCCACAGAGCATTTGGACTTTACACACCGTCCCTTTGGAACTCTGCCAGACACAATAAGGAATATCACCAACCTCCCCTCCTTCTGAAAGACCTGAAAACCCACTTATTCTTCGAACACTTTGGATCCTCCACCTACCCCCCACCCCCACCCCTTACATGACACCATCAAGACAGAATCTGCACTTGTAAATAGTTAAAGAATATACCATTTACCTCGTATGTATAGCTCTCCTATTGTAAATAGTTCAATGACTGCAAATAGTTTGATATTATATATACTGTATAACTAAGGTGTTATTTGTTTTATGTAACTGTGTTAACTGTGTTAATAGTTATCAAAGGTGTTATTTGTTCTATGCAACTGAATGTTCTGTAAACAGCTGTGACCTGGTGAAAAGCGGTATATGAGCCTAGCTAAAGAAAATAAACAAATAAAATATGTCTCTTGTTTCTGAAGCCTTTATTCTGGATTCTGCCAAGGGCACACATGTTGTCAAGTGCCGTTGAGTCAGTGTCGACTCATGGTGACCCTCTGGATAGTTTTCCTAAACTGCATTGGGTTTTCAGTCAGGCGGCTCATTGTTGACAGAGTGGAACCCATAGCTGCTCTTATTGTATTGATCCATCTCATTGCTGGCCTTCCTCTTTTGCATTGACCTTCTTCTACCTTGCTAAGCATGACGTCTTTTTCTTTTTTTCTTTTTTTTTATTATTTATTTATGAATATTTTAACAATATATCAAGCAAAGCTTGTACAGAACAATAATACTTGCAATTATAATATACAGAACCATAAAGATCAAAGAAATAATAATGCAAGGATTATAAGTAGTCCCCTAATGGGGGAGTCAACCAAAGAAAAAGGAGAAACTCCTAACACTTAGCAATAAACCAAGGAAAAATGAGAGTAGACAGTGCGCCAAGGAGAGCATTTAAAATAGATGGAGTCATACCTCAGGAGAAGTAGTAGTTGGTAAATGCATACTTAAAAAAGCAGAAAGATCCTCAGGAGAGAAAAAGACATATTTCTGTGCTTTATAGGTAATTAAACATTTGCAAGGAAATTGTAACATAAATGAAGCACCAATACGCACCACCCCAGATTTCAATAATAAGAAGGCCCTCCTCCGTTTCTGTGTTTCCCGTGCAACATCCGGGAAAAGAAAAATCTTTTTCCCATGAAACATGCTATCTCGCTTTTTATAAACATTTTTTTTTTTAATTCTTTATTTTCGTTTTATAACAACAAAGGAAAGGAAGACATACAGCTAAAAGACAGATACATAAAATGTGATACATACACCAAAGTAAACCCCTGCCACCCCCCTCCCCCTGCTTCTTCTCTAGAAAACTAATCATTCCCGAAGCGGGCGTGTACTGACATTATTGTGTTACAAAACCTAACGGTGATCTGAAACATGATGAGTGCACATTAAACAGACATGTCGGAACAATGAGCAGAGTGTACATAATCATTGAGCATCTGCCATTTAGACAAGCAAGAGTGAGTTTGGACATGGGGAATAGCTCTCCGAGATATCTGCTCATATTTACTATATAAGCAGACGAGGTTCCACCATTCATTGACAGTAAGTCGAGAGCTATCCTTCCAATTCCTCGTGATTAAACATATGGCTATACCTAGCATGAAATCAAGGAGAAAGCAACCCTTCTTAGGAAGAGAGGGGACCTCCGCCACAGAGCGGAGTCCCACAATCTTCCAAGAGAGAGGCTCGTGAAGATGTAAGATACATTGAATACAACCCCAGACCCGCCCCCAGTAAACCTGTAGTTGCGGACATTCATAAATAACATGAGCGAGGGTTCCCACAGCAGTATGGCAAGACCAACACTGGTCCCTAGCAGTTGTGTTCCATTTGGCTATTTTTTCTGGAGTATAAAAGCATCTATGTGCAAAAAAGAAGAGAGTTTGGGTAACTGAGGCAGACCGGGAAACCCGCACTACTTTGCTCCAGAAAACGCTCCATTGCACAGGGGTTAAAGTGGTTTGCAGTTCGCGCTCCCATGCTTGTTGGGCTCTAAAAGTGGCAGTATCTGTACCCTGACATAATAGTTTATACAAGTTAGAGGCTACCCCATGTGTACTACTAATAGAGTGAACTAGTTCTAATAGCCCGTCCTCAGTAGGGACAGAGGGCGGCATGATTTGAGCACTTTTGAGGCAGTGTTGAAGCTGCATCAATTGAAAGTAATGTTTCGCTGGTAACGCAAATTCCTTTTGTAACTCAGAAAAGGTTTTCCAATGAGCTGCAGAAAAGAGCTGTTGGGGTGTCCAGATCCCCCTAGAGTACCAGGGTTTCCATGCTATCGTTCTGTTTAGAACTTGAATTCTGGGATTATTCCACAGCGGGAGTCTGTCCTGAGGACATACGTTTGGGCCCAGTGATAGAATGAGAGTGTTAAAGGCCGCAAGAGTATCAACAATCATTGGGGGATGGCGGGTGTCTACTTGATGGGACATACCGGGGAGATGGGTCAACGGAATTGGGCTACTAAGCTCCTCTTCTATATCAAGCCAAACTGGTCTGCGGTCTGTTGAGGCATCTAGCCATCGGGCACCTTGCTTAAGTAGGAATGCTTGATGGTATCTGAGAAAATCAGGAAATCTGGCACCCCCTAGCTCCTTCGCAGACTGTAGTTTTTGTTTAGCTATCCTTGGTGGTTTGCCCTGCCAGAGGTAGCGGACGAGAAGGCCCTCAATATCTTTGTAAGTGTGTAGCGGGAGTAAGCATGGCAGCATTTCTAAAATGTAATTCACTTTAGGGACTATCATCATTTTCACAGTTTCTAGGCGGCCCCACCATGTAAGGGATAAGGGAGACCAGCGATTTGTGAGCTCACGGACTTTGGAGACTACCTCTTTGGCATTAAAACTGATAGTGTCTTCTAAAGGAGAACAGTAATGGACCCCAAGATATTTCACCATGCGGGATTGCCAAAGGAAAGGAAAGGCCTGCATGTCAGCCTCATGTACCCAGCGGTTCAGTGGGAATGCTACAGATTTGGTCCAGTTAATTTTATAGCCCGATAATTGCGAGTATCCATCAATCAGATCCAAGACAGCTGGAACCGAATCAAGGGATACGAAAAGCATCAGGTCATCTGCATATGCAGAGA